>JANUYF010000004.1:298623098-299923098 GCA_026167975.1 Phrynosoma blainvillii
GCAAGGAAAACCCTGTGATAGGTTTGCCTTAGGATTGCCATAAGTCAGAAATCACTTGAAAGCATACAGCAACAAACCACCAAATAATAACCTTCCCTAGGTTCTATTAATGCCCAAATTTTCTTTAAAATGCCTGCTTGGCTTCTCTTTCAGGACACTGGTGTAGGCAAATCAAGCATTGTATGGCGCTTTGTAGAGGACAGCTTTGATCCCAACATCAATCCAACAATTGGGTAAGTAACTGAAAGAAGGTTGTGTTATATTTAACTCATTAAATACTCAGAAACTTTTTGTATAGAAACATTTATTGTGCAAATGTGAACTAGATTCTGAAATCCATGTCATTTGGATGCTGCTTGATGAAAGAACATACTTCCTCTTAGCCAGAGAGATGGAAAGTCTATCCATGGTTAATGTACCTGGAGTTTAATCAAGATCTAAAACAGGCATGAGAATCATGCAGCTGTCCAAATGTTGTTGGACTGCAACTCCCAGCATTTTTCATAATTGGGTGAGCTGGCTAGACCTGCTGTGACTTGTAGTGCAAGGTCTGGAAGGCTGCATGATTGGCATCCTATTCTACAGTTTCTTTCATAGCCTTAATTAAAAGAAGATTTTGTTAATTTTGTTCTCATTCAAAGCTGCCACCTTCATTTCTCTTAACATTCACAACTGCCTTCTGGTTTTGTAGCTTTAGTTAATATTATGTCCCCATAGGCTCTTGGTGTTCAAAATGCTTATTGTAAATGGAGAAATATGACTACATTACCAACTTTGTGACTAGCCTGGCTGTTCTGTGTACAAAGTAATCAGGATATTTTAGTCAATTGGAGACATTCCTTTATGAATCCATGAACAAGTTCCTGCATTTCTGTTTCATTCATGTTTGTGGAAGCATTGTGTAGATAACACTTTATAGAACCAAAATTATAATTATCATTAAAGTCCAAAACACACTGTAGAAATGAATTCATTTTGAGACTGCTTTAACTGCCTTGGTTCAGTGCCAGGGAATCCTTAGAATTGCAGTTTATTGTGGCACCAAAGCTCTCTGACAGAGCAGGCTAAATGTCTCACAAAACTACAGTTCTCAGAATTCCCTAGCATTGAACCAGGGCAGTTCAAGCAGTCTCAAACTGGATACTGCAGTGTGTTTTGGACCTAACTGTGATATGTAATGGGTTGGATGTTTAGTCTTCATTATGTGTGGCCATAGAGAAAGTTTAAACTCTGATTCACTATTCCAGACCATGAGAGCTACTATACTAATTCACAGCAGCCTGAAGGCAAAACAGGACCCCATGTTGCTTCTCACAATGCAGAATTAACACTGCCACTAGATACTTTGATTGCAGATAACACATATCATTCTTTAAAGGGAGTTGCAGGTTGATGAATGAAAGCTAGAAAGATCAGTATCGAGTAACTACAGGTGTAAATTTAATCTCCAGGCTAGTGACAGTATACCTCTGCTGCTCATTAAAGATGTTGAAGGCAAGGGGATTTTTTTTCCATCAAAAAGTGAAAAAGAATGGGTTGTGGAATATTTTCTTTTTAGAATGACAAATAAAATGTTAATATATTTACTTCTCAACATCATTTCTAAAAAAACCTATAGCAGGTGTAAAAGTTTGTAGAGCAATGTTGTCCTTGGACGTGCTGGTCTGCATGCCATCATCTGCCAGTCCTTAGTTTGTTTCAATTAAAGAAAGAGTTATTTGTAAACCAACTAGCAAATATGGTACTGGACCCAGGCATAATGCCAATCCCTCACATAAAATAGCCTAAGAAGCATGGGTGTCAGTTCTTTTTATGGGAATTAGTGCTTTCTTTCTTTGCTTTACTAATGTTGATGGTTTCTTCAGTTTTTAATGGAGCTTTTTGCCTGATCCTTATAAATTGACCAAAACAAAGAGGTTCCTTATAGTTTCACTTGTAGGTTCACTTGTAGCAATGACTTTTTTTAAAAAGTACATTCAATTTTTAATTACTTCCTGAATAAGCTGCATATATTAAACATGATACCTTTATGCCAAGTTATGCACAATACATTTTATGTTTCTAAATTAACAAAGTGATGTCAATCTGTAAAGGGTGCTAATGTTGCCTTTTTCAGTTTTTCTAAAGACTGCATTTTTTTCCAAAAGAAAAATGAGAATTCCCGCCCCCCCCCCAATGGATTCAAAGTTTCCAGAACTTTTACATCTCAAATGTTGACATCATGCTTATACATACTCTTGAAGCATCGAACAGGCTGCTAGCAGAGTGCTTCAGATTCAGGTAGATCATTTATCTGACCCAGAACAGCAATCAGTATATTCTTCCTACTTGTAATAAGGCTATTTGAAAGACATTTGTGTTTTCTCAGATTTTAATATTCCTGGGAGAGATCCTTCGGTTAATATCTCTCTGGCATTTGTTGAGTATTCATTTGTCAGGAACATAAGAGAGGGCTTTCTTGAGTACTGCTCACAGATTTTGGATTTACTTGCCAGGGTAGGCCTACTATCTGTTCCTCATCATCCTCTTACTATCCAAGAAAGACATTTTTGTTCAGACAGGCATTTTGGTTCTAAGCTGTTTTCTTGCAGTAGTAGTTTTTGGTCTGATGAGTGCATTTCTTATGATATATTTTTACTTCAGCTTTAATCATTTTGCTATTTTGTCTTTGCTTTACTGTTAGCTAGCATAAGCATTGTTTTTAGTGAAAATGTAGGATATGCATTCAGTAAATAAGACAAATAAAAAGAATTTGTCTTATTTCCATACCCATCTTTATACTGGTGCAATGTAATCAGTATCATGTGGCCTGTGGACCTTGCTACTTACTACTATTGAGGTTTTTGCAGTTCAGTAGTGCAGCAGACTGTTTAGCTAAGGTAGCATTGTAGGCTCAATATAAATGGGGGTGGGGTGGGGAATCTGCATAGTATCTGCTGCTTTTTCTTTGTTGTTAACTGCCCTCAAGTCGATCCTGACTCATGGCAACTCTGTGGATAAGACATCTCCAAGACTCCCTACCTTCCACTGCCCTGCTTAGGTCTTGTAAATTCATACCCATGAAGCAAGAATAGACCTTAATAGAATCTATTCATCTAGCACAGGGGTCAGCAACCTACGGCCCGTGGGTCGGTTCTGGCCCGGGGGGCCCTGCTTTCCGGCCCCCACTGACCCCTGCCACCACCGCCGCAAGTTTTGGCTGCCGCGCAAGTCGCAGCCGCCATTTCGTTTTTCAAAATGGCAGCTGTGGCACGTTTGCGCATGCGCAGGAGTACTGCGCATGTGCAAACGAGTTGCAGCCACCATTTTGGCAAAACAAAACGGGGGACGTGACATGCATGGTGGGGGGCGGCAGTGCGCGCAGCGGGGGTTGTGCGCAGTGGCGGGGGTTGCGCGCATGAGCGAGCGGGCCGCCATTCCCCCCTTGGCCCTCCAGAAGGGAGGACTTCAGTGGACCGGCACCCGGCTGAAAAAGGTTGCCTACCCCTGATCTAGCATGAGGTCTTCCTCTCTTTCAAAATCCCTCCACCTTTCCTAGCACTACAAAGTGGTATAGAAATGTTATTGCTATTGCTTTTGCCTTTTCCAATGAGTCATTCTTTCCCATGACGTGACGAAAGTATGACAACCTCAACTTTATCATCTGGCCTTCCAGGGAGATTTCAGGGTTGATCTGTTCTAGGATCCATTTGTTTGTCTTTTTGGCTGTCCATGGTATCTTCAGCACTCTTCTCTAGCATCACATCTCAAATGAGTTGATTTTCCTTCTGTCGCTTATTACCAAGATTTTTACTACTGAAGTTTTTGGTAATAGCCAGTACAATGGCCCCATGGTATTTTCTACATTTTTGTTCCAGGGCCCTCCTTGGATATAAAAATTCATGGATGCTCAAGCCCCATTAAATGCAATGGCATAGTAAAATAATGTCCCTTACATAACATGGCAAAATCCAGAGTGGCCTTTTGGAAATGACATTTTTAAAAATATTTTCAAGCTGTGGGTGGTTGAATCCATGGATAAAGGATCTATTGATATGGACTGTAGTATACAGACCCTCCAGCTTTTTACTCTGATGTTGTCTAGCAGTTTGGCATAGTGGCTTGGGTGCTGGACTTGGACTCTGGAAACCATGGTTCATATCTTCACTCAGCTATAGAAACCCACTGGAGGGCCTTGGGCATGTCACAGTCTCTCATCCTCAAAGGAAGGCAATGGCAAACCCCCTTTGAATAAATCTAAGAAAACTCCATTATAGCGTCACGTTAGGGCCACCATAAGTTGGAAATGACTTAGAGGCGCACAGTAACAACAACAATTGAACAAGTATCCAAGTAAAGTAATAATTTTAAAATGGAAAGCTCACAGGTTGTAAGGTTGTCTGACTTCCAAAAACAATCAATACACTCAATCATCAAAATAACCTTTATGTATGTATGCTTTATGCAAATTAAAAAGCTTATGGATGTACTTTGTAGGCTTTTCTACATAAAACTTTTATCCATATTTTAGACTAGAATGAAATAGGTAGGAAAAAATTAATGTTAAACAACAGTCAAAGACCAACTTTGCTTTTTTCAAAAAAATGCTTAAACACTTTTAAGTTTTGTAAAGGAATTTTAATTAAAAACTGATTGAAATATAGTGGTAATTTTAATATGGTTTGTGTGAGAGTTTCTTTGTTTTAGTGATATCATGGAATATTTCTGCTTTCCATGGTAACATACTATGGTGGAATGACATCTATGTAAGATGAGAGTGGTGGCACAAACAGCAAGCATTTTAATGTTGGTGTTATGTCAACAAAATGCAGGATTTGTGGATTTTGTTTCTCTCTACTGATGTTTGGAAACTCACTGCAGTTTGGAATGAGTTCTTATTTAATGCTTTTGCCTTCTTTGTTATCCTAATTATTTTATTTTATTTCATTTCATTTTTGGAGGAGCAATGATTAGTAAAACAGCAGATTACCTTAACTTTAATACAGGGGATATGTCAGATTTCTACCTTACAGTGGTACAGTCTCTCTGTGCTTTTCTTCAGGCTTTTGAAGCAGGTATATTGAGAGCCAAAATTAAACAAGTGCACATTACAGGAACAATACCTGTGATTGCAGTCACTCCATAGAGGGCTACATCACTTTTTATATATGCCATTGTCCTAGATCAGCTACTTAGTTACAGAAATATAACTACCGTAAGTAACATGTCCTGCCCCAATCCCACAGGTCTCTGTAGGCACCAGCAGCTATATTCAGCAGAGGAAGTCCACTCAGCCTCTGAATGGAGCACAAGGGAGACAATGTTTCTGCCTCCCCTTCCATTACTCAGTAAGATTCCGATAAGGACTTGTGACAGGAATCCTGCTTCTCATTGTTAGAGGTTCATTTGCTGGTGGGAAGGGGGTGGAAATGCATTCCTTCTTGAGCCCCAATTAGAAGCAGAACGGACCTCCTTCATCCAATGTGGCTGCTGATGCTTATGGAGGACTGGGGTGGAATTTCTGTAGATTTCCATTAAGACTATGTAGTATTGCTGAATAAAGACCAGTTACAGATCCAAAACTCTAGGTTACGAATCTGTAACTGCAGTGCTGAATGTGTGTGCATGTGTGAGTTTATGTCCTTTCAAGTCATCTGTCAATTTATGGCGACCCCATGAATATCTTAGGGTTTTGTTAGGCAAGGAATACTCAGAGGTAGTTTTGCCAGTTCCCTCCTCTAAAATATAGCCTATAGCACCTGGTATTCATTGGCAGTCTCCCATCCAAAAACTAACCAGGGCTGACCCTGCTTAGCTTCCAATATCCCATCCCCTTCTCCTTCACACACACACACACACACACATCCATCCATGCAATGGAGTGAGAGAAGTATTACATATCACTCGGTTAGTTCAACTTGTGGTGCACCCTGAAGCCACCAGATCTGGACAATCTTGCAAGCTAAGCAGGGTCTACACTGGTTAGTACTTGGATAGGAGACCACCAGGAAATACCAGGTGTTATAGGCTAGATTGCAGAGGAAGATAGTGGCAAACCACCTCTAAATATTCCTTGCCTAATAAAACCCAATGGGATTGATGGGATTCCATAAGTTACAGGCAACTTGGAGGCCCATAACACAGACACAAAAATTTTCATCCCTCTGTATGAACCTGATGTTAGTTAATGGTGCAGTACAGGCTGTTGCTCAATTAAGATGACTTTCCATCTCTGGTGATACATACAAATGTTGTTTTTACTGTTATTGTATACACTGTTAAGTGATGCCATTGGTTTATATTGGCACCTATGTGGTGCCATTGGCATTTTTCTGTCCAACTAGATGCTCTTTCTAATAGCAAAAAAAGAAAACATGAAATATAAAAACTTCTTTGTAGTCTCAGTGGCTCACACATATGGGTTGTCTTGTGTCTCAGCAAAACATTTTGGAAACTTAAAAAATGAGCAAGCAATTTTTTTCTGGTAGCCCCACCCTCTCTCCAATGTGCATTTCTATCTTTTCCTCTATTCCTTTTCATATGCTGCAGCAGCCCACTGAGAACTTTTCTGTTACATCAAGATCTTTTGCTTCTGTTTTCCTTTTGATTCCCTTACTGTGTTTTACTCTGATCTTCATGTTTGGTTGTTTGGTTTTCTGTTATTAAATATTCTTCCTCTTTTGTCTTCATGTGGACTTTTTAGCCCATTACATTGAATACATTTTTCCATAACCTAAAGCAATATTGAGGATGCATGTTTCACAAACTCATTCTCACCATCTACTTTGCTTGGTTGAGAGCCATATAGTAAAACCTGCAGACACTGCAAAGTCTTCTGTGGCAGCATCCACAGCTTTTCTCAGCAGCGTGGCTTTGCCAATAATCTGTAAAGCTACAGCATTAGCATAACCTATTACCTTTGTCAGACATTATAGATTGGATGTCAGAATGCATCCGGATGCCAACTTCAAAAGAGCAGGGTTTTTTTCTGTTTGCCACTGTCCACCACCACCTCCAAGTTAGTCAGTTTGCTGTTCAACCATATGTGTGAGTCACAGAAACCATGATGAAGTTGCTTACCTGTCACTGTGGTTCTTTAGGTTGTCATCTATGAACTCACACAGTCGCCCTGCTCCCTACTGGGGTTGTCTTATTGTGTCCTGTTGTTAACCTTCTCCTCTACACTGTGGCCTGCTGGAAATGAGGAAAAAAGCAGGAACACTTTGAAGGGGGTATTGGGGTACCTCCAAAAATGACTTCAGTTAACTCTGGAAATTACCAAAATGTGCTGTGGAGGTGCAGAACAACCCATGTATGTGTGAGCTTACAGATGATTACTAAAAAGCTACCATTAGAGGTAAGCAAAGTGCTCTTTCTTCAACTCCCACATTTAAAATATTCATCTGTTACTAGTACATGTGGATTGTGTGTGTGTGGATTTTGTGGAGAGCACAATAAGTAATCCAATCCTCAGTATTTATAAATGGGAGCTTGAACTCTTTGTTGTTGATTTTATTTTCTGACACATACATCTATTAAATACCTTTCAGAGCATCTTTTATGACCAAGACAGTACAATATCAGAATGAATTGCATAAATTCCTAATATGGGATACAGCTGGACAAGAAAGAGTAAGTAGTAAGATTTCTTCTTGTTTGTAAAGAGATTTGGCCAAAACTTTATGGAAAGCGGTGTGATCCAAATGCAAAACACCATGTCCTTCTTCAAAACTATAATCATTTTATGTTTGTATTTTGCCTAAGCTTTTCTTAATGTGCCATAACCACCCGCAAGTGGCCTTTTTCAAATTAGTGCTAGAAAATTAAAATAGAAAAAATAATTGGCAAAAAAGTCACTGTCTGTTCCTGAAAGTTTCCACTAGCAACAATTCAATAAGAAACAAAGCACAGACCTTCCCTGCACTTTGTTTTGCCTGAAGCTTGCCTCCCAGTGGAAGTTAAAAGTAGAGATACTGGTGGATTTCTGGGCACCACTCATTTGGGGAGGGCCACCTGCAGTGGAAATTGGCCCCAAAACCTCTTAGGCTTACCTATCACTTGTCAAAATAAGATCTGTGTACCTTTATTGATTTGAGACCATATTCACATGGCTTAGTAAGCTGCAGCTCTTTCCCTTCCTATTTAAATAACTACGTAACTATGTGAGATTCATCTGCTTTTGATAGTTACAGACTTTAAAACTATTGTATATACTTTGTGCACAGAACGGGAGTCTGAATGCTCTACATTTGAAACACTGCTGTTTATAAAATTGTTGGTAGAACTTTTATTTTTATTTTCATGGAAGTCATTTTATAGTCTGACCCTGCCACAGGCATTTGTAAAATAGTGCTTGAAAGGCTGCTTTGGAGCACTCTAAAGAGGCAGTTACAGTGTGAGGACAAGCAGAAGTTTCTTTAGAGATCTTTGATTGCATCAGAAAGCAACTGAGCTGTCATTCTTTCCCTCACACTTCATATCTGTCTCCAGTCTGCAAGACCATGTGCCCCACCCTTAAGACACCTTGCTTTGGTGCATCCTCTTTTGCTTTTTAATGGCCTCCTACATTTTGTTGTTGTGTTTGTTATGTGAATGGAGAAAAGGCAAGACCCTAGCTGCCCTCTCCCCCCCCCTCCCATTTGCAAAGGCCTGCAGTTCTGTACATATTCCCACCACCACCATACATACTGTGATTCATCTTATGTTCATCTTTTCAGAAAGTCAAGGATGAGAATAAGTGTTGCTCCCTTCTGCCAAAGGAAGTTTGCAAGGATACAGTTCAGAGTGTTGTCCCTATCAAAAGCTAAATGGATGTCTGCTCCTGAGATTACAAGTATATTGCTTATTGGGTGTTGATAAGCATTTGGTGATTTTCTTGAGTGTTTTTCTCCATAAGAATCAAGCCATTTGGTAGGTTGGCAGTTTCCTTCCCTAGGCCAATAGCTAGTTGGCAAGACACTTCCACTGAATGCTGGGGAATGCTTCAGTTTCCTATTTAATCTCTTTAGATCACTAAAAAGAATGCAGGCTTTTTGAATCCATTTTATGCATTTTCATTTATAAGTGGCTGATGGTGCAGTACTTCCAGAATGAGGAAAAACAGGATCCTCTTTTCTATTTTTACTCCTTGAGTAAATCTTGCCGCTTTTGCAATGGAAATAATGTGATTCTTCATCAGCACCCTTGACTAAGCATAACAGTCTTCTCCCACTATAAAGATACAGCAAGCATTGAGGGATTTTGGTATAGTAGACATGACCAATGCTAGAAGATAGCATAGCCTGTTAGAGTACAGAGAGGCAAATATGCTAGCACTGCCTATTTGTTTACCTGGGAATCAAACTCATGGCCAGCATACATCCAGCTCCAAGAAAAAAAGATAGATTCTTACAGTCAATCCACATAATACCTTCAGTTCTTTATTTTCTTAAAACTCTTCATCTTGCTGGCTCTCTACTTATAAAGTACATCCCAAGTTACCCAGTTACTACTCTGTCTCCTTTTCCATATCTTTGTGCATTTTTAACCTTGGCTAGGACCTTATTTTTAATTAGCATAATTTAATGATTTTCATCTTTTGCCATCTTTTTCACTCACTACAGTCAACTTGAAATAAGAGTACTTTCTTCCCCCCACCCCACCCCACATAAGTAAAATAGGCATGCCAAAAATTGCTGTGCGCAAGAAAGTGTGAGAGTATTCTTGCTACCCTGCTAATGAATCATAAAATACCTTTGGCCTAGTATGCCAGGACTCTTCCCCTCAATTGTGTAGCTACAAAGATATGAAGCAATGGTCCAAAACACACTGCAGAAATAATCCAGTTGGAGACCACTTTAACTGCCCTGGCTCAGTGTTGGGGGCTTCTGAGAATTGTAGTTTATTGTGGCACTAGAGCTTTCTGACAGAGAAGGCTAAATGTCTCACAAAACTACAGTTCCCAGAATTCCCTAGCATTGAGCCAGGGCTACTGAAGCAGTCTCAAACTGGATTATTTCTGCAGTGTGTTTTGGACCAAAGTAATTCAATGCCACATAAGAAAAAAGTGTAGATCTATTGCATAAATGCTATTGATTCCATGTCTAGCTTTAGTAGACTGGCTCCTGTGTGACTTATAAAATAGTAGCTTCTTGGCTGAGGCTAGTTTCCTTGACAAATGGTTTACATTGATTTTATTTTCAATCTATCATGTAATGCAAGCAGCAAACTGCTGGTTTAACAAAGTACATCGTCATTTGGTATTGCAAGCAGCCAGTATAACTGTCAGCTGCTTCTGTTGCTCACCAAATATGCATAGATTTGAAATTTGCATTTAGTTATGAAATCTTTTTCTCCTTCTTCTATTAAAACAGCATTGGTTTAAATACTGCATTCTAGAACTTGCATTTCTTGAGTTTTAATTTATCAGAACAGAAAAGGAAATTAAAGCTGATTTCATCATGTTCCATTATCATATTAGATAAATCACTTCTCTGATGGATTTGTGTGCATTCCTCTCCATTCAGATAATAGTGCCTGAATGTTTTGTATATACTAGTGAAACTCCTATCATTACGAGGATCAATCTATAGCCACCCTGAATCCTATTTAGCCTCCTTGAATCCCACTTTGGGAGAAAGGTGGAATATAAATCCCCTGCATAAATAAAAGTGCTCAAGGAGGGCTTATGCTGGGAATGGAAAGTAGGTTTTGACCACAGCTATATAGTACAATAAACAATATCCAGGGTGATGAATTTTATATTGAGAGACAAGGACGGGCATTGGGAACTGGGTCTGACTAAAAGAGTACTGTCCTTCACCTCACTGGGTGACTGAATCCTCCTGGGCTATATTAGGAACATAGGAAATGGCCTGATAATAAGTGAATCCATTAGGCTGTGTGTTCTAGTATTGTCTATGTGGATTTACAGTAGTTCTGCAAAGTTTCACTCACAAATATTCCCATCCTATCTGGAGATGATTGAGGCTGAACTTAAAAAGAATTAGTTCTGTTGCCCCTCCTCTTATGTGTTCTTTAACCTGCTCTCTGATTAATACACTATTAAATTTGCTCAGTTTTCAATTTTAAAATGATGTTATCAAGCTAATCAGCTTAGGCTATACTACAGAGTCCTGTGCAGAATGTCCTTACTGACAAATGCCTATATGGCATTATGTTAATTTTTAGGCAACTAAAATACTCTTATAAATATATGGAATTTCAATATGTAGATATACAGTTAAAAACTGGGGAAAGATTTGCAAAGAGGGGGAAAATAGCTGTTCATACAGTCTAGTGAAGACATCAGTTTACTTCAGCTAGTCTATTAATCCATATTTCATGCCCTGGACAAAGTCTGCTGCTGAGATACTATTTTAGTATTCCAGGCAAAGTACACAAGGAGATTTCAGTTAAAGGGCATGCAAGCAAGGCTCACAGGTGTTTTGTTAGCTATTTCAAATTCATGTTGTAAAAAGAAGTATAACAAAAACTTATTTGCATTGCTTTTTAGGCCTGAAAATAATCAGTGGTTCTTAGAAATAAGCTGTAGTGATATACTTTCTGCAGCCAGGCTTTTGGTCTCATTCTTTTATTTTCTCCTTTGCAGTGTGATTGTTGGTCTCACACTGTGTAAGTGTTTTGGTTGTCAGTGGTTTGTTTTAGTAAGCATATTGTACATTACAGTGCTTTGTAATGTGCATTATGCCATAGACAAATAAAATTAATCTGCTATTTTAACTCAGCCATCAACCTTTGAAGCTGGACAGTGAGCTTTCAAGTAAATGATCCTGATCATCATCTTTGCATGTATATAAATGTATCTTAAATTTGCAGAACTTCATAAAGAACTTCATATTCTCATACTTTCTGAGATGCAGCACATGGGGCAAGGTTTTTCTTACTGTCTGTGTGATCATCTTCCCCAGTGACGATGAGAACCTAGATCAACTACTTAGCAATGAAACTCATTAAGCAACTTTAGGCCAGTCATTTTCTGTCTGTCTGAACTACTGTATATACTTGTCTATAATTCTAAAAAATTATGCCCAAAAATTGATCCCAAAATGCCAGGTCAACTTATCCTGAGTGATTAATTGCTTTTAACTAAATAAACAGAGACCCTCTCTTGCCCCTGCTGGCTCTGAAACTAAAGTTGAAACAAACAGCCTCAGAGTCTCTCTTGCTGTACGCACACATACATACACTGATGGAACCTCCGGGTTTTACCCTTGACATACACAGGTCATGGCAAAATCCATAATTTTGGCCCCAAAACCTGCCCTCGAGGTCAACTTATAGTCATACACATGAGGTCATATACATGAGGTCAACTTATAGTCAAATATATATGGTACTTCACAGGGCTATTGTGAGCATACAAATGGAAGGGAGCCATAAGAAATCACCCTAAATGCCTCCAAGGAAGTGTGGTATAAAAATGTGATAGTAGATCAATATGATTCATTATAAGGCAATAATGTGCCTAATTGATTTCCTCTCTGCAACTCCCAGTGTGTTTTTAATATGGCACAGAAATCATTTTACATGGTTTTTCTCTTTACAGTTTCGTGCTCTGGCACCAATGTACTACCGAGGGTCTGCAGCAGCTATTATAGTTTATGACATCACAAAAGAGGTAATTGAAAGATATTTGCAAAAATGTATATATTCACAATATTTGTGCATTTGCTAATTCTTTCATTCTATTCTAGGAAACATTTTCAACATTAAAGAACTGGGTGAAAGAACTTCGCCAGCATGGACCTCCCAATATTGTTGTAGCTATTGCTGGAAACAAATGTGATCTTAATGATGTTAGGTAAATTAAACAACTTCATATGGCCTCTGTAGGTATATATTTGCATAACAGTCACCTAGAAATTAGCACAGTCACTTTTTCTAGATAGTTTCCAAAAAGCTTTAGAAGTCCTTGGCTTTTATAAATTGTAGAATGTTGAGCCACATGTCTTTTGGGAATTTTTTTACAGAACTGGAAGGAAAGTAAGCTGGCTCACTGCAGGAATTTTACTCTTGTTGACTGTGGCTAGGGTACTAAAGGAGGACATAGAACAGCTGTGGCTAGGAAGCTGGAGGACTGAAGAGTGTGTGTGTGTAGAATTAACTGTGTCTGAAACATGTAAGCATATCAGTAGTCCTGCATAAGAGCAAGGCCTATGGGGGAAGGAAGTTGTAGAGCAAAGTTGTCTCAGGTAGTAGGTCTTGATCAATAAACCAATTGGCCTTAATCCTCTTTTAGTCCTGACTAGAGTAGACCCTTTGAATCCATTACACTTATCTGTGTTGACTCATGATTTAGTAATTAACTGAATGCATCTACTCTAGTTGGTACTAACAAACAGGATGCCAGCCAAATTGTATAAAAGCAGCCATAGATAAATGGGCTGGAAATGAATGGAAAGCACTGAATAAATATATTCTGAGTTAATGTGTCATTAGTGATTTCTAATATGCTGTTTCTATTTAGTTATTCTACTAGAATTCTCTTCTGCCCCATTACAGCTGTTACTGAGAATTGTAAAATGACAGCTCAGATATTTTGACTGAGGAGAATTCTAAATCCATGTAGGCCTGTTTCCATCAATAATGTGTGGTGTCAGTTAAGAAAAATACTTAGTTTTCAGACACGCCCCCTTTGTGACATGGCTAGACCAATTCCATGTGACTCCTTAATGTGTCATGAAGGTATAGTGGACTTCAGTAATAATGTTAAGGAAGTGAAAGGCAGGCCTGTCAACATATGGCAATTTTTGTATGTCTATCAGGTCCAGTCACTTCAGCAGGGATTAGATTAGCTCAAATTCCTTTTTATAGTGTCTTGAATTCTGATCATTTTTCTTTTTCTAAAATTGAATTAAATTGGTATAGTTTGTTTATAGAATGCTTACACTCCTTGTCTGTCTCTCCTCCCCCTTAGAGAAGTCATGGAGAAAGATGCTAAAGACTATGCAGATTCCATCCATGCAATATTTGTAGAGACCAGTGCAAAAAATGCAATAAACATAAATGAACTCTTTATAGAAATTAGTAAGTATTATCAATTAATCAGTGGAATTTCTCTTTTTCCATCTATATTTAAAGATAGCAAAAAGGAATTTCATAGTTATGTAGGCTTGAATTTGTTACTGTCCATTGACCATTGGTTTCATATTTGTCACCATTTAATAGGAACGCAAATAATTTTTCTAAATATTTTTAAATATCACATCTCCGTCATCACCTCTTGCATTCTACAAATTAATTTTACATCATCCAAAGTATACCCTTTTGTTTGATATGAAGATAAGGCCAGTTAATAATATTGGTTAACCATGTACTACAAAAAATGTGGGAGGGATATAAAACAAAACATAAATAAAGCTCATAGAACATAAATTGAACAGATTTGACTCTTGCAGTTCTTGATAGTAAACCAAATTGAAATTAAATCTTCTGGCTGCTAAAGTGGCTTGTTACTCTTTTTCAAATGAAACTCTTTTCCAAAAGGTAATTAGCACCTTTTAAATCTGTAGTTCACAACCTTTCATATTTTAAGTACCATCAATCATGCTGTCAAAGAATCTGGATCCTATTTTATCTCTTTAAACAAGAAGTCCACTCTCTCCAAGAAGGGTATTTAAATATTCATAATCATTTCGTTATTGTATTTATCATTTATAGTAAGATTTAAAGAATTTAAGAGCAATAATATTATTAGCTGTAACATAAACAAATAAAAATAATCACTCTATTAGTAGTGGAAAATTGTAATAAACATAATTCTACTTCTGTGGATGCTGTAAAACACAAATTAAAATGCATTACTATTATTGGGAATAATTGTTATTGCTGTGATGAAAACACTTATGTCCTATCTAGAACACTTCTGTATCCCAGCAGCGCTAATGTTTGTTGTGGTCTCTGTAAATCAAACATATGAGTCAGCATCTGTGCATGTTCATAATTTTCTAGAATGTAGATATTTTGGCAGTAATTTTTTCCTCTTCTCCTTATGTGTGGTGCCAGTTTTCCTCAGACTTAGTGGCAACACCTCCGTAGAACCTCTCTGGCACTTCTGGAGACCTTTGGCCTTTATTTCTGTTTTATCTTCCCATTTCATTTTTACAATCTGTTTTATCATATTTGGGGGGAAATTGTTTTACTCCGCTGTTGGCATAATCTAACCTAGAGGCCAATGGCCTCATAGACCTTTTTCAAATGCTGTGTGCAGTATAAAGGGAAAATATTCCTCGAGTACAAACATCAAATTAATTCTTGCTCAAATTTCTCCAAGATCACTGACCAAACTCATTGTAATGTGAGGTTTGATTGAGGCTTCTAAACTCTTTGACTGCCCTGAGATGAAGGTCACACATTATGTTCCTCCATGATCCTGTCATTCTCTTAGCCACTATCATTTTACAGGCAACCTCATGGGATCACTTTGGCAATACTTCTTTTTTCAGTGCTCCTAAGCAACTCTTTTTAACAGAAGCATGGTTTGTTTGAGGACAATTTAAATACCTGTTCAGCACATCTCTCTTATTTCTTCCTCCTCACCAGACAAATTTCTGGTGGATCCTGATACTGCCTTACTCGCAGGTGACTGTCAAAGTCATCTGCTTCTCAGGATGGCAAGAACAATTTCTGGCTTGTTATTTTTGGTTGATCTTCTATAACTTGTTTTACTTCTCAGATGAATAAAAATAGGGAAACTATCTATTCAAGCATTCTCATGTCGTCTAGACAACTTACACCAAGTCTTTGAAAAGACCTGTGAATTTTTAATCAACCATCGTGAGGTCAATGCAATCATCATTGCCTTAGAGGGGAAAGTGTTGGTTCCTTCTGCTAAAAAAGATTGTAATGTAGTGATTCATGATATATATATATACTCTGTCTATTCTATCACTTCAAATTGTGAGGAACTAAGCTTATTTAGGCTGCTATCAGCTATTCCTTTCGAATGCTGTGACTTCATAAAAGATAAAAAGGAAATAATGGTTCTGGGGAGGTTGGCAAGTAGCTCAAACACAAATTGACTCATACAGCAAGCTACATTCCCAAATCTTTGCTTGACACAATTTACCATCTGTTGGTATTCATAACATTCCACAGCTCATACAACACACTTGCATGAAAATAGAGAATGTGGCCTTTGATAGTCTAAGCTTCTTCACCTTTTAAGTGGCCAAGAAGCTGGTCAGTGACAAATAAGTTGTCAAAGGCAGCTGAGTAGGCCTCCATGACTACCACGCAGCTGCATTGGTATCAAAAGCAGCCAAGATTTTCATCCTTATGTCAACATTCTAGCATATACCAACATTCTTGTGCCCCAGTATCCTAACAGCCCTGTCCAAAGACACCTTTTACATCTTCATTCTCTCAGCAGAAAGAAATGCCAGTCATCAAAAGAAAAGCAGCATATTTGATTCCAACCACATGTGCTTCCATCCTTCAATTTCTTTGGCAAATTGTTTTGGTGTCCCATCTCCACACTATCAAGAATGCAAGTTTGATGTTTTGTTTTGTTTTTTGAAAGAGAAAGAAAGAAAGAAAGAAAAAGACAGACAATTTGTGTCACACTACTACATCACTTTCTGGAATCTATCTGAAAATCTCTTGCAGCTCAGTGTTCCAAAACCCAGCTGAGTTCTTTCCATTATTCAATAGTGTTACATGATGCAGCTTGATGCTCTGCTTCCCAATAGGTTTTTTCACTCTTCCACCATATTATCCCCCTCCCCTTGTGAAGAGATCAACAAGTTACACTCAAAAGAAGTGTAGAGTGCCTCCTTCCAACAGAGCAGACAGCAGGATTCCGTTTCTTTCCTTCACTGTTCCCAGACAGAGTAGCAATCTCACATTTGTCATGAACCTGAGAAATGTCAATCACTTGAATATCAAAGAGCATTTCAGAATGCCATCTACTGTGATATGTATATTGGTTTCCCACCTAGTTCCAAGTGACCCTCTACCATAGACACATGAAATATCTCTACTTCTTATCTGGAGAAGACCTGTTCTAGTTTTTCCTATTGTAGTCCCTCATGTGTTGAGGAAAGGAATAGCCTTTGTGGCAGCAGATCTCCAACTCCAAAAAAATTCTTGCTTCTTCAATACAAATTATTGGTTCTTAGTAGGCATCATTTCTGCCAACATCAGATGTTTTTCTATCACTACTTCACAAACTGGGACTTTTTATTAACTCCAGCAAGTTGCAGTTGTCCCTAATGGTAAGGCATTGCCTTTGTAGGCCTCCCTTTCTGACATAATAGTACATCTGAAAGACAAGGCCTCATGGACTGTTTGTCTAGCCACACAGTTCACCAAGGTACTGTGCCTATGTGGACAGTTTTGCACCTATTGGGCTAGATGATAGGCTAGAGAGGACATTGCCACAGTTTCCAGATGGAAGATTGTCCTGTTATGAATCCTCTTCCCCAGTTTCTGAAAATGATCTAAGTATGCAAAGCCTTCTGAGAGATCCATGAACCCTGGTGGCGCAGTGATTAAATGCCTGTACTGCTGCCACTCACTCACAAACCATAAGGTTGTGAGTTCAATACTAGCCAGGACTCAAGCTCAGCAGGCTTGCATTCTTCCGAGGTTGCTAAAATGAATATCCAGCTTGGGGGCAATTAGCTTACAGTTGTAAACCACTTAGAGACTGCTTAGGTGGTATGAAGCAGTATATAAATGAAGCTGCTATTGCTGTTGCTAGATCCAGTGATGCAACAAGTGTTATACTATGCAAGCAGGGCACTACCTATTCAAGGACCCTTCTGTTACTCACACTGGCATGTCAGCTATGGAGATGTTCACTTCACAGGTGAACAAACATTTCCCCCACTGAGTGGGTTACGGCCAGGTATGTCAAGACTGGTCCTTTTCTATATATGTTTCCCCAATTCTCTTTGTTCACTAGCATGGTTTCCAAAATGTGTTGAGCTGAGAACAACCTATATCGTGATAGCTACTTGTTGTGCTAGGCAATGATGATTTTGCATCCTCATCAAACAATACTAGAGTGTCTTCTACAAAGTTCCTGATGTTACAGCGTAATTTACTTTGACAGCCTTTCAGTTTGCCATCCAGAGAGATGGTGACACTCCATCAAACAGAATGAAGGGCTCAGAAATCCTCAGCTAGGAAGGCATATTGGTGGGTTTTATTTTCATCTACCATTTTCTCATTCATCCCTTTGAACTAAGGAGAGTGGGTACAGGAAATCAAGCACAGCTACTGCCAAAAGTTCTAGATTCTAGAAAGTTCTGGAGTCATGTTCTGCACAGACACAGACCCATATGTGCACAGATTATTACTGTACTTAGAAAACATACCTTAATATTTAGTAATCATTTAGTCCCTTTAGAACTTTGCTGTATTATAGACTACCTACTTATCTGAAAGGAAAAGCCTGGCTTCATTGAATGAAGACTGTCCTAGCTTCAGTATCTAATCAAACTCTGTACCAGAATAACCTGCATATTTTATAGGAAATGTCCAATCTCTTGCAAATGATTTTGTGCCAGTCATTTTTAGTACTGCAACTGAAAATATTAAGTACCCTAGTGATTAAGACTAAACTGTAGACAAGGCTTTCTGACATATCTTAATAAAATGGCTTTTTTCCCCTCTCTCTGTAGGTCGTAGAATTCCTTCAACAGATACCAATCCCCCATCTAGTGGTAAGGGCTTCAAACTTAGAAGACAGCCTTCAGTGACAAAACGTAGCTGCTGTTGACTGACACTATAGTATATCAAACTAGCTTTTATGAAGTACTTGGCCTTGGAAGTTAAGGGTTTGTTTTGAGTATATCTTACTGGTATCGGAATCCTGTCTGCCTGATGTTCATAGACTCCAAAATGGACTGGCCCTGGCATATTTATACATGCTGGGGAGACTGCAATGGTCATGCTGTCAGACTATTTGCTTATGGACTATCTCTTGTACTCAAATGGCATCATCTTTAATTTCTGCTTTAGCCTTGTGGGAGAGACTCCAACGTACAGATTGTAAGACTTATATTTCATAGTTTTTGTAAGCAAAACTTTGCCATGCTTTTTGTAAGTGGGGGGGAGGGAAACAAGCACTTTGTGGATTTTGGTGGGAGTGAGCAAGCCCTGTGCATTCAAATGTGAACTCTGATCTTAATGCAGCTCTGCACTCCACATTGTTGTTCCTACAAGCCTTACTGTTTTCATTGTTGCTTCTCCAAAGTACAGAATAGACAACTGATTAATAGTTGGCTGAAAAATAATGATTTTTTTTAAAATGACCAAATTCAACCCATCTAGTCCCCAGTCTTAATTGCACTTTTATTATATACTAATGATATTGCAGAAATACAAGATGTTCTTGGTGGGGGGGAATGGGCCGAGCATAGCCTTAGACAATCTTACATTGTTATGCAGAATTATTTTAGACATAACAAGAGACACTTCTCAGAAAACTCTTAGTAGGGCTTTCAATAAGGTAATAAAAATAATAAATGAAGCTGACCAAAATGAACTTGACCACAACTGACAGGCATCAGTTGCTGTCAGTAGTTTTAGAATAAGCATGTTGGATGGGAACATTTTTAATTGCTTAGCATGAGCAATTTTATAATCTTTATTTATGAGACCAATGCTTGAAGTATTATAAATTATGTAAGTGCCATAGATTAAAAAATCTATTTCCTTTCATCTCTCCATCCCTTAATCCTGTGATGGGGCATAGGAGAGTGCTAAGGTCAGGATTGCTGTGGATCCATCCTGTGAGCATGAGGCCTTGCATCAACTAGCACCTCTAGTTAGTACAGTGCTGGAAGACACTCCTCTCTCTGTCCAGTAGAGGTTGCTGCTAATGTACCTTAAAGCTTGTGTGTGGAATAAATCACATCTGCATGTGAAAAGAGAAACAGGGCTCTGGAGCCAAGTTGGGTGAGGCAGTGTAGATCATTGCCTTCTTGCTTTTCGTCCTATACTAAAAATTAATTTTTAAATCCTGTTTTTAAACAGACTAGCTCTTGGGTTTGTATTGTGTTTTCATTTTATATTAAACTATAAATTAATCTTGCCCAATTATACTATTTCTCATTATTTTTGTTGCAACCTGCTCATGGAAAAATAGACCTGGGAGGTGCTTGTGTGTGTGTTTCCCCATAAGAATATAACCACTTAATAAACTCACAATGTGTAAAATAAGTCATAAGGCTTTGATATTCACAGAAACATGTCTGTGGTGGCTTTCTTCCAAGCTGTTGCTTGGCATTTGACCATCTTAAGTAAGTGTTTTCAGCTGAGAGGGAAATTTCAAAGGATACATAGGAAATGAAACAGCTTGTGCTTCAAAAATACTAGACTGTATTATTTCAGAGCACTTCTCAACACAAATGAATAACTATAGTTAACTGATGCAATTGAAACTATTCAAAATAAGTAGGTTTTACCTTTTCTGTTCTTTATTTCAAAGCATAGGTGGACCTTCTCTAGAGAATCCAAACCTCTAAGGTTATCTCGCCATGCATAAATAGCTGCATGTGTGGTGCTGACAAATAATAAATACCAAGTTGTAAACTTCATTTTTAGAACAAACCATGGAGCGCAACATTCACTCTGCATGAACCCTAAATATATATGTTAATAATGACATTTACAATGCTTTTCATGTCTTGCTTAGTTTGTAACATTGATCTGCTGTAAGTTTTCATTTGAAGAATTGTGTATACCTGTCACCTGTCAAAAGAGTCCATTACTGCCAAAATTATATTTAGGACTGGGCAAAACAATACTGTCTGTTGTAGTGTTGTGACCTAGGGCAAATTGCCAGCACAAGATGATCCAGAATGTCTTACTGGCACTGTAGCCTGGATTGATTAGTGCTTTGGCCAGGTCCATCATTCCATTTGCAACTCTGTTGTGTAACGCAAATTGAACTGAAAAGAAGTATGGCAGGGGTACAAAGGTGACAAACTTCCTATTGAACATTTTCTAAGCATTTTGATCAACAGTGTGCTAGAGGAGTCAAGCAACATTATGGTCCCATTTCAAAGAGGTGTACTGGACTCCAGCAAGGCTTCAGAATCCCCTGGTCTTGATGACAATATCCTATGTGCTGTGTGATGGTCTACCTTTGAGATGCTGCTCTCTTTCAGAGGTTTCCTTCAGTGTAGAGCAGAGCTAATGTTGGGGAAGTAAGGGGGGAAATCTCTAGCCCTTGATTTCTTAAGGTAATTGCTTAGATCTGAGTTTAGTGGAATACTACGTAGATATTGTAATGAAATTTCAATTGACTGATAGGTTACATCTGTAAGCACACTCTAGTAAACCCTTCCATGACAGTGTCAGAGAGCCAATGCATAGCTGTATATATGCTTATCTGAATGGATGATTATTAAGAGCATTATCTTAGAATCATAGAATCATAGAGTTGGAAGAGACCACAAGGGCCATCCAATCCAACCCCCTGCCATGCAGCCTCTTTCTAATCAATCCCTTTCTTGATAAATAAATTTTGAATCTATGGGCCTTTGCAGACTGCCAGAAATAGTGCAAATTGAGTCCACTTTAATTGCCCTGACTCAGGGAATCATGGGAACTGTAGTTTATTGTGGCACCAGACTTCTCTGACAGAGAAGGCTCAGTGTCTCAGAAAAAAAATACAATTCCCATGATTCCCTAGCACTGAGCCAGGGAGGTTAAAGTGGACTCAATTTGCACTATTTCTAGCAGTCTGCAAAGGTCCTATGTCTCTGCTGAAACATTTGCCTATACGTAGTGAAAGCAAATTTCAAAAACATTGCAGCTCATGAACAGCAAGCAGTGAGGTTCATTTTGTAATCATACACATAGCAGTCCATTTATTTGTGCACAATAACAGTGTCATGTCTCCATCCTGCAGTATGGCTTTCACAGATCAGTGGTGTCATTATGATACCAATTAGTTCCCTTCTTTCAATTATGTATAATTAGATTTTTTTTTTTTTTGTTTCACCTTCTCTGTAAATAGAATATCTTTGTATACGTTCAGTGGCATCTTTTAAAGCTGTTACTATATCCTTGTCTTCTGTTACCACATGGGTTATGCAACATAACACTTCAGCCCACAAGCTGTTGTTCTTGGCACCATTTCAAAGCTTCTCTCTCTATCCAAGCTGGCAGGTACATTGGCAGTGTTTTAACCTGCCTTAGAGTTCACTGGACATGCTTAATCAAATATTTGCAGAAAAATCATTTAAATCTAAATCCTGCCCAGGTTTCTGGACAAAGGACTTGTCTGCAGTGCAATAGTACACTACTCATGTCTGCTTATCTCAAATTTTGCAAATTAATAGATGATTAAGCTTCAGCATATGTTCTGTAAACATTGGGGAATCTTTTCAGTCTCCCAGTTATTGTGCCTAGAACTGTCTCTGTCTGAAAACAATTCAAATTGTATCACTCCATTATCTATTAAATTAAATGGGTCGCAACAAAATTCATGCATTACTGGTCTTCCTGCACAGCCAGTACCAGTGATCTTGTGCCATCTTTGGTCTCATGGCCTTTTAACGTTGCAGTGTATTGGTGTCCGCATTCTCTTCTATGGGGTTAAGCATGAATGGTATCTAGTAAGCATGAATGGTTTCACACGTAGTCTCATTCAGCCAGGTGTCCCCCATCGTATATCTGTACTTTTCGTTTTTCCGCCCTAAGTGCAGTACCTTACATTTCTCCATGTTGAATTTCATTTTGTTAGCTTTGGTCCAGCTTTCTAGTCTGTTCAAGTCATTTTGAATTTTGATCCTGTCCTCTGGGGTATTAGCTACTCCTCCTAATTTGGTGTCATCTGCAAATTTGATAACTATGCCCCCAATACCGTCATCCAAGTCATTAATAAAGATATTGAATAGCACTGGGCCCAGGACAGAGCCCTGTGGCACCCCACTCGTCACTTCTTTCCAGGTTGAAAAGGAGCCATTGTTGAGCACCCTTTGGGTTCGGCCAGTCAACTAATTACAAATCCATGTAACAGTTATTTTGTCTAGCCCACATTTTACCAGCTTGTTTGCAAGAATGTCATGGGGAACCTTGTCAAAGGCCTTACTGAAATCAAGATATACTATATCTACAGCATTCCCTTCATCTACCTAGCTGGTAATTTTATCAAAAAAAGAGATCAGATTTGTCTGGCATGACCTGTTTCTCTGAAACCCATGTTGACTTTTTCTGATTATGAAATTACCTTCCAGATGTTCACAGACTCTCTGTTTAATGATCTGCTCCAGAATCTTTCCAAGTATTGATGGACTAACTGGACGATAATTGTTGGGATCCTCTTTTTTCCCCTTTTTGAAGATGGGGACAACATATGCCCTCCTCCAGTCCACTGGGACTTCTCCTGTTTTCCAGGAGTTCTCAAAGATTATTGCCAATGGTTCTGCCAGTTCTTTTAATACCCTTGGATGTAATTCATCTGGTCCTGGAGACTTATATTCATTTAGATTAACCAGATATTTCTGTATTATCTCTTTACTTATTCTGTGCTGAAATTCTCCTATTCTGTCCTCTGCTCCATTATACTCAGGTTGAGCACCCTTTGCCTTTTCTGAGAAGACTGAAGCAAAGAAGGTGTTGAGTAATTCTGCCTTTCTCTGTCCCCTGTTAACTTTTTGCCATCTTCTCCACACAGTGGCCCTACCATTTCGTTCTTTTTCCTTTTGCTGCTGACATACCCAAAAAAGCCCTTTTTATTGTTCTTAACCTCTCTAGCAAGCCTGAGTTCATTCTGCGCTTTAGCTTTTCTGACTTTAACCCTACACGTGCTAGCTATTTGCTTGAATTCCTCTTTGGTGATTTCCCCATTTTTCCATTTCTTATAAATGTTCCGTTTAAAACATAGTTCAGTTGCAAGTTCCTTAGTCATCCATCCTGGTTTCTTGAGACACCTCCCATTTTTCTTCCTCGTTGGCACGGTTTGAAATTGTGCCTTCAGTATCTCCCTTTTGAGAAACTCCCATCTGTCTTGAACGCCCTTCTCTTTTAGTATTCCTGTCCATGGGATCACCCCCAGTATTTCTCTAAGGGCCTCGGCAGACGGCTAATAGGGCCGTCTCCGAGACCCGGAAGAGGAGGGGCAGCCGCATGCGCGGCGTCCCTTCCTCTTCCTGAGGTCGCCCTGGAAGCTGCCGGCCCTCCGCACGGCCGGCGCTTCCAGGGCAACCTCCCTCCACAGCGACCGGACGCGCTGCGGAGGATAAGTCAGGGAAAGTGCGCCCGCCGCTTTTAGGGCGCACTTTCCCTGAAATCTAAAAGGAGCGCCAATTTGGAGCTCCTTTTAGATTCGCCGCAGGAGCGCCGCGGTGCGGAGGCTGAGCTCCGCCGGCGCTCCGACCCGCGGCGTCTCCGGGGCCTCCGTCTGCCGAGGCCCTTAGTTTACTAAAATCAGCTTTCCTAAAGTCTAGAATGTGTGTCTGACTATGCCTGGCTTCTCCTTTCCACTGTATAATAAACTCCAGGAGGACATGATCACTCCCGCCTAAGGATCCAACCACTTGCACCCCATTAACTAGGTCTTCCCTGTTAGTTAGGATCAGATCCAAAATAGCTGACTCCCTCGTTGCCTCTTCCACCTTTTGGACAATGAAATTGTCTTCAAGGCAACTGAGGAATTTGCTAGACCTCGAGGATTTTGCTGAGTTTGACTTCCAGCGAATATCAGGATAGTTGAAGTCACCCATCACTACTATATTTCTCCTTTCTGAGTGTGTGGTCATCTGTTCTAGAAAGGCATCATCCAATTCTTCTGCTTGAGTTGGGGGTCTGTAGTAGACTCCCACAATAACATCCCTGTTGTTTCCCTCCCCTTTAATTTTTATCCAGATGCTCTCCACCTGGCTTCCAGGATTGATGTCCTGGATTTCTTCACTGGTGTAAATATCCCTGACATATAATGCTATTCCTCCTCCTTTCCTGTTTGGCCTGTTTCTCTTGAAAAGGTTATACCCCTGTATTTCTACATTCCAGTCATGAGACTCATTATTATTATTATTATTATTATTAAACTTTATTTCTAGAGCGCTGTAATTATACACAGCGCTGTACAAAGTAAAAAAGTTACAAATATAAAAAAGCCTGCCCACGGCGTACACTCTAAGAAATAAAATAAAATAAATAGATAAACAAATTACCATATAGAGGAAAGAAAATTAAAAGATCAAATATCAAACAAATCACAACACAATTAACATTATCAGAACAATTACCAGATTATCAAACAGCCAGATAACAATCACAAAATCCCTGAGAACGCTTCCCTAAACAATATGGTTTTCAATTCAGTCTTAAAACTGGTTAGGGAGGTGATGAGCCGTACATGCAGAGGAAGACGGTTCCAAGAATGAGGGGCAGCAAGAAAGAATGGACGGATCCGGGACGGGGCAGAGGAAATCCCACCAGATTTCAGTGATGCCTATTATATCATAGTTGCTTTGTTGTGCTAGGAGTTCAAGTTCATCTTGCTTATTTCCCATGCTGTGTGCATTAGTGTAGAGACATCTAAGACCATATGTCCCCCTTACTTGCCTATGCACATTTTTTTGCCTCCCACTGTTGGGTCCCTGTACTGTTTGCCTTGTTTCCTCTATGACAGTTTGACTATTTTTTCCAGTCCTTTTGTCTTCCAGGACGCTGTCTCCCTTCCCCACATAATTCAGTTTAAAGCCCTCCTGATCAAATTCTTGAGACTGTTGGCAAAAACGTTTCTTCCAACTGGCGTGAGATGCAGCCCATCCCTTGCCAGGAGTCTGCCCTCATGGAACCGCAGCCCATGATCTAAGAATCCAAATCGTTCTCAACGACACCATCTGCGGAGAGCCAATTGTTGACATCTGCTATTTTTCCTCTCTCTTCCTGGACCATGCCCTTCAACTGGCAGAAGACACGAGATGACAATCTATGCCTCCATTTCTTTCAGCTTCTTACCTAGAACCTCGTAATCCCTTTTGATATTCTGAAGGCTGTGTCTTGCTGTGTCATTCGTTCCCACATGGACCAAAAGGAAGAGGTATTGGTCAGTAGGCCTGACCAGTCTTGTCAGCCTCTCTGTCACATCTCGGATCTTTGCCCCAGGGAGACAACACACCTTCCGAGACATCTTGTCAGGCCTACAAATCACTGCTTCTGTCCCCCTCAGCAAGGAGTCCCCCACCACGACCACACGCCTCCTCCGAGGCTTAGCAGCGACTGTTCCCTGTGGTGGAACTCCCGGGGTCCCCTGCTCTGTCCCTGAAGTCTGTCCATGCTGCTCTTCCTCGTCCTCCTTGATAAGGGAAAGAGCTTGAAATCGATTCTGTAGCTGCAAGCTCCCAGAACGATCCCTGGTCTCCCTACTTCTGCGTGTGACATTCCTCCAGCTGTCTACCTCCTGTGTATGTGATGTGACCTTCTCTTTCCCAGCAACTTCCTCTGTATGGTCCCCATCCAGGACTGTTCGTTCCATTCTGTCTAGGAAAACCTCTTGCTCCCTAATATGCTGAAGTATAGCTACCCGTGCCTCCAGCTGCTGTACTTTCTCCTCCAAGAGGGCTACCAACTTGCACTTGGAGCATGTGTAGTTCCCCACATCTGTAGGTAAGAAGACAAACATCCCACAGGTATTGCAGGTGACGGCAGCAGTTCCTTCAGTGTCCATACTAAGTCTTAATTAGTACCTGAAAGAGGACTACGGCTTTCCTCCTCAAAGAAAATCCCTCGCTAACACCAGTGTTAAAATCTGCTGATGACCGGAACTTTTCTACAATTAGAAGTGGTTTCCAGACCTTTCATTATCCAGCTTGTCCTTCTTGAATTGTGCCCAGACATATGAATAGGCACCTTATATCAAGTAGAGAAGACATTTATTTATTAGGGCATTAATGGTGATGCACAGAGGTATACATCTTTGGAAATGCTTACAAACTTTTAAAATTAATTTCCAAAATAGACATTTCCAGAGGGCACTATTTTTTCCTTCGTGGGAACTGGATCTGTACACTTTAGTTAACAACATTCATTTACACAGGTGCCTGTGTGAACCAAGGCAGTCCGAGGGATGCAAGGTAAATATATGGCTGCCAAACCCCATCAGACTCCCTCTATGCTTGGTCATGGTACACAAGCTCCAAAGCTTGCATAGTTTGTTCTGCCTTGTGTTCTTTGTATATCCCAAGTCTAGGGCTTCATCTCCGCTGCAGAATTAATGCAGTTTGACACTGCTTTAACTGTCATGACTCAATGCTATGGAATTCTAGGGTTTGTAGTTTTGTGGGGTATTTAGCCACCTCTGTCAGAGAGCTCTGGTGCCACCACAAACTATAAATTCCAGGATTCCATAAGTTGGAGCTCAAACAACATTAATTCTGTTGCACAGCAACAGCTTTGGTCTTTTAAAATACACTCACTAGACCAGTGATTCTCAAAGTGTGCCCCATGGGTACTGCCCTTATGGGGGCAGTGGAAAGATCCAGGGGGGCAGCCATTGCCACTGCTGTATTCACACATGAGAGACTGAGGTAGAGGAGGACGAAGAGAAGGAGACCTGGGCATGGCTGAGGTAGATGCTGCTGGCTAGCCAGCTGTTGAAGAAAGCAGGAATGATGGAGGCAGTGAGAAAGCAGCCTCCCCATCATCCTCATCCTGGGATAGGCATAGGGGGGCACTAGGAATATCACAGAAGAGGAAAGGGAGCAACAGCAAAAAAAACTTTGGGGGCCACTGCTCTAGAAAAATTGCCATTTCTGATAAGTTGCCTTTATCTCTCCTGTAGTCTTACACTTTGTTCTAGATGAGAAGGACTGTGTGTGTTGTGTGTTATGGCGAACCTATCATGGGGTTTTCTTTGCAAGATTTGTTCAGAGGAGGTTTGCCATTGCCTTCCCATGAGGCTGTGAGTGTGTGACTTGCCCAACTTCATCCAGTAGGTTTCATGGCCAAGCTGGGACTCGAACCCTGATCTCCAGAGTCGTAGTCCATCTCTCAAACCACTACGCCATGCTGGTTCTCAGGCTTTGTGATTATTTTTCCAAACAGCTCTCCAAGCATTAGATATGATTTGAGTATAATGCCACTGCCTTGCCTGAGGTGGTGACATTAACTCTACCTGTAAAAATTCCAGCCTCTTTCTCATCTTGATTGTAGTAAGCGGAAAGATCAACAGGAAACTACCCAAAGGTAATACTTGTTAAACTAAGTGTTATCTTGAACTCCATGTCTTTAATTTGGATCACTGGTCTGAAAAAGAAGTGTTTAAGGTTTTACTAGTGCAAGGGGTTGATGTGATGAGCACTAATCAGCTTCTGCAATTGCAGTGTTACTTGTTCTGATCTTTCAGATCACTAGGATTAGTAGTAGTGATTCACACCCTCACACTGTGAAACTTGAAAGTATCAGCTATACATTCAATACAGGGTTCACAATCACTTTCCACTCCATTTGGAAAAATCCTAAGGATGAGTCACCCTTCTGTTGTAATCCAAATGTGTCCTTGGCCTTTAAACTGTTACTGCATTTCCTCCCCTCCAGTTTGAGACATCATATCTAAGATACATTTTGTTGCTGCATCCACTCAGAGGATTGCTGGTTTGTTTCTCATCTGCAAACCTAGTCCATCCTTGCATGTGGCTTAAAAGCGCCAGACAATATCCCAGGCATAAATTATTTGAAAAATAGGAGCTGTGTTATTTGGCAAAATGCTCCATTTGTGTCTCAGAGTTGCTGCAGATAACAGTCCTGTTTGTGGATACTATTTGCTCTACTGTGCTTGTAGTAGTGACACAAGATAAATAGTGAAGAAAAAAATATATATGTAGTGGAGCTGGATTCTTTGGTCTGTCTACTTTTGAAAGAGCTTGGAAGTCTTCTGGGTACACAAAAGTAACTGTTCAAAGCTCTGTGTTTTGGGATGATATCCCATCTATTGAGCACTTATTGAGGAGAAGGGGTCTTATTTTTACCATCTTGGGTAATCAAATCTTTCTCTAGATCAGGGGTAGGCAACCTTTTTCGGTCCTGGGCCGGTCCCCCGAAGTCCTCGTCTCCGCTGGGCCGAGGGGGGGGATGGCGGCGTGCGCGCTCATACGCGCTCATGCATCCCCACCACCGCACGTGACCCCCCCCGCGCGCGCCACCGGCGCCGCCACTGTGGCGCGCACGGCCGCAGCCGCCATTTTGGAAATCAAAATGGCGGCCACGGCGCGCACGGCCGCATGGACGAGAAAACACGTGGTGGCGGCGCGCGGCGGCAGTGGCAGGGGTCCGCCTGGGCCGGTAAGTCCGGTGACCTGGGCTGGAACCGGCCCAGGGGCCATAGGTTGCCGGCCCCTGCTCTAGATAATCTTGGGAGAACTGCTGATTTACAGCAGGCACGCTGCCATTTGAACTGTGTAACCTGCCACTCCTTGTCTGCAGTTTCACATTATAAATAGCAGTAAGCAGGGCTAAACAAAATTGGAAAATATCCCAGGAAATAATATCTGAAGTTACTGATCAGGGTGAGTTGTTAAGAAGGAGCATTTTGCACAAGCAGGTGTTCTTGTATAGAAAGAAGCTTGTTGCACTTAGAAAATTGCAAAAATGGATCAAATTCATTAACTTCCTTCAGAGTCACAGAGGAACACTAAATAAATGCCTGCTATTGATTTTTCTCTTTATGTGAAATTGCCGATAGGATATTCTTAATTCAGTCTCTTCCTGGAGCCATATATAACTACATCCACTTTCTTATGTTATGAAAACCGTGCATCTGGAACCAAGCTACTTAACAGCTCAGCACAAAGAACTCTGAACAAAACAGAACGGAAATTTATGTTCACTTCTCTTTCCTAGCTGTGTGCGTCCTGGTTATGAAGCTCAGGCACTCTTGCATGCAGAACTAGAGCTGGGTGCAGGGAGGAATGAAATCAAAGGTTCAGCGCCCTACATTACACAATTCCTGCACAGGTCTTATGTATGAAATGTCATGTAGACCATACATATACTGCCAGAGATGACATGTTTTAAAGATACATATGGGGGCAGGGAAATGCAAGGGCATGGCTTGAAATACCGTCTCATAAAAGTCATTCATTACCTGTTACTTTGCATTCTGGAAAGTGGCATGTTAATGAATTGACTTTTAGAGATTTTAATGCAATTTAAAGATGTAAAAATCCTCCCCATCCTCTAAAGCAGGGGTAGGCAACCTTTTTGAGCTGGGGGCCGGGTTGCTGTCCCTCAGAGAATTGGGGGGCCGAAGCACCAAAAATAATTAAATAAATAAATATAATTTAAAAAAATTAAAAAATATGCATGCACACTCTCTCAGCCCCAGAAAAGCCATGGCAAAACCCCTGTGGAGATTTTGCCAAGAAAACCCCAAGAACAAGTAATAACAACAATAATCAATATCATCATGGTGGGCAGTGGCAGTGGCGGCGGCAAGACTGGCCTGGGGCCGGTCCAAAGGCCTCGGGGGGCCGCATCCGGCCCCCTGGCCTTAGGTTGCCTACCCCTGCTCTAAAGTAACATTTTAAGAGTAATGAATACATAGTATTTGTTTTGGGGAAATTAAGTAAGTTGTTATGTTACTTTTTAAATGTAACAACACTGGAAACAATGGTCCAAAATGCACTGCAGAAACAATCCAGTTTGAGACTGCTTTAACTGCCTTGGCTCAATGCTAGGGAATTCTGGAAAATGTAGTTTTGTGAGACATTTAGCCTTCTCTGTCAGAGAGTTCTGGTGCCACAATAAACTACAATTCCCAGGATTCCCTAGCACTGAACCAGGGCAATTAAAGCGGTCTCAAACTGGATTAACATGCTACTTGTAACATTGCTTCAAAACTCTGCTTGGTGGGGTAGTAGCATGGCTTAGCATTAGAACCTGTTATTTGCATGGGTAAGGTCCTGGGTTCAGTTCTTGGCATCTCCAGTTAACAAAATGTCAGGTAACCGGTGATGGGAAAGATTTCTACTGGAGATGCTGAATAGCCACTAACAGACTGCCAATTAATAAATACATATTTTAAAAGTAAAGTATATAATTGAAATATATCCAGTTGAATTTAACTGTTATATTACTGAATTTTTAACAGATTTCTTTTTAAGTTGAGACAGTGTCAGGCTAGATGGAGAAATAGTGTGAGCTCATATAAGGTCGTTTGTTCTGATCGTACAGCCACCATTATTTTTTTCTGTCTTAAGAGAACAGGGGTGTTTCCTGTGCCAGTTTTTATGTTTGTTGATTTAACCTTAAGATCTTCGGTTACCTGACATTGAAAAGGAACTATAGCAGGTGTAACCCTTTTAAGATGCTGTAAAATAGCAGTAAGGAAACTATCCTCACCCCAAGGGCTGCATTGCTTCATGGTAATAAGTTGACCGCAAGCTGGCAATGAATATCTCTGAAGGAATAGTGGATGGAGACACAATCAAAATGGTGTTACCATTATTCTCTCTGCCGCTCCCTTCCTCTTCCTCTCCAGCCAATAAATTCCAAGGGGAGGAACAGATAGATCACTCTTGGCAGAGATTTCAGTTGATTGTTCACAGCGAACATTTGAAGTTGAGCCAAGAGCTGCATGAAATTAGCCCACCTTCGACACAAAATAAATGAGCTCCATTGTTTTTCTTTCTAGTAGGAGACAGGCGTGAAGGAATTTGATGTACTGTCTTGCGGAAAGCAGCCTTATGAATAAAGTAAGGGTGTTTCCAAATGAGATGGGTTTTCAAGTGTCAGGAAGGCTGAATCACTAGTCAAAATGGCAATTCAGGAGATTAGTGGGAATTGGTATGGACTGCATTGTACAAATGGGAGATTAGAGAGAAGGAAGAAAAACTTGCTGAACAGTGTGTCACTGTTCTGTTACTGCTTCTTCTAACAGCCAATTGTGTAACTAACTGAATGGGAAGCTGCTGTCTGGGTGGAGCCTCAAAAATTTGACCTCCAACATAAGGGATTCAGTGGCAAATTTCTTAATTTTCTCTCTCTCTCTGCTCTAGAAGCATAGGATTTGTAAAACTTATTTGTAAATAAGATAGCTATAAGAATAGTTTAATTTTAGAAGAAGCAGCTGAGCTCAGAACTTACAAAACTTAAGGGGGGGAGGGATATGTTTTTACTGTAATTGTTTTATGTTGTAAACCGCCCGGATTGGGTAACCATTGGGCGGTATATAAATAATAATTATTATTATTATTATTATTATTATTATTAACTTTCTACCTTAGTTATTTCAAGTCAAAATAAATACAAAGGTTTTGTTAAGGCCACTTCAGTTACCAGATCCAAACCTATATGTCTTAAGCCTGGCTTTTAATGACTTTATATTTAAAGTGTGGTGTTTTTTAAACATCCAAATTGTTTTCCAGGGGGACAGAAAATTACTAGGATTGCTGCAGTTGTGTGGAATGTGTGATTTAACTCTTTTCTCTAGGATTTGCTTTAGGAGGAAAAATGTGTTGATACCAAAGACAATTTTCACTCCAAATAACAACTGGTGCATTTTTTATTTTATTGTATTTACTTATATTTGGTTTGGTCTTTAGGACCATTCAGGAAGTTCATTCATCATTCATTTGAGCAGGCAATTCACTAAGTTACCATATTTGTGGGTGTACAGCGTCAAAAGCGGATTAGAACTTTCTTTAATTCAAATTGACTCAAAGGTTGCTGTGTAGAGAAGGCAGTCAGGTTGATGGCATGTTTCCTTCTACTTTCAAGTCTGTGTTAAGAACATGTGATTATCTATCACGGTTACTTCAGTCTCAAGTCAACTCAGTATTTCTACACATTGGCTACTGTTATAAACATTTGAAGTTGTAATGTTATGCACACACATTTGTTTCAGTGGGATTGGCTTTTGAGTAGGTGCATTGTTAGTGGATCTATATCAGGGGTAGGCAACCTTTCCCCTTTAAGGGCCGAGGAACTTCAGCTCCCAGAATCCCAGGAGCTATTGGCCAATATGGGACTATTGGCCAACATGGCTGAGGCTTCTGTGAGCTGAAGTCCCTCAGCCCTTAAAGGGGAAAGGTTGCCTACCCCTGATCTATATGCTAAGTAGGTAAAGTTACCGGTAGTCCCTTGACATGAATGTCTAGTCGTAACGGGCTGTATGTGGTGGTGGTCATCTCCGTTACTAAGCTGAAGAGCCAGTGTTGTCCATGGACTGCTCTGGTAGTCATGTGACCAGCATGACTGCACCAAACACTGTTACCTTCCCACCGAAGTGGTACCTATCTATCTACTTGCATTTACATGCTTTTGAACTGCTAGGTTGGCAGAAGCTGGAGCTCACCCCATCATGCAGTACCTGGGCCTCGAACTGCCAACCTGCCGATTCCAGTCATCAGAATTGACATCTTAACCACTAAGCCTTTGCATCCCACCACATGCCGAAAACACTAGTGTTGCTAACACTGTTGTGGTGTATCAGGAAAAGGTGACTCCATTAAATGGTATTGAATGCACAACTTTAAAAAAAAATTGTGCCCCACTCACTAAAAATCATATGGTTGTCCCTGAGCTGCTTACATCAAGCTGAAGAAATTGCACAATCTGTCTTCATAATAAAGCATGTAATTTTATGACTAAGGGCAATGAGAGTAATGCAGTCTTGCTAAGTATATACCACAAAAATGGGACTGTGATTCAAGTCTTGTTAACAAACAGACCAGCACTGAGTCAGAAGGAGATATTTAGGAGCACTCTAGTGTGATCTGGTGCTTTTCAAAATCTTCACTAGTATTACAGATCAAGAAATAAGACAGTACAAATTGATCAGACTGTCATGTAATGGTAGAGCTATTGCCCTCAACACAGAGATAAGCCAACCTTCAAAATGATTTCACAGTTGGGAACTTGGGCAAACAGTATTAAATATAATTCCAGAACAACTGCTGAAAAAATGTAATTAATAAATAAATGTATAGGAACCAACACTTCAGACTGAGATTGCAGACCTGTAATGCAGTTTGATTCCCCACTCAGCCCTGAAAACCCTCTGGGTTACCTTGGACAAGTCACACACTTTCAGACCCAGAAACCCCAAGGTAATGACACCATAAGTTGGAAACAGTTTGAAGGCACACAATAACAACAATCAAATAAAACATTTCTCAGTGTGATGCTATCACATGAAAGACAAGCTCAACTTTAGTTTGCACTAAAAAGAGCTCAACAAGTCAAGAAGTGCTTGATCTCATCTACATGGTGTTGGATTTGATCTCATCTGAAGTTCCATATTTGGCTTTGAGTCCTACAGTTCAAGAAGCATGTTAGCAAGTTGGAATGAGATTCAGAAAGGAGTTAAAAAGGTGGTAGAACTAAAATAAAACGTATGGGTATGTCTATCTAGAGAATATTAAGGAAAGGGGTACATTGACAAGTCTCAAACTTTAAAAGACTTCAGAAAGAAGAAAAAGAATTCTCAGCCCTTTTCATGGAGGCAAGCAGCAGTTAACTTTCAACTTATTTGAAAAGCAAATTATTTATGAGATGATGCCATTCTTTTTAGATACACTGCAGCTTCTGTGCAGCCCATCATCTTAGCTATCTAGTTGCCTCTTGGTTATTGAACTTAAATGACAACACAGCATGGGAAAAGCAGGCATGAGTATTATGATAGCAAAACTTTCAGTCCCTTCTGCAAATCTTGAGACAGGGGTGGTGAATCCTCTTTAGCTTAAGCCATGGATTCCAGTGTGAGAGTCTTGGAGGGTCTAGTCCAGCAGTGAATGGCAGCAGGGACTAGGACAAAACTAAAACAAAGCCAGATATATGTTTAACCAATTTGGACATACTAGCTATACAAAGTGCAACTGTGCATGAGGAGGCTGCAACAGCTTCTCACTTTGCAAAGCACAGCCTAATTTCATGCAACAGCCTTCTGGCTTTTAAATACTATCTTACCTCATTGATGGGAGGTAAAGGTGGCAGGGAGGAACTTCTTGGTTACATGGGGAAACTGCCACAGATTCCCCATCCATGGTTTAAGATAGGCATCAATACTATGATTACTATAGGAATTAAATTGATTGCAGCAGGAGCTGCAAAAATATAGTCCTTGGAGGTATTCTGAAGAAATCTGTATTGTCCTTTGGGTACAGTATTATAGCATATGTTTTAGCTAGATTAGTCCCTACATCCACTGCAACCCCCTAACCTCAAGTAATCCTTGGGTTTTAGCAATTCTGAAATTCAACAGTTTGTAGTGATCTTGTTTAATGTGAAACAAAAGTAATTGCTATGGAAGTCTTTTCTGGAATGCCTAACTGTTGATGAATTACACAGCACTTGGGTTGTTTCCAACAGTCTACTGATACCAACATTCATTCAGCACCAGGACTTTTTTAAAGCATACACTAACACACAACCTTCATGCACTATGATTTTTTTAAAAACACACACACCTTGCATTGTTTGAGTTCTTGAACATTTACTAACCCTAAGGAGAATTTCACTATATTAAAAATGCCCCATGTCTTAAGGCAGAGGTAGGCAACCTTTCCCCTTTAAGGGCCAAGGGACTTCAGCTCCCAGAAGCCTCAGCCATGTTGGCCTATAATAGTCCCATGTTGGCCAATAGCTCCTGGGATTCTGGGAGCAGAAGTCCCATGGCCCTTAAAGGGGAAAGGTTGCCTACCCCTGTCTTAAGGAGTATTTTTTGTCTCCAAAATCAAATGTGCTCCAGCCAGACCTCTAGAGCCAGAAAATACATAGGGCTGACACGTGAATGGAAACAACTTACTGGTAACCAAAGTCTGTCATTTGAGATGTGCAGCACCATAGCTTGTTTTTTGTTTTGTTTTAATGTCAGGGAACTTTTTAGCTCAGGGGTAGGCAACCTTTCCCCTTTAAGGGCCGAGGGACTTCAGCTCCCAGAATCCCAGGAGCTATTGGCCAACATGGGACTATTGGCCAACATGGCTGAGGCTTCTGGGAGCTGAAGTCCCTTGGCCCTTAAAGGGGAAAGGTTGCCTACCCCTGTTTTAGCTGTTCCAATACCAGGGGTTCTCAAACTTTGCTCCTCCATGCACTTTGGACTTGTTCGCTAAGAAGCCCTGTCACCTTGGCCAAAGGTCGGGGATTTGGCAAGCTCAAGTTCAAAACAGATGGCAGACCAAAGCTTGAGAACTTGCATTGCACTGTTTGGTCCAAAAAATAATATGGCAAAAATCAATAGATTTGTTGGAAATTGTTTTCTCCTAGGTGTTTTTTGCAGGGGGTAAAGTCTGCATTTGGCAAACAACTGGATTCTAATTCTCCATCATCTAGAATTGCCTCTATTGTGGGTTTAGTTCTGCATGGGTTCTAGAACAAAACATGACTCTGAGGAAATAAAATGTCATATTCTGGGGCATGAGGGATAACAGAAGCTTAGTCCAAGGGCAGACAGCAGTGATGTAGAATCAAGTTGATTGACACGGACTCAAGTTGCTCCAATGACTTGACTTGGACTCACCTTGGTAATAAATGACACACCGACTCGGCTTGTGACTTGTATATTTTTAGCAACTAACTTGTTGGCATCATTCACTTTTAGGAGCAGGCAAGACCTGCCCTCAGAGCATGGGCTGCGTTTCTCTGAGGGAAACAGAAAATGGATTAGGCAACAGGTTTGAGGCAGAAGGATCCTTCTAAACTTTTTCAAAACTAAAAAGCTTTTCCAATGTGCATCAGGGACAGGCTGCCAACCAGACAGACCTCAAGCCCATTGCCTAACATGTTTGCTGTTTCCATCCAAGAAACACACCCGCTTCCTTTTTTTCCTATTAAGATTTGGCTCCCAGACTTGAGACTTGACTTGAGACTTGACTTAAAAGTATAAGGACGTGAGACTCAACTTGAGGTGTGAAGATAAAAACTTGAGACTTGAATATATAACTGGCAGAAAGAGACAAGGCCTGTATCTGGAAGTAGATGGCCAGAGCTCAGTTCAAAGACTACTGGAAACTGAAGATTAATGTACTGAAAATAAGATTTGTTTCTGTAAATCTTCCACAAGTAATACTGCAATGGATTGTACTCATTTTTTTCTTTGCTTGTAAATTAGATTGACAGGGTACTTGTAAAACATTAACTATGGTTTTCAAAATATATGAAAGTCTGAAGACTCTTCTTTTTTTAAAAAAAAATGTTTTTAGGCTGGTCCTAAGACTTGTGAAGAGTGTATTTGCATTGTTTGTATGTAATGGCTAATGTTGAAGAGGTTATGGGGGATCTGGAAACTCTTAAACTCATCTCATTTGTAGAGGGTGTGTTGTTGTTTTTTGTCATTTCTTTTGCAGTTATGATTTTGTTACAGAATCCTTGGTGTAACATGATTAAAAGCCTTGTTTCTGTTTAGACAAATGTATCCTTATGCCATAACAGTATGCTAACTCACAAGCTGTATGTATTGTGCAAAATAAAATTGTTAATGGTTTCCTTTTTTAAAAAAAATGTTGTCTATAACACATGCTTCTCAGTGTTTTCCATAGTTCCATATGCCTGGAGGAACAGCTTCACTTTTCACAGCTAACTCTTATATTTACATTTCCCTTATAGGTAAAGTGAGTTAAAATCTACATGAACTAGATTCTGGGATTCTGGGAGCTGAAGTCCCTCGGCCCTTAAAGGGGAAAGGTTGCCTACTCCTGATCTACATGAACTAGCCTTACATTTTGGTTATAAAATGTCTCCATTCTCCTTTGTTATGAGTTATCAAAGTTGTTTTCAGAAATCATGTTAACAATCTCATTAGACATACTCTTATTTTTTCACAGGGCTGTGCATCCTATGGTGGTCCAGATGTTGGTTAAGTTACCAAAAGTCTACCTGGCTAATAAGATGGGAGTGCTAGTTAATCAACATGTAGGACTTTATCACACCAGCCTGCTGTCCTACCATAATCGCACGAATTTAAGAATGGAAGCATACCAGTTTGGTGTCATTTCTTATCACACTTTTCCCAACGATAGACCTTTGGTGATCCATGGATGTGTGATCTGTTTTCTGCACTGCGAAACACCACCTTCTGGGAGGAAGGAGGGGGACAAGTGATCACAGCTGCCAACTGCCTCCCAATGCTGGCTGTTGTGTAAATTTGCACACAGCAGCATGCTTTGGGGCGTGATCACTCCAAGGGGGAGAGAGGAGCAAAATCATGACCACTCACACCATATGACTGCCTGAGAAGTGGAACTGCAGCAGAAAGGACTTATTTCACAAATAGGGTAATGGAATAGCAGTAAGATTGAGACCCTGTTGATGGATTTTGCCCATCAATTAAAAGGTTTACTACAGTAACAAAAGGAAGGCACGACAGCAGCAGGACACACATGACATTGTGTGATAAGTACCAGCCAAAGACACTTTTAACCTGTTCAAATTCCGCTTTTTGTGATAAAGTCCCTAGAGGTCCAAAGGTTACTTACTCATCCTTGTTGTTGAGGCTTCCTCGAGAAATGTTGACCTATAATTAACCCACGTATTATTCATTCATAAGACTATATGCTTTAAAGAGAGGTCCAAATATGATTGAAGCCAGTGTTGCCTTTTATTTTATTTACCTAACATAAATTGTAAACATCCAAGGGAATTTGGCCCATAGGAAAAAACAGAAGGATATTCATTTCTGGATATTCTAATTTGCTGCTTCTTTTTTTAGCTGCTTCCTTTGCCTCCCTACCATAGTGACCATTTCCACACCTTGGTGGCTGTGTTTGAGGAACCATGTTCTAAAACTACCTTCTGCTGCATGGTCCCTCCAACTCTTTTGTACTGCAGTTTCCATCATCCCTAGTTAGGGTCCCCAAAAGGCAGAAATAGTGGGAGTTATGGGCCAAAGCATTTAAAGAGGGATAGCTTGGGGAAGACTACTCAGAAATAAAATTCCTTCATGCTGAACTCAAAAAAATTAAAAGATTTTTAACATTTGAAAATTGAAGCCTCAGCAAGACCTAATTTGGCTGGTGTTTGATTATTAGGCTTAAAGATGGTGATTTAAATAGAAAGGCTGTTTGATGAAATGTAGTACAAATGGGCTTCATTCCCCTTCTTCCCTGCCCTTTAGGATAGACCGAGTCTTGAAACAAAAGCATATACTGTATGTATGTATATATATATATATATATATATACACACACACACACACACACACACACACACACACACTTGCTTGCAGATTTGATTATTCATGGATTTCAGTAATATATTCTCACTAGGATATCTAGGTCCTTCAGCGCAACTCCATGGTCAACTTTAACCAAAAGTGCACTGAAGGACCTAGAGATTCCTAGAGAAAACATTTCTCTAGGCATTTGCAGCTCGCCCAGTGCAATTCTATGGTCAATGTCTGGCAGACGCTGACCACAGAGTTGCACTGGAGGACTTACAGATTCCTAAAGAGGTGTTCTCTCAGGTAAAAACATAGTGTTTTTGTTATCTGCAGGTTTTCCACATTCATGGGGGTCCTGTGCCCCTAACCCCAGTGAATGTAGAGGGATGAGTGTGTCTGTGTGTGTGTATGCACACTTCATTGCTTTCCTGCAAGGATTCAATTGGGGAGGGGAAGGAAGGGAGGAATTTCTGTAACAGAGGACCTTGTCATGATAAGCTTGGTAGTACAATTCCAAAATCTAGCATAATTACTTTGGGAAAAAAGAGTGCCAACATTTTGGCAGCCCAGCCTCTTGTCTAAATGAACTGTTTGAAATGTTTAATATAATTCTGGAAGAAAACAAAGGTGGATCTCACTTCTTTCTGAAACAAGATTGCAAATCTGTTGCATTGGTATGTCTAAGTAGAATTGAAATCTCTAATGGAGATCATAGAATCATAGACTTGGAAGCGGCCTCATGGTCCATTGAGTCTAAGGTCCAAAACAAATGGGCCAAAAAGTGTGACTTCTGGCGACTTCAAGGGCATGGTATGCAGATGATGCATGCCCCTGATGTGGTTGGAGGCCACTCAGGCTGCCTAAGGTGGCCCAAGGCCTCCGGCAAAAGGAGCAGTAAAAAGCCACTCCTTGCTGGTAGCCCGTTTGGGACCACGGGAGCAGCCCACTTTAAGAGCAGGCCATCCGGTCACCTGGTTCCCGACTGATTGGGGGCCGATCAGGGCTGGGGTAGCCAGAGGCCACTCCAAGCTGCTGCTCTGTTCACCCCTAAGTCCCCCCAGCAGGAAATCCAGTTAGTTAGTGCATGCTCAGCAGGTAGCTGTCAAGCCTCTGTTTGAAGATGTCCAGAGAAACAGACCCCTCCAATGCTTTAGGTCAGGGTTAAGCAACCTTTTTGAGCTGGGGGCCGGGTTGCTGTCCCTCAGACAATTGGGGGGCCGAACCACCAAAAATAAATAAATAAAAAATTAAAATTAAAAAAATTTTAATTAAAAAAATTAAAAAATATGCATGCACACTCTCTCAGCCCCAGAAAAGCCATGGCAAAACCCCTGTGGAGATTTTGCCAAGAAAACCCCAAGAGCAAGTAATAACAACAATAATCAATATCATCATGGCATGGGGCGGCAGCAGCCTACCCCTGCTTTAGGTAATTGGTTCTATTGTTGAAATTCTCTTAGTGTAAAAACGTTTCTTCTAACATGAAATAAAACTGAATGTAAATTAAAACCATTAGGCCAAATCTACCCTCTAGGGCAGCAGCAAACAAACCTACACCCTCCTCTGTGTGACAGTCCTTTAGATACATATGTCAGGGATGATGGGAGTTGTAGCTCTACACCTCTGGCTCTAACTCACCACCTTGTTATGCAGCAGAGCTGACCAGCTTTGATCAGTGGTTGATGCTTCTTTCCCAAGCAGCAGAGTTTCAGAGAATAGGCTGAAGACCCTGACAAACTCTCCAAGCCTTCTCACTCTCTTCTTCCTGAGATGTCTTCAATTTCTCCAGGATTCTTCTGGCTCTTGTATCTTCCCTCAAGACACCAGACAACTCAGTAGTCTTATATAAAAGATCTACTTTATTCTACTATATACATAAATACTATATGCCCTACAAATCACAATCTCTACACTTCACAATATCTCCAACACGACTCCACAATGTACATTAGCAAACATTGCAATTTATAGCCATTGTTAGACACCACCCACCAGTCAGTTTCCACCCAGTGGGTGTGTACATACATCTTGATTGGTCCACATAGATCATCCCATACCTAAGACCAACCCAATTGTTTCATCACTTTACCTTGACCACTTAATGAGTCTCAGGTGTTTGCAATTTATCACAGGTGTTCTCAATATACCTTCTATAACTTTGTCCTTGGCTCTCAAGGCTTCTTAATTATATTATCTTTTTCACCTGTGTATCTTCCTGATTGCTCCTGCTTAGTCACTTTGACATTCACATACATATTTTTATTTCTATTACTGTATATCCCATGTTGCTTTTTCCTTAACAATCCCCTCCGAAATAAAATATTGTATGTGTCTTACAATGTCATTCCAACCATCTGTGTCAGTCTTTCATGTTTTTCCACCGTCAATGCTTTTGTGAACAAATCTGCTATGTTGTGTTGTGTTTCTATATATCTCAATTCTATTTTACCCTTTTGAACCATGTCTCGCACATTTTGATATCTTACTCCAACATATTTTGTTCTGTTCTTCAAACTTTCAGTTTCAGCCATTGCTATGCATGACTGGTCCACATAGATCATCTATTGTGCTCCTGAATCTTCCAGAATTTCTACTGGTATCTTGTAACTTTCATTTAAATCATTCAATAACTGCTCAACCCACTGTACCTCATTTACTATCTCATTTAAAGCTGCAAATTCTGCTTCCGTCGTACTTATCGCTACATTTGTTTGTTTCCTACTTCTCCAGACTATTGGACTTTCACTGTACTTGATTATTATTCCTGTAACTGACTTCTTGTCTCCTAATTCTGATGCAAAAGAACTGTCTACATAGCAATCTAAATCTGAATTACTGTTTCTAATTACCAATTTCTTATCTAAAGTTCCTTTCAAATATCTTAATAAGTGTTTTACTGCTGTCCAGTCTTCAATTTTTGGATCATTAACTCTTCTGGACAATACATTTACAGCATACGAAATGTCTGGTCTGGTGTGGCAAGATATGAATTGTAAAGATCCTATTGTGCTCCTGAATAAAGTCTTGTCTTCAAAATCTCTAGATGTTTTTTCAGATACGAAACCAATTGTCATTGGAGTTCTTACTATTTTAGCATTTTGTAATCCACACTTTTCAATCAAATTTTCAATTTTCTTTCTCTGACTTAACAAACAATGTCCTTCTTCTATCCATTCAACACTAATACCTAAATAAGACTTCAATAAACCTAGATCCTTCAAAACAAACTTTTTAGACAACTCTTTTTTTACTGATTCAATCTCCTGTCTTGACTTTGCTGCCACGCACAAATCATCTACATAGATCACTAACACTATGTCTCCTTTTGTATAGACACATGCATCTGCAACACTCCTTTTGTATCCTAGCTTAACTAACTCGTCATTAATGCACAAATTCCATGCTCTGGCACTTTGTTTTAACCCATACAATGCTTTCTTTAATTTATAAACTTTCTGACTACCAATTTCTTCAAAACCTTGTGGCTGCTCCATAAATATCTCTTCATCTAAACTAGCATTCAAGTAGGCTGTTTCAAAATCAAAATGTTCTACAACTAAATTCCTTTTTGCTGCTACAGCCAGAACCATTCTCAGACTTTCTGGCTTTGCAGTTGGAGAATATGTCTTGTCATAGTTCTCATACTGCTGTTGTGCAAAACCCTTAGCTACTAACCTTGCTTTATACTTAATACTTCCATCTGTCATTTCTTTCTTTTTGTATACCCACTTACAACCAATTACTTTCTTGTCTTTGGGTCTATCAACTATTTCAAAAACATCTTTATTTACCAGACAACCAAACTCATCATCCATTGCATCAATCCATCTTTCCTGTTCTTCTCTAGACAAACTTTCCAACTCTTCAAAACTTTCAGGCTCTTCCACTGCTAAACAAGCTCTTGCATTTGTCACAACAAACCTATCTGGAGGCTTTCTAACTCTGTGACTACGTCTGGGAATAAACTCTGCTGATCTGCCTCTTTCATCCTCACTTTCTGTGCTGGGAGTTATAGTTCTATGACTAAATCTCTTGTCTTCAGTCATTCTAGTAGTAATGGGTCTAGATTGTGTCTCATTATCAGAAGAACTATCACTGCTGCTAGTGGATGCTTCTGGCTTAACTGAAACCCCTCCGTTTCCTGAAGTTGGTTCAATTTGTGTTTCTGGCTCATTTGAACTTCCTAACCTCAAGAAAACTTCTTTATTGGCATGCAGTTTGTCCCAACCGGCATGTCTCTCGAAATTTGCAGACCTAGAATACTGCACTTCCCTTCCACCTAAATGAAACTTGTAGCTATTTCCTGAATACCCCAAAAACCTAAGCCTTCTACTTTTGGGTTCTCCTTTCTTCCTGAAACAAGCTGGTATGTAAACATAAGCAAACTGTCCAAAGACTCTCAAATACTTGTAATTTGGCACTCTCCCATACAATACCCTGTAGGGAATGTCTTCAATTTCTGAATGATACAGTCTGTTACTAATATGTACTGCTGTCAAAGTTGCTTCTGCCCAGAAACTATCTTTTACCTCTGCATCTGCCATCAAACAAGCAGTTATCCTTTTTATATCTTGTATTCTTTTCTCTGCTAAACCATCTTCGTTAGGACAAGTGGGATTAGTAGTTTCATGCCTTATTCCTACCTTTTGAAACCAATTAAACAATTGATTACTTAGAAACTCTCCTCCCCGGTCAGTAACAATGGTGCCTACTCTAATATCAAATTGTCTTTCCACCATTCTCACCCATGCTTTTAAACTTTGCCCAGCGTCAGATTTGTTTTTCAATATTCTTACAAATGCAAACCTTGTATACCTATCAACAATTACCAGAAAATATTTGCTTCCCCCTAAAGATAAACAATTAGCTTGGGCCACGTCTGCATGTACAAACTGAAATGGTCTTTGAGCAATTCTTTTGGTTTTCTTGGCTACTGGAAAAGCTCTGACCTTTACCTGATTGCATACAGTACAATCTAAGTGATTTTTGCATTCAGCAACTTTTAAATCTGGACACATACTGATTAACTTCTTTAAACATTTGAAACTAGCATGGCCAAATTTTCTATGGAGTTCATGTATACAGTCTTTGTGAATTGGACTATTGTCTATGTTATTAGCATTTTCAACACTGTAGCTATCAATATTGTCTTCCAAATAGTAAAGTTTATCCTTTTTCAAGCCTATGCCTCGCAATTCCCCATTCAATTTTATCTTACACATGTCCTTTTCAAATATGACTGTGTAGTCTCTGTCTGTTAATCTGCTCACTGATAACAAATTATTTTCTAACTCCTTTACATGTAACACATCATTAAAGTTTTCCTTTAGCCCTGGAATGTAAACTGTACCCATTTGATTTACAGTACTGAGCTCTTTCCCATCAGCTAGAACTACAGCATTTACATTAGCTGATTTTCTATTACTTATTAAATTAATATTGTTACACATTGAAGATGATGCTCCTGAGTCAATTAACCATTTACAATTAGCATTTTGTTTTTCCTTAATCATGGTTGCAAACCCCTTTTTGTTACCACTGTCCTTCAAAAATGGGGGTTTGGACTGCTTTTGATACTGCCGCAGCTGCCATCTGCTCTCTCCTTGCTTGCTTCTCTCAGCAGCAAATTGTTTACAATGTCTCTGCAGATGACCAATCTTTTTACAATAAAAACACCTCTGTTGCTCCCTTGTAGAAGCTGCTTCTTCCTGCTTTCGTAGATCAGGCATTGTTTGTTGTTTTGGCACAGTCCTTAAACTTGCTGAGTCACCCTGCTCAGACTTTCTTCTCAAGTTTTCTTCCAATATTCTGGCAACAATTAAGTCTCTGTTCAGCTCAGCTTCTGGCAAATTTTGCAAGCTATTTGTAATGTTGTCCCAAGAAGAGTCTAGCGATTCCAGTAAAATGTAACACTGCTGCTCTTTGCTAATTTCCACTCCTCTCAGTTCAGCTTGCACAAATAAATCTTGCATTGTTTTTAAGTGTTCTATCACACACTGTCCTTTTGTCATCTTTTGTCTGTAAATTCTTTTAGACCAAAGCATTTTTGCAAATGCAGTTGAAGGTGTGTGTAATCTCTGCAAAGTATCCCACACATCCTTGGCGGACACTTTATCTCTTACGTCGTTAATCAAGTCTTCTTCTAGCATGAGATAAAGACATGCTTTTGCTTTAGCGTCTCTTTCTCGAGTGGCTGCATCAGCATCAGCTGCCAGCCCTGTTTCAACTGTTGACCACAGAGACTCCTTTATTAGTAGAGATTGGGCATATATCGTCCAGGTAGAGTAGTTGTTTCTATTTAATTTACTAAACTTTAGTATCTCCATCTTAATTTGTGCAGTGACTCAATTTGACACAGTCCCTCTGAGTATGCACAGCAGACAAAACACAAAATGATTTACTCACAAGGCTCCACAAAACCTTCTTCCACTCTCTGGAACTTTCAGTTTCTGTGGATGCTGGTTGCTCTAGTATCTGGGCCCATAACCCATGTCAGGGATGATGGGAGTTGTAGCTCTTCACCTCTGGCTCTAATTCACCACCTTGTTATGCAGCAGAGCTGACCAGCTTTGATCAGTGGTTGATGCTTCTTTCCCAAGCAGCAGAGTTTCAGAGAATAGGCTGAAGACCCTGACAAACTCTCCAAGCCTTCTCACTCTCTTCTTCCTGAGATGTCTTCAATTTCTCCAGGATTCTTCTGGCTCTTGTATCTTCCCTCAAGACACCAGACAACTCAGTAGTCTTATATAAAAGATCTACTTTATTCTACTATATACATAAATACTATATGCCCTACCAATCACAATATCTCCAACACGACTCCACAATACACCACACGACTCCACAATGTACATTAGCAAACATTGCAATTTATAGCCATTGTTAGACACCACCCACCAGTCAGTTTCCACCCAGTGGGTGTGTACATACATCTTGATTGGTCCACATAGATCATCCCATACCTAAGACCAACCCAAGTGTTTCATCACTTTACCTTGACCACTTAATGAGTCTCAGGTGTTTGCAATTTATCACAGGTGTTCTCAATATACCTTCTATAACTTTGTCCTTGGCTCTCAAGGCTTCTTAATTATATTATCTTTTTCACCTGTGTATCTTCCTGATTGCTCCTGCTTAGTCACTTTGACATTCACATACATATTTTTATTTCTATTACTGTATATCCCATGTTGCTTTTTCCTTAATGTTGAAATGTTTAATATAATTCTGGAAGAAAACAAAGGTGGATCTCACTTCTTTCTGAAACAAGATTGCAAATCTGTTGCATTGGTATGTCTAAGTAAAATTGAAATCTCTAATGGAGATCATAGAATCATAGACTTGGAAGCGGCCTCATGGTCCATTGAGTCTAAGGTCCAAAACAAATGGACCAAAAAGTGTGACTTCTGGCGACTTCAAGGGCATGGTATACAGATGATGCATGCCCCTGATGTGGTTGGAGGCCACTCAGGCTGCCTAAGGTGGCCCAAGGCCTCCGGCAAAAGGAGCAGTAAAAAGCCACTCCTTGCTGGTAGCCCGTTTGGGACCACGGGAGCAGCCCACTTTAAGAGCAGGCCATCCGGTCACCTGGTTCCCGACTGATTGGGGGCCGATCAGGGCTGGGGTAGCCAGAGGCCACTCCAAGCTGCTGCTCTGTTCACCCCTAAGTCCCCCCAGCAGGAAATCCAGTTAGTTAGTGCATGCTCAGCAGGTAGCTGTCAAGCCTCTGTTTGAAGATGTCCAGAGAAACAGACCCCTCCAATGCTTTAGGTCAGGGTTAAGCAACCTTTTTGAGCTGGGGGCCGGGTTGCTGTCCCTCAGACAATTGGGGGGCCGAACCACCAAAAATAAATAAATAAATAAAATTAAAATTAAAATTTTTTTAATTAAAAAAATTAAAAAATATGCATGCACACTCTCTCAGCCCCAGAAAAGCCATGGCAAAACCCCTGTGGAGATTTTGCCAAGAAAACCCCAAAAGCAAGTAATAACAACAATAATCAATATCATCATGGCATGGGGCGGCAGCAGCCTACCCCTGCTTTAGGTAATTGGTTCTATTGTTGAAATTCTCTTACTGTAAAAACGTTTCTTCTAACATGAAATAAAACTGAATGTAAATTAAAACCATTAGGCCAAATCTACCCTCTAGGGCAGCAGCAAACAAACCTACACCCTCCTCTGTGTGACAGTCCTTTAGATACATAAAGAGTACAATCATGTCACTCCTCAATCTTCTCTTCACCAGACTGAACATGCCCAACTCCTTCCTCTTGTGTTTTGTCATCATCCTTGTTGACTTTCTCTGTACCTGAACCAACCTGTCATATCCATCTTAAAATGAGTTTTGCAGGACTGAATGCATTACTCTAGATGAGGCCTGACTAACAGAATATATTGTGATTATTACTTTCCTTGTCTTAGAAACTACAGTTCTACTAATGCAGGCTGAAATATTATTTGCCTTCTTGGCTGCAGCATCACACTGTTGGCTCATGTTCAATTTATGACCAGCAATAATCCCAAGGTCTTTTTCACATGTGCTGCTGCTAAACCAAATATCCCCCTTTCCATCTGTGTGATGATGCAAAAGATATGAAGTTACCTCAGTAGTACTAACTTACCCCTGGAGCAGATGGGCGGGAAGGAGCAACTTGAGGCGGCTCTGGCCACAAGCTGATTGGGTCCGTGGTGCACGAACAGCCCACTCTGAAAGCAGTCTGCAGTCACTGGCCCCAACCCATGCCACCAGGAGCAGGATTATCCCGGGTCCTTTTTGCTCTGGTTTAAAGGACCAGAGCACGGCCTCAGCGAAGCTTCTGACTGCATTCAAGGCATGTGTCATATAAACGGCATGCTTCTAATGCGACCGGAAGCCACTTCTTTTTGCCCATGTGTTCCAGGCCTGTGCCACAATTAAGCTCTAGTAACCTTTGATTTAGACAGACCAGTGTCTGTGCATCTGTCTTTAAAAATTGCTTGGATGATACAGTTGGTGAAAAATAAGGATGCACCACTTTAAATTTATTATTTTGAGCATATTATTATCAGCCATCACTAGAGGGTAGAGGGTTGTGGTACACACTCGACATCCAGAGGGGCATCTGGTGGGGTGGTACACCTAGTGGGACTGGTGCAGCTTCTGGGCAAGAGAGAAAGGGCATCACCTCCCTTCCTCACTTGCCCAGTAGCCACACCAGACCTGGAATGTGGCTGCAGCACTGCCCTCATCAGTAGTCTGACCAGGTGGTGGGCAACCGGCCAGGGGGCAAGTGAGTGAGACAGCAGGAGAGGAGGGATGGTGGGGCAATCCATTGCAATCCCCTTGGCAACTCTTTCCAGGCACCCACAGTGTATGACACCAACTCTAGTGATGCCACTGTTATTTTCACAGAATCATGGAATCATAGAGTTGGAAGAGACCACAATGGTCATCCAGTCCAACCCCCCTGCCATGCAGGAACTCAAAATCAAACCATCCCCAACAGATGACCATCCAGCCTCTGTTAAAAAAACCTCCAAAGAAGAAGACTCCACCACACTCCAAGGGAGTGTGTTCCACTGTCAAACAGCTCTCACTGTCAGGAAGGTCCTCCTAATGTTGAGGTGGAATCTCTTTTCCTGTAGCTTGCATCCGTTGTTCTGAGTCCTATTCTCTGGAGCAGCAGAAAACAAGCTAGTGCCCTCAATATGACATCCCTTGAAATATTTAAACAGGGCTATCATATCCCCTCTTAGCTGTCTCTTCTCCAGGCTAAACATACCCAGTTCCCTAAGTCGTTCCTCGTAGGGCATGGTTTCTAGACCCTTCATTTTAGTCGCCCTCCTCTGGACACACTCCAGTTTTTCAACATCCTTTTTGAATTGTGGTGCCCAGAACTGGACACAATATTCCAGGTGAGGCCTGATCAAAGCAGAATAGAGTAGCACTATTACTTCCCTTGATCTAGATACTATACTTCTATTAAGGCAGCCTAAAATTGCATTGGCCTTTTGGGCTGCGGCATCACACTGTTGACTCATGTTCAACTTGTGGTCTACTAGGACTCCTAGATTCCTTTCACACGTAGTCTGGTTAAATCAGGTGTCCCCTATCTTATATCTATGCATTTCATTTTTTATTTTTTATTTTTTTTGCCCTAAGTGCAGTACCTTACATTTCTCTGTGTAGAAATTCATTTTGTTAGCTTTGGCCTAGATTTCTAATCTATTAAGGTCATTTTGAATTTTCATCCTGTCCTCTGGGGTATTAGCTATTCCTCCTAATTTTGTGTCATCTGCACATTTGAGAAGCATGCCCCCTATTCCTTCATCCAAATCATGATAAAGATGTTGAAGAGCACTGGACCCAGGACAGAACCCTGTGGCACCCCACTGGTCACTTCTCTCCAGGATGAAGAAGAGCCATTGCTGAGCACCCTTTGGGTTCAGTCAGTCAACCAGTTATTAATCCACTTAACAGTTGTATTATCTAGCCCACATTTTACTATCTTGTTTGCAAGAATATTGTGGGAGACCTTGTCAAAAGCCTTACTGAAATCAAGATATACTATGTCTACCGCATTCCCTTCATCTAGCCAGCTGGTAATTTTGTCAAAAAAAAAGAGATCAGATTAGTCTGGCATGACTTGTCTTTGAGAGCCTAAATGCAGGGTTAGGGAATCATGTTGACTTTTTGTGATCATGGCATTCCCTTCTAAATGTTCACAGACTCTCTGTTTAATGAACTGTTCTAGAATCTTTCCCGGTATTGATGTCAGACTAACTGGGTGATAGTTGTTGGGATCCTCTTTTTTCCCCTTTTTGAAGATGGGGACAATGTTTGCCCTCCTCCAGTCTGCTGAGACTTCTCCTGTTCTCCAGGAGTTCTCAAAGATTAATGCCAGTGGCTCCAAGATTACATTTGCCAGTTCTTTTAATATCCTTGGATGTAGTTCATCTGGTCCTGGAGACTTAAATTCTTTTAGGTTAGCCAGGTATCCCTGTGCTTCCTCTTTACTTATTTAGTGCTGCATTTCCCCTATTGTGTCCTCTGCTCCATTTTCCTCAGGTTGAACACACTTTTCCTTTTGTGAGAAGACTGAGACAAAAAAAGTGTTGAGTAATTCTGCCTTTTCTCTGTCCCCTGGTAGAATTTCTCCATCTTCTCTGCACAGTGGCCCTACCATTTCCTTCTTCTTTCTTTTGCTATGGACATACCCAAAGAAGCCCTTTTTATTGTGCTTAACTGCTCTAGCAAGCCTGAGCTCATTCTGTACTTTGGCTTTCCTGACTTTACCCCTACATGTGCTAGCTATTTGTTTGAATTCCTCTTTAGTGATTTTGCCCCTTTTCCATTTCTTATACATCTCCCGTTTAAAACTTCGGGCCTTTGCAGACTGCCAGAAATAGTGCAAATTGAGTCCACTTTAAGGGTTAGAGTTAGGGAATCATGGGAACTGTATTTTGTTGTGGCACCAGAGCTCTCTGACAGAGAAGGCTCAATGTCTCAGGAAAAAAAAAATTCCCATGATTCCCTAGCACTAACCCTAACCCTTAAAGTGGACTCAATTTGCACTATTTCTGGCAGTCTGCAAAGACCCTTCATTCAGTTGAAAGTTATTTTGTCATCCAACCCGGTTTCTTGAGACACCTCTCATTTTTCCTCCTCATTGGAACAGTTTGAGATTGTGCCTTCAGTATCTTCCTTTTGAGAAACTCCCATCCATCCTGAACTCCCTTCTCCTTTAGTATTCCAGACCATGGGATCACTCCCAAGGTTTCCCTAAGTTTGTTGAAATCAGCTCTCCTAAAGTCTAGATGAGCGTTTGACTATGCCTAGCTTCTCCTTTCCACTGTTTTGCTTGTGCTTTCTCGCCTGCACTGACTCCATCACAAGAAGGTTACCCGAAAGAACTTTTTCACCCTTATGTACATACCAAAATCATTAAGTCCCACTCCAAATTCCCCTGCCAAATGAAGTAAGGTGGGTAACTACTAGACAAAGGTGAGTAGGGCAGGAAAGCCCTCATTATATAATTGCCTTCCCAGATAGATTTATTTGGGACCTTTTTATGGTATTTTCAGTGCCAAGGACCTTGTCCTAGGCCTCTTAAGTTAAGTAACATGTGCCTCCTCAATTGGAATTTTCTGCTGAGACTCTGTGTTTAAGCTTTTTTTTTAGTTTTTACTACTTCATACTATGTCCTAATTTTGTATTTGTTTTGTAAGCTACCCAGAGAACATGGCTTATGGGGTAGCTATGAAAATACAGTCAGCACTCCTTATCCATGGAATTTTTATCCAAGGATTCAAGCATCCAGGCCTTGAAAATATTCAAAAAAAGTATAAATTCCAAATAGCAAACCTTGATTGTCCATTTGATATATAGGTCACCATTTTGCTATGCCATTATATTTAATCAGACTTGAGCATCCACAGGTTTTGTTATCCATGGAGGATCCTGGAACCAAAACCCAGCAGATAACAAGGACCCACTGTATCATTTTATCTGTCACTTTGGGTCCCAATGTTGGAAGAAAAGCAAGATAAAAATGTAATAATAATAATAATAATAGTAATAATAAACAACTGGATTGGACTGTAAGTCCCAGCAGCCCTAGCCAGTATAGCTAATGGTAAGAAATGCTGCAAGTTGCAGTCCAGCAACATCTGAATGGACACACAATTCCAGCCTATTCCTAAAATAAATTCTTTTTAAGACGTAAAGATCTAACATAATTTAAGGACATTTCATCCTCCAAGCACTGGCTTCATCTAATGTCTGTGCTGCTTTGTTATAATTGGGTTTCTTTTGCAGGTATGCAATGCTTTAACCTTTCAGTTAGAAGTCAGATGAAGCAGTATAAAGATGCCTGTGATTCACACAGTGTGTCAAGTGGTAGAATATGATGCTTTATGACTGGTGCCAGCAGATGTGCTCATTACAGCCAAGTATTTTGGAATGCTGGTTCATGCTGTGATTTACTTGCTTTTATAGGCTTCTAACTTACTCCATTTCCTTCTGGGTGCCTTTGCCCTGATATAGTACCATATATAGTATCAGGCAGGACATGCCAAGTACACCCAAATCCACATGTTGTTCCACGTCTTAAGGAGAAGCTTAAGAAGAGAAATATGAGAAGGCATTTTTGAGACATTTTAGAAAGCATGCAATAAATGATTTTATTTTGAACAATGCTGGTACATAGGTTTGGTCCTAGAGATGATCAAGGTGAGGATACAAAGGCATAAGGCCACATTAACCACACTTTGTTGGAATTGACAGTTGAGTAAATAGGCTTCTATCACACTATATATAATTTGTTTCTATTAGTTTTTACCTTTGAAAGGCTGCCAATGTCATTAAATACTGAAGTCTGAATCATCCAGGCCATAGTATTTCCTATTTCTACATATGCTTCTGAAAGCTGGACAGTGAAGAAAGGTGATAGGAGCAAAATCAACATTTGAAATGTGGGGCTGGAGAGGTTATACAGATACCATGGACTGCTAAAAAGACAAATGAATGAATCTTAGAGCAAATCAAGCCTGACCTCTTACTAGAAGCAAAGATTACTAAACTTGACATATCATGGGATGAAGTGACTAATTGGAAAAGATTATAATACTTGGGAAAGTGGAAAGCAGTAGGAAAAGTGGGAGACCTCAATACAAGCTTCTTAGATTCAATCAAGGAAGCCATTTCCTTGAGTTTTTAAGACCTGAACATGGCAGTTGATGGCCACGGATCTTAAAGGTCTCTTGTTTCATAAGGTTGCCATAAGTCAAAGTTGACTTGACGGCAAATAACAAAATGTGTTTTAACTTGAAAAAGTTTTCTTTTCTTTTTTCTTTTTCTTTTTTGGGGATGGGTCAGAGAGCAAAATGGAGTAAGTAAAGAAATACAGCTACCATCCGTCAGGGCATTGTGTGGGCATGTATGCAAACTGAATAGATGTACTCATCTACCAAGTGAGCTCTGGAACCTTATCTACTGCACAAACAGAGTAAGGGCCTTTACAGACTGCCAGAAATAATGCAGCTTGAGGCCACTTTAACTGCCCTGGCTCAGTGCTAGGGAATCATGGGAGTTTACTGATACCATGCAGCTGCGGACAAGTCTACATAGGGACCACCAAATGCAGTGTCCAAACACGAGTCAAGGAACATGAGAGACACTGCAGACTGGGCCAGCCAGAAAAATCAGCAGTAGCAGAACACATTATAAACCATCCTGGGCATAAAATGCTATTTGAAAACATTGAAATTCTGGACCATGCCAACAACTATCAGGTCAGAATGCACAGGGAAGCCATCGAAATCCACAAACACTTGGACAACTTCAACAGGAAAAAAAAAACCTTAAAGTAAACAAGGTTTGGCTACCAGTCCTACAAAATAGGAAAATCAGCACTCAGCAAATGCAAATGGCAAACCAATCAGGGTTAGGGGCTTTCCCAGCAGACAATAGCAGACAATATCCTTGTTTGCATATCCTCCCACCCTGAAGCCATGCCATCAACAACAGAACAATGCCCATTCAACAACAGAACAATACACAGTTTACATGGGAATCACTCCTCTCTACCCAGGGTCTCACAGTATATATAGACCCACTCTCTTCCATTCCAGCATTCTCTGAAGATGCCAGCCACAGATGCTGGCAAAACATCAGAAAGAAACTCTTCTAGAACATGGCCACACAGCCTGAAAAACCAACAAAAAAGTTATCTAGTGGGTTTCCATTGCCGAGCAAAAAAATAAAACCCTGGTCTCCAGAGTTGAAGTCAAACCCTCAAACTGCTTTATCACACTGGTTCTCAGACCAGAGTTCAAATCCCACTCAACCATGGGAATCCACTATGGGACCTTGGGCAAGTCACACTCTCTGAATCTAACTGGAAGGTAGTGGCAATTCTCTAAATAAATCTTGACAAGAAAACCCTAGGATTGGTTTTTCATAAGTTGGAGTTAACTTAAAGGCACTTAACAATACGTAAAAGTCACTACACTTCCTTGTATCCCTGGTTAAGCTTCTGAAGACAGTAGTGCCATGATCTTGACCAAATCTTATATATGAGAGCAGGAGAAGGGCCTTCTAGGTCACAGATAGCAAGGTAAGTGAAAGATATGTGTATCACTATCAAAAGAGATTTGGGCTTATTTTTGTACCAAAAAGGAACCAAAAGTTTATCTCCTGCCTTTTGTTGTGAGTAAAGGCATCATACAATTAAAACAATATAAACAATTCAAAACTATTCCAGATAAAAACAGTATAAGACTTTAAATAAGATAAATGCATGTTAAACAAATTACCAAATTACCAAAGGCTAAAACAGTTAAAACCTGGTACATGTATGCTTACATTTTTTTATAATAATAAGATTATGTCCCGAAGATTTTATTAAAGGCCATGTTTTTACTTGGAGTCAAAAAGAAACCAACATTGGTGCCAATTTGGCTTCAAATCCCTTTTAAAGTCCATTATAAAGGATTGAAGTCTTTCCCTATAATCTAAAAAGCTCCAACAAGCAGATGACAATGATAATAAATTTAACACTTACAAACTTTCACTAGTTGTGCAATTTGTGCCCAGTTACCCATGAAAAATAAATTATCTGGATGGAGCCTGATCTTCCTTATGGGCTCTGCTTCAGGGTGTGGTTTGTAATGGGCACATTCTTTTGAACCTTAGGCAGGAGGTGGGTTAATTTCCTGGCTAATAGCTAGTGACAGCATGCTGCTGATGATGCTGTGTGCCTTTAAATAATTTCTGACTTATGGCAACCCTAAGATGAATCTATCATGGGTTTTCTTAGCAAGGTTTGTTTAGAATCGTAGAATCATAGAATCATAGAGTTGGAAGAGACCACATGGGCCATCCAGTCCAATCCCCTGCCATGCAGGAACTCAAAATCAAAGCATCTCCGACAGATGACCATCCAGCCTCTGCTTAAAGACCTCCAAGGAAGGAGACTCCACTACTCTCCGAGGGAGTGTGTGCCACTGTCAAACACAGGGGTAGGCAACCTTTCCCCTTTAAGGGCCAAGGGACTTCAGCTCCCAGAAGCCTCAAGCCATGTTGGCCAATAGTCCCATGTTGGCCAATAGCTCCTGGGATTCTGGGAGCTGAAGTCCCTCGGCCCTTAAAGGGGAAAGGTTGCCTACCCCTGGTCAAACAGCCCTTACTGTCAGGAAGTTCCTCCTAATGTTGAGGTGGAATCTCTTTTCCTACAGCTTGCATCCATTGTTCTGGGTCCTGTTCTCTGGGGCAGCAGAAAACAAGCTACCGCCCTCCTCAATATGACATTCCTTCAAATATTTAAACATTTAAATATTTATCCCCTCTTAACCGTCTCTTCTCTAGGCTAAACATACCCAGTTCCCTAAGTTGTTCCTCATAGGGCATGGTTTCCAGACCCTTCACCATTTTAGTTGCCCTCCTCTGGACACGCTCCAGTTTTAGGTTTGCCTTTGCCTTCCTTGGAGCTGGAAGAGTGTGACTTGCCCAAAGTCACCTTGTTGGTTTCTATGGCTGAGCAGGGATTCAAACTCTGGTCCCTAGACTTCTAGTTCAATGCTCAAACCTCTGCACCACACTGGCCCTCACTGATAACATACCCTTCAGCATTTCACAGGTGAAAACCTGGACACGTGGCCAAGTAGTATCAGAGTGAGTTCAAGATAGCAACAGTAATGAATGAAGAAGAACGCACAAGCTAGAAGAGGCTGCAGCAGTTTGCTTTTGTTTGGGCTTACTGAAAAGGACAAGATTCTGCCCTTTCCTCTCCTCCCTGCTGAGTTGAGTGCAAACTAATTTCCCCCCCAGCAACTTAGGACAAAGGGGGAAAGTTGGAAGAGGAGAGAGAAACTGTTAAAAGCAGCTGGAAAAGTGGGGTGACCGAGGATTAATTAGAACTGTCAAATCAAGACAGTAGGACATATGAGACTGCATCAGGTAAGAAGTTGGGTCACTGATGATGTCTTGTCCCCTGCCCCCTGACTGAAACACAGAGCCAACACTCTTTAAATCATTTAAAGCTGGTGCTTAAGTTGTATTGGACCACATTTTTCATTATCCTGAGCCAACATGGCCCTAAAATTTAAAATAAAATGTACACAAACAAAACGAGCATTCAAACAATATGAACAAGCATTCAAACAATATCTTAGTCATTTGTGGAATAACATTTGACAAAACGGTACAGAAGAGCAGCCATGGTACAAAAACTGGAATAGCTGAATGCTTCTAAAACAAGACAAATAATATTACCAAATTTACCAGTCATAGAATCATAGAACTGGAAGAGACCACAAGAGCCATCCAGTTCAACCCCCTGCCATACAGGGATATACAATCAAAGCAACCCCAACAGATAGCCACCCAGCCTCTGTTTAAAGACCTCCAAAGAAGAAGACTCCACCACATTCTGAGGGAGTGTGTTCCACTGCTGAACAGCTCTCACTGTCAGAAAGTTCTTCTTAATGTTGAGATGGAATCTCTTTTCCTATAGTTTGCATCCATTGTTTCGGGTCCTAGTCTCTGGAGCAGCAGAAAACAAGCTTGCTCCATCCTCAATATGACATCCCTTCATATATTTAAACACAGCTATAATGTCACCTCTTAACCTTTTTTTCTCCAGGCTAAACATGCCCAGCTCCCTAAGCTGCTCCTCAAAGGGCATGGTTTCCAGACCTTTCACCATTTCGGTCACCCTCCTCTGGACACTTTCCAACTTGTCAATATTCTTCTTGAATTGTGGTGCCCAGAACTGGACACAATATGTCAGGTGAAGTCTGACCAAAGCAGAATAGAGTGGAACTATTGCTTCCCTCGATCTAAACCAGGGGTCAGCAACCTAAGGCCCGTGGGCTGGGTGTGGCCCTCGGAGGCCTTATATACCCTGGGGTTGCAGCTTTGTTCTGGCCCAAATAGGAGTGGATCTTTTCTGCTCCTATTTGGGCTGGCTCTGGGGCAGACTAGGGCTGCAGCATGTGGTTGTTGCAGCACTGGGGGGAGTGGCGCTGGGGTGGCCACAATCCACCCTTTTTAGTTAGTCTGTTCTAGCCCTATGTTGCCTTTGGGAAGGGCCTCCCATCACGTCCTATCTTGAGGAAGCCTCCTCAGACAAAGCAGGAGAAGAGGAGAGACAGGATGACAGGACCAAGTTGGAGCCAGAGGAGGCTTACATTTCTTCCAAGGCACCTGTAAGGCTATGCCTGGTCCATCCCACACAGCAGCTGTAGCTCAAGTGGAGAAGCCTGAGGCACTTCACTCTCTTAAGCAATGTAAATTAAAGGAAAAGGTCAGGAAAGGCCCTGCTCCACTTTAAATATAGGAGTATGAGCTAATGAGGCAACTTGAGCCCAGGACATTCCATTGCTACAAAACATGTATTTATTTATTCCTATATATCCTGCATTTTACCCAGTTCAGGACTCAATAGTTTTTTTTAATAAACAGTTTAAAATTCAGAAAATACAAACATTAAAATGTGATTAAACTATCAAAAAATTAAAAACCAGTTAAAAACATACAGATTAAAAAAAAAAAAGCACAGTGAAACAAATATAAACAGAAAATGCAGCACATTGTTTAGGTGGCCCAGGCCTTGTACAATCATTTTTCAAAGGAACAGAACTATCTTTACCTGTCTATGGAGAGAGAGTTTAGCCACTCTGGGTAAGGAGCTTCAGACTAGATGTACCAGTGAAGGCGTTGGGACAGAGAGAAGAGCCATCCCAGCATATCTCATAACACAGAAATGTTCATAAGGCAGAACAACAGCTCCCAAACCTTCATGCAATCCTGTTTGGCATTTCTGGCTTCCTAGCTCTCTAAACTTCAGCACATACTTTTGGCAACTTCCCTCTTGGCATTGGATGCTACTCAGGATTGTTTTTTCCTTTTGAATCTTGTATCTCCTGGACTATACTTCGATTTGTACCCTGTGTAAGCCTCGGAACTGGCCCCGTTTTTCCAGATCTTATGGACTAGGGTATGCTCACCTGGACAATCACCAGCTTTAAAGAGGACACCCTTCACATCTTAGGTGGATGGCAAGTTTACCTTCTTCTCTACCAAGTTCTACATTATGTTTCTTGGTGATATTGGCATGTAATAGGAAATACTTGTCAGAGATAGAGGGGGGTTGCAGACTGCCAGAAATAGTGCAAATTGAGTGCACTTTTAGGGTTAGGGTTAGGGTTAGGGAATCATGGGGACTGTAGTTTATTATGGCACCAGAGTTCTCTGACAGAGAAGGCTCAATGTCCCAGAAAAAAAAAAACAATTCCCATGATTCCCTAGCACTAACCCTAACCCTAAAAGTGGACTCAATTTGCACTATTTCTGGCAGTCTGCAACCCCCCAGAGAGAGAAAGAGAAACCCTGTTCCTATCCCACCTGTTATCACTTGTCATGTCCATCAGGATACCAAAATTCAGGAACTCAGGTCCAGTAGTAAAAACTCAGATACCTTTCTCTAGAAAACTTACAGATTCAGTCTGGTAACTTTCATTGTCAGAACTGACCAGCAACCATTAGTCACATAATTAAACTGCACACAATTCAAATGTTAGGCGGGCTTAATTCTAATATGTTGAAATCAAAAAATTAATTTCTCCTGGGTTTCCCATACCACCCCTTTCATTTGCTATTACAGGCAGATGCTCTCCCATTCAAATGACTTTGGGCATGCTTGTCTCCTTTCCTATCTTAACTCACCACCTGGACAGAACTCACATTATTAAAACAGTTCTCAAACAGTCATACAACATGCGACTTCTATTACATATCCCATTACTACATTAGGACAGGATAAAGCATAAGCAACTCCTGTCATCACTTCAGCACCCACAACAGAACATGAGGCATTTATACAAGTGAGCACTTGAGCCATATAATATTCCTCCTCCATGAGTTAGTGAAGCTACACCGCGTATTTGTAGAACTAATAAAAACATTACATTTTTAATGGATTGACCATGTTAATCCATTGCAGAAAAAACAATGGTACCTTAAAGACTAACCATTTGTTTTCATACCTTTTGGGGGGAAGGGGTTCCAGTCTGTTCTATCAGATGTATGAAGAGTAACATGTTTGGTTGAAAGGGAAGGACACAGTTTGCTTTCTTTTATATATAACTTGAAAAGCCTAAATTTAACTTGCCAAGAGTGAGGTGTTACAACTGGAGGAAGAAGAGTAACTACACACTTTTGTTTTTTTAATGATTCCATTTGAATGGGGTTTAATTATAGGTATGATATTTGTTTTATATTTTGTAAGCTATCTTGTGTCCCATCATCATCATCTCATCTAAAGAGATGACTTTGATCATTTGAAGGTTATTTTTTCTCCACCCCTTATGTATCACCACCAATTTGACTTCTATTGACATTTTTAAAACCTTGTTCGCCATCCAAAATTAGCTTCCAGCTGTGCCAACATAAAAATATTTTAATTTTGTTCTCTGCCTACTGAGAAACCTGTTTTTCATTTGAAGTTGGAACTCAGTCTGAATAACAAATGAGTTTTATATTTTCCAAAAAGCTGGGGTGAGATTAGCCATTATATGTTTCTTTGTTTCAACAGTTCTGAACCCTGTATGACTTCTAGCAAAGCCTAATCCAAGGATGGGCAACCCATTCCATTCCATATGTTGCTGGAACAGTTTCCATCAGTCCTAGCCATAATTTGTTCTTGTTGTGTGCCTTCAAGTCATTGCCAACTTAAATTGTTCCTGACTTATGACTTAAGTTGTTTCCAACTTATGGCAACCCTAAGGGGAACCTATCATGGTCATTGACAAGGAATATACAGGAGCTGCAGTCCAAAAACAAAGAGTGAGCCACAAGGGGCCCACCTCTAATCTAATCCATTTTAAGGTGTTTCTGCCCTGCACAATTATATAGCAGTTAGATACTATAGGCCTAAGCAGACTGCCAGAAATAGTGCACATTAAATTGAGGCACTGCCCTGGCTCAGTGCTAGGGAATCATGGGAACTGTATTTTTTTCTGGGACATTGAGCCTTCTGTGTCAGAGAGCTCTGGTGCCACAATAAATTACAGTTCCCATGATTCCCTAGCACTGAGCCAGGGCAGTGCCTCAATTTAATGTGCACTATTTCTGGCAGTCTGCTTAGGTCCTATGTTAACTGCCTTTTCTTCATTCCACAAAAACCTGGGGTTTGCAGTTTTTAAAGATACTTAGAATTCTCCTCTGGAAGGCTATAGTGTCTAATATGTAACTCACCAAACTACAAATTCCAAGATTTGGAATCAAATGGAATCATGATAGTTAAAGGGGTATCAAATTCCTATATCACTGCAGTGTGGGTGCACTTCACACACATACAGTATGCCATGTATGACAAGAGAATGTGTTTGCGTGTCTACTCCCCAGATACTTAAATAACATCCATAGGCTGCAAAAAGCTATCAGCCTTCTTGCATGCAGCTGTCTGGTTTATTTTTTATGTCTAGCTCTAAGACTCATTCCCCAGGAGTATTTCATTTAAATGTTCTGACTCAAAAAAAAAAAAAAAAAAAAAAAAAAAGCATCCATCTCAGTGGGAAATTTCCAGAATCTGTCTGATGGCACACTTTGAGGCTTTCCTGTAACATCTGATTTAAGAACACTCAGTTTTGTCTGGAAACCAGTATGATCACCCCTCAGTCTTTTTTCAATGTCATGCTAACCTCCTGACCGTGCTGCTTGCTGGGTCACAAAATTGTACAAGCCTGTTTGTGATTCCAAAGGCCAGTGTAATTGTATTTCAAAAACTGGAAGGAGAGGATGGAGATTTGTAATGAGAAGAACTGATTGAAAACCAAACAGTGACTTAAATTCAAGTCCCCAAAGGAGTAAACCTACTGCATCAATGAGAGCTTGGTAAATCAACATGTAGGCTCCACTGATTCAATGTCCACTGGAGATTCAACTAACAATTGGATATAGGCCAACCTTGTGATTGCAACTTAGGGGGGTTGCAGACTGCCAGAAATAGTGTGAATTCAGTCCACTTTTAGGGTTAGGGTTAGAGTTAGGGAACCATGGGAACAGTATTTTATTGTGGCATCAGAGTTGTCTGACAGAGAAGGCTCAATGTCTCAGAAAAATAATAGTTCCCATGATTCCCTAGCACTAACCCTAACCCTAAAAGTGGACTGAATTCACACTATTTCTGGCAGTCTGCAACCCCCCTTAGTTATAATGCAACCATGTGATTAACTAACAACAGCATGATCTATAACTCTGTGGCAAAGTTGCTTCTAGGCATTCAGTCTACACTTCTTTTGTTGTTAACTGCCTTTGAGTAGATCTCGACTTATGGCTACCCTATGGATGAGACAGCTCTAAGACCCTCTGTCCGCCACTGCTCTGCTTAATTCCTGGAACCCCTTAATATCCATGACCTCCTTAATAGAGTCCATCTGTCTAGCATGTGGCATTCCTCTCTTTCTACGTCCCTCTACCTTCCCCAGCATTATTGTTTTTTTCCAATGAGTCCTCCCTTCTCCTGATGTGTCCGAAGTATGACAGCCTTAGTTTGGTCATCTTGGCTTCCAGGGAGGTTTCCAGCTTGATCTGCTCTAGGACCCATTTGTTTGTCTTTTTGGCTGTCCATGGGATCCTCAACACTCTTCTCTGGCACCATATCTCAAAGGAGTTTATTTTCTTCCTATTGTCTTTCTTAACTGTCCAGCTCTCACATCCATACATGGTAATAGCAAAGCAAAGCAACTTCATTTATATACCGCTTCATATCACGCTATGGGATATCTAAGCGGTTTACAATTGTAAGCTCATTGCCCCCCAACAGCTGGGTACTCATTTTAGCGACCTCGGAAGGATGCAGGCCTGAGTCTAGCCTGAGGACAGGATCAAAATTCAAAATGACTTGAGCAGACTAGAAAGTTGGGCCAAAGCTAACAAAATAAGGTACTGCACTTAGGGTGGAAAAACGAAAAGTACAGATATACGATGGGGGACACTTGGCTGAATGAGACTACGTGTGAAAGGGATCTAGGAATCCAGGTGGACCACAAGTTGAACATGAGTCAACAGTGCGATGCAGCAGCTAAAAAGGCCAATGCAATTTTAGGCTGCATCAGTAGAAGTATAGTGTCTAGATCAAAAGAAGTAATAGTGCCACTATATTCTGCTTTGGTCCGGCCTCACCTGGAATACTGTGTCCAGTTCTGGGCACCACAATTCAAAAAGGATGTGGAGAAACTGGAGCGTGTCCAAAGGAGGGCAACTAAAATGGTGAAGGGTCTGGAAAGCAAGCCCTATGAGGAACGACTTAGGGAGCTGGGGATGTTTAGCCTGGAGAAGAGAAGGCTGAGAGGTGATATGATAGCCGTGTTTAAATATTTGAAGGGATGTCATATCGAGGAGGGAACAAGCTTGTTTTCTGCTGCTCCAGAGACTAGGACCCGAAACAATGGATGCAAGCTGCAAGAAAAGAGATTCCACCTCAACATTAGGAGGAACTTCCTGACAGTAAGGGCGGTTCGACAGTGGAACACACTCCCTCTGAGAGTAGTGGAGTCTCCTTCCTTGGAGGTCTTTAAGCAGAGGCTGGATGACCATCTGTCGGGGATGCTTTGATTGGGAGTTCCTGCATGGTAGGGGGTTGGACTGGATGGCCCTTGTGGTCTCTTCCAACTCTATGATTCTATGATTCTATGATTCTAGTATTGAACTCGCAACCTTGTGGTCTATGAGTGAGTGGCTGCAGTACAGGCATTTAACCACTGCACCACCAGGGCCCATTGTAATAGGGAATAAAATGGCTTGTATGATTCTAACTTTTGTGCAGAGTTGTATATCTTTGCATTTTAGAATCTTTTCTAGTTCTTTCATGGCTGCTCTCCCCATTCTTAATCTTCTTCTGATTTCCTGGCTTCAGTCTCCATTTCTATCAATGTTTGATCCCAGGTATGATAATTTTTTTGCTATTTCTATTTCTTCATTGTCTAGGTTGAACTTGTGAAGATCCTCAGTGGTCATTATTTTTGTTTTCTTTATGTTGAACATTAAGCCTGCTTTAGCACTTTCTTCTTTGATCTTCTTTATTAGGTGTTCCAGGTCTGTGAGGTTTTCTGCTAGTATTATCTTAGATTGTTGATATTCCTTCCTCCTATTTTCACTCCTCCTTCTTCTGTGTCCAAGCCTGCTTTTCTTATAATATGTTCTGCATACAGTTGAACATATAAGATGAAAGAATGCAGCCTTGTCTAACTCCTTTGCCAGTTGGGAACCATTCTGTTTCTCTGTGTTCTGTTCTGACAGTAGCCTCTTGTCCTGAGTACAGATTCCTCATCAGGACTATGAGATGTGTTGGCACTCCCATGTCTTTAAGGGCATTCCATAGCCTTTCATTGTCTATGTAGTCAAAGGCTTTGCTATAGTCTATAACCACATCTTTCACTTTTTCCAGAGAAAATCCATGTCATTGCCCAAAACAATGGGAACAGAAATCAGGGTGTCTCAGAATGGTCCCCCGCCTTTACAATTTTTATTCTGAGCTTCTATGACCATTCTCAATACCTGTCCCACATCCTCTGCCACTGGCCAAGGGATGTGCTGCAAGAAAGGAAAATGGATAAAGCTTGTTTGATTGTGGCACCCACGATGTGCAATAACTTCCAAGAAGAGATAAATAAGCAAAAGGTGATGCATGTGGAGGTTAGGGCTGCTTGATTAAAGAATCTGTGAAACCTCCCACCCAATATAATACTACAGGTTGAGTGTCCGTTATCCAAAATGCTTGGGACCAGAAGTGTTTTGGATTTGGGATTTTTCTGGATTTTGGAATATCTATATCTTGGAGATGGGAGCCAAGTCTGAACACAACATTCATTTATGTTTCATATACATCATATACACATGGCCTGAAGGTAATTTTATACAATATTTTAAAATAATTTTGCGGACGGAACAATTTTTGTGTACACTGAATCATTAGAAAACAAAGGTCTCACTATTGCACCAAGAAAAAAGTTTTTATTTTTGGAATATTTCAGAATTCCAGATAAGGGAAAAGCAACCTGTATATTATATTGTGTTTGTGCTGCCTGAAGAGGCTTCTATTTGCACTGTATCATATACAAATGTAGCACTGTTCTTGTCTGCTTGCTGTTGTTGTGTGCTTTCAAGTCATTTCTGACTTACAGCGATTCTAAGGCAAACCTATTATGGGGTTTTCCTGGCTAGTTTCTTCAGAGGGGACTTGCCATTGCCGTCTTCTGACGCTGAGAGACTGTGACTTACCCAAGGTTATTCAGTGGGTTCCATGGCCAAGGCAGAATTCAAACCCTGGTCTTCAGAGTCCTAGTCCAGCTCTCAAACCACTACACCACACTGACATAATATGCACAGACACATAATACTCTGGATGGTCAAAGGATACTAAATAAGTGCATGCCTCGCAGGTAATATCAGGTTATCTACACAAGACAAGCTCCAGAAATACAATTCTAATATAATATGCACTAACAAGGAGTCTCAGAGATCTCTGCAAACAGCTATTACAGTCTGTCCAGCTAGAGAGAAATAGCTGGAGGTGTCCTCCAATCTGTTATTGGACACAAAAGGAATCTTGAGATTGTGGCTGAAAGCCAATGAAAAAAGGTTAACCAAGTGTGCCGCTACTATGTAAGACAAAAATTCCATAAACTGACAATATTGAAAATATCCCCACATTCTCCATTTGTTTTGAACTCTCTGTTACTCAGATTTCCTTGTTGCAACAGTCCACTCATAGGAGTTTATCACATAGGGGGAAATTGGAAGTACAGTGGAACCTCTACTTACGAAATTAATCCGTTCCAACAGCCATTTCGTAAGTGGAAAATTTCGTAAGTAGAGGCAAATTTAACATTGAAATGCCCTAATCCGTTCCGCAGCGAAGCCGGGGCCGGCCCTCTCCCCGCGGCTCTTTCTCCCTTGGCCCTGGCTTCCGAAGCGGACGCTTCGGAAGCCAGGGCCAAGCCGTGGGGAAAGGGACAGCCGGCTGTCCCTCTCCCCACGGCTCTTTCTCCCTTGGCCCTGGCTTCCGAAGCAGACGCTTCGGAAGCCAGGGCCAAGCCGTGGGGAAAGGGACAGCCGGCTGTCCCTCTCCCCACGGCTCTTTCTCCCTTGGCCCTGGCTTCCGAAGCGGACGCTTCGGAAGCAAGGGCCAAGCCGTGGGGAAAGGGACAGCCGGGCTGTCCCTCTCCCCACGGCTCTTTCTCCCTTGGCCCTGGCTTCCGAAGCGGACGCTTCGGAAGCAAGGGCCAAGCCGTGGGGAAAGGGACAGCCGGGCTGTCCCTCTCCCCACGGCTCTTTCTCCCTTGGCCCTGGCTTCCGAAGCGGACGCTTCGGAAGCAAGGGCCAAGCCGCGGGGAGAGGGACAGCCGGTCTGTCCCTCTCCCCACGGCTCTTTCTCCCTTGGCCCTGGCTTCCGAAGCAGACGCTTAGGAAGCCAGGGCCAAGCCGTGGGGAAAGGGACGCGCGTGTCCCTCTCCCCGCGGCTCTTTCTCCCTTGGCCCTGGCTTCCGAAGCGTCCGCTTCGGAAGCCAGGGCCAAGCCGTGGGGAAAGGGACAGCCGGGCTGTCCCTCTCCCCACGGCTCTTTCTCCCTTGGCCCTGGCTTCCGAAGCAGACGCTTCGGAAGCAAGGGCCAAGCCGCGGGGAGAGGGACAGCCGGTCTGTCCCTCTCCCCGCGGCTCTTTCTCCCTTGGCCCTGGCTTCCGAAGCGGACGCTTCGGAAGCTAGGGCCAAGCCGCGGGGAAAGGGACAGCTGGGCTGTCCCTCTCCCCGCGGCTCTTTTTCCATTGGGCCGACCCTGGAAACAGGGGATGGCTCCGCTTCCAGGGTTGGCGCAAGGAAGGGCCAAGGCTGCCGGTTTTCCTTGGGCCGACCCTGGAAACGGAGCCGTCCTCCGCTTCCAGGGTCAGCCGTAGGAAAGCCGGCAGCCTCGGCCTTTCCTTCAGCCGACCCTGGAAGCAGAGCCATCCTCCGTTTCCAGGGTCGGCCTAAGGAAAGCCGGCAGCCTCGGCCTTTCCTTCGGCCGATCCTGGAAGCGGGGGATGGCTCTGCTTCCAGGGTCGGTGCAAGGAAGGGCCAAGGCTGCCGGCTGTTCCTTAGGCTGGCCCTGGAAGCGGAGGTTTCCTCCACTTCCAGGACCAGCCTGAGGAACAGCTGAGGCCACGGCTGGACGGAGGCTTCCTTCCAGCCGTGGCCTTTCGTAAGTCGAAAATGCTTCGTAAGTCGAAGCAGATTTTTCCCCGAGGCGCCTTTCGTAAGTCGAAAACATCGTAAGTAGAAGCATTCGTAAGTAGAGGTTCCACTGTATAAACAGTGATTAATCCGTGATTAATTAGGGATGTGGTAACTCAAGTGGTTAAGACGCTGACTCTGTTGACTGCAAGATCTGCAAGTTGGCAGTTCAAGGCCCGGGTGCTGCATGATGGGGTGAGCTCCTGCCATTAGTCCCAGCTTCTGCCAACCTAGCAGTTCAAAAGCATGCAAATGCAAGTAGATAAATAGGTACCACTTTGGTGGGAAGGTAAACAGTGTTCTTTGCAGTCATGCTGGCCACATGATCACAGAGAAGTCTCCGATAATGCTGGCTCTTTGGGTCAGTAACAGAGATGAGCACTGCCCCCTACAGTCGGACACAATTTGACAACCTTGTCAACGGGGAATACCTTTACCTTTACCCATGATTAACCCATAAATTGTATGAGTGGTTTTCACACAACATCAGTGCCCAAAACACTGTTATCCCATGCAGAATCTGTGATTAACCCACAATTACATGCAGTTGCGCAGACGGTTTTCACACGACATTGAGATTAAAGTACCATTAAAGTACCATTATCCTGTGAAGAACCGGGCAAGAAACAACAGTAGCTCATTCATGGAATTTTCCCGTGAATGACTTTTTGCTGTTTCTTGCCTGGTTATTTCCTGATTCTTCATGGGATAATGACACTTGTGTTAATGTCATTTTAAGCATGTTTTAATGTCAATTGCATGATTTTCACGGGTTAATTATTTAAACTCCCAGTTTCCCCAGCGTGATAAACTCCATAGCTGTCTTGTTTCCCAGAGCATGGGGAGACACAACTATCATCACTGCTGTTCATTAGTCAGTCTTATGGGGGATCATGGGAATTGCACATCCACAAAATAGGGGGACCCAAGGTTTGAAATGGTTATCAAGACACTACATCCCCTTCTCTACAGTCTCAGTTATTTCCCCACTACCCATCCACTCATAAAAGTCTGGAAGCTCACAGGTGTTAGGTTTTTAAAAATAGTCTTTAAAAATCAATCAATCAATTAAATACAACAACAATAACCATCATCATAATCATTGGAGAGTTATATAGTTCAGTGCACCTTGGGAGTCCTCTGAGAATGTACAAACCACTTCCATGTATTTTTTTTTAATTGAGAAGAGGTGGTAGCTCTGTTTCGCTTCCAAACTAATAAGCATTCATTTCAAACTTCTGAGTTTGTTATTAAAGGGAATGTTGAAAAGACACTATAATTAACCACAAGTGCAATTGCTTATCACATGAAAACAAGGAAGCCCAAATCATTCTGAAAATCTGGTTTTGCAACCACTCCTCTGAAAGCAGGAAAATAAATGGGTGTGATAAAGCTGTCATGAGATGGAAGGAATAATATATATGATTTTCTTCCTGAACAGAACAGGAATGGAGTGCTTTGTTAGAAATTATATTTTCTGTTTCATTTAGATATTATGATTTAAACCTCCAGTTCACAAAGAGTTGTACCAGCAAAGACTTATTACTTCAAGTTTTTTGAATGGAACAGATAGCTGAACAATTTCCAAATAGATATATTTTTGTTCCTGTCATCAGCATAATACCGTATTTTCTGGGCGTATAAGATGACTGGGCGTATAAAACGACCCCCAACTTTTCCAGTTAAAATATGGCGTATAAGACTCTTCCAACGCACACCAAATAATTTTTTTAAAAACATCAGATTTGATTTCAATATGGTAATTTTAATTCAAATGCTTATGACATGCAGGTACTTAACAGGAAAACTGTCACTTATAAACACAATAAACTGCAGCTCCCATGTTCCCATGTTATTTTTGCAGTATGTTTTGGACCTTACTTTTTAAAAACTAGCCCAGATTTAAATGCTGCTTTAAAAATTATTTCCATGTCTCAGCTATGAGATGGTTGGGGGGAAATGAGAAAGTGTTGGGGGAAAAGACTGCCAATATACTAGGTGATGCATTCTGGGGTATGTACAATTTGCGGCCCAGTAAGTGACCCTGGGCACGTCACACACTCTCAGCCTCAGAGGATGGTAATGGCAACCCCCATTTGAAGAAACATGCCTCGCCACCACCGTCCTCCTTGTCCCTCCTTTCTCCTGGCTTCTTCCTGCCTCGCCACCCCCATCCTCCTTGTCCTCCATGTGCTCTTGCCTGGCTTCTCCCTCCTTTCTCCTGGCTTCTTCCTGCCTCGTCACTCCCATCCTCCTCGTCTTGCCTAGCTTCTTCCCTCCTCTCGCCTCTGTCCTCCACCCCGTCTTTATACCCAGCGTATAAGACGACCTCTGACTTTAACCCAGATTTTCCTGGGTTTAAGAGTCATCTTATACGCTGGAAAATACGGTATTTTATAAAGCAGAGTAACAAAAAATAAAGACAACTCTCTGTCCCAAGATCCACATAATCTACTAGGGAGAGAACGAAGAGGACAAAAAAAAAATGAAAGGGAAAGAAGGGGATAAGGGCTGAGTGAAACAATGAAATTACATATACCTAATTCCATGCACACACCTACAATAATTGCTCAGGAGTAAAAAGTCTGTTATGTCTAAGAATTTTCCAGATGTTTTAGACTTCCCAGAGATTCTGAGCACTGGCAATGTTGGTTAGGTTTGAGTTTAGAGGAATTGAAGTCCAAATCATCTGGATGAACAAAGGTTGACAACTACTATTTAGCGTGTTTAGGGCTGCAGACTTATAGAGCAATCCTATGCATCTCTGCTAAGAAATATCATTTATTCAACGAGGAATATGGCCGAATACACATGTTTAGGATGGCAGTCTTACAATATGTTTTGAAGAAAAGAGTGTTAGCAGAAGGGAGAGGGGATAGCAACATACTAGTTGAGGGTGGGGTGAGTGGACAGATTAATTTTCTGTTTCCAAAATACGTTTAGTGCACCAGCCATTACTAAACATAATGTTTAGTGAGCCAGCCATGAGCCAGTGTGGTGGAGTGATTTGAGTGTTAGACACTGGGAGACCAGAGTTTGGATCCCCACTCAGCCAAGGAAACAAGGTTAACCTTGGGCAAAAGATTCCACCTAAACATCAGGAAGAACTTTCCGACAGTAAGAGCTGTTCAACAGTGGAATATGCTGCCTCAGACTGTGATTGAGTTTCCTTCCTTGGAGATTTTTAAGCAAAGGCTGGGTGGTCATCTGTTGGGACCCCTCTGAGTGTGTATTCTTGCACAGCTGGGGATTTGGATTGGATGGCCCTTGGGGTCTCTTCCAACTCTATGATCCTATGACTATCTTCCACTGAACAAACCCTGCCAAGAAAACCACATGATAGGTCCAGCATAGGTTTGTTGTAAGACAAAAAATAACAATAAAAATGACTTGAATGCAAACAACAACAAGCCAAGCATGTTTTCAGTAACTGTCTCAGGGATGTTCTTAATCCCATTGAACCTGAGTATTTTGCAACCAAATTGGAGGCCCTAAAACTCAAGTTAGTTGTGTACAGGGGTGCAGTTTTGGGGAAGGAGCAGAATGAGGGTACTGCTCAGTGAGAATTCTGCCTCTGCCTCCAATGAAATCTTCCTTCAGCCCCCAAATTCCAAGCCTTGCAATAACTGTTGAGATAAACATTTAGAAACTGAGTTGAGCAAGCTTTGAGCTGAGTACTTAGAAATACAGTTTAGTCATCCAATGAAAAGGGACAGGTAATGTTACAAGCAAATGCAAACACAGCAAATATAACAGTTCTAGGGGTGAGCAATTTTCAGTTTCTCACTCTACAATGCTAGAAATTTGGAGAAAGAATGAACATTTCATAAGGAGGCAGAATTCATATTGGGGATCAATGCCCTTATTTTGCCCTCCCTATATCAACACTTGTGGTTGCATGACAGGTCTGTATAAGCTAGAAAAGACATAGAATCATAGAGTCTGTGGTGCCCAGAACTTGACACAATATTCCATCTGACGAAAGCAGAATAGAATGGTACTATTGCTTCCCTTGATCTAGACCAGGGGTTGGAAACCTACGGCCCATGGGCCATACCCAGCCCGCCGACCCCCGCTGATGCCGTCACATGCTCCCGCCGCCGCGCCGCCACATGTGTTGCGGCCGCCATTTTGTTTGCCAAAATGGCAGCCATGACGCACGCGGAGGCGGCGACAGCGGCAGTGCCCAGGTCTTCCGGCGCACCACCATTTCCCGCCCCCCGGTCCGCCGGAAGACCTGGGGACCAGTGGCCGGCCCCAGGTAAGCTAACGTTGCCAACCACTGATCTAGACCCTATACTCCTATTGATACAGCCTAGAAATGCATTGGCTTTCTTAGGCCTCATTCCCATTATGATTTAAAGCGAATTGCAGATTGGGTTATATGACCGTCGTTCCCACTTGAAACTGGTTCTGATCCTATTGAGCTCGGTTGCAATTGTGATGAAGCAAGGCAAATGCAACAAACCTGCTGTTTCCTGACACTAGTTCTTCGGTGGTTCTTTTGAGAAAAATCGATTCTGAAGCGTGTTCAACAAATGGGAACGATGGATCTGAATCGGATCATACTGGAGGGGAGGGACTAATGGCAGAGGGGAGTTTACCATCCCGACTCAGTTTTTGGGAGATCCACCATCCCCCCCCAGAGCTACCTTTGTGTTTCTGTGACCTATGGACATTTTATATATATATATATATATATATATATACCAAATATTTGATCTGTTGTCTTTGCAACTACTTGGTGACGTGCTGGGTGATTGGGCCGATGACAACTCAGTGAGACACATACTTGCAAAATCAATGGCTCAAATCTTCTATCAATTTTTTTAATGTAGTTCCCAAGCCGGGCAGCTCAAAGGGGAAATGGTGTACTTTTGGGCAACCTGCTAAAGTCGCCCTGCTCTAGCCCCATCCTCACCGTGTTGCCCAGGGGTAGGCAACCTCTCCCCTTTAAGGGCCGAGGGACTTCAGCTCCCAGAAGCCTCAGCCATGTTGGCCAATAGTCCCATGTTGGCCAATAGCTCCTGGGATTCTGGGAGCTGAAGTCCCTCGGCCCTTAAAGGGGAAAGGTTGCCTACCCCTGGTGTTGCCGCTTGCGTCACTTATGATGCATAGATGATTGACATGCATTTTTAAGCGGCACAAACTAGTGGGAATGACAATCGTGCCAAAAAAGAAGCAAATACAAGGGAATAATGAAAAGACTCGCTTTCATAGTGGGAACGACGGACCTTTTGGAATCAATTCACTGACACGGAGTGAAGGAGAATCACAAACCAGTATAAGTGAGAATGAGGCCATAGTTTTTGCATCACATTGCTGACTCATGTTCAGCCTGTGGTCCACTATCCCTTTTGCATGTACAGTTGTCCCTCCCTGTTTACAGGAGACCTGTTCTGAGCGGGCCCAAGAATGGGGAAAAACACAGATATTCAAGCCCCATTTATTTCAATGGTGGTGCGCTCCTGGGTACATGCATCATTTTGTCCCTCCTGGCTTGCTGTTCGCAAAGGATCAAAACCGCAGATGAACCGGGAGGGACAAGTGTACTGCCATCAAACCAGGTGTCACCATCCCATATTTGTGCATTTCCTTTCTCCTTGTTGAAATTGATTTTGTTAGTTTTGGTCCAGCTTTCTAATCTGTTAAGGGCATTTTGAATTTGATCCTGTCCTCTGGGGTATTAGTAGCCTCTTCTAATTTATTGTCATGTGCAAATGTGATGAGCAAGCCCTCAAGTCCATTATCCAAGTCATTAATAAAGATGTTGAATAGCACTGGGCCCAGGACAGAACTTTGTGGCACCCTGCTAGTCTTTCCAGGATTAGAAGGAGCCTTTGTTGAGTACCCTTTGGATTTGGTCAGTCAACCAATTACAAATCCACCTAACAGTTGCATTTTACTAACTTTTTTTGCAAAGATATTATGGGGGATCTTGTTAAAGGCCTTAATGAAATCAAGATACGCTACATGCACAGCATTCCCTTCATCTACCAAGCTTGTGACTCTGTCAAAGAGATAAAATTAATCTGGCATGACTTATTTTTGAGAAACCCATTCTGATTATTAGTAATCATGGCATTCCTAAATGCCCCCCTTTTTTAAAAGATGGAAACATTTGTCCTCCAGTCTGCTGGGGCCTCTCCTGTTTCCTAGGAATTCTCAAAGATTATTGACAGTGGTTCAGAAATTACTTCTGCCAGTTCTTTCAATACTCTTGGATGTACAGTTGTCCTTTCCGATTTGCAGGGGATTCGTTCTGGACCCCCCCCCCCCGTGAACCAGAAAAAACACAAATATTGGAGCCCCATTGCTTTTAATGGCTGTGTGGCCCTGTGTGTATGCCATTGGCACGCACGTCATTTTGTCCCTTCTGGCTTCCCATCAGCGAAAATTCAAAGCTGTAAACAAGAAATCAGTAAATCTGGAGAGACGACTGTAGTTCATCTAGCGCTGGAGACTTGAAGACTTGAAGACTCTGGAGTTATTGTTTAGAGCAGGGGTAGGTAACCTTTTTGAGCTTGGGGCCAGGTTTCTGTCCCTCAGACAATTGGGGGGCCGAAGCACCATATATATATATATATATATATATGATTATTTTTAAAAAAATTTAAAAAAATATGCATGCACACTCTCTCAGCCCCAGAAAAGCCATGGCAAAACCCCTGTGGAGATTTTGCCAAGAAAACCCCAAGAACAAGTAATAACAATAATCAATATCATCATGGCAGGCGGCGGCAGGACCGACCTGGGGCCGGTCCAAAGGCCTCGGGGGGCCGCATCCGGCCCCCGGGCCTTAGGTTGCCTACCCCTAGTTTAGAGTAACCAGGTATTCCTGTACTCCCACTTTACCTATTCTGTGCTACATTTCCCCCCTACATCATCTATCTGCTATTGCTTCATTTTCCCCAGGTTGAGCACTGTTCTCCTTCTAAGACTGCAGCAAAGGTGTTGAGTGTTTCTGTCTCTTCTTTAGCATTTTGACATCTTCTCCACACAGCAGGCCTACCATATTCTTTTTCTTCCTTTTGCTACAAGCATAACCAAAAAAGCCTTTTAATTATTTTTAAACTTCTAGCAAGCCTGAGCTCAGACTATCGAAGACTGAGTTCAGTCAACATAATTTTGTATTGCTGATGGGTCTTCCACTTCCCCCTTGCAATTTGTGCCTTCTCTTTATTTTTCCTGGGAAGCAAGGGACAGAGTCATAGAACAAGATAATTTAATTATAGTACAGAATGTTTTGTTCTTTAAATCTACGAAAGCTCATGCTGCCAATTTCTTTCTTTCAGCTAGTCTCAAAGGTGCTACAAGATCTTGCTATGTACTGATTTTACAGACTAACATGGCTATATCTTTATATTTACTGTGTTCCAGAAAAGGCTTTCTGCTTGGAAAGGTAGTACACAGATCTATAAAATTAGTAAATAAATAAACACATTTGGGGAGTCTAAAATGATAAGAGCACACAATAGGAAACACCCTTCCAGAAATACTGTTTACTTCCATTGAAGCATTATTATGAATGTTTAGATGTGCCCTCACAGTGGCACGTGGAATCAAACACCATTATTTCGGCGGTATAAATGCCCCTCACAGTGGCAAGAGGGCTCAAACCCCATTATTTCTACAGTGTGGATGTCCCCTCACAGTGGCAAGAGGGCTCAACCCCATTATTTCGACGGTATAAATGCCCCTCACAGTGGCAAGAGGGCTCAAACCCCATTATTTCTACAGTGTGGATGTCCCCTCACAGTGGCAAGAGGGCTCAACCCCATTATTTCGACGGTATAAATGCCCCTCACAGTGGCAAGAGGGCTCAAACCCCATTATTTCTACAGTGTGGATGTCCCCTCACAGTGGCAAGAGGGCTCAACCCCATTATTTCGACGGTATAAATGCCCCTCACAGTGGCAAGAGGGCTCAAACCCCATTATTTCTACAGTGTGGATGTCCCCTCACAGTGGCAAGAGGGCTCAACCCCATTATTTCGGCGGTATAAATGCCCCTCACAGTGGCAAGAGGGCTCAAACCCCATTATTTCTACAGTGTGGATGTCCCCTCACAGTGGCAAGAGGGCTCAACCCCATTATTTCGACGGTATAAATGCCCCTCACAGTGGCAAGAGGGCTCAAACCCCATTATTTCTACACTTTTGATGTCCCCTCACAGTGGAAAGAGATCTGAAACCCCATTATTTCGACAGTTCAGATGCCCCTCGCAGTGGCAAATGGAGTCAAACGGTATTATTTCGACGGTTTAGATGCCCCTCGCAGTGACAGGAGGGCTGAAACGGTATTATTTCGACGGTTTAGATGCCCCCTCACAGTGGCAGGAGGGCTGAAACGGCATTATTTCGACGGTTTAGATGCCCCGCCAGTGGCAAAAGGGCTCAGAGGCAGGCCATTATTTGTACTGCGAGATGCCCCCTCAGAGAGCGGCCGGGCAATCCCTCCTCCCCTTCCAACCTGGCAGCTCCCTGCCTGCCTCGGTCGATCCGCACAAGGCCTGCCGCCCAGCTCTACTCCTCTCTCGGGGGAGAAGGAGAAGAGGCGGCGGCTGAGGCGGGTTGGGCCGCCCCTCCTGGCGAGGCCGTCCATCGGGAGAGACGTCAGCCTGCAGCTCCCCTCCTCTCCTTGCTGCAGCGTCCTCCCCGCCTCCTCCTTCTTCTCTTGGCCAGGCGGGGAAGAAGCCTCAGCCGGAGCGGAGGGTGCTGCCGCCGCCGCCGCGTCCCTGGTTGCGCGCCCGGCCTTTCTCCTCCTTCGTCCCACAGCCGCCGGGGCTCAGGGCTGACTCTTCCTCCTCCATCTCGGTGCCTTTCTCCTCCTCTGCGTTGGCTTTGGCGAGGCTTCTCCTCCTCAGAGATTGAAAAAAGGCGGCTTCCCAAAGGGGTGCGACTCTGGGGCGCCTGAGGGGATTGTTGCGCCCTTCCCCTGTTCCTTTTATTTTATATATATAATTAAAATATAAAAGACACCTTGTTATTATTATTATTTTATTATTATTATTCTCCTCCTCCTCTCCCTCTCTCCAACGCCGCTGAGGAGGAAGAGCAGGGGCAACATGGCGAAAACCGAGCAGGTCCTGAATCTGGAACCGCAACACGAGCTGAAATTCAAAGGTAATAATAACGCTCACGATGAGGGTCATAAATGGACGGCGGAGGCCACCTCTCCATGCCTCCTGTCTCTTTCTTTCGCCTTGAAATATTGAGGGAATAAAAGGGAAATGGAAGACGGAGGTGGAGGTGGAGGCCCAAAAGGGCTCAGCTCCAGCGGCAGCCATTTTCCGGGGGCCGCCGTGAGGTAAAATGTCTTTCGTGGTTGAAAAGGCGGAGGCTTTCTCTTCCTTCTCCTCAAACCTTCTCTTCTCCTCTTTTTGAAGCCGCTGCGCAGTCTTGTTCGGTGGGAGGAGGATGGGAGAGAGGCACTGAACTGTCCTCTATTCTGTCCCGGACCAGAGTGTGGTGTTTTGGGTGTGCGTCCGCACTGCAAGGAATAATCCGGTATTGACGCCGCTTTAACTGCCGCGGCTCCACGCTGTGGAATAATAATTCTGGGCGTTGGGAGTTTGTGGTGGCCTTCATAGGTCCCGAAGCACGCCCAAATCATCCACTTTGAGACCGCTTTAACTGCTCTGGCTCGGTGCTTGGGAGTTGTAGTTTGTTGTGGCACCGGGGCTCGCTCTCTTTGACAGAGAAGGCTCAATGTCTCACAAAACTGCGCTTCCCAGAACTCCCTAGCGTTCTCAAACGGGATTGTTCTCAAACTGGATTATTTCTGCAGTGTGTTTTGGCCCATAATCCGGTTTATTAGTTTGTATTTGGGCATGGTAACAGCTGCCTTGAGTCACCTATACCAGGAAGAAGATGGGTTATAACTAAGTAAGTAAATAAATATAATAATACTGTAGTAATACTTATAGTCGTGGTTTAATAATCTGGTTTGACGTCGCTTTAACGGCCATGGAATTCTGGGAATTCTGTGAGTTGTAGTTTGTGGTGGCCTCATAATCCAGTTTATTCGTTTGTATTTGGGCATTGTATCAGCTGCCTTGAGTCCTCTATACCAGGAGGAAGGTGGGACATAAGTAAATAAATATAATAATACTGTAGTAATGCTTATAGTAGTGGTTTAATAATCTGATTTGACGTTGCTTTAACTGCCATGGAATTCTGGGAGTTGTAGTTTGTGGTGGCTTCATAATCTGGTTTATTGGTTTGTATTTGGGCATTGTGTCAGCTGCCTTGAGTCCCCTATACCAGGAGGAAGGTGGGATATAAGTAAGTAAGTAAATATATATAATAATACCGTAGTAATAATTGTAGTTAGTTGTGGTTTAATAATCTGGTTTGATGCCACTTTAACTGCCATGGAATTCTGGGAGTTGTAGTTTGTGGTGGCTTCATAATCCGGTTTATTATATATTTATTATATTATATCTTGGTATTGTGTGAGCCACCTTGAGCCAGGAGGAAGGCAGGATACAGTCAGCCCTTCTTATCCACAGATTTTTTTTAATGCACGGATTGAAAATACGTATTCCTCAAAAGTGTATAAATTCTAAATAGCAGACTTTGATTTGCCATTTTAGATAAGAGACACCATTTTATTGTGCCATTGTGTTTAATGGGACTTGAGAGCATCCATGGATTTTGGTATCTATGGGGGGGTTCCTGGAACCAAACCCCAACAGAAACCAAGGACCCACTGTATAAGTAAGTATGATAATAATCGTTGTAGTTTGTAGTAAATGCCTCGGCTCCATGCTATGGAATTCTGGGCATTGTAATCTGTGGTGGTTTAATGATCTGATTTATTGGTTTGTATCTGGGTATTTTATTTTATTGTGGTTTAATAATCTGGTTTGACACCACTTTAACTGCCATGGCTCCATGCTGTGGAATTCTGAGAGTTGTAGTTTGTTGTGGCACTAGAGTTCTCTCTGATAGAAAAGGCTAATTGTCTCGCAGAACTATAAATCCCAGAATTCTATAGCTTTGGTGTTTGTTGTGGCACCAGAGCTCTAACAGTATCAAACTGGATTATTTCTGCAGAGAAGATGCAGCCTTTCTTCTTTTAGATTTGGCATTTTCAGTGTGTGTGCTTTTGGGGCCTTGGCTCTGAACATCTGCTCCGACCAGGTGGAGAAGCAAAGTCTTTCCCAGAAGGACTACAATTCCCAGAATTTCATAGCATGGAGCCGTGGCAGTTAAAGTGGTGTCAAACCAGATTATTTCTGCAGTGAGCATACAGCCTTATTCTGGATGTAGAAGAGAGGCTGCATCCATGCTGCAGACATAATCCAGTATAACACCACTTTAACCGCCATGGTAACATGCTATGGAATTCTGGGCATTGTAGTTTGTGGTGGCACCAGAGCGCTCTCGACAGAGAAGGCTAAATGTCTTGCAGAACTACAAATCCCAGAATTCCATAGCATGGAGCCATAGCAATTAAAGTCCTGTCAAACTGCATTAGTTCTGGAGTGAAGATTCAACCTAAGCAAAAAACCCTAACATGCCAAATCCGGAAGAAGAAAGACTGCACCCTCACTGCAGAAGTAATCCAATTAAACACTGCTTTAACTGCCACAGCTCCATGCTGTGGAATCCTGGGCATTGTAGTTTGTGGTGACACTAGAGCTTTCTCTTGACAGAGAAGGCTAAATGCCTCACACAACTACAGAACCCAGAATTCCATAGCATGGATCCATGGTAGTTAAATTGGTATATCAAACTGCATTAATTATGGAGTGGAGATGCAGTCTAAGCAAAACACCCCAACATTCCAAATCCAAAAGGAGAGAGGCTGCATCCCCACTGCAGAAATAATCTAGTTTGACATTGCTTTAACTGTCATGGCTCCATGTTATGGGATCCTAGGCATTGTAGTTTGTTGTGGTACCAGAGTGCTCTGACAGAGAAGGCCAAAAGAAGGGCAGCATCTTCACTGCAGAAATCATCTGGTTTGACACCGCCAGAGCTCTGCTGCCACTACAAACTACAGTTCCCAGGATTCAATAGCATGGAGCTGTGGCAGTTAAAATAGTGTCAGCTGGATTAGTTCTGCAGTGAGGATGCAGCCTCTCTTCTTTTGGATTTGGCATCTTCAGGGTTTTCAGCTTTTGGGGCCTTCGCTCTGGACATCTGCTTCAACCTGGTGGAAAAGCAAAGTCCTTCCTGGCCAATATATATTCTCCTTTGGGAGAAGAGAACCCTTTTATTTCATCCACCCATTAACTCAGGTGTGTGTATTGATTTTAGTTGGTGGGAAAGGATTAGGTGGAGCCAGTGTGATGTACTGGTTTGAGTTTTGGACTACAACTCTGGAGACCAGGGTTCTGCTGGGTGACCTTGTGCATGTCACACACTCTCAGCTTCAGGGGTTGGCCATGGCAACCCCCCTCTGAACAAACCTTGCCGAGAAAGCCCCATGATAGGTACACCTTCGGGTCACCAAAATCAGAAATGACTTGAAGACACACAACGACAAACAAGGATTGATGTGTCCTTGATTCCTTAACATTGGGGTGGATGGGTTGACTAGGAACCTGAAGGAAAACTTAGGGAAAGAGAGGTCTAGGGTGTGTGTTTGTGTGTGTGTTTGCAGAATAGAATAGAAGCAACCTCTTAAGAGCCTAGAATGGACAATTATCTCTTTATTTTTGAAGAAGAAAACCAAATAGGCCCAGTTAACGTAATCCTGTAGTTGCACAAGCCATGTGCTGGTGGAGTAAACTCCCAAGGCTTACTCCCAGGTAAGCCTTTGTTTTCCCTTCTGCTGTCCACATTTTTTAAAAAGGCACCATCACCACCCCAACAATAGCAATACTTGGTGGCAGCTGTGTTGTAACTTCCCCTGGGTAAGGTGGTCAGTCTAACCCCAAGCCCCATTGACTTCAGAAATGTTTTTTTTACCCCAGCTTGTTGAAGATAGTAGCATTTTGCAAGGTGTTCAGAGAGGAGGTCTCAAGAGGAAAAGGTTGGCCATTGTTAGATTTTCTGTTCTGGCACAATGTCTCCTGCACCAAACATTTATTCTTTAAAATGGGAGTTTACAAAGCAGTACTTAGTACTAGTGTGGGCTGAATCCACTTGCCAGTCTCAACTAGAGTAGACGCAGTGTATTGGTGTATTTATATGTGTTGACATAACAAGTTCCCATTGATTCAGTGGGGCAGTTGAAGTTCGGGCTAACAGTTAGATTAAGGGTCATGCTTGCTAAGAAGTCCCACAGTATCCAGTGAAGCTCACTCCCAGGTAAGTCTGAATAGGACTGTTGAGTTAATTTTTGGTGCTCCAAGCAGAAGAACAAAACAGGCTTAGTAGGAAAGCTGTCTCATGGCACCTTTATCTGGCTAGGTTTCATTCATGTTCCTGTTTACATAGTGGTAGAATTCAAAGATATAGCTGTATTAGTCTGTAGAATCAGTATGTAGAAAGATCTTGTAGTCTCAAAGGTGCAGTTATCTAACTTCAATCAGACATTACACACAGAGATCATACTGTACCCTGGCACACGTGGGATGGATTTAACTTGTGTTGCAATAAATTCTGGGACCTTTGGCCCACTGTGCAAAATATACTATCTTTTAAAAAAGCAACAGCAAGCACAAGGAAAAACTTCGTTGCTTAGATCGGAGAGGCCTATTGGGTCTAGTATTTTTTCCCTACAGTGGCCAACCACTTGTCCACAAAGAGAATATGAGAGCAGCAGCACCCACTTTCTTGTATTCTTCATCATCTGATACTGAGAGGGGCACTGCCTCTCTGATACTGGAAGTCATAAATGGACCTCATGAGCAGTACTGTGGATTTCTGTGGATTTTTATCATTCCTATTGGCCATGTTTATGGCCATCAGCACATCTTGTGGAATTCCATAGTTTTACCGATCATCTAGTGAAGACATACTTTCTTTTACCTATATTGCGCATCTCACCGTTCAGCTTTATTAGATGACCCTGTCTTTTGAGTGATATGAAAGTAGGAGGGAAGATTCCTGTCCTCGTTCTCCACTCCACGTATACCTTCACGCTACTTCCTTTTTCCCCTCCAAGCCTCCAAAGTTGTAACTTTGATGCAGGGATGGGCAAAGCACAGTGCTCCAGATATTGCTGGACTGCTATTCCCAGCATTCTTCCTCATTCACTACTGTAACTAGGCCTGAGGGAAGTGACAGTCCCAACAGCATTTGGATTGCTACACTCCATCCACCCCTGCTTTGAAGCACTGCTCCAGCCTTCTTGATCATCCCGGTAGCCCTTTTTTGCCCTCTTTCATTTTGGCTGCTCTTTTGTATGTTATGGTAAAAACACCTACTGTTTTGAGAGCTGGAGTCCAAAGAGGGAACTGCCTTTTAACACATTCAGTGATTTTGTATTAGGTTTATACTTGAGAAATCAAGTGTTAAGGAAATGATAGATGTGTGCTGGACAGGACTTCTGGTAATGTAACATTGTGGGAGTAGAAAGCAGCAGTCTACCTATTTATTTATAATGACTGGATCAAAAATATTTCTGTTTGGAGTAATGTTGCCGGTATTATGCTAGCAAGATTTGGTTTTAATACTAAGGCTGCACACTTGTTTGACCGTTAAGTCCACTTGAATTTAATGGCTTATATGTCTGAGTAAAACATGGATAGGATCATGCTGGAGAGCATATACATATATACGTGTGTAAAGCCTACATCTTTTGACCATAGATGTAATAGTAAACAAAAGTTGAAAATGGAGTCATTTATGTGAGTCTAAACTAGAATTTGCTTCATCAAATTGAGTGTGGTTGTGTGTGTGTGTATAAAAATATGAATCTAGTGTATATGTGGGGGAGATCTAGCTGTAAGGTGAGATTAAAATAAATGCCCACATACTGAAATCGGAGATACCATCCATCCATGACTCATCAGTCAATCAACTGAAGTAAATAAGCTTTGTTCACAAGGGGCCTTGAGCCCATAGATGGGACCAGGCACACCCAAGCAATCTTGGTCAGAGCTCAGTTTTCATGACAGCAAATATGAGATTGCTACTGTCTCTAGTGAAATAGCTACCCTAAATTGCCATTAAGGCCTGATGAAAATGAGGGAAACCATCAAATGAGCTCTAGTCCTTTCTTCTATCGACTGTATAAGCTTTTCTGGCTGACCTTGACCATAGAAATGCAATTTCCTGGGATATGAAATATTAATGTACTGGTGTTTCTGTGTTGCTGTTTCTAATGCTTATTTGTGTCCATTCATGTAGAGACTCAGCCTGTTTGTCAAAGCTGCTCTTCCACAGTTACACAGGACAATCAGTAGCATTTACCATGTGTACTAAGGGTTAAGGTAAGATGATAGATTCAAAAGTATACTGATTACAAAGCAGTTACTTTAAAATTTGAGCTTTGTATTAAGATAGCTGCTTCCTTTAAAAAAAAAGGCTTAGGTTAAATTTTCAGTAGGCTACTTCAGAATAGTCCCATTAATTTGCTTTTAAGCAAATTATGGAATATAGCTTTATTATAGATACAGATGTGTGATATATAGAGGAATGCATACAACTGCAGCTGAGCTGTCAATAAATATTATGCCTTTAAATACAACAGGAACGCTTTACATTTTTAAAAATCATTTTGTATAAGAGCAGTACATTTTGGATGGCATAAGCACTAGATAAGTAAGTCCAAATATGCTTCCATAATATGTCAGATGTATTCATTATTGAAGATAATCTTCAATCTTCAATAAAGGGGGTGTAGATTATGAGCAGCTTCAGGTTTTTAAGATTTTGATCTTAAGTCTTTACATAGTTGAGTGGTGGAGCACATACTTTGAATGCAGAAGGTCAGTCCTTGGATATCTCTACATGGGTCTTGGAAAGATTTCTGAGATGCTTGTTAGCCATTGCTAGTCAGTGGAATGCAGCTTCCTCAACCTTGTGGCTTCCAGATATGATTTGGTTTTGGTGGATGGGGATTATGGGAGCTGCAGTCAATGCATATGAAGAGTGACAGTTTGAAGAATGCTGATATAGAAAGTACTGAGCTAGACAGAGTAGCCTATTGACATAAGGCATTTTCTTATGTTTGTCTCCTAAAGAACTCCCTGATATTTTTGTAAGCTATTGTCTTTCATGCTTTCTCCTGATGCTTTGACTGTTTGCAGAATAGCTGTGTGAATATGTTAGGTTCTGTGTTGTATGGCATTCTGTAAGTAGTAATGAGGTTATGTCTGAACTTGTGCATTTGTATATATCTGTTTTGCATGCAGAGAGTAATGGTGTTGCTAAGCCAGTAACAGCTCTTGAACTCTCTTGCGATTCAGTTGTCCCTCCAGATTCGCTGACTTCCCTTTGCGGTTTTGAATTTCCGTGGACGGGAAGCCAGGAGGAACAAAATGGCATATGCGCCCGTGGTGTGCACGCAGGACCGCGTAGCCATTCAAAACAATGGGGCTCCAATATTTTCCAATTTGTGGGTGGGTCCGGAACAGATCCCCCACGAATCGGAAAGGAGACTGTAGTTTGTTTTCTTTGGAGGTTGCAGTTATTGAAAGAGGACAGACAGCTTCAGGCAAGGTTGAAGCTTTTGACTTGCCCTTGAGGCAAGTTTATGTGGTTGTTTTTCACAGATTGTTCCATAGAAAAGGTTTCCAACTTCTTTATATAAGTGTGTTTTACTAATCCTCAGTATATTCTTTAACTGTCCTACATAAGAAAAAGATTAAGCACATGAAAGATTTTTCTTATCAGGAGTTAAAAAGCAAGTGGGAAAGCTTCCTTTATTCAGTTTCAATATGTCTTAAAAGCCTCTAAAAGCACAAGGGGCAAGATCAGTTTAAAAAGGGGATACCTTACCTGTGTGTCATAAGCTTGCTTAAAGCCATGTATACTAAACTGTGACAGTCAATAATTGTCTTCAAGTGATGAGTTAGGAAAGAAGACTTTTTTTATAAACTGGAAAATTGGCTTTCTTCCAGGCTGTCCATTTACCACAGCCTGGTTTGCAACTATTGGTAAAAGAGAGGAGGCTGTTAAAGAGTTATGGGCTTTTGATTCATTCTCTTCATCCTAGAAATGGTTGAGAAAATGGCATGCCCCATGTTAGTCAAGACAGGTATGCATGTGGTTAGGCTAGTATTCTCTGGTATGGAGAAAGTGCCATGGTTATTACCTTGAAAACCAAAGTGTGATTATGAAAATAAACTCTAATTTGTGTTTGTGCTTCCTTCTGTCCGAGTTGTAAGCATTCCAAAGCTATGCATTGTTACATTGAATGCAGGACTTGCACAGTCAAAGTAATCAGACTCATTGATTTGCAGAGATGATGATGATAATGATAACATTACCCCCTCCCTTGCAACTTCCCTGTTTCCTTGGAGCTTACCTGAACTTCTTACAATGGTTGGGACAACTATACACTATTGTGAGCTATCTTTGTTGTATTGCAGAATATTTTAGGATTTCTATTGTTGTTAACTGTGCTGGAGTTGACCTTGACTCAGGACGATGCTGTAGATGAGACATCTCCAAGTCCCCTTGTCCTCCATTGCTCTACACAGGTCCTGTAGGCTCAGGCCCATGGCCGTTCTGATTGAGTCCATCCATTGGGTATGTGGTCTCCCTCTCTTTCTGCTGCCTTCTATCTTTCCTAGCATTATTGTTTGGTTTTTTCCTGATGATTCATGCCTTCTTACAATGTGGCCAAAGTATGACAGCCTCAGTTTAGTCATCCTGGCTTCCAGGGAAGTTCGGGCTTGATCTGTTCTAGTACTCATTTGTATGTCGTCTTGGCCATCCACAGTAACCTCAGCATTCTTCTCCAGCACATCTCAAATGAGTTGATTTTCTCCCTATCCACTTTCTTCACTGTCCAGCTCTCACTTCCATATGTGGTGATGGGGAATACAATAGCTTGGACAGTTTAATGAGAGTTCAAGCTTGATTTGCTCTAGGAACTACACTTTCATAAACTTATTACATGACTTGTGGTGTGAAGAGTCTCATGATTTTAGGTCACTGGGGAGTAAAAAATGCATCTCAAATTTCTGTGGTCTCTTTGCTTAATATGAAGTGTACCTCAAGCAAAACATGAAAGAATAAACATAGTTTAGGGATGGGGAACTTCTAAATGCTTGGGATTTTAGCACCCATTTTTCTTTATCATTGGTCATGTTGGCTGTGGGTTCTGAAAGCTGAAGTTAAAAACATCTGGAGGATCAAAGCTTCCCCACCTTGGTGTAGGAGTTCCAGGTTCTCTAGGCTTGCTGAAAATGAAGAGATAGGTAGCACCTATGGAGGCTTTCCTAGGATACTTTTTAATTATGGAGTGTTGATTTCCATATAGGAAATTGCTACATCCATCCATAGTTATGAGTTTACTGAAAACCAAAACTCCCTGCCATGGAAAGCTACACACTGTAAGATTACTCGGACACAGTAAATTATTGGAGTTATGATTGGTAACTGCATATGAGACAGAAGGTGGGTTGCCATAAGTTGGATATGACTTGAAGGTACACAACAGCAACAGCACGGGGAAGTTATGCCATTTATACCACCTCATAAACTATCTGAGGCAAGGTGATTGCACAATAAACACCCTTGTCTGTAATCACTTGTGATCTGTGCCTCTCTCTTCTTTATGTGAGAGTGAATGTGCACACTTGCACACAATTTTTAAATTGTCTGTCAACTTAGTTACAGCCCCACGAATTTCATAGTTGTTTCTTAGGTGAGGAATACTCAGAAGTGGTTTTGCCAGTTCCTTCTTCTGCAATATAGCCTGCAGCACTTGGTATCTGTTGGTGGTCTCCCATCCAAGTACTAACCAGAGTGATCCTGCTTAGCATCCAATATGGAATGGGATTTGGTGCCCTTGGTTATTTGTCTACAAACTCCCAGAGTGAGATTTATCACAGGTTTTTGACTAGAAAAAATGGCTTATATTTGGATTAAGCAAGTTACTGTGTTTGATTGTTTTATGTTAATATGAACTTGTGGTCATAAAAGAAATTGTTCTATTTCTTTCTTCCTTTCCACTGGAGAGCAAAATGTCTTTCTGTTCCACCACTGTAAGCATGATGTTGTTTGATGTTGTGAGTAAACTATGCAAACAGTGCCGATGGAAGGCCGCTCTGATAGCCTTTTGGCTGAAGAGTGGGGTATAAATACTTCAAATAAAATAAATAAATAAATTGCAAACCAGAGATGGCTTGAATCCTGTTTGACTGCAAATTCTGATCTGTAGCTATGTCAGTAGCAGTTCATCTTCTTGTGTTGGTAAACAAAACATTCCAGATGGAATTGGAGAGGCAATAAGCATAGAACTCTTGTAATACTATTTTAGCCCATTTTTCCCCTGAGCCTAAATCAGTTCAGTGCATAGTTCAAAAACATGCAGTTACTCGGGCCTATCTTTGTTGTTGTTGTTAACTGCCCTCGAGTCGACCTCAGCTCATGGTAACCCTGTGGATGAGACGTCTCCAAGACTCCCTGTTTTCCACTACTCTGCTTAAATTTTGTAGACTCATGTCTGTGACCTCCCTAATTGAATGTAGCCATCTGGTGTATGGTTTTCCTTTCGTTCTACATCCCTCCACCTTTCCTAACATCATTGTCTTTTCTCATGAGTCATGCCTTCTCATGATGTGGCCAAAGTACGACAGCCTCAATTTGATCATCTTGACTTCTAGGGCTATTTCAGGCTTGATCTGTTCAAGGGCCCATTTGTTTGTCTTTTTGGCTGTCCATGGTCTTAGGGTCTTAGCAGACCATGGGCTAAGCATTAGTCTGAGCTTACAGCATGAGCTTACAGTTGCAAACCGCTTAGACACCCCATAGCGTGGTATGAAGCGGTATATAAATGAAGCTGATTTGCTTTGCTTTAGTCAACAGCCAACAAAAAATATCAATGCGGTTCTAGACTGCATCAATAACAGTACAGTATCTAGATCCAAGAGAAGTGGTAGTACTCTTCTATTCTGCTTTGGTCAGACCTCACCTAGAATACTTAATTCAGTTCTGGACTCCACAGTTCAAGAAGGATATTGACAAGCTGGTCTATATCAAGAGGAGGAAATCCAAGAATGGCAAGAGATTTGGAAAACAAGTCCTGCGAGAAACAACTTAAGTATGTTTAGCCTGGAGAAGAGGAGACTGAGAGGTGATATGATAGCCATCTTTAAATATCTGAAAGGGCTTCATGTGCAAGATGAGTCAAGCTTATTTTCTGCTTCTTCAGAGACTAGAATATGAATTAATGGATTCAGATTACAAGAAAAGAGATTCCACATTAGTGAAACTTCTTGACTTTAAAAGCTGTTGGACAGTGAAATAGATTGCCTCAGAAGATGGTAGATTCTACTTTGGACATTTTTAAGCAGAGCTTGCATGCCTATCTCTCAGGGGTACTTTATTTATGTATTTCTGCATGGGAAGGTGTTGGACTGGGCGGCCCTTGCGGTCTCTTCCAATTCTGTATTTCAGACTAAGGGGTTTGGGGCCATATGCAGCCCAGGGTTACACCCCACCGCTGCAGTAGAGATTGTTCTGGTTCCATTGCTGGTTCCATTTACCAGCAGGAATACTTGCAGAATGCAAATAACACATTTTGGAATGACTATATTAACCTCACTGTGTGTTCCATCTCACCTTCTGCTATTCAGGAAAATTATGGCTTAGTATATATAATTCAGAGAAAGAGAAAGAAAATCATTTATCTAGCCTGAGATTTTTGTCTCACAAATAGCCTATTTTTGTTTAGTTTTGTTTTTTCTTTCCAAATCGAGGGTGATGTTTCAGAAGTGGCTTGAGGCTTAGCAGTGCTGCCTCCAAGCTATCACTTGTCACTGAGAGGAGAATTTAACCTACAAGCTATGTCTAAAAGTGTTTGCTGCTTTGCGGGGAAGGTGGGATTGACCCTCTCTGCCTCAATGCAGTTAAAGTCCATCAATTCCATAAAGCTGACATGAATGACAACTTTCCTAGCTGCAGCAGGATAAGACAGAGACTTGAGTGCTGGCATTTTTAAAAGCAGAATCATTAATCATAATGTAGTATGTCGAAATTGCTAACATTGAAAATGATTTGCAAAACTGCTCTAATTGGGCCTGAGCTATTCCTTGTCTCTGTCATTTTATACCTTCAGGAAAATCAAACAGAGAAACTACTTTTTGATTGTGCCAGGCTATGGGGCGGGGGGTGGGTGGGTCATTGAAGATGTTGGCCCATGAGTTAGCAGTGCAGAGATGCTCACTGCACCTAGAAATCCAGCATTTCATAAATCATTCTCCCTGATGTTCTACATATTTATCCGTTGGGGAGGGGGTATTAGGAAGGCTTGTAACCCCCCTCGCACATACACACCTGCAGTGTGAAATGGAACAGTCTATGAAACATTTTATTACTTGATTCATTGAAGATCCAGGCTAGCCTTCTTCAGTCTGGTGAATATAAACCTCCACATATGTAAAGAAAATAAAGGATTTATTAAGAACATTTACTGAGTGCTAAAAAATTGTGGCGGTGTTTCCTTAACCTTAATGATGCTAATTATTTGTTGGTTTGCTATTTATTGTACTGTTGATGCTTATAGTGGTTTGCAGAGAATGCAAGTGCTCTGCCCCAGGAGCCAAAGTTGGTATAAAAGAGATTTCAGAGGAAGAAGAGAGATATGGAGGCAGAAGCAAACAGATTATTTCTGTCTGTATCTGCTTGATTATTTCAGGTGTATCTACTTGATCTTAGTTCCCAAAGTATACAAGGGCTATTGAGTTATGTCAGAGGCTTTATAGGGGGAGGGAGAATGGCATATTTGCATTTTTATTCTCCCACATTCATATTCTAAAGATCCTGTAATTCAATGTAATATTATCAGAAAAAGTAGTGTCCAATAAAAGATAGTCCTGTTTAGGAATTTAATCTTGGCAGGATCTTACAGCAATTAATATGACAGATCAGTGCTTACCAAACATTGAATATTTTGGACTTCACATCTCAGAAGCCCCATCCAAATTGGGCATAATCAGAGATTATGGGAGTTCGTCCAGTGAACCAATGATTGAGAAACAAGGTGATAAATAAATAAATTTAGCTAACAAAAATAATGACCATGGAGGAGCTACAAGAATTTGTCCTAGATAACGAGAAAATTGAAATAGTCAGAGTTCCCATACCTCAGATCAAACATTGACCAGAATGGAGACTGCGGTGAAGAAACCAGAGGAAGACTAGGACTGGGAAGGGCAGCAATGAAAGAACTAGACAAGATCCTAAAGTGCAGAGATATAACTCTGAACACTAAAGTGAGGCTAGTCCAAGCCATTGTATTCCCCATCACCATGCACAGATGTGAAAGCTGGACAGTGAAGAAAGCTGATAGAAAGAAAATCAACTCATTTGAAAAGTAGTGCTGGAGAAGCGTGCTGATGATACCATGAACAGCCAAGAAGACAAACAAATGAGTTCTAGAACAGATCAAGCCTGAACTCTGTGGAAGCCAGGATGACTAAATTGAGACTGTTGTACTTTGGCTACATCATGAGAAAGCTTGAATCATTAGAAAAGACAATGATGCTGGGAAAAGTAGCAGGGCTGTGGATTAGGAGTAAGGAGTAAAGGAATAAGAGGTTTTTACAGGAGTAACATTAAGAAAAAATATCTTGCTCTCGAGTAGGACAAGGAGTAACCACAAAATCACCACTACTCCCCAGCCTTGAAAAGTAGAGGGCAGTAGGAAGACCACACACCAAATGTTTAGACTCGATCAGGGAATGGGCCTGAGCTTGCAGGACTTCAGCAGAGCAGTTGGGGACAGGAAATCTTGGAGATGTCTCATCCACAGGGTCACTATGAGTCAAGGTCAACTCAAGGGCAGTAAACAACAACATATATGGTAGAAAGGTAATCTCAAGCATGATAAAGATCCAGGGTAGATCACTAAATTGAATATACAATCAAAACCACCAGTACCATTGTAACTAACTTGTCTTAACTCCAACAAGCTGGGCACAACATATTTGTCTATAGTATGTTGTGCCCAGCTTGTTGGAGTTAAGACAAGAGCCCCATTTTCAATAGAGTTGTGTCTGTTTATTATAATAGACCCACCTTTCTCTCCTGAGATGTCTGAATAATTTTTGAATGGCAGTGTACTAATGAGGAGAAAGGTGAGGTGTTTAGTACTGTATTGAATAGTCTTTCATGTTAAGGAAAATGCAACATGGGATATACAGTAATAGAAATAAAAATATGTATGTGAATGTCAAAGTGACTAAGCAGGAGCAATCAGGAAGATACACAGGTGAAAAAGATAATATAATTAAGAAGCCTTGAGAGCCAAGGACAAAGTTATAGAAGGTATATTGAGAACACCTGTGATAGATTGCAAACACCTGAGACTCATTAAGTGGTCAAGGTCAAGTGATGAAACACTTGGGTTGGTCTTAGGTATGGGATGATCTATGTGGACCAATCAAGATGTATGTACACACCCACTGGGTGGAAACTGACTGGTGGGTGGTGTCTAACAATGGCTATAAATTGCAATGTTTGCTAATGTACATTGTGGTGTATTGTGGAGTAGTTTTGGAGATATTGTGAAGTGTAGAGATTGTGATTTGTAGGGCATATAGTATTTGTGTATATAGTAGAATAAAGTCGATCTTTTATATAAGACTACTGAGTTGTCTGGTGTCTTGAGGGAAGATACAAGAGCCAGAAGAATCCTGGAGAAGTTTGGAGACATCTCAGGAAGAAGGGTGAGAAGGCTTGGAGAGTTTGTCAGGGTCTTCAGCCTATTCTCTGAAACTCTGCTGCTTGGGAAAGAAGCATCAACCACTGATCAAAGCTGGTCAGCTCTGCTGCATAACAAGGTGGTGAGTTAGAGCCAGAGGTGAAGAGCTACAACTCCCATCATCCCTGACATTTCAGCTCTCCAAAATCATAGCAATCTCAGAATTCTAAAACAGTAGGGGAAAGTGTGTGAATTTGTTGTCTGTATTATGTGCCAAACCATGATGCTGTCCTAAATTTTGTTAATCACTATAATTCCTATTGTATGCATTGTGCAATTTTGAATCTTCACCTCTGAGCATATCAGCAGCTGAACTTCTTTTTGGCTTGAGTCCGGTTGCATTGATTAGACACAGCACTACTTGTATTTGCCCTTTGCTTTTCCCCAGTAGTTAATTGAATGCTTTCTGACTGGGAAGTCCTAAACATATTTTTTTAGCAGTTATGTTCTTGTGAATCCAGTGGAATTCAGCGGAAGTCAACATGTAAAAGGGTCGCAATGCAGACAGAGGTGCCAGTATAAGCACTTATAAGCAGCATGCTATATTTCCAGTGTAATCATTACTTGTACTTGCAACCTCTTTCAAGACTGTGTGTGTCTGGATTTCAGTCATTCAGTGGTGTGCTTCTGGAGTCACATACATTGACAAAGGGGAAGGGACAGTGGTGATTATCGTAGCATCTAGAAGGAAGTACGAAAGTGGATAATGACTTTCATGGGTAATGACTTTCTTTTTGCTATTTACATGTGAATACTTCATAAATAGCTCTTCATTGCCTTGTTAGTTAATTCATCAGCATGTATTTCATTTTAATTAGTAAGCTGATTACTGATGAGCCGTAGGATGATCAAGTTATCCAAATATATTGGTGCAACCTGTGTATAATATGTATAAATATATTGCTGCAGTGCCAGTGGTAGAATTCAGATGCCACACCACAGCGTAGTCTGAGTTTCCAAGTGTATAAGCAACCACTGGTCACAGGGCAACCTGCTTGATTTTTCCTGCAAATTCTGGGCATAATTCAGAGTGCTGGTCATGATGTATAAAGCCCTATATAGGCTAGGTAAAGACTGTTTGAAAGACCGTATTTCCCTGTATGAGCCTGCCAGAGTTTTAAGATCTAGCCCCATACCCTTCACTCGGTCCTGCCCCCATCACATACTCACTTGCTGAAGTCAAAAGGGAGAGCCTTCTCAGTGCTTGCTCCTGCCCTTTGGAATTTCCTTCTGCTGAAGACTAGGCTGCCCCCCCTTGCTACTCTCCTTTCATTGGCAGGCAAAGACCTTTTTGTTTAAGCAGACTTTTAATGTGTAAATCTGGTAGTTTCTTATTGGGATGTGTATTTATTTATTTGTCTTAACTTTTTATGTCTTTGGAACTATTTTGTACTGTTTGATGTGGCGGTTTTTAATTGTTTTTACATTTTTAAACTAATCCTCTTTGGGAGCCAATCTGCACCCACTCTGTAAGAAAGGCAGCATACAGATTAACTAAATAGAATAGAATAGAATAGAATAGAATAGAATAGAATAGGCATTGCCACCTATGTGAGGTGGTTTCTTCTTGATCTGAATATCACTGTAGTGTCCACCAGAGATTGGTCAGATTTGCAGATGTAAATTAGAATTCTAGTCAGCTTAGCATAGTTATTGCCAGGGCTGTCTCAGGAATTCACTTAGGGCCTAGGCAGACTGCCAGAAATAGTGCACATTAAATTGAGGCACTGCCCTGGCTCAGTGCTAGGGAATCATGGGAACTGTAATTTATTGTGGCACCAGAGCTCTCTGACAGAGAAGGCTCAATGTCCCAGAAAAAAATACAGTTCCCATGATTCCCTAGCACTGAGCCAAGGCAGTGCCTCAATTTAATGTGCACTATTTCTGGCAGTCTGCTTAGTCCTTTATTTTGGCTCTTGAGACAGAAGGGCCCCCGGTGCTTCTCCCTATCCCTAACATTAAAAATGCAGAAATAGCAAGTGAAATAACAGAAATATTAATACAGAAATAAGAGGTGATAGAGGGAAGGGATAAGGAAGGAAAAAAAGAAGTGAGTAGGGAGATGAGAGAGGAGAGAGGAGAGAAAGAGGAGAGAAGAAGGGAATGTAAGTGAAAGTAAGAAGGGTGTTAAGTTAAGGAGGAAATACGTTACAGATAAAGGTTTTATAGATTCTATAGATCAAAATATTATAGCTAAAGATTAGCGTGATTAAGATAGATGGGTGAGTAAAGAGTGGTGATAAAAGTTTCCAGAAAGAAACTTGGTAGAATGTATGTTTAAGTTTGTAGAATGAAACTGTTGATTTTGCATAGTATGTATGGTGATTGGGGAGGTTTAAATTTGTACATTAGTTTTGTGAATAATAATAATAAAAAAAGAAACAGCAAATGAAATAACCAACAGTTGCTGCCCTTTCATCACAAACAAAAGCTGCTACGTGAGGCAGTTGCCAATCTACCTAATGATAGAGCCAAACATGGCACATAGATAGCCTTAATTTTACAGTAGACCACAAATGGCCCACCTGTAGCCTTTGGGCTGCAGGTCATCCTGCCTCCTGTGTGGGGAGGGAGGGAGGGGCTGTTTTTGTGGCCTTTAGCCTATCCATATTTCCTGGATTGCCTGTTCTCTGGTAGAAAAAGTGGATTGTTTTTCCTGGTAACCTTTGGAAGCATCAGCTCACCTATTAAATAGCTTACAGGTCCTCCTGCACTGTTCAACATAAAAAAATACCAGTTTTTCAAAGCCAGAAGTGGACGTCTGGCCACCCCTGTGCTTTTTTTTTTTTTATCCTGTTTCTTTGGCATTTTTTGTCAATTTGTATGGCCCTGTGATAGGGGCCTTAGGGTTGCCATAAGTCAGAAATGACTTGAAGGTATACAACACAACAACATGGCCCAAGAGAGTCCCAGTGGCAGAAGGTAAGGCCCTAGATTTACTGCAGTAATTCACCCTTTTCCTGAACCTTATGCAGAGTGACATGTGAAGCCTGATGGCAAAGCATGGTAAAGCTCTGAAATATTAATAGGTTGAGAACTTGTGGATATCTTAGCTTCTGCCCAAATGCATCTGAGGAAGTAGAGTGAAATCTACAAAATCTCATGCTGCCAACTTCTTTCTTTGAATTAGTCACAAAGGTGCTAAAAGATCTCTTTATATATTAGCTTTTGTTTTTGTTGTTAGCTGCCCTCAGGTTGACTTTGACTCATGGTGACCCTGTGAATGAGATATCTCAAAGACCCTGTATCCTCTACTTCTCTGCTCAGGTTCTATAGGCTTGGGCCCGCAGTCTCCCTGACTGAGTATAGCCGTGATTGAGTATTGCGATCTTCCTCTTTTTCTGCTACTTTCTAATTTTCTTAGCATCATTGCCTTTTCTAGTGAGTCTTTCCTTCGCATGGTGTGTCCAAAGTATGATAACCTCAATTTAGTTATACTGGCTTCTAGGGAGAGTTTGAATTTTATCCGTTCTAGGACACATTCATTTGTTTTTTAGCTGTTCACAATACCTTTAGCACTCTTCTCTAGCACCACATCTCAAATGAGTTGATTTTCTTTCTGTCTCCTTTCTTTACTGTCCAGCTTTCACATACATGCACAGTGATGGGGAACACAATGACTTGCACGATCCTTACTTTATTATTCAGTGTTAGATCTTTGCACTTTAATATATTGTCTAGTTCTTTCATAGCTGCCATTCCCAGACCTAGTCTTCTTCTGAACTCTTGGCTAGTCTCAACTCTGATCAATGTTTGAACCAGGTTTCGGGAATTATTTGACTGTTTCTATTCTTTCATTATCTAGGATGAATTCTCGTACAGTCGCCCGTCTGTTCTCGCAGAGTTGGGATCCACATCCCTCGCCTATCCACAGGTGGTGAACGGAGGGGAACAAAATGGGGCGCACACCCATGGTGCACTTCTGTGAGTGTACACCTCAATTCAAGCCTATGGGGCTTGAATATGCGTGATTTTATGTTTTCGGGAGGGGGGTCCGGAATGGATCCCCCGTGAGAACGGAGGGTCGGCTATAGTTCTTTGTGGTCATTATTTTTGCTTTCTTAATATTTAGCATTAAGCCCACTTTAGCACTTTCTTCTTTAACTTTCTTTATTAATTCTTCCAGGTCTTTGTTGTTTTCTGCTGTAGTAACGTATCTGTCTGATTGGTGACTCTTGGAGTCCTAGGTTTGTTTGTTTTTTTAAGTGTTAGGCTACACAAGTCTGAAGTCTATGCTCTCCTGGTGTCATGTTTGTGTGCATGGCATAGTGTGAAGTGAAAAGTGATAATTGGTACATGACAGCTTTGGTGACCAGCACTATTGAATCAATTCTCTCTGTGGCTGCATCTCTATATCAGGGACATACATCATGCTTGTGAAGTCATATTTTTTGATAGTACAGTGGTGTCAACTAGCCAAACCCTGATGCAAAACAATGGATCTGGGACTAAAACCAAACTCAAGATGGTGGCTCAGCGGCCAGATTAAGTGGCTGTGCAGACGGGCGGCTCTGGGCCACCCCTGCTAACCATGGTTTGGGGCAGCGGCAACTGCATGCCGCGGCCCCAATCCTCCCTTTTGCTGCCCTAAGAGTCGGCGTGCGGCTCTTTAGCGCCCTTTCTGGCACAGCATGTCAAAACCCTGTGCTGGAAGGGCGTCCTGACACCACACACCATGCGTAACGGCACGTGGCATCAGGACAGCGTCAGCGTGGGGTTGGGGCAGCCGGCGTGTGGCTGCCCCACCCCATCTCTGCCTCCAGGCTGGCGATTTGGGCTGGTTTGCAGAGGCTCTAAGGGCCATTGAAGACTGCCAGAAATAGTGCAAATTGAGTCCACTTTAACTGCCCTGGCTCAGTGCTAGGGAATCATGGGAATTATATTTTTTTCTGAGACATTGAGCGTTATCTGTCAGAGAGCTCTGGTGCCACAATAAACTACAGTTCCCATGATTCCCTAGCACTGAGCCAGGGCAGTTAAAGTGGACTCAATTTGCACTATTTCTGGCAGTCTGCAAAGGCCCTAAGTTACCTATAGCAGTCCTTTGGGATGAGCTGTATATGTAAGTACAATGGGCTCTTGGTATCCACTGGGGTTTGATTTCCAGACCTCCCCATGGATACAAAAATTCATGGATGCTGAAGTTTCATTAAATACAACCGTGTAGTGAAATGGCATCCCATACATAAAACAAATAAAGGTGTGTTGTTGTTTTTTGTTTGTTTTGTTTTTGGAATTTATATTTTTTTAGGAATATTTTCAATCTCTGGTTGGTTGAATCCATGGATATAGAGGCCTGACTATATAGATCTCATTCTGAGTTATTACAAATCAGAATTTAACAGCCTAATATGGGGAATGCTTTTGATGTTATTTTGTTAAGCATTTGGATATCAGAAGGTCTTGGACATTTACTGCAAAAATTCCAGCAGTCTACCAACAAATCCCTATTTTCTGCCCATCCTTTCTCTGTCTCTGGGTAATATTGCAAAATGCTGCACAACTGGCCAGATGATCCTCACCTGATCCCTCTTAGCTTCAGAGTTGGGAATTTGTCCACTTGCTTCTCATACAGAAACTTCTTCCACGATTTGTCGCTTCTGCAACAGCACCATGATCTGATAATATATGTTCAATCTTTAGTATTTCTGGCTAGCAACTGAAGGGCTCTCATTAACTCTAGATTACTGGAAACTGGTGAGAGAACAAACTACAACTTTGCCTAACCTGCCACATCCAATGTGCAGTTATTAAGGAGCCAGCATTTGATGATATTATAATTAATGCTCAAGGATAATTTCTAAAACTTTCTATTAGCGCCTCTGAAATAGATGGGACAGACAACCACCCCAAAATAAACCAAGTATGAGTGAAAATTTAGTTGTCAAAGTTCTTATACTGGAGTAACATTACTGGTGGGCCACAAGATGGTTCTGGGGGAAATGGTCTGCCGTTATTGGTCAGTCCCACTTGAATTCCTAGTAATGCATTGGAGGAAGGCTGGGAGTTGCTTGACACCTGTGTGGCCAAGCAGGGATGGACTGTTACATGCTCATGTGTGCATACTCACCTTATGGGAGGAAGCATTGGACACTGCTGACTAAAAATGACCAGGTTGCCTCAACAGTGGAATTTATGATTTCTCCCTGCCTGGAGTGTGTGTGTGTGAGAGAGAAGACTGACAATCACAATTTTTGAATGTATGTCAAAGGAGAATGTATTGCTTTGACATCTCAATAGAAACGGGGCAGTGACACAACCCCCACAAATATTTATTTGTGGCTTTGATACTGTACTCCAGCAGTGCATCTGATGAGAGACTTTGAAATCCACAAACGCTTATGCTAGAATAAATAACATTGGCTTGGGGCAGAAATCTTAGGGCCTTTACAGACTGCCAGAAATAGTGCAAATTGAGTCCACTTTAACTGCCCTGACTCAGTGCTAGGGAATCATGGGAACTGTAGTTTATTGTGGCACCAGAGCTCTCTGACAGAGAAGGTTCAATGTCTCAGGGAAAAAAAATGCAATTCCCATGATTCTCTAGCACTGAGCCAGGGCAGTTAAAGTGGACTCAATTTGCACTATTTCTAGCCGTCTGCAAAGGCCCATTATCTTACAAGTGTGGCTAGATTCCTTCTCCTCCCCTTCCTTCTTTTACAAATTGTACTTGATCAGCAACACTGCAGAATACATGCCGACTTCTTTTTGCTAGTTGCCACCTTTTGAGTCCCAGCTGTTTGACTTTCACGCTTCAGAAGATAAGAATCTATGATAAAATCCAAATCTGGATTCCGTTCAGACGAGGTTTGTTGGCACTCAGTATTAGGTAGTATGCAGTGAGCATGATCACATAGAGGGCATTTTCTGACTGTAAAGAGATGGGACACACCTCCTGTGAACTTGCTTGGAGCCTCTGTGTGTACCCTGGAACATCTTGGTCAAGCAGATGTGTTTTGTGTTTGTCAAAGTTCCTAATGTTGCTGAAATTCAGTTTAAATGTCTTAGAAACAGCACAGAGTTATTGGCCTTTACAGTGTGTTCCTGGTAATAGATTTAGTCTTCTTCTGGAGGGGAGGAGTGTCAAGTGGGGAGGCTAAATGTTCAGAGCAATAATTGTTCATAATTTCCACTTTATGCAGGGGGCCTGAAAACTGGCTGTGCCAGCTTTGTGAGATCAGGGAACTTTTATAGTAGCATCCTAAATGCTTTTCAAAGAAGGATTTATAGTGGAAAAAACTACAGTTTTTTTTAATTGCACTAGAATTAGCCAAACAGTGCAGGAGAAAGTAGGATGGTCCATGAAGGTTTTCCATTACCATCTCTGTATTCCGTTCAGAGTTATAAAGAGGCCTCATAAGTATCAATGGAGTGTGTTCCTTTATTTTCTAAACTCGGTGATGGGATTCACTAATCAATGCCTGCTCCTTTATCGTTCACTTTACCTGGTCGATCTGCTTAGTTGTTTTTTAAATTTTTGTCTGATAGAAATCCAGCTGTGTTGGTGGTGTGTGCCTTCAAATTGACTCCAACTTATGGTGACCCTATCATAGGGCTTTCTTGGCAAGAATTATCCATAGAAAGCTTCAATTTCCTTCCTCTGATGCTGAGGAAGTGTGACCTGCCCATGATCACCCAGTAGATTTCCATGGCTGAGCTGAGATTTGAACCTGATTTCCTAGAGTCCTTGTCCCAGAACTCAAACATTAGAGTGGCAGCAAAATTTCTGTCAGTTGTGATGCTTAGTTCCAGTGGAGAGCCCTAGAGTTGGGAGTGAAGGAGGAATGTTTTAATAACTGTTAACATCATATTTTCACATTTCTGTACTATATGTACTGCATTTTCTGGCGTATAAGATGACTTTTTAACCAGGAAAATCTGGGGTTAAAGTTGGGGGTCGTCTTATACGCTGGGTATAAGGAGGAAGAGGAGGAGGAAGATAGAGGTGCAAGGCAGGAAGGAGCCGGGAAGAGAAAGATGAGAAGGAAGAGGAGGTCCTCCTTCTCCTCTCCCCCACTTTTCCTCCCCCTCCCACCTTTCCTCTTTGTCCTCCTAGTCCTTCTCTCCATGGCTTTCCCCCCCTCCTCCCACCTTTCCTCCTCGTCCTCCTCTCCCCACTTTTCCCCCTCCCCCCTTTCGTCCTTGTCCTCCTGGTCCTCCTCCTTCTCTATACTGCTTTCCCCCCTCCTCTCACCTTTCCTCCTTGTCCTCCTCATCCTCCTGGTCCAGAAGGACACGTGTGAAGTGGGGGAAAAAGCCGGGAAGAGAAGGAGGGTTTCCTTGGCAAGGTTTGTTCAGAAAGGGTTTGCCATGAGGCTGAGAGAGTGTGACTTCCAAGACAGTTGTTGTTGTGTGCCTTGAGGCTGAGTGTGAGGCTGAGAGAGTGTGAGTTCCAAGACTGTTGTTGTTGTGTGTCTTCAAGTCGTTTCTGACTTTTGGTAACTCAAAGATGAAACTATCCTGGGGTTTCCTTGGCAAGGTTTGTTCAGAAAGGGTTTGCCATTGCTTTTCCCTGAGGCTGAGAGAGAGTGACTTCCAAGACTGTTGTTGTTGCTGTGCGCCTTCAAGTCGTTTCCAACTGATGATGACACTAAGGCAAACCTATCATGAACCTATCATTTCTTGCCTATGTGATTTTTTCAGACAGGGTTTGCCTTTGCCACCCTCTGAGGCTGAGAGAGTATGACTTCTTAGATTGTTGTTGTTGTATGCCTTTGAGTCGTTTCCGACTTACAGCAACCCTAAGGCGGCCCTATCATGGTGTTTGCTTGGCAAGGTTTCTTCAGAGGGGAGTTTGCCATTGCCTTCTCCTGAGGCTGAGAGAGTGTGACTTGCCCAAGGTCACCCAGAGGGATTCCATGGCTGAGCCAGGATTCGAACCCTGGTTTCCAGAGTCATACTCCAATATTCAAAGGAGGACAAGTCACTACAAAAAATGTAGGACATAAAAAATAAAGAGACAGCAAAAAACACTAATATAAATGTAAATCCAAGCTTCTTAGCCATACTCAAAATGGAAAACGTTTTAATGGTCAAAATGGTGACTTTTAACCTTATCATGGGGTTTTCTTGGCATGTTTCTTCAAATGGGGGTTGCCATTACCATCCTCTGAGGCTGAGAGTGTGTGACATGCCAAGGGTCATTTACTTGGCTGCAAATTGTACATACCCCAGAATGCATCACCTAGTATATTGGCAGTCCTTCTCCCCAACACTTTCTCATTTCCCCCCAACCATCTCATAGCTGGGAGATGGAAATAATTTTTAAAGCAGCATTTAAATCTGGACTATTTTTTTAAAAGTAAGGTCCAAAACACACTGCAGAAATAAATGCTAGGGAACATGGGAGCTGTAGTTTGTTGTGTTTATAAGTGACAGTTTTCCTGCTAAGTACCTGCATGTCATAAGCATTTAAATTAAAATTACCATATTGAAATCAAATCTGATTTTTAAAAAATTTTATTTGGTGGGCGTTGGAAGAGGGGTCGTCTTATACAGCAAGTATATCCCAAACTCTATATTTTAACTGGAAAACTTGGGGGTTGTCTTGTACGACCAGTCGTCTTATATGCCGGAAAATACGGTGTGTAATTATTATGTCGTCACAGGCCATAAAATTCTGTACTGAATATAATTGTCTGATTGTGTTCTGGTCTGTTGATTGTAATGAAGTGATCATTCTTGGAGATATATGAAGCACAGCTCTTGTTGAGGTCTCCACAATGGTCAAGTTCCTTTCCATGTAGCTTTTTTTAAGTTTTTTGTACTTAGTATCTATTGATTGATCTCTTATTAAAAGTGTTAACTGCTTTTCTGCCCATCAGACCCCCAAAAGGAATGTGTAATAAAATATATTTCAAACATTCTTTAAAATGAATTTCAAAAGCTAGTTTTAGAAACTAGCTGCCAAATGGAATAATACAGTTGACACTTACCAGAAGCTCAGCCTGACTTCTTTTGGGAGAGAATTCCACAGCTGAGGTGCTACTACAGAGAAAGGCCCTGTTTCCTGTATTAATCAGCCTAGACTTTTGGAGGGTGAATGATATGTACAATAAGACTGTGTGCATGTGCGTGCACATGCTCACCTTCAAATCACCTGTCTACCTAGGTGACCCTATGAAATTTCATAGGATTTTCTTAGGAAAGGAATACTCTGAGAAGTGGTTTTGCCAGTTCCTTCCCCTGAAATACAGCCTAGAGCAGGGGTAGGCAACCTTTTTGAGCCGGGGGCCGGGTTGCTGTCCCTCAGACAATTGGGGGGCCGAAGCACCAAAAATAAATAAATAAAAATATTCTTTTTAAAAAAAATTAAAAATATATGCATGCACACTCTCTCAGCCCCAGAAAAGCCATGGCAAAACCCCTGTGGAGATTTTGCCAAGAAAACCCCAAGAACAAGTAATGACAACAATAATCAATATCATCATGGCAGGCGGCGACAGGACTGGCCTGGGGCCGGTCCAAAGGCCTCGTGGGGCCGCATCCGGCCCCCGGGCCTTAGGTTGCCTACCCCTGGCCTAGAGCATCTGGTATTTGTTGGCGGTCCCCCATCCAATTACTAACCAAAGTGGAGTCTGCTTAGCTTCCAAGATCAGATGGGTTTGGCGCCTTTAGGGTACTAACCTCATTTCCCCAGGCTTTATTGAAGGAGGCATTCCTTCAGATATCCTGCTCCCAAACTATTTTGGTAGGGTTTTTATGTTTACCTTGTATTTGATAGGTGCAGGCTTCTTTTCAAACAAAGATAAAACAGTAATTAGAAAATAACTATATTGTCTCTCCTTACTGAGTCTGCTTAGGCTGTCTCAGCTTGGTTATGTTAGTAATGATAAAATGCCTAGCAGATGAATGCATGTGCATTTGTTACTTGATGATCACCTTTTTATTGGCTCAGTTTTTAATACTGACTTCCAAAAATATATCTGTGGAATTGCACCCCCAATTCAATGTAAATTCTGCATTTCCCTGGTGGGGATGGTACAAGTTTATCCTGAAAATCCTACAGAAAAGATCAGGTAGGCAATGTCTACTGACATTTTTGTAGCCTAATTTGAAATAACATTACTGGTGATCAAGGGGAGGGCTTGAATGCCATAACTGTATGACACTGCAAATGTCTATGCTTGTACATGTCAGGGATGATGGGAGTTGTAGCTCTTCACCTCTGGCTCTAACTCACCACCTTGTTATGCAGCAGAGCTGACCAGCTTTGATCAGTGATTGATGCTTCTTTCCCAAGCAGCAGAGTTTCAGAGAATAGGCTGAAGACCCTGACAAACTCTCCAAGCCTTCTCTCTCTTCTTCCTGAGATGTCTGCAAACTTCTCCAGGATTCTTCTGGCTCTTGTATCTTCCCTCAAGACACCAGACAACTCAGTAGTCTTATATAAAAGATCTACTTTATTCTACTATATATAAATACTATATGCCCTACAAATCACAATCGCTACTCCAACAATATCTCCACACTACTCCACAATGTACATTAGCAAACATTGCAATTTATAGCCATTGTTAGACACCACCCACCAGTCAGTTTCCACCCAGTGGGTGTGTACATACATCTTGATTGGTCCACATAGATCATCCCATACCTAAGACCAACCCAAGTGTTTCATCACTTGACCTTGACCACTTAATGAGTCTCAGGTGTTTGCAATCTATCACAGGTGTTCTCAATATACCTTCTATAACTTTGTCCTTGGCTCTCAAGGCTTCTTAATTATATTATCTTTTTCACCTGTGTATCTTCCTGATTGCTCCTGCTTAGTCACTTTGACATTCACATACATATTTTTATTTCTATTACTGTATATCCCATGTTGCTTTTTCCTTAACAGTACATGGTGTACATTCCTTTATCTGGAATTCCAAAATCCAAAATATTCCGAAATCGTCCACATAGTTGGCTGAGAGAGTAACATCCTTGGTTTCTGATGGTTCAATGTACACACACTTTGTTTCATGCACAAAATTATTAAAAATACTGTGTATAAAATTACCTTCAGGCTATGTGTATAAGCTATATATGAAATAAATGTGTTTCATATTTAGACTTGAGTCCCATCCCCAAGATAATATATGTGCAAATATTCCAAATTCTAAAAAACAAACAAACAAAAACATGCAAAACATTTCTCGTTTCAAGCATTTCAGATAAGGAAGACCCAACCAGTATGGGAAAAAATTACAATAATAAATAAATTGTATGCATGCATAAATTCAGTAAGTTTCAGTTACATCCTTCTGTGCAAGACTTGAGTGAGCCTTCTGTATATAATAGTGGAATCCTTCTGATCAATCAATTTATGTGAAAGTTACAAAGACTGTATACTAAGGTGTGTGTTTTTTAAACAATCCAGGCATAATTAATTGAAAACATCTTGGGTGGTAGCCAGAAGGAATAGCCATTTTTAGTTAAACTGTGGGAACCAATTAGGAAGTATGTGTAACGTAAGTATGTGTAAGGCAAGATCCACCTTTGACTCTTGGTGTGCATTGTGAGAATTCCACAACCAAATGGACTCCACAACCTAGGTTGCGACCTACTGCAGCCTGCCACCATCATTTATGGCAGGGGTAGGCAACCTTTTTGAGCAGGGGCCCGGGTTGCTGTCCCTCAGACAATTGAGGGGCCGAAGCACCAAAAATAAATAAATAAATAAATAAATAAATAAAATTAAAAAATTTTAAAAATATGCATGCACACTCTCTCAGCCCTAGAAAAGCCATAGCAGAAGCCCTGTGGAGATTTTGCCAAGAAAACCCCAAGCACAAGTAATAACAACAATAATCAATATCATCATGGTGGCGGGGGGCGGCGGCGGCAGGACCAGCCTGGGGTCGGTCAAAAGGCCTTGGGGGGGCCACATCCGACCCCCAGGCCTTAGGTTGCCTACCCCTGATTTATGACATGCTTGGTTGGTTTTAGCGGTCAGAAATATCTTAAGGCACCATCATTAATTTTCATTTTGCTAGTGCTAATGCAAGAATATTTACTGTACTGCAAAAGTACTGTAATAGTATTCACTTAAACAACTGTATTTCCAAAACATTTGGGTGTAGTCTGTTGAAAAAGTCTGCCCCTTTAGTAGAAGAAGCAGTTGGTGAATATGCAGCCCAGTTAGCTAGATTTTAATAAAGCTGTGATTAGTAGAAATTTTTTCTACTAATCTACATATCCTTTCATATATTGCTGACCAACCATGTTGCATAGGCCTTTCCATGTCTAGTTTCAGTAGCCACCTTGTCTAGGAAAACTACCATCTGTTACTGCACTACATATTATATGATTACTATATAATATTTAAGACTCATCAAATGATGTAAGGATAATGTGTGAAAAGTAAACTTTGAAGAACCCTCAAAACTGCAAAGCAGTGCAGAGACTTCTCTTGCACTTTGAAATTGCTACATAATTGGGGTTCTGCATATTCTAGTCTACACTTTTTCTCATCTCAGTTTTGTCAAACTAATTGGCATTTGATAAAATGTTTCCTTCTTGATCTCTTGGCAAGAGTTGGAGAGAAGGGCAAACATTCATGCAGTATTTCCACCTCTTGGCATAGGAATAGCCTATACAGGGTGATCTTTTGGGATTTAAAACATGGCCCAGGGATTAACAACAGGCATTGCTAAAACTAAGCAATGTTGGGGTTCCCATACAGTGCTTAAATAGCCCCTTGAGCTCTTAAGGAAAAAAGTGGAACAGAAATATATATGTATTATTAAATCTGATTTCCAAAGCCTTTAATACTTTCTGCTGGTATAAAAGTGACTTAATTGATGTCAAGAGATGGGTTGGATCTGTACAAGTTGTTCCCCTGGAGAATTATTTTTTGTGGCTGCTTACATGAAATTCTACCTTGCAAGGCTTCCCAGAGGCCACCTATATTGTAGTTACACATTAAGTAATTGGGTTTTTTCCTTCTTGGTCTATTGCTGCTTTACAGGATTTTATTGAATTAACATTTGATTAGCATTTTTTTGTATGCTGTTTTAGGCAGCTTCATTAGAAAGTCAGCATAGAACTAATACATAATAAGTAACACTTCCTGAAGTGCTAGAAGATGGGTCTAAAACTGTGTTTTGATTGCAACTATGAAACTAGCAATGTAGAGAGACGACTTGCAATTTGACTATCAGCTTGAATTTAATTACTATATACAGGTTTTGTATTTTTGAAGAGTTCTCATTTTTGTAAGATGTAGAAAATTAAAAATGAAGTGTTTAAGGATATCACAAAAAAGGAGTTGAATGATTATGCATTTCACACTGAGAACCCCCCATACTGCGGCACTGTAATTTCCCACAGATTAGCACTAGTGCCCCTTGGAGTTGAAATTTAAGTCCACCAACATAATTGTGTGTTTACTTAAGTCCATTTGAGTTCTGTGGCACTTATTAATGAATGAATTTGCATCTTCATGCTGCTCTAAAGTTGAATCCAGATACACATGCACTTAAGTAGGCTGGTGGAAGTAGACTTCCCCACCCTTTTCTTTCCCTAGCAGCCCAAGTTTTTTGTTAATTTGTCCCTTACCCCCTCATTTCCCAGCACTACATCCAACATAATTCAGCAAGGTCTCTCATTCCTTAAAAGAACCTTTTGAGGGAGCTACCATATTTTTTTGGCGATAAGACGACTGGGCATATAAGACGACCCCCAACTTTTCCAGTTAAAATATAGAGTTTGGGATATACTCCAATGCACACCAAATAATTTTTTTTAAAAAATCAGATTTTATTTCAATATGGTAATTTTAATTCAAATGCTTATGACATGCAGGTACTTAGCAGGAAAACTGTCATTTATAAACACAACAAACTACAGCTCCCTTGTTTGCTAGCATTTATTTCTGCAGTGTGTTTTGGACCTTACTTTTTAAAAAATAGTCCAGATTTAAATGCTGCTTTAAAAATTATTTCCATTTCTCAGCTATGAGATGGTTGGGGGGGGGGGGGGGGGAAATGAGAAAGTGTTGGGGGGAAGGACTGCCAATATACTAGGTGATGCATTCTGGGGTATGTACAATTTGCGGCCAAGTAAGTGACCCTGGGTATGTCACACACTCTCAGCCTCAGAGGATGGTAATGGCAACCCCATTTGAAGAAACATGCCAAGAAAACCCCATGATAAGGTTGCCTTAGGGTCACCATAGGTTTGCGCACAAGAACAACAAAAAAGTCTGCAGTTGCTTCATAGGTACATGGGAATAGGAGCCAGCATGGTGTGGTTTGAGTGTTGGACTGCCACTCTGGAGACCTGGGTTTGATTCCCCACTCTGCCATGAAACCCACTGGGTGAACCTGGACAAGTCACATACTCTCAGCCTCAGGGGAAGGCAATGGCAAACCTCCTCTGAGCGAATCTTGCCAAGAAAACCCCATGATCACCATAAGTCAGGAACAATTTGAAGGCACACAACATACACATATAACCTCCAAGTTAAGGAACTTGGTTCTTCTTTAGATAAATCTTCAAGGGTACTCTCTCTTTCTCCATCTTTCTCATTGTGCAGAATTATTTGTTAAAGAAGACATGCCCAAGCGACACATCAACTTTGGCTGCATCTACATTACAGAAATTTATTAAAGCTGTTTGACACCGCTTTTACTGCCCTGGCTCAAGGCTATGGAATTCTGGGATTTGCAGTTTTGTGAGATGTTTAACCTTTTCTGTCAGAGAGCTCTGGTACCACAAAGCAAACTGCAGATCCTAGGAGTCCATAGGATGGAGCCATGACAGTTAAAGCGGTGTCAGACTGCATTATTTCTGCAGTGCAGATTCAGGCTGCATCCGTACTGTAGAACTGGCTTCCTTCTCCCCTCGTCCTCATCATCCTCCTTCCCTTTCCTGGCTTCCTTCTCCTTCTCCCCTTGTCCTCATCGTCCTCCTTCTCCTGGCTCCCTTCTGTTTCTCCCCTCGTCCTCATTGTCCTCATCCTCTTTCCTGGCTTCCTTCTCTCCTCATCCTCCTCCTTCTCTTCCTGGCATATAAGACAACCCCCGACTTTTGAGACCTCTTTCCAGGGTTAAAAAGTCATTTTATACGCTGGAAAATACGGTACATGCATCTATCTGGATCTTGCTTATTTATTATATTTATATGCTGCCCATCTGGCAAAAGACCAAGGGCATTTGCAGTCACAAAATTGCTATTTTAGTGGAAAGGCAGGATGAAAGTATAATAAACACGTCAGAACATTAAAAGTATTAGGATGCTGAGACTAAAATGAAACTGGAGTAAACATAATATAGCAATTAAAATGGTTCTGTTCAAGCCTATACCAAAATTTAGGTTCCACAAATTCTGTGTCATGGACAGGCTGCCTTTAGATCAGAACTCCAAACTTCAGTACAAAAACGTAAATTTTTATTCAGAAATTAAAGTATTTCACAGCATGGCAGTGTTATTAGGACTAAAGCAATTTCAATTACACAGTATACTAAAAGCACAAAGCAATTCAAACCTTTTCATGTGCTCAAACCCCATTAGTTTCTAAGCCTAAACATTTGTCTTTTGTGGACAGCCCTGTGGTTTCTCATTGTAACAGAAATTCTCATAAAACTGATCTTGGTAGCTCCCAGTGCCTGTTACCTCCTCTTCACATCTGCTCCTTGCCCAACTCCAAAATAGATAAACAACCTTTCCACCCAGAAGTACCAAAACTATAACATAAGTCATCATCTAGTAATGCAAAGCAAAGCAGGTACAGTATAAATTATATATAACAGTGATGGCAAACCTTTTAGAGACCGAGTGCCCAAACTTAAAGGCGTTCTGGCACCTGGTATTACCCAATGCCGGGGGTGGGACTTCTGCCTTCCAGGGACGGGACTTCCATCTTACGGTGGACGGGACCTCCTATTTCCCCCCACCCGGGCCCTCAGCCGCCTCTCCGGCCCTGTTCCTCCTCTTCCCTTGCCCTCCCATCTCTCCACATGTCCTCCAAAATGGCTTTGCGTGCCAGAGATGGCATGTGTGCCATAGGTTCACCAACACAAATATATAACCATGTCAGGAACTCAGGGGGACTCAGATCCTGACATTCTACAGTTTACACCCCTGTCCTTAAAAAAAAAAAAAAATTGGGCAAAGTTCAATTAATTAGAAGTGCTAATTTTTTAGTTTCTTCCAGCAGCTTGCATTTCTGAAGATGCTTGTGGGAAACCCTTCCTGACCGCTTCCTAAGATGATACCCTCCTGTTTGGCTGGCTTGTTGCCATTTCAGCTTTGTGCTGGGAACAGCTAATAAGCACCAAGAGAAGCTAGCTGTTATTACAACAAAATGCTCCTTTCTTTGCCTTTTCCTGTCTCTGCACAGGGCTGTCTTTGAGCGCCTGTGTAGCAGATAAAGTTGTGAGCCACAACCAGAACTGTTGAAGTCATTGTCCTGAACAATGCTCTCCTTCTTATTTGGAGAGAATAGTACAGAACATGCCTGTAACCATTTTTGTGTTCTTTGCTCACTCTTCCCCCCTTTGCATTGTAAGCTGTTTTCTGGGGCCTTGGAAGCCTTTGGATATGTAGGCTTTTGACAGGTACAAGTGCAGATCTTATAGATTTAAGAGGGTGTCATCTTTGGTTCTAGCAAAGATGAAATATCCATCACTATAAGTGCTCTTCCCATAGGCAAGGATTGACAAATGTTGGCTAACCTTGGTAGGCAGTTCATCTTTGCCTGCTCTGGTGTTAGGGCAGGATTTTGGGTAAGAGGCAGAGCTCAGAAAAAGTTACTTTCTTACAGCAGCCAGAATTACTCAGTCAGCATAGCCAAAGCAAAGCAAAGCAGCTTCATTTATATACCGCTTCATATCGCACTATGGGATGTCTAAGCAGTTTAAAACTGTAAGCTCATTGCCCCCAACAGCTGGGTACTAATTTTAGCAACCTTGGAAGGATGCAGGCCTGAGTCTAGCCTGAGGCCTGGCTAGTATTGAACTCGCAACCTTGTGGTCTATGAGTGAGTGGTTGCAGTACAGGCATTTAACCACTGCGCCACCAGGGCTCCATAGCCAGTGTCCATGCTGGTTGGGGGATTCTGATAGTTGTTCCAAAAAGTGACTTTCCCAAACTGTATACCAGAAAAATGGTTCAGAATGTAACATTGCATTGAATGTAACATTTTATGCTGCAAAAGACTAACATGGCTACTTCTTTGAAAATAATAAAAAAAGGATTCGGAAGCCTTTACTCAGGTTTGTGATAATAACTGCTGCGTGCAATGTGTCTGGATGTGGACAAGTTGCGCTTATTCTCAGCTATGATTAGTAAAAGCAAGCTCACTTCAAACTATATTTTATGGAGATGTCTCATTTTCACTAACCATCATTCAGATTAACAAAAGCTTAAGGTTTGGGGTAACATTAATTTAGAACATTCACAGTTGTGGTGGAATACAGCACATGTGCCTGGGAGCTAACCAGGCTTTGTCTATGTAAGTCTGAAACAACAGAAGACTGAAGAACCTCCAGGCTGAAGACCTAATGTGACTTGCGGAGGTTGCATAACAGAATCCCTGCCCCATCTGCAGGCCCTGCACTCCACCCAAAAGAGTGGGAGGAAGACTCATTTATACAGATAATGGGAGGATCTCCCACTTTGGATTTTTGAGGCAGAGCACCATCCAGAAATGTAACTTATCTGTGGAAGGATGCTTTTGTACATTGGAACCTCCCCCCTCCAGACATGGACATACCTTAAAAAATTAGATGGGTTTTGTGGATTAGTTGACTTCTGACTGTAGACATGGGAGGACAGCTTCAATTATTACTTAAACCTCACTGCAGGCCCTGCTGCACCCCCACAGCATTACCAAAATGCACGTTCATGTTTGGGTACAAAAATTTGGTTTTGTTGAGCTAGGGTGCACCAATATGATAATAACATATTTGCAGGGTTGTATGTACAGTTGGTCTTCCACATTTGTGATTTTGACTTTTGCTGATTTGATTATTCATGGATTTGATTAATACATTCTGTCTAAGAGTCCCTAGGTTCTCCAGTGCGATTCAGTGGTCAACATCCATGAGAGATCACACTGGAGGACCTAGAGAGAACACTTCTGTAGATCCTCCAGCACAATTCTGTGGTCAGCCTCCAGCAGATATTGATCACAGACATGCTCTGGAGAACCTAGAGTCGTGATGCTGAACCTATGACACACATGCCAGAGATGGCGCATGAAGCCATTTTCCCCAGCATACGGAGGGCAAGGAGGAGGAGGAAGAGGCGTGTACCTGTTCCTCCTCCTTCCCGACCCTCTCTGGCCTTCAGCTGCCTCTCTGCCTCTGAAGGCTGGGGATGGTGCGAGGGAAGGAGGGTTCCTCTTCTTCCCCCCTCGCCCCCCCCCCCCAGGCCTTCAGCTGTCTCTGGAAGGTCAGGGGGCGGGGAGAAGTCATACCTCAGAAGTCCCAACCCCAGAGAGCGGAAGTCCCGCCTCTGGCACTGGGTAACACCCAGTGCCGGAAGGCCTTTAGTTTGGGCACTTGGCCCCTAAAGGGTTCCCCATCACTGACATAGAGATTCCTAGAAGGGTGTTCTCTCAGGTTAAAAAAATAGTAATTTTTAATTTGTGTTTTCCCCTCCACTTTCAGGGGTCCTGTGCCCCTAACCACAGCGAATGTGGAGGACTCACTGTATATATGAGTCTGGGTGGCCTGAGGGCTCCAGGGTATTTCTTGCACTGGGAGGTAAGGATCAAATGAAAGAATATAAGCCTATATTATTAAATGTCTTAAATGTTCTAGATCTTGTGGGACATTGGACTACATCTTAATCCCTTTAATCTCTTTCCTTTACCTTACACCTCTGCCTTCTCATTGCTCAAAGGTCTTATATTAAGCTGTCAGCACTACTGAGCTCCACCCCTTCTGCAGTGGGGGAAAAAGCAGTGCTTTACTGCAGTCTTCGTTATCCAAAAGTTGATGAGGTGTGGTCAGAATTACAGAATTCTATTTATAATATTTTCACTGCTCTGCATTCTGTTTTTAGATTGTGAGAATCATCTCAAAATGCTCTTAAGGGGTTTGGCTAGATAATATGCTAAGTCAAACTTTTCCTTTTCTTCCTTCCCTGCAGGACTTAAGGTAGTGGAACATGTCTTAAGGGTCTTTGCAGATTGCCAGAAATAGTGCAAATTGAGTCCACTTTAAGGGTTAGGGTGCTAGGGAGTCATGGGAATTTTTTTTTTTCCTGAGACATTGAGCCTTCTCTGTCAGAGAGCTCTGGTGCCACAATAAAATACAGTTCCCATGACTCCCTAACCCTAACCCTTAAAATGGACTCAATTTGCACTATTTCTGGCAGTCTGCAAAGGCCCTTAGACTACCATTTCATGAATGATACTTCACTTTACTCTTATTCTAATGGATATATACACTTGCAGGAGGGAAACTGTAGCATGTATGTTGTCTGCATATGTGAGGCAAACCATGTAGAAGTCCAATTCTAAAAATGTTGCTCCTCGTCAGAAAACAAAACAGATGCTTCTTTGAAATGGAGGTCTAAGTAAGCAGTAGGCTCATAGTTCTTGAAGCCCTATAAATCTCTGTACTAGTCCCAAAGTCTTATAGTCACAAAAACAGGTCAGGATTAATTGTCCATGCTGGATAAATGATAGTCAGAGGCAGGGGTGGTAAAGTGAAGGCTCAAGTTTCAGATGCTGGGAGGGTCATGATGCCATACTCCAGGTGGCTCTTCTGGAACTTATTGGCTGTTTTGTTGTTTGAGGCTCAGGCTACATATATGCCACACAAGCTGTCATGGACCTCCTAAACTAGAACTTTGTCTTGGTAGTGGATACTGTTCCATTGCAATAAGGTTCATCTGACAGTCGAACAGACTTCTACATGAGAAATGGTAGGCGCAATCATATTGTCCTTGGTCCTAGGTAGCAAAATATCTTGGGGTGGCTATACTGCAGGCTGCCATTTTGAAAAATTGCACATTAATACTTTGTCATGAAGTTTGGTTTCCATCTGTAGTTTCTCTCCTTTTATTTTGTTTCTGAAACTAAGTTCAGGCAGTAGCCTTTCAAAAGCTTGCAAATTGCATTGCTGTTCTGGGTGTGTCAGTGGAGGGGGGGAGGACTTCCAGAATTTCTATTGTGCAGGGAAGATTATGAGAAGAGCACTAGGGCAGTAGTGGGCGGGTAGCTTTCTACTAAGCAAGAGTAGAAGACTGTACAGCAAATAGACAAGTGGAACAGCATAATCCATCTAGAGTAACAGCATTTCAAGTCTGGCATCTGTACCTCCTAATCATGTTAGAGTTCTTTTGTTTCCCTTTCCTGTTTCAGTGTAGAAACTGTGGCTTAAGTTCTTAATTACAGTTTCATCACATGCATTCTGCTTGTGGAGTGGAAACAATGCTCCCCTATATTCTCTTCTTCATGTCATGATTCATCCTTTGCTTTTTTAAAAAAAAAAAACAGGCTTAGTCACACACTTCCAGTGATCTAAATGAATGTTGATTGACATTTCTTCATGTGCTGCATGCCATGGATTATGGACGATGTGTTCAAGGAGACTTGGTTCATATACTGTTTGTAGTGGCAATTCCTCTGTGGCTCTCCTCATACTACCAAGCTAATGTGGGCAAGATCAGTGTGTCAAGCAGCCATGTGATCCATCTGGGAGGAAGGTTGGCTTGTTATGACAGGAAGGAGCCATATTGGTCTACCCATATCCTATAATCCAAATTCAAGGAGATTATAGTTTTTAAAATATTTTGAAATTTTGGGGTTGCATGGGAAGAAAGGCACAAGTAAAATCCAGATCATTAAGGCACATGGGCTGCCTATTTTCCTCTTAAAATTTTTAAACTTCTCAGATTTTAAAGCACCATTTTTCAACAAAGAACTTCAACAGTAAACTTGATTTGCATTTTTCTTATGATAAAAAGATGCTGATGCTGGTTCAGTTACAGATATCTCTAGAGATGCAAGATGATGACTAATACTTGTCATATAGAGAGCTTTAGAAACACAGATCTTAGCAAGATTCCTCATTATGAGTGTGGCTGAATATTGCCCTCCCCTTGATAGTATTGAAAAGCAACAGTTACACAAAATATATGGTAAGGCACTAGATCCCATGTGATCTTGGAAGATAAGTGAGGTCAGCTCTGGCTAGTACTTGCATGGGTGACCACCAACGAATACTAGATGCTGTAGTGGGCTATATTTCAGAGATACCATATCTGAGTATCCCTTTCCTAAGAAAACCCTATGAAATTCAACACATAGGCACATATAGAGGTACATAGGTACACACAGAGATTGAAGACCATATGAACCCAGAAAGAACTCTGTTAAAAGACAAAAGTGTGGATTGAATTGCAATCCAGACTATGGTGTGTAGGAACATAAGAAGCTGCCTTATACCATTGGTCCATTGAGCCCAGTGTTATCACTGATAGACAGTTGCTTTCCAGGGTTTCAGTCAGGATTCTTTCCTAGCCCTCCCTGGAGATACCTGCTATTTCCTTGTGGCCTTGTAGTAATTACTAATAAAGTAATGAAGTCTGTCCTGAAGTCAAATGAAATGGGATGTGTTCAGGGTGACATGTTTGGTATTATATACCAGCATGGGCAGCTGTGTTAGGGCCAGGGGCACGGTTCTCCCCCCCTCCACCTATCTGCATGCTGCACCCTCCCACAGCAAGCCCAGATGCTTCTGTTTTTCTCAATAGTCCCTCTCAAAATGGTGTCAGCAAGTAACGTCACATCACAAGGATTGTAGAGGGAAATAGAGATATTTGGGAGTAATCCAGGGTGGAACTAGGGATATTTTTGCAAGTTTTCTTGTTTCTGGAGGCCTTCTGTGTGGGGACAAAATTTAACCAGGAATCAGACTGTTTTTTGAAATAGTGCGAGTTGGGGGCTTCTAGGGACTGGTGGATGATTTCAGAGACCACAAAAATGTGGTTCAGGGACAGTTATCTACAGTGACACTTGAGGCATATATACCATATATAAGGGTAAAGGTAAGGTATTGTAATTTACTGGGACATTATCGTATATAAATATCCTTTCTGAATGTAAATACAAATGTATTAACATTTAATTAAAAGTTTATTAGTTGATAACTATACAAGCCGTTTTAAGGCGGGATGGTGGTATTTCAAAGGTTTTCTCTTCTGTTTTTCTAATGCTAAATAGCAATAGATTATATTAAGATTCCCCAACCCACTGATCCTTGCATGAAGCAGCAGGGGGACATCAGGAAAACCCTAGGATTGTGTGTGTGTGTGTGTGTAAGTCCAGCTCTTAATATGAACATAGTTCCTCACACCTTATATGTCCATGATTCTTATGACAGATTAATCAGTGTGAAAATCTGTTTTCTAATCATTTTAGGACAATTTGATCACAGCAATTTTTTTTTTTAAAAAATTAAAATCCTGTGACAGGAAGCCAGCATGGTAGGCATGACATTCGTTCATGGCTGTTTTTTTTTTTTTTGTTTTGTTTTGTTTTAAGGAAGATAGTTTTTTTCTATTAAAAACAGTAAGTGTAAGGTAACACACCAGTCAAAACAGGGAACATCTATTAGAAAAACAGTGAGAGAAAAAAACCCAGGTTCTGTTTAGATTTCTGCTCATTTCTAGACCAGCCTTCCCCATTCCTTTGGATATGCTAGATTCCCAGGTTCCCAGCATCACCAGCAATTATGGCCACAGGGTATCAAAGACAGTCTTAAAACAATACTAGCCTTGGGTGCCAGGACTAGGGGAACCGTGGCCCTACAGAAGGTGACATCTGATACTTATAAATGCTAGCTAATCAGGTCAACAGTAAGGTATGATGGAGTAGCCTACAACATCTGGAAGGCAGAAAATTCTTCACACCTGCTAAAGGCCTTAATAAATTATCTCAAGTGCAATTCTGCATATGGCGCAAAGCCTTTGGCCATTCCTAGAAGCAAAAATTCTTCACAACAGATTATAGAAAGGAAAGTGAAAACTGTATATACTCATGTATAAGTCTAGAAATTTTAGTCAAAAAGTTGACCACAAAAACCTGAGTCAACTTATCCACAGGTCAATTGCTGTATTTTCCGGCGTATAAGACGACCCCCCATTTTTCCAGTCAAAATATAGAGTTTTAGCACCTCTATCTTCATTATCCTTATACCCGGCGTATAAGACGATCCCCCCACTTTAGCCACAGATTTTGCAGGTTGAAAGGTCGTCTTATACGCCGGAAAATACGGTAAGTAGTGTACTCTTACAAAGAAAAGGAACTATTCTCTGGTGAAAGGCAAGAGTGAAATCTCTCCTGGAAGCACTGGTCCTCCCCTGCTCTCTCATCCATCCAGCCATTAGGGTGAGCATGAACAGTTATGCCTGCTGGGATTTTGTCAACTCCTTGGCATTGTTTTCCTTTGCTTCATTCTTTAGATCCTTTGTTACATGCCCCTAGGTTTTACCCTTGACCTATCCATGGGTCATATAAAAATCTATAATTTTGGCTCCAAAACATGCCGTTGACTTAATACATGAGGTCAACTAATAGTTGCGTATATACGGTAGGGACGCGGTGGCTCAAGTGGTTAAGACGCTGACTCTGTTGATTGCAAGGTTGGCAGTTTGAGGCCCAGGTGCTGCATGATGGGGTGAGCTCCCATCACTAGTCCCAGCTTCTGCCAATCTGGCAGTTTGAAAGCATGCAAATGCAAGTAGATAAATAGGTACCATTTTGGTGGGAAGGTAAATAACATTCTGTGCAGTCATGCTGGTCACATGATCACAGAGTAGTCTCTGACAACGCTGGCTCTTCAACTTAGTAACGAGATGAGCACCGCCCCGTACGGTCAGACACGACTTGACAACCTTGTCAGCGGGGAATACCTTTATCTTTAAACATTTATTATTATTATTATTATTATTATTATTATTATTATCCCGCCTCTCCCTACGGATCGAGGCGGGATTACACAATTAAATGAGTACAATATGCAAAATACAAACAATAAAATAGTGAAATCATGATATATTCTAGAAGATTTTTTTCCCCAGAGAATAAGTGGCAGACAAAAGTGGTAGAATCCTGGACTCTGCTGCTTGTTTCAGTCTGTTGCTCATGCTTTTGATTGCACCCAAGTTAGAAAGCTCACTAAGTTGAAACTAAGACCAGGCAATTGTTTTTAAGATTATGGAAGGAGGAGGATATATAGAAATGCTACTTGTGTCTTTGCAGTCCAGCACAGGTGCATGGTCACAGTTCTACAATCTGCATCGAGCCTCAGTACTAATGCAGTCATAGTAAATCACGGGTAGTAATCTTCAGACTAGTAAAGACTTGGACAGGGGTAGGCAACCTTTCCCCTTTAAGGGCCGAGGGACTTCAGCTCCCAGAATCCCATGAGCTATTGGCCAACATGGGACTATTGGCCAACATGGCTGAGGCTTCTGGGAGCTGAAGTCCCTCGGCCCTTAAAGGGGAAAGGTTGCCTACCCCTGGTTTAGCTGATAACTAGGTTTCCTATGTAACATTGGTGTGTGTTGTAAAGATTCCTAACTTTTAGTTACAAACTGATTCATTTTGCTCTTCTCCAGTAGTTTTCCTTGTACTCAATCTACACTTAAAGTATGTGCAAGAGGCTTTTTAACACATACATACTCTATGTAAAGTTATGGTGGTAATGGCTTTTCCTTAATACTGGGATGGAGCTGGGGGAAAGATACTTCTAAAAAGCATGTTTTGTAGATTTAGTTGGACCTCAGGGAGGGTTTTCTGAAAAAAAGTTCAGCATTATTTCCTCCTTCCCCTTTTTGTGTTGCTTGTATTTTTATCTAGGGGAAACACAAAGCCAATGTCTTGTGCAATTGTGTGTTCACAGCTGGGGACACTAGCTTGATTACTATTTTCCAGTTACTGTAGCCAGTACACACTGTTTTACTGAGAAACCCAGTTTTCATAAAGTTCATGAACTTCTGACAGACAAGATTGCAAATAATTAAGGTCAGTGGTTGTGGTTCAGAGGGCTTTATGGTAAGCTTTGTGTGGACAACTTAAGACTAATGTGTCTAGCTAGGCTAAATGGCAATTCTTCTGGCTAAGAACATAAGACCCAGCCTTTCTAGGTGAGAGTGAAAGGTAATTTAATCCCACATTCCATTTCCAGTATCAGGGAACCACATAGCTAAATCCTTTTGGGAAGGTCATAAACCATGAAGACAACAAAACTTTGTCCTCGTCATTTAAGCTCCTTTCTCTGTGCACAACATGGAAATGCAGAATGGTGTATTGGTGGAGATTTTTGGGGTGGGTGGGAAGATGAATGTATGCAATTGGTGTGGGGTGTTGGTTTTCCCACCACCCATTTTGGGGTTTTGGTCACAACTACCATGAGCATGCACCCACCAGGAAAACCACAAAAGAATACACGTCACGCACACACCCAGGAAAGCCACAAAAGAATGTAACCCACCATTTTGTGGAAAAGTTTCCTCATCCCTGATTTAGGTAAATAATTTCTTAAACATTGAAGTGCTGTTTGGTTACTATTTCTCATTGCCACTGATCTATGTGTACAGTGAGTGGGCCCTCAGTATCCTCTGGGTTTTTGTTTCAGGAGCACAGTGGGTACCAAAATCCGTGGATGTTAAAGTCCCATTATATACAGTAGTGTAGTAAAATGGTATCCCTTATATAATGCAAAATCAAGGTTTGCTTTTTGGAATTTTTGTACATGTGAGTATTTTCAAACCATGGTTGGTTGAATCCGTGGGTGCAGAATCCATGGGTACTGTGTGCCAACAGTACATACATCTCCAGTTATTTTTAAAATTACCAGTAAGTGTAAACTAACGGCTGTTGCCAATTCATGTGTCATAGAACTTCAGGAGAAAGTCATGGTATAAATCAAATAAGTCAATTAGGCATTGTATGAACTTTTTAAATCGCAGTTTTACTGCAAAATCACTTTCTTTAGGTACTTACTCTAAGTGCAAGTGGTGTGGCAGAACACAATACTGTTCTTAATTTTGTAATCCTATGAGTTGATGTTTTTGCCTAATTGACTTATTTTATATGGAGGGAAATAAAATCCCTCCCTCCCAGGGGCATCATTAACTTCTCACGTAAAGTACATGCACATATAAATTTGCACTGATTTTCTTTACTCTTTTTAGCTACCACCTCTGCTCAAAATCCTAGAATGTCAGAAAAGGGTACACTGAGTCAAAGTGATTACTTTAGTATATAAAGTGATCTTATTTAAGATTCTGTGGTGTGTCAGAAAGCTTGTGGGACTTTCCATTTCTGAATAGACACCTTTTACAAATAAATATTATATATATTAAAATATTTGTGGAAAAGAAGATAACTTTAAAAAAAATCTGAAGGTGAAATCAGAACCTATAACTGAATTTTTAGTCCTGTAACTTCCTTCAGTTATTGACCAGAGGAGTCATTAACTCCTGACCTTTCATGTCTGCCTATAATAGCAACATCCCATTTGGAAGTTTCAGAATTTGCAAGCTGGGTTATAATATAGTTTGCTAAGGGGCTATTTATAACTAGTGCTAACAAGGCCTTGCATACCCTACTATTTAGAATTGGAAACCTAAGATGCCTAATACTGTACTAGAAAACATTTGTTCGAGTACTAACAGTGCTGATCTTGCATAGTAAAGGGCATGAGCTGTGAGCAAGTAAGTTAATGAGTTCAAATGTCAATGCTGCAATGAATTCACTGGGTGGCCTTAGACAAGCTGTTGTGTATTTGCTTCATCTCCTGCATTTATGATGAGAAGATAATAGTGGGATCCTCAATAATTTGTAGCAACATAGTGTTCAGGTTTCATCTGTTCTTTTTTTGCCCCTGAATTTTCCATGCTCCTGAACAGTGTAAACCAGGGGTAGGCAACCTTTCCCCTTTAAGGGCCGAGGGACTTCAGCTCCTAGAATCCCAGGAGCTATTGGCCAACATGGGACTATTGGCCAACATGGCTGAGGCTTCTGGGAGCTGAAGTCCCTCGGCCCTTAAAGGGGAAAGGTTGCCTACCCCTGGTGTAAACTTTCTACCCTTATTGAATGTGTTCAATCTCCAATAGGAAGTTCAAATCCTCTTTTTCAGGTGTTTTGTTGTTGTTGTTTTGAGGGGAGGGGAACGGACTAAAGACATTTTTTGTATTCCTGGAGACCTTGGACTTCCCACTTCCCTTTCTGCAAGGATTGTGCTGTTTTGGCTAACATAAACAATGACACTTGTAACCTAAACTGGAGGGAATTATTATCTTTCTGCTGCATATCTGGAATTCCACTGCTTTGTCAAGGATTCTGGGACATACTCAAGTTCACGGACTGGCATGATCAATGATCACGGACTGGCATGATCTATTTGGTTCTGCTCTTTGTCCTAATCATGCAGCCTGTATGACTTACTAGCAGCCTGCTTCTCTCTTGCATTTGCTGCACGTGACATGATTGATAGATATTGATAGTTGTCCTGTTATGATGTTATGATTCTCTCATTAACATCCCCTAAACACCTGCTTAGTTTGAAAACTATTGAGCTGATGTGGGTTCTTGCCCTTTCCACTCTTTGCCATCCTACGTATCTAGTTTTAGGGAGTAGAGTACTTCTGTGCCTGGGAATACATAAAAATGTGACCTATCTCCTTATTCTGCTTTGATGTAGACTAGATGGTGTAGGAGAAGAGCTTTAAATCTTGAGGGAGTCCATTTGTAAAAATTGAAAGGTGAGGACAAGGGAGAGAGCCTTCTTATGGCTGCTCCCAGGTTATCGATTGCCTCCCTTGACAGGATAGGTCTTTCCCTCTCTATTTGCTGGTGTGCAAAGACCTTGAAGCCAGGCCTTTGGCTTATCAATTTGTGTGGCAAAAATAGCTTATAATGGGATGGTGTTTTTATCTTTTTGTTGTTTTCATCTTTTTTTAAATCTTGAGATTTTTAACTGACCTGTCATTTCATTGGTATTTTTTTATTTTTGTAGGAATAATTTTTTAAACTGTGCCATTTTCTAAATATTTATAAGGAGCGGTATTAATGTATGAAACATACACACACACAATTTTATCTCTGCTCTTCAAACTGCCTTGAATCCCATTTTGGGAGAAAGAAGAGTTATAAATCCCACAAATAAATAAATAAGAGTAATGACTTAGAGCCACCATGCATATAGGTATACATCTAAAACTGTTCATTTCTGTACACTGAACATATACTGTTCAGATGTGATGATAGCAATAGCAAGTACATTTCTATACCGCTTATCAGTGAACTAGCATCCCCTGAGCAGTTTATAATGTGTAATCCAAATGCCAGTTGCCCCCAACGAGCTGGGTACTCATTTTACCTTCTTTGTCCAGTCTTAGAATGGTTGCACCAGTGAACATTTAGATGCAGGAATGCTGATAGTGCCACTTGAAATGACAAACTCTAGTTTCGTGTGAATACTGTCCTGTTGACAACACAGCCAGTAGAGCTGCCAAATTCAATGTAACTCAATGCTTTTCAGTGACATGATGTGAGATATGTAGACAGAGCTGGGGGCAGGAGTTGTCTGTACATAAAAACTGTGTCTAATAGGTGCTCTGTACTAAATAACCTAAAGTAATTAGATTCCCATCTGATCTGGGGAACTGAGCTAGGTCAGGCATGGTTAGTACTTGGAAGGGGTACTGCCAAAGAATACTGGGTGCTATAGGCTGTATTTCAGAGGAAGGCGATAATAAGCTATCTCAGAGTATTCCTTGCCTAAGAAATCTATGAAGTTCATCAGATCAGCATATGTTGACAGAAAACATTTCTATGCACACCAGGGTTGACTGGTTTATACCAGGTTGGTTTATACTGGGCTGGGGTATGGACACCACCAAGAGCACTAGCACTCATAAATCAGTGGGATCATCAATCTACTTCCCTGGCTATTTTTAATTAAAACAGACCTGAAAATATTTTGGCCACTAGAGAACCAATGGGGGGTTGGGGGGTTGCAAGCCTGTGGATCGCTAAGATTTAATCTGTATGTTTAATAGACACCATAGCATAGGGGCCTGTATCACTTCAAGTAAGGAATTACATTGGAAACTTACTGCCTTGGAGAAAGATTTAATCAAGTTTGGAACTGGGATAAATAAGTTCATATTGCCAGTCAATGAGGAAGAGCTAGCAACTCAGTCTCAATTTAATCTAATTTGTAGACAAGACAAGAAAAATGGAAAGTAGCAGCATTGGGGAATGGCATGGATACTATCCTGAGCCATTGATAGAAGAGGAGAAGTTGGATGACAAAGCATTGGATGTTAGCATATCATTGTTGCATATATCTGTGAGTAGAAGAGCTGAAATAGTGTTTGAATTGCTTGGAAAATACTTTAAAGATACCTCTTTTCCTATTCTGCAGGTCCCTTCACAGATGTTGTCACTACAAATCTGAAACTTGGCAACCCTACAGACAGAAATGTCTGTTTCAAAGTGAAGACTACAGCACCACGCAGGTACTGTGTAAGGCCCAACAGTGGGATTATAGATGCAGGAACATCAATTAATGTCTCTGGTAAGTTATTTTGATATCTTTAATAAACCCATGCTGTGAACCAGTGTGATGGTCTTTTATTTTAAGAAACCTGTCTATTTCCCCCATCAACTTTGGTTCCAAATGGAGTGTGAATTTAAAATTTTCTTTATTTTGCTAAATTGTTTCTTTCCCACACTACATCATGGGGTCTCTGTTGTTGTTGTTGTTGTTGTTGTTGTGTGCATTCAAGTTGTTCTCAACTTATGGTGACTCTAGACTCTACCATGGGGATGTCTTGGCAAGATTTGCTCAGAGGGGTATGACTTTACATTCCCTGAGATTCATTATGATTTGTCCAAGGTCACCCATTTGGTTTCCATGGCCAAGCAGGCATTCGAAACCTGGTCTCCAGAGTCACCACTGCACACCTTGGCTCTATCTGTACAAATAAAATCAGTTTAAGCAGTTTAAAGCGATTTAAAGTAAGAGGGATCTAAGAGTCCTAGTAGTACATGTGAAAGGGATGTAGGAGTCCTAGTAGAACACAAGTTGAACATGAGTCAGCAGTGTGATGCAGCAGCTAAAAAGGCCAATGAGATTCTAGGCTGCATCAATAGAAGTATAGTGTCTAGATCAAGAGAAGTAATAGTGCCACTCTGCTCTGCTTTGGTCAGGCCTCACCTGGAATACTATGTCCACTTCTGGGCACCACAGTTAAAAAAAGATGTTGACGTGCTGGAGTATGACCAAAGGAGGGTGACCAATGGATGAAAACTACAGGAAAAGTGATTCCACCTCAACATTAGGAGGCACTTCCTGACAGTAAGAGCTGCTCGACAGTGGAACACACTCCCTTGGAGAGTGGTGGAGTCTTTCTTTGGAGGTTTTTAAACAGAGGCTGGGTGGCCATCTGTCAGGGTGCTTTGACTGTGAGTTCCTCCATGGCAGGGGGTTGACCTGGATTGCCCTTGTGGTCTCTTCAAAGACTATGATTCTATGATTCTAAGTTTAAAACAGTAACAACAGTTTAAACCAGAGGTAGTCAACCTTTCCCCTTTAAGGGCCGAGAGACTTCAACTCCCAAAAGCCTCAGCCATGTTGGCCAATAGTCCCATGTTGGCCAATAACTCCTGGGATTCTGGGAGCTGAAGTCCCTCGGCCCTTAAAGGGGAAAGGTTGCCTACCCCTGGTTTAAACGGACTATAAACAAATTAAATGATTTAAACAGAATTTTTTAAATTTAAATAATTTTAAGAGAATTACAGAGTAAAAAAACATTTTAAATACTGGAAAAGGAAAGATGTCAACACACTAAATAAACTGTTTAACAAGTTAAAACAGGTTTAAAAGATTAAAGCAGTTTTAAACCATGCATGGCTGCACCTTGAGATGAATCAAATAGGCTCCAAAATTTTCAATAAAAATCCAGGTTTTTACTTATGCCAGCACAAGACTAATTTTGGTACTAGTTGGACTTTTAAGGAGAGGCATCCCTTTACTGGAGTGCCACAGCTGTCACTGTATGCCATATCTCCACATGGTATATTGCTCTCACTGGTGGACCATTAGAGAAGAAGATGTTAGTCTAAATTAGGGTGGGTAGTTTCTGGGATTAGTTGGTGCTTTACCAGCCCCCAGCCCAGCAGGGTCCACACAGCCACATGCAGTGTAGTAATTAAGCCACACTTTCCCATTAAACAAAATATTTAGGGAGCATGTAACTTGTTTCAAACCAGAAGCCCCCTACACACTTGTTTTGGCTGCTGCACCACTAAAGTTCAGTGGTAGAGGCTGTATTTGGCCCATAGACCGTGTGTTGCCTGCCCTTAAATTGATGAATATAAATTTGACCTTCCAAGCTATCTGTTACACATGGCTCTGTTGTATGTATATATATATGTGTGTGTGTGTGTATAATTTTTTGAATTAATTTTTTGTTAAATTACTGAAACATACATGATGGATTAAGAAAACTTTGCAGAGGGGCGGGATAAAAATAAATTATTATTATTATTATTATTATTATTATTATTATTATTATTATTATTACCTCTTAGTGACTCCAGGGTTTCCATTAGAGGTGATTCTAATCACCTGCAGCTTGTTTCTGTTAACTTGAGATGCCAGACACTGAGTCTAGGTTTAACACACACAGCACACGCTCTAGCACTGAGCTCCTTCAATACTTCTTGAGTGCATCTTGGGATCAGAGAAGATTAATCTGTTTAATAATAATAATAATAATAATAATAATAATAATAATAATAATATGATTTATTTATATTTCCCGCCCTCCCTGTTTATTCCAAGAAGGTGTGCTGAGTAGTGTAAAACATTTCTGGTTCACCACTTTCCCACTTGTTTCTCTTTCAAATACTTTCACGCTTTAATGGTCAGTCTTAAATATGGTAATAATATTAAAGAATAGGGATGGGGAATGTAGCCCAGGCCTGATATTCAGAAAGAAGAGGCACAACTCCCTGTTCCAGTTTACCACTGTCTGTAGAATCTATGCATTTACATAAACTATCTAGTGCTTTAGAACATTTGTTTTTGTTGTTTTTTTTTAAAAAAAATTCTCAGATATTACCACTGATACTAGCCACTTTGTTCCTGTACTTTTGGAGCCACGCAATATGCAATAAAAACGGATGGACTTGATCATTTCCCTAGTTTAATTTTTCACTGTTTTCTTAGGGGTGGGCAAGACGTGCAACATATAAGGTAAATGGTATTTCAGATGGTTGAGTTGTATGGCACAGAAAGACAATATTTTGTAGCTCTTTCAAACGCTGGTGTGTTATACAGGTTGATCTGTGGGAAATCTATATCTGGGTTTGTTTTTTTCTTTAAAAAATCTACAGAGCATTGTGCAGAATTTTAGTAGCGGTCTTAAAATAACAGCTTACCATTGTCCATGAGCAGTTAGAATAGGAGAATATAAATGTTTTAGTTATGCATCACTTTTCATTCTTCCTCTGCATTAAAGCGCTAAGTGTGATCTTGCCAAAGTTAAACACCCGTTTCTTGCCAATTTGAATGGGAAAATTAAACATGTGTTTAAATCTGTCCCGTTGATATGAATGGATTTTCAAAGTGCTCATTTTGTCTAGATTGGGCTCTTTGTTTAATACGCATTTGTCCCATCTCTTAATTATTTTCACTTGATTTCAAGGGCAGTTTAACTTGTATAATACCAAAAATGATGACCTTGTAGCACTTCTGTCAGTGTTACAGTGCAGATTTAAAATATGTAACTGGAAATAATTTAATAAGTTTGTTAATGGCTCCTTTAAAGACATGATCAGCTTTTTCAGAGACACTGTTCAACTACATATATTTTAATATGCATGAAAAGTGAATCTAGTTTTTCAAAGATTTCATTACAGATGGAATCCTTGTTTTGTATTATACAAAGCTAACTGAGGTAGTTCCCTGTACAATTCGCTACGTATTTAGATTTTATTTTCAAGTTAGGGTTGAAAAGATACTTTCAAAGTCTCTTAGTTCACCTGTGGGTATTACTATGGAATGCTGTCAAAAGGCTTTTTTGAAGGTGTTTTTTTTTTTTTTTTTTTGACATTATAAATCTTACTATCCAAGAATACTTAGTGTGAAACCTGTAAAGCAGAGGTAGAGAATTTGTGGGTTTCCAAATGATGTTTGACTCTAGGTCCTCTCAGTCCCATCTAGCCTAGCCAGTAGTGGTGGATGTTAAGGGTGTAGTTCATTTATTTTGAAGTACCACAGATTTCACACCCTTATTATCAAGCTTCGTTGCTGGCAGCAGTAGTTTTTAGCCTTTGGTGTGTTATATGTTGTGATTTTCACTTCTCAGAAATAGTATAGCCAATGCTCAGGAATTCTAGGAGTTAAAATCCAAAACATCAGGAGGGAAATGTGACCATGTCAGGAGGCCTTCACTGGCAGCATGTGATGATTCCTCATCAAGTCATATTGAAGCATTTCTCTATTTAATTGGAAGGCTTGGTATGAAGAGTATGAACATTACTAGCAAATAAAATTGTTTTTTTTGGCAAGAAAGACACTTCCTGGAATGTAGCACTCTATCTTTCCAAATACCAGTTTAAAAGTGCCCTGTGACAAAGCAAGCATCCATAATCTGCTATTTGGGGGTAAATGTCTTTGGCAGGCGCACATGTGTCTCCCATTTAGAGCTCTCAGTTGTGATGGGGTTTGGAGAAGGTAAGAAATCAGCAGGACTGTCTGGTGCTGGTTTTCTGCTAGTATTATGGTGTCATCTGCATATCTTAGATCGTTGATATTCCTTCCTGCTATTTTCACTACACCTTCTGTGTCCAAGCCTGCTTTTCTTATAGTATGTTCTGCATATACGTTGAACAGGTAGAGTGATAACATACAGCCTTGTCTGACCCCTTTGCCAATTGGGAACCGTTCTGTTTCTCTGTATTCTGTACTTTAGCCTCTTGTCCTGAGTATGGGTTCTTCACCAGGGCTATCAGATGTGTTGGCACTCCCATGTTTTTAAGGGCGTTCCATAACCTTTCATGATCTGTGCAGTCAAAAGTTTTGCTATAGTCTATGAAGCACACATACTGCTTTTCTTTTGGAATTCCCTGGTGCTCTCCATTAGCAATCATATATTTGCTGTGTAGTCCCTAGTGTCTCTTCCTTTCCTGAACCCCTCTTGGACCTCTAGTTAAATACCTTACCAAACTATAAATGCCAAGAATCCTGAGGGTGGAACTGTGGCAATTAAAATACTGTTGAACTAGGTGCTGGTAGGTAACCTATTGAAGAACAGCATCTACTGCCAAATCAAGGTATTTTTAATGGGTAGAATTTCTTTTGATCTACCTCAGTGAGAAATTTGATGTACTGCAGCTGATTGTTTATATTTCTGAAAATGGAAGAAGATTGAAAGTTTTCCAAAACTACAGTTTCAATCTTCCTTTAATGCTGTTTGTGTGGAATCATTTTTCAGTTCTGTTGCAAGCGAAATGTATTTGGAAATAAAACTTGCTATTGCTCTTCAGAGTGCTTGTTCATGCGCTTTCTGCTTCTCAAAATGATGTGGCATTTGTCAGCTAAGTCTGTTGCTAATGCACTTAAACTCCATTTACAGGGCTGAAGAGAGAGGACGGAATGCTTATCAACAGCAGTTTAAACCAAGCAAAGAATTGCTATAAAACTCGAATCTAGCACGACCATTTCCATCTGCTGGTCTTCACTGATTCAGTCTACTTCATAGCATCTGTATTTCCCTTGTGTGCTATGTTTTAATCAGCTTATTTCAGACTTCTTCATGAGCATGTGGTCTTAATTTCATCCACAGCTTTCTATAAGGCATGCTTTAATTAATACTTGTTTACTTTTATCCTACAACCCACCCACCCCAAGGGCTCATGGCTAAAACCATAAAGTAAACATGGAATGATGAAGTTTCTAAATAAAAGCTTCTCTGAATGCCAGAAACTGGTTGATGCCCCCTCCCTTCTCTGATCTGGATCACTGCCACTCGAATCTAGATGGAAGAAGATTTTTTTACAGCACTAAAGGAAGTGGCTTTGACTTTGGCAGGATTTCAAGAGGAGAGGATTCCATAACTGTGGAACAGCTACTAGGAATGCTTCTGTATGTGCCCTCATCACATGGATTAGGACAGAAATGGATCTGACAATAATGTTGGCACTAGTCTTGACAATCATGTTACAGCATGCAAGGGTGATATATGTTACATATTTCACTGCATACAATAGTAAAGAGTGACTCCTAAAAAGAGTTCTAATTTTATTAAAAGGGTGGCTCTGGAGAGATGTTATCAAGAGTCCGATGTGATATTTGATGTTTAATTTTAAGCTGCTTTCCTGCAGCTTCCACCACCATTTGTTCAACCACAGATGAACAGATTGGGGGAATGCTGTGAAATAGTTAATGTCATTGGATGAAAATTGGATTTCTGGAGGGAGGGGCCAGAAAAAAAACATGCCATGATATCCCAGTTCTTGTGTGTTTCACATGTAAGGTGTAGGTAGGAATTATGAAGGCCTCCAGATGTTGTAAGAACTAGAAATCCCAGCAGCCCTATCCAGCAAAGCCAATGACTAGGAATTCTGTTACAGCATCTGGAAGGACAGAAGGACATGTGATTTCCACTCCCAGTGTGAAGAAATACAAGTGAATTTAGTGGTTGAAACATGAATCTGTCTTGATGTCATGATGGTCAAATGGCAGTCTGCTATACAACTGGCAAGCGAAATGCATCATGTAATGGCTCTGGAATTATTACAAAGATCTGCCTCTTTCTTGCATACATCTTAGCCACAGATAGGTGAATGTGACATCTCTTTCTAGTAGGGTTTGCCTTATCAGGCGCAGAGTGCGTGTGTGTGATCTGGCTTGCTTTCTCTGTGCCAGTTATTTCCCAATATTGAGGCCCTCCTGATATTTTGAGCCAACAGCCTTCCCTAACTATTGACTGTTCTAGCTGAGGCTGATAGGTGTTGCAATCCAAAACGTCTGGAAGGCTTGCGTTATTTGAGCAAAAGTTGACCTGTCACACTCTTAGGTTCCTTTTCTCTGCCGTGGTTAGCAAGCAACAACAGAAATGATGCAATAAATTCAGATGATAAGCTGAAAATGTGGTTTGGTCATAGTTCTCTTTTCTCACCACCAATAAAATGATTCTTACTGTCATGCAGTTTGGCAGAGAAAAAGAAAAAGGAGACTTCTGTCTTTTGGCCTCTGGAGTCTGTTGCTTGCATGCACATCAGGTTCTTAAGAAATTGCTGGCTTATGCTGTAGAGCACTGTCAGCACAACCCTGCCTGCTCTTGTGATTTGTTACAGAATTGCTTAACTCAGCTCTTTTCTCCTTTCAGTGTTTCTCTTTCTGATCTTACTATTATTCTCTTCTCCCATGTTCCCCCTGATATAGTTGTGACAAGGAAAGGTGCCACTGAACAGATTCAACAAAAATGGGGGTAAGGGAATAGGCACAAATATTCTGCCTGCAGTGAAATAATAGGAAGAAAGAATTTGAGAGAAAAAACTTGAAGGATCAGAATTTTTTTTTTTAAGGGATGGGAGAAATGTCTGGACTGTTATCAAGGAAGATAAGAATTAGGATTCCTTTGGCTCTTGAGAGTACAGGGGAAGTAAGTGGAAAATGCAACAAAATGTTGCAGTACAACATGCTCCTGTTCAGCATGCCAGCCAGTCAGCTTCCCGAAACCCCCCATTCCCTTGTCTCCTAAGCACTATTCTCTGTCCATTTGGTGTTTGGGGAGCTATCCCCCTAACCATCCTCTGTTTATTAATATTTATGAAACCTCAGCAGGCCTGACAACACTACTGTTTTGTGTGTGTGTGGATGGTACTATTTTGGCTGCGTATGAGATCCACACAAGGAAAATGAATTTGCTATTAATCTGTAGCAGTTGAATGGTTCATGTTGGAGCTTTGGCTCTCTGTATATTTGAATGCAGCTCCCATTAGCCCCAGTGAGCATAATCAGTGGTGAGAGATTATAAGAATTGTTCCAACAAGATCTAGAGCAGGGATGGGCATCTACCACCTATCCAGAGGCTGAACATGGTCCCATCAGACCTGGGAGGACTGCACCTCCCTCTACAATCCCCTTGAAAAAAGATTAACTGAAATAGCTCCCCTGTTGCATCTAAGAGACATGGGGTAACAACTTTGCCACTATCTCAGGGATCGCCTCCTACCATACAATCCTCCGTGTGCTCTCCGGTCCTCTGGGAGGAATTTGCTGCAGCCTCAAAAATCTAGGCTTGCGGCGACCTCCCAGAAGGCTTTTTCTGTTGTCGCCCCCAAACTCTGGAACAGCCTGCCGGACGAGATCCGTCAGTTGACATCACTGGACAGCTTTAAAAAAGTTGTCAAGACGGATCTCTTTCAGCAGGCCTTCCCAGACTAATCACCCCGGCCTTGGGTTCCTTGACTCCTGCGTTCCTCTCATGGCCCCATCAGTTGTTGATGGATGAGGAACGCAGTAGAGGTTGATTAGGGGGTGGGTTGGTTTTTCTTTTTGGAGATATGTTATACGGGTTTTATTGTAAGCCGCTTGGATTGTCTGGCAATAAGCGGGATACAAATAAACATTATTATTATTATTATTATTATTATTATTTTTAAATAGGCCAAAGGGACCAAAATGGGGCAATATGTAGGATAACAGCATACCTCTTTGAACATACCCAGTCACATTTGATTTTGAAAACTAAGCATATTTGAGTCTGGTTAATACTTGAATGGGAGACCACCAGGTAGTATCATGAGTCTCCAGGTAGGGCTATGGAGGAATCTTGCCTCAAAACCTGGAGAGCCACTACCAGCCAATGCCAGTCAGAGTTTGCAATTCTGGACTAGCTGCTACTTAATATACAGTAGATTCCTATGTTCCTGTTAAAGGCTTTAGGTCACCAACAGTAAGAGCAGTCCACCCACTACAGCAGTTTATCTAAAGAGTTTTCCAATAACTATTTACAGGCAAGTAGTGTGGTGTACTGTCTTAATGGTTTAATGGTTTTTATTGGTTTTAACTATGCTGTTTTTAATGTACATTTTAATATTAGCAATAAATTATTTTTAAACTTTTGTAACCAATGTTGTAGCACTATCTTTTCAAATTATTGTAACTCACCTTAAATCCCATTGTGAGAGAAAGATGAGATATAAATTCTAAAACAAATAAATAAAATACCTCAATTAATAAAGCCTCTGACAGTGCAGCTCAGTGGTTCTCAAACGGTGGGTAGAGACCTAGGGAGGAGGGAGAATTGTTCAAGATGGGGCATGAGACTTGGATGCCATGATCCCTCCTCTTCCTCTTCCCAAACTTTGTATGTGTAAAATTTATACATTGTTGTTTGTTGTTGTTACCTATCCTTGAGTCAGCTTGGACTCATGGCAACCCAGTGAATGAGACATCTCCAAGTCTCCCTGCCCTCCACTGCTGTGCTAATTTCCAACAGACTCATGCCTGTGTCCTCCCTAATTGAGTCTAGCCATCTGCTATGTGGTCTACCTTTCCTTCTAACCTCTACTTTCCCCAGCATTATTGTCTTTTTCCAGTGAGTCATGCCTTCTCATGATGTGACCAAAGTATGATAGCTTCAGTTTAATCATCTTTGCCTCTAGGTGTATTTCTGGCCTGATTTGTTCAAGAACCCATCTGTTTGTCTTTTTGGCTGTCCACGGTATCCTCAGCACTCTTCTCTAACACCACATCTCAAATGATTTGATTTTCTTTTTATCTGCTTTTTCACAGTCCAGCTCTCATATCCATAGATAGTGGTTAGGAATACTATAGCTTGGACGATTCTAACTTTGGGACTCAGTTGTATATCTTTACTCTTTAGGATCTTCTCTAGCTCTTTCATGGCTGCCCTTCCCATTCCTAGTCTTCTTCTTATCTCTTGACTCCCTTGAGTTATATATTGAATTTACTTAAATAAAACTGTTCTGATATGAACAATGTTATTTCCTTATAAATATAATAATAATAATAATAATAATAATAATAATAATAATAATTTATATCCCGCCCCTCTGCAAAGCAATCGGGGTGGCTTACACTTATAAAATGTTAAAATATGAATATATCTGAATGTGAATGAAAATACACACACTTAATAAGCAAAATATTTTTATTCATATACTACATCGAGTATATGGAGGGGGGCACAATGTCTGAATGTAGACAGTAAGGGGGAATTCTAAGGTTTGAGTGCATGTGAATGATCTAAAGCCACATAATAAGTTTCATCAGTGATCACGGATTGTTATGAACTTTGCTAGTTTTTGCTATTAAGAACACTGATAGAACAGAAAATTACACCCACAGAAATGAAAAAAGAGAAACACACAAACCCATAATATGTTCCATATGTGTGATAGTGTTGCTGCAAAATTCTAAACTAACAAACATAACTACTTAAAATTGACACAACCCGATATTTATGGTGTACGGCTGTAGGTATAGTAAATTGTACTTCTAGATATTTTCTTGTTTCTAAAAAAAAATTTCAGTACTGATACTGCTTTACAGAAATTTTTCCTGTAAGTAATCAAAACACACAACTACAGTAACAGAAACAATCAAATGACTGGAAACATAACATGTTAACAAACGTAAAGAACCATTTAAAATATTTGAAAATGTAAGCTGTGTGTTTTCCATCATTGTAGAGTATTGCATATTTTTGAAAAGCATTCATTGGGGTGGATGGAAGAGATTAATCTAATATCTTACTCTAAAAAGGTATTAAATCTTTAGCTTGTATATGTTTTAATCATACTCAAACTGGAATTCCTTAGTTTTAAGTGTTTATGCAGCAGTCAGGGCAGCTAACAGCAACTGAATATAATAAAATGATAAAATATGATTACAAGTGGGAGGGTTTAGTTTTCAATGAGTTAAGCATCTTGTGTTCCTAAATATATTCAGCTGAAGAAATTTACTGACTGATAGTTACCTTTGCTGGACTAGAAACTGGTCTGTTGCTATTAGCAACAGCTGAGAGAGAGTGAGAGAGCTTTCACATAGTTAAGAGTAGTGAGGCTTAGCCTTATTCTGTTCACAGCTTTGTTGTCTATAACAGCATTACTGCACATTCTTTTCCGACAACAAAATAAGCTGCTGTAGAAAACAGTGTCAGTCTCTAAATATGCAGTCTTGAAAGCCTTTTCTTTTTTGCCTCTTTGGATATAGGCATGCAGGATTTCCTAAGCAATAGTTTCACTTAGCATCTGTAATTATGGGGACTAATGAACAGGGTGTGTGCTCTATTTATGTTCTTAATTTTTGTATGCTTTTTATGTCCTTCTCTGGGCCCTCCTGGCCCTGCTTGCCTCTGTCTCCCTGGAAGCCAAGATGATCAAATGAAGGCTGTCATATTTTGGCCACACCACAAGACAGAACAATTCATTAGAAAAGACAATAATACTAGAAAAGGTGGAGGGAAGTAGAAAGAGAGGAAGACCACACGCCAAATGGACAGACTCAATTAAGGAGGTCACAAGTATGAATTTGCAGGACCTAAGCAGAGTAGTGGAGGACAGGAGAGCTTGGAGATATCTCCTTCACAGGGTTGCCATGAGTTGGGTTCCACTCAAGGACAGTTAACAACAACAAAATAAAATTTTATGTGATGTTATGTGGTTTTAGCATTGTGATTTTAATGGTTTGTAATGTTTTATTTTAAAGTTACAGAACTATTTTATCTGTGAGCTGCTTTGGGTGCCTTTCCCAGAGAAAGGTGGCTGTGGCCCGAAACAGATGGGACAAATAAAGTGGCTTCTGGCCACTTTGGTGGTGTGGCCAAAGCAGCTGGAAGCCACACCAAGGCAGCAAGAGCCGGCCCTTCCAGGAGCAGATTTAATCCACTCCTGCCGGTTTGGGACCATGGCGGCTGCCTGCATTGGGAGTGGGCTGTGTGATCAGTGCGCTCCTGGCCCAATTCCAGGCCATCTGCTTTAGCTCCATAAATTAAATCAAATTAAATGAAATGAATGGTAGAGGCAGGAAAGGAATCTGGTTATTAACTGCAGCTGCCTTTAACACTTCACACCAGGCAAACACTAAGAAAAGTAAGCAAATGTTTGAAGAAACTGTTTTTATGGGGGGTTGAGAAAAAGAAAGCACAATATAGTGGTTTGAATGTTGGACTAGGACTCTGGATAACAGGGTTCAAATCTCCACTCTGTCATGGAAACCCACTGGATGACCTTGGGCAACTCAAACTCTCTCAGCCTCACAGGAGGGCAAAGGCAAATCTTCCTCTGAATAAATCTGGCCAAGAAAACCCTATGATAAGTTCACTTTGGGGTTCTCCATAAGTCAGAAACAACTTGAAGGCATTCATCAACAACAGGAAAAAAGAGATTTTTTCCTGGGCAGCTTAGGCATAAGAGCTGTATGTAGTACCTGTCACGCACACTTTTTCTTTCATTTTCTTTCATTTGTGGCCACACCATGGACCCTTTCCGTTCCACAGCTACCACCACCCAATACAAAGAGCCACGCCTTCACCAACCTTCTCTTCTAAAACTCTTTGGTATAACCTATCTTGTATAAAGTTTAGTAGCGTGGATATTCATTCACACTCTAGACAAGTGTTTCATAAAGTAACAACAAAACTTTATTTGCAATACAAGTAACAGTGTTTCACGTGGTCTTGCTGCACTTGTTATAATTGGTTACAGTTACAAATAATAATACTCTAAAACACTCTTTTCCTTGGAACACTTTCAATTACCCCTACCACAGGACACTCTTAGCCCTTCTTTGGGTACCTTTACCACTATTTCTCAACCAGCCTCTAAGGCTATCAATACCCCTCAGGATATTCTCTTTATTAACTCCCTCACTTGGAGTTTAGGATGGGGATTAGGCCCCTCTCTTCTGGACCTTAACCCTGTTCCACTCTGGAGCCTTCTCCACCAGACACCCTCACAATCCAAACCCTATCTGATTTCCAACTTCCTTAGTATAAAGAATTTTCCCCTTACAGCCCAGCATCCTATTTGGCTGTCGCCAGCTCAGGTACTGATTGGTTGTCACTGGGGCTGGCTCTAACCTGCCTTCTCTCCATAGTACCATCCAGTATTCTGTGAAACATGTAATTGGAAATGAGGATTAAAGCAGTATTTAAAAATAGAAAAACAAATATTATGTCTTAATCATTTGAGATGCAGACAGTGGGAAATATAAGAAACAGGGATGAGTCCATTGCAAGTAAGAATGTTTTTAAGATAGAGCTTTAGTTCTTACTTATATGTGATTAGGAAATGATGGAATGTCCTTATTTACTTAACTGGTGCCCACACATGAGGACTCCTTTTTCTGTCTAGAGCAGTGGGTTGAATGGTGTGGCCAGCAGGCTTGTTGGCATGAGGGAGGAATGTGGACAATGGGGAAGTTTTCACTGTCCTATTATTTATGTTAGGGGCCGGCAACCTACGGCCCGCGGGCCGGTTCTGGCCCAGGGCCCCACGCTTACCAGCCCAGGTGGACCCCTGCCGTGCGTTTTGGTTGCCGTGCATGCCACGACTGCCATTTTGTTTTCCAATATGGCGGCCATGATGCGTTTGCGCATGCGCAGGAGTACTGCACATGCACAAATGCAGCTGTGGCTGCAGCAGCGCGCGCGGGGGGTCTCAGTGGTAATTCCCTCCGCTCGATCCTGGGGCGAATTCGCCCCAGGATCGGGGCGGGGGGGCCTTGGAGGACCGTTTCCAAGGCCTCCCCGCTCGATCCTGGGGCGAATTCGCCCAAGGATCAGGGCAGGGGGGGCTTGGAGGGACCTTTCCAAGGTTCCTCCTGTTGATCATGGGGTGGATTCACCCCAGGGTCAAGGAGAGGCACCTTGAAAACGAATTCGCCCAAGGATCGGGGCAGGGGGCCTTGGAGGACCGTTTCCAAGGCCTCCCCGCTCGATCCTGGGGCGAATTCGCCCAAGGATCGGGGCGGGGGGACCTTGGAAAGGCCCCATGGCGGCTGTCAGGGGCGTGTGCGCGAGCGCACCCCCAGCTCCCGCACAACTGGCCCCCACTCCATTTCCCCCCCCTCTCCCGGCCCCCCCGGCAACAAAGGTTGCCGACCCCTGATTTATGTTCATGCAAACATTGAATGTGTGAGAGTAACAATGATACCCTCATGTGTACACACTTCTTATTCCACCTATAAGAGGAGGAAATAGCTTTTGTTCATGGTTTGTGGGTTGTTGGTTTTTTTACTGTTTCAGTCCAATTTGGGAAACTGGCTTCTGCAAAAGTTATTTGTGCAAAAATAGTTAATGCACTTGGAGACATTTTACTGAGGAATTTCTGCATGGCTTCCATGTAACGTCCACATATTGTGAAAAGGTTCTGAGCATGTCATAGGATGTGTACACAATTCATGCAAGCCTCCTGCCCTGCTTGAACTGAGAGTGTACTGGAGAACCATACCCATTGGAAGGTGGAGAACATTAGCAGCATCTTTCAGGAAATTAACATTGTTGTTGTATTGCCCCTTCAAGTCATTTCTGAGTTAGGACAACCCCAAGGCAGTTTTCTGCAGCTGAGAGTGTGTAATTTACCCAAGATCACCTAATGTGTTTACATGGCAGAGTGGGGATTCAAACTCTAGTCTCCAGGGTCATGTAGTCTTAAACCACTATGCCACACTGGCTCCTAATTGTTCATATTTTCATAGAGCCTTTGCTATGCTTCTGTGCTCAAGGGTTTCTTGGGTTGTAGTGATTGCTGCTAATTACATGCTTTTAACTAGCTTTTCAGAGCTGTTTTTGACCAGACTGGAAAATACTACTGAAAAATGGACTAGTGAAACATCTGAAATCTTCCAACTCATTCTTAGTTTTCATTTGTGTTGATGACATGACTGCAAGTAGCATCTTGTACAAGCTGTCTGGAGCAAATTTATGTGATGTTGCAGATGCATCGATCTGCCATACCAAGAAGCAGTACTATTAAATCCAGTTCTATCCATTTCTGTTTCACAGAACAGATTTGCATGACTCAGCTGTGCTGCTTAGGCTTATAATGGGTCCTCTGTGTAAAAGCATTGACTTAACCTCTTATATTAGTGCAGCAGCCTTGTTGTTGCTGTTGTTGTTGTTGCATGTCTTCCAGTCAATTTCAAAGCTGAGAGGAGACTTGACTGGATTTCCAGACTCATAGTCCACTGGTATCCAGAGTCATCCAGTGATGAAACCACTATACAGTGCTGGCTCCTTGCACAACCTAGGATATCTTATATTAATGGAATGATTGCCAGTTTGGGGATGTTTCCAGTGTGTTATCACTGGGATGTATTTGGATGGCTTTTAAACATGTGCATTTAATTTCAATAAGATTTGGCATATGCACTTCGTTGCTGTTCACTCCAGTTGCCCCAAGAAATGCATTCGTGCACAACTCAATTTTATTTTTTGAAATATGTTTCCTTCTCCCATTCATCAGTTATATCAATAATCTTGCACAACAGAAGTATTCAATAGCTGTTTAGCTCTGTGGGTGTAGAAAGTTAAGACACATTTTGATGTTGATCCATAGAGGTAAAACAAAATCCCAAATCTACAAGTGGGCAATACTTTTATTACAAGGTATTATTATTATTATTATTATTATTATTATTATTATTATAATATTTATATCCCACTCTTCAGTCAAAGGCTATCAGAATGGCTTACAAGTGGATTAATGACGGTTCTCTGCCCTCAGGCTTACAATCTAAAAGGACAAGACACAAAAGGAGAAAGGGATGGTGCCTGAGGGCTGAAGGCCAATTTCCTCTAAACTTCTTTGCAGGCTGTACCCACACATCGGCTCTCTGAAATACATGGGGACCATTTCTGGTTTTCATTTTGGCCAATACATCCACCCCCTCCAAAAAAAAGCATTGGAGGGCTGAGGAGGACATTTGGCACTGTTTTGTCATGTTTGGGTGCAAAATTCAGCTGAAAATTGTGTTGAGAAAAATAAATAAATTGGGGCTTCAGAGCACTGGTGTGGAACGTACGGGGTTGCATGAATGAGGTTTCAGATGCCCTAATTTATTGAGGATAACTACAACTGTACAAAGTATTTGTGTTGTTACCAGATTATTTACAGCTCTTAATTTTTTAGGATAAATTATGGGACAAGTGAAGGAAGCAAAAGATGATATTCTAATTCGGTCATTTCTTTTGTTTTCAGTGATGCTACAGCCATTTGATTATGACCCTAATGAGAAAAGTAAACACAAGTTCATGGTCCAGTCGATGTTTGCACCCCCTGATACTTCAGACATGGAAGCAGTAGTAAGTATTGAAAAAATTGCTTACCAAGATGATGCATTTTTCTTCTGTATGAGTAATCTTGCAGCATGCCTTAAAGAGAAAGCATGACAAATTGCCTAAAGTACAATTATAACAGTACAGTTAGATGAGGAATGGATTGCTACAAAGGATGTTGATGTCAGCAGGCTAATGGGAGAGAATTTCCGGGTAATGAGATACTTTTTGACCAGTACTCTTACTAAGAATGCAATACATCTCAACATTTGTAGAGGTCTACTTTCCAAACATGTGTGTCTGCTGAACTGCCTTACCAAAAAGATAAGCAAATTACGGCCATGACCATTTTTTTTTTAGTTGTTAGTAGGAGTGAGCCAGAGGGACCAGTGGTTCCTAATGTGTGGCCCAGATTGCATTTTTCCAGCACAGGCATGTTAATGTTAACTCCTACATCTAGAATCCATCTTAATGTAGGACTAAAGTGGATGTGCATCCATAGAATAAAGGCAGGTGTTGGCTCCTCCATGCCTGGGTATAAGTAATACCTATAGATTTGTCATGTGTTACCAGGGCCTAGCTGTTGCTGCTGGAAACTCAGACACATCTTGTCCATCAGTAAGATATTAAGTGCTAGTTAACACTGAATCAGATCTGCTGTATAATAACATGCCTATCCAACCTTATTCTTATAAGACAGTATTATAGTTTTGTCAAGATCTATTACCTTAACAGTACTGAATGAAATGTTGTTTATGATGAATGAACCCAAAATTTATTGAATACCCTTTGAATTGAGTGGAGCTTCACAAATCTAAACCCTACTAGTGTTGTCTGTATAGTTTTTCCACACTTTCAGGTGCCAGAAAATGTTTGATACTTATGCTTAAGTGTGTACTTGCTATCAGATGGAGGAACATAGTTTCTGTGGGATATTGTTAATATCAGTGACTTGCATTTGTGGAGTGTTTTACCCTCGGCTGGAGCAAACAACCCTGCTGTTTACAGTGTCTAAATTGCTGCTGGGGCACATTGCATACAACCCACGGGCTTAGCATGATTGGCAAGAACTGGTTGGCTTGGCTAATAGCAGTCCCACTGCATTTTTCCTCTTTGGCACAATTCACGTTAAGGGGAAAAGACTGTTGTGTAACCAGAACAATACATCCTACATACTCTGAGCATAGAATTGAGTGCCCTACGTGTATGTGCCACTGGAATCCTAAATATTTGCCATTTGGTGCTATTCTTGGTACTGTAGACCCCTTTGTCTGCAGTCCTTTGTAGGGCAAACTCAAAATTGTTAGCCCAAGCCCTTTGCCACTTCCTCTCCTTGCAAGCTTTCCATCTCAGCTTCCTCTGCTGGCATTTCCAAATGGAAAGACAAGCAGGAAGCAAGTTTGCACTGTTTGCAGATATTTGCAGTATCTTCAGTCAGCAGTATCCAACATCCCCTGTTGCTTCCCAGACTGGAACTGTATCTGGCAAGAGCAGATGCTCAGCACTTCATTGCCAAGGCTGTTCAAATTGCCTTGGTCACACAGCTGTTGGATAGTCCCAAGGTTCCTTCCAAAGTTTAAGCTGGGAAGATGGTGGAGATCACCACAGAACTGCTTGGATTATCTCTTTCCACATCTTTAGCACTGAGAGGAAGGTGGTCTATGTGTCTTACCCTCCAGACATTGCCACACTCTCTTGTGGCAAGCAGAATTATTGGAACCATTTCTTAGCTCCTCTGTAATCTTTTTCAAAGACTGTTCAGAATGCTAGGAACCTTACCTGTTGGTTCAGATGTATAGTTTGGTCTTTTTTTATTTAAAGGGAGAGGGAGATAAGAGTCATTTTCAAAGATACAAAGCAACTATGAAAAGTCTAACTAACAGATGAAATATCCCAAGCCAAAATGACCAGCCTTTGAAATTGGTAGGGCTTGCACTGGATTATTGTTAAAAAGGGAAGCAAATTGTGTGGATCAGAAGAAGATACCAATAGTTCTTTGAAAATTATTTCTTCCTTCAATTCTGTGTGTTCTAGTGGAAAGAAGCAAAACCAGAAGAACTCATGGATTCAAAACTTAGATGTGTGTTTGAGCTGCCAGCAGAAAATGATAAACCTGTGAGTACAATTGTATGTATAGTTGTCCCTCCCTATTCATGGGGATCTGTTCCAGACCCACCCACCCCCGGTGAATCTGAAAAACCATAAGTATTCAAAGCCCATTGCTTAAAATGGGTGTGTGATCGTGTGCAATGCTGTGCGTGCGCCTCAAGCACACATGCTGTTTTGTCCCTCCTCGCTTGCTGCCCATGAAGGAGCGAGACTGTGGACTCCAGGTCTGCGAACAGGGAGGGACGAGTGTATACTTGGTGTATAGGCAGTGTCTGCGAGAGAAAACCCTCAATTCTTTAACTAAAATAGCATTTTCCAAACCTGGGACTGTGGTACATTTGGAAATTGTGTTAATGAAAATGGAGCACCTTTGCTCTTTACCTATTTATCTATAGATTTATGTGCTGAAAAATTGGATTGTAATGAAGTTGGGAGATTCTTGGAATTGTAGTCCAAAATTGTAGTAGATTTTAAAAAAGGAAAGAGCCTTGATCCATGTAAAAGGTAGAATTGTGTGGTCCTCCAGATGTGTAACTCTCAGCAGACCTAGCCACCTTTACCAGTGGTGAGAAAAGCTAGGAGTTGCAGCCCAACAATATCTGGAGGGCCCATATGACTTGCAACACTGATATGAAATGCAGAACGTGAATAAACCATATTTTCCTAGATTGCTCCCCCCTTTTCAATTCCTACAAATTGTAATGATTAAAAATTTAAAAGCAAATAGCAGTAGCGTCTGAATTTTTAGCTATTAACTCTGGAACTCTACATCATGCCTCAAGTTTCAAGGATAAGGAATAAAACATTCAAGAGGAAAGGTGTGTAGGACACTTCCAAAGTTTTTACAGAGGAGTTGTTCTCTTCATAAGGAATTGATGTAATTAGAGAATTCTGTTTGAATATTAAATGAGTCTAAAATAGAGTAGCTCCCTTTGCATTCCTTGCTGCACTCTTAAAAAACAGGAATGATAATTACAATGGATTATGCCAATGTACTTGAATCTGATTATTTACTTTATTAAAGTATTTGTTTATAATGTCTCAGCCCACCAAGGTCACTGAGGCAATGTAGAACAAATAAAAAGCATTATTTTAAAATAAAACTACAGGCATACCTCTGTTAAAGCCTCTGACAAACAAGCTCCTTTTACATCCATCCAGCCACCTTTTGCTCCTTGTTTTCAGTCTAGCTGGAAAGTTTTTTGCAGCGTTGCCATTAGGAGGATGGAGGGCTGGAAAAATGCAGGGTTTTGGTATCAGGATGCAGCAGCACCTCTGCCGTAAACATTGCAATAATGCTTGAGCTGGGAAAGAAAAGTGTTCTAGTCTAGGTGATCCTGCCATAACTTTGTGTGTCTGCCTGCAACAGGCAAGGTAGGCAGCAGCTGTCTCCCAAATCTCTTACTGAGCATGAACAGCAAAACATAGAGAAAAGCGAGAGATAATCCTAAAGCAACATGTTAGAATTATCGTTGGCATGTTAAAAGAAACTGATCTGTAAGTTTGAGGAGAGGGTCATACCTCACGGTTGGCTGTTACTGTTTTGGTGTGGGTAACCTGTTTACTTCCATTGACTCCCTGACTGGTTTTTGAGCAACTACTGTGAGAGAGGCTTCAAATGCACATTCATTAGTGATACCACAAAAGTCCTTAGGGTTAACACTGGTTCTCCATAGCTGGACTTGGAACTATTCTTGTGTTCTGTTTACATGGTTGGAATCATTTGATTGCAATGACAGTTAGGAATTAAAACTTCTTAAATCTTCATTGTTCACCTAGATATGTATCCAGTGGTATAAGGTAGGCTTTCCTAGTTGTTTCATATTATTTATTTATTTATTTTTATCCCACTTTCCCCAAAAAATTGGGACTCAGAGCAGCTAACAATTTAAAGGACGAGTACAGTTGAAAACATACAGTGCCACTGGACATGATGCCTATTTTTACAACATTCTCATTGTCTTATAATACATTCCGAGGTAGAAGTCTAAGTGCTGGAAGCTATCTTTTAAAACTTGACATGGCTTGGGTTCACAGTACCTAAGGGACCATCTCCCTGCACAAGCGTGATTTCTTGTTCCAGTCTGTTAGAAGCACTTCTTGGAATTCCAGAGGTGTTGAGGTACACCATTTTGTGATTCAAGGAAGGAATTCAAGGGCTGCACCTAAACTGGGATTTTTTCACTTTCTTGTCTTCAATACCACCTGCATAGCTAAGACAGTATTACTTTATCATGAATTTTAGTAATGATCTTTTAAGTGGTTTCACTTTTATATAATGATCTCCTTGCTACTGATCATTTTATAGTATTGAATTTTTGTGGGTCACATTGGGTTGAAACTAAAGTAAACCCATTGAATGAATGGGATTTTTAAAGGTAACACTTAGGTAAGGCTTATTGCTTCAATGGATCTACTCTGCCTGGGATCAGCTGTTGGATTTGGTGCTATAACTTAAATTATAAGCAAGTCTGAGAGCTATAATAGAGCGGGTTACCATTTTTAAACCTCCATTAAAAAGTTCTTTCTTTTCTTCTTTCAACAGCATGATGTAGAAATAAATAAAATTATATCCACAACTGCAGTAAAGACAGAATCTTCTGTAATGTCAAAATCATTAAGTTCTTCTTTGGATGACAGTGAAGTTAAGAAAGTAATGGAAGAATGTAAGAGGCTTCAGTTAGAGGTTCAAAGATTACGAGAGGAGAATAAACAATTGAAGGTACAGTTGGATAGAAATGTATACAAAGTCCTTTGGCTTTCAGTTGTAAATTGTTTTCATGTGAATATTATATTGTATTATACTTGTGTTTTAATGTAAACTGCTTAGAGATTTTATTACTGTAATCAACATATAAGTACTGCAGATATGTACATGCATTAAATATGGATAGGTGTGTTTTAGTTGGGCTGCATTGTTTTTAATTTTGGAATGGTTGCCAAGTTAGAAATGTCTTCAAAGGATTGCTGTCACAAAATTGTCCAAATCATAAGTTTTCCTCCAGAGGCCTGTGGAAGTGGGGTAGGTGCTGACAATTCAGAAGACCTTTCCTGTTGAGGCAGACTGACTTCAGCATATTCTCCATAGGAAGTTCACCTTGTACTTTAATCATTTCTCTTTTGAGGGCAAGGTGAAAACCTTTTTATTTTACCCAAGCCATTCTAGTCTTGTTGTTTGAACCCATTTTTTGAAACTGTAGTTTGCCACTGACCTCTTTCTCTTGACTATTACACTTGTGTATTTAGTTTAGTAGCCGCTTGGAGGGCTGTTTTGGTTGAGAAGCAGGATAGAAAATGTTAGAATAAATCAGATATGGTAATCATTTGGACTTTAGACCACATCCCCGTCTCCCCCGGTGAATGTTTTTGTGATCTCTGGAAGCTGCTTGGGCCATAAAAAGAATCAAGATGAAAATGGGAATTGCTGCCCCTGAAAGCTACCAGGCAGGCTGATTTTCCTCTATAGCAGCAGGACTGAGGCACTTTTCTGATGTCCCTCCCCTCCAATGTAGAAAAATATGGGAAAGCCTGATTTTTTAGAAGAGATGCAGTCCGTGGTGGGGAGAGAGTGAGACCTGGAACTAATAACTATTCATAGATCTGGTCGTGAGAGTTGCCGTCCCAGACTAATAAACAACATCAGCTGAAATAAACCTGAGCTTCTAATGAACACCATGTCTCATTGTATTTTGTTTAATTATCTTTCTTACAGGAAGAAGATGGGCTGCGGATGAGGAAGGCTCCCCAGACAAACCATCCGTCCTTTGGTTCGGCTGTTGCTGTGAAGGAGGAGGGCCTCAGCACTAGACTACTTGCACTGGTGGTTTTGTTCTTTATTGTTGGCGTAATTATAGGGAAAATTGCCTTGTAGAGGCCACATGCTGAGGATTGTAAATTGGATTGATGGATCTGCCATATCATTGGATTAAATTTATTCATAACAAAATGTTTAAAAAATGTATGACATCTCACAGGTCTTGCCTTTTAAATTTTTATCCCCTGCACAAATGTAACATTAACATTAACATAATCTTCTAGAAAGTTTAAAAAAAAAGATTCAAGGAGCAAGCAGGAGAAGAGAGGGGAGTTATCTTGATTGTGAGCAATAAGGAAGAAATCATGTATTTAACACTACAATGGTGCATTGTTTAGGAAGAAAAAGTAACTTTTCTTGGACTTTGGTACCTATTACTGGAATTCTTTTCTTTGGGAGGCAGAAAAAATATTTCTCCACTGAAGGAGGTGATCCTTCTGGTTATTTAGAGGGTAGCTTGGGCAGATGAGTTAGAAGGTTCTCGGTAAAAATAGATGAACCCACCACTTTTCCTTATAAACGTCTAGTGGGTATGACTCAGGTCTTAGAATCTCAGTTCTGTGGCTCTGACTCTCCAAACAACTATTGATGGAGCTTCAAGCGTGACCCTGCCTCTCTTGGCCCTGCACCATCCGCAGGGACTATGAACTATCCAAGTGTGCAAGAGCAGAACTTTGGGAGGAGATGGAACAGGTTCAGTGCCCAGAAGGGAGCCAGCAGCACCAATGCTGTAATTGTGTTTCTGTAGTTAGTCCCAGCCAGTTTCTGTACAAATGGGTGTAACTAAAAGCTCCTGATGACTTGGAGCTGCCTTGGAGCAGGGAGACAGAGAAATTGAAGGAAGAGGTCAGTTGTATGCTTCCCCCACCCGCTCTTGTTAGGCTAGCAGTGCAGGAACCTAGTTGCTGGGGGTGGATTGGAAACATAAGCGTGCCTCTTTCCCTAACCCAGCTTGATCATCATGTTGCACTGAGTGCTCCAAGTTGAACTAGAAGTGTGGCTCTTGTATCACCAGACTTTGTAGGGGAGAGGAGCACTGGCTTGGGCCGTTTGCATTCAGTCTTTAGTTGGGTTAACTGCCTGGATTTTGTCCCATCTGTTTTCCAGTCCAGATGGCACTCTTGTTAATGGGGACCATGCGCTTCTACCACTTTATCCCATCACATTGATTTTTAGCAACCCCTTGCTTGTTGCATCTTATGGAGACCTTTCTTCCTCAGCACTTGCACCCACAGCAAACTCTCACAGGCTTAGGCACACACTGCTGTGTGTGTGTGTGTGTGTGTGTGTGTGTGTGTGTGTGTATGTTATGTAACCTCCCCCCCCCCCCCCCCGCCTTTAGCCACAGTGGTATCCTGATGCTTTTGCTGATCAGGCTTCTGTCCTGAACTAGATAAAAAGCAACCGTGTATTGAGTCTCCTGGAGCTGAGAGGGAAAGGACCCTTTTGATATGCCCATCCATAGTGGAAGAGTCCAACCTTTGCTGTGTTCTCCACCCTCTCACTCACTAGCTCAGCTAGAGAGAGAAAGAGAAAAGAAATGCTTTTCTTCCTCTTCACCCATCAACTGTTTAGTGCTAGCTGTTGGATGAAATTGTATCTAGGAAACAGCATCTTTTAGACTGCAGCTGATGGAAAGGAGACAAGAATTGGGGATGCATGCTTGGAGGAGCTTGTGGCAACTTAGTGATCCTATGTATAAGAGAGTAGGCTTATACATCAAGCTTTGGGTTGTCTCACATTGTCTTCAGCTTAACTGATAATCAGGACACTTTGGGTAGCAAGGAACATACACCAACTGAATGCAGCCCCACTGCAAAATTGAAAGGTACCACTAGGCACTCATCTGTGTCTCAGGTTGTGTGGAATGAAGGTTGATGCCTTGTTCTTCTAAAAGGGGACCAAGCTACCATTGCTGTTGGTTCATGTAGCTGAGTTAAACTCTCATACCCAGACATTTAATGCATATTTAACTTATTTAATGTGTTTCATCTCAGTGTTTTCTTTATTGTCATGGAAAATTATCTACTGCTATAAATGGTTAAAGAGAAAAGAGGGAAAAGGCACCTGTTCAAAGTTGGTGAAAAGAACAATTTCTTTTTCTTGCTGTAGTGGTGATGGATTCTTCTGCCTCCTAATACTTTGGGCACTACATAATTCTCAGTTTGATCATCTAAACATTGGGGGAAACTGCAGTCAGGAAAACTGTTTTGTATATAAAATAAGTCTATGTAGGGGAAAATTAGTAGGAATTAGTTCTATGCTGTTAAAAATAAAATAAAATAAAAGACCAATCCTGTTTGACTATGTAGCATCTTTAAAAAAATCAAATAAATCTACCCCCAAATTGAGTCTTGTCTTTGTTTTGATTCCATTTTGCAGCCTTGCCAAAAACAAAAAATGCATTCCCTTTAACAAGACATTTCATTTCTTAGTTTTGATAACCAATTCTGCTTATTTAATGTTATTTGCAACCTGTAACACTGAAATAGTTACCCAGAAATATAGGCATCCCTCCCAATTTGTGGAGGATCTGTTCCGGACACACACCCCGTGCGAATCCAGAAAAATGCAAATATTCAAGTCTCCATTGGTTACAATCACCACATGCTCAGGTATGCGCACCATTATCCCTCCCTGCTTGCCGTCTGGAAAGAAGTAATACTGCGGACACCAAGTCTGCGAACAGGGAGGGACGGGTGTAGTATTCTTTGTTTTCTTGAAGGTCTGCAACGGATAGGCAACCTTTTTGAGCTGGGGGCTGGGTTGCTGTCCCTCAAGACAATTGGGGGGCTGAAGCACCAAAAATAAATAAATGAATAAATAAATAAATTTAAAAATATGCATGCACACTCTCTCAGGCCCAGAAAAGCCATGGCAAAACCCCTGTGGAGATTTTGCCAAGAAAACCCCAAGAACAAGTAATAACAACAATAATCAATATCATCATGGCAGGCGGCGGCAGGACCGGCCCGGGGCTGGTCAAAAGGCCTTGGGGGGGCGCATCCGGGCCTTAGGTTGCCTGCCCCTGGTCTGCAACATATAGGCATCTCTACAATTTTCCTCTACGTGGACATTAAGGAATAAGCTGTCAACAACTACAGTTGTTACAAATAGTCTAAATAGATTTAATTTTTGCACAATGGAAGCTTGCCACTGAAGTGTGCTTCTGCTGGTTGGAACATGCAGGACTCAACTGCTATCCTGTAGACTTCCCTATTCCCAATCTCCTTGCAGGTCACTATAAATTGGCCCTCCATATCCACAGATTTTTTATCCATGGATTCAACCATCCGTGGCTTGAAAATATTTTTTAAAAATCCAAAAGTAAACCTTGATTTTGCTATTTTATATAAGGGACACCATTTTACTGTGCCATTGTATTTAATGGGACTTGAGCATCCTCAAGTAATAGATTAGAAAGCTGGGGCAAAGCAAACAAAATGAATTTCAACACAGAAAAATGTAAGGTATTGCACTTAGGGCAAAAAATTGAAATGCACAGATATAGGATGGGGGACACCTGGATTAACAAGAAGATATGAAAGGGATCTAGGAGCCCTAGTAGACCACAAGTTGAACATGAGTCAATAGTGCGATGCCGCAGCTGAAAGGACCAATGCAATTCTAGGCTGAATCAATATAAGTATAATGTCTAGATCAAGGAAACTAATAATGCCACTATTCTGCTTTGGTCAGGCCTCACCTGGAATACTGTGTTCAGTTCTGGGCACCACAATTCAAAAAGGATGTTGACAAGCTGGAACGTGTCCAGAGGAGGGCAACCAAAATGAAAAACAGTCTGGAAACCATGCCTTATGAGGAGAGACTTAGGGAGCTAGGTATGTTTATCCTGGAGAAGAGACGGTAAAGAGGTGATATGATAGCCTTGTTTAAATATTTGAAGGGATGTCATATTGAGGCTGGAGCAAGATTGTTCTCTGCTGCTCCAAGGAATAGGACATGGAACAACGGATGCAAGCTACAGGAAGAGATTCCACCTAAATGTTTGGAGGAACTTCCTGACAGAAAGAACTGTTCAACCCTTAGAGTGTGGTGGAGTCTCCTTTGGAGGTCTTTAAACAGAGGCTGGATGGCCATTGGGGTGGTTTGATTTTGAGTTGCTGCATGGCAGATAGTTGGACTGGATGGCCCTTGTGGCCTCTTCCAACTCTATGATTCTATGATCCATGGAACCAAACCCCAGTGGATACCAAGGGCCCACTACAAATCACTTTCATTTGTGGTATAATTTAATAATTATGATAAGACGGTTCTTTCCCACCACATTAGTAACAAGGTTGTGGAATGAACCAACAGAAATGACCCACAGTGTACCTTTAGTCTTTAAAAGACTTGCATTCTTAGAAGCCTCCAAAAGTAAGTATACTCCTCTAAAACAGGTGTTTGTACTAGTTTAATGAAAACTACTATTTTCAGATGTAATCTTTTAATGTTAAGAGTTTATTTTTTTTTAAAAAAAATGTCTGAAGGGGCATTTTTCTGGGGCAAGGAGAAAAAATGGACCATGTGACATGCCCACTCTGAGCTAGATTTATTAGTTATGAGCACAGGACAGAATGGTTATAGAAACATATCAATTTTGATTGTGCACACTGCTTCCTGGATGGCACTGTTTATATCACATGAGATCTCTGCACAACAGTTTGCTTATAAACTTCATGTGCTATCCTAGGGATTAGGAAACATGAGGCGCTCCTAGATACTGGATTGCAACTCCCTTGATCCTTCGCTGTTGGTTCTTACTGGCTAGGGCAGGTAGATGTTCTGCTCACATCTTGTCAGGCAAAGACTCACTTTTAGGTGCTACCATCAATGAAAGATGAGAACTCTGGGTGTTTCTATCACATACTGATCATCTGAGAAAGTTGGGTAAGTTTCCACTTATATATGACCACTTGTTCTGTATTGAGAACTGGATCAGGTAACTCTTCTAGAACATGGCCACACAGCCCGAAAAACCACAAAAAACTATGGATCAGTTTTATCAGTATCCTAGTGGTGAATTCCTTTAGAATAGCACCTCTAACCCTAGATACCCAGATGTTATTGGATACCCAGATACAACTCCCACTGCCCTGGCCATTGATCATGTTGGCAAGAGTTTATGGGAACTTAAGTCTAACAATGGGAACCGCTGCTTTAGAAACATAAACTGGTTCATCAAGATGAGAAGTCCCGTAGGAAGGCCTAAATACAATGAATGCAGCAGGTCTCATCTGATTTTGAAAGCTGTGCAGGATCATGCCTGGTTGATACTTATATGGGGGACCATCAAAGAATATCAGGAAATGTAGGCTATATTTCACAGGAAGGCAATGGCAAACTGCTAACTATTCTTGCCTAAGAAAACTAAAAAAAATGCATGAGTCTCCTTAGGTCAGCTATGCAAAGGGATCTTGCAGTACTTTTGGGACTAACTAAAAGACAGAAGTTGGTAACATAGACTTGAGCCTACTTCAGATCCATTTGGTGGATTTGGAAGCTCAGGGACAGACCTATATAATAGTCTCTGTGCGAGAATGTCCATAGAAATGCAAAATTTGGATGCAAAGATGAGGTGACAAGTTCAGTTTTAACAAAGGGGTACAAGGCACAGACGGCACGGATGTTGCCTAAAGCCAAGGTTAGTAGATAACCAGATGAATGAGTATTGGGATGTAGTGTAGGATCCAACAACAATAAAAAGGATGTGATGAACTGGCCAAGAGAGCCCCCATGAGGCTGGGGGGGGGGGGGGGGTTTACCTAGTGTTATGTATATAGTGTGCCAGAAAGCCATTGTTTCCATTCAAACCACTGTTGATGGACTGCAGTTTGTTGATATACTCCAATTGTGTTGTTTCTTTTCAGTCTTCCTTTGTAGTCTTTTTGTTCAAGGACCACTGTTCTGAGATCTGAGATGGAACACCCAGAGAGATTTAAGTGTTCTCCATCCGGTTTTTGTGTATTCCCATTCCTAATGTCTGATCTATGTCCATTTGTCCTTTGGCTCTGTTTGCCCAATATAGAGTGCTGAAGGGCATTGTTGACAGAGGATGCCATAAATCACATTAGAGGATGAGCAAATAAAAGTCCCTCTAATATTGTGGGTGATGTTATTAGGTCCTGTGATGACATCTGAATAGATGTGTGGACAGGTCAACAGGTGATTTGAAGGCACATTTGTGCACACACATGCACACACCTATAGAATCTACTTTTTAAAAAACTGCCAAGATCTACCAACCTGTCAGGTGGAACATAGAGGGGATGAGGAGATCATACACTTAGAATTAAGGAACCTGGGGTACCTTTTTGTGTTCAGTACCAGAACTGTTTTTGTCATTTTAGCAGGTCAGCTTAAGAGGGTGGGGGAACCTTGTTGCTGTTGCTATTAAAGAGTGAAGGGAATCTGAAATTCTTCCTTACCTGCCACAAATCATCCAGAGATCTGCCTACCTCTGTATTCAATCATGCAACCATTCAGGCTGGAGATTTTAAGTTATCACCCACCCTTATTGCAGTAAGAGAAATTATGCTTCTTTAAAACTGCTTGGAGATAGAAGCTTCCAATCCTTTCTAAGAGGTAAAAGATTTTCCATATATTGATCTTTCCTTTTCCTTTTGAATTAACTCTTTATTTTGAACCGGTATGCATTTATGTTTACCAAAATAACTTCAGGGTTGAATTGTCCCTTTATTTCCCTCCCACTCATTTTATATGGCTTAGTTTTTTAACAAATATAATTTCCAAAACTGAATTAAAACAGTATTTTGTCCCCCAGCTTACTTTTTAAAAATTATATCCTAGTTTAAACTTTTTAAAACTCAGGATTTTTAGTGCTAGCCTCTCTTGGGAATAGATTGCAATGTTTAATAACACTTAAGAATTGTAATAGGCTATTTTCTATTTAATGAGTATTCCATGGATTCAGATTTAGTAAGTAAGATTATTCACATCAAGGATGACTTTATGCTTCCATGTACTGCCATAGTATATTACTTACTACTGTTTTACAGAGGAAAATTAAAGAAGCTCAAAGGCATTTATTTTAAGCAAAATAGCAAGAACTAATTATATGCATCTGGTTTCTGTTTACAGACACAGCACACGTGTTACCTTTGTTTGGTAAATTTGTAGTACAAACAGTTTTTATCCTTATGGATGTCAGGGTGAGGCCCTCTACGTAATGCTTTGCTTATCTGCTTTTAATAAAGAACCAAGGATTTAGTGTATACGTCGGTGTGGAAGTAATTGTACTACTGGATCAAAACCCAAGAATCTGGAAATATTTTTTTCTTTTGGAAGAATAGCATTCCTATTGAACTCTTTCTCCCAATAAAGCTACCGGGGTAGTTCTGAATAATGCTTGAAACTACATGGCATTCAGAGTAGTCTAGTAAGCATTCACGCATATAGATACTTGGTTCATTGACCCATCTGGCTTCTGAAATAAATGTCAAAGTGGCTACACCTCAATTCTTCATATATCTGAACCTCTCCTGAACCTTCCTTTGCTGTTACATAGAAACAACACAATGTTAGAGCTCTGTCTAATGTAGGCACACTGTTCTCTTAAAGTTTTGAGCAAGACCTAGAAATACTGAGATAGCAAACAGCAGGAAATTTTTCTCCTATTTCATCATACTACAGTCAGAAAGTTCATCTACTGAAACTGAATGGGAGCTAGGATCACGACTGATAAAAAGGATGTCTTTAAGAGCACACAGTTAAACCTATTTGCTTCCAAATGAAAATGAACTAATGGTTTGGTTTTCAGTGGCTCTCAGGCCATATGCCTCTCATTATCAGTTACCGGGAATCATGAGCAAGGGTGACATTGCACTCATGTCCTGCTTGTGGCCTCCCCACAGACATCTAGGACGTTATCACACGTGGGCCACAAAGCGATAATAAAGTGGAAATGAGAAATCCCGAAAATAAACCTTGATTCCGCAAATGGCTTTCACACGTAATTACCTTAAATGCGAAATTACAGTAAGCGCATTTAACATTCACACACAAGTGAGAAAAGCCCTCGCCGCGGCTGGCGTATGTTGTTTTCGTCACTTCCTTTTCCCCATTTCATAATTGCTTTGGCCGCGTGTTTTGGCCCCAATTGTGTTCCTTCACAAACCCCACATCAACCATGGCCCGATATCTCTAGTAAAAGACAGATATTTAGAAAGACGAAGCAGAGAAGCTCATGTCTGGCCAGCAGGTTTGTCGCCCAAGCAAAACTGGAAGTAAACGTAATAAGGAGACGCTGCCTCGATGACCCATGGGAAACCCCGCGGAACCATGGGGAAATGCGGGGAAATGCTTCCAAATTATACGCATTTTTTTTCACATTACGGTAAATGCGAAATTACCTTAATTTCGCATTTGCATTTCCTCAAAACTACCGAATTTCAAAAGATCTCGGATAACACCAGTTTCTGTCCACTTTCTGTCCAGTTTCTGTGCGACGTCGTGTGAAAACGCGAGGCACAAATCCAGTTTTTGTTTGGGATTTATGTGGATTAACCAGCAGATTTGCCCCATATGATAACGTCCCTAGTTAGCTAATGAGTGAACAGAATTTTTTGCTAGCCAGCTTTTGGGCTGAGACAGCATGGCTGCTCTTCAGAGCTGGGCACCACATCCATTCTCGTTACATTTGCACATATCAGTGCAACCTGCTGAGATAATAAAAAGAGATGCTTAGTGTTCAGTATTACAGCCATGGAGAAATTCAACTCCAAGGTCTCTGAAAATATACAGTTTGCAGTGAATCACAATATGGTTGAGTTAGGCCAGTGCCGACTTCTCTTAGGGGTTGTCTAGACAATTAAAATACTTTGGTCAAATAGAATGATCTGGCCACATGCAATTCACAGGAGGTTGGGGCTTTGGGTTCTAGACTCCTGAAACTGCAGAAAAAGGCTTCATGGTTTTTGGTGGAGTATTCACAGAAATCTGCAGAAATGCTCATTATCACATGTATGGTTATCCATCAGCTGTGCATGGAATCAAATGGCTGCACACTTTCAGCAGAAAGAGGGTGAACAGATGTGAATTTGCACAGGAAAGTAAAGACAATTAACCGTCCATGAGAATGTGTGAAAATTCACAGCAAGTCACGTAATATATTTACATATATAGTCACTAGCCCTTAGTTGTCAGCTGTGTTGCTTGATACTCTTTTGACAGAAGAGCACAGGACTCTTCTGCACACAAAGTACATGTTCTCTCAAAGAGCAATAAGAAACAAGCAGCAGGCTTCCCCTAATTTCAAACGTCAGTTACCCAAATGAGAATTTGACAAAGGTTTACAAAAAACATGGGTTCTAAACACCAGGCCCTGATAGTTGGAAACAGCAGAGGATTAAAAATATTGCCCCATTCCTGACCAAAAGAAGGCATTTATGGGTACTGTTTCTGTAATCACACAAGAGGTTATAACAAAAGTTAACTATTTGTAAAAGGTGAGGAACCGTTTTATGTACATAATTTTTTTAAAAAAATCCTGTGTTAAAAAATTAACATACTGTAATACATTTGTTGTTTAAAAACTGTACATTAAGATAAGCATTACATCTGAATTTGCTGTTAATGCAGATTGCCCACCAGTATAATAAAACCCCATTAAGTTATTTACATATTAGCCACAACCTTGAAAATATAGCATGTAAATTATGGCATTTTGCATAGCTGTTCCATAAAACAAAAACAAAAAAACCCCTAAAGGTTTGAACATTTTGGAGACCACACTTTCCATTATGATTCATTAATATAAGAATATAGGAAACTGCCTTCCTTTGTAGCTTAAGAAAGGCTGTGCTTGATGTACAATCCTGTGCACATTATCCTGAGAGAAGGTCAGTTTTTACTGGAATTGCAAGCTACAAGAGGGAGAGGTTTAATCTTTCCAATTCCTTCTGCAAACTCTTACCCCCATACACACACGACACTGCAGACAGCAATGGAAGGCAAGGTCCTATGGATGCCAACGCACTCCTATTACTATTTACATTATGGGAAGGGGATTATTGTTGGGATTATGGTGGGTAGGAAGGGATCGAACCTCTCCTGCCCACATACTACTCTCCCTATAATTCTGCCCCCTCCTGGTACTGTGCTTGATATACCATCCTGCATTCATTATCCTGAGTTATTTTGGATTATCAGGTTTCCCACAACTGGAGTGTTGTACTATGACTTTGTAGACCAGGGTTTGAATCCTGGCTCAGCCATGTAAACCTACTGGGTGACCTTGGGCAAGTCACACCCTCTCAGCCTCAGAGGATGGCAATGGCAAACCTCCTCTGAAGAAACCTGCCAAGAAAACCCTGGGATAGGTTCTCCTTAGGGTCACCATAAATTGGAAATCACACAACAACAGCAACAACAACAACAGGTGTCTAAAGAATTTTGATGTGCAACTTAGACACATTTTTTACAAAAACCATTATCCTCCCCCAACCCCATCCTATTGAATACACTTGCTGCTACCAGTCCTGGAGCTCTACCTCTTCAAAGACAAGCTACCAAAATGAAATTCTGATCAGACACTCTGAAATCACGTGTGTGTGTGTGTGTGTTATTTGCCAAAGGCTGCGCATTTCAGAGTTAGCTCAATTCAGTGTTGCTTTGCTGACTGGTTAAGGAAGACAAATGATGCCAAAAAACCCTCATAATAGGTATTTTTCACAGCGGAGTGAGACACGAGAGGAGGAAAATGTTGTAAACAAGTGCCTATCTGAGCATTTCCTCTGTTTACTAACAGAGAAATTTGTTCCTTACAAATTATTGGAAGGGAAAGAGTCAGGCTCTAATTACAAGTTACTTTCAGTCAGGGCTGGTCAACCTGTGGCCCTCCAGCCCTGGCCTGCAACACCCATCAGTCCTGGACTGCACAGCCCATGTTCAAGGATTTGCAGCCAAGTGACATGTGGAGGGCCAGAGATTACCCATCCTGCTCTAATTGCTCACTAGTAGCAAATATTGGGATTAAAAAAAAATGACCAAGGGGGGTGGCAAGGTCTTATTGGTACAGCAATGGGAGGTTTAATCTTTCGCTCTCCTACTGCAAAATCTACCCCCACCCTGTAGATAGCAATAGAATACAAAGTCCTAGTAATGCCAGTGCAAAGTGGTTTCCTGCCCCCATTCCTATTTGCAATGTCAGGGGGGTATTTTGTTAGGGTTATGGTGAGGGGGAAAGGAACAAACCTCCACGTCCCCACATACAATCCTCCTCCTAATTCTCCTGCTCCAGGCATCGCATAGTGGTTTGAGTGTTTGAAGGTTATCGGTTCAGAATCGTTCTTCAAAATCAGCTGCCAGGAACAGCTGGGGAATGGCTTGGGGACTCCCAGCAGCATCGGTGGCATTCTCCTGTGCGGTAACCTGCGTTCTCGCCCCGTTCTGTGCCGTTCCATTCCCGTTCCTGCAAGTGCTGTGCAATAACTTTATTGGACTACAACTCTGGAGACCAGTGTTCACTTCACAACTCGGCCATGAAAGCCATCGGATTACCTTGGATAAGTCACATGCTCTCAGCCTTGGGGGAAGGCAATGGCAAACCTCCTCTGAACAAATCTCGCCAAGATAACCCCATGATAGGGTCACCATAAGTCAGAAATGACTTATAGGCACACAACACCCACCCATCCAGGCAAATAAAACCCCATAAGTCTGCAAGCAAGACATTTAAAGTGTTATCTGTAGACTTTAACAAATGGAGACACAATAGTGATGAACACCTGCCAGTTTGTGATCAATGGTTGGAAATGCCTGACAGCACCACTAGCTTCTTTTCTGCAAAATAAAAAAAAAAAGTGGGGAGGGGAGCTTTCACAATAAATGATAGTAGCACTATGATTCCACTTAAACTGCCACAGCTGCATTCTGTGGAATCCTGGGGTTTGCAGATTGGTGAGGCACTAGATTTCTCTGGCTGAGATTTCTAACTGCAAACCCCAGGATTCTACAGGATGCAGCCATGGCAGTTAAAGTGGAATAACAGCACTACAATTTGTAGTGAAAAAGGGCTCCAGCTTGTTTGAGCTCGGTGGACTGCCATGTATTGTTAATCGCTGATATTTCACCTGCACAAACTGTGCAGGCCTATCTTAATTCATAACAAAATCTTTCAAAAGACATCTTCGGCACTTCTTTGCTATTGCTTTACCAATCTTAGTCCTGAGGACTAGAATTTTAACGCTTTCATAGCTGGGATTCTTAGAATTTGAAAAATAACAAGAAGTCCCGTGCAAATAGGGCATCCTGACACTGCCTGTTCCAGCTACAAAACAAAATTGTTCTCCAGCTTCACTGGATCACACTATCAGTTCTAGTCATCAGTTTTCATGCAGTTTCCTACCCCCACCCTATGAAAGGATAAGGGGTTTCAATGTATGTGCACATTTCCTCATAGGTGGCAATCCTCAATCACAAACACTAATCCCAACATGTCCTTTTTAAATCAGTTGTTAATTATATATTGGTTAGACGTGTAGTATATATGTATACCAGTGTGTCTAGAAGATCAACCTTGAATGACTTTGAAAAAGAAATTTGCCCTGTGAAGACAAAATTGCTTCTCTACACATCAGAATGCTTTGGCTAAGGGAGAAGGGAACAAGGAGAGAAGCATCATGAAGGTCTATCCTAGCCCTCTAGAATTAGGCAATTGTATGTGATTAACACAACATAAATCACGTTTAATAAGCTGACCACTTCTATGCTGGAGACTGTGGCCCAATCCTGCATCAGGGTTGCATAGAGTGAATCTTCATATGTAGAATTAATCATGCTACGCAACCCTTATGTTGAATGGCAACAATGAAAAATTGAGCCACATCAAGTGTACATTCATGAGTAACTTCACTTCTGCAACCTTGATCTGATATGGGCCATTCCATATTGGACAAAGATATCCAACCACTTCTATAGCAGAACTTGCACATGTGTTAAGACACCCAACAGGTTTCTGTCCCATGAATGACAGATTCAGAGGTGGGTGTCTATACTCAGGCATGTATGAAGGCAAGAAGTTCATCTGTCATGTGTCAGACATCAAGAAAGCATAGTGTATATAGTTGTAAGATATGAAGTAAAACAGCTTCCAAATGTGCTAATTTTTTTTGGTGTGCATACTCCAATGTCACAACGCTAAGGTTGTCTGGATTCTGGGCAGCTCATGGAACAAAGTGTCTTGGCTTTTAGTCCCATCTGACCAACTGTATCAATAGGAATGAAAGCAGTGACACCTGGGGTAATGTTTTCACTGCCCCACTACTAACATCATTGCCTAATCTTCTCAGGAAGTTTGACTCGCTGAGTCTTGCCAAGGCTGCTGATGTCCCTCCACACTGGAGGAGAGGAGACTGGTAAGAAGTGGGCCGCTTGCTGGGTGTGCTGGGGCTCGATCCATCAGTTGGTCTCTCGCCAATATAGAGCAAGCTGCGCTCTTTGGCATCCTGTTCGATTCTGAAGAGTTCATACTCTGTGTGGGGGAGCCTGATCCCCAGAGCTGTGCATCCATTTGTGTGAGTCACATCCAGTTCCTCCCCAATACGCCATGAGCCAGCTTCCCCACAGCTCCCAAAGTCAGAGGAGTTGAGCATTGCCACAGTTACCTGATCCATTGGTGTGACTCGAGCATGGGTCACCTTGAAGACCAGCTCAGTGCCTCCCCTCACAATGAGGGAGGGTGCTTCTTGTGTATAGTGTCCTGAAGCATACACAGTGAATGTTGGCTGTTTACAGAGAGGATCAGAGTAGTGATAGTAGTAGCCTTCCCAGGTGCGGTTGTGACCGTGGAAGATGAAATATCTTGTGAGGAAAAGCACTGCTGGACGGACTTCGCACCGAGAGCTGACCCAGCGGCCAGTCAGCAACATTGGGAGTTCAGGTCTGTTTGGTAGAACAGGTGGGTGGTGTTCATCAGCTCTGTATATAATCCCACAAGCAGGACAAGGGTGGAAGTGGTGCTGGAGGAAGGAAGGAAGGAAGAAGGCAATTCCTCAGTAACATTGTATTTCATTGTATGTATACTGATACACCACACTGTTTATCAAGGGAAAACACATTCTGCCATGCGGGGGGAGCTTTTCTATAGCTTTCTTGTTAGCGAAGGAAAAGTGCAACAGCAGGGAGGAATGGTGGAAAGGAGCTGGAGTTTTGGAACAAAACTATCTGTACAGAAAGGAAAGATAAGTTTCTCCTTCCTGAGTTTCATCAGTGTTAGAAAACACATTCCCTTTTCATTCCACCCACCCCCCAAATTAAAACATGTGATCTAGAAGCTTGATAGAAAGAAGCTAAGGTGAGATTATTAAGATTCTAACAGACTGCATACTAGAAATGTTGTACCTTGTTTGTGCAAAACTCAGAAATGCTACAAAAAGCTCTTACCTAGTTCAAAGCCCAATAACAGAGAGTACATCTACACTGTTGAAATTAATGCAGTTTGACACCACTTTAACTGCCGTGGCTCCATCCTACACAATCCTGGGATTTGCACTTTTGTGAGGCACTAGCACTCTTTGGCAAGGAAAAGCTAAAGACCTTGTAAAACATACAAATCCCAGGATTCTAGAGGATGGAGCTGCAACATTTGAAGTGGAGTCAAACTGCATTATTTCAACACTGTAGATGCACCCAGGTCATCCTGCCATTTTTACTAATATAGGTTGATTTTTAACATTATGATAGTTTTCAGTAGATTTCAATTTCAAAAATTACAATTACAAAATCAAAATTTTGTAGTTTGTTAAGTGGTATATGGAAGCCATCCTGTAAAAATACTTTCCTTTATGCCTCACTACAAGGAGCTTAATGTTAAAGAAACACATGTATTTTCCCCTGGTGTACACCAGGATCATATAACTGATCATGTATTTGAAAAATTCCCCCAAATATTTCTGGGCAGTGTTAACATATTCCTGTACTAATTACAGAAATGAAGAACATAACAATTTACAGTGAATGGTCTCTGTTTTCACATGCCAGGGCTGCTACAGATGGTCAATTTTTGAAAGACGCCAGTCATGTTTGCATGGGAATGAGATTTAAGTAACTCTGTAGCTAATAGTATGGCAGGTAATTCACATGTGTGATGAATGAAGTCTGCAGTAATTCAACCATTTTCAGTCCTCCTTACCACAACTGTCACTCTAAGGAGTGTTGATGGTACACAGTGCATTATAGCTAAATACACCCAGCAGTTACTGAAATATGTAGTCTTTTAGAGCAGGAAATACTTTAATAATGGGAGATAGTTTTCCAAGAGTGGTTTTCTTTTAAAAACAGATACAAATTTGGGGAAAATCAAAGAGGTACTTTTGTACAGAAGGAGTATTTTTAGAGGAAGGGATGGCATAGCAGTGAGGAAAGAAACCTCTACAGCTCATGACTGGCTCTGATGCATAAGCCAGTACCTTTGGTTTCCTGATTTTAATGATGAATCTCCACATTATAGGCACAATGCCTTTCTATGAGTATGCAGGAAAAGGGAAAAATAGAGGCCCTGAGGTCTCATCTCCACTTGGCCAGAATATTCCAAGCTACACCGGGGGGTATTCTGGCTCTGGAACTTCCTCTATTACCTCTGCACTCAGTAGCGATGACTTTACATACATCCCTGCTGTCGCCTGGCATCACCGCCGTGGCATGAGTCACTCCCTCCAAGGCCAGAAACAAGGCACCCAGTGCTGATCACATAGCTGGACACTTCACTGTTACTCCAGAGGAGTGACTTCCACCAGCACCAACAGTGCCAGGAGACAATGGAGATGCATGTGTAGGGATTGCTACAGAGCACTCTGGGTTTTCCTACAAAATCCAAAGCAAAAGATAAGTTATTTTAAAGTGATTTAAAGCTGGTATGATGCAGATTTGGTGCAGAACCGGCCTTGCATTGCGAAGGGAGTTTGCACTCGGATTTGACTCTGTGTTGTGAGGACAGGTCATCATGAAGAGAGGGTGAGACTGTTTTATTTAGCCCTTGTTGGTGAGCACTGAGTCTCTTGGCTTTTCTATCAACATCTATGGAGCTGGCTTAGACTGGTCAGGCCATGAGTCTACTGTCACATTGGACTGACAGCATCTCAGTATGGTCTCAGATAGGTTTTTTGAAAGATCAAGTGGATTCTTTTAAATTAGGGATACCAGGGACTGAAGCTGCATATAAATTCACTTTTCCCCATTTGAGCAATATCCTCCTTCTATTTTCTAAAGCATATGTTTAGCCCCTGTGGACTCATGCTGCTTCTAACCTTCTCATGAATGGAGACACAGATTCCAGCTCTTCCCCTGATTTCTTGCTGCATGCAAGGAATTGCAGGAAATGATGGACCTGGGAATACAGCATCCTGCCCTATACCCAATCAGATAGGTGGTCTCTCTTGTTCAATACTGCCCACACTAACTGGCAATGGCTGTTCACAGTTTCTGACAAAGGTCTTTCTCAGCCCTCTTTGGAGATGCCATGGATTAAATCTGGGACCTTCTGTATGTAAACAGAGTGCTGTACCACTGAGCTACAACTCTTTCCCCAAAGGCTGGTGGTGACCAAAAACAATGGCTGGCTACAAAATGAATCCAAAATTATCAGCCCCCTCCCCTTGTACCCAAAAATCTGTCCCACTTTCACTTAAATGAAGCACTTTTGAAGGATCCAAATGACAGTGTCTAACTTCCCCTACGCAATCACATTATCTGCAGGTCACACGCGTGTGTAGAACTGCTAGCTGATTCATTGCAACGGCACAGTGAAGTCACTATTTCAGCACACCTTGGTTTTAATTTAATTTTAGAAAGCATTCATGTTTACTATCTGGTTTAGCTCATACATGTATGGTTTTGGCACAAGACAACTCTGCTTTAATGCCACTATGAGGCTATATCTTTGAGAGGATATTCATTAATTCTTTCTTTCTTTCCCTTTCTAGAATCCTAGTGGTCGCAATATCGTACGGAGGGGAAACCTCCACCTCAATTTCATTCTGCTCCCATCTGGTAACAGTCATGAGCATTTTTCCACTGTTGTTCACAGTCCTATCTTGCAGTTCAATCACATTTCTAAATTGATTAGTTATGATTTTGATAAAAATACACTCTGGGAAAGAAACCAACCTCCTGACAAAAAAGAAAAAAAAATGAGGGCCGGCTGTGTAATCACATTTCAGCTGAAATACTGGGTTTCTGTATATCCCAGGCCTGCTGCCGATAATTACATTCAGGGCAATTTCCTCTGGTAATGGCATTCCGCTGAGGGATAATGGTTTATTGGATTTTCCTTACTGCTCTTCTTTTTTTCCCCCATTTTTTTTTTAAATGAAATTCAGGAGGATCTGCCAGAACAGAGTCCATACAATAAATAATAGTATCCACTCGCTTACTCTTTAAAAATCTTTGTATTGTTGTTGTGTGATAAACTTATATACCACTGTTCTTCAAAACATCCAAAGCATTTTCTCTCCTCTGTTGGGAGAACAGAAACAGGCAGACCTACACCAAACTTGTTAGGGAGGGTGGATTTCTACACCAATAATATTTTCTTTGAGAGAAAGCTGTAGCAAATGGTTTGTCAACTACAACATTTTAGGCTGGGAAATAATTATGTTCTGTCTCTGACCACTTATTAGTCTAGAAGATAAATATGTTTATATTAAGAAATAAAAAGCCCATGGTATAGAAAAAGCCAAATGTCCTCACCCTGAAAAGAGCTAATTTTGGATGCTGACTTTTGAAATCTTTTATTTAAAACCACTGCTGTGTGTAGAATCAATGAAACTACTTTTGGAATATGCCATTCTACTTGTGGACTGCTTTTTATCCCACTGTTTTGGATCTATAAAGGAAAAAGACAATTCTCTGGGAGTTAGTTAAGAGCTGCACTAGACTGTGCCCCTTTGCCACTGTATCCTCTCACTATTGTCATATTTTTTTTACAATTTTGTCATTATGGTTTGGTTCCAGGTTGCATATGGAATCATTTCCTCTCATATAATCCACCCTGTACACTCATGTCCTCTGGAGGACATTTACTCTCATCAGCCAGAACTAGAATGCCAACTATCAGCCAGAGTACTTTTCCTTCAGCCACCCCTAGACTGTGGAACGACCTATCAGAAGAGATTTGACAGCTGAATACACTGTCTGAATTTAAAACCGCATTAAAGACCAGTCTTTTCTGGCAGGCTTATCCAAATGATTTTTAAATTGTGAATTTTAAATGAAAAATTATAATGTGATTTGTTTTAATATGTGTTCATCTTATTTGTCCTTTTAAATTGATGTGTGTTTGTATTTTTAACTGGTGTCTTGTATTTATTATTTCCAGCACTACCACTACCACTATTTATTATTTACAGCACTACCACTCCAGGGAACATAGTTGGTAAGGAGCATGTGTCTTGTGTCTCTGCAACTCTTCCCTCCCAGCAGCCTTCTGTGAATGTGCTGGGCTAGGGGAAGGCACACATGTCATGCTTTCCAGCAGGATTGTGGTGGCTGATTGATTCACTGATTGATCTGTGGCAGTCAGGAACCTTCAAAAATGGCCAGAGGGGCAACTTGCTTCCTGCAGGTTGTGTCTCAGCTTCCTTTGATCTACAGATTATCTACTTTAGCATGGTGGTTTTCAAGAAAACTGGCACGTATTTTGCATTGTCGTCCAAACAGCTTGTTGGCTTCAAAATCCAACAATCCTTCAGCTATTATTTCCTTCCCTTTTCCTGTACTGACCCACACATGTGATACTAACTTGTTCGGATGGTAGCATTTCACACTGCAAGCTGCCAGTTTCACTTCCTTCTAGTGTGTTTTTGCACTCCCTCTAGTAACCTGAGCACAGGGATTCTTTCACATGGCTTCAAAAATGCATTCAGAATTGTTTCACTGCCTTCCAAAGCAGTAGAACCTGAGCAGCAGCTACAAGGTATGATTATGCTGACTGCATTGATCAATCCTTGTAACCTGCCTCTAAGCAAGGAGCCTAACTTAAAGCTTTCAAGGCCAATTGTATTTTAACTGGCAGTAAATCAGACCATACTAACAAACAGATCAGTGTTCGATATAAGATGTACACTTACCATGGCATTCTGGAGGGGATGCTGGTATCCAGTGGGCCGATAATGGAGCCTTTCTGACCACTCTGTATGGATGTCCCCGAGATACAGCTCTTCCACCTCTCCACTCCCCTGGTTCTGCTGGAGGAACAGTGACGGCTGGTACTTTTCCACTCGTACAAGGCTAAGTTCATGCATGGCAAAGCCAAGCCCTGAGGTGCAGTCTCGTTCCGCTTTAGCACTCAGAAGCTCATACACAACACCAGGAGCCCAAGTCCGTCCAGCTGGCAAGAACTCAGTGCAGTGCTCCCCTGAACTCTGGTTGATGCGGGCAACTGTTTCCCACATGGCCCTCTGGCTATGGAAAACAATGCCAACTTTGTGAAGGTGATAATCAGCTTCTGTAGCACCTCGAGTGATCCAGGAGGCTTGGCGGAGCCTGATTTTGCCTTTGATGACCAGGGAGTAGGTGGGTTCCCGGCAGGCAGGGTCATGGTAGTAGAACTGATATGCTTTGAAGAGGCGGTTGGCAAAGAACGTATATGACCGGGTGAGGAATTCAGGTCCCGGACGTACCTCACACCTAAAAATGAGGAAAGATATTTTTGTTATAACAATATCAGTACTGCTACACTAATGTAGTATCTTCTGAGCATGAAGGGTTGCCAGTTCAGGATCACTCCAGGCCATGAGATTTTCAGGTCAAAGCCTAAGACAGAAGCAGATGAAAAACCGTCCCTCCAAACTAGCTGCCACTGCCAATGGCCTCAGAGGGAAAGAAGAGGAGCCAGGCACCCACTCTATCATGCTTAGGCCTAGAAGCAGATGAAGGGCCATCCCTCCATCTCAATTGTCACTGCCCTGACTTGGAAGGAGAGGCAAAGAGGCAGGCACAGCTCCATCATGCCAAGGGCCAGAAGCAGATGAAGGGTTCTCTCTTCATCTCAACTGCCACTGCCTCGACTTGGAAGGACAGAAGAAGAGTCAGGCACTGCTCCAGCATGCCTAGCCCCAGAACTAGATAAAAGGCCATCCCTCCATCCCAGGGGTAGGCAACCTTTCCCTCCATCCCAGGGGTAGGCAACCAAGGGACTTCAGCTCCCAGAATCCCAGGAGCTATTGGCCAACATGGGACTATTGGCTAACATGGCTAAGGCTTCTGGGAGCTGAAGTCCCTCGGCCCTTAAAGGGGAAAGGTTGCCTACCCCTGCTCCATCCCAACAGCCATCCCTCTGAAGCCACTGCCCTGGCTTCAGAGGGAGAGAAGCAGTAGGTATCTGCAGGATTTAATCTCTCTCTCTCTCTCTCTCTCATTCCCTCCAACACACAATGAAAGAGAAATCAATCAATCATAGTAACTGTTTTACATTCACAATTGCTGCTTAGTCATGATTTTAACATGATTCTTACTCTCTCCTCCAACCTGTTTTACTGGGCATCAGATGCATGGGGAGAAGGAGGTCCATTTTGCCTGTGATCAGAGTACAGGTGAATAACATTTTTGTCAAGTCTGAAGAGGTTGGGCCAGGAGAAGTTAAGTATAATTAATAAGTAGTTGATACAGAATTCCAGCCTATAATCTGATGTTGTTCACCTGGATACTTTCAAATAAGAAGTTAAGGCTATTATATTCACAGTGGCTACTTTTAGATAAGACAGTAGGGCTCTTATATCTTCCCTGTTTTTAAGTAAACTATCAATGATTCTGAAAAGAGAAACAAGAAGATGCCTAAAAGGGAAGGTCATCATAAATGCAACGGGTGCATGAAGAAATGTACCTAGGCTGCTTTCGCACTGAAGAAATAATCCAGTTTGGCACCACTTTAACTGCCATAGCTTAATGCTGTGGAACTGTAGAAATTGTGGTTTGTTGTGCTACCAGAGCTCTCTGACTGAGAAGGCTCAATGTCTCACAAAACTACAGATCCCAGAATTCCAAAGCATTCGCCCGAGCAGTTAAAATGACAGTGTGGATGCAGCCATAGTGAACCGTCTTCTGACTCAGAACTCTGCCTAAGTAGCAATAGATTCCTTTAGAGATTTGGGGCTCACTGCAATTGACCAATTACAAGCCACGTCCAGCATTGAAGCATTTGCTTCAAACTAGTCTTCAACAGAAAAAAGAATAGCTTCTTAACTATTGGTCAAAGCCCACATGTGCAATTAAACATGCAAGACTTTTTGTACAGTCAAGAACAGCAGTATTTTTCCTGTCTGTTCAGTACTAGTGCAAGAATCCTTGCATATTGCTATTTGCCGCAACTTTCTTACCCTGTTGAGACCCAATGACCTTCCAACCGGGGAGGCAGAAGAGCTGAAATCCTAGCGCCATCCTGAAGGTGGCGCAATTGATACTGGCACTGTGACTCCCATCGCAGTTTCCCTGGTCCGCTCTGGCTTGTGTAAGATATAGGGACATCCCATAGCTTCTTTCCAGATGCATAAGCTGTAAAGAGAAATCAGATATTTTATAATATAGATATAGATGCTCTCAAGCACATTCCAGCTAATAAAAAGCACCTGTTTCATTGTAGCATTTCCTAATAGGCTTGTTTTATTGCTCTGGTCAATGACATTTCTATAGATTTTTAAAAATGAAATATATACTTTGCAAGTTTACAATCTTCATCTTTTGGATTTAGTGGGGGAATTTATGAGGTATGCCAGTTCTGCCCATTTTACAGACGAGCAGAAAGATTAAGATGGATGTCTGGGCCAACTGTCTCTAAACTGAATCAGCTAGTCTATGTTTCCAACAACCGAGTTGCATTTACAGAACATCATTTTGTGGTGTTTAGTGAAGAACATCTGGGCAAACTCTTAAAACCAACCATTTGTTGCTCCAAATCCAATTTAAAAATCAAGATCACAAATCTGGTCCTTCACTCACTCCTAGCTAAACAGAGGGCAGCTCCATATAATTTTTAAAATACTTTCCCGAATTCTCTGAGTGGTGATGAATAACAAGAATAAGAAGAATTCCTGCAAAATTACCGTACTTGTTCTTGAAATTATAGGCTAGATTGATACACAGAGATAGCTTGCTGAGAAATCACTGGCATCGTCAAGATTTCACCTCTCCAGAATGAGAACAAGACAAAGCGTGCTTTTTCCCCCGTTGAGGTTTCCACAATTTGTGCCCTCTTTTGGCTTGAAAAGCAAAGCAGGTAGTCAAAAGTAAACACAGGATTGCACAGGACTATTGATATTAGAGTTCTGCACAATTTGTGCAGAAATTGTTCTTTTAAATGTAAGAACTCACAGTGATACTGACAAAAAATATCTCTCAGGCTGTCAATAATAGTGGCTGGAATCCTGTTAGGGAATGTCTTTGTAAGTGAACTCATATCTGTGAAAATTAGAACTGGGCAATTCTGTTACATCCATATTTAGAAAGGAGCTGCTGTTACATTACTATGTAGGGAAGATAGCAAAGCGGCATAAGCATATTCGGACTGATGCACAATAGGGCTGATATGCATTGGTCCTGTTATGCACCGGGGCACCAGATAAATGCAAATTGGGACATCTTTGCAGTTTACTAAGGGCTCATTCCCACTTAGATTTAAACCGGTTTGTGATCCACCTTTGCTCCATGTCGGTAAACTGATTCCAAAAGGTCTGTCGTCTCCACTATGAAAGCGGATCTTTTCATTATTCCCTTGTAATTGCTTCTTTTTTAATACGATTGTTGTTCCCACTAGTTTGCGCCGCTTCAAAATGCATGTCAATCATTTGCATGCCATCAGTGATGCAAGTGGCAACATGGTGAGGACGGGGCCATTCCAGGCACAGAGAGATTTCTCTACATGGAGCTACCCTCATACATGATCCAGAAACATAAACTAGTACAGAATATAGCAGCCAGGTTGGTCTCAGGAACAACAATAACACCAATCCTAAGATCACTTCATTGGCTGCCCATTAGTTTCCGGGCCCAGAACAAGGTGTTGGTTATTATCTTTAAAGCTCTAAATGGCTTGGATTCAACCTATCTTCGGGACCGCCTCCTCCCGTATAGCCCACCCCACACACTCAGGTCTTCTGGGAGGAATTTGTTGCAGCCTATTAAAACTAGACTGTCTGCAATCGCCCAGAGGACCTTTTCGGAACCACTCCCAGACTATGGAATAGCCTGCTGGATGAGATCCGTCATATTACCACCTTAGACAGCTTTAAAAAGGCTGTTAAGACAGATCTCTTCAGGCAGTCCTTTCCCAAATAGATATCCTGGCCATCAAAAGATAGCCATCCTGCTCGTCCCTGATTCGGCTGTAGCTATTGTTATTAGTTTATTTGTGTTATTATTTTAAATGTATTTTACATTATCATTATTTAATTGTATTTTAGGGGTGGGTGGGATTGCGGGATATGAATGTATATTTTAAAGTTGTAAGCCGCCCTGGTTGCATTACACAGAGGGGCAGGATAAAAATAAATTTTATTATTATTATTATTTACTTTAGCAACTGCCTTCCTCTGCCCCATAGCAACCCAGGCTGCTCAAGGACACTGTTTACCCTTTGAGCAGCCTGGCTTGGGAACTATATATATATTAAAAAAAGACAGGATATGCCAGGAGTCGGCAACCTATGGCCCATGGGCTGGGTTCGCCCCCCCCCGAGGTCTTTGGACTGGCCCCCGCCGCCGCAATGGAGTACTGTGCATGCGCAAATGAGTTGCAGCTGCCATTTCGGAAAACAATGGCGGCCATGCTGCACACAGCGGCGGCGCAGCGGCAGCGGGGGTCGGCGGGGGCAGTGCGCGCGTGTCGCCATTTCCCCCCTTGGCCTGCGGAAGACCTGGAGGCCAGCGGACCGGCCCCAGGTAAGAAAAACTTGCCAACCCCTGGGATATGCGATCCATTGGTTTTGCAACTACTTGCCTCACTGAGCTGCAATCTGCCCGTCATTGCAAGTAGTTACAAATACAATGGATCACTTATTCTGTCAATTTTTAATTTAAATATATATATATATCATGTACCTATAGGTCACTCCATAAACACAAAGGCAGCATTGAGAGGCGGGGCGGGGGGATGGCTGATTTCCCAAAAACTGAGGAGGGATGGTAAATACCCCTCTGCCATTAGTTCCTCCCCTCCACTATGATCCAATTCAGATCCGTTATTCCCACTTATTGAACATGCTTTGGAATTGATTCTTTTCAAAAGAACAGCAAAAAAACTAGTGTCAGGAAACAGCGGGGTTTTTTTGTGTTTTGCCTTGCTTCATTGTGACTGAAACCAAGCTCAATAGGATCAGAACCAATTTCAAGTGGGAACGATGGTCATATAACCCAATCAGCAATTTGATTTAAATCACAGTGGGAACGAGGCCTAACAAGGGGTTTTGTGCCTCTGTTACATAGCTAAGTACGAATGAATGAATGAGATTTATTACAGTCAATGACCAGCAAAAAAAAAAAAGAACCATTATAAAAGCAATGTCATACATGATAAAAAGGAATTGTACAAGATAGTACAGTATTATACAAAATAAAATACTACGTTGCACCAGGACAAAATTTCAACAGCACAGAAACTTGCCGTCTACATTAGTTTTCCATGTAGTTTTCCTATAACTGGATAATCTGTAAATACAGATCACACAATCGGCCAGACAAAAACAACCCATATAAATGATAATGACAATGACAGTGACAAATAATAACCAGCATAAACATTATAGACTCCGGTAAACAATATAATAATATATACATTCTAAGAGAAAATTTGTACAAAAATGGCATGTTCTAGTACAATAAAATTAAGACACCATATAAATCAGACAGCTTCAATACCATCTGACTGGGGCTTGGCAATAATAGTGCCAATTTTTAAAAAAGGGCAAAAATCAGATCCAGCCAATTCTATATCAGTCTACTGAGTATAATTAGTAAACTGCATGCGAGCCATCTCTTAGAAAAATTATTGTGTTGGTTAGAAGAAGACAACTTTCTGAGGGAAGAACAAGCTGGCTTCAGGCAAGGACGTTCATCAATAGATCAGGGATTCATATTGCAACATTTTGTAGATAAATATTCATCTCCTGTGGGGGGGGACACTCTATGCAGCATTTATAGATTTTAAATCTGCTTTTGATACAATTCCAAGAGATAGATTATGGCAAAAATTGGAGGCTACTACTATTGATAGACGCCTATTGACTCTCATAAGAAGTCTTTACGACCAAACTTCTCTGAGAGTAAGATGTAATCAGGAAGGGCATTTAACAAAGATAATACCTACATATAAAGGGGTAAAACAAGGTTGTGTATTGGCCCCTACTTTGTTCAATATCTATATTAATTCATTAATTGAAACTTTGTCTGGAGAAAATTTCCATTCACCCAAATTGACAGGGAGGTCGGTTTCCACACTTTTTTACGCTGATGATGCAATACTGTTATCTTTAACCTGTGTAGGACTGAGACGCCTTTTAAAAACTTTGGGAACACAATGTAATACAGAACAATTAGTAATTAATTATGAAAAATCTAAAGTCCTTATCTTTTCCCCCCAAAAAAGTAAACACCGATGGCAAGTAAACGGACACCAACTCGAACAGGTTAAATTCTATAAATATTTGGGCGTAATTTTTCATTGCACAGGCACCTGGAAAGCTCAAATTTCAAATGCTGTTTCAAATATACAACGAAGTTATAAATCACTGATTTCCTTTTTTTACAGCAAAGGTGGTCAACATGTCCCCTCTGCCATACAGGTATTTAAAGCAAAGATCCTTTCTCAAATGTTATACGGTGCACAAATATGCCTATTCAAAAATACTATTGCCATGGAAACTATTCAAACAAAATTTTTAAGATCTGTTCTAAGTCTACCAAATTGTGTGCCAAATGTTTCACTTAGATTGGAAACTGGTTTAATTAATATTGAAGCACAAATATGGATATATAAGTTATATTATTGGTTAAAGCTGTTATTTACCCCCAACGGTTTAGCTCCCCTGACTCTTACTGATACATTTCAATCAAGATGGATAAAACTGATTAAGGAAAAAGTGCAATCCTTAGGTTTCTCTCAATCTACTATTCTTGCTATGGGGTATGCAAAGGCCAAAGAGAATATTCGTCAACGCATATTGGACATAGAATTACAAAATTATATATGTGCAGCATCCCTACATTCAGCGTTTAAAGATAGTGGGAGAGGCCTTGTCATTGCCATAGCTAAGTACAGGTTGAGCCTCCCTTATCCAGAATGACAAAATTTAAATACTCCAAAATTCAACACTTTTTTCATGGGCAGTTGAGATAGTGATGCCTTTGCTTTCTAATGGTTCAGAGTACACAAATTTTATTTCATGCACAACATTATTAAAACTACTATGTATAAAATTACCTTCAGGTTATGTATATAAGATATATATGAAACATAACAACTTTTGGTGCCAAGCATTTCAGAAAAGGGAGACTCATAGTAAAGAGTTCAATGATAAAATGGGCCAGAGATATAGGATATAATATAACTTTAGAAAAATGGGAATCTGCGAGAAAAAAAAAAACTCAAAAATTTACCGTATCTCAAAATCTTAGAGAAAACTATTTTAAGATTACAAATACATGGTATTTAACACCAATCAAGATAAAGAAAATCCAACAATGTAAGATAGACAGGTGCTGGAAGTGTCACAAAGAAGTTGGATCATTATATCACATGTGGTGGACCTGCCCTCGAGTTAAGAAATTTTGGATTGGAATATATAATGCAATACAAAATACATTGAATATCCAATTTCCTTTAACACCAGAATTGTTCTTATTAAATATAACATCAATTCTAAAAAAGGAGGATGAAAATAAATACTGGAGAATTATCTTATATTTAGTAACAGCGGCCAGGCTATTGATAGCCAAGAATTGGAAGCAAGAAAAGGCTCCCGAACTTATAGATTGGAAATTAAAGGTTGCGGATATGATGGAGCTTGACATCTTAACATCCATAATGAAAAATAAACAAACAAATAAAAGAAAGAAAGAATGGGCATATATTGAAGATATTTGGAAAATTTAAGAAGATAGCATAAATAGGTTAAAGTGAAACATACACATATGTAAGGATGAATATAAAATTAAAGGATAACAGAAAGAAAAAGGGAATGAAGAACATCAACAGAAATTAGAAGGAAAAGAAAATTACAAGAGATTAAACAATTAACTTTTTCAATATAAAAGTTTTAAACTCATAATAGAGGAAAGCTATTATACTATATAAATATATATATAGTATAATGTTAGAAGTGTATATTGGGTTAAATGGTTTAATTAATATATATGTTGTTTAATAGGGCACAAACGATAGTAAGACTTTAACTTCTCCGAACCAAATAAGTAGAAAAAGGAAGTCATAAATTGAAATGTGAAATAAGCTTTTCTTTTCCTGTGAAGAAACAAAGAACTTATAATGTTATGTATTTAAGAGTTAGGATGATGCAAATTTACTCTATTTGTTTTTCATAACATTATGGAAAGTAGAAATAGGAATTTGAATAAGTGTACAAGTGATTGAATTTTATATTTCATTTCATGTTTTATTTGTAAAATTTTAAAAAATATAATAAAAAAGAAAAGGGAGACTCGACCTGTATATGTAAAATTGTGTAACACAGACAGTGATAGACTATTCCTGCCAGCAATAATAACAAGAAAAAACAACTCTTTTTTATTTGTTTATTTAATTTTGCTGTTTCTTATTTTCATGAATGAAGATTTTCATCCACAAGTAGAATTGACATAAGGGCAAGGGAAACCCCAAGGCCAGGAGCTGCAAACAATGGAGGAAACAAAAGCCCTAAGGAATTCAAAAAGCCCAGACTCCAAAGTTTACTAAACTGACAACTAGCTCTGAAATAGCTTCTTGGACTGTACTCTTGGTAAATGGACAGAGCAATGCCATTACTTTGAGGAATGCATGCATATATCAATGAGACTGGTAACTTAAAAACTCTAGTGTATCTTCACCCTAGAGTTTTTAACAGAGATAATCCAGAGCTCCAGACAGGTAAACAGAGTTCCAGACAGGTAAACAGCCAATGGCTCTTCTACCAGACTTTAAGCCCACCATCCTAAGAATAGTGTTCTCCAAGCCTTTTGGAAGAATTCAAAGATATGTATTAGTCTGTAGAATCAGTATGCAGAGAAATATTATAACACTTTTTTGAGACTAACTAAAAGAAAGAAGTTGGCAGCATGAGCTTTCGTAGACTTAACTCTGCTTCTTGAGATGCATTTGAAAAACATCTTTCATTTGCTCCAGCTTGTATGACCAAAGATCATGTCCAGTGGAGTAGATATATCTGTGGATCTTTCTGACTACACAATGGCAGCAATATGATTCCACTTTAAGTGCCATGGCTACATCCTATGGAATCCTGGGAGCTCTCTGTATGAGAATTCTAAATGCCACTCTTAGTAAAACTTCTTTGCCTAGGTAGTTTTATAGAAGACTGTAAAAAACTGTAAAACATATTTTGCATCTCTGCCCCTTTATCAGTTGCTGCTCTGTTATAGTATTAATATTGGTGCGTGTTAAAATTATTTAGGAAAATTGTTTTGTATCTTTTTAGGTTGTATTTGATATGCATTTTAATGTAAAACATTTAGAGATTTGTACTATATCAAAGGGTATAATAATACATACAAATATATACATCATATACAATATACAGTAATTGATTTTATATTGTTATAAACTATGGATATTTTAGTGATAGTCTACTTATTTTTTTAACTTCCATATCATTTGGTTCTTAACCTTCTTGTTTTAACTTTGTTATGAGGCAGCCTTTGTCAAGAGAAAAGTGGAATGAATGAATGAATGAATAAATAAATAAATGTGGTGTTGTTTGCCTTCAAGTCATTTCTAACCTGTGGCAACCCCTGGGGCTATTATAGGGGTTTTGGCAAGATTTGTTCAGAAGAGGTTTGTCACAGTCTACCTCTGATGCTGAGAAAGTTTGCTGTGCCTTACCCAAGGAGAAGAGAAGGAGAAGAGGTGACATGATAGCTCTGTTTAAGTATTTGAAGGGATGTCATATTGAGGATGGAACAAGCTTGTTTTCTGCTGCTCCAGAGAATAGGACATGGAACAATGGATTCAAACTACAGGAAAAGAGATTCCACCTCAACATTGGGAAGAATTCCTGACCATAAGAGATGTTCAACAGTGGGATGCGTTGGCTCAGAGTGTGGTGGAGTCTCCTTCTTTGGCCTCTTTTAAACAGAGACTGGATTGCCATCTGTAGTGAGTGCTTTGATTGTGTATCACTGAATGGCAGAGAGTTGGACTGGATGGCCCTTGAGGTCTCTTCCAACTCTATGATTCTGTATGGTCACCTAGAGGTATTCTATGGCTGAGCAGCAATTCAGACCCTCATCTCTTGGAGTCCTAGTAAAGCATTACATCATTATACATACCGGTACTCATTCTCAATAAATTATTATCAGCTGTTATCTCTCTCATTGTAAGGTGTATTAATGAAAAAAAAAGCTTTTGCGTTATACAAGACTCTGCATTGGGGAGAATGGACCTGTTAAAGGCTCAACGCATATATAAAATAACAATTGAAAAGTGTCAAATAAGCAATCCATTTTGATCTGAGAAAACTCTAGCCTGCTCAGTTTCTGGACCCCCGCTAGCTCTACATCAGAATAATTCTCCTCTCCTTCCAAAATTTTACTGCTGAGGGACAACAGGGAAACAGGGAAATTGCAACAGAGGGAATGTTAAAGGTTTTCTGTTGCCCTTTTACAAGGACAGTAATCTTGTCACTTACTTCATTTCCCACAGCGGTGGATGTTATTGACTTAGGCAATGGGAAAACATGCAGACATATGAAGTTTCTGTTTTGTTTTGTTTTAATATCAATCATTTCAAAATTTGACCTGAAGTCAGTAGGAGCTTTCCAATGGTAGAAATACATTCCAGACCTTTGAACACCTTGGTTAACTGCCTCTTTTTCTGAAAATCTAGCAGACCTTTGCCTCATGTTTTTCGGCCATTCAGGTTATCCCCCTCTGCCATTTTGTTTTCAAAACCCTCAAGTTGGAATCAATACAGTGTAATAGACAGTAATGGGCTTGAACTGAGGGGGAGAATGATGTTCTCACATCCCTTCTCGGTTATAAATCTTGCAGGGTGGTCTGGCCTGCAACATGCAAGTCCTGCTCTTCAATCTCGAATTCCACACCAACAAAATAAGAAAAATGATGGCTAGAACCTAAAAATATTCTCCTCCTTATTGCTGAGATTTCCCTCTGCTAAGTACAACCTTCCACTGAGGGCTTGTTGCCATTTACATTTAAACTGGTTTGCGATTCGCCTTCGCTCCATGTCGGTGAATTGATTCCAAAAGGTCCATCATTCCCACTATGAAAGCAGATCTTTTCTTTATTCCCTTGTAATCACTTCTTTTTTTGGTATGATTGTCATTCCCACTAGTTTAAGCTGCTTCAAAATGCATGTCAATCCTCTGCATGTCATCTGTGACACAAGTGGCAACACGGTCAGGACGGGGCCATTCCAGGTGCCGAGAGGGGCGACTTTAGCAACTGAGCCTTCTTCTGCTCCTCAGCAACCCAGGCTGCTCAAGCACACCATTTCTAATTTAAGAAGCCGGGCTTGAGAACTTTTTGTTTTTAATTGACTGGATATGCGATCCATTGGTTTTGCAACTACCTGCCTCGCTGAGCTGCAGTCTGCCCGCAATTGAAAGTAGTTGCAAATATGATGGATCGCATATTCTGACAATATATATATATATATATATATATATATATATATATATATAGGCCTTTACAGACTGCCAGAAATAATGCAGATTGAGGTCACTTTGACTGTTCTGGCTCAGTGCTAGGGAATCATGGGAATTGTATTTTTTTCTGCGACATTGAGCCTTCTCTGTCAGAGAGCTCTGGTGCCACAATAAACTACAGTTCCCATGATTAATCAGCACTGAGCCAGGGCAGTTAAAGTGGACTCAAGCTGCATTATTTCTGACAATCTGCAAAGGCCCATATATTTATAGTGCCCGTAGGTCACACCACAAGCACTGAGAAGCGGGGGGGGGGGGGGAATACTGATTTCCCCAAAACTGAAGAGGGACTGTAAACACCCCTCTGCCATTTGTCCCTCCCCTCCAGTATGACCCGATTCAGATCCATCGTTCTCACTTGTTGAACACACTTCAGAATCTATTTTTTTCAAAAGAACAGCCCAAAAACTAGTGTCAGGAAACAGCGGGTTTTTTGCGTTTGTCTCGCTTCATCACAATTGAAACCAAGCTCAATAGGATCAGAACCAGTTTGAAGTGGGAACGATGGTCATATAATCCAATCAGGAATTCGCTTTAAATCATAGTGGGAACGAGGCCTGAGAATGTTTGCCCAACCTGGTGCCCTCTAGATGTGTTAAGCTACAATGGCTATGCTGGCTGGTGAGAGCTGATAGGAGTTGTAGTTCAACACCTCTGGAGCATGAATTGAGGAAGAGTGTCCTGGGGAACCACAGTATAGTTGGTATTTCTTTTTTCCAACTAAATGCAGAGTGGTGACTAATGTCAGACAGGAAAAGAGGACTTTCACAATAGGGCAGAGGAATCTCAGACTCTCCCCCTTTACAGCCTTTTTGAGGGAGCTCCAAATGGCTGAGGCCCAGCAAACATAAAATGGTAGTGTAGGTAGTATCGTCATAAAATGGGTATTATCAGCAAACAGTTAACTGGCGTTGTTGCTGTGTGCCTTCAAGTTGCTTCTGATAGATTGTTTCTGTTGTTTCAAGCAGTTTCTGATATGTTTTTCATATTGCAACCCTATCATAGGGTTTTCTTGGCAAGTTTCTTCAGAGGGGGTTTGCCATTGTCATCCTCTGAGGCTGAGAGATTGTGATTTGCCCAAGGTCACCCAGTGGGTTTCCATGGCCAAGCAGAGGTTTGAACCCTGGTCTGCAGAATCATTGTCCAACACTCAAACCACTGATAGTTTGGCATTATCAGCAGGCAATTACTAGCACAAGTATATATTGACATTGAATCCCTCCTTAGAAAAATGAAAGGGATTTTTTTCCATGGTGAATTTTTTTTTTTTTTTTTTTTTGTAGTAGAATGTTCTACAATTCAGTTTTCCTCAGGTTAATACAGGTATGGAATCTGAAAGTAGGATGATGCTACCTCCTCATTTCATGCAGAATTTTCTGACTCAGGCCTTAAGTTATGGATGAGAGGTCCTACAATGAAAGAAATCCACTCTTTGTGTGTCCTGACTGTGAGCTTTCCAAACAATTCTGGGTTGCCTTCACAAGCAATAGAGTAGCAGACTGGATGGATACGAGATTGGAAGAATATTTTTACTGCAACTCCCACTACTGGAGATGCTAGCTGGAAGATTCTGGGAATCACAGATCCAAAACACACTGCAGAAATAATCCCATTTGAGACCACTTTAACTGCCCTGGCTTAATGCTAGGGAATTCTGGGAACTATAGTTTTCTGAGACAAATCCAAAACACACTGCAAAAATAATCCCATTTGAGACCACTTTAACTGCCCTGGCTTAATGCTAGGGAATTCTGGGAACTATAGTTTTCTGAGACATTTAGCCTTCACTGTTAAAGAACTCTGGTGCCTCAACAAACTAAAATTCCCAGGATTCCCTAGCACTGAGTCAGGGCAGTTAAAGCAGTCTCAAACTGTATTATTTCTGCAGTATGTTTTGGACCAAAGTAAAAAAGTTAACTTTCTGAAGCACTAAGATGGAACTTTGGGCTTTTACAACAGGCCTGTTCTTATATTCTTTTGTCACACTAGATCAGGTATGGTCTTTCAGATATTGCTGGGCTACAGCTCTTAGGATTCCTTACCATTGGTTATGCTGGCTAGAGCTGATGGGAAGTTAATTCCAACACGTGGCTTCCACCCTTACTCGATTTTAGTTAACTCTATGCTCTTCCCATCATGATGGACAGGCAATCTGACCAGGGTTGACTGAGGGTCCCTCCTTTCTGAATAAAATTTCCCAAATATTCATAATCTTTGCCAAAACCTATATTGTAAAGAATCATCCAGAAAACCCATTGCACCCTGCAAGATCCCTAATTGTATCTCTCCCCACCTGTAGGGTGAAAGAAAGTTTGAAGGAATCCAAGCAAAAGGTTCTCAAGCATAACCACCACCACCCCCTTTGACAATGATATGTGTCCCCACTAGGATTATCTGGTGCTGCTGGTGGGCAGCAGTTCAATGATCAACAGTAAGCACTTCCAAGCTACCTGTCATGTAAATTACCCAAATGTCCTCCCCCCCTCCCCGAGTGTCATTCCAAGTCATGGCCATACAGAGACTACCATTTTAATTTCCCACAATGTTACATCGGGGGCACTGAGAGGTGACTTGCAGCTGCCTGATGCCCACATAGGAGCCAAAGTGTTGGCATCAGCCCCAAACATGTTGTAAATATATGCAAACATATTCCTTTTGCTCCAAATGCATCTGAGGAAGGAAGCTCAAATCTACGAAAGCTCATGCTACCAACTTCTTTCTTTCATTTAGTCTCAAAAGTGCTACAAGATCTCTTTCCCTACTGATTTTACAGATTAACACAGCTATATCTTTGAATCGTATTCCTTTTTGTTGTTGCTGTGTGTCTTCAAGTCATTTCTGACTAATGATGACCCTAAGGTGAACCTATCATGGGATCTTCTGAGGCTGAGAGTGTGTGACTTGTCCAAGGTTACCCAGTGGGTCTCCATGGCTGAGCAAGGATTCAAACCCGCAGTCAAAATCTAATGCTCAAACCACTACACAACACTGGCTCCTTTAATTCTGAGTAAAATAGCATCATTCTACAAACAGTTTTTAAATGAATAAGATTGTACAGATTGTAAAGGACCAGAATCTCTTAATGTTTACATCAATATAAACACAATCAGTGCAGTTATTCCAGATGTCTACTGATAATGGCTTAGTAATCAACTATGTGCATGCAAGCACATTCAAGCGAGTGTTTGGTGCTGTTCTTTGACTGAATTCCTATTATGTCGCTTTATGCCTGCACTGACATTATGGATACTCTGTCAAGTTATTCATAATGTTTTGAAACATTAAAAGGATGGGGAAAGAGTTTTCCTCTCCCTTCCCCTCTGAATGCAAGATAAGACTTTGCACAGATTTTTTAAAAGCCTAATCAGTAAGTTATTTTGAGAATCTACTGCATTATACTTGTAACAGAGTCACTTCCAATTCAGGCTGACTGAGATGACAGAGAAGGTACATAAACATTCCAAACTATCAGAGAACAAAGGTCCCAGAATGTCTGCAATCTACTTCTCAGAGACAGAAATAGTGTCAGCTAGGCTGTGATTCAGATTCAAACACACCAGAAGGACAGAAATAGCTTTGTAAAGCAGGATCAGAAGATGGCTAGAGAGGTAGACACTAATAATACTGCTGTACTTGTACCCAAATAAGAAGAGTTATGCTGCTACTAGACTGATCAGAGTCACAAAGCAATAGAAGGTGGGCTTCCGAGCTAAACTGCAACTAGTGATCAGAACTAGGGATGAAGAACAATCAGTAGGTTTGAAAAGCCTGAACCTTACGTAAGAATGCACTAACATAAATCCCTAGTGGAAGAAAAATAGCAGTTTGAATGCATACACACACACACACACAACCACTATTGCAACATTTCTAGGCTTCACCACATGAGGGCACATTCAAATGAAGTAGGAGTAGAAAAATTATAAGGAAAGGATACATGAAGAGAATAGATAATGGGAAAACTTTAAATTGTATAAGGAACATTAAGAAAAAGATGAGGTCTGAATGAGTAAGTTAATTGTCCCTTCAAAGGTAAAAGCTCGTTGAATGATGAGCTTTTCCAGAATTATTGCTGTCAATTCTTTTTGGAGTCAACTCCAGGCCTTACTGAAATTGCTCTTGTGGCATCTTAAAGTTTTATTTGACATAGGTTTTTGTGGGCTTCAGCCTCCTGCATCTGATGCAGTGGGCTGGAGTCCACATAAACTAATGCAAATAAAACTTGTTAATCTTTAAGGTGCCACAAAATCCTGTTGTTCTTGTACTAATGAACTAATATACCTATTCCCACCCTCGAAGATTCTTCCCTATAAACATAGAGATCTACAAAACTTGATAGGCATACAAAACATAAGAACAATGAAAAAATAAATCAGAACTCTAGTTCCAAAAGAGGATACTAAGCAGGCTCTCTTTCTCTCCTGTACTTTTCAATTAAATATTAAAGTTTCTTGCTTTAACCTCATCTTGTGAGTTACCCCTAAGGCAATGAGGCAAAAACCAAACTCCAAACTTACAAAATGAGATTTAAAATAAACAAATAATCACTTTTGAAAACAATAGCCAGAATCCTGTTGGGGACTTGTCTTAGTAAATGGACTTACTGTATATACTCATGTATAAGTCTAGCAATTTTAGGCCAAAAAAAAAATGACCTCCAAAATCTGAGTGCACTTATCTATGGGTCAATGTAAGTACAATACTTTAACTCTTATAAAAATAGAAACCATCCCCTGGTGAAAGGCAAGAGTGTGATCTGTCCTGGAAGCACTGACCCGTCTCTCTTCTCTCATTCATCCAGCCTTTAGAGTGAGCACAAACAGTTATACCTGCTGGAATTTTGTAGGTTTTTTGGCATGGTTTTCCTTTGCATTATCCTTTAGACCCTTTGTTACATTCCCTGTGTTTTACTCTCAATTTATACATGTGGTCAGTTTATAGTCAAGTATATAGGGTACATCTGCAGGAATTAGAACTGGGCAGTCAGGTAACATGTGAATCCAGTAGAGGGTTGCTGTTACATTAATGTACTACATAGCTGGCAAAGTCACTGAAGCCAGTTGGAGCTTCAAAATCTTGTAATATGTATTTTGGCAATGCCATAAAATGCCTACATTATGGTCTAGTTCTATGTGGATGCTGAACAAGATGACCTGGGGGAATTTTAAAGTCCCATTCTGGTGTACAAGGGTTAAAAGAAATAAGGGCTTCAAAAGGAAGCAAGACAGCTTGTTCTGAAGTTAAATTATATGTATTGCCTTCATGCTTACGGAAGACATAAGCCATACTGGCATAGCTGGGGCAGAAGGCTCTTTATTAGTGGCTGCTGTGGCCACTTATACCAGGGATACTTAAGTGCTGTTTTTCCTTCCACTACGAAGCTTTCCAAAAAGTGCAACTATTAAATCAGATTGTCAAAAATATTTCCAATGTCTAAACAATTAGTACTGATCTCAGAAGTAAAAGGACCACCTACCACATAACAGTAAAACAAATAAGGCCCAAGCAACACAACACAGGGGTGCTGGCAGGAGTTGAAAGGCACAACCAATGGAATTATTAAAGGGTAGGAAAGGTTTTTGTTATGAAGTAAGATAAAAGCAGCCCAGTACATGCAGCCTGGCTGTCTGACAAGAGTGTGGTATGGAAATACTAGAAATTGATAAATATTCAAAGGGTATGATCATGCAAGGAATGGGAATATTTATAGGGTAGAAAGAAAGTAACTGTTTCAATGAGGCAGAGCTACCAAAGACAATCACTGTCTGAATAGCAGGGGGAATAATCATAGCAAGGTTGCAGAGAAAGTTCTTGGGAGAATTCTGTTCCACTGGTACAATTCAGAGCAGAATGCGCAATCACATAATATGCATAGCAGGGAATAAACCTGCCCCAGCAAATAAGGGTAACGTCTAGAATTCAGTATGGGACTTATATTCCCTAAATGGACTTAGATCTGAAGGAAATAGAATTGACCAGTTTTGCAACATCCATATTTAGTAAGGGGTTGCCATGGCATTACTCTGTCGGGGAGCTAGTGAAGTCACCAATGCACAACAGGACCGATGTACAACTGGATACCATCTAGGTCCAGTTTGACAGTGGCCGAAGGGGGACTTTCTTGGAGAATGGTGGAGTCTCTTTTGGAGGTCTTTAAATAGAGGCTGGATGGCCATCTGTCAAGGATGCTTGGCTTATGAGTTCCTCCATATTAGGGGGTTAGACTTGATGGCCCTTGTGGTCTCTTCCAGCTCTATGATTCTATGATTCTTGGTAGAGCTTGTTACACATTTGGACACCCTAGCCAGAGCCCTGATACTTCACAATTTCTTTACAATTTACTTATGGGATTTCTTAACTCCTCTGCTACATAGCTAAATGTAATAACTCAGAACACGAGAGAAAATTCCAGCCAACATGTTCATTACTACAGGCCATTTACAGTGGTACATAGAATCAAAGAATCATAGAGTTGGAAGAGACCACAAAGCTCATAAAGTTCAACCAACAGCGATGCAGGAATACACAAACAAAGCACCCCAAACAGATGGCCATCCAGCCTCTGTTTAAAAACCTCAAAAGAAGGAGACTCCACCACACTTTGAGGCAGCATATTCCACTGTTAAACAACTCTTTCCACCAGGAAGCTCTTCCTCATTTTTAGGTGGAATCACTTTTCCTGTGGTTTGCATAATGCTTCACAAAACCTATCTTAACAACCAGCAGATGCACCAAGTAACAGATGTCTGTTCTGCAGGCAACTGGGGTTCAGCAGGATGATGTTTCTAGTCTCCTTCTGCCAGCAAGCCATGAAACAGGTTGAGTCTTCCTTATCCAAAATGCTTGGGACTAGAAGTGTTTTGGATTTCAGATTCTTTTGAATTTTGGATTTACATACATAATGAGATGAGAGCCAGCATGACATAGTGGTTTGTGTGCTGGACCATGACTCTAGAGACCAGGCTTCAAATCCCATTGGGTGACCTTGGGCAAGCCACACTCTCTCAGCTTCAAAAGATGACAATGGCAGCCATCCTTTGAAGAAACATGCCACGAAAACCCTGTGACAGGTTTGCCTAAGGGTCTCCATAAGTCGGAATTGACTTGAAGGCACACAACAGCAGCAGCACATAATGAGATATCTTGGAGATGGGACCCAAATCTAAACAAAAAATTCACTTATGTTTCCTACATATTATACACATAGCCTTGAAGGTAATTTTATACATTTTTTTTATAATTTTGTGTATGAAACAAAGTTTGTGTACATTGAGCATCAGAAATCAAAGGTCTCACTTTGTCAGCCACCCATGAAAAAAAGTTTTGGATTTCAGAATTCCAGAGAAGGGACACTCAACCTCTACAACAAAGAAATGCAAAAGCAAGTGATTCTGCTACACCCTGATCACCAGCAGGACAGAAATCCATCACTTGGTGTGGCTGCTGGCCATTAAGGTAGGTTTGAGTAGTCAGAAAATCAGGAGACAATGCATAGTTACACATTCATAACCACATCTTTGATAGAGGATCTCAGCCTATGATTTTAGCCTTACTGATATCTTTTCTAATAATCCCTAACATGGAATTTGTTCTTTTCACTTAAGATCCATACTAGATTGACATTCAATATGCAACATTCATTACCTGACCATGTGGTATGATATCCTGAGTAAATACACTGGGAACCCAGCATTCTTTTACTTTTGCACATCCAACAGAAAAGTGTTCCAATATCCATATCTTCCAGTTCTGTATACCATTCAGGTCAAAATTTGAGTATGGACATTCAGGAGCCTAGCTGGTTCCACATCTGGAGTAAGACACTTCATGCTACACTTCCTCTACATTCACAAAGCTGATAAGGATACTTCTAGAGGGGAAAACATTCTTCACCCTTTTTTTCCTGCATTTCCCCCTTGCTTCTCATGGAGCACCATATTTATTTAAAATAATCAGTGAAAAGGACAGGGAGATGCCATGCAGGCGGCTGGAAAAAATGACAAATGTGGCATTTCAAAACAGACTCTGAATTCTTTATTGCTTTGGGTATACATTTTTAATCCACTAAAGTTCAATTGATGGTAAAATGCATTCTACTAATAATGGAAGAACAGATTTTTAGAAGAGGAGATTAATGATACAGGAATTTTTTTTAAAGGCTAATTTGTTTCGTTATTTTAATGGGGAATGGAAAATATGCCATTTTCTTTTAATAAAGCATGATAGCTGGTATTTATTAAATTACAAGTTCTCGTACAAGAGCTACTGTAATGATTTGAATTTTGGACTATAATTCTGGAAATCAGGATTCAAATCCCTACTGGAATTCAAGCAGCCATGGAAACCCATTGGGTGACCTTGGGGAAGTCACTCTTTCTCAGCCTCAGAAGAAGGCAAAAGTAAACGCCCTATGAACAAACTATGCCAAGAAAATCCTATGATAGGTTTACCTTAGGGCTGCTGTAAGTCAGAAACAACTTAAAGACACATAACAATAGCAATTTCTCATACAGTACTCAGTATTTCAAACAGGTGGAAGCTTGGTAATATCTAAACTATAATAAAAATGTAACTGAACTATCAGTTGACTAACTGGGTATATAGCCAATTATGAAGCAAATGATGAAGTTAGAAATTTGTCTATTTACAGTTTTTTTGTCATTACATTTTTGCACGAAATGTATTCAAAGATGAGGTCTGGAAGATTGCTTTTATCTAGTTATAGAGAACTCAAAGGATTCTACCCAAAGCTTCCCATTAATGTGGCTAAAGATAGTCTCAGAAATATGAATGACAGTGCAAGCATATGAGAAAAGAAACATTTTTCAATACAAAAAGTGCATCCCTCTCTCCCACAAAGTGCATTAGATGCTGTCATGGCAGAAGGCACCTCAGAAGGATAAACATACACTTGGAAAGCTATTAAAGTGAGATGTGCCACAGCACCAGTGACATGAACCAAAATAAAAGAGAAAGGGAGGCATGTTTAATTTTGACTCTTGACTGACTGGGGGTGGGGGAGATGCTTGTTCAGTCGAAGGACAGAATTCGCATTCTTTCAAAATGCAGGGGCTTTTCTTCTTCTTCTTCTCTTTTGGGAGAGAGGGGGTGTTTGTTAGGGTGTGGTTTCTAGATAGTTTGAAATTTCAGCCTACTGTTTTGCCTGCCAGCGTGGGCCAAGGTTTTGATGCATTCCAGTTCCCTCGAATGCCTCCGACAGATGCTCAAATGAAAGCTGAAGTTCAGGCTGCCCTTTGCATAATCTAATAACAGAGCTAGTGCGCCTTCAAATTAGAACAAAGTTTAGGACTTCCTCACCACAAATATAGGCTGTCATTTAGATTTTTCATTTGTCTTATCCAGGTGGCCTCTTGTTTGTTTTGTTTTTTCCTGAGAAGGGAAGGAGGCCAAACTGGATACTGTAGCAGAAAAACCATAAGGTTCATTTCATCGTAAGGAAAAACAGCACGGAGAAAGTTTGCCAGAGTTCCACATCCACATTTCATGCTCCTTGAAAAAAAAGGAGCTTCAGAAGGGGCAATTTCACACTATATAACTGTAGTGCTATGATTCCACTTAAAGTACCTATGGATGCATTCTGCAGAATCCTGTAGTTTGGTGAAGAACTAGAGCTCTCTGGCCTAAAATTCTGAATACCCATCCCTCAAGTGCAAATCCCATGGGATGGAAACATAACAGTTAAAGTGCAATCGTAGCACTATAATTATGTAGTGTAAAAAGTTGCAGGCCTTTCCCCATCTAAAGGTAATGGATTATCCCCCCCACACACAAAAATCTCTCAATAAGCCATACTGTATTAGACCTAGTCCAAGACCATTTGATGCCTGCAACAGAGCTTTAAATTGCATCCCTACTGCCAAAGCAAGACCAGATAGCATTCTAGGCCAGTCACATTACCTGTGGCCAAAATTCTCACAAGTGCTTCTCTTCCTTCTGGGAAGTAGAAACACATACCTTCTAACATTTCATAAGTGAAAACCAGCACACATGTGGTCAAACAACAACAGAGTGTGGTCAAGATGGCACAAGTTATACACAAAGAACACACAAGCTAGGAGTGTCCACAGCAGTTTGCTTTTGCCAAAGCATACTGGGAAGGGCAAGATCCTGCCTCCTCCACCCCCCCGTGCTGAGTACATTAGATGACAAATTATTTTTGTACTCTGAACTCACTTTGCTGCAGTGGAAGTAAGCTGAGAACGAAGGAAGAAAGCAGGAAGAAAGAGAAACTGGAACATTTTAATGGCAGCTGAAAAAGTCAGAAGACAGAGGATTACGGTAATCAGGAACGCTCCTGCCAAATCAGGATAGTTAGAGGATATGGTAATCACTTAAATAACTAAGCATTTCCTACTATTATATGATATTCCAAACCAGCTCCAAAAGGTAGCCTCTCCCTAATCTTAAAACCAGCCATTACAGAAGGACAGGGGAAATGACTGCCAGTCCAAGCAATAATATAAATTCAATGTTACTTCACAGGAACACTGGCAAAAGTCTTTAAAGACTGCACTGGTTGACAGAGACAATTTAAATGGCATACGTTATTGGTACCTAATCACAATTGTTCTACCACTTTGTTTTTTTTTAAAGGAATGTTTATTATTGCTACTTTTTAACTATATTCACTAAAAATCAAAACAAAACGTAAGCCTACGTCAAAAAAATAATTATTTCTTTTCAGAATCTCAACTAAAGGTCCTTTGGTGTATCTAACATGGGGATGCCAGACCACCGTTAATGGGAAAGACACACACGTTTGTGAAGCAAATGAGCTTTCTGGCTAAGGTGGGATTGACAAGTACATTGCAAACCAACAAAAGCAAGAACAGCTTGGAAGTCCGAGCTGTGGTAGTGTTTGCAGAAATGCACTTTTTGCTGACAAGTAAGCTCTGGTGTTGCATCAGACACAGACGCACTTTCTTCCTCTTCCCATCCTCCACAAACACAGTGAACCAATTCTTCCTAACCCTGGTAGAGGAAGGTAAACTTCAGATGACACTAAATTAGGAGGAGTTAATACCCCAGGGGACAGGATCAGAGCATGTCCAGAGGAAGGCGACCCAAATGGTGAACAGCCTGGAAACCATGCCCTGTGAGGAGCAGCTTAGGGGGCTAAGTATGCTTAGCCTGGAATATGACAGCCATGTTTAAATATTTAAAAGGATGTCATATTGAGGATGAACAAGATTGTTTTCTGCAGCTCCAGAGACCGGAATGTGGAGCAACATGGATTCAAACTACAGGAAAAGAGATTCCACCTAAACATGAGGAAGAACCTCCTGATGTAAGAGCTGTTTGACACTGGAACATGCTGCCTCAAAGTGCAGTGGTAAATCTCCTTCTTTGGAGATCTTTAAATGGGATGGTAAATTCACTTTGGGGTTTAACTCAAACTTTAAATGAGCCCAAGATACTGGAACTTGTCTCCTGCAGCATCTTGGACAGTTCTTTTAAAGCGCACATTAAAAATCCAGAGTAGATCTCATTGACATGGGAAGCACAGCCTCCTTTGCCCTATCCTTCCAGTCTTCTGGGGTAAATGAAAGCAGTATGTGGTAGTTTCAATTGCATACTCTTAACATTAGTTACAAGAACATTAAAATGCTAGGCTGGCCCTCTCTCTGTTCTCCTTTTGCTAGCAGCTACGAAATTTGTACCGTAAACAGGCATTTGATGATGATTTGGTTGAGCAGAGGTATTTGTATCTTTATTGTTATGGTTTTTAGTGATTGTATACTTTTTAAAATGGTGCTTTAATATAGCTTGTTTAATTGGATGCTAATTATATTATCATCAGATTTTTAGTTTATCCTTGTTTTAATTTTGTTAAAGCCCTGTTGTTTTAATTTTGTTTTAATTTTAATTTTTGTTGTTTTAATTTTGTTAAGCCCTGGTGGCGCAGTGGTTAAATGCCTGTACTGCAGCCACTCACTCATAGACCACAAGGTTGCGAGTTCAATACTAGCCAGGGCTCAGGCTAGACTCAGGCCTGCATCCTTCCGAGGTCGCTAAAATGAGTACCCAACTGTTGGGGGGCAATGAGCTTACAGTTGTAAACCGGTTAGACATCCCATAGCGTGATATGAAGCAGTATATAAATGAAGCTGCTTTGCTTTGTTTTAACCAGCTTTAGAGCCAGCGTGGTGTAGTGGTTTGAGCAGTGGACTACGATTCTGGAGAACAGAGTTCAAATTTCCCACTCAGGCACAGAAACTCACTGGGTGACCTTGGGCAAGTCACACTCTCTCAGCCTCAGAGAAAGGCAAAGGCAAACCCCCTCTGAAGAAACCTGCCAAGAAAACCATTAGGGTTACCATAAGTAAAAAATGACTTGGAGGCACACAACAATGAAGCTACTTTACTATGGATGTGGACCGATCACATGCATTTCCCCCCATACAACTGTCAGCCCTCCTGCAAAGAGCCAGATGTGGGGGCTTCTGTCCTAATCAGCTTTCCTTGATACAGGTAAACCTCAGTTAACATAATCAATATGTTCTTGAGCATTATATCTTTAATAGAATATTTGGCACCACAGGTAAGAATAACATGGAAAGAATACGGAGGTTCCTACATCCCTCAAGGACATGTTTCTGTAAACATTTTACTCAAAACTAACCATATACATATGTGAATGGGAACAACCAGGCCAGGTAAGCTTTGCATAAGTAAACATTTTGAGCCTTCTAGAGACTCTTTACTCCTTCCAAAATGTATCCAGGGATAACATTTTATTTTATCTTCTTCCACTTTTCTTATGATTTCCATTTTGGTGACTAAACTTACAGACCTATGGTTGTTGTTGCTGGGCTTAACTGGTGAGGAAGAGTTATCTGTTCTCCCTCTTTTTAAAAAATATGTTTATTACTCTTAAAAAGAAAAGCATAAAAAGTCACAAACAAAAATTATATCTCTAAAAACAATACCTCCTTAAATAACAACCAAATTATAAACTTTATTAGACCAAAAATAAAAAAACCTAATGGAAAAAACATGCAAAAGCACACATAAATTTAATATTTTAACAGTAGAACCCTTAGCCAATGACGTCAGAAATGAAAAGGAAATTATAGGGCATATAATTGGGAACGAGGAAACAAAGATAAATTTATTTGCGGCGGACGCTTTATTAACTACACAATTACCATACCAATCCATAAAAATATTAATTGAAGTAATGCAAAAATTTGAAAAAGTATCAGGGCTTAAAATTAATATTTAAAAATCAGTGGTAATGTTTTTCAAATATCAAATGACAGGAACAAAAGAGAATACATGTCATAATGAAGTGAAATAGGAGTTAAGTGAAATAGGAGTTAAGAAGTGAAATAGGAGTTAAGAAGTTTTAATTTTGCTGAGTTTGCATAATTAAGGGAAAACTATTTAAATTATTTTTATTTTATCATGTTGCCATAAATACGCAAACACAGCAAAGATGTTAAAAAATTAAACTCAACAGGCATGGAGTCAGCCTACATTAGAATAGCGGGTGGAAGGGGAGACAGGAGGGGAATCAGGCCCTGTCCTGCCATGCGACTGCTATAATGCCGGAATTGTGACTTTTCACACCTATGCAACTGTGCTATAATAGTGAGACTGAGAGCATATTAACAGGGGGTTGGACTGGATGGCCCTTGTGGTCTCTTCCAACTCTATGATTCTATGATTCTAGGTTTTGCCCATCAATGAAAAGCTGCACTACAGCAACAAATGGAATGCAATGCAGCAGGAGGACAGACACTATGTCATGTGATAAGTACTGAGCAAAGCTACTTTTATCCTGCTAAAATTCCACTTTTAAGCTTCATCTGGTAATGTCCTTACTGCTAACTTTGAGAACCAAATTGAATTTAAAAAATACATTTTTAAAATCTTTATCAGGCATCATAATCTCTCTCATAGTATGTCTGCCCCGTGATATGATTAGTCTCTATTGAGAGTTCAGAGTTGATTTCCTCTAGCATCAATTTATTTGAGTTTTGGTATCTGAAGAACCACATTTCAAATGACTTGATTCTCAGCCTTCTTCAGTGTCCAGCTCTCACAAACAGACACAGAAACTGGTGATATTATGGATGGATGATCCTGAATTTGGTATTCCATTATATATCTTCATATTATCTTCACTATTTTCATTATCCACTTTAAAATTATGTAAAACATCCATAGTCATCATTTTTGTTTTCTTAATATTCAACTGTACTCTGCTTTAGCCAGCATGGACAAGGACTCTGGAGATCAGGGTTCAAATCCCCATTCAGTCATGGAAACCCACTGGGTGACCTCGGGCAAGTCATATTCTCTCATCCTCAGAGGAAGGCAACAGCAAACCCCCTCTGAACAAATCTTGCCAAGAAAACCCTATCATAGGTTTGTCTTAAGGTTACCATAAGTAAGAGAGAACTTGAAGGCACACAGCAACAATCCTGCTTTTGTACTGTATTTCTTGACTTTCCTCAGTTGTCTTACCTAGTCTTTGTGGTTTTGTACAAGTAATATAGTGCCGTCTGGTAATCTTTAACTGCTGAAGTTCTATCCCCTAATATTCATGCCTCCTTCTGCCAAATCTAGTGCTGCTCTCCATAAGATATAAATTCTACATATAAATTAAACAGCTAAGGTGATAAAATACAACCTTCTATGAGCCCTTATCAATTCAAAACCATATTCCATATTCAGTGGCCTCTTGTTCAGAGTAATGGTTATGCATCAGAACAATCCAATATTGTGGCACATCCACTTCTTTTAGAGCAATCCTATTTTTTATGATATTGTTTAGCTATAATCTATAAAGCACAAGCTGAGTTCTTTGGTGTTATCCAACATATCTCTGCAATATGATCCATAGTGCCTCTTCTCTTTCTGTCCCCAGATTGGAAACCTGGCATTTCTCACTCCATAAATGGTAAAAGTCTTTGTTGTAAAATCCTGAACATCATTTTGCTTGCATAGGAGATTAATACAAACATTCAATTATTACTGCAATCCCTGGTGTCTCCTGTCTTGGGTACTGGAATGTATAGCATGCATTTCCAAGCTGTGGGCCATTGTTTTGTTTTCCATATTTGTTGACAGATTTTAGTTGGAATTTGACTGGATTCTGTCTGTAGTTTAAAACAGTTTTATTGGTATGCCATCTGTTATTTGTGATTTATTTCTTCCCAACTCTTTTGAGAGTAGCTCCCATTTCATTTTCTAAAATAATGGATTTATCATCAAAAGGTTCTCCCTTGAATCATTCTGACATCCTTTAATCTCTTTTATATACAAGTTCTTGATTTAATACTGTTTTAAGGGGGGGAGGGATTGTGTTTTGGGATACACTGTATGGTTTTTATTGTTGTAAGCCGCCCTGATTGGGTCTCCAAAGGGTGGGGTATAAATAAATTTTATTATTATTATTATTATTATTATTATTATTATTGCTTCCGCTGGCTTCCCCCCCCCCCTTGATCACACAGTGGCTGCAACCCAAGTAAAGTGTAAATATCCACATACAGAGATATACTACATGAGTGCTATGCAATCTCCATGCAGAATAGCAATATTGCACAACATGACAATGACTTCACAATACACAATACATGATGCACAACAATGAACAATGTGCATCCACATTGCAAGGTATAGGGTGCAAAACTACCATACGAAATGCACAATGCACAATTTGCAAAGTCAAGGCACAGATGAATACACTTTCTGTGTAACTCCACTTCTGCCACTAACAGCAGAATACATCCATTGCACAATGGTGGCTTTTTGATCCCACCACACATAGCATGACATACATACAGGACAAGCTCCATATCTGCAGGGGTTATGTTCCCAGACTTACCACAGTAGTAAAAATCTCATATAACAGAGAACCTCATCTTTCCAGTGGAAGTTGACTGTAGAGTTGCACTGAAGGACCTCCACTTGCCTGGAGAGGTGTTCTCCAGAGGCATCTGGGGGTTCTCCAATACAATTCTATAGTCAACCTCAGCTGGAAGTTGACCACAGACTTGCACTGGAGGACAGCCAGATGCCTTGAGAGAACATAGTTTTTTGGACACATATAAGTGAAACTGCAGATACTGTATGTGTTTGTCCCTAAAGAAATCCATCCACTGGGTTCCCATGTTAATCATATAGTATCCCTACTCCTGATTTAAATTTCCCTTTGAGTTCTTGGATTTTGTGGAAGAGGTCTTTTGTTCTACCTTTTTGTTATCTTCTTCCATTTGTTTGCACTGATTACTATAACAGTTCTTTTTCAGCATATGTTGCTGAACAGTTGTGATCAAGCTTCTGACCTTAGTTCTATTCTCCTTTACACTTGCTTCTTGCTTGTTATTAACTGTTTGAAGTTTCATCTCTCATCCAGTGAGGCTTTTCTTACTTTTTGGTTACAGATAGTGTCTTTTTGCATTCTTCCTTGACTATCTTCCTGTTTTTTTTGCTCCAGAGTTTTTCTGGCTCATGGTCAAGTGGGCTTAAATAGTGTGAATCTGTTCTGTACATGGTCTTTAAATTTTACATGGTTATTCTTTAGATTGTATCTTGACTCTCTGTTTCCATAACAATGAGTCCTTACTTCTCAAGAGTTTCACATTTCTCTTCACATTAAAGGAACACTCCTAATTTAACACCCAATTTGCTTCTTGCACTCTGGACATCCCATGCATAAAAGTTTTTGTCACGCCAAAAGCAAAGGAATTACTTCAAAGTAATTGGAGAGGTCAATATATTTCCTTCTCAACCTTGTTCCTTTCAGCTTAAAGCGTTATCATTGTGAATAAATCCCAAGAAGCATGGCATGGCATCTAAGCATGATCTCAACTGGCACCTGTTAACCATTTCAGCTGAGCTTTTAAGGTGTGGGTTCAATGACAAAATATGTGTGTCAATACCAGTTCAAACCCCATTTTATGCTGGCGGTCTGCCTTTAACCACCAGGAATAAGCATGTGAAGTTTTTATGGAACACAGTTTGCCTAGCAATATCACTGCTACAAATTAATAGCACCACTCACATCATTAATAGCACACCTTCACAGGGAGGCTGGCTTGATTTGTATAGTGCTAGTACAGCCATGCTGTGTCTGTGAATGGTCCATGAGCCTCTGGACTGCCCTGTTAGTTAATGAATTAAGGCAGATTCACTGTATATTAAATAAGCATTACAGATTCCTATGGAGGAACCGCCATTGGCACAAGGTGTTAGCAAGAGGCAAAGCATGCTTTGTGTTTGATTGGAGTTTCTTCTTTTCTTTTCTGTTCTTTTTAGTAAGGGGTAAATTGTGCAGTTGGATCAGCTTTTTTTATTAAAAAAACCCTCTGCTTTTAAATGACACATGTTTTGTGTCCCATGGGTAATACAACTCCATCTAAGGACTACTCCTGAGTGGAACAGAACTATCTATTTTTAAATATTATAGCCATTTGAAAGGAACAGAGACGAAACCCAACACTGTGAGAAGAACTGTGAGATTCATCTCAACGACATGTTGTTTGAATCTTATATTTATGTTAAAACATAAATTGTCCTGTATTGTTAAGTGTATTCTATATAATTTAATTAAAACACAAGCAAAATGATTAACTGTTATGAATTATTTGTTGTTTGGGGAAAAACTAACGCAGCCATGAATGGGCCCACTGTCTTATTTGAATGCACCTTGCCTAACTGTGAATAGTGGGTTACATTTGGGTATCCTAATCCTGCAGGGAGGGACCAGATCCACCAAAGAGGACCTATTAATTTGAAAGCAGGCATTGTTAATCTCAAACCATTAACTTCTGTTTGAGCTGAATGCATATCTGTACTATGTCTCCTTGGAAATCCAAATACTCATCTATCATTGACAAATTTCAAGGCTCACAGGGGAGTCCTGCAGAGTTGTACTATATTTCTGTGATGATGGATGGAAAAGCTACATTCTCTACCCACTCCCCCCACAATAGCAATAACAACTCTAATTTCTCTGAACACCAAGTTTCTATTTGCTGATTTTTGGTCCCATGGTCATCAAGCAACCACAATTGCTTTGAAATATCATCATCAACATAGTCTACATACCTGTTCATTAAAGTATTGCAATTCTACCGGGCAAGTGCTATTTTAAATGTGATCCATACTGTCAACATGAAAGAATCCATATAGATTGCTTGATGCTTTTCATTTTATAGCTGAAAACAGTTTGGTCAAACCTGGGTTAAGATTAACAGTCGTCTACAATTATTTTATATAGTGGAGAGTATAATTAAAGAATGCTGAACAAACAAATCATATTTAATAAGCAAAACACATACTCTCCAGCAGCTGTGCCTGTTTAATTTGGATGGTTTCTTTTTTAAAAAAACAACATGTATTTTGTACTTCAAAAACTATTTCAAGTAGAGAAAAATATCAGTGATTAATGTATTCTTTTTGGATCCTGAGTTCTGAAATTGTTTGTTCCTTACTCTAATGATATCATATGGATACTACAAAGTATAGGGACACAGATAAAAACAAGATTAAAATAAAATAGGCTGGTGGAGATGCATATGTACTGTGGTTTTTATACCACAAGTACAGAATGATGAGTAAGGAGATTTTCTAAAACCAGAAATTACTAGGTAGAAAACCAGTACTGGAACCTTATTCAAAGAGATGTTGCATCTGGCAGAACAAAGTTTGGTAACAGGCTTGTATTTTTCAGGGAGTTTCTGAATTTTCTCCATAGCGTAGCTCAAATAATATAGACTGATCTCATTCTTCAAGGGCCAATCCTTATGTAGTCATTATAGCCACTCACCAGCACTGAACTTTATGTACTTCTGTACAAGATCTTTACACTATTACAGAACACTGAAAGGGAGGTCAACAGTGTTCTAATGACTTCTTCACGGAAGTCTTACTAGAATCCAGGAAGAATAAAAGTAAAATCCAGGGGATCCATGTTCTCCACTGAACCATGAAAATTTGAAGACTTTTGAGTCAATAACTGTCTTTCAGCCTGCTCTACCTCACAGCATTGTTGTCGTAAGGATAAAAATGGGGAGAAGGATAATCATGTATGCCAAATTGAATTTATTGGAAGCGAGAGGGATCTTGTAAGCTAAGCAGGGTTAGCCATGATTAGTACTTGGATGGGAGATCACCAACAAATATCAGTTGCTGTAAGCTATATTCCAGAGCAAGGAACTGGCAAAGCCACCTGTTGCCTAAGAAAACCCTATGAAATTCATGGGGTTGCTATATGTTAACAGGCAACTTGTTGCTACCTTGTTGTTAACTGCTGTCAAATCACCCTATCATTGGGAGTGCTTGGATTGTGTATTACTGCTTGGCAGGAGGTTGAACTAGATGGCACTTGTGGTCTCTTCCAATTCTATGATTCTATCAACAGCCCTGATCAGGTCAAGCAGACTCAAGGCTGTGACTACTTTGATGGACTCTATCCATCAACAATGCGGACTTCCTCTTTTCCTACTTGCTTCGACTTTAGCAAGCATTATAGTCTTTTCCAATGAGTCGTGCCTTCTCATGATGTCCAAAGTACAACAGTCTCAGTTTAGTCATTTTGGCTTCTAGGGAAAGTTCAGGCTTGATTTGCCCTAGAACACACTGATTTTTTTTAAAGCAGCCCACAGAATGCATAGAACTCCAGCACCACATTTCAAATGAGTTGATTTTCTGCCTAGCAGCTTTCTTCACTGTCCAGCTTTTATAACTATACATAGACATTGGAAATGCAATAGCATGGACAATCCTAACTTTAATATTCAATAGTGTATCTTTACACTTCAGGATCTTGTCTAGTTTTTTCATAGATGCCTTTCCAAGTCCTAGCCTTCTTCTGATTTCTTGACTGCAGTCTCCATTCTGATTAATGACTGAGCCAAGGTATGGAAAATTGTGAACTATTTCAATGTCTTCATTGTCAACTTTAAAGTTATGTAAATCATCTGTGGTCATTATTTTTGCTTTCTTAATGTTAACTGTAAACCTGCATTTGTACTTTCTTCCTTGAGTTTCTTCAGCAATTGTTCTAAAGCTTTGCTCTTTTCTGTTAGTAGTATGGTGCTATCTGCATATCTTAAATTGTTGATTTTCCTGTCTCCAATTTTCATACCTCCTTCCTCTGAGTCTAATAAATACAAATTCATTCCTTCAGGCAGTCAATCAAGATGGGAATTGTTAAATTTCAAGCAATACATACTGCAATGCTTGCTTGAAATATCCATGCCAACATTACAAGCATGGGGGTCCCGGGAATGAAGCCCCTTTTATGTGTGTGAAGTTAATATTTGCACAGGCAGGAAAAGGTGGCAGCATGTATTATCCATAAACTGCCACTCTATGATAGGGTTTTGTTGAAACTTTCTGATAGGAATCTTAAAAGTTCAAAATGAAGTGTGCAGCAATGACATCCAGCCACCAGCAATATTGTTGGATGGATGCATTTGGCTCAGTGTAGTGCCTCCACTTAGGGATGTAACGGATGCGGTGGCTTAGTGGTTACGATGCCAATTCTGAGGATTGGAAGGTTGCCAATTCGAGGCCCAAGTGCTGCATGATGGGGTGAGCTCCCATCACTAGTCCCAGCTTCTGCCAGCCTAGCAGTTTGAAAGTATGCAAATCCAAGTAGATAAATAGGTACCACTTTGATGAGAAGATAACAGTATTCATTGGAGTCATTCTGGTCATATGACCACTGGAGTCGTCTTTGGACAACGTTGGCTCTTCGGCTTAGTAACAGAGATGAGCACCAGTTATAACTAGACATACAGTCGGTTATGAGTAGACATTCATGTTAAGGGGAAACCTTTACCTAGTGCCTTCTTGGGTACAACATCCCCAAACCTTTCCCTCTGAATATAGTCAATGATCTTTAAACACTGCCCAGAAGCTAGGACCAACAGAAAACCTGCTGCCTCAAGTTTTATTATCTTTCTAAGTTCCCTGCTATCTCACTCCATTCTTTATGCTTAACAAGTTAAAATAATAATTTTCCTAAGAATAAACTACCTGCTTGAAATAAAAAAAAATGGAAAAAGTCATCAATCTAAATGATTCAAGCGCTTACTCAAAATATTTCTTAAACATGCTTAGTACTGGCAGCTGTACCATTGCAGCATCAATGGCAGAAAACAAAAGCAGATACAGATGATACTTTGAGAACTACAGGTGTACCTCTGTTAACAAAGCTTCTGACAGTGAAACACCTTTTTACAAAGGCTTTTTTATGCCTACCCATCCTCCTTTCTTCCTTGTGCTCAGTCTAGTTGGACATTTTTTATTTATTTATTTTGCAGCATCAACACTGGGACAATGATTAAGATGGGCTGAAGAAATACAGACTTTTGAAGTCAGGTTGCAGCAGTGTGGCTGCCATAAACAGTGCGATAAAGCATGAGTTGAGAAACATCAAGACCCTAGTTGATCCTCCTGAGCCATGTGTGCCTACCTACAACCACAGTAAACAGCAGCTGCCTCCAGAATCCCTCACTGAGCATATGTGAACAAAACAAAGAGAAAAGGAGAAAGTATATAAGCCAACTTCACAGATACTCCCAGTGTTTTAAAAAAGGGGTTGCAGACTACCAGAAATAGTGCAAATTGAGTCCACTTTAAGGGTTAGGGTTAGTGCTAGGGAATCATGGGAACTGGGTTTTTTTCTGAGACATTGAGCCTTCTCTGTCAGAGAGCTCTGGTGCCACAATAAAATACAGTTCCCATGATTCCCTAACCCTAACCCTAACCCTTAAAGTGGACTCAATTTGCACTATTTCTAGCAGTCTGCAACCTCCAAAAGGCCCTTCTCTTTGTCTCATCACCCTCACAAGTACATCTGTTGTAATCTATTATTTGTTTTTTTAAAAACTTGTATTTCTATACAATTTAAAATCTTGTAGGCACATGGTGAAGGGTATGTCTTGTAAAGGTAGCACATGGTGAAAGGAAGGCTAAAAATATTTCAAATTAAAAAAAATTATATTACATTAAAAATCCAACACACTATGAACGTTCAAAACAGAAAACACTCTAAAGGTTAATGGGTACAAAATGACAACAAAATAGTGTACAGCAATAAATCAGAAGAATGCCCCTCAAAATAAAAGCCATTAAAATCCATTTGAAGCAAATTGGTCTTCAAAACCCTTATGAATGTGACCACTGACTGGGCAAAATAACCCTCAAGAGGGCAGACCTTCATTTTGGAGAACCAGGGGATGCAGTTACAGAATATTAATAAAATTGTCTATATAAGTTTATATATTTGTAAATATTTGTGAAATTTCTCCATCTTTGATTCACTACTTGATCTTTGTAGCCACCATTGTGGCAAATCAGTATTATCCTGAATCAATGTCTTCTAACTGGAATGCATATTACAATTCCTCATTCACCTTTTCCAATCTAGACAAAGAACGCACAATGTTTGAAAGGTAAATAAACAGCACACAAGTTAGTGGTGGTAGATGGGGTGGAAAGGTGAGAGATTAAGAAAAATGAAAAAAAATTAACTGAGCACATTGTTAGATCTCAGGCTTTAGGACAGCTTTCTCCAACCTGGCATTTTCCAGGTGCACTACAAAACGAATCCTAACATCCCCAGTCACCAATCAGATAGTAGGATTCATAGCCCAACGTACTTTGGAAAGTGCCAGGCTGGGAAAGACATCTTTAAAAAACCTTATTAATTATTTAAGAAGTTAATTAACAATTATCCTAATGAATTCAATTCTACCGGCCCAATATTGACAACAATTAATTTATTTATTCCAAACTATCAACAAAAATGAATTAATTTTAAAATCTAACAGTCCAATATTTGTGTTATTTTAACAGCACAGAGTGTGGACGTTTTCACACTACCCTCCCTAAAGCCGGGTGGAGCCATTCCAGAACGGGTCGTGCCGCCGATTCCGGAATGGCTCCGCCGCCGGCAGGCTAATTCCTTTTGACACCCGGAATTACCTTTAAGCCGCAGAAGCCGGAGTTACAGGTCTTTTGGCTGGAGTGAGGCCGGACTTACGGCTCCGTGCGTCTGAACACACGGAGCAAGAAGCCGGACGGACGCAGGGATGGCACCGGAAGGGGCGGGGTTTGCCGCCGCACGTGTGTGAACACACTGGAAATGGAGCCGGAGTGGGGCCGGACGGAGGTAGGATTGAGTCCTCCTAAAGCCCCGTGTGAAAACGTCCTGTGTTTGAAGCATCCAGTGACATATACATTGTTTTGTTTTATCATTCACAGAACACACAAAATCAAGGCTGAAAACAAATTCTAAATTCCAAAAGCAGGAAACTAAAATATAACCCTGCATATTGGCTGGATGTCTGCAGTATGCAGGTATGATGAATCTGCTAGCAATAGAAAGAACCCAGTATATAAAAAAAGAAATGTTCAGACTTGATTGCAGAAGTAAGTGATGACCTCCTATGGGCACCCTAAGCATAGGGCAGTGGCATGTTCAGTAATGGAAAGTTGTTCCTACACACAGAAGGCTAACATATTAGACAGAAGTGGGGGGAAGATACAAATACCAAAATCATCAGCCCTCATGACTAATGGACATGTATGCTGGTGAATCTAATCCCCCTTTAAATTTTCTTTTTTAAAAGTTTCTTTAAGTTTTCCAGAAAAGACATTTGACAGAATCCTGTTGGAGCCTTACAGCTTTCTAAGTGGACTTACGTATGTCTGCAGGAATTAGAATACCACAGTTCCATAATGTCTGTTGAGAGACAGATTGATGTAATGGTTTGAGTGTTGGATTATGACTCTAGAAATCAGGGTTTGATTTCCCACCCAGCCATGGAAACCGCCTGGGTGAGATTAGGCAAGTCACACACTCTCAGCCCCAGAAAACCTCATAAAAGCTTAGCCTTAGGGTGTCCATAAATTGGAAACAACTTGAGGGTACACAACAACAACAAAGTTCATATCCAGTAGATGACTACTATCACATTACTACAAGCAGAGCCAGGAAAGTGCCCAATATGCCTAGGGTGCTCTTGCCGTTGTCCCATTATGCATCTTCGCAATTCAGTAAAGGGGTTTCTTAACATCTTGGCTAGGTAGGTAAGTATACGTGAAGTTAAGTAACATAACAGTTCATACAGGGTTCTGGCAAACAATGATAGTATCAATAACAGAACATCAAATCACCATTAGTATACTAAGAGCCATCAGATCTCAAGAGTATTGCTTAGATCAGGTGTGTGATGCACTCAGATTGTTTAACTCAACAGTCCAGCTACATTGTTCAAAAAGCACCAGGCCAAAACATGGCCATCTGCAATGGCAAATTAAACAGGAAAGTGTGTTCATGTTAGCAAAGGCAATAAAAGTTTCAGTGAAGTTGTTGTGCTCATTAACTGGATAACATATTCAAATTGCAGGTCAGTTTTTCAAATGAGGCTATTTGCCATAAGTCTAACTGTTTGTGTCATGGAAATTCATTCACATGTCTCTATTGGGAAGCTATTTCTATACTTGTTCACACTAGCAGTTTCTGGTTGCCAGCTTCTGGGCAAAGTACAAAGTGTTGGTGATTACCTTTAAAGCCCTACATGGTTTGCGTCCAAGTTACCTATGGGATTGCCTCCTCCCACATAATCCATATAATCTGCCCTGTAAACTCAGGCCCTCTGGGGGACATTTACTTCAACTGGCCAGAATTAGACTGGCAACTGTCACCTAAGGGACATTTTTATCAGCTGTCCTTAGACCGTGGAATGATCTGCTGGGAGAGATTCAACAGCTAAACATGATGCCTGAGATCCGTCAGATTACCAATTAAACAGCTTTTAAAAAGCTGTGAAGACGGATCTCTTCCGGCAGGCCTTTCCTGATTAGTGTCCGGCCAAGGAGTGAGTTTAATATATATATAATTGTAAACTGTTTATTTATTATTTACTGTTTTTAATCTTTCAATGTTTAATACTATTTTAAGGGGTGGGTGGGTTTGGAGGTGTACATTGTAGTATTTTATTGTTGTAAGCCGCCCCGATTTTTAAAAATATTATTATTATTATTATTATTATTATTATTATTATTATTATTAAAAACAGTATTAAAGACCTAGCTCTTCCAGCAGGCCTACCTAGTCGATTTTAAAGTTGGTATATGTTTAAATTTTATGTTGGCTGATTTTAATGTGTCCTATGTGTTTTAACTTAATGTATGTAAATTGTTTTATGTGTTTTAATCTATGTTGTACCCTGCCTTGAGCCTTGGGGAGAGGCGGGTAAGAAATTTATTATTATCGAGGCATGTGAGCCACCCACATAAGGATGTTTCTTTATCTCTGCATCCTCTCTAGCAAACAGGATAAATTGTTGTTAATATGTGACAAATGGACAGTCATGAGTTACAAGCTGTAAACTAGTTTCAGTGCATTTCCTTTCAGTGCTGCTGACATTATTTTATCAGAAGCATTAAATGTTTCTGAACGGTAGACAGGCAGTAGTTTGTATGTATAACTAGGCACACTGCAATAAAACATGACTTCTTACTACCACATACTCCTCCTATCCTTGCACCTTTCCATTTTGTACTTTTGTCTCCAATTTCTCTTTCATTACAATCTGTACCTATATTGCAAATGTTCAAAATGTGATGAATGCCAGCTTTCAAAAGCTAAATGCCAATTACTCCAGATGGAATCATCAAGTGTCCACCAATGCATTTCCAATATTCAGACTCTGTAAGTGAATGCTAGTCACTTTTTGGTGACTTTTCAGAGCCTTGCAAAGCTTCGGTTGGATTGTCAATACCAACCTATCAATGTCAACGATATAAATTTGGATATTCCCTGTAACATACGCAAGAGAAAATGTGCCCACTGCTTACACACAACCATGTATTTTCTCTCTCTCTTCCTGTGCATGTGTTTTACCCATGCTGTAATGTTAATACAATATTCATATTTTATACAGTAATCCCAAGAGAAGATTAATAAAACATTAATATTTTATTCATGTCTATATGAACATTTTATTAACCTTCCGTTAGGATTATTGTAAATGATTAGATCCAGGGTTGCATTTGAAAACAGACTGGAAACTTCAGCTAGTATCAAACAGGGCAGCTCAATTGTTAGAGGCTTGACTGGCATGATCACGTTATATCAGTGTTTTGCACTGTCTTGTGTTTCACCTAAAGAAGTGAAACTCTCAGTCAAAGTACTGTTTGTAACTTTTAGAACCCTAAACAGCTTTGAACTAAGTGACTTGAAGAAGCATCTCTTTAAGGTCATCAGTGAAATCCTTGTGCAGATGCCCTTAATAAATGAGGTGAGGTGGGATAGAAGACAGAGGGAGTTTTCAGTTGTGGCTCCCCAAATGTGAATTGCTGTTGTTGTATGTCTTCATGTCATTTCTGACTTATGGTGATGCTATCACAGAGTTTTCTCATCATCATTTCTTCAGAGGGGGGTTGCCTTTGCCTTCCCCTGAGGCTGAGAGAGTAAAAACCCTGATAGCTTTCCTACTACTAAAATAATAATAATAATAATAAATAAGCATTTCACACTTTAATTCCCCCCCTTTTTTAAAAAAAAACTTAAATTATTTACTTTAGATTTTAGTATGTGCCACTGTTTTTTTATCAGATCTGTTTCACTGCTAGTTTGCAGTTTGTGTTTCTAATTTGTGTACTGCCAAAAGCACTTGGGTTACTGGGCAGATGAAATACTCGGATAAGCAAATAAATACATACCGGTACATTGCACGATCAAAAGCTACAACACTGCAAAATAGCCCCAGCAAACATTGCAGAGGAGGAGGAGGATGAAGAAGTCAAAGAAAGCAAAGCTAACCCCAAAATCAAAGAGAGGGAACATTATCACGAAGACTTCTGTCTCCCTGGTTAAACTTGTCCAATAACAAGAGACCAGCAAAGCTAAGTAAAAGCCTTCCCTCCCATTCAGATCAGGACCAACTTCAGGTGCTTGGCTACAGCCAGCAGCCGGCTCTTCCTCAGTTATTAACTGTGATCTTTTATTAGCTGCGAGAGACTAGTACTGGCTCCTCCAAGCAAGCTCCCTGCCATGGCAAATAAAAGCAGATCCCTAACACATGCACATGTGTGCATGTAATCCTTTTGTTACAGCAGAATATCTGCAAGTGGAGTGATCTGCAACTTGGGACTTCAAAGGGGGAAAAATATTCCAACGAGCAAAAGAAAATTGGTGTGCACTTACCTAATACCTGTATCTCTGAATCTAGAAAAATCAGCAAGCTCTTCCCTATAGAAACTGATGACACAAGATATTGGTGTAGCTTGGAAGGCTCCTTTGTTGGGTTAGCTGCAACAGGCTAATAGGGGCCATCCATCTGGAATTTGTCGCAGGGCAACCATCCAGGCTTCAAACTGAGCCAGAGCTCATCTAGTTTTAGCCACAGAACTTGCCTCCACTCCCCCAAAAATGTGGGAAGGAAGGAGCAAATGGCTTTGTGTGTTGCAGTGAGTCTCTTCCTTAAGCAACTGTATTCCCTCTCCCTGGCAGCAACATCTGGCCTTGGGAGAAGGCAACAAATCTATACAGGACTCTGGAAAAGTTGGGGGGATGGCTTGGCGCCTGTGGCCCCTACTGATTCCCTTATGTATCCCAACTTGGGGTGGCTCAGCCAAGACAGGAGACAAATTTTAAGCAATCCTGCACAACCTGCTACTTTAAGAGATGGCTTCCTGCCTTCCAATTGCAAAGCCGTAGCCTTTTGAAAATTTTATAACCAATGTGACAAGAAGCACTATTTCTTGAAAAGTGTGGAGGAAATCAGAGCAGAGATTCTGCTTGAAAAGCAGAAAGGAGATGGAGAAGCTTTTGGGATCCCCCAAATAATAATTGGCTGCACTTTGATGTGAGTTCAGGTCAACTCTGACTTGCGGGGAGCTTTTCGTAGGGTTTTCTCGACAAGCTTTGTGTGGATGAAGTTTGCCACTGAGGCTGACGCAGTGTGAATTGTTGAATGTCATCCCAGTGAGTTTTTATGGCTGAGCAGAGATTCAAACCTTGGTTTCCTTGAGTCCAAGTCCAACACGCCAACCACTTCACCATGCTGGCTCTTAGAAGACACATACAAATTTAATCCCCACCATTCCAGGTTAATTAAATGTCCAGGTTGATTGTTTCTGCATATTAAAGACCAATTAATAAGACTAATATGTTTGGGGGGGGACTTTAACAAGAGGGAGCTAATGCACTGGGACTTAATACAAATGAGTTAACCATTACCACCTCTTTATCACTTTGTCTTCTTCCAAATCTGGCTGTTAAAGAACAGTCAGCACAGGGTTATATTTAGGGGCTTACTATAAAGTGTTGTTACTGCTTCCGTGTCTTCAAGTCATTTCTGACTTACGGCATCCTAAGGCAAACCTATCACAGGGTTTTCTGGGGCTGAGAGTGTGTGACTTGCCCAAGGTCACCCAGTAGGTTTCAAACCCTGGGCTCCAGAGTCAATCATCCAACAATCAAAACACTACACACCATACTGGCAATACTATAAAGCAGCATGGGATTGATTCTGGATGAAAGGGAAATACAGTCATGCAAATGTTTTTATATAGTGCACACGGAGGTTTATCAACATTTTATGATTGGTGTTTGGAGCATCGGACTTTTCCCAATTTTGACTGTACATACCAAGATTGAAACATAGCTCTCCATCACAACCATATCCTGCAAATTAATCTGGACTAACTACAGTATATTTTTTCTATCTGCATGGAATTTGCATTCTATGTAATCCCAGGCTCATAAAAACTGAAAAGTGTTTGTGTGCGTGGATTCCTGTGCAGTCTCTGAAGAAACTTGCCAAGAAAATTCCAGGGTAGGGTCCCCATAAATTAGAAACGACTTGAAGAGACAAGCAACAACCCTCTTCTATAGGCCTACTCAGAGGTAAGTCCCATTGATTTTTACTGGGGCATCTCTCCTTTAAATTGCAATCCTAGCCTTACTTTGGAGAACCAGTGAGGTATAGAAGTTTGAGTATTGGATGGGGTTTGGATTGAGTATTGGATTCAAATCCTGGCTCAGCCATGAAACCTACTGGGTAACCTTGAGTAAGTCACATTCTCTCAGCCTAAGACAAAGGCAAGGACAAACCTCCTCTGAATAAAAAGCCAAGAACACTTTATAATAGGGTCAGAAGACACGTGACAACAACAACAACGCATACTTGAATCATAGAATCGTAGAGTTGGAAGAGACCACAAGGGCCATCCAGTCCAACCCCCTGCCATGCAGGAACTCCCAATCAAAGCATCCCCGACAGATGGCCATCCAGCCTCTGCTTAAAGACCTGCAAGGAAGGAGATCTTGGAACTTAACTTTTCAGGAACTTTGTGCTATTTTTTAAGAGTCTGGCTGCTAAATAGTCCATCTTAAAGCAGCCTCAGAGGGAACCATATACTCCACTCCAACTATTCCGAAGTTCTTCCCTGCAGCCAAACTTTCCTCGCTGCACGTGTGAATCCACTTTAATCCGATCACCGTTCACACCATCGCAACACTTCCACCAAGGCTGCCCTTAAACTAGCTCCAAAGCCACACACCGACAGGAGACCCTAGTAAATCTTGTCCCTGGGGAAGGGACCTGAGTCAACGAGTCAAGGATCCCCAATCGAGCAGATCTCGCTCGATAGATCCACCACCGGAGCCAGGGTGGCGTAGTGGTTTGAGCGTTGGACTAGGACTCTGGAGAGACCAGGGTTCGAACCCCACCAGGGCTGACCTCGGGCAAGTCACACTCTCTCAGCCTCAGAGGATGGCAACGGGAATCCCCACTCTGAAGAAACTGGCCAAGGAAACCCCATGATAGAAGGCACACAACACACACACCACCAACCACAAAGAGCCACAACCCAAAGCTCTCTTACCTACGACGAGCCCAAGGAGCCACCAGGATGGAGACATTGTGCAAAATCCCAGGCGAGATCTTGGCCAAGGGAAAGAAAGAAAGAAAGAAAGGAAGAAAGGAGGAGGAAGAGGAGAAGCCTTGGGCCCAAGGAAAGGACCCGGGATCCACACGTGCGATCCTCCAAAAGAAGAGAAGGATGTCTAGGAGAAGTGGAAAGGGATCAGAGAGAGCCTCTCCTCTGGAGGGAAAAAGATGGCTTGGCTGGGTAGATTCTTCTTGTCTCCCTCCGTTGCTCAGGCGGAAAGGCAGGCTTGCGATGCTGGGGCTGCGATGCTTCTTGGCTTGTGCCTTCGGAGACGCTGGCAGGTTCCTTCCCCAGAAGAAGAAAAAGAAGAGGAGGAGGAGGAGACTCCGGAGGCAGGGCCAAGGGAGGCAGGCTCCCCTCCACTTTCCATGCACGCTTTGCACAGAGCCAGCCTCCTCTCTTTTCTCTCGCAGAGATATATTTGGCTGTGTGTGCGCGTGTAATACATATAGGTATGCATGTATGTATGTTTGGCTGTATCCTCACTGCAGAATACACTACAAGATCCTCACTGCACTTGCAGTGAGGATCTTGTAGTGTATTCTGCAGTGAGGATACAGCCAAGTGCAGTGGCCTTCCTCCTAGGAACCTGCAACCTGCATCTCCTCCTAGGAACCTGCAAGAACTCTTAAGATCTTCATCCTCCAAGGCAGAGAGAGTGTGACTTGCCCAGGGTCACTCAGTAAGTTTCCATGGCCATGGCAAGTGCAGTGAGGATCTTGTAGTGTATTCTGCAGTGAGGATACAACCAAGTGCAGTGAGGATTCTGCAGTGAGGATACAGTCAAACATACATACATACATACATACATATATATTGTTGTTAACTGCCCTCCTGTCGATCTCAACCCATGGAGACCCTATGGATGAGACATCTGCAAGACCCTCTGCCCTCCACTGCTCTGCTTAATTCCTGCAACCCCTTAATACCTGTGACCTCCTTCATAGAGTCCATCCATCTGGCATGTGGCCTTCCTCTCTTCCTATTTCCCTCCACCTTCCCCAGCATTATTGTCTTTTCCAAAGAGTCCTCTCTTCTCATGATGTGTCTGAAGTACAACAGCCTCTTGGCTTCCAGGGAGGTTTCCAGTTTGATCTACTCTAGGACCCACTTGTTTGTCTTTTTGGCTGTCCATGGGATCCTCAGCACTCTTTTCCAGCACCACATTCTCTCAAATGCATTGATTTCTTCCTGTCATCTTTCTTAACTGTCCAGCTCTCACATCCATACATGCTAACAGGGAATACAATGGCTTGTATGATTCTAACTTTTGTGCTGAGTTGTATATCTTTGCATTTTAGGATCTCTTCAAGCTCTTTCATAGCCACCCTTCCTATTCTTAATCTTCTGATTTCCTGACTGCAGTCCCCATTTCTATCAATGATTGATCCCAGGTATGTAAGTATTGGCTATATCCTCACTGCAGAAGTAATCCACCACTCAGGGTTGCCCTATTCTACTCCCTCATCCCAGGAATCTGGTTTCCATAGTATGCCAATTATTATAATTATGCCCATTATTTACACATGACTTCATAGGTTGTGACCAAGTGCTAGTCGTGAACTATGAAGCCCCACACGGTTTAATTCCAGGCTACTTGAGAGACCGCATCTCCTCCTAGGAACCTGCAAGAACTCTTAAGATCTTCAACCTCCGAGGCAGAGAGAGTGTGACTTGCCCAGGGTCACTCAGTGAGTTTCCATGGCCATGGCAAGATTCGAGTCTGTGCCTGGCAATTATGGTTGCAAGAATGGGGGGAATCCCCTTACCTGTGGATGCTTTTTCTGTGTCAATTAGGCCTTCAAAACTGGACTGATAATTTCCTATTCCCTATTATTATATGTATTTTTCATTTCTATCCCACCTGTCCTCTAATATACATGGTCTCAAGGTAATGTGCACAGCTCTGCTTCTCTCTGATTTATCTGAACAGCAATCCTTTGAGGGAAGTCGGGCTGAAAGAAATTGAGTGACTGGCCCAAGATCACCTACTGAGTTTTGTTGCTTAGTGAGGACTTGAACCTTCATCTGCCCAGTCCCAATCTAACGTCACCACAACACCAAATGCCTCTCATAGTCAGATTTTCAGAAAAGCCATTTCTAAAACTAATAAGCTGAAAACAAGCAAATTCCAAGTAGAACCAGAGAGTGTATCAGTTTTTTAACCTGTAACCATCACCTTGCCCAAGTGCCCTGCCTTTGTGCTTGGAAACTAGCCAGTGCAACCATCAAGAAACGCTTCTCCTGCTCCCCTGCTCTGCTGTCCTTCAACTACATGCCTTTCGTACCAGGGTGGCTTTGAGAGACCACTGTTGAAAAGTCTAGTATTATCCATAAAAACTGTTTCTGCAACCAGCCGGCCAACCCACCAGGACCTGGAGACAAGAAACAAAGTATGGATGAGTGTTTATCTTTTTCATTCATTCACTAGTGTTTTGTGGCTGTGTTTCCAGGGAAGAAGTGTATGACAGAGCCTGGTAGATGCCAACTTCTCTTCCCCCCCTTGAACTTTTTTTAAAAGTCTACAGCTGGCTTCCCGAAAATGCAAGAGGCCAGAAGGCATCTTGGCAAAAGGTCCCAGCATTACTCAAAGAGCATGACGATTGCTTATGTAATAGGCTGTATATTTTACTACTGACACTCTAAAATTAGGCAGAGAGAAGACAGCAGGAAGACTGATTTTCTGTCTCCTAACCTTGTTCAGAAATGTATTTGGGAAGTAAGTGAGCTGAAAACAGATCTGGCTTAGGATTCATATCACCTCTTTTATTTCCAGTCTAATCACTTTGGGGGCAGGATCCTACTGGTATCTTATGCATGGACAACTTCCCCCATAGTATTTGATTGATACAGGACATCTACAGTTGGCCCTCCATATCCACAGATTCTTTATCCATGGATTCAAGCATCCATGACTTGAAAATATTTTTTAAAATATATAAATTCCAAAAAACAACCCTTGATTTTTTTTCCATTTCATATCAGGGACATCATTTTACTATGCCATTGTATTTAATGGGACTTGAGCATCCACAGATTTTGGTATCCATGGGGGGGAGGGTATTGGAACCAAATCCCAGCAGATATCAAGGGTCCACTGTATATTGAGTTCAAGAGTGAGTTACCAGAGTTGCATATGCAGATCTCTTATATATATAGATATATATGCAGATGTCCACACAGTTGCAAATATAAGTGCAGGTGCACATCTGGTTATGCATTCAATTGTATATTTGTATATTTGTAGCCATTTGACACAGGAGTCTCACAGCACAATCAATATGTAATTCAACATATAGAGAATTACACTCCATAATGCCAGTATAAGCTCTTGGCCCAGGTTCTACTCTGTGATTCTATATCATAGAGTTGGTAGTGAATCCAGTGGCCAACCAGCTCAACCATGCAGGAATCCACACACAAAGCACCCCGAGAGGTGGACATGAAATTTTGTCTAAAAACTCCAATGAAGGATTGCCTACCAGCCTCCAAGACAGTTCATTTCACTGTTGACCATATTTATAGTGATCCTATATCCCAATAACAAACTCTCTCTCCTAGAACTCTGTAGCCAAAGCAGCACCATCTGTGCACACAAGAATACAATATGTTCAGGAATATACAGTAATATGTTTTTCAGAACTACAAACAGCATGGCGGGGGTGGGGGAACCTAACAATACATAAATGCAAAGGGATCTTGTAGCACCTTTGGGACATACTGATCAAAGACATGGTAGCATGAGCTTTTGTAGGTCTACTTCCTCAGATGCAAGGCCAAGTCTACAAAAGCTTATGCTACAAAGTATTTTGCCCAGATAGTCTCAAAGGTGCTAGAAGATCCCTTTGCATGCTGATATTGTCAGGGATGATGGGAGTTGTAGCTCTTCACCTCTGGCTCTAACTCACCACCTTGTTATGCAGCAGAGCTGACCAGCTTTGATCAGTGGTTGATGCTTCTTTCCCAAGCAGCAGAGTTTCAGAGAATAGGCTGAAGACCCTGACAAACTCTCCAAGCCTTCTCACTCTTCTTCCTGAGATGTCTTCAAACTTCTCCAGGATTCTTCTGGTTCTTGTATCTTCCCTCAAGACACCAGACAACTCAGTAGTCTTAAATAAAAGATCTACTTTATTCTACTATAAATACGATATGCCCTACAAATCACAATCCTTCTACACTTCACAATATCTCCAAAACTACTCCACAATACACCAAACTACTCCACAATATACATTAGCAAACATTGCAATTTATAGCCATTGTTAGACACCACCCACCAGTCAGTTTCCACCCAGTGGGTGTGTACATACATCTTGATTGGTCCACATAGATCATCCCATACCTAAGACCAACCCAAGTGTTTCATCACTTTACCTTGACCACTTAATGAGTCTCAGGTGTTTGCAATCTATCACAGGTGTTCTCAATATACCTTCTATAACTTTGTCCTTGGCTCTCAAGGCTTCTTAATTATATTATCTTTTTCACCTGTGTATCTTCCTGATTGCTCCTGCTTAGTCACTTTGACATTCACATACATATTTTTATTTCTATTACTGTATATCCCATGTTGCTTTTTCCTTAACAGATATTCCAGACTAACATGACTATGCCTCTGAAGAATACATAAAAACAGTCCAAAAAGAACTGAGAATGTTCATTTGGCATGGAATGAGGATTGACCTAGGAGTGGAGGCAGGGAATGGAATAAAGCAAAGAAAGCTGCAACACTGAAGAGGAGCTTTCCACATTGCAACATTTTGCTAGAGATTCCACTTGCATTTATCATCTATTTGATAGATTGACAGATGACAAATGCAAGTGCGACTTCTAATATATGTTTTGTATATCAGTAGCTGGAGATCATAAGATAGAAGGTAAAGTTGTATTCACGTCTTCCAGGTAGACAGTGTGTCGGACGCTCTGTGAAGAGAATCCTGAACTAGACAATAATTTGGTCTGATGCAGCAAGGCCATTCTATTGTCTATTCATCACTATACCACCCTCCCTTCAAAGAGACAAACTTGGCATTTATAGTTATTATCACATTCCTCTTAATGTCTGGATCCTACTTTTCTCTCTAAAAATAAGCCCTGCCCATATATTAATAAATTCTTGACTTTTGACAATCTTGATAGTTTCATGGAACTAACACTTTAGCTTCCCATTAAGTGTTCACAGATCTGATCAGTTAAGGCAGATTAGTTCTTTCATTGAATCATAGAGTTCTATGAAGGGCCATCCAATCCAACGCTCCACCATGCAAGAAGACACCATCAAAGCACCCGCAACAGATGGCCATCCAGCCTCTGTTTAAAACTTCCAAAGAAGGAAACCCCACCACTCCCCGAGGGAGTGTGTTCCAGTGTTGAACAGCTCTTACCATCAGGAAGTTCCTCTTAATGTTGAGGTGGAATCTCTTTTCCTGTTTCTTAATGCCTTTTATTTATTTCATTGTACTTGAAAACAAAGCTGTTAGAAATTGCTAAAATTTGCAGATTCTCCTTTTACCCTTTCAGTGCCAATAGGTGAAGTGTGGATTATAACAACTACAAGTAACTGAAATAGTGTGGATTCACTAACAGAGAATTAAGGGGTATCATTTTGTTCACAGTTAATCAATACTGCCCTACTTCTTTTTAATTTACTTTCTTTTTAATTCAAGAAAGTTCACTTCCTGCTTTTGATATTGGATATTTATTATTGGATGCACTTTTGAATCTCTCTTGTGCTATGCCCTCTTGTTATTATTTGTAACATGAAATAGACCACACATATGCTACAGAAATCATGTGTGTATTTTTTACTTGTGTTGGTTTTCCATTTACTGCTTTTTAGCTTCAAAGTAAGCAAAAAGCAGTTTATAAATCTTCATGAAAATGCTCTAAGACTCCTGATCAGTAATGCATCTAGGAAATTTGAGTCAAACCAGACATTGCGGGGAATGTGTATTCCCAAAGTTAATCCATTTTTTTCTCTCACGGTAGGATTTCCTCAGAGATATGTACTACCTCAGTAATCAGAACTGCAAATTAAGCCTGTGTTTACCTTCCATTGCCTAATCACAAGACAAAGTGTGGTAAATACGACATGACAAACAGATGTCTTTCACCTCTGAAAGTGGTACTTTGGTTAAAAAAAAGTGATAAATGATCTAGTTTGATCTTTAGACTCTAGACTTACAGAGCCCAGCCCTCTCTTTTAGATGGACACGTGTGGTATTTTTGTTGTGCAATATACAAATAAGAATCTCTCCTCCTGAAGATACACCATTCTAATGCTTTAAAAGCTGTGGAATAAACCTGGGTTGCATACAGGCTGCATAAGGGCTGCATACAGGAGAATGCAATAAGACCAGTCTTTGAAGTGAAACACATGCGTATCCTGTCAGGAAAATGACAGGATAAAGCACTTGCAATAATCTCCAGAGAGTCATCAAAATTCAAGAGTAAGATGACTTCCACAAATTCACACAGGACTAAATCCTATTGTTGCCAACTAGAACAGAGCAGTTGACTCAAAGCGATTTAGCTATGTATTCAATGGGTCTGCTCTAGCATGGTATAGTGGTTTGAGTGTTTGACTACAACTCTGGAGACCAGAGTTCGATTCCCCAGTCTGCCATGGAAGCTCACTGAGTGGCCTTGGGAAGTCACATACTTTCAGCCTCAAAGGAAGGAAATGGCAAACCTCCTTTGAACATACCTTGCCAAGGAAACCCCATGATAGGTTTGCCTTAGAGTTGCCATAAGTTGGAAACAACTTGAAGGCACATAACAATAAATTCTAGTTTGAAGTAGCTAGCAGGATTCCAGGCACACTGTGATACATAATCAGCAGAACAAGGTATAGTGCAACAACCATCTAACTACATGAGTGTAAATGTACACTATGCAAGCACAATGTATGATCCCAGTCAACATATTATACATTATACATTAATATCAATGAATCAAGATCCAAATGGTATTGAAAATGGTATTTTTTTCCACTGCAGAAAGATTAAGGCCAAAACTTTAACCAAAACCCTAATATAAACTCTGGCAAAAATTACTTTGTGGAGAATATTTTAATTGTCCCAAGATGCAACAAACGAAAGTGAGAAACAGCACTTCTCATAATATAGTACCATTATTTTTTTCACTCATATGTACATTTTAATCTCTGGTTACTAGTAGCAGCTGGTCAAGGAACAGAAGAAGAAGAAGGAACTTGTTCAATTTGTCTTCTCAGAGGTTAAGGTAGAGCTGCCTGCCCTTCACAAGATGGAAACTAGCTTTGGGTATTTTAGATATCCAGATTTGATCATTGACCTTTCAACAGTTCCTAGCACAGGGATGAGTAATGAGTGGTTGAATCCATATGCTCTCTGCTTTGGGCTTATTTTATAAATATTTTTGGGAGGGAGGGAATAAAATATCGCTAAACCTACACTTATCAATAGTGATATACCCCATATCATGGTCTTTTCATTGTCTATTAGTAAAAATCTCTAAATCTTTGGAAGAGACTTTCTGAGACTTAAAATTCAAGCAAATAAACTTTGTGCAGGAGTGATTTGCACAGCACTAGGAGTTGTCTGATAGTTCTGAAGATGGAGGGATTTGGACCAGGTTCCTAATCTTCTGCTTTGCATATTTAGCAAGAGCCATCCCATTTTCCAGAACAGGATCAGATCACTGAGCCTACTGCTTTTGACAAATCCTTACACTTTCGTGATTCAGTTTTCCTGCCAAAGGATGAGCTTTCAATATTAAAATATCTCCCTCCTCAAGTACTTACAACCATACTTCCATTAACAAAGTGTCCATCAAAGACGTTTCTTTTGACAAAGGCTTGCCTACCCAGCCCATGTTTCCTTGTCATCTTCTGCCTAGCTTGAGGTGTTGTGTTTTTTTTTAGCTGTACCAGTATTCAGAGGATGGTGAAGGAGGGTTGGAGAAATACAGAACTGTGGAGTTGGGTTACAACAGTGTATTTGGTGCAAACCATTCAATAAGCAAAGCTGGAGCTGAGAAAGAGAGATTCCAATCTAACCAATCCTACTGTAGCTATGCATACCTGCCCACAACAGGCAAAGTAAATGGTAGCTACCCCCGAGCATCTGTGGACAGCAAAACAGAGAGAAAAGAGGAAGACCAGATAAGTCTATCCTGTTATCCCTTGCATGTTCAAAAAAGAAAGAAAAGAAAAGTATAGATTGCCTACCAAAATGGAAACCACAACAAAGGTGAGGGCTAGTGAAAGGAAAGGTCATCCTTGGATGCATTTTGGAAGTAGTATTAAAGGGGTCTCTAGATGGTTCAAAATGTTTTTTTTTTTTACCTATGCAAATCTTACATGACCTGGTGGTTTTATTTCATATGTACATATTGTTAGTTTTTAATTAAAAAAAAAGAAGAAGCTCACAACAGGTCATGTCTCCCTTATCTGGAATTCCAAAATCCAAAACATTCCAAAAACCAAAACTTTTTTCATAGGTGGCTGAGATAGTGACACTTTTGTTTCCTGTACATACTTTTTCATGCACAAAATTATTTAAAAATTTTGTATAAAATTACCTCCAGGCTAAGTATATATGGTGTATATGAAACATAAATGAATTTTGTGTTTAGATTTGGGTCCAATCTCCAAGATATTTCATTATGTACATATATGCAAATACAGATATTCTAAAATAAAGTAAAAATCCAAAAACCAAAACATCTCTGGTCCCAAACATTTCGGATAAGGGAGACCTAACCTGTAGGACATGTTGAACCTTTTTTATGCTCCTTCCAACTCTAAGATTCCATTGTTCTTTTTTGTGGCTCAGGAACATTTCTCTATTACTTTCATGTTATTTCTGCCTCTGGTACCAAATTTTCTGTTAAAGAGGCAATGCCTGGGAACACATCTCCTTTCTTTATACCTATATTTAGATCTTCTAATAAAATATTGAAGCCTAGACTTTTTGAAGCTGAGATGGAAGGACCCATTTCAATCTCTTTCTCTCCTCTTATGAAGCTTCTTTCTGTGGGTCTCAAATAACAAACAATATAACTATGGCAAGAGTAATGCTGAATACAGTTGTTAAACCACACAAGGATGGTCAACTGGAAATATGTGCAATACATTGGAAGGAACTAATGCATTCCAGTGGTATTTGGTGTTATTCTTTTTGCTGCCATTTCACCAAGACTCTTCCAGTTGGTTTGTTCTAACCTTGGTAATGGGTTGGCAAGTCTTGTGTGACCCATTCTGCCAATAAATTACCACTGAGCTGAACTGAGGTTGACATTTGAATAAGAGACGTGTGGAAACTCTCCTGCTGTTTGGCCTCTTACAGGATCCTCCATTAAGTTTCATCCTGCCTGACATCATTTTGATGGGCAAAGTGAACTAAACAGAACATTTGAGCCTGCTTTCCCCTCTTCTTCATTTCCTTCCTAAATTGGCCTCATTTGAAAAAGAAATGATTGATAGTTCAGCTGTCACCAGCTGTAGACATGACAGTAAATAGCTCTCAAGGATTTTTTCATCCTCAAAAAAGGAAAGAAAAATAGATGTGTGCCCTCATATTGGCAATGGACAAGAAACGAAATGTTAACTAAAGGTAGATGTGAAATGGTGTTCTGCTGTTCAAATAAAGAAAAACATGGAGCATCATCATTCATGCCCTGAGTTTTCTGCTGGAGAGATGAGAGGTGGAAGCCAAGATATAATGACTCTGATAGTTCAAAACTCATTCCACTGTTTCAGCTAAAGCTTGAGGTTAAGAGCCGAAAAAAATAGACAAGACTTCTAAATGTGAAAAATCGATTGAGACGTGCTCTAAAAGGAAATATTGTGTTGAAAAATTTCCTGTCTTTGTGGACAGTGCCAGGTTTGGGGGACCCTTAATGCTCCCCACTTGAGTGGATCCCTTGATTGTAGCATCCTCTCTTTCCCTAATCTTAGTGGACAAATAATACAATTTTAAAAGGGGGCAGCCCAGCCAAGAAGTTCAATTTTATTCTGTTTTTTTCAAGTTTGATCTCTAATTTTTCAGTCCTCCTGGTTCCATTTCGAACTGAAGGGTTTTTTTAATAGACAGAAATAACAGCAGATATTTCTCTGCAGTTTTCAAACTGAGAAGCTTTTTGTGAGCACATTTTTGTACGTAGTCTTCCATATTTCCCATTGTTCGTTTTTTGAATGTATACACATTGTCAAACTTCCCCTGCAAGATGAACAGGAAACCTGAGAATGTACAAGTTGCATATTATATTTGGGTCTGTGTTGTTGTTGTTATATTTATATGAATTCTGCTTTTTCCCAAAATTAGGACTCAGAGTGGTTCACAATCTAAAAGAACAATACAAATTAAAAACATACAAAAAATTATCCACAAAATTAAAACAATTCAAACCACAACTTAAAAGACTAGCATGCAATTTAAAAAGATTTTAATGCTATTAAAAACAGTTCAGTTGAAACAATATAGCACCCCCCCCCCCAGCCTATTCTTTAAAAACTTCTGTTTTAAAAGCCTGCTGGAATAAAATAAGCCTGCCAACAAAATGACAACAAGAAAGGGTCCTTTCATTGGCAGGCTTTTTTTTTTAAAAAAAATTCCAACAGGCTTTTAAAATAGAAAGTTGAGGGGCAGCTTCTGAGGAGGCTCTCTTCATTTCCAGAAGGTGCAAATGGGAGTGCACTAAAATTTGAACCCAATGAACCTTTAACTGGTGCCTGATATTTTACTTCTACAAAATCTTGTTGGCGCTTTGAGATAGCATCATTATGAAGAAACTTCAGCCTGAATTCTGTTGTTTGTCTCAAATAGAGTAGAACCATTTAAGCAATGGGAATGATTCAGTGTATCTACATTGGAATTAACCAACAGGATTCTGGCATCTGTGTTGAAGGTCCAGAAATGATAGCCTTTTGGCTAAAGAGCGGGGTATAAATACTTCTTCTTCTTCTTCTTCTTCTTCTTCTTCTTCTTCTTCTTCTTCTTCATTTTGTCATGGAATCAAAATGGTCAGAGACACCAAAGCTATCCACTTTGTGAGGTTTGAGGAGCACTGGGCCTTGTTTACTGCAGGGTAGGGTTGGTTGCAGGGTAGAGAGACAGTGTGATATAGTAGTTTGAATATTGAACTAGGACTCCAGGAGACCAACATTCATATCCTCTCTTGAACATGGAAGCCTTGGGCAAGTCAGACTCTCTCAGTCTTGGAGGAAGTCAATGGCAAACCCCCTCTAGAAATGTCTTGCCAAAAAAAACCCCTATGACTCAGAGTCAACTTGAAGAACAGTAACAGAACAATAACAAAATAAACACAAATTTCTCCTGAGGGCTGAAATTAGAGCATGAAACATGAGCAACAGTGTCAACCTGATATCAGTTGGGCAGTAAATCCTCTGTAAAATCTTATTTAATGGAAAGGGTTCAGCACTTTGGACAGCTTCTTTAATTTACGGACTAAAACCCAGAGCAAATCCATCACCCCACTGAGATGGAACTCATCAGTGGCCATTGCATAACAAGTACATTTTTAAAATTTAGTATATTAAATTCATCTCTTTTACAACTTTACCAAGGAGTACTCACTGTATGACTGTGGGCAGATCATATGTCAAGAGCATCAGGGGAAGGCAATGGCAAACCTTTTCTGAGCAATTGTTACCAAGAAAACCCCATGATAGGTTGCCTTATTTTCTCCATAAGTTAGAAATGACTTGAAGGAACACAACAACAACACATCCTCTGTACTTATCATAGAATCATAGAATCATAGAATCATAGAGTTGGAAGAGACCACAAGGGCCATCCAGTCCAACCCCCTGCCATGCAGGAACTCCCAATCAAAGCATCCCCGACAGATGGCCATCCAGCCTCTGCTTAAAGACCTCCAAGGAAGAAGACTCCACTACTCTCCGAGGGAGTGTGTTCCACTGTCGAACAGCCCTTACTGTCAGGAAGTTCCTCCTAATGTTGAGGTGGAATCTCTTTTCTTGCAGCTTGCATCCATTGTTTCGGGTCCTAGTCTCTGGAGCAGCAGAAAACAAGCTTGTTCCCTCCTCAATATGACATCCCTTCAAATATTTAAACACAGCTATCATATCACCTCTCAGTCTTCTCTTCTCCAGGCTAAACATCCCCAGCTCCCTAAGTCGTTCCTCGTAGGGCTTGGTTTCCAGACCTTTCACCATTTTAGTTGCCCTCCTTTGGACACGCTCCAGTTTCTCCACATCCTTTTTGAATTGTGGTGCCCAGAACTGGACACAGTATTCCAGGTGAGGCCTGACCAAAGCAGAATAGAGTGGCACTATTACTTCTCTTGATCTAGACACTATACTTCTACTGATGCAGCCTAAAATTGCATTGGCCTTTTTAGCTGCTGCATCGCACTGTTGACTCATGTTCAACTTGTGGTCTACCTGGACTCCTAGATCCCTTTCACACGTAGTCTCATTCAGCCAGGTGTTCCCCATCGTATATCTGTACTTTTCATTTTTCCGCCCTAAGTGCAGTACCCTACATTTCTCCGCATTGAATTTCATTTTGTTAGCTTCGGCCCAGCTTTCTAGTCTATTCAATTCATTTTGAATTTTGATCCTGTCCTCTGGAGTATTAGCTACTCCTGCTAATTTGGTGTCGTCTGCAAATTTGATAACTATGCCCCCAATACCGTCATCCAAGTCATTGATAAAGAGATTGAATAGCACTGGGCCCAGGACAGAGCCCTGTGGCACCCCACTGGTCACTTCTTTCCAAGTTGAAAAGGAGCCATTGTTGAGCACCCTTTGGGTTCGGCCAGTCAACCAATTACAAATCCATGTAACAGTTACTTTGTCCAGCCCACATTTTACCAGCTTGTTTGCAAGAATGTCATGGGGAACCTTGTCAAAGGCCTTACTGAAATCAAGATATACTATATCCACAGCATTCCCTTCATCTACCAAGCTGGTAATTTTATCAAAAAAAGAGATCAGATTTGTCTGGCATGACCTGTTTCTCTGAAACCCATGTTGACTTTTTGTTATTATGAAATTACTTTCCAGATGTTCACAGACTCTCTGTTTAATGATCTGCTCCAGAATCTTTCCTGGTATTGATGTCAGACTAACTGGACGATAATTGTTGGGATCCTCTTTTTTCCCCTTTTTGAAGATGGGGACAACATTTGCCCTCCTCCAGTCCACTGGGACTTCTCCTGTTTTCCAGGAGTTCTCAAAGATTATTGCCAATGGTTCCGATATTACATTTGCCAGTTCTTTTAATACCCTTGGATGTAATTCATCTGGTCCTGGAGACTTATATTCATTTAGATTAACCAGATGTTTCTGTACTATCTCTTTGCTTATTCTGTGCTGAAATTCTCCTATTCTGTCCTCTGCTCCATTATCCTCAGGTTGAGCACCCTATGTCTTTTCTGAGAAGACTGAAGCAAAGAAGGTGTTGAGTAATTCTGCCTTTTCTTTGTCCCCTGTTAGAATTTCTCCATCTTCTCTGCACAGTGGCCCTATCATTTCCTTCTTCTTTCTTTTGCTATGGACATACCCCCAAAAGCCCTTTTTATTGTCCTTAACGCCTTTAGCAAGCCTGAGCTCAATCTGTGCTTTAGCTTTTCTGACTTTATCCCTACATGTGCTAGCTATTTGTTTGAATTCCTCTTTGGTGATTTCCCCATTTTTCCATTTCTTATACATGTTCCGTTTAAAACATAGTTCACTTGCAAGTTCCTTAGTCATCCATCCTGGTTTCTTGAGGCACCTCCCATTTTTCCTCCTCGTTGGCACGGTTTGAAATTGTGCCTTCAGTATCTCCCTTTTGAGAAACTCCCATCCATCTTGAACTCCCTTCTCTTTTAGTATTCTTGTCCATGGGATCACCCCCAGTATTTCTCTAAGTCTAGTAAAATTAGCTTTCCTAAAGTCTAGGATGCGTGTCTGGCTATGCCTGGCTTCTCCTTTCCACTGTATAATAAACTCGAGGAGGACATGATCACTCCCGCCTAAGGATCCAACCACTTGCACCCCATTAACTAGGTCTTCCCTGTTAGTTAGGATCAGATCTAAAATAGCTGACTCCCTCGTTGCCTCTTCCACCTTTTGGACAATGAAATTGTCTTCGAGGCAAGTGAGGAATTTTGCTGAGTTTGACTTCCAGCAAATATCAGGAAAGTTGAAGTCACCCATCACTACTATATTTCTCCTTTCTGAGTGTGTGGCCATCTGTTCTAGAAAGGCATCATCCAGTTCTTCTGCCTGAGTCGGGGGTCTGTAGTAGACTCCCACAATAACATCCCTGTTGTTTCTTTCCCCTTTAATTTTTATCCAAATGCTCTCCACCTGGCTTCCAGGATTGTTGTCCTGGATTTCTTCACTGGTGTAAATATCCCTGACATATAATGCTATTCCTCCTCCTCTCCTGTTTGGCCTGTTTCTCTTGAAGAGGTTATACCCCTGTATTTTTACATTCCAATCATGAGACTCATCCCACCAGGTTTCAGTGATGCCTATTATATCATATTTGCTTTGTTGCGCTAGGAGTTCAAGTTCATCTTGCTTATTTCCCATGCTCTGTGCATTAGTGTAGAGACATCTAAGACCATATGTCTCCTTTACTTGCTGCCTTAGCACGTTTTTTTGCCTCCCACTGTTGGGTCCCTCTACTGTTTGCTTTGTTTCCTCTATGACAGTTTGACTATTTTTTCCAGTCCTTTTGTCTTCCAGGGTGTTGTCTCCCTTCCCCACATAACTCAGTTTAAAGCCCTCCTGATCAAATTCTTCAGACTGTTGGCAAAAACGTTTCTTCCAACTGGTGTGAGATGCAGCCCATCCCTTGCCAGGAGTCCGCCCTCATGGAACCGCAGCCCATGATCCAAGAATCCAAATCGTTCTCGACGACACCATCTGCGGAGCCAATTGTTGACATCTGCTATCTTCCTCTCTGTTCCTGGACCGTGCCCTTCAACTGGCAGTAGAGACGAGATGACAATCTGTGCCTCCATTTCTTTCAGCTTCTTTCCTAGAGCCTCATAATCCCTTTTGATGTTTTGAAGGCTGTGTCTTGCTGTGTCGTTCGTTCCCACGTGAACCAAAAGGAAGGGGTATTGGTCGGTAGGCCTGACCAGTCTTCTCAGCCTCTCTGTCACATCTCAGATCTTTGCCCCAGGGAGACAACACACCTCCCGAGACATCTTGTCAGGCCCACAAATCACTGCTTCTGTCCCTCTCAGCAAGGAGTCCCCCACCACGACCACACACCTCCTCCGAGGCTTAGCAGCGACTGTTCCCTGTGGTGGTACTCCCAGCTCTTTCCCTGAAGTCTGTTCATGCTGCTCTTCCTCATCCTCCTTGGTAAGGGAAAGAGCTTGAAAACGATTCTGTAGCTGAAAGCTCCCAGAACGATCTCTGGTCTCCCTACTTCTACGTGTGACATTCCTCCAGCTGTCTACCTCCTGTGTATGTGGTGTGACGTTCTCTTCCCCAGCAACTTCCACTGTGTGGTCCCCGTCCAAGACCGTTCGTTCCGTTCTGTCTAGGAAAGCCTCTTGCTCCCTAATATTCTGAAGTGTAGCTACCCGCGCCTCCAGCTGCTGTACTTTCTCCTCCAAGAGAGCTACCAACTTGCACTTGGAGCATGTGTAGTTCCCGACCTCTGTAGGTAGGAAGACAAACATACCACAGGTATTGCAGGTGACGGCAGCAGTTCCTTCAGTATCCATACTAAGTATTAAAAAGGACTATGGCTTTCCTCCTCAAAGAAAATCTCTTGCTAAAACCAATGTTAAAGTCTGCAGATGACCAAAAGTTTTCTACAATTGGTAGTGGTTATAAAATTCGCGCGCCTAACGCGAATTACAACTGGCTCTGGGAGCAGTTGTAAAGAGCTAACTGCCTAGCTCACCCCCTATTGATTTGCAAATGCTCTTAACAAAGCCCCACCCGCTGAGTCACAGTCACACTTCCCCCAAGAGTTTTTACTTAGCAGGACCTACTTCTATGTAAACAGACTTGGTGTCAGGTCTGAAAAACAGTTTCGGACACAGAATCATAGATTTGGAAGGGGTTGCAAGGGCCATGTAGTTAAATCCCCTGCCATTCAGGAATGCACAACTAAAGCATTCCCAAAAGATGGTTAGCTGACCTCTGTTTAAAGACCTCCAAAAAAGGAGAATCCACCATCCTCTAAGGTGGTTTATTCTACTGATTTCTTGGAAATGCACTTATGAGGGGATTGGATGTATTCTTGGTTCTCACAGGACCTTTGTAAGATAGGCCCCACAAAATAATTTGTTATTATTAACTGCTGTCAAGTTGACTTCAACTTATGGCAGCCCTATGAAAGACATCTAGAAATCATTCTGTCATCAGCAGCCTGGCAAACGCAGGCCTTGCAAACTCAGACCAGTGGCTTCCTTGATTGAATCTATCCACCTGTAATGCAATCTTCCTCTTTTCCTACTGCCTTCTACCTTACCAAGCATTATTGTCTTTCCTAAGGAGTCATGTCTGCTCATGATAAGTTCAAAATGCATCAATGTCAGTTTAGTCATCTTGGTTTCTAGGGAGAGTTCAGTCTTAATTTGCTCTAATATCAATTCATTTGTCTTTTGGGTGATCCACAGTATCTATACACCTCTCCTTCAGCGCCACATATCAAACGAGATGATTTTATTCCTGTCAGCTTTTTTCACTATCCAACTATCAAAACCATACATAGGAACTGGAAATACTGTAGCACTCCTGACTTCAGTATTTAATGGTACATCTTTACATTTGCGGATATTGTCAATTTCCTTCACGGCTGCTCTTCCAAGTCTTAATCATTTCCTGATTTCTTGACTGCAGTCTTCATTTTGATTAATGATTGAGCCAAAAAAAGATGTATAAATAATAAAAACTATAATAAATAATTTCGCCTTTATGATTTGGTCTGCTTGATCAGACCAAAGAACTGTCTAATATAGCATCCTGTTTCTCACTTTAAACAGAGAAAATCCTGGGAGCTGTGGTTTGTGGAAAAATCACCAATGAGAGATCTTACTACCATTCTTGTTTGTTGTTGTTAATTGCCTTCGCATTGATCTCGACCCGTGGTGACCCTATGGATGAGACATCTTCAGGTCCCTCTGTCCTCTACTGTTCTGTCCAGCTCCTGCAAACCCAATTTTTGTGGTCTTTTTAATAAAGTCCATCCATCTAGCATGTGGCCTTCCTTTCTTTCTACTTCCCTCCATTATTGTCTTTTCCTAACATTATTGTCTTTTCCAACAATTCGTGTTTTCTCATGATACGTCCAAAGTATGACAATCTAAGTCTTGTCATCTTGGCTTCTAGGGATATCTCTGGCTTGATCTGCTGTAGGATCCATTTGTTTGTCCTTTTGGCTGTCCATGGAATCCTCCACTCACAAATTATTACCACTCCAAATAAATGCCATAATGATATTCCAAGGAAAAAGGAAATTACATGCCCTTTTACTTTTTCAGTTAAATTACTGAGATTAAATGAACAATATAACTATATTAACCTGCAGGGTGTTTTGTTTTTTTTAAGAAAAGTACTTGGTGCTCATGAGGTTTTGAGGGTGGTGAGGTACCTTCTCTTCTGAATGTAGGAACTCCTGTTTGAAGGGAATGTGGCATTTCAATACAATGGGAGTGGCTTCTTATGACTCTCCCACCTCTTCCAACCCACCTTTTTTCAATGCCAAAATTTTCTGTGAAAACAGCTGAGCTTTTTATTTTTTTCACTCACACCTGAAATAAGAGGAAAATATTATTTAGGGCCTAGCTACATAATGATCTCCTTCAACAAAAGCCTAGAGTAGAAGAGAATAATAGGTGAAAGGAACAAAGGCAGTGATGCTGTTTTCAGGTTATCATCAGGGAGGTGGAAAACCCTTCCATATCATCACAACTGCCAAATACCCCATTGGTCATAGAATTCCTGAGTGCAGCAAAGGATTCTGGGATGCACCCTACAAAACCCAGTATGGTATCTCCTCAATGCTCTGAGTAAAATGGACATACATTCTAGAATATACCTAACATTCCTTTGCATCTACATTTATGCTAAGGAATGATAGCTAGTGATAGGCAAATTTATTATTATTATTATTATTATTATTATTATTATTATTATTGGTGAAGATGGTCCAGCATTACTGATCTTAGTGATGATGACAATAAGTATCTGAAGAATCTCAAAGTTAGGTGGAAAGGTAGTTTGAAAAACCAATCAAACTCTTTGCTAAAAAGAATTCTTAGATTACGGTCAAGACACTAGCACTTTTGGAAAAGGCAAAGGAACACTGCAGCCATATGCCTACAGGGGTAATACATACTCTCCAAGTGGTAGGGATTGCCCCAGTTAATCTTCTGTCATCCCACTTTTTCAGCTACTTTTAAAATGCCCCAGTTTTTTCTCTCCTCCTCCCACTCTCCCCCTTTCTCCTCTGCTTACTTCCATCGCTACAAATTGAGTTCAATGTGCAAGACTAGTTTGCATCCAATTAACTCAGCAGAGGAGAGAGAAGGGGGACAGGATCTTGCTCTTCCCCATTGCCCCATGGGTGAAAACAAACTACTGTGGACTGTGTGATTTTCCTTATTAATAATCTTTGCCATCTTGATCACACTCTGATGTTGTTTGGCCACACATGTCCCAGTTTTCATCTATGGTAGTTGATATATATAGCTGGGGTTCCCTGGTGTATTCCCTCTTTTCTTGACTGATTTCTTGCCTTCTTGAATTGATATTCTCAGGTCTGACTCCATTTCAGATTGCCTCTTCCAGTAGTCTTTGCCAGAGGTGTAGCTAACCAGGAAGAGCAAAATAAGAGCATTGCCCCTCACATAGGAGTTCTTCCCCCCCCCCCCTGAAATTTTCCTTCATTGCTTGAATTTCAAGCATTGGAGTAACTTAAAACTTCAGATGAACATGTAGAAATACATTTTAGGCACCCAAACAAAACCCAAAAATCAACCATACAAAGGGCCTTATCACCCTACTTCTTTATTCTGCGTTAATCCACTCCAGCCATTTGCAGTAGGGATACTGAATTGTACTGCATCTTGCCAGATTTCTGCAGTAATTTCACCATTAGTATGCTTTGCACATGGATTTCTCTTCCACAGCACCCACGTCATAGCCTCCTTCACTATCAGATCCCCAGCTTCATGATTGGTCCTTTCATTGTTTGTTTTGCCACCATGGGGTCACAGAGGAAAGACATCATGCTAATGCCTATTGCTGGTCATGATACTTTCTCATGAGTGGTTGAACAGGAAAAGAAGGTGGCCACATCACCACCACAATTTTTTCAATCTTGTGTAGATGAAACTGCCTACTTTTGAACATTTGATTTGAACTCATGTAGTGGGGTATACTTTGGCATTTTAGCCATTTCCTTGTCACACCAGCATCACAGCATCTTCACATTGTGACGCCAACCTGTCAATGTGCTGCAACTGAGAGTCATCTTCTCAGACCAAGCACTGGAAGTAGTCTGTGGATTCCCTGCACAAATCTTCTGGGGAATTCCAAGGAGAGAGGAACTAGCTGGCCACACCACCAAACCACCCACATTCCACCCAGTAATGGAGTCCTCACAGAAGGAAGTGGGATCAGAGTTCATCAGCAAACAAACAAACAAACAAAACCCTACTGTTTGGTGATGCAAAAGTTGGTCATTAACAAATTATTTCCAGTGTGCAAAAATGCACATTTCAATGGTGCTACAGTGGAATGATGGCAGTGCACCAACAATGTCATGTGGTATGGCATGATAACTGGTAGTGCTGCATCACTATGTCGCCATAGCACCATTGGACGATAAAGCCCAAAGTTCCAAAAAAAAAAATGTGAACATAGCAAATCTAAGAGTTCTCAAGTGTGAACAGTGTTCATTGTTTACTCTCTGTAAGGCTACAGATTTGGGGACTGAAGGAAAATTAATTGGAGGACAGAATTCTTATTGGGATGGGGCAATGCTTTCTTATTTGCCTTCATCATGTACCAGCAACCCTGTCCTTGTCTATCTATCAGACATATCATTTCCTTAACAAATATTTTCTCTTTACCAAAAACCATCTTTGGTATTGCTAATTCCAACCAACAAGGATCTATGTAAAGCCATCAGGCACTCGCCAGTATAAGAATCCCAATAGATCTCCCAGACCACAGCAGCAGTTGATAAGATCTGGCTTATAGTGTGGCCTGCTTTGCCAAGGGTACTATGACTAAATCAAAGCAGAGCTGAGTTACTGGAAATAACAATCCCTTAAGCAACTAAATTCAGGGTTTTATCCACTTTTTGGCAAACTCTCCTCTGAGTATTCCTTTGTTAAGAAAACCCCATGGAATTAATGGAATTGCCTTACATCTACAGATGACAAAGAGACACATGCAAATGCACAATCCCCATCCCCCAAATTACACATTTCAAATACATTTAGAAAGTGGAGTTGCACACATCTTCCTCTTGGCTGTCTCTTGGGCTTTAATAAGATCCATGAAGCACAAAATAAGCACATCAACATTGCAATATTACAGAGTAAGTGGTATTTATAATGACAATTTTAACTTTCAAATTCTGCCTCTAATCCTTCTCTTGCCATGTTTCCAATGTGAGCCATCAACAGATCATCACAACAGTCAAATATCTTATGGATGTTTTTGCAGTTACGTTCCTCCCCACTCCCATTTCTTTTCTTTTCTTTTTAAGAAAAGAAAATATGCAAATTAAAATTTTCTTTCCATGTAGTTGTTTTAAAAATGGCCACAGTTGCATGCAAGACCATCATTTTACCTTTCTTATTCATAGCATAAGACAAAAGAAACCATGAACCTTGCCATTCATGAAATAATTAATTTGCATGCACCCTTTTCATCTTGGTTAATTCCCCTGCAGGACTTTGCAAAAACAATAGAAAACTCCACACAAGTTTTATTACACACACACACACACACACACACACACCTCCTAATGCTTATATGTCTGGCTGAAGAACACCAGCTGTCTCCTACAGCATCATGACAGCAGGGTGAGAAGAAGACCATATCCAATTAAAACTGGAGAAAGGATTTCAGCGAGGGGAATATAATTTTCTCCAGTTGGACCACTGCCAGGATACAAGGATGTGATGTCCCTTTCTTGAAGATTGCCACTGGACTCATTGCTGCAAGCTGTGTGCTTTTTGGCTACGCCTGTTCAGGACTGTCCAGGCCCTGAGACTTCTGGGTTCAACCTTGAGACCTAGGAATGGCTCCGGGTAATGTCATTCTGCATTAAGTATCAACCACAGTTGCTAACAGCTGGCCATTCAAAGAGACACACATGAAGACACAGACACAGAAACACAGAACATATTTTTTCCTGTTTGGAAATTAGGAGAGAAATCTTAGCTGAAGTAGCTGTTTCCAGATCAAGGTGAAAGGGGGGATTATTCATTCTCACTCACTTTGGGATAAGGAGGGCTTTTAAAGAAGTGGTTGTGCTTCCCCTCCAAGTCAGAAAAGGTTTGGGAAATGGAGGGATCATGGCATCCAAGTCTCATGCCCCCCCCCCCCACTTTAGTAACTCTCAGCCCCCCTACCCCCCCTTGCATTCAGCCCCACCATTTGAGAACCACTGCCATAGGAGAACTTACACATGCATGAGACACCAACAGGATTCTAGTTTTTAATGGGACTCCCCCCAAATTCTTTCAACTATTTGTTCCTTGCCTTGAGTGTGAGACATAGACTGCACCTTCACCACACATTTTTAAATCTATTCTACACTACTTTAACTACACTGAGTGATTCTTACAGAAACCTGAGATTGGTAGTTTGCTGCAGAAGCACTTAGAAATATCTACTTGAAAGCACCAGTCCACTCCCCTGAACTACTACACTACAGCCTGTTAGCAAAGACTTCTAAGCACCTTACCCAACTACAAATCCCTACTTTCCATAGTCTGGAACCAGAGCAGTTAAAGTGATTCAAATTGGGTAGAGAAAATACACCCATTAAAAAAAAAGCATAAAACAGAGAATCAGACCAAGAATCCCTATCTTGATTTCTTATCTCAGGAATGAGTAAACCTAAATGGTATTGGATTGCAACTCAGAACATAGACCACAGGATGGGGACCACTAGAGTGCTTCAAGTTACCTGACCCATCTTACTCTCTACATCCAACCAACAAGCTGTCATGCATAAACTGAGAGCCATGCAAGAGCAAAGCATTTGAATAGGCCTTGAAGCAGAGACCATCCAGGTGGATTTTTTCCAAAAATTTTTCAGTTCAAGCAAAGAGTGACCCCCAATCAACCCAGCTAGCTGTTTAGGTCTACCTTCCTAATGAGCATTATAACACAACAATAATGGAGTGTGATTAGAGCTTTAAGGATACCTACCTTGGTGCATATGTTTATAAGTCTTAAAATGACCCAAAATCTTATTTATACATTCAGCCAGGGTTTATCCCCCTTAGACAAGTCTGGATGGCTACCTGTTGTACTTGGCTCCTTGTGGTTTCAATAAGAAATTTATAGACCCTAAGCCATCTGTAGAATGTCCCAGCAATTCAAGGCCAATGTAAATGCAATGAGGGGGAACGAAACCACACAAAGAAAAGGTTAATGGCCCACTCTCCCCCTTCACCTCCTCGGCTCATTTTATCATTGCAAGAAAAGGACCTTGTACCCAATGAAGTTTATCGTTCATGTGCATCTCCAGGGATAACCGAAAAGCTGAGTTAGCACTTAAAAAGGAGTGATTTCTCCCACCCTTGCTCTTAGTGTATTTTTTTTTTTTGAATTGAAAACATGCTCCAGACTTTGTAGAACATAATGAGCTGCCCTGTTTGTTCGAGACTATGTTTTTCATCTGGACTGTGCATTACTTTGAAGTTGCTAATATGGAAGCAAAGAGAGGTATGCCTAGCAAAAGAACCAACAGTTGTACATTTTGTGCAAGGCAAAATGCAGACACGCACGTTCTTGGTTTGGAAACATCAAGCTGAAAGTTGGGTGGTTTTATTTTTTTTCCTCCCATGGCAAGCAGTATACAAGGTTCTGCTCTGTCCTCCAATCAATATTAAGAAAGTAATTTGAAATTAAAATAGATCTGGAAACTCTAGCCTAGCTTTTCCTCTGAATGACAGATCCTTCCTGCCCTTAGCTCACCACATCTCTCCAAGTCTGAAAGCCAAAGCATCCTTCTTTACAGCTGAGAGTGGTAAAGATATTTGTGGTCTGGTATTAGAGAGCATGGAGTGAGAGAGGTGGAGGGGATGTCTGTTCAAACCTGGGCAAAGTGCCATGTGCACACAGTGGACTGACAAAATATCCTGCAAGGTGCTCAGAATATCTGAGAGATGTCATAGGTTTTGCATCATCAACCTAGTGGAACTGACTTACTGCTCATGTGCAATCCCATTCTCTTGCTAGAAACGCAAAGGTATTTCTTTTGCTGCAAACATCTCACAGTTGTCAGAAGTCAGTCTGCACTAGTTCAGTCTCAGTGCCTTTGTTTAGAATTCAAAAGGTACTCTGACTCATGCAGGACTAACATACTACATAAGTGAATGGCCTTTACTTCAGAAACAAGGTACTCACAATGTCGGGGTTCAGACAAGGCAAATATTTTTCTAGAAGGTATAATCCCTATTGATCTTCACTGCCTTGAAAGTCCTTATTTAAGATATGTGCCAGACGTTTCTTTTGGAGTTAATTGTAAAGAGAGTATTCAGAAACAGTAATTGTATTGGCAGAGATGGACTGCCAATTGTTAATAGAACTGAGAGTATGCCTAAATGTTGACTAAGGAGATTACTATGCATGACTTTTAAACTGCAATTATAGTAATCAAATGGTGTCTTTGGTCATTCGCGTCTCTAGAGTTGGTGTCACCCAGTGTGGTTACTCATGGTGTCACCCCCCCACACACAAACATTAACCTCCTCCTCCCATTTCATACCATACAGAATTCTTATTAATGCTTTTTTGCACTAATGTTACTCGCAAATCGTAATTCCCATATACCACTGAATGTCATGCTAGTAGTTGTAACATAAACTAGCAAAATTAAAAAAATATATACCTTCAAATTACAATATCATATGCACAACCTAAATGTATTTACATATACACCGTGAAGGTTTGGTTAAAATGTGAAGTTCTTAAAGAAAATTTCCAAAAAATAAAAATAAAAATTCAATAAAAATTAGAATTTTTGAAATTTTAATTTTAAAAATTCTGGGGCCTCTCCTTTCTCATCTTACTGAGCTTCACCCCACTCCTGCCATCTCTTAAAGCATTTGAAAGCAGTGAATGCCACTGCCCGTTTCTGCCAAAAGGTAGGTGTTCGAGGAGCTATGGTGTCACTCTCCATTAGGTGTTACCTGGTATGGTCTGCATCCACCCCCACCCCCTAGTGATGCCACTGTCCTTGGTGATACTTATCACACAATGGCGCCTCTGACCCATTGTTACTGTGTAGTCAGAGTGCTTTTTTTCATTGACAGGGAGAACCTGTCAATAGCTCTCAATCTCTTGGCAATTCCAAGGACTCCTCAAGTGATGTTGCTGCTGCAGTAGTTGCGAGATTGCTAGTTTTATGGTGTCACAGTCTTCTCCTCTCCCTCTGTCCCCCCCCCCCTCCTCTGCTATTCCAAAACAGCTTGATTCACCTTTTAACTTTCATTTCATCTTTTTTTCAAAACTTAATCAGCATTACCACAACTGTGGAATTGCATCAAAACAAAACAAAACAAAACACAAGGAATGCTGGGTAGGGCATAGGGAAGGATGGCAGGGTTATGAGGAGTGTGGAAGAGAGCATGATGGCACCAGCATCCTCAGTTGCGCAATTGCAAAGACATACAGTAATACCTGCTCACCAAACCAGTATGTTTGCATTTTCATTTATTTGCATGTTTGCAGTGAGAGCGGGGCTCATGGAATAAAGCCCTAAACTGCCAGCAACTAAATCAGGTAGAATTTTTTTCTTTAGAGTAACAGCATCCCAGAACCATATTGTTGTATTGTCCATTTCTCTAGAAGGAAAATAGAATAATAATAATAATAATAATAATAATAATAATAATAATAATAAATTGTTATTTATAGCCTGCCCCTCTGTGCGGCAATCGGGGCGGGTTACAGCATTTTAAAAACAACAAAGTTAAAAAAACTTTCCCTTAATCCACAACCCTCCCCCCTTAAAACCGAATTAAACTTAGAAAGAATTAAAATACAGCAATATAATAAACAACAACTAATGATACTAAAATTCAGTGAAAAACAGAGACAGAATAAAAAAACTCAATTAAGACTCATCCCTCTGAAAGCGTTATTCCGGGAAGGCCTGCTGGAAGAGATCTATCTTTACTGCTTTCTTAAAAGCAGCAAGTGTAGTAATAAGACGGATCTTGTCCGGCAGGCCATTCCAAAGTCTAGGGGCGGTGGCAGAGAAGGCCCTCTGGGAGGTCTGTGAAAGCCTAGTCTTTATCGGCTGGAGCAGATTCCTCCCAGATGACTGAAGGGCGCGGGGGGGATCATACAGGAAGAGGCGGTCCCTAAGGTAAGGTAGACCCAAGCCATGTAGGGCTTTAAAGGTCAAAAACAACACCTTGTACCATGCCCGGAAATTAAGTGGCAGCCAGTGGAGGGATTTAAGCATGGGTGTTATGTGCTCCCTCCTAGAAGTTCCGGTGATTAACCTGGCTGCCATGTTTTGCACCAATTGAAGTTTCCGGGTTAGGCACAAGGGTAGCCCCATGTAGAGTGCATTGCAGTAGTCCAGACGTGAGGTTACCAGAGCATGTACCACAGTTTCCAAGTCCCTCATATACAGATAAGGGTGCAGTTGGCGTATCAGCCGAAGTCTATAGCAGGCACTCCTGACCATCGCACTCACCTGACTAGTCATGTGGAGCGATGAGTCAAGGAGTACCCCCAAACTGCGAACATGGTCCTTGGAGGAGAGTGTGACTCCATCCAGGATTGGAGACTGTATTCCCAAATCTGGTTTCGGGCCTGTGACTGTAAGTACTTCCGTTTTGTCTGGATTCAATTTCAATCTGTTTTTCCTCATCCAATCCATTACCGCTGTAAGACAGTCATTAGAGGAGAGATGCCATCTGAAGTCTGAGATGATGATCTGGTCATGGAGAGATATATCTGGGTGTCGTCAGCGTACTGAAGACACCGCGCTCCATGCCTCCGAATAATCTCACCTAGCAGCTTCATATAAATGTTAAATAACATCGGGGACAGGATGGCGTCCTGGGGGATGCCACAATTAAGCTCTATTTTAGAAGAGCAACTGTCCCCGAGCCTCACCCTCTGGGATCTGCCCGAGAGGAAGGAATGGAACCACTGTAAGGCAGTGCCTCCGATTCCCAACTCTCTCAGGTGATCCAAGAGGATGGCATGATCTATTGTATCAAAGGCTGCTGAGAGATCCAAGAGCACCAACAGGATCACACTACCCCTGTCGATGCCCAGGCGGAGGTCATCGGTCAGAGCAACTATGGCTGTCTCAACTCCAAATCCTGTCCTGAAGCCGGTTTGAAATGGATCAAGATAATCGGTTTCATCCAAGATTGCTTGGAGTTGGGAAGCAACTGCCCCCTCAATCACCTTGCTTAAAAAAGGTAGCAAGGAGACTGGTCTATAGTTGTTTCTATCCAGGGGATCCAGGGAAGGTTTTTTTCAGGAGTGGCTTAACTGCCACCTCCTTTAAACAAGGTGGCATACTACCTTCCCTGAAGGACACATTGATTGTGTCCCGAAGGAACACTCTCAATGCGTCCCCTCCCTGGACGACCAGCCACGATGGACAAGGATCGAGGTGGCAAGTCGTCTTCCTCACCCTTCCAAGCAGCTTGTCCACGTCGTCGGTACTCACAGATTGTAATTGATCCAGTAAAATAACATCAACGGAGTTACTAGATACCTCGTCTATGGATTCTGCCGAAACGCTGGCGTCCAAGTCGGCCCTTTTCCGAGAGATTTTATCAGCAAAGTAGGTGAAGCAGGCCGGAAAGGATGCTTGGGAGCGATTGTGTCAATAGCCCTGGTGAGATTGGTGTTCCAAGTATCCACCAAGGCTTCGACAGAATCACCGGCGTTACCAACCATTAAACCCTCTAATGCTTTCTGGAAACCAATTGGCTCCATTAGCCTTCGAGGGCGGACCGTTCTAATAGGTCCGCCACCCCAGGAGGGTGAACAATAGCCTTTAGTTCCACCTTGATCAGAAAATGGTCCATCCATGACAATGCAGAGGTTTTTTTGACCTCCACCCACGGATATTCCTGCTCCGTACTAAAGACTGCATCGAGGGTATGGCCAGTACAATGTGTGGGCCCGTCGACCAGCTGGGATAGGCCCATGCTTGTCATGGTATCCATGAACTCCCAAGCCGTGCCAGTTAGATCTTGTAAACTGGTTTCGAGTGGAATGTTGAAGTCGCCCAGAACCAATAGTCTGGGCGACTCCAACAGCAGAAACCAGGGCGGTCAGCTCGGTTAGGGAGTCTGTTAAGCAACAGGGTGGCCGGTATACCAACAGAATCCCTAAACTATCCCTGGTCTTCAGGCTAAGGTACATACACTCGATATGAGTCGTTTTCCGGATAGGCTTTCTGGTCAAGGCCAAGGTGTCCCTATGGACCAAGGCTATGCCACCACCCCCCACCCACTTTCTTGCATCTGCTCACTGACTGAGTACCCAGCTGGGAGGGCCTGTGCCCATATTGCAGAGCTGGCATCCCCCAGCTAGGTCTCAGTAAAGCATGCCAAGTTGGCCGCCTCATCCACTAAAAGATTGTGGATGATGTGGATCTTATTTTTGACCGACCTGGAATTGCAAAGGAGCAGGTTGAGGGTCAGTGGAATGGTTGGTACGCTCTCCAATTTATCTTGGGAAACAGGGTCAACTGAAGGAGGGATAGATATTAAACATCAATCCCTCCTTCTTTTGTAACATTTGTTGAGACTGTTACTGCCATACCTTCCCCGCCCCCACACAACCTGAATATCTGCCCCCAGCTTAAAATCAGTCTGCACCACAGAGGGAGAGGAGGGGTGAAAAGTAGATTATAAGATATATCTATTTTAAAATGTTAAGGATAAACATAGGCAGCAGGCAAACAAACTTTAACTCTCTCCTTTGCCTAAAACAGTCTTAACTTCATATTGGTTCTCTCAAACTTCAGCCAAGCACAAGGGATATATTCAGGCTAGTAGCCACCAACTATCAAAAGCCATTGGGAAAGAATTTTGTTAAAAGCCTCTGGTGATCAGAGTATTTTTTTTTATTTTTTTTTTATTTTGTCTTAAGCAAAAGTTTCTTTGCTTGACACATTTTTTCAAAGCCACAGACAGTTTTGGAATAATGTACTCCTCATTGGATATTTGGTATGTGGAGAGGAGAGGAAATGGTAAAAAGCCAGAAATGTCAGTGGAGGCAATTCAGAACAGCAGGATAAGCGCTGGATATGATACTAGGAACCTCACACTCCAAGTCCTTCCAAATGAAGATCCTTTTCCTACAGGGGAAATACTGTTCTCTCTTAATGCTCGCCATGCCAGATTTTTTAAAAGGGTGGAGCTAGATTTCCTGCAGCAGGAGATGGGTTTGGGAGATGTTAAGCTACAAGCTAAGGTCAGAAGGCTCAGACATAAAGTTCTGCTCTACGCTGAGTCTTTTGGTTTGGCCTGCTAAAGGCATTTTGCTTTTACAACCACACCAAGCATATCCATACACTACAAACTTACTAGAAGCCAATAGCCAGAGCATTTGCTAGTAAATTTAAAAGAATATTAGACGTCCAACCCTTCTTTTTCCTCTTTCCTGCCTCTGTTGTCCCATTAAGGTTGCCAGGTTACAATCCTGTGGGGATAGTAGTAGCCATGGCTCTCAGAAATCCTCTTCATGATAGCATTCTGTATTTTTGTTAGTTCCTATTTTTATCTTGTGAGCCATCATGAATCCCAGTTTTTTGGGGAAAAGACCAAATCTTAAACAAACAAACAAATAACCTCCTAAAGCAGAGATGAGAATTGTGCAGCCAATTACTACACAATGTTGCCAGAGTGAAAATTGGAGATGGTTACTATCCATTCAATAGTTGTGTAAAAGAGGGAATTTCAGCAGGTGTTGTTTGCCATGCAACCAGGAATAAAGCAATACCACCAGCTGCTTCCAAGGGTCTTCCCATGGTGACAATATTTGTTGTCCTAAAAATGGCCAATGCCACCCCTCCAGGTGTTTCTAGGTAGGGCATGATTTACAATTTAAACATCTATTTTAACCATTTATGAATGGAGAACCACAATGATAGAAAGAGAATGGATGGTAGACCCTGTGAAATGTTGTATCCATTTCAAAATGAAAACATCCTCAGCTGTGTTCAATCTGAGTAATGAGCAACACTAATTAAGCAAAATATTTCTGCGTGTATATCATTTGCAAGCAGTGTATATCACATACAAGCAACATAATGATCAAAATTCTGAATCATATACTCCAGGGGTAGGCAACCTTTCCCCTTTAAGGGCCGATTGACTTCAGCTCCCAGAATCCCAGGAGCTATTGGCCAACATGGGACTATTGGCCAACATGGCTGAGGCTTCTGGGAGCTGAAGTCCCTCGGCCCTTAAAGGGGAAAGGTTGCCTACCCCTGATATACTCCAACCATACATGGAGAGAGAAATTCCAGAGATGGCAAGCAGGATTCAGAAAAGGAAGGGGCACTAGGGAGCACATTGCAAACATACGATGGCTACTGGAGCACACCAAAGAATTCAAAAAAAGAATCAGTATGTGTTTCATAGACTACAGCAAAGCATTTGACTATATAGATCACAAAAAACTATGGAATGCACTCAAAGATATGGGGGTACTACTGCATCTGATAGTCCTAATGAGGAATCTGTACCAAGGATAAGAGGCCACCATCAGAACAGAATTCGGGGAAACAGAGTGGCTCCCAATAGGCAAAGGGGTCAGGCAAGGCTGCATCCTATCACCCTACCTGTTTAACTTATATGCTGAAAACATTATAAGAAAAGCAGAATTAGAATCAGAAAAAGGAGGAGTTAAGATAGGAGGAAACAACATTAACAACCTAAGATATGCAGACGACACCATATTATTGGCAGAAGACATTCAGGAATTGGAACAGTTAATAAAGAAGGCCAAAGATGAAAGTGCAAAGGCAGGTTTGATGCTGAACATAAAACAAAAATAATGACCACAGAAGAAATACACAAATTCAATCTAGACAACGAGGAAATTGAAATAGTTAAAGAATTTTCATATCTAGGATCAAACATTGACCAGGATGGAGACTGCAGTCATGAAATAAGAAGAAGACTAGGTATGGGAAGGGTAGCTATGAAAGAATTGGAAAAGCACTAAAGTCAGAATCATCCAGGCCGTTGTATTCCCAATTACAATGTATGGATGCGAGAGCTGGACAGTGAAGAAAGCTAACAGAAAGAAAATCAATTCATTTGAAATGTGCTGGAGAAGAATACTTAGGATACTATGTACAGCCAAGAAGACAAACAAATGGGTTCTTGAACAGGTCAGACCAAGGCTCTCCCTGGAAACGAAGATGATCATCTTGAGACTATCATACTTTGGCCACATAATGAGAAAGCACGGATCACTAGAAAAAACAATAATGTTAGGAAAGGTAGAGGGTAGAAGAAAGAGAGGAAGACCACAAACCAGATGGATAGACTCAATCAGGGGGGTTATGGGGAAGGACTTGCAGGATCTGGGCAAGGCAGTGGAAGATGGGGATTCTTGGAGATGTCTCATCCACAGGGTCACCATGAGTTGGAACTGATTCGAGGGCAGCTAACAAATATCATTTGCTAACTCTGAGTTTTGTAAACAATTGTGTTATATTTTTCTACTGTCCTTTCTGTTTCTGTCATTGTGGTTCTCTATTCATTAATATCCAGCAGGATATGGAGCGGTTTGGAAATGTTCTAGCATAACACATCACAGTTCGGAAGAATCTTATGGTCTTTGAACATTAAGTGAACATTGTGCTGCTTATTTGCATGTTTTGTTTTTGTATCTAGTCTGAGTATCCCTTCTACTTGACTATATTATATGTATGTAAGAATTTGTAACTATGGTTTTTATGATTATAGGAGGCTATGAATAGTACAATGTTATAAATGGAGAAATTGACATGAAATAACAGGTGTGGTTGCAATTTCATAGAATGTTTGCTTGTGTCTTTTTCAATTGTGCTTATACATACTCCTTTGCATTAAGTCCTTGATGTTGTTTGTTGTTGTTGTGTGCCTTCAAGTTGTTTTGGAGTTACAGTGACCCTGAGGTGAACCTATAAAGATGTGGCAAGATTTGTTCAGAGGAGGTTTGCCATTGCCTTACCCAAAAATGGGAGCATGTGATGAGCTGAAGGGCATCCAGTGGGTTTCATGGCTGAGAGGGGAATTGAACCTTGGTGCATCTCAACATTGTCAGGCTGTGGTTATGGAGCAAGGGGTGTTGGACAAGGAGGTACTAGATACCTCATTTCACAATGCTCCCACAATTCTATTAATCCAGCAAAAGGCACCTAGAGGATTCTAGCCAGAGACTGCAGCTTCACAGGGGTTTCAGGCTCATTGCTGGTGGATTTCCAGTTCCACTGTGGTGTTCAAACGAAAGGTCACTATTGGTTCCTCAGTCTGTGTGCCCAGAGTCCATGCTAATGACACCTTCCACTTTAAATGCTTTGTCTTCCCATACTATGAAGCATCTCCAAATCATGAGGGAGTTTTCAGAGCCTTATTGGCTCACACTTTTCTCAGTACCTCAGACCCCTTTCATTTTTAGGAATGAGAAGGTGATTCAGAAGGCCATGTTCTGCAAGCCTCCTTAATCCCACACCCTTCCTTGGCCCTGCTCCCTTTCCTTTTACTCCTCTACTTTCTTGGCCCCCTTCCCAGATTTCAGTCTGCCCCACAAACCTATGCTTGTCCTTAGGTTTTAACTCCAGCCAAAAAGAGATGGACAGGGAATCCTTCACTCAGGGGAAGGAATGGCTAGAACACTAGTATCAGAGATTTCGTCCCTGTTAAGTGCAATGTAATAGTGATGATACATTATTCTCTGACAAATGCTCCTAGTTTCATCACAGAAGTACCATTTCCCAAGTTCCTTAAGAATATGGACTGTGTGTGTGTGTGTGTGTGTGTGTGTGTGTGTGTGTAAAAGCATGTTAAATCACACACAGAAAAATACTTTAATGCAAGATCTCCTCCTCACATTTCCATTTTAGCATTACATTAGTAAATCAGTCATGAGGAGAAAGCTGCCCTCTGGATGTAGCCTAAATAGGCAAGCTGGGCTTCCAGTAACTTTGAAACTGCTTATTTGATTTGGTCCTTGCAGTTGGCTACTGGTGAAAAGTGTTTTTGTTTTTGGCTTTGGGACTTTCCCCTTGTTCCCATCTGAACATACACTTAGAGCTCTTTCACCATTTCTCCGCCCAAGAACTGCAATGTGGTGGGAGCCCAGGGCCTTATAAGACTCTGCAGAACATTTTTTATTTCAATTCAGGGACTGGGCTGGAATTCTGAGGTCAGCAGTAATTTCATTTGTCTTTGCTTTCAGCCTTTTCCCATTCAAGGAGAAGAATAACAATTGCCAAGTTGGCTACTTCCAGAGATACACCCAAGACCACCTCTGTTTCTCACTAGGGGTGGTGGTGGAAGAAAACAGGAAATTCAGCTCCAAGTAACACATTTCTCACAAGCTACATTTCCATACTGTAGCATGAGTGCTGCCCAAGAATTTATGGAACTGGGTTCAGACAAATCAGTTACTTACCACTTCAATCGCATGACTTTACCACTACAAAATTGGTATGCAAAAGGATCTTGTAGCACCTTTGGGACTAACTGAAAGAAAGAAGCTGGTAGCATGAGCTTTCATAGACTTTTACTTCCTCAGATGCATGGAGCGAAGGGTCCTGGACTAGATTTTTATAGCAAGATTCAAACCTTGGTCTCCAAGAGTCCTAGTCTGACACTCAAACCACAATACCACACTAGTTCTTGAAATGTTCTGGGACCCTTTTTTCAGAACATTGACATCATCTTCAAGAGCACCAGAGTAACTGAGAAGCCCTCCTTGCTCTGCCAAGTGAATAAAGCGATAATGAGGTCTCCCAGTTCTACTGTCGTCTGTGCCAGGTTAGCACACAGGACGTCAGAAAATGAGTTTTATAATTGAATTTTAGTGGGTTCATTGTTTTAACCGTGGTGTTGAACTATTTTTTAGGGAAAGTGGGGTTTAAATCTTTTCAAGAAATACAGCTGACAAAAATTTTCTTCTATTCCTGCCTTCCCCTCCAGTAGCAGAACTATTGTGTCTTCAACAGTTACACATATGACAGCTACAAAATGTAACAGGTAATGTCTTAGTATTTCAGATTTCTATATATGGTTTTGAAACTGGACAGTGAAAAATGCTAACAGAAGAAAATAAATTCATTGGAAATGTGATTCTGGAGAAGATTTCTGTGGATATCATGGACTGCTGAATGAATGGGTCTTAAATGAATGGGTCTTAGAGCAAATCTAGTGAACTCTCACTAGAAGTGAGGCTCTCATACTTTGGAAACATCATGCGACAACATGACTCATTGGAAAAGATTTTCATGTCTGGCAAAGTGGAAGACAATAGGAAAAGAGGAGGACTACATTACAGGTGGATTGAGGCAATCAAGGAAGACTTTTTCCAGAGTTTGCAAAACCTGAGCAAGGCAGTTGAAGACTGGGGATCTTGGAGATCTCTCATGCATAGGGCTGCCATAAGTCACAGTCAACATGACAGCAAATAACAACAAAACATCTTCACTGCAGTGCATTTCCATGCTGAATGTGATCAAGATCTATATAATACAACCCCCCTCTCCCATACACAGTATCAGTACAAGTGGTTTCATTACCCATCTCCAAAAATAATATGTTATCTCTAGGCATTTTCTAGGTCCTCCAGTGTGATTCTATGGCATGCTACTGCAGGAAGTAAATCATTTCAATAGGGTTTGCTATTATCCATGGTTTCACCTTTGTGTGGTAAATTCAGGAGTGTATCTCCCACAGATACAGGGGTCATACTGGCCATACTGTATATTTACTTTTTGTTGAAATCACATGCCAAGAGCATAAGATCTATTTGTTGTTTGTGATTATTCCACTGAAGAAGAGACTTTTAATCAAACTGCATCTGAATATGGGTTTTCTACAAATACTGGCATACACCATTTTGATCCACCCTTTTCATACTACATAACCTCTTGGTAACATATCCTCTAATATTCTGCACCCACCACTTTTTTGTTCCACACACAGTTGGCAGCCAAACCTGAAAATGCTGTCCAATAAGAAATAATGTCATAGGAAATGGCCCCAGGACTTCAGCTCAAGTGTCATATGGACCAAAAGAGGCAACAATACATTGAATGGGCATCATTTTCTATATGAGACTTTATCAGGAAAACAAACAATTTTTAGCAGTGCCATAGCCAAGAGATGTTTGGTCTACACCGTGGGTCTGGGCATTGCCACTGCCAATCTCACTCTGTCTGAAGAAAGGAATTCATTGGCAATCTAGGCATCAATAATGAAAGAGTAAAATAACCCTTCATATTTGTTCATTGGCTGTGTTAACCATAAAGCAGCTGTTAAAACAGGTCCAAACATATTAAAAATCCATTTCCCCCCATGAGATCCCAGGGCCATAGCCATACTGTTTTTTAAAGGGGGAAATTGTTTTTCAGCTGGGTGAGGGGAAAAAGTGCTTATCCTTCACCATTTGGAAAGAAAAAGATTTGCAGTTGAGATGCATAAAATCACAGGTCATGTCTAATGTATGGGCCCAGAAGAGGTAGCATGCCCTCCAACATTTTACAGTTAAAAACTGAGGTATGTAAGGCCAAGCAAGATCAAAGTGTAGTCAAGATAGCAAAAGCTATTAATGAAGAACTCATAAGAGAGGTTGGAGAGGGTTGCAGCAGTTTGCTTTTGCCTGAGCCTATTAAGAAGGGCAAGATTCAGTCCCTTCCTCTCCTTCCCACTCCCCACAGTGTTGAGCACAAACTATGGGGGGTTGCAGACTGCCAGAAATAGTGTGAATTCAGTCCACTTTTAGGGTTAGGGTTAGTGCTAGGGAATCATGGGAACTGTTATTTTTCTGAGACATTGAGCCTTCTCTGTCAGACAACTCTGATGCCACAATAAAATACAGTTCCCATGGTTCCCTAACTCTAACCCTAACCCTAAAAGTGGACTGAATTCACACTATTTCTGGCAGTCTGCAACCCCCCTACGTTTGCACTTTAAATGTAAGTTGTAACAACTGAAGTAAGCTGAGGACAATGGGAGAAAGTGGGAGGAGGAGAGAGACACTGGGACATGTGAAAAGCAGGTGAAAAACTGAGATGACAGAAGATTATTTGGGATTGTCCCTACCAAACTGAGACCATTTTGAGATATGTGAATTTTAAATATTGTTATTGTTATTCAGATGCTCCTCTTGCATTTTCAAATGAAAAAAATCATAGAATTGGAAGGAACTTCCAGGGCCATCTAATGCATTCCCAAGCCAATGAAGGAAAGTCACAGCTGAAATATTTCTGAGAGGCAGCCATTTAACCTCCATTTTAAAAGTTCCAATAATGGAGAGTCCACCACATCCTGAGGTAGTTTATTCCACTGTCAAACAGCTTTTTATGTCACGATGATCTTACTAATGTTTACTTGGAATCTCCCTTATTGTAATTTGAATCCATTGGTTCAAATCCTATCCTCTGGAACAGCTGAAAACATTCTTCTACATGACAGGCCTTTGCCTACTTCAAGATGGCTACCAGATATGATTGTTGTTGCATAGTGTTATTAACTTGATCTATACCCTTTCCCCCAAAACTGTGGCTGAAGGCAGCTTATAAATTTAAATGATTACAACATAGTAAAAAAAAAAAATACCCACCATACCAAAAGTCAACATTAAAATAGAATTAAACTATTAACAATAAAACAACTTGAAGCATACACTTAAAAAGAAAGCAGTTGAAAAAAGCACAATTCAAAACAATTCAGTACCTCTTAAAACATTTACTTAAAAGCTTCCTATAGATATGATATGGATTAGCTATGTTATTGCTAAGAGTATTGATTTTGCCCAATGGGTAGGGAGACCCCCAAGGAAGGGGCTGTAATTGTTGGTTGACATCCGAAGGAGAGGAAGGGAAGTTGCAGTTGCCAGAGCAAAGGAGTCAGCTCTTTTCTCTTTGAATAAGGTAGTGGTATTTTCAGTTGTGTATTTAACAGCGAATGATAGGATAAATTCTTTGTTGTGATGGGCAGCCTCCTGTCTATGCCTTGAGGTTACCTTTTACCTCTTCATTACTATTAGAAGGCCCCTTGTCAATGACACCTGCCCAGCATCCATCCTTTATACACTTTCCCTAAATGTATAAGGGCTAGGGTCCGCAGTGTCTTCCTCTTATAAGTTTAATATCTTCAGTAGCATGATTTTATGTGCCTATATGGTTTAGAATTCACACAGGCAGAGGCTTCGCTTGTAACAAATATGAGGGGGTATCGTAAAGTTTTAATTATCACCTTAAAAAAATTGACAGAAAATTTGTTTTGATTTGTAGTTGTTAACTTTTCTCTACGTGGTTACCATCCAGATTTACACATTTTCCCCAGTGTTTCTTGACCCTCTGAATATCATTATTGTAGAAGTCTGCAGATTGCGCCTTAAACCACTCTTCCACTTCATGAATGACATCATTTGTATTGTCAAATCAGTGACCCCACAATGGATTTTTCATTTTTGGGAACAAGAAAAAGTCACTTGGTGCGAGGTTGGGAGAATAAGGCAGATGCTGCAAGATCTCAAAGCCACATGCCCTTGTTTTGTTAACCGCAACTTGAGATGAGTGAGCTGGTGCATTGTCAGCTAGGAGATGAATACCTCTGGAGATCATACCACAGCATTTCTTTTTCAGAGCATCTTGCAACTTGTCCAGAAGATTGCTGTAGTATGTGCCAGTGATGGCTTGTCCCTTTGCAAGGGACAATTTGTGAGAATTGACTCCATGACAATCCCAAAAAACTAAGAGCATGACCTTCCCTGCTGACCTTTGCCTTTTGGGGAGGAGGGGAATCAGCATGCTTCCACTCCATGTTCATGGTTTTGGTCTCTGGATCATACTGATAGATCCAAGATTCATCCATGGTTACCAGACGACCAAAAAAATCCTCTTCATCCTGTTCCAACAGCATCAACATCTATCTTGAAAGGTCATGCCATGTTTGTTTCTAGAAAGGGGTTAGCAACCATGGAACCCAGTGTGCAGACACCTTAGACATGTGCAGTTCATCATACATAATTTTCCTCACACTACCATAACTAAGACCAGTTTCATTTATGATCATTTGGATGGTTGCTCATCTGTCTTCCAGGATTAAACACTTTCTTCACTATGATGGTCTTCCAGGTCTTGGCTCATTTGTGAGGGACATGTGGCCAGTTTGGAAATTCCTTTTCCACCTCACAGTAGTGTCATAAGATGGGCAATCATTTCCATAAACTACCATAATCTCATCATGAATTTACTGGGCACTATTACCCTTCAAATGCAGGAACTTTATCATGCTATGAGCCTCAATCTTCTCCAACTTATATTTTAGTCATTTCTGGCACAATTTATAACAAAAATAAAGTACATAGTGAGCTGATTTTCTCAACATCAAGCACTTAGGGACCAATGATGACAATGACAAAATTTCATCAATATACCATAATAACTTCCAGGTGATAATTATTACTTTACAATACCCCCTCATAAATGCTGAGTTTATTGAATAACATTTAGCAAGAATGTAACAGGTAGAATAGTTCCAAGGTGGTATGGTTACATAAATATTACCGTTGCAAGCATTTCACATTTTCCTCATTACAATCCACAATGCACTTTCTCTCCTGTTCAGTATTCTTCTCTCAACTCAGCTCCCTTCACCTTCTTTCAACTCTTTTCAGCTCTCTTAGGGCTGTTGCAGACTGGCCCAAAGGGCTGGCCTGGGGCTAGAGTTGGGGCGGGGCAGCCTCACGCCAGCTGCCCCAACCCCACCCCGACGGCAAGCCCATCTCTCAGCCATCCCAAACGGCTGGTCTGCATCAGCCCTTAGGGGCTCTCCAGACAGCCCATAAGGGGTGGCTCCGTATCACCCCTGGGAGCGCTGGATCAGGGTCACGGCAACTGCATGCCATAACCCCCATCTGGCACTTTGCCACTCCTTTTGGAGCAGCAAAAGGCTGCCCTTGCCACTGTGGCAGTGGCTTTTCTGTGCTCTTTTGGTGCAGTGTGTCTAAACACTGTGCCAAGGGAGCTCCCTGACTCCACCTGCCGTCTGGGCAGGTGGCGCGAGGACAACGTGGGAGCAGAGTCGGGGTGGCTGGCATGCGGTTGCTACATCCTGACTCCACCTCCAGGCTGGCCCTTGTACAGGCTGTTAAACTCCCACTCAACTGCTCTGCACTGAACTCTCTTGAATTCAACTCAACTGAACTGACTTCCAAGTTACTCACTCCTCCCATTTTATATCTACTCCTTCCCTGGCAGCCTCTCCCTCACAATCAGCCCAAACTGGGATTGGCTGTCAGGAAACCAAGTCTGCCCAGTGACTCCATCGCAAGTGTAATTTTTATATTGTATTTGCTTCCATTTTTTATTATGATGATTTAGGGCTTTAAGGTTTGGATCTAAATACTGCAATACAGGTGAGCAGTACAGGCAGAAAGGTCCCACATTCAAGTCCTGTGTTGGCAGCTCATTGGATGCTTGGAACTTTTGGATCATTCATGTATGTCAAACTGAATACATAATTTGTTGTATGGTTGTTAAATATATATAAGAGCCCTGGTGGTGCAGTGGTGAAATGCCTGTTCTGCAGCCACTCACTCACAAACCACAAGGTTGCGAGTTCAGTACCAGCCAGGGGCTCAGGATCAACTCAAGCTTGCATCCTTCCAAGGTCGCTAAAATGAGTACCCAGCTTGTTGGGGGTAATTAGCTTACAGTTGTAAACTGCATAGAGCAGGGGTAGGCAACCTTTCCCCTTTAAGGGCCGAGGGACTTCAGATCCCAGAAGTCTCAGCCATGTTGGCCAATAGTCCCATGCTGGCCAATAGCTCCTGGGATTCTGGGAGCTGAAGTCCCTCGGCCCTTAAAGGGGAAAGGTTGCCTACCCCTGGCATAGAGACTGCATAGCGTGGTATGAAGTGGTATATAAATGAAGTTTCTATTACTATTGCTAAATTGTAATTGTGTTAGCAATATTCAATTATGGTTGGCCCCATAGAACCCAGAAAGAAGTACATTACCATACCCTCCAACATTTCAGACCTGGACACACATGCCCAAGCAACCTCTCTGAGTGTTGGAGAGCTAGGAGAGACTGCAGCAGTTTGCTTTTGCATGAGTCTACAGGGAAGCATAAGATTCTGCTCCTCCTCTCCTTTTATATTTCAAGTATCCCTGCTCAGTTAATTGAATGCAAACTATTTTTACATTTTGGACTCAATTTATAGCAGCTGAAATAAACTCAAGACAAAGGGGGAAAGTAGTAGTAGTAGGAGAAAACTGGAACATTTTTAAAGCAGATGAAAAAAATGGGATAACAGAGGATTATGCCTGCCAAATTAGAACAGTTAGAGGGTGTGTATTAGGAAAAAGACTCACACCTTTAAAAAATTGATGATCATGTCTCTTATCTTTATCCATTTTCTCCTCTCTCTGGTTCCTCCTTTTGTCACCCTTTCCTAAGAATACCTGTTGCTGATGCAAATGGAAAACATCTAGAATTGACTGGGTATTTTGGATCAAAACAGCTATATGCATTTTTAGGCTTTGCTTGGTGGCTAGCTGGAGACTGTCACAAGGAGATCAACATTTACCACTACACCACTGATAATAATACTTATCATAGGTTAGATGAATTTGTTGAGGACCACATAATAGATGGATAGATTCAATCAAGGAGATCATGGCCCTGCACCTTCAGGAATTGAGCAGAGCAATTGAGGGCAGGGGAGCATGGAGATATCTCATACACAAGATCGCCATGAGTCAAAGTCAACTCAAGGGCAGCTAACAACAACAAGGTTCAATCAATAGTTATGAGCCATGATCTATAAAGAAAAGTGCAGGGGCATGATGCTTCTGAAAGCTATATGGTGTGTTTCTGTCTGTAGAGATTGCTTTTCTGGAACTTCTTGAAATCTATCTTCCTAGTCTAGATTGAACTTTGGTTAAATTCAGCAAGAGTGTTCCTGTGTAATAACACATCAAAACTGAATATGCAATATGTTCAGTCATGGCACAAACCCCAAACTAAGCTACAAACCCATTTATTACGTGCTGTTTTGTTCTGAACTTATTTGTATTTCTTTTCTCTGCTCCATTGCTTTGCTATTTGCAACAAGTGCACTTGGTTACAGCAAAATTAGAAGATTTTCTAGCCTAGATCACTGCTGAATTTTTATTTTTCATTTGAGGATAGATGAAACCAGAGAAGTGATACCTTGCATCATCTATTTCCTTTCTCCTCTTGGTTCATGCCACCACTGGGATCTGAAATTTGATCATTTGTATAAACAGAATCCTGATTTTTTCACATCCTCTTCCGTTCAGCTTGGCTGCTCAGGGCTTTCAAAGGTCATCTCTATAATTGAACAGACACTAGGAAGGAAAGTACTCTTCTTCCCAATTTTGTTTATGAATACATTTGGCCCTTTCTGTTGGATGTAAGGGTAAGCTCTGGTAATTATTAGAAAGATTAATAAGCTGAATATTAGTGTGACCTTATAAATGTATATTCAGAAGGAGGCCTTCTGAGATCTATAGGCTTACTCCCAGGTATATAGGAATGTGTCCTAAAGCCAGTGAAATTAATGAGCATAGGGGATCCCTGAGGCCAGTGTGGTATAGTGGTTTGAACATTTAATTGGACTCTGGAGAAAAGGGTTCAAAACCATACTCAGCCATGGAAACCCATTGGGTGACCTTGGGCAAGTCACACTCTTTCAGTCTTAAAGGAAGCAATGCCAACCCCACCTCTGAACAAACCTTGCTAAGAAAACCTCATTATAAGGATGCCTTAGGGTCACCAGAAGTTGGAAACAACTTAAAGGCACACACCAGCAACAAAGGGATCCCCAGCCAGCCATCCTTTTTTAATTGATTGTTGGTATTTCAGGAGGTTTGTCTGTGATCTTTCCAAAACTGTGGACAGAATTTGTCCCTATTTTATGTGAAGGAGGAGAACTTTACAGGATCAAATCCAATATCTCTCCTGTTTCCCAAGCAGAGTAACTTGTCTAAGCTCTGATCTTAACTTTGGTCAGCCAGGGAACCATACAGAGAAACATTGTCTGACTGTCACTGGTATATCTACCCATGAGAGCCTGCCTGAGCTCTAAGATCTTCAGGACAGGCCCTTCCCTTGATCCTACCACCTTAGGATTGCCAGAGAGAGCTCCTCTATCTTTAATGGTTGTGCAAAAGAGTGAATTTTGGCAAGTGTTGCTTGTTATCTGGTTGCCTGGCAAAGGTAGAGGAGCCATGTTGGGTTCTCACTTTGACAACCCAACAATCACTTTGACAGATATGTGTGTTGAGAATGCAGAAAACCACCTTCTTCATGGCTGCTTCCAGACTCTTGAACTACCTTCCTAGAGAGGTCAGCCTAGCTCCCTCTTTGCTATAATATTTATTTATTTATTTATTTATTGTAGGGGAAGACTTTGTTTTTATTCCGCCCGCCATGATGATATTGATTATTGTTGTTATTACTTGTTCTTGGGGTTTTCTTGGCAAAATCTCCACAGGGGTTTTGCCATGGCTTTTCTGGGGCTGAGAGAGTGTGCATGCATATATATTTTTTAATTTTTAATTATTTTATTTATTTATTTATTTATTTATTTATTTATTTATTATGCTTTGCCCCCCCCCCCCCCGCCCCCACAATTGTCTGAGGGATAGCAACTCAGCCCCCGGCTCAAAAAGGTTGCCTACCCCTGTTTTAGAGGAAGGAACTGGCAAAACCATATCTGAATATTTTGTGCCCAAGAAAACGCCACAAAATTAATGGAGGCACCATACATTAACAGACAACTTGAAGGCACACACGTACACATACAGTTTTTATTCTTTGCTTTAAATTTATGTTTTAGATGGATTCAGTTTTGCTGATGGTTAAATACTGTTTTATTACAAGTTTAATACTATTTTAATTACAACTTTTTGCGTGTTTTTAACCACATCTTATTTTTATGTGTCCTTTTTTCTATTTTATAAACCACCTTACAAAAGTCAAGTCACTCACCTTTAGCAAGATTTTTTTTGCTAGTTAGATACAGAAAGATCTGGAGAAGAAATAAGATTGGGAAAAGCAGAAAATTGGTAAACTAAAATGAATAATTTATTTGATATAGATAGGGAGAATGTTTTTGTTTGCTGTGACTTTTGTTGTTGTTTTTGCCTTTTTTAAAGCTTAGTTTAATTTTGGTCTTTTTAGTTGAAATGTGATGTTAGCTATTTGTCAAATTAATGTAGAATGAAGTAAAAAAAATAATATGAAAAATACCATTTAAAAAAAAGATTGGTGGGATCTGGGGGCTTCAGGGTTCGCACTTAGGAGTCCCATGAACCATATATGGCCTGCAGGTTGCACTTTGTCCAGCCCTGCAGTAAAAAGACAGGTATTCTGTCCCTTATTCTACCTGGAAACCCTTGCATGTTAACAATTGATTTGGTGAGTCTGTTCTAGTTGGGACTACCCAAATAGGTATCCAGACATGTGTTTTTATTTGCTCCCTCCCTTCAAAAAAATTATCTGACTGAAATCAGTGGTGTCACTAGGTTTGGTGTCACCCGGTGCAGTAACTCATAGTGTCACCCACCCATTGACACACACACACACCCCATACCACACCATACAGAATCCTTAGTAATGTTTTTTGTACTCATGTTACTCATTAATTGCAGTTCCTGTATATTACTGGATGTAATGTTGATAGTTGTGACATAAACAACTAGCATGATTAAAATTATACCTTTAAATTTCAATATCATATGCATGGCTTAAATGCACTTACATATACAGGTACATAGTTTCTTGTGGCTGAAGTTTGGTAAAAGATGATGTTTACGAAGATTTTTTTTTAAATTTTATTTTTTAAAAAACCTTAACATCTTCCCCCAAGACTTCTCTTTTCTCCCCCTACTATGCTTCACCTAACTCACACCATCTCTTCAGCATTTTAAAGGGACGCAGGCAAATACCACAGTCCATTTCTGCCCAAAGGTAGATGTTTGAGGAGCAGTAGTGACACCCCTCTTAGGGTGACACCTGGTGCAGTCCATACCCCCTGCACCCCACCTGTGACTCCACTGACTGAAAATGACAATTGATAACTTGGAAACTTAGTAGGGGACTAGGATGTTTGTTACCTGGCCCTGTAGCCACCCGGATCTCCCCGTGTTACCTGGCCCTCTGTTCCTGCACTGCCGCATGAGCATCCCTCTGCCCAGCACATGCACTGCTGCTGTGGGTTGCTCTTGCTGAGGTCAAAAGAGGCACCCAGCATGGGTGCCTTGTTCTGACTGAGAATGAGTGGCACAAAGTGGCAGCGGATACACTGGGTGGCTCAACAGGATTCCTGTGTAGACAACCACAGTGGCACAGGAATGAAGGGCTCTGGATCTTCCTGGAAGATCAGGAATAACAGGTACATTTTGAAGCCCTGGTGGCACAGTGGTTAAATGTCTATACTGCAGCCACTCACTCACAAACCACAAGGTTGTGAGTTCAATATCAGCCGGGGGGGGGGGGGGGCAGGTCAATTCAGCCTGGCAACCTTCCGTAGGTCACGAAAATGAGTACCCCGCTTGTTGGGGGCAATTAGCTTATACTTTATAAACTGCTTAGTACACCAGTAAGCGGTCTAGAATGTATTTGCTATTGCTATTGCTAAAATGTGGTTTAAGGCTGTTATAACCCGGTTCTGGTGCAAAACGTGCCTGATGTCACCCGGATTACTTACACCAGACAGAACAAGAGTTTGGGACATGCATCATCCAAACAGCGTGACACCAGAACCGAGGAGAAATGGGTCTTTTGGCTATTGCAGACAAGGCCTTGGTCTCCAGTTTTGTGTTGGGTAAAGAAAATGAAAATGCTGTAATGTGAATTCATGATTGTTCTGTGGTTGGGAGTGATGCCATATTCATTTCTCCAGCTTGATGGGATGAATGGCTGGATTGTTCATATCTTACCAGATTAAAAGGTGGTATAAGGAACCTCCCCCTCTCTTGTTTTGAGCCAGGATGATGTTGATACTAAGCCACACCAAATAATACACATAAATCACTATTCTTTCTTTCTCACTTCCCTGCTCCTGCCATACTCCTTCATGTGTATGCACATTTTTCTCCAGAGATATGTAGATATCCCCTTGTGCTGGCATCTGCATGTTGTTAATACTCACACACAAACACCCACACAGGTGCCAGCCCTGCTACAGAAGAAAAGCCTCTGTTCTTCTCGCCTTGGCTGGCCTTCTGAGCTGTCTCCTTCTCAGAGGCTTCTCAAACCCCTTCCTTCACTGAGTTGACCCACAGAGTTGGGACTGAGCCAGAAGCAGTATGGGGCCAAATTAATAAGGCCGTGAGCAATTTCAGCAGGACAAACAGAAAGGCGAGATACTAGGAAGGGAGGCGAGATTGTTTTTATTCTCAAACCCAATATTCCCCACTAGCATTGAAAGGCTGTGGTCAGCTATAGAGTTTAGAAGTAGCACATTATAAACAGGGAGTTACTGCAAATCATTAATTCATTTTTTTTTAGTTATTGCAAAAAAAAAAAAAAAGAATTAATTGCAGGTGACTTGTGATTTATAAGGACTTTCTCCTAAGCGCCATACCTCTGTAACTTAAGTTACATTGCAACTAATTGCTTCATAACCTTTGCAATGTTATTTGTAAAAAAAGGTCTTCTAATTCTCAGAAAGTCCATTTTTATAGGAAGTGCAGATTGCAACTCCAGAAATTGATAATGGGGCCAAAACACATTGGGCTTTTAAAGAAACAAAACTTTTTGATCATCGCACAGCTTGTGGGACTTTATCTCCTTTCATTCTACCACTGGTGTAATTTCCAAACAGGAAAATATGTTCTGCATGCATGTGTATGTTTGAATGATAAGCTGTGACTATCTGTGGTTGATTCTTAATCAATAATGCTTCGTGGTATCACCAGGGGCCATCTCTCAGTCTTGGGTTTTGGCCCGAAAACATCAGGGCCTAGGATGATCCTGAACTGGCAACCCTATAACAACCACATCACCTTGACTTTCCAGTATGGAATCTTCACTGTCTGGGCTAAAACACTTCAAAGTTGCTTACCGCACCTTTGAGAAATGGGTCAACCAATTCTTGATATAACTAGGGACGTTATCATACTTGGCCCACAAAGCGATAATAAAGTGAAATAAGAATAAATCAAGTAATAAACTGGTCGAAACCCCACAATACGCAAATGGCTATCACACGCAATTACCTTCATCGCACTTTTAAGGAAAGCGCTCCCGGGAACCGTATTTGCCGTTCACACACAAGTGAGAAAATCCCGCACATGTGCTAGAAATGCTCTTCTAGCACATCCGCAATACAGCCATGGCTGTCACTTGCCGCGGCTGTCACCCCTTCCCAAGCCGGCTCTCTGAGGAGGTCCTCCTTGGAACGAGGCCCCGCGCTTTCCTCCTCGGAAAGCCAGCTCTCTGAGGAGGTCCTCCTTGGAGCGCAGGCGGGGAAATGCTCCCCAATACGTATTGGGGAAATGCTCCCCAATACGTATTGGGGAAATGCTCCCCAATACGTATTGGGTTTTCATACCTATGGTAAAAGCGAAATGATTCCCATCGCGCAATTGTAATTCCTAAAGAAACCGAAATTCAAAAGATCTCGGTTCTTTCCGCATTCTGTCGGGGTTCTGTGTGACGTCGTATGGACACATGGAAAAATAATACATATTAGGTCGGGATTTCGTTTGGATTCTGTCTGCATTGAGCCCTGTGTGATAAGGTCCTAGGAAAGACCTTGGCTTGGTTTTGTTGGATACTTCCCATCTTCTTATTCCTTTGCAGAAAGACAATACAATGTTATCCTCTTCATAAATACAGCCGTGACAGGCAGAGAATATTGATTTTCAAGGAAGAGGCTCAAGATGACGTTCAGTGGAGAAGAGTGAATTATCTTACCAAGACATCAGCTGGGCAAATTAATGTTGGATCTGTAGACGACAACATGGAATTGATTTTTCCCACTTGGGAGGCATGACTGGTATTGCATTTCTTAAGTAGGGGCAGGGTGGTCCAGATGTCCATGTCTGATTTTTGTATAGCCTCTGTGCATTTTTGCTCTCCTTACTTTTTACTGGCCTCTCTCATCCTGCTCCCCCTCTATCCTTGCAGTACCTCTCCACACAGTTGCTTTTCTTGGAAACACTGCTAGGGGAGGGAGAGCAGGAAGGACAGTTAATTTTTCAGATTTCTTAGTAAAGTTATCAGTTCCTCCTCTATGAGAAGACTCTGTGAGAACACTCCCTCCGTAGGGAGGCCAGGATGGCTCCATCCCTGCTGTCCTTCTGGCAGCAGGTAAAGACATTTTTTGTGTTGCCAGGCCTTTGCATGATATGGATGCAGTTTTGTTTTTGTTTTAAAGAGTTTTAAACTTTAAATTTAATGATGTAATGTTTTTAATTGTTTGCATTGTTTAATTGTTTTTTAAACATTCATTCATTCATTCATTCATTCATTCATTCATTCATTCATATGTTTTTAATATTTTATATTGTTTTAACTTGGTCTTTTTTAGGGGCCGTGCAGACAGGCAAAAAGGGATGCTTTGAGGGGGACTTGTAGGTGTGGCCTTTAGATGATGCATGCCTAAAAGTCTCCAGGAAAGTGCCCTCTAGCCAGTTGTATGCTGAGAAAAACTACTCCAAAAAGGAGCTGCTTTTTTCCACTCTTTTGGTGAAGATGTGCACTTTTGCATGTGTGTATGTATGCAGCGACACTGATGCACCAGAAAACGGCCATATAAATGTTAGGATATGGATGGGATATACAGTCAAAGGTGAAATGTAAAGATGTGTGTGTGTCTGTAATTTTCCACTTGAGAACAGTTTTTTGGACAAGGCACAAACAATATTTAGAGAAACAGGGTGAATCAATGCCAGGTGGTAACAGAGACATCAACAATGTACTTTCCCAGAGGTAAAACTAATGGAACCAGACTTTGTTATGGATAACAAAGAGATATCAAATACGTAAACATCGTTAGGCTTGGGAAAGTTACTCACGTGGTGGATGATGGACAACAAGAGGCTGGGTTAACATACATCATACTGACATTATCCAATTAACATAAAGTTAACACCCAGAAGGTGGATTATGGGATGGGCCTAGAAAATCCTTTGTCTAAGAATTGTTTATTGTTCAAGATGTGAGCGTGTGTGGCTGGAAGCAGTGGTTTTAACTGCAACAAGTTGGATCCTAATGCTTTTGGGATTGTTAAAGATGTAATCTTGTATGGCTGAACTGGACAAGTTCATCACAATGGATTTTACTTAGTTATCTTATTTTTACTTTTTATATGCATTAATAAAGCTATGCTTTTGGACTTTACAATGTGTCTTCTTGACTGAGGAAGACAGGATTGCCTAGAGAAGAAAAGCTGAGCCAGTTGATGGCAAATCTACACAGTGGCTGTAGATCACAACAGCCAGCTTGTCCTGCAGACTCTGCTGGGTGCCAAAGGCCATCACTACAACACTCATCATCCACACACCAACATGTCGCACGTATGGTGGAAATTGACTCGGCAATCCAGAGCATGCGCCCTATGATGCAAGCTTTAATTTAAAGCGCCCTATGCTTCCAGGTGTGGATGCAATGGCGTAGGTGCACTTGAATATTAGAACCCTAAGCCTAACCCTAATTGTAACCCTAATGCTAACCCTAATTGTAACCCTACACATGCGCCCTAGCAACTGTCCTCTGTTATGACAATAAATGCATTCTGTTGGATGTACGCTTGCTGTCAGCATGCACAGCAGTTTGCATGAAAGAGGCTTTTGTGACCTCTTCTGTGCAGTTGTGCATAAGACCTGCACATCACTTCCTGGCATGATTGGGGGGTGCTCCTGGAGTAATGTTTGTCCATGTGCCCTGTTGACTATGTCCCTTGCATGACCACCAGCTGCATGTATCAAGTCTGTCCACACAAACCTCCCTTGTATGTACCTCTCCCCTCCTCCCTGATCTGTGTGGGACATGTTTTGTGGAGGATGATGGAGTGCTTTTTCAGTTGACAAACCTGTTCCTTCACCCCAAGAGTGGCACAATCAGACAGTGGCACCTGTCTACTGCACCCACTCCTTGGGGGAAGCGGAGGTCAGCGAATCCTTGCATGATATGTGGGAGTATGACAAATCCTGTGCAGGTGCACAGGGATGCCGAACTTCAGTCACCTTTATACACAGTGACAGACTGTATACCACTCTATAACAGGTCCTGTGCAGGTGTGCAGGGATGTTTTCCTGCACAGATGCACAGGTATGGAGAGATGGTCCTGCATACCTGTGCATGCATTTGATAACAAAATAAATTAAAGCAGCTGTTGCCAGCCCATACGGTTGCTCTGTCTCCCTTTGCAGCGTCCTTGGGACTGGCGATGTAGTTGCTGAGACTTCAATACAGCCTTGGAAAAGCTGCATTGACTCTCCCCAGTGCGGTTGCTCCGTCCGCAATTAGGGCAACCTCAGGGCAGGCAGTGCGGTTGCTGCAGCTTAGGGAAAAGGCAACTTCAGGTCACCTTTTCCTGCCCATCTGCATAGCCCCTTAGATTTGTTAGCCACCTTGAGTCCTTCTACTGGGTGGGATGATGATGATGATGATAATAATAATAATAATAATAATAATAATAAATAGCAGACAAGCTTCTTTTTAGGTTTCTCCACTTCTACTGGAGTTACTCTGCAATAGTCTTTGGACTACAGCTCTCTTCATCCCAAAGAGCATATGGCTTGCTGACAATTTTTTTTTAAAATCCAACCCATCTGTAGGTCATCAGCTTGGGTAAAACATACACCCCCTTTACTGTAACAGGCCCACTGGCCACTGGTTCATTTCCAGGCATGATACAAAGTGCTGATTATAAATAATAACCTATAAAGCCATATATAGCCTGGGTTCAGGGTATCTGAAGGACTGTTTCTTCCCATATGAGTGCCTGGGTTTTGATATCTTTTAGGGAGACCTTTCTCCTCATCCTACCACCTCCACAAGTACATCTGATAAAAACAGGAGCTGGCCTCCCTGGTGTCTGATCCTAAGCTCTGGAATTCTCTGCAAAGAGATGCTAGACTGGCATTTTCTTTGAAGTCCTTCCATAGGCAGTTGGAGACATTTGTTTGTCTTTTTTAATGAGCAAGTTTTTTTTTTTTTAAAAAAATTACATCTAATTTTATTGATATAACAATATTTAATTAATTATTGCATGATGTGTACTTTTAGCTGCTTTAACTTTTGTAAGCTTTCTTCAGTTCCAAGTCTAGGAAAAAGGGGAAGAGGGAAGATGCCCCAGAGTATGAAGCTATGGAAGAATATTATGTATTTTTGGTCACATTCCCAGTTCAAAAGAAGGAACAGTAAGGCTCAGCCAGCCCACATGTGAGTTTGTGGGCATACGGGTCTTGTATGGCCTAATTTTAGAGGCCATTGGAATTGCTTTGCATTGACCCCCATACAAAAAACAGAGTGGTGTTTTTTGGGCTGTGTGGCCATGTTCTAGAAGAGTTTCTTTCTGATGTTTCGCCAGCATCTATGGCTGGCATCTTCAGAGAAAACTGGAATGGAAGAGAATGGGTCTATATATACTGTGAGACCCTGGGTAGGGAGGAGTGGTTCCCAGGTGAACTGTGTGTTGTTCTGTGTTGAATAGGTATTGTTCTGTTGTTAATGGCATGGCTCCAGGGTGGGAGGAAATGCACTCAAGGTTACTGTCTGCTAATCCCATGTAACCTGTGTATTGTTCTGTGTTGAATAGGTATGGTTCTGTTGTTAATGGCATGGCTTCCAGGTGAGGATATGCAATCAAGGAGATTGTCTGCTATTGTCTGCTGGGAAAGCCCCTGACCCTGGTTGGTTTCCCATTTGCATTTGCTGAGCGCTGATTTTCTTATTTTGTAGGACTGGTAGCCATTCTCTTCCATTCCAGTTTTCTCTGAAGATGCCAGCCATAGATGCTGGTGAAACGTCAGAAAGAAACTCTTCTAGAACATGGCCACACAGCCCAAAAAACCCACAAAAAACTATGGATGCCGGCCATGAAAGCCTACGACTTCACAGAGTGGTGTTGTTTCCTTCCAACACCTAAAAGTATTACTAAGATTTGTGGGATGAATAAATGTATGCAACTTGTTCACTTGTTCACATATTGCTCAGTCTAAACTAACCACACCAGAGTCCTAATAAAATCAGGCAAATAGTTAGATGGGACAGGTGTGGGGAGATATGGACAGACTAGAGGTCAAACACTAATGAGATAAAGCAATCTCCATTTCTGCCTGCTATGACAAGTTGTCCAGACTGCCACAGTAACCTAGAAGGAAGGGTTTTATAGCCCTTGGTATACCTTCATTAATTTGCAAGTTCAGTTGACCCCTTCAAGGTTCAAAGTCAGCTGGCCACACTCAGGCCAAGTATTGCAGCCAGGACAGCATCCTTGTCTGATGGAGCCACATTTCACTGGGTGTAGTATTTTGGTGGCATCAGAGGCAAAGCACCTAAAACTGGCACTGAAGGTCACAGATTGGGACCTCTCTTGGACCCTTCTGTAGGAATACCGTACTTGGTATCAATATTAGGCAGAGTGCAGCAGGGCTAATGCAACATGAGTTTGTGGTAGAAACAGGTGAAATGACTCTGGATGCTTTAGTAAGGGGGGGGGAGGGAATGCATGTATTGTCATGTCAGGAAATCTATTTTAGGATAGAAAAGGAATCTGACAAAAAAGGTTGACCTGAAGAACCCCTAAAAGCTGGCTTTCACATGTAGGTGTAAGTTAGCATCCATTGTTGAGGCTGGAGCCTCATGGATGGTCCTTCCAGAAAAAGGAAAAACAGTAATTTCTTGAGAAAAGAGGGAAGTGACATCTGCAAGTAAGAAGGAAGCAAAAGGCTTGAGTACTTAAACTAAAGAAAGATACAGACGAGTGAAACAAAAGGGTGGGCATTATGTAGACTCCTTTCTCTGACTAATCTCTTTATACAAGCGTTGGTGTCTCTTTGCTTCCAGCATCTTACAGCTAACTGTATATAAAGATTTGGTAGCTGACCTGATTAACAAAGTCAGGCACCTGCCAGCTCAGTTCCCCACATGAGTCCATCCTAGCCAGTTTAGAAATCTTCCATGAGGTCCGGAGGTGCTCTTTCACTTCTGTCCCAAACAGCAAAAGTCTTGAAGGCATCATCAGTACCTATATGAACATTTCCCAAACCTTCCAACATTTCACAGATGGCCTGGGATACATGTGGCTAAGTGACATCTGAGTGTAGTCAAGATGACACAAATTATTAATAAGGAAGAACACATAAGCTATGAGGAGCTACTGCAGTTTGCTTTTGCCTGAGTCTACACGAAAGGGAAAGATACTGTGCTTTCCTGTCCGCTCCCCCTAAGTTAACCAAGTACAAACTATTTTTGCTTCTGAACTCAGTTTGCTGCATTTGAAGTAAGCTGAGCAGGGACTGGGGGGAGAGAAACTGTGACATTTTAAAATGACTTGAAATAGTGAGATGAGATGACAGAGGAAAAACTGAGACTGTCCTTGCCAAATCAAGATAGCTGGAAGGTATGATTTCCTAGAGAGTTTGCTATAGGGCAGCGGTTGGCAAACTATGGCCCGTGGGCAGAACCTGGCCCACCGAGGCCTTCTAACCGGCCCGTAGCCGGTCCTGCTGCTGCCGCCACTGCCGCCACACACGTGCCGTCGCTGCCGCTGCACGCGCAAGGCATCATTTTGATGGCGCTCGCGCACGATGGCAGCCGCCATTTTGGAAGGCAAAACGGTGCCATTGTTGTGTGCATGCGCACGCAACGCTGGTGCCGTTTTGCCTTCCAAAATGGCGGCCGCTGTGGTGCGCATGCGGCTGTGAGCGTGGGCACCATTTTGGAAAGCAAAATGGCGCCCTGCGCTCGTGTCCGCATGCACACCACGGCGGAGGTAGTGCGCATGCACACCCTTGTCTCCGCCGCCATTCCCTCCCCCCCCCTTCGGCACGCTGAAGATCAGGGGACCGTGGAACCGGCCCCACCCCCAAAAAGTTTGCTTATAGGGTTTCAGTGACAGACATTCATGGGCTACAGTTCCTAGACGTCAGGCTTGGCCTTGTATCTTAACTCCTGGATACTGGCCTCCTCTCACTCTGCCTGGTCCTCAGAGAGGAGAAATCTGAGGGGAAGAGTGCTGTCATTAAATGTATCTGCATACAGATTGAGTATCCCTTATCCAAAATCATTGGAACTGGAAGTGTTTTGGATTTTTGTTTTGTTTTGTTTGTTTTTTGCTTTTCATTTTGGAATACCTGTATTTTCACATACACACATAGTGAGATATCTTGCAGATGGGACCCAGGTCTAACACAAAATTCATTAATGTTTATTATACACCTTATACACATAGTCTGAATGTAATTTTATACAATCTTTTAAATTAGTGCATGAAACAAATTTTGTGTACATCAGAAAGGAAAGATGTCACTGTCCTAGCCACCCATGCAAAATGTTTTGGTTTTTGGAATATTTCAGAGTTCAAAATTCTGGATAAGGAATAACCAACTTGTATATATTTTTCTCATTTTTTTTTTTTTTTGACCTGGTGTTGGGCATGCCTCTTATAACATCACAAGTGGTTATCCCTAGTTTTTTGCCCTGGCAATCCTAGCAGCATCTTTTCAGCAGAACATATTGCCACATAATGACAGGCTATGACAGGGGTTGGCAACCTACGGTCTGCGGGCCGGATGCGGCCCGCGGAGGCCTTTGGACTGGCCCCTGCCTGGTCCTGCCGTCGTGGCCTTTCGCAGCCGTGGGGCTCCTCTGGAGTGCCATTTTGGATTCCAAAATGGCACCCAGAGTCTCGCGCGACCTTTCCCGTCGCAGGAAAGGTTCCATGAGACTTCGGGGCACCATTTGGAATCCAAAATGGCGCTGCCGAGGGAAACCTCCTGGGGGGCACCCGCAGTGGTGCCGGGCTTCTCGGAGAGGCGCTGGGTTTCTCGCAAGCGCGCGTGCACCAGCCCCCAGCACCATTTTCCCCCCTCCCGGCCCGTCAGCAAAAAAGGTTGCCGACCCCTGGGCTATGATATGTGTTAAACGTAGCTTGTTGCTTTAAAAAGAGTTGCATAGCAAACCACCAAAGAAATCATAGCTTGCCTTCTCCATTTCTGATTTGTTTCTCTTTCTTTTTTTCAGCTCAGAGTGGGCAGTTGTGGAAACAAGCAAGGGACAAGCCATACTTGCAACTTCAGATGTCACAAAAAGCTGTGATTTCCACAAGCCAGAATTGCTATGCAAACAAGAAGCCATGATTGAGGTTTGTGGCTAGTTAAAAACATAGCTTGTTGGCAAAGGCCAGTTTACACATCACTGTTTTTAACAAAACAAACCATAGCTTTTTGTGATGTGTGAACCCAGTCAAATGTGGAAAGGACTCTTTGGATTTTTAAAAACCAACATCAGACATCAATAGCTGCTCTGATGCATTCTGCCTGATCAGATGCTGGCTTTAATGAACCAGAAATTAACCAACATCTGGGCACCACAGTTTACTTGATTATAGGAAAATAAATGTAATTGCTACAAACTGAAATAGTAAAAGAAAAGAATACATTCATCATAGTTGTCAGATGCTAAAAATATTTTTTAAAGTCCCACTGGGCTGCGGAAGTGGGCAGAGAGCAAGGTTTATGCCAAACAATATTTTATGCTTTTTGAAAATCTGAGGAAAATTAACAGCACATCCAGTTTTGAAGTTTCTTGCTCAGCTTTTATTTCAGTGGGAGGCTATAGACCAAGTAAAATCATTTGTAGGATTTGGGCCAGGGTGCATATTAGATATGCAATTGAGATTGCATGGAGACATCTTTAAATTTTTTGCTCATTCTTTTCCAGAGCACATTCTGAAGTTTCAGTTTCTGAGGGAGTGCATCATGCTGCTTTACAGTGTTTGGGATAATTACTTTAAGGGAGCCACAATTCACAGAATGCCCCCCCCCCCATCACCAGCATAGCCACTGGCCTTGCTGGCTAGAGAATTTGTGGTATTCCAATTCAAAAAAGGAACTGTCCCAAGCTCTGCCCCTTTCCACAGCCTAATGTATCTTCCTTTCTTTATCCCCTGTTTTGAAATCATGTGACGGAGTTTAATCTGGGTTCAAATTTGCATTCCCATGCTATACCAAGACCCAAAGCCTAAGAGGTAGGAAACCTACTGCGTAAACTTTTTAATAAAAATCTAATTAAAGCCTTTGACACCTAATTAATATATTCCATAACGACACATGGTTTTTTAAAAAATTGAACCTTTTAAATCTGTTTTAATTTGTTAATTACTGCCTTGAATGCCAACTTGAATCTCATTTTGGGAGAAAGGCAGGATAGAAATCCCATATATATAAATGTGTGTGTGTGTGTGTGTGTGTGTGTGCCTATGTGTGAGTTTTACCTGTTTAAATTACAGTGATTGTTTTACATTTTAATTTTTTTTAAAAAAAAATAACCTTTTTTGGCTTATATCAGTTTTACATGTATTCTGCCCTGAGATCCTATGGGATATAAATGTTTTAATAATTAAATAAACAGACTACCAAAGAAACAAACAATAAAAATACCCCAGGCTTATGATTATGTGGGCTACTAAGTTCTATGTCTCACATATTGAAAGCAGAACTGCATAAAAGATGCCTCATAAAGTGCCTTCAGTGTTGCACACTTTCCATCACATGAGTGACTACAACTGGAATGGTCTGCTGTATTTAGAATGTCACTGAAGAAGTGACCCCAAGAGAAAGCACTTTACAAGCCAGTGATTATTTACAGTTACGAGTAGTACACCCAATATAGTTGGATATTTTCTGCATACAGGAAGGATCCAATAACAGGAGGCCCATCCATCATTGCTGCAGTAAAGTACACAAACAGGACCTGTAAAAGTTACTTTCTGGAACACAGGATCCTGAATAGAATCCATTGGCCACAATATCTGCCAGTTTCAGAGATTTGTGTACCTTCCGATTGTCCCGATTCGACAGGAACAGTCCTGGTTAATCCTGTCTCATCTCACTTTTTCAGCTGCATTTAAAATGTCCCAGATTCTCTTTCCTCCTCTTACTTTTTTCCTTTGTCCTCAGTTTACTTTAAGAGGTACAAGCCTAGACCAAAAGTGCAAAAGTAGTTTGCACTCAATCAATTCACCTGGGTGGGATGAGAAGAAGAGATTAGTGTGTGGAATCTTGCCCTTCCCAGTAGACTCAGGTGACAGAAAATGTCTGCATTTGCTCCTAGGTTTGGGTTTTGTTCATGTTCTGTGCCTTCACGTCATTTCCAATATATGGAGACCCTAAGGCAAACCTATCACGGAACCTTCTTGGCAGGTTTCTTCAGAGGAGGTTTGCCATTGCTATCCTCTGAGGCTATGAGAGTGTGACAAGGTCACCCAGTGGGTTTCAAGTGCAAGCCAGGATTCAAATCCTGGTGTCCAGAGTCATATTCCAATGTTCAAACCATCACACCATATGGCTTGAGTATTTTTCCTCATTAACCATTTTTTCCCATCTTGAGCAACCTCTGATTTTGCCACATGTCTTAGTTTTCTTCTGTGAAATATTGGAGGGCATAGACTAGAAGTTAAAAAAAGTAAAAAGTAAAAAAAAAAAATCAAACTCTTGGCCTGGTTTGTGTACACAGCCACAGAATTAAGTGTCAAGATCCTGAAGGGGTAAGAGTGGATTGGGTCACTTTGTGTTATAGGTGGGTATAATGTTTCCAGCAGATCTATTCCTTGATCCAGGATAGGATTTCAAAATGCTCTGAATTAATTATCCCAAGAGGGATGCTATAATGACAGTGGGAATGGCTCTTGGGATTTGCAACAGTGCATGAACTGTTGGATTATACATTCAGTTAATAAAGTGGGTTCATAAATGAATGTTGCTATACAGTGGGTAAGAGTGAATGATTCCACTGATCTAGGCTGGAAGTAAGGAGCAAGGCATGCTTTGTGTTTGGCTTTTTTTTTTTTCCAGGGGTGGGGGGGATTGTGAAGTTGGAATATCTGCTTTAAAAATTTCTGCTGCAAATAAAAATAAAAAAGTTAGCACATTAGCAAAAAAGGTTATAATTTGATTTCCTACTTACAAAGCTTTTCTCATATATATATATATAGACAGAGAGGGGGGGGGAGATAGTTATGGTTTAAAAGTTAATCTAAATAACTTTTCAGAGTCCTTTACAGCCCATGGCTTCTGCAAAGAGTTTCCAGATCTCTTCTACCACTTCATGCAAAGGACTTTATCACATGAGTCATGCAATTGGGGCAGGATAATTGTGTCTTCATCTGGAGCTTATCAAATGACATCGGCCCTCTTCTGTTGTTCTGGTGGGACATCATTTGGAAAGCATTTCTTTTAATAAACACAAAAACTCTGTTAGTGATCTCCTTTCCTACTACTGTATAGATATCATTTTGAGTGTGATAAGTCAATTCCATTTTAATGCTGATTTTGGGTTGGCAGTCAGGGGGACTTTAGATATGGCTCAGGTGCTCTTTCCTTACTGGTGATCAGGGGAGAAAGACAAGAGGTGGACTTTTCCATTTAATTTCCTTTCGATTGGCAAAGTAACTGAGAAACTTTTAAACATTTTTTCTCTATATTAAAAAAAATCCATTGGCAAATGGCTACTGTCTCCCAACTGGGACTTGTCAGAAAAGCCCAAAAGGGAAAACTTTGTTCACTGTACCCCCCCCCCCCCTGCTTCCATCTGCAGCCAAGTAGCCCAGTTCTAGAGTCTTTCTCTCTCTGTCACACACATACTCAGACATGCCTGGAAATTTAAGTGGGAAAGAGTTTTACAGTTAAAAAAGCATTTATTTCCTTATCCCTATCCTGCTGTTCTTTTTGCTAAGCTTCAGACTTGATTAATCACTGGCAGATTAATCACTAACTTAGCTGCTAGCTTTCATTGATCAAGTTTATCCCAAATCAGGAAACTGCCACACAAGGAAAAAAGGCCTTTTGGCAAGTCACCTGCTCTCAGCCTCAGGGGAAGGCAATGGCAAACCTCCTCTGAACAAATCTTGCCAAGAAAACATCATGTCTTAGGGTCACCATAAATCAGAAATGACTTTAAGGAACACAACAACAACAAACAACAACAAATGTAAGTCTGGTTTTTTTTATATATTTCGGGGGGGGCTGTGTTTGTGTATGTGTGTGGGTGCACCAAGGAAAATTGGTGGGATAATGTCTCAGAGGAGTCCAAAATGCTGTTTGTAATAAGCTGTTAGTGCAAACAAAGGTTGCAATGCCAGAAAGGTTCCAAAGGTGTGATAGGGAAGAGTGGAATTCCAATTGTATAGCATTTTTAGCAGGAAAAGAGTCTGGTGTGATAAAGTCCTAAGACTTCAGTATGTAGTATGTAGAACTCTTAGGAGCTTATCGCACTCTAAATAATGCAACTTATCCCTAATGGGATACAACCGCTTTTTGGGTTAACATTGCGTATTATAACACATGAAATTGACGCGCTACTGGTGTGATAAAGTCCTAAGACTTCAGTATGTAGTATGTAGAACTCTTAGGAGCTTTTCGCACTCTAAATAATGCAACTTATCCCTAATGGGATACAACCGCTTTTTGGGTTAACATTGCGTATTATCACACATGAAATTGACGCCGCTACTGGTGTGATAAAGTCCTAAGACTTCAGTATGTAGTATGTAGAACTCTTAGGAGCTTATCGCACTCTAAATAATGCAACTTATCCCTAATGGGATACAACCGCTTTTTGGGTTAACATTGCATATTATCACACATGAAACTGACGCCGCTACTGGTGTGATAAAGTCCTAAGACTTCAGTATGTAGTATGTAGAACTCTTAGGAGCTTATCGCACTCTAAATAATGCAACTTATCCCTAATGGGATACAACCGCTTTTTGGGTTAACATTGCGTATTATCACACATGAAATTGACGCCGCTGCTGCCGGCTGACTACAACCTGGGTCCCAACCATGCTTAGGCAGCTGCTTTGCAAAAATGAGAGCTTGCCATTTTTGCAGAGCAGCTGGCTGAGCACGGCTGGGATCCAGGCTGCAGTCAGCCAGCAGCAGTGGTGGCGATTTCACATGCGATAATACCCACTGTTAACCCAAAAAGTGACTGTATCCTGTTGGAGATAAGTTGCATTATTTAGAGTGTGATAAGCTCCTTAGTGTCAATGCCTGGGGGTATTACCTTTCATAAGGGACAACTGGTATAATGCTGATGATCTGTTCTAACGAGAGCTCAATATGATATGGCTCAAAAGGAGATGAAGTACACTGAGATCATGACAAACATTTCTCTCTTCACCAAAGGATTGTGGGTCTGGTGTGAGAGGAACAGAAGCAAGCTAGGCCAGTGGCTTCAGGACAGTCTGTACTGGAACTCAATGGATGAGAGATGCAACTTCCCGCACAGACAGCGCAGCTGGGTCCTTCCTGTGGAGGAGTTTGAAACTTTCGACTTGATATATTCACTTAGGATCAAACTAGATATTAAGAGGAATGTATATTTATTTCAATTAACCTTGTTTTCTTCTCACAGATTGGTTTTCTTGCAATGTGACTCACAACTTAAGCCCATCTTTACTTTCCTAATGATCAAGCACAAAACAAACAAAGCTAAATGCAAAATACATAGCTGAAGAAAAATCATGTGCTATGACAAACATATGCCATTTGCTAGTTGGGGGTAGCACCTTTTTTCCCTTTAAAGTGTTAGGTGTGTCATCTACTTTAGCCTTGTCTTCTGAGCATGAGGGATTAGGGTGCTGGACTATGATAGATTGGTAATAGAGATTAAATAAGTGCCAGAGCTATCTCTTTGGGGAAAGAGAAAGAGAAGCTGAGACATGCCTTTTCCTATCTCAGACTGAAGGAGGTAGACAGGATTTCAGGTTTTGTTCTTCTAAACATTTATGGCTCCCCCCCCCCCCATCTCTTTTAAATTTGCTTCCCATTGCTCTCAGTGGGAGGGAAATAAAATAAGAAAGATTAAGATCTAGATCTGGCCCTGTTCCCCTTGTGTTTGTGGGGTGTATGGTGGGGTGGAATAGAAGGGTCATGAAATGCCCTCACAATGCCATCTTTTTTTCTCCCTCTAATATGAGAGGACCATGAGCTGTGGACATTTCTGTAATTCTACAGGGGATTACATGTGTCCCTGTCATATACTGGCTAAGTTCAGTTCAGAAACACAAGCCTCAGCAAAGTCAGAAAGCTTTATTCAAAAAACTGAATTGATCACAGCATAATGCTGTTGCCAGGAATGAAGCAATTTTGGTTACACAGTATATTAGAAGCACATAGCATTTCAAATGCATTTTGCGGGCTTACATCCCATTTGTTTACAAACCAAAATATTCATTTCCTAAGGACTACTTCTACTTGTTCCCCTCTTACCAGGCGTTCTCATGGAATTGACCTCAAGAGTTCACAGCTCAGTTTTCCTCCCCACTGTATTAGAAATGATAATAATAATGATAATAATAATGATAATGATAATAAATAAATAAATAAATAAAATTTATTTATATACCGCCTAATGGTTGCCCAATCAGGGCGGTTTACAACATAAAACACAATTACAATAAAGAACAATTCCCCCCTTAAAACATTATTAAACAAATAGCATGATTAAAATAAACAATCCTACCACCCAGCAGCACCAACAGTGTAGCACTTCCTATCACCCAGCATTATAAAGTATAGCAAAACATATGGCTAGCAAGCATGGCTGGAACTCTGATCCTCACAGTCCCTTGATACTATGGGATTGCATCCTAACTATAGGTCCCATGCTCTGAAGAGTTTATAATCTACATTTTAATTGTTATTGTTGAGTACCTTCAAGTCATTTCTGACTCATGGCAACCCTAAGGTGAATCTATCACACAGTTTTCTTGGCAAGATTTGTTCAGGTTTGCCATTGCCTTCCCCTGAGGCTGAGAGATTGTGATTTGCCAAAGGTAAACCAGTGCATTTTTGTGACTGAGCAAGGATTCAAACCTAGTGTCTTAGTCCAAACATTCCAGTGTCTTAGTCCAAACATCCAAACCACTACACCACGCTGGCTCTCTATGCATTTTAATACAATAGTTTAAAAAAACACATTTGCTCCTGTGTGAACATGTCTGTAGGACACAGTGAGTGTTTTCTGTTTAACCTTGCATTTATAAGACAGAAATACATCTGTAATGATCAAAATAATTTGGCTGTGACTCTCTTACTTCAGTCTTTTTAAAAAGCAGTTGTGGGGGGGGGGTTGGCAAGAGAAGCAAAAATATAAATTGAAACTGTCTGTGTTCACATTAACAGGTGGAAAAATAGCTGCATCCTTTACATTTTGATGCAGAAAAAAGGCTGCTTTTGAGCCAAGCAGATTTATTTAGGTTGTTTAATCTGAAAAGCTGCCAGTGTTCTGTCTGCAAAGTGAACCCAGTGGAAAATTGAGAACAAGTATTAAAAATTAATTCAGCTTCAAATAGAAGTAGCAAAAATAGTAATATATGTGGCACAATCCTACACATTCCTATTCAAATGTAAGTCCCATTGGGCTGTACTCTGTGCTCTCTGTCCTCCAGCAGAATAGATAACACTGGAGTGACTGGACATTTAGATCCCTTGTCATGACAGTCTGCCAAATGCACACCAAATCTGTCTAGAGAGTCTGGTGCTGATCAGGGAGGAATGTGGGGATGCAAAAGGAAGAAGGAAGGGAAAGTTTGTTGCACAAATGAATGTTCAGTCATGCCGTGATGGATGATGAATGTAGTGAATTCAGTTTGGCTTCTCCAAGACAAGAGGGTATAGCATTGTATGAAACTGGAATCCCGTTGGTGCACTATACTAACTAGTGTAACTATGCAAGTCCCTGAGGTTTCTGGACCAAACCACAAAACCTAGGGACCTGGTGATGTCATTAACAGTTAAACATTATGTACCAACCACAGCTTGTCATTCATACATATATGCAGGGCCTGGCCCTTAGCTCTGTCAGCCCACAATTGACATGCTATATCCGTGTAAAAAAGAAGGGATATTGCTGCAATTTGCAAGGCTTCATTGATTTCTTGCTTCAGTTTGTAAAGATTCTCCAGGAGGCTTATGTATTTACTTAGCTTCCTCTTTCCCTCTCGGTCATTGTGATGCCAGAACTCACCCTCTATTCTGTTCTGCATCTCTTCATTTCACCTTGGTCTGGGGGCAGCTCCTTGTGCAGGATTTCTGTCTTAAATTCCAAATAACAAAATAAATTCTGTGTGTGTGTGTGTAAGTGAAAACTGGTGGCTTTGGACAACCCTAGTCAAATGTGTGCTACTGCTGAGCAACTCTGGGAAAAGTGCATCTAGCATAGGGTACCAATAGGTTTCAGGGCTTAGCATTTATATTTAATACTCTCAGTGTAAAAGCACATTATGCACATACTCTTAAACCCACCTTGTAAAGCAGGTCCATGTTACAGTCAAAGCAGAACAAACTTCAAAATGTGCTAACAATATAATGAGGCATCCATACCTCATCCTGTGAAGTTTTCACTCCAATACTGAACATTACAGCATTTTATCCTCTTAAATATTTATTGTTAATTTAATGCATGCCAGATGTGAAATAATTTCACACACACCCATCCCCTAGACTGCTTATAAAAAGGCTCAGTATCTTAAGGGCCTGTCTGCCAATAGACGTAGGGGATCAGTGATTGGATTTCATGTTTGTATTGTTTCCATTTTATGCAGTGGTGCTTTCATTGGTTTACTTATGGCATAAATATTGTTGTTAGTCCTCACCTGAATCAACTGGATTGACCTTTGCATTTACTCACCTTTCAAAAATAAGTCTACTCTAGTGGGCCTAAACCAACAGGATTCCAGGTTATATTTATATTCTTCACTGGTATCCACATGGATGAAGGATGAATTTAACAAGTTTAATGATTTTTCTACCTATCTAGCAATCTATAGTAGGAAAAAGGCAGGATAGTGTAGAAAAAGGATACATAGAGAAATAGATAGGTAATCTATCAGTCTGTACACCCATATTTTTCTATTCTATGAATGCTCAAGGTAATATTGTTCTACAAAAGACAAAAAGAAAGATTAAAATAGAGAACAGTATTAAGACATCAGAACAGGTTATAAATACAAAAATACAGCCACAACTTTGGAAAATAGCATATCATATCACAGGATAAGGGTGAAATCATAAAGCCAACTAAAGGCCTTCTTTGGACAGAGCTTGGAAATTTTACTGTTAAGGACTACAGCTCCCAGAATTCCACAGCCAACATGGACACTACCCATGATAAGCTTGAAGATTCTTGAGTTGTACTTCTTCTTGGCATTCCTGACTGTTTCATCATTCAGCTTCCTCTGAAGAACCCAAGTTGTAGTAATATGAGAAATTAAGCTTCCTCAAAAGAATCCAGGTTCTCCACACTGCATGCATTTTATAAACCTCTATAGCACTCCTCTTTTAGCCTCTAAAGGCAAAGGTGTTCTGTGTTGACAAGCTTGTCATGTCTGACCGTGGGGGGCAGTGCTCATCTCCATTACTAAGCCGAAGAGCCAGCGTTGTCAGAGACTACTCTGTGATCATGTGGCCTGCATGACTGCACAGAACACTGTTTACCTTCCCACTCAGAAGTGATCCCTGATTATCTACTTGCATTTGCATGCTTTCGAACTGCTAGGTTGGCAGAAGCTGGGACTAGTGACAGGAGCTCACCCCATCATGCAGCACGCTCTAGAGCCCTACAAATACTTATTTTTTGCATTTGTATTTCAACCAATTATTTCAAGACAGGATACACAATATGTAACTGTCCCAATTTGGCAGGGACCATTCCAATTACTCCTCTGCCCCATTTTTCATCTTCCTTTGAAACATCCTAGTTTCTCCCTCTTTCCCCTTTGTCCTCAGCTTATTTCAGTTGCTGCAAACTAAGTTTGAAATACAAAAGTAGTTTGCACTCAATTAACTCAGTAGAGTGGGGGAAGCACAGAAGTGGACAGATACTTGTCCTTTCCAGTAGGCTCAGGTATAAAGAAACTGCTGGATTCCCCCCTAGCTATTGTGTTCTTAACAATCTCTGTTATTTTGACAATACTTTGATGTTGTTTGGCCACATGTGCCCCAATGTTCATCTCTGAAATATTGGAGGATGTACTCCCCTATCACCATTTTTAATTTCACAATAACCCTATGAGTTAGGATAGACTGCGAGAATGAGTATTATACCTGAATGGATAGTTGAATTCAAAGAACCCCAAGAATAGTCCAACATTGTAACCATCTTGAAAAGTTATTTTTTTGGGATGCAATTCCTTGAATCACCCAGCTAACATAATCCATGCTTGCTGAGTATACAAATGGATCTTGTAGCACCTTTGAAACTAATTGAAAGACATTGGTAGCATAAGCTTTCATAGACTTAAGTCTTCTTCGCCAGATGCAAGGCTTAGTGTACAAAAGCTTGTGCTACCAATCTCTTCCTCTCAGGCTGCTGCCACTTTGCAGAATTAATGCACTTTAACACTGCTTTAACTGTTATGGCTCCATCCTATGTAATCTTGGGATTTGTAGGTTTGTTGTGGCTCCAGAGATCTCTCACAAAGAAGAACATCTCACAAAACTGTAAGTGCCAGAATTCCATAGCATTAACCCATGGCAATTAAAGTGGTGTCAAATTGCAATTATTCTGCATTGTAGATGCAACCTAAGTTTGGAGACTATCACATGGGGGGAAAATCAGGGGATTAAAAAGGCATTTTCCTGGGATAGTCGCACAATTGCAGCAAAGATTTTCACACACATTGCAATCTGAGAGAACTTATGTTGGGAAGAACCAGGAATGCTCCAGAAACAAATCATTGACAGGGAAATCCCATGTATGATTTGTTGTTGGAGCATTCCTGGTTCTTCCCAGGATAAGTCCTCTCAGATCGTGATGTTGTGTGAAAATCTTTACTGTGCTCATGCGACTGTCCCAGGAAAATGCCTTTTTAATCCCCTTATTTTCCCCATGTGTTAAAGTCCTTAGACAATGTGCTACTCCAAGATCTATTTGCATACTGATCCAGACTAACACCGCTATGTCTTTGACTGCTTGCTGGGGGTTTCTGAGAGTTGCAGCCATCCCAAAGTAACCTTTCTAAGCTTTGCATTGTACCACATCAGCTCTATCAGCTGACAATACAGTTGGCCCTCCATATCTACGGATTCTTTATCCATGGATTCAAACATCCACGGCTTGAAAATATTCAAAAAAAGTATAAATTCCAAATAGAAACCTTGATTTTGCAATTTTATACAAGGGACACCATTTTACTATGTCACTGTATTTAATGGGATTTGAGCATCCACAAATTTTGGTATCCATGGGGATCCTGGAACCAAACCCCAGCAGATAACAAGGGTCCACTCTACTTTAGCCTAAAAAGTTTTATAGAAGAGCCATGTTGGGTCAAGTTAATACTGAGATCCTGCATTGTGTGTTTGGAAAGTAACACTGCATGTGATGCTCCACATCTCTCTTGCTGCCACTGCCCAACAGCTGTCAAGGGCTGTGGCACTGCTGTTGTGGCTGTTTACTGGCTGGGGAGAAGGAAGGAGAGACAGGTAACTCTGATTCATGAAATGGGAATCATGAAGTGGCCCATCTTGGCTATGACAGAGGGATAAAATGAGATTGTCCTCAGTCCAAGAGAGCAAACTTGTTAAGTTGAACATTCTGTTCACACAGTGGCTGATCAGTTGCCTATGGGATGGCCTCCAGAAAGACTGCAGATGAAACCTCCATCTTGTGCACCGTGGCAATTCATATACATAGGTGTTCTGGAAGTGATGTATAGCCATTGATGACTCCATCCTCCATATATTTTTCCAATCCTCCTTTAAAGCCATCCAATTTGGAACCATAACTACATATTGTGGTCATGCATTCCACAGTTTCACTACTGTGTCCTGCCTTCTAGAACATTTAGCATCACTTAGAACATTTTGCCAGGGCTGGATAAGCAGGCAGCCACCGTCGTTTGCTTTTTCATCTGGCAAGACAGAGCACAGCATATCATTCCGAACACTTTTATTACAACCCGTAGTTATGACTCATAGATTGCTAGTGCTGTTAACTGCTTTGAGCCAGCTCCAGGCCTATAACAGGATGCTTTAGAACATTTAAGACCTGCTTTAATGCCATTGCTTGTTCCATCCCCACGTCTCCACATTGGCGGCAATGCTAATGAGTTTCAGCCCAAATTTAATAAAGTGTACACATTTCTGGAAGAACTGTGGCTTCCTTATAGAGTGCATAAGGCCAGTGTCAGCAATCAGCAGGATAAGGCCATCAGTAAGCCTACCATAGCCCATGTTATCTTGCTGTTTGCACTGTTGAAAGCCAATTCAAGCTGAGCATCGTTATGACTGGAACTGCGGGAAGCTCAGACGCCTCCATTTATAGAGTCTCATATAGGTGTTTTGCAAGCTTTCCTTTCACATGGTAGAATTTTTAAACAGGCAGCTTCTTGCCTTCCTCTTTTAAGAGGTACAATGCCTCTTAAAGTAGCCTGCTTAATAACCTATTGTAAACACTCCAGTTGCCCTAATCTTCTAGAGAGAATCCTTACTGTGGGTTGGGTACATCCCCCGGCGAATTTATTTTTCTTATTTTGTCCTTCAGGGGAGAATTTGGAGTGTTCTTTTAAAGACTGCTTCAGCATCTTCATGAAGCATCTGGTGAGATCACAGATCCATGGGAGGGACATAACCATAGCCCCAACATTTCACAGATGAAAAGCAGGACATGTGTGGCCAAGCAACATCAGAGTATGGTCAAGATGGAAAAGGTTATTCGTCAGGAAGAATACAGAAGTTAGAAGAGGCTGCAGCAGGTTGCTTTTGCCTGAGCCTACAGGGGTGAGCACCATCTCATCTTTCTGTCTTTTCTTCCACCACTAAATTGAGTGTAAATTACTACTGGACTTTGAACTCAGTTTGGAAGATGGAAAGGGGGAGGAAGACAGAGAAAGTGAGACGTTTTAACAGCAGCTGAAAAGGTAGGAGGCCAAAGGAGTGATCAGGAATGTCTCTGCCAAATCAGGACAATTAGAGAGTATGCATGGATCTGTGGAGAGTCCATGAGCTGTAGATGCATCTTGGAACCACACACACCATTTAAATTTCCCACAAAGCCTCAACATATACCATCACTCTGTTTTACCCCATGTGATTTTTTCATGGTCCTCTTGGATCTTTGGCTGCCATTTCAGTTTCCCACACTTTCCCAGGCAACTAGCACTCTTCAGAATAGTATTGCTGATGCTCATGACCATCACTAGGGTGCAATGATCTCAGGCAGGCCTGTTCAGATTGCATTTTGCTAAGAAAGCTCCTCAAGCCTTGGTACTACTGTTGTTACTAGCAAGCACAGAAGTGTACTAGGATTGCCCTCCCCTTTTTTGAAAGGAGTGGGCTATTTCAGTAGGTTACAGGCAGAGTCCTTGTTATTTAAATCTGAAATGGATAGATGGATTTTTTTTCTTTTTTCTGAAAAACAGTTTGTCCTTCAAAAATTGGCTGCCAGGAATGGCTAGGAAACGGACCAGGGACTCCCAGCGGCATCGGTGCCATTCTCCCGTGCAGTAAAATGCATTTTTGCACTGTTCCATTCCCTTGTGTTCCATTCCGTTCCCGTTCTTCGAAGTGCCGTGGAACAAACTTATACAATTCCACTTTAACTCCCATGGCAATATCCAATGGAATAATGGGCTTTGTAGTTTGGTGAGACTGGAGCTCTCTAAAACTGCAAATCCCAGGATTCCAAGGGATGTTGCCATACAGTTAAAGTGGAATCATAACACTCTAATTCTTCCCCAGGACTGAGGAAATACAGGTTCAATCCACTCACACATGAATCTCTCACTGAGTCACTTTGGGCCATAGTTTCATGTGGTTCTAGCTACTGCTAAGAATCAAACAAAATCTAAATAAAAAACAAGGAACATTATTTAAACATTTATAATCAAGTCCTACCACCCCTCCAGCTCAGTCTCTTTACTAGCATGTCAGTTTCTGTTAGCTGTTTTCTTACTCTGTGTCTTCCTTTTGTATCTTAGATTGCTCTTCCTACCTGCTGTCTTTACATACTTCCAGTGTGCACCAATGCTGACTTTCTCCTCACACAAGTTTGCCTTGACCACTGGTTCTTGGTTCTCCAGGGGCTCATTCATACTTAGGGATAAACCAGTTTTTTAACTGGATCATTTCAAATCAATGGAGCAATTCAAAACCGAAGCGATGTTCACACTGTTTGCCACGATCAAATCTGTCTGTGTTTGTGTTAAAGTTCACATTTGAATGGCGATCAGAGCTGGCACCTGGGAGGGAAGGGCAAGGGACAGAGGATAGGCAGAGGGGTGGAACATACCCGCCCCAAAGGTCTTGCCAAATTGCCCCCTTTCCCCCCTCTCTGTGTTCGTGGCAGTTCCATGGAGCTCTTTCAGTTTTCAGATTTCCCGCACTGTCAAAGGACGTTATCACACGGGCTCTAAAACAGACATTGCGGGTTTTTTTTCTATGTGTTCACATGACGTCACAGAGAATGTCCCATGACGTCACAGAGAATGTCCCATTGTGGGTTTTTTTCTATGTGTTCACATGACGTCACAGAGAACCCCGTCCCATCCCCGTCCCAATGCGGCATCATCCCCGTTCTTTTGAATGCCGGTTTCCTGGGGAATTACATTTGCGCGACCAGAATGATACCGCAATGATGCTGCTTTCATTCATTGCGGAATGATGCTAGTTGCATCTGATAGCAATTTCCGTCTTGTGGGGTCTATACCGGTATAGTTCTGGATTGATTCCATACAGCTTTCTTGCCGCTTTGAGACCCGCGTGTGATAACGTCCAAAGTGGTCCCTTTAAATTACTGTGCAGCTGTTTCCCACTTCTGCTGGTGAGTTGTTCCCTTTAAAAAAACAAACAAACAAAAAACTTTTACAGCTCCCATGCTCTTGCACACTGTCTCAGCTGCATGGGTTCATGGATGCAGGCAGTCATGGGTGCAATGGGGGGGGGACTGCCTTGGCATGCATTGATCCGTGGGTGCAGTTTTCCCCCATGGCAATGCATGGATTCTTTAAGCAGAGAGTGGTTCAGAGGATGGAACTGGATTTTGCTGGATAAACTGTTTGCCTTGGTTCCATAACAGAGTCAGAGCCATCTTAACAGTTCAGATTTCAAAATAGGAAAGTGCATATGCTCAGGAAAAACCCAAAGTAAAATTAAAATGTAGACCCTCTCTGCCTCCTAGAACTTGAAAACAAAGTAGACTTTTCTTGGCAAGTTAAATGGTAAGCAAACTTTTTACCACACCTTAATATTTGGTTGAGCCACCGTGGCTGGGCCAGATAAAACTGCTTTAGGGGCTGGATTTGTTCCATGGGCTTCTAGTTGGCCTCTTTTCTGTAAACCACTGAATATTTTCTTCTCCTAATAAATTATAAACATTCAGAAGATTTCTCTATTTTGGAAGGAAACATTTCTCCTCTGTGCAGGATGGTGCATCCTCAGGACAACTGGCAGTCCTACAAACCAGAGAAGCATGCTTATAAATGTCATTTTCAAAAATGAAGTAAACAGTCTGGAACAAATAGGGAAGTGATGAGGGAGTGCTGTGTTTTACAGTGTTACTGAACTGCTTTGGGATGTATGTTTGTTACCTGCTGCTATAGTTTTGTTACCACATTAAATGCCTTTTTCGAAGAGCCATACGTTCCAGACAACACAATTTTTTGATTTTCAAGTATCAAAATCCACTTCTCAAAGCTATATATATTCCTGTTCATGTTTTACTTCCAGGCAAACCCCACAACACTCCACAAGACTTACTTCAGAGTAATCATGCAAAGAAATTAATGTGTTAGTGTTATGTGTCTTTCCATTATGTATATTATTGCAGGAAATAACCACCGAAAAGGGCAATTTTGTCTCCACTTTGCCAAAGCAGTGAGGAATCTAGGAAAATATGATTGAGGTAAAGATGCTGAGAAGAAAATAAATCAGCTGCTTAAAACAACAAAATATGACCAAGTCCCAGCATTGCACAAAAGCTAATGCCATATAATATGAACTTCCATATGAAATATGAAAATCAGAAACTGGAAATGCTAACAAATTGAAGTATTAAATAAATGCTGCCTTCCCACACCTAGATGCCAGGCTGGTTTCAAAATGAAGGCAGCTACAGCTGAATGTCAAACAGCAAATATGAGTGTATTCAGTAGTTAAAATGGCACAGGACTGGAGAGAGATGGATTCAGAGCCCCGAAAAACATATATCGGTATGTTAAAGAGAGGACTGGGACAGCATCATGGGATGCTCCACTTGTTGCATACCCTCCAGCAGCCCTGATTTGGCAAGGACAGTCTCAATTAATCCATGGCCATCACACACTTTTTCAGCTGTTTTTAAAATGTCCCAGTTTCTCTCTCCTCTCTCCACTTTCCCCCTTGATCCTCAGCTTCAGTTGCTGCAAACTGAGTTTGCAGTCAATTCATTCAGGAGAGAGGAGAGGGCAGAATCTTGCCCTTCCTCATAAGCTCAGGGAAAAATAAATTATTACATCCCCTCCTAGCTTGTGAGTTCTTCCTCGTTAGTAACTTTAGTTCCATGGTGGCCGCATTCTTGTGTTGCTTGACCGCAAGTGTCCCAGTTTTCATCTGTGAATGCTGGAGGGTATGCTTTTAGAACCAGAACAGCCAGAAAGAGAAGCAAATGCATGCAACTTGTTGCTTCACTGATCATTACCAAATGCATCTGAGGAAACAGACTTAAGTCTACAAAAGCTCATACTGCCAACTTCTCTCTTTCAGTTAGGGCCTTTGCAGACTGCCAGAAATAGTGCAAATTGAGTCCACTTTAAATTGAGGCACTGCCCTGGCTCAGTGCTAGGGAATCATGGGAATTGTATTTTTTTCTAAGACATTGAGCCTTCTCTGTCAGAGAGCTCTGGTGCCACAATAAATTACAGTTCCCATAATTCCCTAGCACTGAGCCAGGGCAGTGTCTCAATTTAAAGTGGACTCAATTTGCACTATTTCTGGCAGTCTCAAAGGTGCTACATGATCTCTCTTGATACTGATTCTACAGACTAACTCCATTAACAGACCAGGGCGTCTGGGACGCCCTGGTCCAGAGCGCCAGCGGAGCTCAGCCTCCACACTGCGGCGCTCCTCCGGCGACTCTAAAAGGAGCACCAAATTGGCGCTCCTTTTAGATCTCAGGGAAAGTGCGCCCTAAAAGCGGCGGGTGCACTTTCCCTGACTCAAATACCGCGGCGCGTCCGGTCGCCGCGGCGTGAGGTCATTCCCGGAGCGCCGGCCGTGCAGAGGGCCGGCGACTCCGAGGGCGATTCGTGCGGCTGCCCCTCCTCTTCCGGGCCCGGAAGACGGCTCAATTAGCCGTCTGCCAAGGCCCTAAAACAGCTAAATCTTTGAATTCTTTCTTTCTTTCAGACTGGCATAAAGAGTGGGAGTGTGGCGACTGCATGCTGGCTTCATGTTATGTGCCTCAGCGCATGGCGGGGGGCATCAGGGCACTCCTTTGGCACAGCATCTACACACTGCACCAAAGGAGTGCAGAAAAGCCACAGCAATGGCAGCAAGGGCGCCCTTTCTGTGGCGCAAAAAAGAGCCACTTTTTGTGGCTTCTTTTTGCACTGCAGAACTGCCAGGTTGGGGGCGTAGTGTGTGGTTGCTGCGTCCCCAACCCAGCATTTCCAGGGGCGGCATGGAGCCGCCTATTAGGGGCAATCTGTCAAGCCCCTTAGGGCCTTTACAGACTGCCAGAAATAATGCAGCTTGAGGCCACTTTAACTGTACTGGTTCAGTGCTAGGGAATCATGGGAACTGTATTTTTTTCTGGGACATTGAGCCTTCTCTGTCAGGGAGCTCTGGTGCAACAATAAATGACAGTTCCCATGATTCCTTAGCACTGAGCCAGGACAGTTAAAGTAGCTTCAAGCTGCATTATTTCTGGCAGTCTGTAAAGGCCCTTAGTTTCAAAGGTGCTACAACATCTCTCTACATACCATTACCCATGTTCATCAGAAACTGTGGCCTGAATTCAAGGGCTGTGCTACCTTTGCAGGTTTAGTCAACAGTGGGACCGGGTGCACCTCAGGCTGTTCAACCAAATTGTGGAGGGACTGGCAAATATCTGCTCAACTAGATGCCACTTTATAATCCTGCCTTATTTCTGCAACCCCTTTGTTGCTTGGCAAAGACATGGGGTTAAACCAATTTGCAAACATATTTCCTCCCTTCTCTTCACACAGTTGAATTCTTAGTGTTGCACATCTTAATAAGGTTTTGGTCAACTACCGGTATATGTTACCCATTATAAACATAACTTGGAACATTAGGTTTGAAAGTTAATTTAATAATGTTAGCAATTAGAATGGGAATATTAATCATTAGCATAAACATTAATGATTCTAATTCCTTGATCTGTTGAGTTATCATTAATTAACTTTTTGAGCAGCCATTAGTGTTGGGCCAAACCATGATATTTACAAACAATGGCTTGAAGGTTGTCACTGTTGACCTCAGGGGAGCACATTTCATTACTGATTCTTTCAGAAAGTCTCTTTTTCTTCTATTAAAAAAAAATGCCGTCCTTCAACATGGAATTTCCCCTCACACAGACTACAGTGCTCATAAGAGGATTTTGCCTGGGAAAGGTAGGGGTCCATCATGGCAGGGAACTATCATGTTGGAGAAGGCTGTCCCGAAGCATGGGAACTCATCCTACAGCCTCTTCAGTTTATTTGGTCACTCATCTGCACCTCTCTTTCCCCCCATCCACACCATGTACACTTCCAATGTCTTGTTTGTTAAAGGTTAATGATTTATTTTGCTAAGAAAGCACTGATCCACCACAAGTAGATAAATAAGGACAAAGATGAGATAGTGAATCAAGAGTGGAGAATTCTTAATCTGAAATTTTTGAGAGTTCTGAGCATAAGCTGAACATTTTGCTGCACAACTGAATCACTGACACTGTATTCTTTCTGCCTCTCAACTCCCAATCAAGAATTGTAGTCTGCAACAGTACAGATTTTGCATGCAAGAGTCAGGAATGCCAGAAAATCTGTGACATCTGCAATTTTAATGAGCAAATATCTAACAAACCCATTTGTATCTTATATGTACAAGGGAGTGGGAGCAAAAGGGGTGTATAAAAAGCTGAATAGGAAAAGCAGGGAGATATCCCATGTGAGAGATAGGGAAAGGGACAGGATGGATTTGAGGAAAAACTTTCAATTTATTATCCAAAAGCATATTACTGTGTGAATAGTACTCTAAGAATTGCAAAGGACTTCATTGCAGCTCACCCAATATTATATAATCAATCCAAAATATAATAGAGAAGGAGAAGTTGCTGAAGAGAGACATAATGCAAGACATAATGCATCTCCATCTCCAGAATCATTCTAAACATTTTACTTTCACACAAGTCTTTAAAGGAGCACTTGTCTTTCAGGGCTAAGGGTCCTTCTGTGAGAGCCCATATAATATTATATAACAACTGTACATTATGCCATAATATACTATAGAATCCAGTTCAGAATATAATTTAAAAAAGGAGAAACACTCCTACCCACAAAGGCCTATTTCTTACAAGTGCACATTCAGAAAGAGCCCTGGCTGCTTGAGGGTCTTAGTATTCTGCTTGGCAAACAAATCACTACCCCCACTCTCTCTTTATTATTTTCCATTCTCCTTTTTTCATGTCCAAATGTTTCTGTTCTTCTGCTCCACAAATGCTGCCATCTGGCCTGAGCTCCAGAAAGTACTGTCTCTCATGTTCCTTCCTCTCTGCTGTCTTCTCAAAGAAATCACACAGATTAGCCCACCTAACAAAAGAGGTATGCGACAGTTTCTCCAGTTCTTGTTTTTTTCTTTCCTGAGGATATAGACCTTCCTGTTTTATTGAATGTGACAGAGAAAGAGGCACCGTTCTAATGAATTCTAATGAACTAGAGCATATTTTTAACTTCAGTATTAATTGGGGAATTTTAAAAGATAGGGGAAATCACTAGAAAAAAAATACTAACTCAACACCTTAATGATATAATCAGAGAATTATTTCCAAGTTCTACTTATTACTATCCTCCTGGCCTCTCTTTCCAGCACAGTGAACTGTGAGCTATTTCTTCACAGAACAAATACTCTGACCTGAATCCTTTTGGTAGACCCAAGTAGAAATTACCCACTAAATCAATTGCTGGATGGTGAGTCAACATTCATGCAGATCCCACTTATTCATTGATTCTAATTAGGACTAACAATAGGATCCAGACCATTAAATCCTCATTCACCACTAGTTTACTGTTTGAAGGCAAGTAGGCCAGTCTTACCATTAGACACAGTGGGGTAGGCACCTCTGGCAAACACATGTTAGGACAAAAGTAGGCAGCCTATTTCAACACAAGGGTGAAATTCCGTTTCCAAGATCCTTTTTGGAAGCTGCATCCCACTGATACATGGTGGGACAGTGTCAAAAGAGTGAGACTAAAAGGTATCAGCATATTTTAACTCATACTGTCAGTGACTATTCCCTAGAAGAGATATTTCAGCTTTATAGTAGGGGGGGGGGGAATCATACAAAAGCTGGGAAACCACCAGTGTGAGGGGACCCAGCTGTGTTTGTTATGCAATCTGCTCTGCAAGCCCTTAGACAGTTGCTCAATTCTGATCAAGCGCATATCTAAGATAAAGTTCTGAACCTTTTCCCATTCTACATTATACTCCTGATCCATCTTAGCACACCCACCATCTATCCTGGCAAATTACTTTTAAAAATGCATAACAGGGCTAACCATACAGCAAACATCAAACAAATTTGGCCTTAAAGATCCTGGAAAATATTGATTCTGTTTTGCCTCCAAAAAGCAAAGAAATTCCCAAAATGTGGTTCTCGTAACAGAACTGTGTGTACAAAAAGCATCAGCCTCTGCCCTGAATGTTTCCATCGGTACTGACAGAGAATGAGAAGCCACTTCGCTCCATCTGGCCTTTGTTAGCTGTGTTTCCAAGCGAGATGCACAAAGTCCAACAGACACCCTTGTTGCCGATTCCAAGTGCTCTATCAGTGAATAAATATGTCCTCCATCTCCTCCACTCCACTCCGGCAGCTTCATAATGACTTTCACATGAGGGGCCGTGTCAAGAGAGTTGTCAAAGCAATACCCATGCATTATCGCTTGTGATAAGCTTTTTCCTGTTTGAATACAATAAAATGATATGCTGCTTAAGTTACAAATAGATATTTACTTAACAGTACAGAGAGACAGAGAGATTCAAGCATTTAGAAGAAAAAGGCTTGCTGGAGAGTCTGAATTTTCCATGCCATTAGTCATTTTAACAAGCCAGCTTCCAAAAAAAAAAAAAAAAAAAGTTTGCCTTTCAAGAAGCATACAGGGAGCATATAACTCCCTTGTTGCAGCTTCTCTGCTGGCTGTTCATTCATTTATACAGTCACAATTCAGAAGTGCTGGTTATGTTCTGAGGACTGTATCTCCATATGTGAATGTGCCTGGTCTCTTAACAGCTTCAGAGGAGGCCTGCCTGTCAGTTCCATCAGCTTCTCAGGCACATTTGGTGAGAACAATGAAGTGGGCCCTTTCCATGGCTCTTCCTAGGTGTTGGAACTCCCTCCCTAGGAAGATTGGAATGGTTTGCCCATTGGTCTCCTTCTGCTGGTAAGTGAAAATGTTGCTGCTGAGATAGGCTTTCAGGAATTGATTGCAATAGGAATTTTAATGGTGTGCTGTTTTGCTGATTTTATCTTCTATCTTTTACTGACATTCTATATCATTTTAATTCAACCAATTGTTCAATACATTAAAAAATCATGTTTTAATATTTAATCCTTATTTCTTTTTAAAATTTTAAGCCACCTTGAGCCCCCAGTGTTGTTGGTGGTGGGGAAAGCAAAGTATGAATGAATTAATGAATTACTATCAGCACCACCAACAATGTCATCTGTTAAGACTTATCAAAGCAGAGTGAGTCCCTTTCTTTGCATAGGTCCAAAAATTTACTTTTAGTGACTACAGTTCCCAGAACCCTCTAGCCAAGGATGGTTCCTCTAGCCAAGAATCCTCTAGCCAAGGATGGCTGCTAAGCCATAAGTGGTGACCTTTCTAGACCATATCTGACTTTTGAGGAAAGACATCTGCCCTCCAATTTGCTAATATCTGAGATAAGAGACAGATGATTTTGCAGAATATGCCAAAATGCCCGAAAGGCATCAGATCTCGTCAGACCTTGGAAGCCAAGCAGGGTCAGCCCTAGTTAGTATTTGGATGGGAGACTGCCAACAAATGCCAAGGTACTGTAGGCTATATTTCAGAAGAAGGAAGTATTCCTTGCCAAAAAAAAACCTTATGGAATTCATAAGGTTGCCATAAGTTGACAGGTGACTTGAAGGCACACACACACATGCCTGTCAATACCTCAGTTTTGTAAACTGGGGCATAACCACAGAGGAGACAAAATGAGACATTGCCCCTCGATAATAATTTTGTCCTTCCAAATGAAATTTTACTCCAGTCCCCAAATTTCTAGCATCGTAGAAAAAGAGACACTGAAAATTGTTCACACACTTTTCTTTGGATGCCTAAACTATTTATTTAAATGCTCAACTCATTCATCTGAGGAAGTAGGCTGAAATCTATGAAATCTCATGCTACCAGCTTCTTTCTTTCAGTTAGTCTCAAGGGTGCTACAAGATCCCTTTGCATACAAATGCTCAACTGAAGTTTTAGGTTTCAAGTTACTACAACACTATGAGAATCTTGCCATTCCCAGTAGACTCAGGCAAAAGCAAACTTCTGCAGGCGCTTCCTCACTAATGTCATTTTGACCATGCTCTGATGTTGCTTGGCCACATGTGTCCGGGTTTTCATCTGTGAAATGTTGGAGAGTATGCATCCATGTTTTCAGAATGTATTGACTATCGTATTTTTTATACCTTCCCCTTGTGTTTCTTTTTCGTACTTCTTCTCCTCCCTCTTCCCCTCCCCAAACCTGGTTTCTTTTCAATGTCTCTACTCATGCCTCTCCCAGCATGTCTCTTCTATACCTCTTTTGGGGAGGCTTGGCTGCCTTGTACTTTTAGGAACTGCATTGCCTCTCCTACCACTAATGGCAAAAGTGAATGACCTTGGATAATATTGATTTCTACTCTGACATCTCCTGACTCCTACAAGCCTAGGCTAAATTAATTCCCATCAGAGGTCACAGTTGAGGCCTGTGGTCCAGGGAGCTGCCTGTGATAAACATAACCATTTATCATTCAGTCGTCTTTTCTAGAGACTCCATTCACTTTCAGACAAATCCTCCCCCTAATTTAGCCTAATGGTCAGCTGGCAGCTTCAGAAATCTCCTGTGTGTACTCAGCTTATCTCTGGTGCTGTTCTTCCCTCCCCTTTCCCAGCATCCTCACATCAGTGAGATAACCTAGAAGGGGGCTCTGTATGCCACCAGGGTGTGAGGCAAGTCAAATGGGTCTCTGTTCACGTCAGGAGAGATTTTTGATAACCTAGGCAGATAATCAAGGCTGACACCTTGCTTGGGCCATACTGTTATCGCCTGGGAGGAGGACCAGAAATGGATGGGAGCAGAAGGGAGGAGAGATGAAAGGGAAACTTTGTTGACTTTGTCAGTGAAGAGAGGCGAGTGCGTATTCTCTTGGGTGGCCTTCTTAATTCATAGGACAGACCAAATTCTTTCTTTTGCTTCTTTTCTTTTTTTAAAGCATGGTTTTTCAGAGAAATGAAGCAACAGACACAAACAGAGCTGGAGACCTTGAGGGGGGAAAAATCCCTCTTTGCAGCTAATACCACTTGTATACAATGTACACAGCATATTGGAAGTCTAGAGTGGTATTTCAGCAGGACAACTGGAGGCAACTTCTTGTGTTGCCCTAGAGCTGTTTTTGTGCACTCCTGAGTAAAAAAAACAAAAAACAAAACAAATGGAGAGCATGGGTGCATTTTCACCATGTTTTTTGGCTTTCCTGGGACCCTTTCCTTAGACCAATTTCAGATCTTTAAAAACAACAACCAGGAAGTAATAGGAGGTAAACAGAAAGTGACTTCCGGTCACTTTCCTATGATTAAAAAAGGCTGCAACATGACCTGCCACTGAGAAAGTGCTACAGAAGCCATTTCCCAGTGCCCTGATCTTCAGCACTTTTGGTTTGGGTGCTGCCTGGCTGAAAAAGTAACGGAGGGGTGGGTGTCTCCATTATTGTAGTTATGTCTGATGATGCAAGATCTCAGCCAGTCACAAGTAATTGTTAAGTTATATACTGTTTTTCTGCAATTTAATCATGTCCAGAAGTAGGCTTTAAATCAGCTCCACTGAAGCTAAAATGGCAAGCCTTTGAAATGTTTCATCTTCCAAAGCACCTTACAATGTAACTGGATCGCATTTACCATCACAACTGTTTTGTAAAATAGGTTAGTTTTACATGCCATAATGTTGCAACAGATGGGCTGCAAGAAAATTGGCATGTCTAAGGCCACACAGTGAATTTGTTGCCAAAGTGAAGTTCTGATCCAGATAACGTGTAGCTGATCTCTCAGATGCTTAGACATCACATCATGTCTAATATAGCTACCCTATCAATGACCAATCATAGATACACCATATAAAACTGTGCATATGCTCCACAGACATCAATTTATCTGGGAATGTTCCCCCCCCCCTCTTTTGCAACAGCTCCAGATATTTGGGGATTTTCAAATGCTGAATTGCAGCAAAATGGATTTTCACATGAGATAATGAACACAGATGTGCAAAGCCTCCCCTGCTCCATCAACAGGGGGCATGGGAGCATGTCTTTAAGGCAGGGGTAGGCAACCTTTCCCCTTTAAGGGCCGAGGGACTTCAGCTCTCAGAATCCCAGGAGCTATTGGCCAACATGGGACTATTGGCCAACATGGCTGAGGCTTCTGGGAGCTGAAGTCCCTCGGCCCTTAAAGGGGAAAGGTTGCCTACCCCTGCTTTAAGGTCACAAAGTATAAGAATACCCTCATATTAAAAAATGTGCAGTGTGGCACACTTATGGCTGGGAACATAAGAATATTTAGTCCAGCATTCTCTTTACAGAGTGGTTACTGAGACGCCTATGGGAAGCCCAGAAGAAAGACACAAGTGCAACTACTACTGCATTACACTCTTATAGTGCTGCTATTCCACTTTAACTGCCCTGGCTGCCTTGTGTTGCATTCTGGGATTTGCAGTTTAGGGATTCTCAGCCAGACAGCTCTTAGGCCTCCCTGAAATACAAACCCCAGAATGCAACAGGAATCAGCCAGAGCAGTAAAAGTGGAATAGCAGCACTATAAGAGTGTAGTGCAGTAATCTACTAAATATACTTCAGCATTGCACAAATGAAGACACATGTGTGATCAAGCAACATCTAAGTGTGGTCAGAATGGTGAAATTATTAACGAGGAAGAACAGACAAGCTAAGACAGGCTGCAACAGTTTGCTTTTGCCTAGGCCCACTGGAAAGAGATTTTTCCTACACCTTCCATCACCCCACTGAATTAACTGAGTGCAAACTACTTTTGTACTTTGAACTCAGTTTGCAGCAATTGAAGTAAGACTGGGAAAGCAGAGGATTGATGTACTTAACAGCCATAATTCAGATATATTTAACAAAAATCAGGAAGCCTATTGCTGAGAATGTCAGCCTTTCTGGACAACACAAAGTCACACACTTTCCTCCAGTAGTTGTTTTAGAGCAAAGTAATTAAGTGGGATGAAATGAATGTGAGATTACAACCCAGGAAGTCATAGTAAAATGCATTTCATCAGTCTGGCTTTGAACTACTGTTTTTACCTGCATTGGGCTGAATACATGGAAGGGCTCCACTAAACAAAGGTGCATCCCCCTGATTTAAAGGCCATCCCTCTTCTCCACATACCAACTCACTCCATTCAGTTGGACCCTCTGATTTTCTGCATTTTTCAGGGACTGGAGGAGTATCCATGGGAAGGAAGGGCAGAGAAATCTGCTCTTACCAACCCAACAGACTGTGCCTAAATTGATAATCAGCTCTCCATTTTTTTCATGATATACGTAATATCATCTATTTATTTCAGACATAACTTGAAATGAAAATGGACTCTTCATACTCTACCTATCTACAATGGCTTGCTGAAAAGTTCTTGGCCCTGCCAAGAAGGGAATGATCTAGGGCCATGAAACCTAGATGCCATTCCACATATTAACCCTGAATTCAACACACTTGTCTCATCATTTCTCAAATTTCTTTAACATCTGCCCCCCAAAAAATCTGAGGTCTGGTCACTGAAATACTGCTCTGCTGCTGCTGTCACCTCTGAATCATTTGAAAATTTCTTCCTTTCAAACTCTTTAAGGTTGGGAAACAGGAAATAGCCAGATGTCACAAGATTTGGTGAGTAGATTGGATGGTCTATGCACGAAAACCCCAAATTCTTCAAAATATCCATAGTCCTGTGAGCAGATGCGTTGTCCTGCAAAAAAAAAAAAAAGAACACCTTTCTGCAGCTTCCTTCATCATACTTCCTTCAGTGTCTCCTTTAATCATCACAACAAATTAAAGTAGTGTTCTGCATTACCTGTTTGGCCTTTCGGAAGATATTCAGTCATCAAAATATCTTCCTGATCCCAAAGAGCTGTGGCCATGACCTTTCCTGCTGACCTTAAATTTCTTTGGCCATGGAGAATCCAAGTTCTGCCATTGCAAAGATTATTGTTTGGTCTCTGGATCATAGTGATGTAACCATGTTTCATCAACAGTGATGGGCAATTCCATGAAATTATCACTAGATCGCTCAAAATGCAGTATAATCAATTTGGAGGTATTCATTTCATTTCATTTCTGGTCACCATGCATGCATTTTCACACTCACTTGGCTGACAGCTTCTGCATAGCAAACTGCTCATAAATTATAAACCCAATGTATTCCCAGGATATTTCCAGTGTCTCAGCAATTGTTCTAGCTCAGATTTGCCAATCTGTCAAAATCAGGTCATGAACATGCTCAACAATTTAAGGAGCAGACACTGTTGAAGGCCTCCCATACCTTGCTGCATATTCAGTCTCAAAATCTCCATGTTAAAACTTCTGTTAAAATGGCCTGGAGTTCTTGAAAATTCAAGACTTTTTGTTGATGTGGTTCTATCAAGAATCTGAAAAACACACACCAAACAGAAATTAGAGCTACAATCCTGCAAATTGTCAATTTACAATACAAAAGAACACTCTTTCAAGCTACAGTGATAAAATTATGCTCAGATTTTGGGCTGAGAACTTTTCATCATCCCCTCATATTATCTGATTGCACCACTACGCTTCTATCTCTTCCTGCATCTGACAAGATGGGTTTGACTAAGAAAAACCCATGTAGAAAACAAAACTGACTTAGGGCCAAAACAGACAGCCATAAAGTGGTGGCATGATGTCGCCCCTTTGAGCACCAGGTTGGGGCTGTGGCAACTGCATGCCACACTCCCAACCCAGCATTTTCCCAGCACAAAAAGAAGTGGCAAAATGCTACCCCTTTTTACACTGGGAAAAAGCTGTCTCTGCCAACATGGCAGCACTTTTTGGGTGCTCCTTTGGCATGCGGCATGTAAACACTGTGCCACCAGAGCGCCGCAACGCTCCCCGCAGTGTGGTCAGTAGGGCAGGGCGGCTGCATGGTGATGGCATCAGAGCATGTATCATGCGTATGCCATGTGCCCAAGCCGCCAGGAAGACGCTGTGTTTTGCCAGTCTGTTTTGCCTCTTACTCTTTAAAAAGGTGCTGTTTCTATCTTTTTTTTTTAATGTAATGCACTTGGAGAAACTATTGAGGAAAGTTAAGAAAGAAAGTACACTATCAGGGCGCAGCTGAACACTAAAATGACAAAATAATGGCACAGATTATTTGCATAATTTTAAAATGGATACTGAAGTCATTGAAATGGTTAAACATTTCCATACCTTGGCTCAGTCATGAATCAAAATGGAGACTGTAGTCAAGAAATCAAAATACCATTTGGATTTGCAAGGGAAGCTATGAAGGAACTAGATTGGATCCTCAGGTGTAAAGGCAAATTGTTAAACACCAAGTCAGAATCATCCAAGCCATGGTATTTCTATGTTTTCTATGTACTAGAAGTGAAGAGGCCTAAATTGAGGCTGTTGTACATTGGACAGTTCATGAGATGACATGTCTCACTGGAAAAGAAAATAATGCTTAGTAAAGTGGATAGCAGTAAGAAGGAGACCATCAGGTGTGTTATTTATTTATTTATTTCCCACCTCTGCCCATGGGTCAAGTTGGGGGACAACAAAAATTACCGGTAACAAACAAACAACATCAGTTAAAACACATTGATTAAAACACAAATCAAAAGATGTGCATATATTAAAACAATCCACATCTAAAATTAATTACTTAAAATTCACAGTCTAAAAATCATCTGGATAAGCCTGCCAGAATACACTAGTCTTCAATGCTTTTTAAAATTCAGACAGCGTATGCAGCTGTCATGTCATTCCACAATCTAGGGGCGGCTGAAGAAAAAGTCCTCTGTCCTTGATTTGATCAAGGAAGCCACCAACCTGGGCTTAGTAGACTTAAGGAGAGCAGGTGAAGATTGGGGATCTTGGAAGATCTTGAGAAACTACGTACATTTGTTAACAAAGTCAAAGCTGACTAAAGTCAAAGATGACTAACAGCAAATAGCAACAAATGCAGAATGTTACTTATGGATGTATATAGGAAAGTGTGGGCAGTAAGATTTTTTTTCTCCCTCTCTTAAAATATCAGACTCTGGGATCATCCACCCAAGCTGAATGAGACAGGACGGATAAAGTGAAATCCTTTTGAGAATGCATAATTAAATCATGGGATTTGCTACCCAAATATGTTTCAGGGATAGACAGACTGGAAATAAAACAAAAAAGAAGCAAAGTCCAAAATCCATCCTGTGGTTATACCTTTATTGGGCTAAACAAAAGGCATGTCATGGTAACTTTCAAAGTTTCACAAGCTTCACAAGGCAGAATAAAAACTACAAGAAAAGAGATTCCAGCTCAACATTAGAAAGAACTTCCTGACAGTAAGAGCTTTTTGACAGTGGAATATGCTCCCTTGGAGTGTGGTGGTGTCTCTTTCTTTGGAGGTTTTTAAACAGAGGCTGAATGGCCATCTGTTGGGGGTGCTTAGATTGTGAACTCCTGCATGGCAGTGGGTTGGACTTGATGGCCCTTGAGGTCTCTTCCAGCTCTATGATTACAGGTGAGGTATGGCTGCACAGGACTGGCCAAACCCATCATCTGATCCAGGACTATCATGTGATCCAGCGTTGTTCTTGTTTTTACAGAACTTGTGTTTAATATTATTCAAACCAGAACTGCTGAAAGCAACACCTGTCAATATATCAAATAGAGTGCAAAAAGCTGATATTGCCACCATCTCGAATAGCCAAGGAGGCCTCATTCACCCACACAGCAGCCCCAGATGTAGATTTGATTGCTCTCTTGCTCTCTCTTTTTTCTAGGAGACAGCAGATGTTCTACTGGTGCTAGCACTAGAAGCAAACCACAAAGGAGTTGATCTGTCCAAGAGGCCCCCAGCAGGATGGAGAAGACGGAGGCCAAAAACAACATTTTCAGTGCAGTGTGGTGAGTTTGTTTTCCACAAAGTTCTCCCAGCTTTAATGGGCTGGGCGTATGACTCAAAATTAATGGAATGCAGTAATTAATTTCACTTGTCAAGTTTGTGTTACCACATCTTCCGTGCTGGAAGTAGTGTCGCATCATGCTGTGCCTTCACTTGTAGGATAGTCTTGAAATATGTTCAGCATGGAAAGAAGGCCTAAGTAATTCCAAGTTCCTACCTTAAAAGTGATGTATACAATACAGCCAGGATCGGAAAGAAAGAAAGAAAGAAAGAAAGAAAGAAAGAAAGAAAGAAAGAAAGACTTAATATATTGACTTGGAGGGACTTCATGTGGCTATGATGACACTAGAAATTAAAAAACAGATTGTCCAACCAGGAGAAAAAACATTCAAGAATAGCAATATTCAATTTGAAATCATAAGTCTTCAAATAACCAAAGTTCACACATTTATGTATATCATCATTCTGCTCTTACCTAAGTGCAAGCTCTGTTCAGCTCACTGAAAGTCTCAAGTCAAGTAGCTCAGGAACAAAATGCATGGCTTTCCTCCCCACCAAAATTACTTGTATACATGTGTGCACATGTAGTGTGGTGATAATACACTTGAAGCCCTGGTTTCAAATTTTAGCTAACAATGTTCTTAGTAAGTGACAAATAGCAAACTACAGAGGCTGGAAAACTTTCTTCTTAAAATTACAATGCCTAGAATTCCCCAGCCAGCTTGCCTGGAGATTTTGGAAATTGTGGTCCAACAGCTCTTTCACACTGCAGAAATAAAGTCGTTTGGCACCACTTTAATTGCCATGGCTCTGGAGTCCTGGGACTTGTACTTTGGTGTGGTATTCAGCCTAGTCTGTCAGAGAGCTCTGGTGTCTCACCAAACTACAAATCCCAGGATTCTGTAGGCTAAAGTGGTGGCAAACTAATTTATTTCTGTACTGTAATGCACTCCAAAACAATGTTTCTAAACTCTGGCTGCTAGTCTCTCAGCCTGAATGTATCCCTTATTCCAGTTATTACTTGGAGATGATAATACTAAATTACTGTACTTTACGGTGTTCTTTTAAGAATTGCTGAGATGGGTATACCATTTGGCATTTATAGAAAGGTTTAAAATTGTTTTCTTTTCTTTTCTTTTTTAAGACAGGAACATGACAATAGAATCAAGCAGCTAAAGCCTGGATCACAGAACTGATTGACAAACTAATTAATTGATTTTTAGAACATCCATGTCTAAACGTATTTCCAAAAAGTTCCAGACTGTTTATAGCAAGCAGTAGTTTAAGAATTAAAACCATCTTTCAAATTAAAAACAACCCCATTTTCATACCCTCCAACTGTCCCAATTTGGCAGGGACAGCCTCAATTAAGTCTTTGTTGTCCCACATTTATTTATTTATTTATTTATTTATTTTATATACCACCTTTCTTCCAATATAAGGACTCAAGGCAACTGAGTGGCTTTACAGACAAAAGGGCCGGCCTGGGAGTGGAGTGGGGGCATGGCGACCACACGCCGGCCATCCCAACTCTGCCCCAATGCTGCCATCATGCTGCCCACCCAAAGAGACAGCGGGCGGTGTCAGGGTGCTCCCTTGGCGCAGCATTTACACACGCTGCACCAAAGGAACACTGAAAAGCTGCCACAGCAGCAGCAAGGGCAACTTTTTGCCACTCTGAAAAGGAGCGGCATTTGCCAGCTCTTTTTAGAGCGGCAAACCACTGGATCAAGGCCATGGCATGCAGTTGCCACAGCCCGGATCTGGCAAGGAAAAGGGTGGTGGGACACCGCTCCTTAGAGGCCATCTATTCACCCCCTGAACAAATTCAAAACAATACAAAAACATTTTAAAAGGATCAATATAACACTTAAAGGTGTCCCCTGTGCCAAATCCCTTACTTGACCCAACAACGACCTGCTGTGACGCGTTTAACAACTTCTTTGCAGATAAAATCTCTCAGATAAGAGCTGACTTAGATGCCACTATTGAAACAGAGCCTATAGGCGAGGTGTCCAGCGACTCCGCCAATGAAGTTATACTGGATCAGCTCCAATCTGTGAGTACCGAGGACTTGAACAAGTTGCTTGGTAAGGTGAGGAAAACAACCTGCCATCTCGACCCTTGCCCATCATGGCTGGCCGTCGGGGGGGGGGGGAGGGGAAATGCAGTGAGGAGATTCCTCATGGATATCATCAATGCATCCTTCAGGGAAGGACATTTCCATCCTGCTTAAAGGAAGCGGCTGTTAGGCCGCTTCTGAAAAAACCTTCCCTTGACCCCCTGGATATGAGTAACTACAGGCCTATTTCTCTGTTGCCATTTTTGAGCAAGGTGATCAAGAGGGTGGTTGCTCTTCAGCTCCAAGCTGTTTTGGATGAAACTGATTATCTAGACCCATTTCAAACCGGCTTTGGGGTTGAGACTGCCATGATCTGCGTCTGAGCATCGACAGGGGTAGTGTGACCCTGTTGGTGCTCCTAGACCTCTCAGCGGCTTTTGACAAGATAGACCATGGCATCCTCTTGGACCGTCTGAGGAGGTTAGGTATCGGGGGCACTGCATTGCAGTGGTTCTGGTCCTTCCTCTTGGGTAGGTCTCAGAGGGTGCTGCTCGGGGACACTAGCTCCAGTAAGAGGGAGCTCACTTGTGGGGTCCCTCAGGGAGCTATCTTGTCCTCGATGTTATTTAACATCTATATGAAGCTGCTGGGTGAGATTATACGGAGTTATGGTGCTGGTGTTATCAGTACGCGGATGACACCGAAATCATGTCTCGTTCATCAGCCTCGAATTCCAATGGCATCTCATCTCTCAATGAATGTCTTCAGGCGGTAATGGGCTGGATGAGGAAAAACAGATTGAAACTGAATCCCGAAAAGACGGAGGTGCTCACGGTAGCGGCCCCGAAACCAAGAATTGGGTTGCAACCTCCAATCCTGGATGGGGTCACACTCTCCTCCAGGGACTGTGTTTGCAGTCTGGGGGTGCTCCTTGACTCATCGCTCCTGATGACAAATCAGGTAAATGCGACAGTCAAGAGCGCCTGTTATCAGCTTCGGCTGATACGCCAGCTGCGCCCTTTTCTGGAAGTAAGGGATCTCGAGACTGTTGTGCAAGCGCTGGTAACCTCACGTTTAGATTTCTGAAATGCACTCTACATGGGGCTACCCTCATGCTTGGTTCGGAAACTACAGTTGGTTCAAAATATGGCGGCCAGGCTTGTATCTGGAACATCTAGGAGGGACCACATCACTCTGGTTTTGAGGTCCCTCCACTGGCTGCCTATTGGTTATTACCTTTAAAGCTCTAAATGGCTTGGGTCCAAGCTATATCAGAGACCGCCTCCTCCCATACAATCCTCCCCACGCACTCCGGTCCTCTGGGAGGAACTTGCTGGAGCCTCAAAAATCAAGGCTCTCGGCTACCTCCCAGAGGGCTTTCTCTATTGTCGCCCCCAGGCTCTGGAACGGCCTGCCGGATGAGATCCGTCAGTTAACATCTTTGGACAGCTTCAAAAAGGCTGTCAAGACAGATCTCTTCCTGCAGGCCTTTCCGGACTAAATATCCCAGCCTTGAGTTCCTCCCCTCCTCAGCAGAACCTCTAGAACCCCTGTTTTCTTGGAAGACAGTCACAGGGGTTGTTATGATTGTATTGTTTTAATTCTAATTTTTGTTTTTATATTGCTAAATGGTTTTAATTATAATGTGGTTTAATAACATTTTAAGGGGGGGAGGGAAAATGTTGTTTTACGTTGTATGCTAATTTTTATGCTGTAAACCGCCTGGATTGGATTACCAATGGGCGGTATAAAAATAAAATTTATTATTATTATTATTGAAAACAATTAAACAATGGAAATTATCGCAGTGCTAATTAAAGTGGATTACTTGAACCAGTTTAAAATTTAAAACAGGTGGCATCCTGATGTTATCACAAGGATTTAGCCACAAAAATCACTCCCTATGTGCAGCCCGGGGCCATCCTTGCTCCTAGGGCAACTCAACGTGGCTGTTTTTGAAGCCAGGAGTTTTCTGTCTTAAGGAAATGGCCACCAGAACAGCCCTGAGAGCAGGGATGGACCCTGGCTGCACCTGGGCAGCAATTTTGGTGGCTAAATCCTTCTGATAACATCAGGATGCCACCCTTTAAATTTTAAGTCGGCTCAGATAAACTGCTTTAATTAGTGCTGCGATAATCTCCAATGTATTAAGTTAAAAAACATTAAACATTAAAAGAGTAAAAATTATTCTTAAAACTATATACAAACCCTAAAATCTTTTTCCAGCTGCTTTAAAAATGTCCCAATTTCTCCCTTTGTCCTCAGCTTATTTCAGTTGCTGCAAAAATGAATCCAAAGTGCAGGAGTACTTTGCACTGAGCTCCAAAACACACTGCAGAAATAATCCAGTTTGAGCTCAGTGCTAGGAAATTCTGGGAACTGTAGTTTTGTAAGACATTTAGCCGCCTCTGTAGAGAGTTCTGGTGCTGCAATAAACTACAGTTCCCAGGATTGCCTAGCACTGAGCCAGGACATTTAAAGTGGTCTCAAACTGTATTATTTCTTCAATGTATTTTTGGGCCTCCGTTAACTTAGCAGGAGGGAAAAGGAGAGGAGGAATCTTGCCTTTCCCAGTAGAAACAGGCAAATGCAAACTGCTGCAGCCTCTCCTAGCTTGTGTGTTCTTATTCATGATTCTTGTCATATTGACCACATTCTGATGTTGCTTGGCCACATACATGTGTCCATATTTTCATCTGTGAAATGTTGGAGGGTCTGCAATCTTCAGCTGAAATGCCTCCCAGAAACAGTCTCCAAAGATCAGTAATGAGGCTGTCCCTGCCCATAGATTTACAGTCTTAAAGATGCAACCCAAAAAAGCAGCAGGACTGGATTATCACATTTTGAAGTGAGTGAAGTAATACACATTCCTATCTATAAACAGCCCCCGCCCAATAAGGCCATTAATTCCAGAGTCTAAAATGACTTAACTGCACCACTGAGTCTGACTCACTATAAGGTAGCTTCCGGTGCATCCAGCCAGTTTAATGAAGCCTAGATACAGAGAGAGATGCACATCCAGATGTATAACTGTTAGAGCTTGGAACATTATTCACAAAACCAGGATGTGTTACTTTTAGTTATTCTTTTTACAACCCCTGGCCCATAACCCATCAGCTTTAAGGCTTTTTGTTATTTTATGAGTAATGTCTTCCTAACATGTTACTAATGTGTGCGTTTTTTCAAGCCTTTACAAAATAGAATATATCCAGAATAGCCCAAACCTCTCAATGCTTTAAGGCATTGTTTGGAATAAATGTTTCTTGTTACATGACACCTCACATTAGCATTATAATGCACCCTTCTTGCAAGTGTAATGTCATTATTCTGTATGTAAAGGGATTTTGTAGTACCTTTGAGACTAACTGAGAGAAAAAAGTTGTAACATAAGCGTTCGTAGACTTGGTCTATCTCCTCAGCTGTGTGGACTCTCCATGCATGGATTCTCCATGTATCTGAGGAAGTAGATGTTGGGTGCATCTACCCTGTAGAAATAGTGCAGTTTGGCACCACTTTAATTGTCATGACTCCATCCTACAGAATCTTGAGATTTGTAGTTTTGTGAGGCACCTCTCTCTTCAGCAGAGAAGGCTAAATTCCTGGTAAGACTACAAATCCCAGGATTCAATAGGATGGGGCTACAGCACTTACAGTGGTGTCAAACTGCATTATTTCTACAGTGTAGATGCACCTAATGTCTACTTCCTCAGATGCATGGAGAGTCCATGCATCTGAGGAAATCTGCATGATGTTTAATAATTTATATTTATTAGCATTCAAAAGAGGCTTCACTTATATACAATAATGTTCCATTATAACAAAAACAGGAAAGTAAAAACAAGAAAGGAGGAAAAATAACATTACTCACAAGTTTCTACAAAAGCTGACCAAATGTTCAAATGTTCAAGTCCATTTGTAAATTTTGTCTAAACTTAATTCTTTCAAATGTTGCAAGTGTTCTTAATCTAAACATTGGATCACAGCCTTTCCATTAACAAAGTATCATGCTTTTAGCAATCAGAAGGGTATGGAAAATCCACTTCCATTGGCCATTTGTTAATTTCCGAGAAACAGATTAAATCATTCATAAAGAACATGCATGCCCTGAATATCAAGGAACTTTCCAAATCCAAATTTACTCATGTGATTACTTCCTCCCAGAATGCTGCTACTGAGGCACAACTCCGAAACATGTGCATTAAGTAAGCATTAGTATTCAGAGACATAGCCATGTTAGTCTGGAATATCAGAATGCAAATATATCTTGTAGCACTTTTGGACTAACTGTGCAAAAGAAGTAGCATGAGCTTTTGTAAACCTTCAAATGCATGGAGTGAACTGGTTCGCAGGAAGGACCTTTATAATCGGACTGTATGAATATAAAGGATTAGCATATTACATCTCCAACAATTTGTTGATTTAGAAAGTCCTTTCTTGACTAGATGCTCTGGTGACCAATATACAAATGAGAAATTTCTGCTGTCTCAAATGTAGTTAGAGATCTATAGTCATACTAGTTACAGACGGTTAAACCAATGACCATTTATTAGTCAGAATTGGATACTCCAATTCTCTATTGCATTCTTGCTGTAAACCTTGCATTTCATATTTATTTATAAGTAACAGAAATTTATATATGTAAATTGTGGGTTCGGATACTTGGTTGGCCTCACTCAATGTCTCTAATATTAAGGGAATCTTGGAGGCACTTAAACCTGCAGGGCCAAATATAGATGTTTCAGTTGTTGATATTATTTAACTGATAAAGGAAATTTAAACTGCTCTTGTAAAACCAAAAAGGGCAAAAACTCATAATCAGCACCAAGTATCTGATTTAAGACAACAACCCCATTATTAGCCCACACCTTCCATAAAGATGGTTCATTACCAATTTTCAAATTTGGATTCCCCCATAAAGTCAATTTGGCATTAGCATATGGGTCAAATTGCAACTGATGAGAAAATATTTGCTGCATAGTTCTAACTGCTAAAATAATTGTCAAAACACTGTTGTTTTTTCTAGAGAGAACCAAGTATTGTTCATTTGAACAGAAGTGCCAGAAATGTAGAGTCCAAGGCTGATCATGGTGGATTATTTACTTTGTGGATATGTCCAGAAATTAATACAAGATAACACATATGCCAGATAGTATATAAGAAGATCTAGAAGGCCAAAGCCTCCCTCTTTGATAGGCATTTGATATAAATGGGGGGAGGGAACAATCCACCTTAATAATAATAATAATAATAATAATAATAATAATTTGTACCCTGCCCTCTGTGCACAATCGGTACATACATTTTGGGCTAGATATTTAGATGATATATTTTATATCTGGAAAGGTAACAATGGAGAACTAAAACAGTTCCACATAGTAATAAATAACTGTGATAGACATATTAAATTTGATTTCAGTCACAGCAAGACAGAGATCCTCTTTTTAAATCTGAGGATAAAAAAAGGGGAAGATCATCTCATTACCTCATTATATAAGAAACCAACAGATGCCATCACATATCTAAGTTTTGATAGCAATCACCCAACAGCCATGAGGAATAATCTCTCATATGGTCAATTCCTTCAACTGAAATATAATTGTTTTCATGATGAGGACTTTAAGGAGGAATCTGACTTACTGTCCAAACAAAAGAGACACAGGCTATCCACAACATGTGATTTCCAAAGGGCTGGCAAGAGCAGCTGACAAACCAAGACTGGAATGGTTAAAAACAACAACAACAACATATACCACAAACTAATCATGTACACTGTACTCTGGCATTTAATCATATCACCAAGGATATGCAGAAGGCTATACACAAACACTGGCACCTGTTAGAAAACATTCCAGGATGTGAATAAAAACCAATGATTTCATTTAAGAGAACCAAAAACATCAGGGACTTAGCAATGCATGCTGAGTGTAAAACCTCAAAACAATCTGCTGAGAATACTGTGATGGATCTATCTAAGCCAGTAGGACACCATCCATGTGATCGTTGCACATACTGCACCCAACCAACTAAAATGACAGAGTTTGTAAATTACAATGACTAGCAATGATATAATCTATCCCACTTTAGCACATGCAATACTAGTTTTGTGATTTATGCTATTCAATGTGCACCTAAGAAATTTTACATGGGATGCACCACAAGACCAATAAAACACAGAACAGTGGGACACCTCTCTGATCTAAAAAATAGAAGAGTGGGAGCTCCCTTAGTTGGTCATTTTGTAGAAATACAACATTCTACAGTTAATTTCCAATTTTGGGTCATAGAAAGAATTTATAATAATAAAGAACATATTTTAAAGGAAAAAAAGATAGAATGGATTCTAAAACTGAAATCCTTGGTGCTGTAGGTTTAAATGAAGATTTGGACCTACAATTCTTAATTTGAATATAACAGAGAAATTATACATCAGAGCATATGTATGGGTATGAGTGTAATATAATAATATGTCATGAATAGAATGAGCAAATGCCAGGAGAAATTGCATCATATGTCCCTGTGACATATAATTGGTTATGCCTTTCCAAGGTCATCTGGAAAATGTATATATACAGAACCCTGTGCTACACTGTCTGGTCCCTTTATTTCTATGGACCTGTAATTTTGAGATTGTTTTCAACTCCAGTGATTTCTCTCAAAGGGTATGTATAACTTTAAGAGCTATATGGATATTTTATATCACTGTTTGATTAGTGTTGTCCTATCTTTTAAATATAATATTTTAAGTGTATTTATATTTGTTTTCAGCCCCTGAAGAAGGCCTAGTGTGTCCGAAACACGTTGGGCTTTTTAAACACTGGATAAACACTGAATGAACAGTTGACCATCTTAGAGAGTGTGGAGCTTGTCTCCTCTCTGTTTGCTACCCTACCACACAAACTCATCTTTAAGCACCCCCCATCTCTCTAAATCTTGTGCAATATCTTTTATCAGTTTATTTGCATTAAGATCAATCATTTGAGATAAATCGCTAGGAATAATTATACCTAAGTAATAGAATTTGGCCAATAGCAAAACTGCTATGCTTTAAATATGCTAGACTCCATCTTGTCTTCCACAGGCAGTATTTCTGAATTGGGCCAGTTAATTGAATACAGTAGGCCCTTGCTATCTGTGGGGGATCTGTTCCAGATCTCCCTGCTGTGGATAGCGAAAAACGTGGGACTTCAAGTCCTGTTATTTCCAATGGGCACACGCTCCTGCTCACACCATCATTTTAAGAGCCGGGGGTTGCCACAGACAGAATGGGTGCACTGTACTTAGATCAGGGGTAGGCAACCTTTCCCCTTTAAGGGCCGAGGGACTTCAGCTCCCAGAAGCCTCAGCCATGTTGGCCAATAGTCCCATGTTGGCCAATAGCTCCTGGGATTCTGGGAGCTGCAGTCCCTCGGCCCTTAAAGGGGAAAGGTTGCCTACCCCTGACTTAGATATTTTACCACGTTCATAGACGTTTGTTGTATTTGGTTGCACATTTGTTGTCTTGGTTCAGTTGTACCATGTTGCCATTTAACACAAGGACGGCATAGCACAATTAAATATACATAAGATGAGTTATGCTGTGCATCTCTGATGTACAAAAGTCTGGGCAGAGGCCTATCAGAAGTAAGGTGTAAAGCATCCTTCCCCCAGCTGGTTTCCTCCAGAGTTGATGGCCTACAATTCCCATTATCCCCATTCAGTTTGATGAGAATTGTAGTCCAACACATCTGGAGAACACCAGGGAGGGGAAGCATAGGCTAGACAGCTTTCTAGCTCTGTCATTTTATTTCCACATGTGTTTCATTTTCTAAAGGAGAAACACACATAACTTCTGTTCTCCACAACAGGAACCAATATTTCAATGCAAAATGTCAGGGAATGGATGCTGATGGCTGCTTTAATCCTCTCCTTTGATCGCCAGCAGACTGATCCAGGCATAGAGGCACAAGCTTTATTTCATTAGTGGCTAAAACCTCATTTTAGAAGATCTCCCTAGTGAGAAGTGCTAATGGGCCAACTGGAGTATGTGAAATATGGCACGCATTTTCTCTCATGCTCTTCAGTGCCCTTAATACATCTCACCTGCTGTTTAATAGCGAGTTATTAGTGGGTTTTAATGGCTTCCACTTTAATGTATCTCTGATTTCCTAATTCCTTTACCCTACAACATATCCCAAATCCATATCTGGTTTCCTGCTGTCTCAGTGAAGCACTTTGAGAAGCGAAAAGTCAAATTCAGCCATTTCCTCAAGCTGATGAAAGATTGCATTCAGGTGCTCTAGGGGTTCCGCTCGTGGATGCCTATAAATCAAGACATAGTCCAATTGCATACTCCACATTTTTGCACAGCAGTGAACTAGCCATATTTGCTAGAACATTAAGGAGCACCCTGTAATTCACACCAGCCACAGCCGAACAATGAATAAGCCTGGTTAGTTAATACTGGAAATTGTGCTCTGGTTTTGGGAGAGTCAATTTTATGCATCTGCCAATATTCTCTAATAAATCTAAAGTATGAACACACACACACACACACACACACACATTACAGAGCCTTGACATCAACTGGAACCTCATTAATTTCCACAGCTTGTTGAAATAATTTGTTAACATGAGGATCTACAGCTTGTAAAGTATGAGATGGGTTACTCCCGAGTCACTTCTTGTCCATCTTGCCGGAAACCTCTATAAGGAGCATTACGTCAAATGCAGGATCTGAGTCAGTGTCTCTGGATGGGATGGTTGCAGTTCATTCCCTGATGTCCATTTGTGCATATCTCTCTCACTCTCTCTCTGTTAGTCAGAACTTCTTAGTTACTGTAAAATTAGAGATGTTCTTGTTTTGTATATAAAATGTAAGCTTTATTTTAGATAGAGATATTTGTTGCTGTTACTTTGGCACTGTTCGGGATGTCCATAAGCCCTTAGCTGTAGGAGAACAAGGAAGAAGGCACCCTTCCACAAGAAGGCCTCCAAAGCATACACAACTCTGCCTCTAAATACAAATCTACAAGCCAAAGCAGCTGGTGTGAAAAATCTATGATCACATTTCATGTGTCTGTTTGGCAAAAAGAAATATTAAGATTGGGAGCATAAGGAAAGGGAAAACAATGCTTACTCTTCTCCTCCAAAGGCGAAAAAAGTCTGTTCCCCTCTCTCCCACCCACCAACCGTTTCTTTCTCTCTCTCTCTCTCTCTCTTTCTTTCTTTCTTTCTGTCTGTCTGTCTGTCTGTCTGTCTGTCTCACACACACACACAGACACTACACTCTCACACACAGTACTCATCTGCCATTGTTCCAAGAGGGAAACTGCTGTTGCTGCTAACTGCGCTACTAGAATATTTTTCTCGCCTTTCTTGTACGGGACTAAATAACTCCATGTTTTGGACTCCAGTTCCCACATCCCCTTACTGCTGGCCATGTTTACAGGCTTGATGGAAGTTCTAAGCCAAAATATCTGAAGGGTAAAATGTCTCTTGATGTTACTACAAGCATTTTTAAAAACACTTTTCCCCGGTGCATTTTTGTACACTATTACCCTAAATGCACCCAACCTTCCACATGTTGTTGTACTACAACTCCCAGTGAGTCTAGTGAGCACAGTCTACGCTGAGAAATGCAGGAAGTTGCATTCCTGCAACTTCTAAACATCTGGAGGGCCGCATGAGTCTCACTCTTGCCTTAATACATGCCCATACCCTTCAACATTTCACATTTCAACATTTAATGTTGAATTTAGTGTCACTAGGACACTTTAGTGTCACTAGGACACTTGTGACCAAGCAACATAAAAGAGTGGTCAAAAATTATTAATGTGGAAGAACAGACAAGCCAGGAGGGTGCAGCAGTTTGCTTTTGCCTGAGCCTACTGGAAATGACAGGATTTCACCTTTTCATTTCCTTTCCCCCTGCCCCAGTTGAGTGCAAACTACTTTTGCAGTATGAACTCAGTTTGCAGCAATTGAAGTAAACTGAAGACAAAAGTGGAAAGTGGGAGGAGGAGAGAGAAGCTGGGACATTTTTAAAAGCAGCTGAAAAAAAATGAGACAACAGAAGATTAATCCAGATTGTCTCTGCCACATCAGGACTGTTGGAGGGTATGCATGGCTGAGCTTGCAAAACTGTTCTGCTGGTGGAAGTTTTGGAAATTGTGTTCCCAAAAAAAAGAAGTAAAATGTCCATGTATATCCATTTTTTGATCATCAAACTGCATGCAACATTTACAAGTGCCAAAACTAGAGGATAATTATGTTCTTCCTTGCATATTAGTTACAGAACTGTCAATTAAGTTGAGTTATATTAAAATATAAACCAAATGATTTTTCTCCCATTCCCTAGGTATTAGCAATTATAATGAAAATATTTCAAACAGCTATCTATTTGTAGAACTAGCAGCAAGACTGGGTTTTAAACCGCCCTCATACACACACATACACATATTCCAGAGTATTTATTTCCACCATACATAACAGCCTTGCACATTTCCGCAAGTTTAAAGGTTTTTGAGTGATACAGTGGATAGTGTATGGACCCAAGTTTCCTGATGGTTTCATGCAACTAATTTTAATATTATATAGAACAAACATAGGTATTAACTATGAGCTATGCCAAAAATATCTCCCCTTCCAGATGTATGAATTCACCCAACTTTAATTTGCTGCCACCCAGGTGGTAATATCACCCCTTTTAGAGGAAAACACCTATAATTTTATTTGTCTCCAAAAAAATGAAAGGGAAAAAAATTGGCTCAATGCCCCAGAGGGAGGTAAGATATATTTATTTGTGGTTTGCTGCCCTTAGGAAAACATACTTCACTTTGGAACTATTCCCCCTTTGAAAACTTACTTGACATTTTGTTGAGAAAACAGTAACATTTTAAAGGAGCTGGCCAAGCTGCCACCACAAGAGCTGAAAAGCAAATGTTTTCAAATAGTAATATTTGGATAGAAACAGCTACCTTGATTGGCACTGTTTTATCATTTCAAGTATCTGTTTAGAAGACTCACCCTTCTAAAGGCAAAAGCATTCCCCAGGCCATTTTATGTTGGACAGATAATTACCTTTAGTGAGATAAAACTGCATTAGCTTTCCGATATGTTGCTGTTCAGCTTAATTCTGTCACATCTGCTTATCCGAATAGCTCTTAAGCCTTCCTTGCCATAAGCACATGTCCAGATGGCTCTGTGTTAGGATTGCTGTGTCATTTCTTCCATTCTCAACTGTCTAAATATGCAAGGTGTTTCTGTGAAGACTAGATATAAAATCTGGTACATGAATTAGGTCACAATCCAAATTTCCCTCTCCCCAAACTATAAATCCCATAATTCCTTAGGAATGGAACCATGGCAAAGTGGTGTGAAATTGATAAAACTATGTAATGTAGATAGATATAGGACGTTATCACACGGGGAGTCGCGGGGAGAAAGTGGAAATAAACAGGCACGAGCAGAATCTTTAATTTACGGGATTTGTCCCATTCCGCCTCGTCTGATAACTAAATTCAAATTTAAAAGGGGGTTAATTCGAACGAAAACCTGATCTTTTCATTTTCGGGATTTTTGGGGATTTAAAAAGATCAGGTTTTTGTTCGAATTAACCCCCTTTTAAATTCGAATTTAGTTATCAGATGAGGCGGAACGGGACAAATCCCGTAAATTAAAGTCTTCCGCTTGTCTAGTTTATTTTCAGTTTTCGGCGGCAGATCCCCATGTGATAACATCCATAGAGAGGATCTACTCTACAAAGTTACAGTGTTTGATCCCACTTTCACTGCCATGATTTCATCCTACAGAATCCTGGGATCTGTAGTTTGGCTTCATTTATATAGCATTCTCACAAAGAGAAGTCCAAGTCCCCCAGTCCCCTGCCAAATTACACATCTCAGGATCCCATAAGAAAGCCACGATAGGTAAAGTGAATCATGCTACTATAATTGTGTAGTCTTGACTGCAAATATAATACTGCAAATCTCTCAGAAATCTACCAGTAGATGCTATGCTAAAACATGTTTGCCTAGGCTTGTCCAGAGATAAGATAGTCCTGTTCTGAAAAATGCCACCAGGGCACCAGTATTGAGCATGGGAGATTTCTAATTCAAATAAAATAAAATCCTGGAAATGGGTTCTTTTACTAAGAGCTTTGAAAGTCACTGATTATGTTTCCCCAATAAAAAGACATTTACAGATGGTTCTTGTCTTTTGGACTTGAGCAAAATCTGAACTCAACTGAAGTTTGGCATCACACTGGGAAGTGAACTTTTGCAGCTTCAGACCATTGCTCAGTTCCCAGTAAACTGTCTCAGAATCCAATATTGGATTTTAGGACAACTTTGTAACATGGCTGTAATGAGATATGATGTAATATGCAATAATAATAATGATAATACAGAGCAGCTGTCAAATAAACCTATTTCTGTGTTTATCCCACCAAAATCCGTTGAGTCAGCTGCAGCTCCCTATTTTGAAAGAGGAGAGAATATTAAGGACATTGACATTGTTTTATAACATATGCTTTACAGTGGTCCAGGAAACAAAGCAGGGTGAATGTCAGGAGATCACACTGCTGTGCTATAAAACCACTTAATTTAGACCTGCGGTTTTCTTTTTCAGTTGACTCAAGAGACTGAATCTCAGATACTAATTGCAAATGAGATTGCATTGCTGAAGACTGTCTGCAAGGACAGAGTAAAGCCCTTTGAATATATGCCTGATTCCACTGCTAGGCAGCTGCGGAAGCCAACATCAAGGCCAAACTTTGGTCCTCCATTTGTTTTGGACTTCAGCTCCCAGGAGCCCCAGTCAGCTTGATCAACAGTCAGGAATTCTAGAAACTGAAGAATATCTGGAGACCAAAAGTCCAGGAAATCACTGATCTTGGGCCTTCCAAACTACAGAAATATAGCACTATGACTCCATTTTAACTGCCATGGTTTCATCCTGGGATTTGCAATTTGTTGTTGGTAGTGTTAACTGCCCTTCAGTTGACTCCAACTCATGGCGATCCTGTGGATGAGACATCTGCAAGACCCCCTATCCTCCACTGCTGTGCTTAGGACCTGTGACCTCCCTGACTATCCATCATGTAGCATGTGGTCTTCCTCTCTTTCTTATACCTTATACCTTTCCTAACATTTTTTGTTAATGAGTTGTGCCTTCTCATGATATGGCCACCTCATGATAAAGCCTCAGTTTCATCATCTTTGCTTTCAGGGAGAGCTCATGTTTTATCTGTTCTAGGATCCATTGATTTGTTTTGTTTTGATTTGTTTTGGCTGTTCACAGTATCCTCAACACTCTTCTCCAGCATCATATCTCAAATGAGATGATTTTCTTCTTTTCTGCTATCACATCCATACATGGTACTGCTCTCACATCTGTAAGTGGTAATGAGGAATACAAAGGATTGGACAAATCTAACCTTAGTGCTCAGTTGTATATCTTTACTTTTTAGCATCTTTAATGGCCACCCTTTCTATTCCTAGCCATCTGATTTCTTGACTGCAGTCTCTGTTCTGATCAATGTTTTATCAAGGTACGGGGAATCTTTAATTATTTTGATTTCCTCATTATATAGGTTGAATTTATGCAGATCCTCCATGATCCTCTGTGGTTTGCCATTTAGGAAGATGTATTTGGAATTGTGATGCCCAGAACTGGATGCAGTATTCCAGGTGAGGCCTGATCAAAGCAGAATAGAGTGGCACTATTACTTCTCTTGAACTAGACACTATACACTATACGTTTATTGATGCAACCTAAAATTGCATTGGCCTTTTTAGCTGCTGCATCACACTGTTGACTCATGTTCAACTTGTGGTCTACCTGGACTCCTAGATCCCTTTCACACGTAGTCTCATTCAGCCAGGTGTCCCCCATTGTATATCTGTGCTTTTCGTTTTCTACCCTAAGTGCAGTACTTTACATTTCTCTGTGTTGAATTTCATTTTGTTAGCTTTGGCCCAGCTTTCTAGTCTGTTCAAGTCATTTTGAATTTTGATCCTGTCTTCCTGGGTATTAGCTACTCCTCCTAATTTGGTGTCGTCTGCAAATTTGATAACTATACCCCCAATACAGTCATCCAAGTCATTGATAAAGATGTTGAATAGCACTAGGCCCAGGACAGAGCCCTGTGGCACCCCACTGGTCACTTCTTTCCAGTTTGAAAAGGAGCCATTGTTGAGCACCCTTTGGGTTCGGCCCTTTTTGTTGTTGTCTTTCTCTGCATTGGTCATTGTAGTAATTTTCTTTATCATTTTGCACAAGCCATTTTATGGTTGCATTCATAATTCTTAGTTTGTTCCTATCTCCCTTTTGTTTTGTTTCACTTCTTTTTTTTATTGCTTGTAGTGTTTTTTCGGTCATCCATGTTTTTTTTCTCTTTCTTTTTGTTTATTAAAAGAGATGATATGATAGCCCTGTTTAAATATTTGAAGGGATGTCATATTGAGGAGGGAGCAAGCTTGTTTTCTGCTACTCCAGAGAACAGGACTTGGAACAATGGATGCAAGCTACAGGAAAAGAGATTCTACCTCAACATTAGGAAGAACTTCCTGACAGTGAGAGCTGTTCAACCATGTGGTGGAGTCTCCTTTGGAGGTTTTTAAACAGAGGCTGGATGGCCATCTGTTGGGTATGTTTTGATTGAGAGCTCCTGCATGGCAGGGGTTGGACTGGATGCTCTTGTTGTCTCTTCCAACTCTATGATTCTATGATTCTGTCTGTTTAAATTCTTTTATTATGTCCCTGGCTTCAGACCATAGTTCCTTTGGTTCTCGGTCTATTATGCTTAGTAGTGCAAATCTGTTTCTTATGTTGTCAGTAAATAAGATACAAAAGTTTAATAAAGGGTCTGTAAGAACTTAGGGCCTGGACAGAATGCCAGAAATAATCCATCTTGAGATCACTTTAACTGCCCTGGCTCAGTGCTTGGGGATCATGGGAACCGTAGTTTATTGTGGCACCAGAGCTCTCTGACAGAGAAGGCTCAATGCCTCAGAAAAAACTACAATTCCCATGATTCCCTAGCATTAAGCCAGGGCAGTTAAAGTGATCTCAAACTGGATTATTTCTGGCAGTCTAGTCAGGCCCTTAGTCTGTAAGGAAACATATATAAAGCTATACAGAAACAATTACAAAAACAAGTTGAAGAAACTGTTAAACTATGTAACTACTAAAGTATTTCTTCACTGTATCCATTGTGAACACCATCCACTAAAAGAGATATTGTATTAGCCTGACTTGCAAATAAATTTCTTACTTTGTTTCAAGATGCAGCTGTCTGAAATGATTTCAGAAACACATTGAAAATGCTAACAACATTGAGAAAAGTCTTGTAGGTTTAGTACACATTGGATAGTGCGTGAGTGACTGTCAAAGAATAGTTGATGCCAAGCTGGGGGGAAATTTTGTAACCTAGAGGGCTGGCATCAAAAGAGAGTTATAGTACAGGAGTGAGCCTTGGGTTCGAGTCTTGCAGTGAAAAATTGGTGGGAGAGTGGCCATCACCTTCCCAATAATGTTTTTGAAAATACAGTTGTCCTTCCATTTTTGCAGACTTCGAGTCCACAGACTTGCTTTTTGCAGACCGGCAAGCGGGGAGGGATATAATGGCGCACGCACACGTGGCGCACATGCATGGCCTCAAACCTATTCAAGCCAAGGGGGCTTGAATATTTGCATTTTTTTTTTGTTTTCATGGGGGAGGGGTTCTGGAACAGATTCCCCCCACAAAAACAGAGGGTGACTGTAATGCTATTTTAGCAAGAGAACAGCCTCGTGTCATAAAGTCCTATTGTTCCAATCATCTTTCCCCAACGGAAGCCCACTGTGGAATCATGGGCAAGACACAGTCTCATCCTAAGAGGGAGGTAATGGCAAACCACCTCGGAATAAATCTTGCCAAACAAATCTTGGGTAGGATAACCTTAGGGTTGCCATAGGTTGGAAATGACTTGAAGGCACACAGCAACAGCAACAAAATGTGATGAAAATGCCATTTAAAAAATATATCTTTAACCCAAAAATCACGTTGGTATATTACAACCTATTTAATTTTTAACTTTTGCTGGGATAATTAATTCCCTGCCTCAGTTCTGTATTCAGCTTCTGTGTGCTCTCTGAAAGGTTAACAAGTGTGTGTGTGTGTGTTTTTTTTACTGTCCATGACGGTATTAAGTCATTTTGAGTGTTATGTTACCTTTTTGTAGAGAATAAAACAGGTATCATTAAGAGCACGGATGAATCCAGGAGGGTTTTTAAAACATCCCACTTCAAACAAAGAGGCCTAGATGTTTTAATGATTAGATTGCTATCTGGCAAGCCTGCATATAAAATGTACATTTTACAATCCACTGGTCAAATCATTAAAAAAAGGAGCACAAGCCTCCAATGAGAAATTAAGGTTAATGGTTCAGAAATATGCCCAAGAATTTTTATGGTTCAGGAATTAGTAAAAAAAAAAAAAATTTATTAGCCTTTAGATACCTAGGCATGGAAATCACTCAGAGGTCATGGCATGATGGCTTAACTTCATTGTGATTTCTTTTCAATATTTAATAGAGAAAAACAGAAAAGGAAGGGGAGGAGAAATTTTCTAGAAGAAAATGGGATTTGCTCTTTCTTGGGAAGGCCTGGGTAACTGGTTCCCCACCAAACCACAAAGCCCATCCATGTCTAGACTGAGTACCCACACTGGAAGGCAGCAGACTACAACAAGAACTTGGAGAAGTTCATTCTTTGCACAACAACCCCTAGAATTACCTAGCCATATTGGCTGTGCTGGCCAGGAGATTCGAAGAGTTGTAGTCCAAAATCATAATTTTTCTGCATATGGTTAGCGTTGATCAGATCCAGTAAGGCAATTCTTATCTGTAGGGCAATTCTTCCTGTTTGGTTTGCATGTTAGTTGAAGAAACCAGATGTCAGAAAGTTACTTTAAAAATGATATAGATAGATAGATAGATAGAATTCCAGTCCCTCTCCCACATATCCTGCTACCATTTTAGTTACATTTTAATTTTTAATTATTATTTTCATAACCATCTTCATCATCATCACAACCACCAACATCTTCATTACAAATTACAAAAAGTGACACTACTGGAAACTCACCACTTTTCCCAACTAATTCCTAGATGCTTGGACAGAATCCAAATTATCGATGGTCCAAAACTCCAGTCAGTATCACCTGACAGGCTGTGAAACTATGATACTTTATATACTTGAAAATAATTCTTTACATCCTGCCCCTTTCCTGAAAACTGAGACTCAAGTTGCCTTACATAAATTAAAACAAATACAGATAAAAGTGCATACAAAGACATATGTCAAAACATGCAAAATGTTATTGTTAAAATGCAATCGAATTGTCCATAGGATTAAGGCCTTTTAAACAAATCCATTAAAAAGCAAAAGATAAAAGCCAACAAAACAGCACACTATTAAAAAGCCTCATATTAGTTCTGAAAAGGCTGTCAAAATAGAAAACCTTTCATTTGACAGCAAGGGGAGGGTTCATTTTAACCTCCTGGGGGGGGAGTTCCAAAGTGTGAGAGGAGCCACCAAGAAGATCCCCTCTCGTGTTCCCACCAGAGGTGATGGGACAGAAAGCCCTTTCACACTACCCAATTATAGTGCTATGATTCCACTTCCAAATACCATGGCAACATCCTATGGAATCCTGGGATTTGTAGTTTAAAGAGGGCATTTTGAACTCTCAGTTAGAGCACTCTAGTGCCTCACCAAACTACAAATTCCAGTATGCGGACATGGCAATGAAAGTGGAATCAGAGTGCTACAGCTATGTATAGTCACCCCTCTGTTTTTGTGGTGGATCCATTCCAGACCTCCCCTGCAAAAATGGAAAATCGCAAATATTCAAGCCCCATTGGCTTGAATGGCGGTGCACACCCCATTTTGTCCCCGTCCATTTGCCACCTATGAATGCGTGAGGGATGCGGACATCAAGTCCACAAAAATGGAGGGGCGAATGTAGTGTGAAAAACCTGCAAGAGAAGGGCCAGATAGGCAGGTACATGGACAATTTTAAAAGCCAGCACCCTGGTATGTAAAATGCACTTCCCTGTTGACCTGGTTGTTATCAGTTCAACACAAACCCTTTAGATTTGGCACTGTTATCCCACTTTTTCAGCTGCTTTTAACACATCCCAGTTTATCTCTCTGCCTACCACTTTCCCCCTTTGTCCTCAGCTTACTTCATTTGCTGCAAACTGAGTTCAAAGTGCAGGAGTAGTTTGTACTCAGTTAATTCAACTACAGGGAGAAGGTACAAGGGGGGAGAATCTGCCCTTTCCTAGCAGGCTCAGGCAAAAGCAAACTGCTGCAGCCTCTCCTAGATTGTGTGTGGTTCCTTGTTAATAAACTTTGCCATCTTGACTACATTCTGATGTTGCTTGGTCACACATGTCCTGCTTTTCATCTGTGAAGTATTGGAGGGCTTGTCAACACCAAAACCCAAGCAGGAGTAAGCACCATGAGACAGAACACAATCTAGCATTTAAACCATGTGCTTACTGTTGAGAGGGAAGATCAAGAATAGGGAACTGGGTGACTATGAGTAAGTGATCCAAGAAGCAGTAAGGACAAAGAAATCCTACAAAAATTAAACTTGACCTATTGATTAGAACTACTCTGCTGTAGCACTTGTCATTTTTTAAAAAAACTTCTAGTTGCATTAAAATAATGCAAAAAGCAGCTGTGCTTTTCAAATGCTTAAACTGTTTCTCCTCACATTGTCTCTCTCCACCCCTTATCCAGTCAAGAAAGCTCGGTATCCATAAGAAGAAAATAATTATTATTTCAAAAAAGACTTTCAAAAGTCAAAACAAATTCTTCAGTCAAGATTTGTAAATCATGTGGGTGAGTAAAACTGCATGGAATGAGACTGTCCTATCCATATTGCAGGAAGGAAAAGGGGTTCACATATGAAGATTTTTGCATTATGGTGTATTATACATTTCTGTAGCACTTCTGTAATAAGTAATATGTGTGCACAAAAGGAGGCCCTACCTGGGGAGCTCCAGCCACCTTAATCTAGTCTTGCTGGTGCATGAAAGTTAAAAGAGATAGAGGCACATCAAGAATGGCAGGAAAGATAGCCAGTAGTGATGGTAGTAACCTAAGGTGGCAATCCATGAATATGCCCAAGAATCATACTCTGTCCCTACTAAAGACATTTCCCTGCACTCAAATAACTTAGATTTTCTGTATTCTGTTCTGTAGAATGTTGTTCCCCTAAAAGTGTCGTGTTTATGTTACAATTTGCACTTTGGAATGTGATGTGGCACACTTTTGGCAAGGCTTGCCCGTGATTTACAGTAGTTATAAACATTCCAAAGTATACATGTAAGTTAAATGATACAATAATATTGTAACGTTGCATTTCTGGCATAAATGTGTCATCAGCTTGAAAATTCTCAGTTTGTTCCCCTTCCCCGGTTAGCCTGTGATGAGGTGGCAGGGAATCTACACATTGTTAGCATGGGGAAAGTAGAAGGTAGAAAAGGATCCAAGACTTGTAATTCTGTACTTTGAGGGTGTGCATCTCCCTGAAGGAAAATATTGTGGCACTAAAAAGGAGGAAAGCAGACAGAAACCAAAACAGTCTCCTTTGTCTCTTCAAAGACAAGCAGTTCTTTGAGCTTCACCTTTCTTGTCATGTTCATGGAAAAACACAGTGAGGGAAAAATCATGAAGTCCTCATGCAAGGACACAGAGCCAAACTGAGTTCTCAGTTTCACCTGTACATTCCCACTGGAGTCAGTTTTGCCCTCACACATATATCCTTGCAATAGGAGTTAAAGAGAATGTGGAGATGGGACATGTATTCAAGAGTTGGAGAATTAAACTTAATTCTTTGCATGAATATTATTTTTCATGTATTTTTTTAAATGAACATCTTGTAATCCTAAGACTAAGCAGGCTTGGTGGAGCACTGAAAATAAACAGTAAAACTGTAAAGAATGGCGACCCATGGTCAAAACTAATTGTTTTCCTAAGTCTACAATCTTATGTCTTTACTACATAATCAGGGGACATACTCACAGTTACAAAGAAATTCCTTGCTTCTCATGCTAGATAAGAACCAATGAGATCTTGAGAATGTTGTTTTGAATAAGAGCTTCCAGAATCCTATATCCTCCAACACACAAGGTAGGATAGGCTGCAACAGTTTGCTTTTGCTTGAATCTACTGGAAAGTAGATTTCACCCCTCCTCTCCCCCCCCCCAAGTTAATTGAGTGAGAATTATTTTTCCACTTTGAACTCAGTTTATAACAATAGAAGTAAGCTGAGGAAAAGGAGCAATGCAAGAGGAGGAGTGAGAAACATTTTTAAAGCAACTGAAAAAGTGGGTTCAATAGCAGAGGATAAATCAGGATTGTCCCTATCAAATTGGTACAGCTGAGATGGTAATAGCAGTATAGTGTCTATGTCAAGGGAAGTTATAGTACTATTCTATTTTGCTTTGATCAGGCTTTGCCTGGAATACTGTGTCCAGTTCTGGGCAACACAATTCAAAAAGGATATTGACAAGCTGGGGCATGTCTAGAGAAGGTCAACTAAAATGGTGAAACGTCTGGAAGCTGGGTATGTTTAGCCTGGAGAAGAGAAAATTAAGAGGTGAGATGACTGCCATGTTAAAATATTTGAAAGGATGTCATATTGAGGATGGAGCAAGCTTGTTTTCTTCTGTTCCAGAGACTAGGACCTGGAGCAATGGATGCAAACTACAGGAAAAGAGATCCAACCTACACAAAGAATCGAATTGTTCAACAGTAGACTACGTTGCCTAGGGATGTGGCAGAGTCTCTTTCTTTGAAGGTTTTTAAACAGAGGTTGGATGGCCATCTGTCAGGAGTTCTTTGATTGTGTATTCCTGCATGGCAGGGGGTTGAACTAGATGACCCTTGTGGTATCTTCCAACTCTGTTGTTTTATGATTCTATGTAGCAAGTCTACAATTATTCCTAAGATACTGCACCCTTGGCAATGAGAAAAGACTGTTTTTGGTACATGCAAAACATGAGGAGAGGAGAGTTTCTTTTTTGTGTGCAGAAAGATTCTGCAGCAGTCTTTTCAGCTCTGTTGTTCCATGAAAATTGCCATGAGAAAACTGTCATCACAAGAAAACCTTGGTTATTATGGAAAGTGTTGCCCATTAGTTGCGTGCATTTTCAGAAACCCTTGGCAGAGTGTTTGTTCTCTAAATACAACATGTTAAATTTACTGTTTAATAAATGGGACACTCTGCTGACCCCTGCCTTTGCTTTATTTATGTTGCTGATGATGTTGTGTGTCTACTTTTTACCCCATGTGTTTTGCATTGGGAAGAGTGCCACCAGTAAACTTCTGACTTTATCCTTTCAATTCCCTGAGATATCTTGAACAAACTGGTTCAAGCAGCTGGATAGGATTTTTAGAAGGGGGATAGTTTTTGAGAAGGAGGGGAAAAAAGAACTAAAGGCTTTCTGATATATTTAGTGCTGTGTCTTTTGAAGCATTTCTAGTCAGACCAAATTTGGCTCTAAATGTTGACTCTTCAGTTGGGATGTATGCCTCAGTCTTTATGTTGACATTGAATAGAATATGGAGGAATGAGGCAGTAGAGTTCTAAGGTTGTACTGTCTTAAACTGCAAGTGAATCCATTTCCAAAGCATGTGCATATTTGAGTAAACAATGGAAGAAGTTGTGGGAAATAGGGTTACAAGTGGAAGACAACATCATGTGGAAACATACATTCATACACACTTATACAAGTTTATGAAGATAGCATGGTGATTCCATGACAAATGCGACTTCTAGAAGAAAGGCACACACGTATAGAGAGAAGTACCAGTAGCACAGAAGAATGAAATAAGAATTATTGATATTTACCTGCAAGACTATCTCCCTATAAAAGCCAGCTTGAGTTTTAAGATTTGTAGGAGAGGGCTTTTCCTTTGTCCCACCACATTCCCAGGGATAAAGATACATGAGAGAATCTTCTCCATGGCTGCTTCCCAGCTGTGAAACCCTCTTCTGCAGTAGGTCTGGTTAGTGGATTCCCTGCTCATTCCACTGACAGGTGAAGATCTTTTTTAATTCAAGCTGGCATTTGAATGTAATTATGCAGCCCATGCTTTGTAGATTATAGCAAAGCCTTTCATTGTGTAGATCATGAAAAATTTTGGATCACTCTTAAAAGAAATGGATGCATCAGAACATTGACTGTTGTGATGCGTAATCTGTATTCAGGACAAGAGATTACCGTCAGGACAAAATACAGAGAAACGGAATGGTTTTCAATCAGCAAGGGGGTCAAGCAAGCCTGCATTTTATTACTGTATCTGTTTAACTTGTATGCTGAACATATAATACATAAAGCAGGATTAGACTCAGCAGAATGAGGTGTTAAAAATGGAAGAAGGAAGATCAGCAATTTAAGATATGAAGATGACCATACTGCTAGCAGAAAAAAGAAGATTTTGAACAATTACTGAACAAAGTCAAGGAAGAAAATGCAAAGGGGGGGTTACAGCTGATAACTGTAGATTCACATAATAGTATTTACACCCTATGGCATTTTATTACAGTAATATTTTATAACTTAAAAATAATTATTATTTCAAAAAAGAAGTACCTAATGCCAATTGTGTTCCTGTGGATAGAGGGCCAGAACATGCAAACCAACTCAATGAGGGAGACCTTTGGATCCTTCATTCTTTAAAGCTGATGAGATTGGCATATGGATTCAGCACCAATAAATGAAAAGTCACACATCTGTGGAGAAACAATAAAAATTAAAAAAAATGCTTTGGATAGAATTCTTCCCAAAGAACAGCCCTGCTGTTAACACTGACTACAGAAACTTTAAAAACTGAGAAATGGGAAACACAGCAGCATGGGAGCTGGTTTTAACCCAGTTTCCCCAAGTCAGATCACATTAGGACCATTGTACTTAGCTTGCTGGTGATGCCATTTGAGAAATGACATTATGGAAAACATTCAGAACAGAGGCTTTGTTTGGTACCAGATGTGGGGTATTTTCCAGAAATGTTCCCATAGTGAAGGGAAGGGGGGAGCTGTGCAAAAGGAACTAACCACAGCACACTGTAAAAAATACCCCAGCGATTCTTGCTAAAAGTTGAACCTATGGAAAAACCTGTCATCAAAAACCTGTAGGTTTCAATGTATATGACAAAGGGTGGATTGACAACCATGGCATTCACACACAACTATGGCAATTATCAATTTGCAAGAACACAGGGGCCAGCATGCAGCTCCCAGGGTGGTACATTTGAGCAGATCTTCTCATCATGATAAAGTCACACTGAGAACATGTCTACCAATTTGATGCCACATGTCATGGTTCTCTCCTCCATCAAAGGCTCCATCCTACGGAGGTCTGCAGCTTGGTGAGATATTTGGAATTCTCTGTTAGAGAATTCTAGTTAATTCAGAGAATTATGTCTTAGGATTTACGTAATTCTGACTACCTCATCAAACAACACATTCCACGAGATCTGCATTTGAACATATTAGCATTCTACTAATTCTTTATTGGTTCAGCCAGATATGAACAATTTTGCTTCTGTTGAGGGACACATTTTTATTTCCTTTTTATCTTTTAATGGCATTTTATCTTTTAAAGTGTAGCTTTAAATCATTTTAACATGGTCAGTAGTTTAATTTCATTTCAGTTGTCATCTTTTTGTTGTTGTTTTAGCTGTATCTTTTTTAGATTGTAAGCTGCCTTGAGTTTCAATTTTGGAACAAAGGTGAGATATAAATAAATACAATAAAGGCCAGAATTGTATTGGGAATCTACACCTTTGTAAGTGGATTGTTGTTGTTGTTGTTGTTGTTGTTAATTGTCCTCAAGTTGACTTTGACTCATGGTGATGCTGTGGATGAGATATTTACAAAACTTACTGTTCTCCACCTCTCAGATTTTAGTCTGTGGGAATTAGAATTAGGCAGTTCCATAACATCCATATCCAGTAAAGGGCTGCTGTTACATTATCACATAGGGAAGCCAGAGAGGTGACTGATGCATATTGCCATTGTAACAGGACCAAAGCACAATGAGACCAACGCTCATCAGTCCTGTTGTGCATCAGGTCACCAGCTAGGGTGTAACAATGCACAACGGTAGAGCCTGAGGCATATCTTGCTGGTGTTCTGTTATACATCTTCACAATTCACTAGCAGGGTTCCTTAGCACCTCTGCTACATAGCTAAGTATACATAAAGATACACAAAATACATTGTGATAGAGGATTCTGGTCAACAAGAATAACTGTTCCCTAAGTGTGTGTGTGGGAGGGAGCCAAAGTGAGTGAGGTCAAGTCTCTCTTTCTCTCTCCCCTTCTGTACTATAACTCCCTTTTAACTAGCACTCCATTTCTCTCTTTCTATCTCTCTCCCTCCTTGCCTCCCTCCCTCCCTTTCCGGAGACAGACAGATAATTTGTGCCAGATATCCGAACTAATGGATAGCATGGGGCTTCTAAAGATGAGGACTGCATAAAATTAGAACAAGAGCCAAAGTTGCCCATCACTATTCTAACTCATCATTAACATCTAATATGAAACATAGGCAGCTGCTTTCAGAAAGAGTCAGACCACTGATCCATCCAGCTGATTTTTTTTTTATTTTCTTCTATTATTGAGGTGAGTGTAAGCTATTTTTAGAAGGTTGTGGTTTTTTTTATTAAATTTTATTATAATAAACATATATAAAACATAAAACAAACAAACATTACATACATTACATAACAAAACAATACAATACATTACATTACATTATATGCCAAATAAAACATATCCACATACTACCACAAAAGATCTTATATATTAAATTAATACTATAATATATATCTGATTTAAAGATATACTATTGGGCATGTAGTCTAATGTAGGTTCAAAATTGGATTAAACTTGAAGATAAATAATTACTCAATTTAGAAGCGGGTCAACTATGATTTGGATGGCATGGTTTTTTTAAATTATGACAAACTTAAAAGCAACAAAGACTTTATGAACCATCCAATTAGAAGATTTCTGCTACTTACTTGGGGTAGGATTAAAAGCAAATTTTATTTTAAATTACCCATCTGGACATCGATTCAGGAAGCTTTTCATGGAAGATGGGCTGACAATACTACTTGGCTTAGCAACATAACTAAATGTGACCATTGGGGTAAGATGGACTTAAAATCAAGGGAGGAGTTAAATAAGGAAGGCTATAATGTTAATTGGTTTAATTATTTGCAAGTGAAACAAAGATACACTGTGGATAAGAGAACATGAGGTATCGAAAACAATCTGAATGAGTTAAATAAAATATTTTGGCAAACAGAGGGGGAAAAGATTTCCAAATTCTATAAGTTACTACTGGACAGACAATTAAAATCAGAAACGGTAAAGGACTATATGATTAAATGGATACGCAACACAGGGTGTAAGATCGAGTTTGAGGAATGGCAAAATGCATGAGAAAAGTCAAATAAATTCATGGTGGCACAAGATCTAAAGGAGAATTTTATGAAAATCATGAACAGATGGTACTGTACACCATGGAAATTAAAAAAGATACATAAATTAGAACAAGGGTTATGTTGGAGATGTAAAAAGGAAAAAGGGACAATTTTTCATATGTGGTGGCAATGTGAAGAAATTCAAAAATTCTAGAAAGTGGTTCATGAGACAGTTCAACAGATTTTTGGGATTCACTTTCCTTTAAGCCCTAAGTTATATTTGCTTAACATGACCTCGATCCTGAAACTATCAGATGAGAATAAATATTGGAGAATAATTTTGTATCTGGTCACTGCTGCTAGGATTTTGATAGCTAAATTGTGGAAGTCAGAAAAGAGACCAATTTGGGATAATTGGATGCAAAAAGTGAATGAGTATAGAGAATTAGATAAGATATCCTGTGGTATACAAAATCAAAATACACAAAAAAGGAAAGAGGAATGGAGCAAAGTAATAATGTTTTGGGCAAATACTTGGGACATAAATAAAGGCGTACTGGATATTTGAGAAGTTGATTACAGTTAAAGCTAGTACATTTTGTATTATAACTGTGTTTGCATTACTATCTTTTACACAATTATACATCTGTAGATAGAAAAAGGAGGAAAAGTCATCTCCGATAAAGCTTGCCTCGCCATATTAAAACTGAGGAATAATCTATGTATTAGACAATTAAGCAATTATAGAAATACAGGTTAAGATACAAAATCATTAGAACATTGTTAAATAAAGTAGAATGTATATTGTATACTTTATTTCTTATTTTTCCCCGTTATTTCTTCATGTTGTGGCATGATACATAATGTAAAGAAAGGTTTGCTGAAGTAAAAAGAAATAAGTACTCTTCGAAGATCCTAAGAACGGAAGGAAGGCTTATTAAGAAGCAATTAACATAAGAGAACACTTTGTTATCAAAGGAAATTTTCTTGTATTTTTTATTATATATGAAAATAAAGATTATATTATATATAAAAAAATTAATAATATATCTTTAAATTCCTCTTTTAAGTAACTTCCCAAATGCATTATAGTCTTCTTTCTTACCCTAATCTTCATCAATTCCTCTAATTTTTATTTATCATATATGAGGGTCTCTACATTAATAAATCCTTAAAGAAAAGGGTATTCGTTCATAAGCTTTCTATTTCTTTCTTGGTACAAAAACAATACCTGTGTAAAATTCTTTTATCTAATTGATTCATCTGGTAAATTCGCTTTTATGTAATTCTCATCCGTTCGTTTCACTTTTTACATTCAATTAATTTTCCTTTTCTGTATTATCTATCCCCATTCTCCTTACTTCCTTTCTTCCTTAAGATTTCTAATCTGGTTTAGTCAAGTTATATTCCTTAATATTTTCTTATAGTCTCTCTATTTTTTCTCTTTTTCTCAACATTCTAGATGTTTCGCAATTTTAATTTTTCCACATATTTTTAACATTTTCCCATTCTTCTTCAATTTTCCCCTTTGATTTTCCTTGTAATATAGCTGTCAGCATATCCATATCCATTGCTTCCCTTAAATTTACAATCCATTCTTCAATTGTTGGTGTGTTGTTTTTCTTCCAGTATTTTGCAAATAAAATCCTTGCAATTGCCACCATGTATAATATGATATGTGTATATTTCTTCTCTTTTATTCTGTACGTCATGTTCAAAAGACAAAGTTGTAGTGAGAGAGGTATGTCAATTTGTAATATTTCTGTCATCTCTTTATGTATCATTTTCCAATATGCTTTTGTTTTTTCACATTTCCACCATGTATGAAAGAATGTCCCATAGGAGTCTTGACATTTCCAGCATTTAGTTTTCCCGGTTTTGTATATAGTATTGAGCTTAACAGGTGACAGATACCACTGGTACATCATCTTTATAAAATTTTCTTTATAATTTTGACACAATGTGAACTTATTTGTTAGCTTCCAGGTCATTTCCCAATGATTTAATTGGATGTTTTCCCCAATATCCTGTGACCAACTAATCATTGTATGTTTAACCGTTTCCTGTTCCATCTCTCTTTCTTTTAAGATTTTATAATTTTTCAATATTTGCCCCCTTTCTTCCTCAATCACTACCTTATCTATACTGTTTTTCTCTTCTGTAATTCTCTGATTCTTCATGTTTGACTTGAATCTTTCCATTAATTGCACATATAAGAACCATTTATTGTTTATATTTTATTTTTCTAGTTGTTCTCTTGATTTCATTCTGAAGCACTTTTCCTTATCTTTTCTCAGTAGGTCTTTATATCAGTAGCTTCTTATGTCGATACCCACATTGGCAGGCCTCTGTAAAATTTTTCACTGAACTTAAGCCAAACTTTGATTTTCTGTTATCTGTTGATTTAACATCTTTTTCTGCTCTTCACTTAATTTAACAATTCTCTGTTTCTCTATATAATCTTGTATTTCTTCTTTATCTTTTTTGTCTCCAGCTTGGTATTATACAGATTTTCAAAGTATCGTTTAAATGTTTTTTAATATTTTTTTGATCTAATATTGTTTTCCCTTCGTATCTTATTTCTGTAATAATCTTCCTCTCTTTCTCTTTTCTCAATTTGTTTGGTAATAATTTCCCTGCTTTGTTCCCACTTTCAAAGTTCTTCTGTCTTGCCATTCTTAATTTTTCCCCAATTCTTTTATTGTAAACAGTTTTAGTTGTTGCTGTAACATCTTAAATTTTATTTGTGATCTTTTATCTCCTTTACTTTTCCATTCTTCTTCCCATTTTTAAATTCATCTACTATTTCTTTTTCTTTTCTTTTTTCTCTTTTCCTCTCTTCTATTTGTGATTTTTTTTAAATGCACCTCTAATTACAGCTTTACTAGTATCCCAGATTACTTTGTTTGCCATACCATCTGTTTTGTTTTCTTCAAAATACATCTTTAATATCTTCTTAACTTTATTTGTAATATTTTCATCATTTAGTATATTTTCATTTAGTTTCCAGATGTATTCTGTTCTTTTTTCTTTTATTTTTATTTCAATCGGGTTAAGGTCTGAGGTGATTTTTTGTAAAATATCCATAGATTGAATCTGTGGTAACAGAATCTTTGTTGCAATAAACATATTGATCCTGGAAAAGGAATCATGAACCTCTGAGAAAAAGGTGAATCCTTTAGTTTGGTCATATTTGGCTCTCCACACATCTGTCATTTCAAATTCTTCTAGTAATTCAAAAAAAGATTTGGGGAGTTTACCTTGGTTTTTTTAAATTAGTTTTTGTTTGTTTGTTTGTTTGATGCTTTATCCATTCTTAGATCTATTACTGCATTGAAATCTCCAATCAGTAAAATATTTTCATAGATATATTTCTTTAACTCATTTAAGATTTTGTTGAAGTATTTTTCTCTATTTTCTAAGGGTGCATATATTCCCATGACTAACAATTTCATACTTCTAAAACAGATTTCAACTGTTAGGTAATGCCCATTAGTATCATTCATTATTTCTTTTGAGTTATATTTTTTTATTTATATAAACTGTTATTCCCTTTTTCTTCTTTTTTGTCGCCAATGTATGACAGCATCCCAATTTTGGGTTTCTCAGATATTTTACACCCTTTTCTCTTATTTTCCTCTCCTGTAGACATATTATGTTGCTTTTTGTCTTCTCTAAATGATGGAATATCATATTACATTTGTACTTAGAATTTAGACCTTTAACATTCCACGATATTGCTTTGACATCAATTTTTAAATATTTAATCTTGTATAATGTTTTTTGGTTTTATTTATTATCTCCCCTTCCACCCCTTCATTATTTTTCCATATTTATTTAATTATTTTTCTGTTTATCAAATATTTCTTCTGTGAACTTTTCCTTCTTTATTATCTTCTTTATTCTGTCCTCTTTCTTCCTCACTATATTCTCCCAATTCCAAGTTGGATGCTTCTATACTTCCCGCTTGTCTGTATATTTCCATTTCATCTTCTATTTCTATTTCCGAGATTGATCCTTCTGCTTCATTCTTTTTTCTCTCTTCCAATTCTTGTCTTCTTTTTCCCCTGACTTGTCGTATCTTTTTTGGCATTTCTTTTGCACTCTCTTTCTTTTCTTTATTTAATGTTTCTATATTCTTCTCTTGTCCTTGATTTTCCCTTTCATCTTCTATTTATGTTTCCAATTTTGATCTTTCTGTTTCTTTCCTATTTTCCTCTTTCCATTCTTGTAATCTTTTTCTTGTAACTCGTTTTGTCTCTTTTGGTGTTTCTTCTCTCCTCTCTTTTCTATCTTTGTTCAGTCTTTGTTCCATCTCTTTAGCTTTTTCCATTGTATCAATCTTATATCTTCTCTGTAACTGAAGGAGAGTCCTTCAATTCTATCCCATTTAAATTCAATTTTTAGATTCTTCAAAACATGAGTCATGTATTTTTGTCTTTCTATCATGATTTGTGGAGGGATAGCTTTAAATATTTTAATTTCGTTATCTTCTACCCATAATTTTGTATCATAGCTCTTCCAAATTATTGCATCTCTTGTCCTTGTTTTTACCATACAAATCACAATATCTCTTGGAATTTTCTTGTCTTTAGCCTGTTTAGAGTTCTCTCTAAATAATTTATCTATTTCTGTTTCCATTAACTTCATTGTATATCCAATATATTTTGCTAATGTAGGTGTTATTCTACTCAATAAGTCTTCGTTTGATAATTCCAGTAAGCCTCTCATCTTTACGCATCTGTCTCTATACCTCAACTCATGAGTTCAATCTGTTAACTGTTGTTGTCGCTGTTTATGGTCTATTTCTTTTGTTATTTTTTCTAATTTGTCTGTTTTTTCTTTAACTTTCTCCATTTCTTTTTGTGTTGTAGTTATGTCTTGTGTTGTTTGCATTGTCATTTTTAGAAGGTTGTGTTTTAATATTACAGCCAGTTTAATTTAAATTTAATAATGATTTTTTAATTGGTGCTACTTTTTTATTATACTGTAAGCAACCTTGGATCCTATTTCTGAGAGAAGGGTGGGATACAAATTAAATAAATACATAACGGGTAGTGTAATTAAGAGGAACAGTATTACTTTTCATATACAGCCTGACACACACTCCATATCCACGGGGGATGTTTCCAGACTTACCATGGCTAGTGAGAACTGTGGATAATGGTGAATGCTATATTCTGCTGGACATTGACCACAGAGTTGTGATGGAGGACCTCCAAATTCCTAGAGAGACCTTTTTCCCCAAGACACAGGAAAGTGAAACAGGAAAGTGAAAGTGCAGTCAGCACATGGGAGGAGAAAGAGGCCACTCCACCACCCCAGGAAGAGCTATACCACCTGCCTGCCTGCTTGCTGCTGGCAGCCTTACCTGGAGGACTGCTGGCTTTCCCCACACCCCCAGGAATTGCTATACCATCTGCCTACCTGCCTGCCTGCCTGCCTGCCCGCTATTTTCTGCTGGTAGCCTTACCTGGCCTTTGCTGCCTTTTCAGAGACCACTCCCTTCAGGACCATGCTTCAGGCACCCAGCCAATTCCTGGCTAAATAGCCAGGTAGGACCACCTGTCCCCTTGCTAAGGTGATAAAAGCTGGGTGCCTGCTGCAGCGGGCCCGCCACCTGCGGCATTGATGCCAAAGGGGAGGTCACCCCTTTGGGGGAGCCACTTTGGGGGGGAGTGAGGGCAAGGACTAGTCCCTCTGCTTTGTTGGGGAGGGGTTATTGGATTGGGTAGTAGTCCTCAAACAACTGGCCTGCCAGCAGCACAATATGTGCTATAAGGAGGGCAAGGGAGGGGAAACAGACCAGCGAGCAGTCATTACAACAATAATGGACAGGGGGAGATATGGTAGTGGGGAGTCAGTTCTATCACTCCAGTAGAAGGGAGACACACAGGGTATTGGCTACTCCCAAGCTCCCCCCCCCCATTCAAATATCCTGAATAGCCTTGGCAGTACGTCACCTGGGTTAAAAATGCTGCTGCTCAATGCCAGGTCGGTAAATGGTGATCCAGGACACCACTGATCCAGGACTTCATCTTGGACAAGCAGGCCAACCTAGCTTGTATTACAGAGACCTGGCTGGATGAAAAGGGGTGGGGGTGGGGGTGGGGGTGGGGGGAGGGTTCTTCGTCTCTCCCAGCTTTGTCCACATGGGTTCTCTGTACAGCAGCAGGTGAGGCCTGGGGGGTGGGGTTGCAGTGGTCTATTGGGATTCCATCTCCCTTATCAGGTGCCCTGTCCCACAGTCTACCAGGTATGAGTGTGTCTATTTATAAGTAGGTGGTGACAGAATAGGAATTCTGTTGGTGTATCACCCATCCTGCTGCACAACAGTCTCCCTTCCTGAGCTGATGGAGTTGGTCTCTCCAGTGGCTTTGGAGTCCCCTTGGCTTGTTGTGCTGGGGGACGTCAACATCCATGGAGACTGCTCTTTCAGGAACAGCTCAGGACTTCATGTTTGCCACGACAACCATGGGACTGTCCCAAGAAATATCTGGGGCCACCCATGTAGCAAGACACTCCAGACATGGTTTTCTCCTTTGGGGCAGGATGATAGTGATCTGGGAGTGGAAGAACTCTCTGTAGTTCCATTGTCATGGACTGATCACTACCTGGTAGGGTTTAGATCAGGGATAGGCAAACTGTCCCCTTTAAGGGTCGAGAGACTTCAGCTCCCAGAAGCCTCAGCCATGTTGGCCAATAGTCTGGGATGTTGGCAATAGTCTGGGATTCTGGGAGCTGAAGTCCCTCTGCCCTTAAAGGGGACAGTTTGCCTACCCCTGGTTTAGACTCATTGAGACTCAGAGCTTCTGTAGGGGTGGGGACCCGATTAAGATGGTCCACCTCAGGAGGCTTATGGATGTAGATGGATTCCTGATGGCTCTTGGGGAGTTTCCTGTTGCCTTGGCAGGTGATCCTGTTGAAGCCCTGGCTGATCTCTGGAATAGGGAAATGGCTAGCGTGGTGGACACAATTTGCCCCTAAGCATCCCCTCCCATGAAGTGGAGCCAGATGTGCCCCTTGGTTTACCAGAGAGCTGGTGGTGATGATATGAGTGGGACAGAGACTAGAGCAACTATGGTGGAAGACTCGAAGTGAATCTGACCAAACATGGGCTAGAGCTCACTGAAAAGCCCATGCCATGACAATGGTGGCAGAAAAGAAACTTTACTTCACTATCACCATTGCATCTGCACAGTGTCATCCAGTGGAGCTGTTTTGAATTGTCAGGGGCCTTTTACATTCTGCCCCCCAAGAAGGAAACAAAGACTACTCGACAGCTTGCTGTGAAGAGTTTGCAGGACACTTTGCAGATAAGGGGTCAAACAGGAGTTTGCTCAGATTCACTCTGACTTGGATGCTGTAGTAGACAGGTACAGTGGATATTATCTTAGTGCCTGCTTGTCCCATATTCTTGGATCAGTTTCAATTTGTGCAGCCTGAGGATGTGGACAGAATCCTTGGAGAAGAGATCAGAAGCTTCTGAAATCAGCTATAGGGGGACTGGCCAAGTGGTTAAAGGGAGTGGTGAATGCTTCACTGCAGTAAGGCAAATTTCCATCCTGCCTAAAAGAGGCCATGGTGAGGCCATTACTGACAAAGACCTCCCTGGATTCCACCATTCTGAATAACTATCAGCCAGACTCTAACATTCCTTTCTTGAGCAAGGTTCTGGAGCAAGTGGTGGTCTTCCAGCTTCAGGGGTTTCTGGATGAAATGGGTTATCTAGATCTATTTCAATCTGGCTTCAGACCTGGCTATGGCACAGAGACAGCTTGGGTTGCCTTGGTGGATGACCTCCACAGGGAACTGGATAGGGGGAGTGTGTCCCTGTTGTTCCTGGTAGATCTCTCGGTGACCTTCAATACCATCAACTATGGTATCCTTCTGAGCCACCTTTCTGGGATGGGACTTGGAGGCACTGCTGTGCAGTGGTTCCAATCTTTCTGAGGGGTGGATCCAGAAGCCAGTGTTGGGAAACTCCTGTTTGACCCCTTGGCTGCTGGCCTGTGGGGCCCCACAGGATTCTGTGTTGTCCCCCATGTTCTTTAACATCTACATGAAATTGCTGGGAGAGGTCATCTGGAGTTTTGGGGTGTGGTGTCATCTGTATGTGGATGACACCCAACTCTATCTCTCTTTTCCATTTGACTCCAAAGCACCTGGTGTCATGGACTGGCCTGGGTCTGACTTTGCTTTAGACTCCTCAGACTCTGAGCCCAAGGAGAAGACAGATCTGGGGTTACCTGGAGGCTCTGTACTCTCAGAGGAGATGCAGGAGGCTGCAAAGGGAGAGACAGACTCTATGCTGCAGGACCTGTGGAGTGAAGACAAACCAAGGAATCCTTCATCTAGGCTAGAAACCAAAAGGAGAGCTAATCGTGATCACCTGAGCCATTCTGAGGCTTAGATAATTGCAATCAGCTGAGGCATGCTGAAGCTTTTAAAAAGGCTCCTGCAGATATGATTCCCTGCAGCTGATAATCAATCTTGTCATCTCCCTAGCTGTTGTGTATCCTGTTCTCTGCTATCGGACTCCTGTTTTCTGACCTCTGGAACTGCCTTGTGACTACACTTCTGATTCTCCCTTTGCTGTTAAGTACTGGACTCTTGTGTGACTTTTGGAATGGACCTTTGACTACTCCTTTGCTTATTCCTCTGTGGTGGTGTCCTAGGAGGAGGTAAACAGGACAGCTGTCTCTGTGCTTGTCTGATGTCAGTAATGGACTGGATGAGGGCAAACAAATTGAAACTTAATCCAGACAAGACAGAGGTGCTCCTGGTCAGTTGTAAAGCTGATCAAGGAATAGGGACATTGCCTGTGATGGATGGGGTTACACTCTCCCTGAAATCTCAGGCTCGCAGCTTGGGTGTGCTCCTGGACTCCACTCTGAGCTTGGATGCCCAGGAGTGCATTTGCACAATTAAAACTTGTGCGCCAGCTGCGCCCATTACTTGAGATGCCAGATCTGGTTACAGTGACACATGCCTTGATTACATCCCATTTGGACTACTGCAATGCACTCTGTGTGGGGCTGCCTTTGGAAACTGTTTGGAGACTTCAGCGTGTGCAGAATGCCGCTGCCAGAATACTGACTGGGGCCAGTTATACAGACCATATAACTCCCTTGCGGAAACAGCTTCACTGGCTAGCGGTTCGTTACTGGGCACAATTCAAAGTGCTGGTTATGACCTATAAAGCCCTACACAGCTTTGGTCTGGATTATTTGAGAGACCGTATCCCCTCATACAAACCAGCCAGAGCCCTAAGATGCTCAGGAGATGCTTTCTCTTGGTCCAGCCACCATCCCAGGCTCGCCTGGTGAGGACACAAGAGAGAGCCTTCTCGGTGGCTGCTCCCACCTTGTGGAACTCCCTTCCATGTGAGGCTAGGCTGGTCCCCTCCCTGCTGGCCTTTCTCCAGCAGGCAAAAACATTCCTGTGCAAGCAAGCTTTTTAAAAAGCTTTTTAAAATTCAAGCAAGCCTGGTTTATTTGGGGGGTTGTTGTTTTAGATTATGTTTTTTAACTTTTATATGTTTTATATTTTAACTTTATAATGTTTTAATTAGGTTATTTTAATTGTTTTGAAAAAATGTATTATTAATATGTCTTATATTGTGAGCCGCCTTGGGTCCCTTTTTGGGAGGAAGGCGGGATAGAAATTAATTAAACAAATGGTTGTAAAACCTACAGGTACAGGGATTGGACTGTAATGAAAAATGGGTTGCTTAAAATATTTTAATGGGCATTTAGAGGTATTTGGACCTATCCAAGGTGCTGAACTCTATTCTCAAAATAGGTTCACTACCTTGGCTACCTCCTTTACATTTTGGAATATGATCCAGACAGATTTACCAGTTCACTAACACAGAAGCCTCTGGCTGTCCTGAAATGAATCTTAAAATAATACAGGCATATTTCTATTAACAATAACTCTGACAAAGAAGCTCCTTTTAAGAAAGTTTTGTTATGCTGGCCCAGCCCCTATTCCTCTTTGTACTCTTTGTAGCTGGACTTTTTAAAGGAGCATCAGCACTGAGAGGAGAGTGAGAGAGGACTGCAGAAACACAAATTATTATTTTTTGTATTGAGTTGCAGCTGTGTGAAGTAAACAGTGCAAAAAAGCTTGAGCTGGGAAAGGATAGGATCCTACTCTACTCAAGCTCTAGATACCTGCCTATGAGATGCAAGGTACAGTTGCCTCCAGATTCCCTTGCTGAGCATGTGTCAACAGCAAAACAGAGAAGAAAGAAGAAAGCAGATAAGTCAGCCTGGCCAGCTACCCTGATAAGTTTGGCCACCAAAATAGAAATAATGACAAAAGAGGAGGCTGGAAAAAGAAAAAAAGATCATCCCTGGATGCATTTCTGAAGATGGTTTAAAGAGATCTCTAGAAGGTTCAACATATATTTATGTACTTATGCAGGACTCACCTGAATTGGGTGTTTCATTTCACATGTATTTTGGTTGTTTACCTTCAAGTAATTTCTGGCTTATGGCAAAGCTAAGACAAACCTGTCATGGGGTTTTCTTGGCAAGATTTGTTCAGAGGGAATTTACCATTTCCTTCGGCTGAGGCCAAGGGAAGGTGACTTGCCCAAGGCCTCCAGTAAGTTTCCATGGCTGAATGGGTCTCCCAGAGTCCTAGTCCAAGACACAAAGAACTACACCAGGCTGGCTCTGTTTTACATGTGTGTATGATTAATTTTGAGTAAAATGTTTGTTGAAACATGTTAAATTGCTTTTCTTCTTTTAGTGCTACAGGAACCTATCCCTGATCTCTCTACTGTATTATCACCACTGGTACCAAATTTTCTGTTAAATAGGTTATACTCTGGAACATATCTACTTCATTAACTGAGAGATACTTATCTCCCAAGTTTTTACCTAGATGGGTGAAACAGCTCTTCAATCCACTGCAAAAGTCCACAGGAAAAAGATTTTGTGATGAGTTGCAAGGAAGACATGTGAGGCAAGGACTGATGGAATCCATTTAGGACCATATCCTGCAGTTTAGCATTCCTTGGGTGAGAAAGTATAATTTACATGAATTAGCTATTCCCTGTGCTATCCCTGGAAGATTGCTCTCATCGTTTGTCTCATCTCTGGCATTTACACCACCACAGTTTCTGCAAAAGAACTATGGTTTTCTTTTGTTCTCCCGTCAGCACCAAATGGGGTCCTGGATAGGAAATGCCAAAAGCAATCGCTCATCAGCTTATTTTCTTAATATGAAAAATTGATTGTCCTTTCCCTACAAAAGTGGGGAGGACAAAGAAAAATGAACATGTCAGAAAGCAAAATTGCATACTAGAGCAAACTTCACAGTGTGGGCACTGGAGAAATATATATATTCCTGAAATTGGTTAAGTACCATGAATTTTGAGGACAAAGTTTAAAACTACCTTCATATCTCCTTCAGCTATTTATATTTTTAACTCCTCTCACTCCCCTCTAAAAATTCATGTTGTTCTTTTAGCTTTTTTTCAGAAGGGTTTTTAAAAAATATTTCACTGAAAAAACTGAATAGCTTTTATTATTTGCTTCTCTCTACCTCACCCAGAGTTCAGGGGAAAAATTGCATTATAACACTCATGGTCCCACAGCCAGTATGAACAGTGGCCATGGGCTAGTGATGTCAGGAGTTTTACTCCAAAATTAAGTTTTCCAAAGCCAGCAGTTATTCACATGACTTTGCCACCCCACAGTCTTCCTGTTTTCCATTTTCCCACTTCCTCTGAGTTAAAGCCACATAGAGATCTAGGAAGACAGACAAACAGACAGATACTGAATTTACATATTTCAACAAATATGCAATTCAGGACAGTAAGGATATGAAGACCAACCAACCATTCCAATGTTGATATTTTTGACACCCCTCCTCTGTTTTAGGATGGATCTCTCTGACAGGGAGACTCTCCTGGGTGTGGAGACTCTTCACTCAATGTAGAATGTAGAAAGATCACACAGGGAGCCTCCAGGAACTAAAAATCTTCCCACTGTAGGACATCACCCTGAACACCCTGAGGAGGTCAACAACTATGGCCATGAGAAGAGGAATTAGCATGATCATTCCTGGTCTCCTCTATTAGGGCCTCCTCCATGGAGCACTCTAAGGACTATCACACAAGGCCAGAAAAACATATTTTAACAGGATAAAAGCTTTGACTAGTACTTATCACATGACATCATGTTCATCCTGCTGCTGCCATGCATTCCATTTGTTACTGTAGTGCACCTCTTCATTGACAGGCAAAACCCATCAATAGGTTCTCTATCTCACTGCAATTTCATTGTTGCCTTTGTGCGATAGGTCCCTTCTGCTACAGTTCCACTTCTCAGGCAGTCATGTGGCATGAGTGGGTGTGATTCTCTTCTTCTCTCCCTCTCCCCCTCCCTTCACAGTGATTGTGGCTGCCAACATCTTCTTGAAGCTGGCTGCTGCATCGACATTCACATAGTAGCCAACTTCGGGAGGCAGTTGTCAGCCACAATTGCTTGTGCAGTACTGTTGTGTGAATGTACACCCAGCAGACCATCAGCAGCAACTGCAGCTGTCAACACCTTTCTGAAGCCAGCTGCTATATGCATATTCATCCAGCAGCCAGCTTCAGGAAGCAGTTGGCAGGTCATTCCCATGCTTCCTTCCAGAAGGCGATATTTGGCAGCTTGGAAAACAGATCATGCAACCATGGATTGTCAAAGTGCTATTGTCAGGGAAAGTATAACAGGAAATAATGACAATCTAGTATGATTCCATTCTTAAAAAAGGACAATTGTGGTGGGACAGCAGACTGGTGTGATAAAGTCCTGAAATGGGTGGGCAAGCTCTATATCCCATTTTCAATCCCCAAAACCCACTGTAAAACAGATCTGCTCCCTTCTCACAACAAAACCAGAACTAGTCAGAAATTTTTGTTTTTAAAATAGGGAATTGTAGGGAGTTGGGGAGTGGGAGCACTGGGGAGTGAATACTTTGTCAAAGGATAACTGCATTTTTCTCAAGGCTTCCAAGAGTTGCCATTCCCATTTTTCCCCCAATTGTACATATCTGTCTGTGGAGATTTTCAATTGGATTTAAGGCATTACATGGAAACCTGTAAACCATAATATAATGCAATCCACATTTTCTCCATCTCCTCTATTTAACTTTAAAGCAAAGGTATACTCCTCCAGCTAGCTTGACTAAAAGAGAAAACAGGCTATTGAAGGAAACATTCTTTCCTTAGCAAACATAAGGGATCTGTCCAGGAGACAGTTCCACACTTGAAGTTCCACAGCAAAGAAGATGGAGCCAGGATAACAAGAAGCAAATAAAATAAATTTGCTTCCCAGTTGTTATCACTGCTACTGACAACTCCTGTATTACCACATCATGAAGAACAATTATGCCAAAGAAATGTATATCAAACCATTATGCATTGTGAGGGAATTCTCTGTCCGTTTGTAAAATTAGATTGCAATCCTATATGCACTTACCTGGGATTAAATCCCATTGAACTCAGTAGGGTTTACTTTTGAGTAGACATGTATAAAGTTACAATGCTTGTGACATGCAAAAAGACATCATGCCTGTTTTTAAGGATTTTCAGTGGTAAAAAAAGACATAAATGTATTCATGCAATAAAAAATGGGAATCGCCAAAATTTTCAAGACTTACTTCTGGCTATGCAATGCATCATCATCGATTAATATTGTACATCAGTGTTACATCTGTGTAACTAAATTTTAAAATGCATTTAAAATTCTCCTTATTCCAGTCTAATAGAATGCAATCTGGTCACACATGATTTGCAGGAGTTCAGGCTTTTTGTGGGAGGACAAAAAACTCTTTAAATGCTGCAGATAACAGCTTCATGCTTTTTACCGGAGTATCCATAGAAATGAGTATTATTGCACCTGCAGCTGTCCATCTGCTTTGCATGGATCTGGATGGCTGTGCATTTTTGGCAGAGGGAGGGTGAACAGATGTAAATAGATGCAAATTTGTGAAGGAAAATGAAGAAAATGAATCATTCATATGAATGTATGAAAATCTGGAGCAATTTGCAAAATATACTTGTGTGTAGACTTGCCCTAAGTAATGTTTCCTGGCCCATCCTGCACCCAGCCCACTTTAAGAGCCAGCAGCCACAACAGTTGAAGGAGGTCTGTTCAGTTTCCAACCGGGTTGCAAAGAAGAGGATGTTTCCAGCCAACTCCCACCATTATGTGCTTTCTAGTGATTTCCAACTTAATTTTTAAAATTTTCTTTTTCTTTTTTTTATTGTAATAATTTATAAAACAAATACATAGCGGAATATTTTCCTTGACTTTTTTTATTTTATTATTTATTTTAGTTATTACTTTTATATTTCTCTATAAACAATTCCCATTGTTTCATATACTATGTAAATAAACTAAATAAATCACTCCTAAGTCTTGTCCCTCTTTTATGTTAAAACACATATGCCTCTTCATTTTATATTTGTCTATACTATAGTATATTGTAACTTTTATAATCCAATTACTATGTCACCAAAGAAAGCTAACAAATCAAAGGTTAAATATATTAACCTGAACAACTTTAACCATTGTATATATCTTCTTGTGACACCTTCTGATTCTCATTATTTTAAGATTTACAAAAGTTTGTTCCTATTCTCATTAGTTATTTTAATACTTCCCTCAATAATTTTGTTTTCATAAGAGATTTCTATTTATTCCCCAGTTCTCTTCCAGGAATATCATAATTGGTGATCAGTCTTGGGAAGCAGACGGTGCAAAGCGCCATTTTGGGGGCAAGGAAGGGGAGGGGCAGCAGCACGGTGGGCGCCTCAACCCCTTCCCGAAGGCATTGTCGGAGCGCCAGCCCCTCCGCACAGCCGGTGCTCCGATGATGCCTTCCCACCACAGCAGACGTGGAAGAGTCACCGAAGGTGCGCCGCCAGCCTTTTGCGGCGCGACTTGTGGAAGGAGCGCTATTTTAGCGCTCCTTCCTGGGGCAGCGAAGCTGCGCCGCAGGGCCGAGGTGTGGGGATACCTCGGCCCCGTGGCGCAGCTTCCCGGGGCGGCACATGGCTGCCCGTCTGCTTCCCCCCTTTCTCTACTTTATTCATTGATTTATTAGTCATTTCCAGCGTATGGCAGCCCTAACTCAAACCTATCATGGGATTCTCTTGGCAAGATTTGTTCAGAAGGGATTTGCCTTAGCCTTCCTCTATGGTTGAGAGTGTGTGACTTGCCCATAGTCATTCAGGGGCTGTACAGACAGCCCCTAAGGGGCGGTGTCCCATCATGCCTTTCCTTGCCAGATTGGGGCCGCAGCAACCACATGCTGCAGCCCTGATCTGGCACTTTGCCACTCCTTTTTGGAGCAGCAAAAAGCTGCCCTTGCCACAGCAGCAGCGGCTTTTATGCACTCCTTTGGTGCAGTGTGTATGAATGCTGCTCCAAGGGAGCACCCTGATGCCACCCACTGTGCAGTGGGACACACAGCATGACGGTGGCATTGGGACAGAGTCGGGGCGGCCGGTTTGGCCAATCTGTATTCCAGAGTGATTTTCCATGGCCAAATGAAGAGTCCAACCTTGGTCTCCAGAACTGTAATCCAATGCTGAAGCACCACACCACACTGGCTCTCACATACAAATGTTAAAAAGCAATTAAACCATTAAAAAGTTTAAAACCAGTTAAAAACATAAACCATTAAAAACTATGAATAGAATACTTGAATAAAGACAAGCACATTATACAGGCCTGTTTCCCATTTTAAAAAAACCACACACCAACTAATTCTCAAAAACCTACATGCTGACTTGGAAGTAAAACCAGCAAATTCAGGGGGGTTGCAGACTGCCAGAAATAGTGCAAATTGAGTCCACGTTAAGGGTTAGGGTTAGTGCTAGGGAATCATGGGAATTGTTATTTTTCTGAGACATTGAGCCTTCTCTGTCAGAGAGTTCTGGTGCCACAATAAAATACAGTTCCCATGATTCCCTAGCACTAACCCTAACCCTAAAAGTGGACTCAATTTGCACTATTTCTGGCAGTCTGCAACCCACCTCAGTGATAAAATTCAACTTTAAATTCAAAGTTCATACAAGTCTAAGCATACACAATAAAGAAGAAAACTCACTGAAAACAGTGCAAATTACTTTTGAGTAAACATGCCCTAGCTTGCCCTGTATTTTATTATATTAGTGAGCTGAAAGCAAGTTGACAAACATGATAAAACTTGTCAGCCTGAAAAAAATTGGGTTTCTTGGAATGCTTTGCAAAGGAAGTACCTCCTAAAAAGCATGCTGTATTTTGCTCCATGGCCAACACAGCTACCCCTGAATATGTTTCCTGGATTTGAAGATACCAGATTTTGCCACAACAGGGGAAACTTCAACCTTAGCCTTAGGACTTAGCCACAACAGGGGAAATGTTAACTTTTTTTTCTGTTCTGGCATGCCTGTACCTTAAACAGTGAGTGGAAATTTTATCACCTGCTCTTATTGCCCTTTGTCTCTGGACCCCACATAGCCAAGAAGAGGAATGGCCTCTGCCTGCATTGAGATCCCTTCAGACCATCTTAACTGATGTCAGAAATATTATTTTAGACAAAATGTACACCTTGTCACTTTTATTCTCCTGTATGATTTTAAACATCTTTGCCTGAAGCCACTGAAGCATGGTGTATTTTGTGTATTTCAGCTTACCAATAAAGATATTGTTTTGTGGTTTTTGGCTTTTGTTGTATTTTGCTACATAGTCAACATGGCTACCCTTAAATATGTTTGTTGTTAATTTTAACTATGATTTGTTGAAACAAGCCAACATCAACTGTAGTTTAGGAAATGGTACCACAACTATGAATAAGAGTAACCACAGTTTACAGTTTAGATGACACACTAAACTGTAGTTAATCTAAAATGGAAGAAGCAGCTTTTGATTATCCCATGGCTGTACCAGAAGAGGAGGGAGAGAAGGTTGTAGTTGTAACATTAAAATGTGGCTCAGCATAACTCTGAACACAACTGATTAAGTCAGAAGAAACCTGAGTGGGTTTGTTTGTTATATGTCCATTTGTTAAATAAATGTGAATCTTCTGAAATCGTATATCTCAAAAGACCTGTTTCTGTGATATAACTTGCAGCCTGCAGAACATGAAGCCTACATTTGTAACTGTTACTAGGAATGAAATTCTTTATTTGGCTCAAGGGAGATATGAAAGTCAAGCTCCACTCCAAAGTATCCCACTATAAGCCATGCCAGCAGCTCCAATATAATTTTTTCCAAGATTTCTTTTTAATGATCTGATATTTATTCTGCTGGAAAAGTGTGAGGTCTGAGAGATTCCTTGGGGGGAATAAAGAGAGAGGTAAGCAAGCGCAAGGCATATATGTGAATGTGTCTGAGCTTCCAGCTGGTATGCTTGCACCTTAACAGTGAGATATAGGATTTTAAAAATCACATCTGCTAGAAAGGTCTTTGTCGTAAGGAGAGATATGTTTCAGCCGGAGCTACCCCCTCCTTCCAGTTAGTGTGAATCACAGAGTGAAACAACACACAGCTCTCTCTGAAACATTCCTTCAGAGAAGACTGAGTGGCTTTAGACATGATGATCTCAGCCAGACAGTTGTGCATACAAGCCTGCCTGCCTGCCCAATATTCATCTGTGTATTCAAGTCCTTTCACACCTTCATAGGCACTCATCTCAGAGCTCAGAAAAGTTACTTTTTAGGACTAATAATCCCAGAATCCCCCCAACCAGCACAGCCAAACAGCAATTCTTCTCAAGCTCTGTGGATTTTTTCTACTTGAAAAACAAGAGGAAAACTAAGGTCTTCTTGATCAGATCTATCAATAAGGGACTCAGGTCCAAAACACTGCAGAAACAATCCACTTTGAGACCACTTTAACTATCCTGGCTCAATGCTAGGGAATTCTGGGAATTGCGTATTTCTTCCATAGAATCATAGTATCCTAGAGTTGGAAGAGGTTGCTCTTAAAGAAGTGGATGTACAACAACATTTGTTTGTCCTGATGTGTAATCAGGACAAGATTGTACTCAGGACAAGAAGCTACCATCAGGACAAAATATGGAGAAATTGAATGGTTTCCTATTGGCAACAGGTTTAGACAAGGCTACATTTTATCACCCTAGCCCAGGGGTTGGCAACCTACGGCCCGCGGGCCATCCCCGGCCCACCAACCCCGCCAACTGGCCCCCGCCCCCTGCCGCCGTGCTGCCGCGTGCATTGCGACCGCCATTTTGTTTGCCAAAATGGCACCCGTGACTCATTTGTGCATGCGCAGTACTCCTGTGACACGGGCGTGACACGCAGTGACGCGGCGGTGGTGGCTGGCAGCGGCAGGCCGCATGCACGTGAGCGCATGCACGGCCATCCCCCCCCGGCCCGCTGGAAGACCTGGGGACCAGCAACCAGCCCCAGGTAGGTTAATGTTGCCGACCCCTGCCCTAGCCAGTTTATAAATTGAACATACCATACAGGAAGGTGGATTAGACTTGGAGGAAAAAGGCATGAAAACTGGAGGAAGGAACATCAAGATATGCAGATGACACCAAGCTGCTAGCAAAAGATAGAAAATACTTGGAATGACTAATGAAGAAAGGAAAGGGGAAAGTGCAAAGGCAGGGATATAGTTTATTTATTTTTACTTCCATGTTTGTATATGCAGAGTTCAATAAAAGAGAATGTTCAGTATCTGCATTTCTTTTCTGGCCATTATTATACCTTGTTTCATTTCATGATGGTTACTGAAAATAATTTTGTTGTTGGGGGGTGTTAAAAATGATCCACACAAGGCATCAAATATACTATGCACACCACTGGGGAAGTGCAGATTACATTAAAAGGTAATGACCAAGATCCTGCATCAACAGATTTTATATATAATTTTATGTATGATTTTATACATTGCCTAGAAATCCATGTTCCATCATTGTAGCTACATCTGGATACCACCTTCTAGAGACCTATCTTTTAAGCCAGGAAGCACCCCAGCTTGAAGTCTTCTACTGCACTGCATATCCAGCAGCTAGGAAACAATGACTACAGCACCCTCCCAGTCACAGGATGTTAAGGACCCATAGGTCCCTCTCCTCCTCCTGCCTGATCTTGATGGGACCACCAGAGGCCAACTACCTTAGCTGCCATCACCCATTGATTTGGACTCCCCTTGCACAGCAATGCAATGGGACATTGCTGGGGTTCGACTGTCACTTTCTGTTTCTGACTCTGTAGAAACTATTTACCACCAACACCCTGTGGAGTTTGAGACTGAGCAAAAGGCACATGAAAGGAATGTGGGAGATGAGAAATACTTTTAAAGGAAAGTTTTATTCTAAGCAAGACATCTACATTGGCAAAAGGATATCTCTGACATGAGGGCACCTCCCTCAGGCACACTTGATACAAGTTACAAATTACAGAATCGTTTAGATCATTTCAACTAAGATCACAAAAATAACCATAAGAACTGACACAAACTGGTTAGAGAGTTCTCTAGCTCTTCACAACCAGGTGGGATCTGGAGTCCTGGATATTCATGAGTATAGCCAGGAGTCTGGAGGTGGGAGAAAGTCCCCAGTCCCAAAGCATTCCATTTGTTCTGCTTTCTTGGGCTGCAGGTGTCAAACCAGATTACTTCCGCAGTGTAGATGCAACCTTAGACTGATTCACCTCATGGTCACTTAAAGCTTTCATACTTCTTCCTTAGAAGATTCTCACATTCAACTTCAACAGATCACCTCATTGGGCAAATTATCTCTGACACCTGGTGTCAAACCAGAATATTTTTGCAGTGCAGATGCAGCCCAAGAAAGCCGAATAAATCACTCCTTGTGATGCTGAACTCCAGTAATATGTAACTGTAAACCAGTCATCATTAACCCTTTGTTCATGTAGAGGGGAAACTATCCCCTTAGCTATGTTGACCAGATAATGCAAGAACTTATCAACACACAAGGTGCACGGGATGAGTAGTTGGAAAGACCTCTTGGGGTCCTACTGCAGCTGCTTGTCTCAACACACTCCATAATGGGGAGAGCACTGCACTTGTCATTTCCCGGTGTCCCAGTCTGCAGTGCCTCATAAACTCTCCAGTTGGGGCACTGTCTACCCCAAGAAGCAAGTTTTCATGCTCACACTTGCTCTTTAGTGACTATAAAAGTGAATCCCAAAAGTTATGAAACTGTAAGTCCAGTTTACAATCTCATAAATATTGAACAAGATGCTAGTCAAAGCGGATAAATTCTTCCCCAACTATAGGTAAGTATTGGCATGCAGTTAAAATTAATTTGCAAAATAAAGTATTCAAAATGTCAGGAACTATAATATTAAGGAAAAAAACATAGTATGTTACTGGATTGTTGTTGCTGGTTTTTTTTTAAAAAATGTAGCCTGCTCTATTATCCCTCCCCCAATATGCATGGATTTCTCGGCAATGTATAAAATCATACATAAAATTATATATAAAATTCAATCCAACATAAAACAGTAAATGGCAATATATAATACTGAGAGGAATAGCTATTCTACCAGCTGGCTGAACCTCCCCCCCCCCCAATAATTTTAAATATCTGTGCAAATGAAAAGATTTTAGCCACATCCTGAAAAGAATACAGTATTTGCTTTAGGAACATCTCCTTTAGAAGGTGAACTTTCAAAGTCAAGATGTTATTACAGAGACACCTTTCTCTTTTCTATAATCATAACATACTTCTAAAGATGGAACACAGAGAAGGGCCTCCTCTGATCTAATGCATGGCAGGAGAGGAGACACACCCTCAGATACTAGGGCCTCAGGCTATACAGAACTTCAAGGTAAGTGCCAGCATATTAAATTGGGTTTTAAAGGAGTCAGATAGACAGGCAATGAAGTTCATGAGAACCAAGGAAACCGAGTTCTCTCTGAAGAACCAGAATCCCAGATGATGAAATTTGACCTACTTAGAGATCCTGAACTGTTTCAAGGGCATCTCCACTTACAATGCCTGACAGCAATCCAGTCACTATCCAAAGACTATATATCCTTCCATATAGTCCTTCCTGAACTATGACATCTGAGAAGAAGGCTTGCTACCCACAGAGGATGTATGATAGCTGCTTCTAGGCAGGAGAACTTCCTTTCAAGGTGGTGGACAAAGGGGTCAAGCAGACCAGCAGCTTGGAGTGGCCTCTGGCCGCTCTAGCACCAGTTGCTCCCCATTCGGCGCGGGACCATGGTGACCAGATGCCGCAATCCCGAGGCCAGCCACTGTGGTCTCCAATGGATCACCAGCAAAGAGTACTTTTTTTGCACTCCTTTTGTGGCCAGGTTTGGGCTGCCTTAGGTGGCTGCAGTACAGCTTCGGCCAATTCAAGGGCATGCATCATCTGTACACCACACCCCCAGATCGGCCTGGAGGCAGCACTTTTGGCCCATCTGTTTCGGGCCCAAGATATTGCTACTCATGGTCTTCTTGCATGAAGCTCCTGTCCTGCTAATATTGCATTTTCTGCAAAACCAGGAGCAAAGTAGGTTTGCATTCTTACTTTTTGAACTTCCAGAACCATTGCATCCATTGGCACTAATGTGTTTCCTCACACAGCAACTGCTCACCACCTCTTGCCTTGCATTTTTTGACACACATGTTGTGCTGGGGAGGTGTAACTTTTCAAAAATTCCCCAGCATTTCTTCACCAGGAGGGAAATGTGTGTATGTGTGTGTTTGTGTGGCAAAGGCTTTGCAATGAAACTGAGTGAGTAGGGAGATATGTGTGTGTGAAAGAGAATGAGGGTTTTCAAAACATTTCTGCTATAATAGGCAGGCTTTCAGCAATTACAGTATCTGACTACTAAGGGAAGGGCTTTTAATGGTGTATACTAAATTTATTTATTTCTATTCCCAGGTTTTCAAATGGTTATTAACTTAATGTCCCATTGATTTTCACTGAGGTCACCCCCCCCCCCCCATGAATATGCAAAACCGTGGATTTTAAGTCCGTGAGAAAAGAGGAGTGACTATATTGTTTTAAATTGATAATTTATAATGGTGGAGTTCTAGCATAATCAGACATACCTACAATGATAGAATTCTGACATCATAATTATGTCTGACAGTGGAGCTTATAGCATTAACATAAAACCCAACATCACTCTAACAGGATGCAGCTGGGACAATGGATGGAGGCGGGAATTATTGCGCTGTAATTCGCCGCTGATTCCGCCAGGTGACTGCATCTCGAGTCCCAGCCACACTCAGCCAGCCCTTTTTCAAAAACAGAAAGTTCCTGCTTTTGAAAATGGGTTGACTGAGCACGGCTGGGACCTGGGATGCAGTCGCCCAGTGGAATTGGCAGTGAATTACAGTGCAATAATTCCCGCCTCCATCCAGCATCCCACCTGCATCCTATTAGGGTGATGTCAGGTTTTATGTTAATGTGATAAGCTTCAGTGTCTCATGCACATAATGCACCCAACAAAGAAACCCACCTTTTCAGACAGGCAGCACCCCAACCAAAGGTGCTGCAGAATGAGGCAGTGGGGAGTGGCGTCTAGAGAGCTTCCCTCTGCAGTTCAGAAGGTGCATTGAGAAAAGGCAGCTGCAGAGACATCTGCTGCAACTGTTTGGCTCAATGTGACTGGGAGAGCATGCAGACATTGCTTCCCAGCACCCCAATCTGCAACAACTCAGACACTTTTCATCTGGGGTTTAAAAGATGGTTTGGGGGTCATGTTTGATCATTAACAACCATAAAAGCAAATCCTCATAATCATAAAAGTTATGAGATTTCAAGATTGCACTACACTCTTAAAACACTGCTAACCCACTTTAACTGCTCTGGCTACCTCCTTTTGCATTCTGGGACTTGTAGTTTAGGAAAGAGCATTCAGAATATTCAGATAGAGAGCTCATAGGCCTCCCTGAACTACAACCCCCAAAATGCAAGAGTGTAGTATGATAATCTAGTAACCTGGTTTATGATCTCATAACTACTGAACAAGATGCCAGTCTGTTTTAATCAAGCCGTGGGAGCCTCCTTGGGTCAAAGTCGGGAAGAAAGGCAGGATAAAAATCAAATAAATAAATAAAAATAGTAATACAGATCACTATGGCTAGGCTTGTTGCTGCTGGTGATGCATTTCAGTCATTTTTGACTTATGACAACCCTAGGCCGAACCTATCACAGAATTTTCTTGACAAAATTTGTTCAGAGGCAGCTTGCATTTGCCTCCCTCTAAGGCTGAGAGAATGTGACTTGGCCAAGGTCACCCAAGGAGTTTCCATGGCCAAGGGAGGATATGAACCCTGATCTCTGGAGTCATAATCCAATGATTAAACCACTACGCCATGCTTGCTCCCTCAAACTATCACTAGCTCATAGCTAATCAGTCAACCAAAACTGATAAATGCTGCTACAAAGCCACTGAGGTTACTCAGGTCTAGAGTTGCCAGGTCTCTGAGGCTAGCTGTGATCTGTGAATACTTCCTTGGGTCCCCAAGCAGGGAAGCAAATTCTAGGGCAAGTACCATTGGAAAATCTTTTAATTTTGTATGTGAGGTGACTTTAAACCCAGGCACACATCTCTGCCCATTTTCAGTGGACACCAGGGTTCGCTGGCTCAGTACAAAGGTGTATGAATATGTGTAGCACTTCCACACATATCAACACACCAAAAAGCCATGGATGTAGGAAGGGGACTAGGGAGAGAGAGAGAGAGCTGGGGGTGGATACATCTGTTGCATTGTGCTGTTTGAAGCATGGTTCATAAGCCTTCTGGTTATATAAAGACCAAGCTCCAGTACCATTAAAAGGGCCAGCGCCTGGTCTCAAGTGTTGGCTCTGAAATGTCAAGGAATGACCTGGCAATCCTACTTGGGCCTCTAATGACTGTACCCCTCTAAGGAGCGGCACAGCCCCATCTGGAACAGGTAATACCCCCCAAATGCCCAGAGCTTGTAACCACCAATGCACAATGCCATTTTCTCAGGATTCACCTTCAATGGTCCTTATCCAGCTGTTTACTGAGTCCAGATAGCAGGTCCACCATAGACTCAATTGACTCTGATGATAAAAGGCAACAGAGCTGCATTTCACCTGCCTGTCCTCACTATGACACAAAGCAAATTAGAAACAGTGAGTTGCTCAAAGTGAATTTCAGAGCTTGGAAAAGTTACTCCGGTCACTACAACGCTCTTGACCCTGGGAACACATCTCAAACATGGCAGCGACACATGTGCTGTTCGTCAAGTGCTATTATTAGTAAATAGGATAGAACTGGAATAAGACCCAGCATGGTGGCTGGGTGGCTGGACTAGGATTCTGGGACACTAAGGTTCAAATTCCCACTCAGCCATGGAAATCTATTGGGTGGCCTTGGGCAAATCACTCTCAATCTCAGAAGACAGCAATGACAAAACTCTTCTGAGCAAATGTTAAGAAAACCCTGTGATAGTCATCTTAGGATCACCCTAAATCAGAAATGACTTGAAGGCACACACAACAAAACAACAATGATTTGTGCAAAAAACAAGCAATTCCCCACCCTTCCATTTGCAATGGTTTCAAGGCATCCTTGCATGATGTTCCCAGTCTGTCAAAAAAGACAAAATGGCTGGTCTTGATTTGAATCTTTTTAACTTTTTGTTTTCCCTGTCTTATCTAATCTTTCTTTCATGCCTTTCTCTCCATCTAGAAGTCTTTCCAATTCTTTGTCCTTAGTATTCTCCTGATTGTATACATCCTTATCTTTATATTCCCCCTTGCCTTCCTCCTTCTGTGTTCTTTTCCTCTCCTTCTTACTCTCAAATCTTTCCTCTACTTTGAAGTCTTTCTTATATTGCCTCCAAAATTCCCTTGCCTCTGGCACAGATCTTAATTCGACTTTGGTCTTCCTAAACCAGAAGGTCAGGCCTTCTGGAGTTAGCCATCTATAAACTATCTGAAATTTCTGCAGCTGCTGTGTCAGAAAAAGGTACTCCCTTCTCTTTCTCATCACACTCGGAGCTATATCTTTAAAGATTTTTACCTCCGTGCCATTAACCAACAACGGTACCTCATTTTGTAGTCTCAATAATTGCTCCTTCGTGTGTTTGCGTACAAAATTAACCACTATGTCTCGTGGTATTTTTTTCTGCAGGGCTATCTTGGAATTAAGTCTGAATAACTTATCGATTTCGAGATCGAAAGAGTGCTCTGGCTTCCCTAAATACTGAGCTAAAGCTGGTAATAAGATCTCATACAAGTTTTCACCTTCCGTTTCTAATAATCCTCTTATTTTGACCGATCTTTCTCGTTGCCTTGCATCGGCCTTAGCTTTTTCTCCTTCCACATCTTTAGCCAGATCCCTCAAGCCATCTATTTTCTCTTCAACTTTCTCCTGTCTGTTCTCAATACTAACCATACGTCCTCGTATATTATTAAATTCCACTGCAATTTTATCAATTGCATGCCTCATATCTTTCATTTCTGATCTCACATTTTTCATTTCAGATCTTAACTCATTAGTTATTTCAGATTTAAATTCGGTTAAGTCCTGCCTCAAGTCATGTATTTCCTTACTCAAATCTAATCTCATAAATTTAATTTCTTCCAAAAGATTAGTGTAAGGGTCAAACCCTTTTGTTTGATCTGTAGATGCCCTCCTTTGTTGGGTTGGTTGGGCTTTTGAAGTTTGACTTCTTGATGTCATTGTGCCAGTTGACATATTTAATTCTGATATGATAATCCAAATGGATCCTATCAAATCCTCCTTCCTGACTACAGCAACCCAATTACCCAATTACTCAACTATTCAGATAATTCAGATGCAACCCAATTGTTCAATTATTAAAGGTGTTAGTTTGTATACCACACTTATGATCCAATATATGTCAGCCAATCTCTGAGGGCTACTAAGTTCCCTCTTTATATAAGCTTAAATATACCTTTAAATATCCACTTAACCAACACCAGACAGAAGAGAAGGAGAGGAAAAGAAAAACAAAAAAAAAAAAAAAAAAAAAAAGAATAAGAAGGGGGAAAAATAGAAAAGAAAAAGAAGAGAAGAAGAAGAAAGAGAGATAAACCACAAGGGAAAGAGAAAGAGCCTTCAAACCCTGAGTTCCCCTCACCACGCTATCGCCTGGGCTTTAATATACTATATAAACAATAATGTCCTTTGGAGCAATCTCAAAAGCAGGTAATCCGGAGTTTTCGGTTCTCCTCTCTGTTCTTCACTCCCTACTTTTTAAATATCAATATGTTATCAACTTAATATCTTTAGCTCTGTCCCGCAGGGAGCACAAAGCACTAAATCTTCATCCAAAGCTTCAATAAAGGCAGATTCCAAAAGACCACAAGTCCCAGAGTTCTCCACTTCCGAAAGACCACAAGTCCCAGAGTTCTCCACTCCTTATCAGTTCATATACAATAGTTACGCGCCGGTCTTATGTCTACAAAGATCCTGATATAGGAGCTATAGCAATACAAGGAGTAAGGGTGGAAAGTTATGTTTCTCAGGAAGGGTTGGTATCTAAGGACATAGGTGAGGAAGATTCAGAAGAGGGTGAAGAAAGCCCACAGGAAGAGGAAGGATCTATTTCAGAAGATGAAACAGGGAATGACAACTATTAAGAAGATTAAATTTATATCTTGGAACGTGAAGGGTTTGAACGGTCCAGCTAAAAGAAATCGAGTATTTTATCTTATTAAGAAGCAGAAATGTGATGTGTGTTGTCTCCAGGAGATAAAAATTAAGAAATCAGATACGAAATACTTAAAGCGGAGCGAATTAGGAACAGAATTTGTAGCTGTAACAGATAAAAGGAAAGGAGGAGTTGTTCTTTACGTTAAGAAGCAATTCAACCCCCAAGAAATTTTAAGGGATCCTAAGGGACATTATGTTGTAGTAGAAATGACATATCAAGGGAAAAAACTGATTATATTAGGGCTTTACTCACCAAATGAAAATAAAGGGAAATTTTATGCAGAAATTTGGAACAAATTGGCTTCTTTGAACATAGAGACATTTATTATGATGGGGGATTTCAACGGTGTTATAGATCCCCAGTTAGATCGTCTATCTACCAAAAAGATTAGAATAAATCAAGGGAAACTCCCTAAGGAATTTTTTGATTTAACGGAATGGTATGATTTGGTTGATGCCTGGAGAGCAAAATATAATTTACAAAGAGACTTTACTTTTTTCTCAGCTAGGCACAAATCTTGGGCACGGTTGGACATGTTTTTTGTGTCGAAAGATATTATTGCGAAAATTGTGAAAGTGGAAATCTTACCTAAAATTGTGTCTGACCACCACCCAATTGTGTTGGAAATCAAGGACGGGGAAAAGAATTTTAGTTGGAGACTTAACACTCTGCTATTAAAAAAGAAGAACGTAGTAGAGGAGGGCAAATTACAATTAAATAGTTTTTTCTTAGAAAATAAAACAGTAGACACTCCCATGGATATAATTTGGGATGCCTCGAAGGCCGTTATAAGAGGTTTTTTTATTAAAAAGGGAGCCGAAAGGAAGAAATTTAGAGAAGCTGAATTTAAGGAGACATATACACAACTAAGAAATAAGGAGACCCAACTCAAAAAAGACCCTAATAATGATATATTAATAAATCAAATCAGAGGACTTGAGAAAAAGTTAGCCTTAATTTGTTCAGAAGATTTAGCAAATAAATTGATATTTACAAAACAAAAAATGTTTGAAGGGAAAAATAAACCAGGCAAGATGCTCGCATATTTATTGAGGCAACAAAAAGCTAAAAACCTTATTTGTCAGCTGTCGGAGGCAGGGAGTTTAGTATCAGATCAGGCTAGTATATTAAGGATTATTAGGAAATATTATAGCAGCTTATATAAAGAGACAGCTGTAGATAACGAACAAATTGACTGCTATCTAAGCAGCATAGATATTAAAACATTTACGCAGGTACAAAATGAAGGCCTGAACAAAGCTATTACTGTGCAAGAGGTAAAAGAGGCAATAGGGAGACTTAAAGCTGGGAAATCAGCGGGACCCGATGGACTCCCAGCTGAATATTACAAAACATTTATAGATCAACTGTCTGTTCCATTGACGGAGATACTAAATAATATAGAACAGAGTGGATGTCCAAAATCTTGGATGGAGGCGAATATTTGTTTAATCCCGAAAGAGAACTTGGATAGAACTGATGTTAGAAACTATCGTCCAATTTCCCTACTTAACTCAGACTACAAAATATTAGCTTCAATTCTTGCGGAGAGACTTAAGAAAATATTGAATGATTGGATTGCCTCCGACCAGAATGGCTTCCTGCCGGGGCGAAATATTAAAGACAATATAAGACATTTGTTGAATATAATTGAATTTCACGAGAAAGATATTAATCGTAAGCTTCTCATGATCTTTATAGATTTTGAGAAAGCTTTTGATAATGTGAACTGGAAATTTATGTTGCACTGTTTAAAGAAAATCAAGGTGGGGGATAAATTTTTAGGTTGGATAGAGGCAATTTATAAAAAACAACTAGCTACTGTAATAGTCAATGGAGAAAAGACTAAAGCTTTCAATGTACAGAAAGGAACCAGACAGGGCTGCCCTCTGTCCCCTTTACTATTTCTGATAGTTTTGGAGATCTTAAATAATAATATTAGAGACAATACGGCCATAGAAGGTGTTAAAATTAAAGGTAAACAAATGAAATTACGCGCATATGCGGATGACTTGGTTCTGACGATAACTAACCCTAATTGTGTGAAGGAAGTAATGAAGGAACTGGATCGATTCACAGAAGTGGCGGGGTTAAAGGTGAACAAGAAAAAAACAGCAATGCTTACAATGAACCTTTCAGAAAAAGAAATAGAGGAATTGGAGAGACAAACAGGATTCCAGAATAAGAAGTCCATAAAGTATCTTGGAATAACTATGACAACAAAAAATGTAGATTTGTTTAAAAATAATTATGAGAGGAAATGGGAGGAAGTGAGAAAAGATCTAAAGAAATGGAGTAAATTGAGACTTTCCTGGTTAGGGAAAATCTCAGTAATTAAAATGAGCATTCTCCCAAAGATTTTATTCCTGTTTCAAAATCTGCCTATCATTAGGAATGATAAGCCCTTTAAGAATTGGCACCAGGAGCTTTCCCGATTTCTCTGGGGAGGTAAAAAACCTAGAGTAAGGTGGAAAATTATGCAGGATAAAATAGAGAGAGGTGGATTGGCGGTGCCTAATTTGAAGTTATATTTCAAGGCTAGCTGTTTGGTATGGCTGACTGATTGGTTTCTTCTGGAAAATAAAGATTTGCTCGCACTAGAAGCAACTGGATTAAGGTTTGGATATCATGCGTATCTATTCCATGATAAAAGCAAAGTCCACAAAGAATTTAACAATCATTATATACGAAGAACTTTATTATGGGTTTGGAATAGATATAAAGATACGCTATGTAAGAACATCCCTTTTTGGGCGTCTATGAACGAAGCATACTTTGGATGGGAAAGACTAGATAGAGATAGGTGGATAACATATGAGCAGCTCATTAATATAGATAAACAATCAGGGAAGATAGAATTTAAGTCAAGGGAAGAAATTCTGAATGAAGGATTCACATGCGGATGGTTTCTGTACAGACAACTTAAAGAAAGATTTCTAAAAGATAAAAAGACTAAGGGTATTGGTTCTCCATTAAGGGAGTTTGAATTGATTGTCAAAGGAGAAAAACCACCCAGAATCTCCCAGTATTATGATCTTTTATTGAAACTGGATCAGGAAGAGGAAACTATTAAAAATAATATGGTGAAATGGGCCATTGATTTAAAGCAACCTATTGCGTTAGACCAATGGGAAAAGGCCTGGGTTTGCCAGAAGAAGTACTCTCTTTGTTATGATTTGCGAGAAAATTTCCAAAAAATGCAACACCGTTGGTATTTGACCCCTGTAAAATTAGCCAAAATGCACAAAAATCTTAACAAAAAGTGTTGGAAATGCCATGACAAAGATGGGTCTTTCATACATATGTGGTGGCACTGCAGGGTGGCAAAAAACTACTGGAAGGAAATTCATAAGGTAGTAACTCAGATCTTACCAATTCAGGAACAGATAGATCCTAAAATGTACTTATTAAGTATGATAGAGGACAGAGATGTGGAAAAAACATATGGAAAGCTATTATATTATATTACTACTATAGCAAGAATAGTGTATGCCTCGAAATGGAAGAGTAATGATCAACCCAAAATAGGAGACTGGCTAAATAAATTAGTTGACTGTATAATGTTTGACAAGATTACTTTGCTCTTGAGAGGTAAATCGGTGGACGATATAAGATCGGAGTGGGAGCCGCTGATAAAATTTCTAAATAATAGCGATTATAAAGGATTGACGACAAAATTATTTTGTTAGAGCAATGTATAAAATGTGATTGCTTTTTTGGGGTTGTCTTGATATTTTTTTATTGTACAGGAACAGAAAGATGATTATATATAATGAGCTAGATAGATAGGTGAATCTAAGCATCTCTTCGTTTATCAAAATCGGCACCTGTAAGATTACAGATAAGCATATAGATAGATAGTGAAGTAAGCAGATTGAGGTCGAGGTTGAAATTATTGTATTTTCTCACACTCACACTCAGGAAGGATTTTAGTTAGTTTTGGTTTGGGTGTGATTGATAGATATTATTGTTGAGTCAGTCAGGTGTATATATGTTTGTAAATGTAGTATATGTTTGTATAATGTCCATATATGTTTATATAGGTTTGTATTATTTTAATAATAAATTTATAAAAAAAAAAAAAAAAAAAAAAAGACAAAATGGCATCCACAGTTCAAGTCCTCTACCTCTTCCCTGTGGAACAGGAAGGACAACTTACCCTGTGCCATGCTACTACTGACAGTCAAGGATATGGAGTACAACAGTGCGGTGGTATCAGCCACCCTCATTCTATTGCCTTTCAGATATGTTAAACCATTATCTCCAAAAATCCCTCATCAGCATAAGTTGGAATAATTCCTTAAGTTGGAAACAACTTGAAAAGCCAAATTCTGCAAGTAGTATAAACTATGCAAGTTGAGCATATTTGTTGAAAACATTTTAATACCACCCTCTGTTACTTGTAGTGCATTATCTCTAGTATCTGGAAGTGACAAATCTTTAAATCAGAAGGCAAAGCTTCTAGAAATTCTAGGAGCTGTGTCTAGCATGTTCCATTTTAGACACTAACCAGAAATCACCACTCATCAGAATGAATTCCTGCTTGATGGCACATTGCATGTTGGCACATTGCACACTCTCTTTCATTCTTTCTGATAACGTGCATTTTCTGGGGAGGAGGGAAGAGGAAAACATGAGTGAATCAGAAAGAAATGAAAGAAAGAGCCAAAACACTGTCATAGCAGAAATGCTTTGAAAAGAAAACCCTGAAGTGTTTAATTTCTTTTAAATGAATGGGAGAAAGTTGCCAAGTTTCAAGAGCAATTAAATCAAATGCAAGATAAGACTGCAAGGATGAAGCATAATTATATGCTTTAGAGCAGCTTAGGCTCTTTTTAAATCAAGTTGCCGTGGGGAGATTTTTCCTGTAGAGTTTGGAATCAGCCTCTCAGCTCTGAAGCCAGTTGCCAATAGTAACTTTTCAATGTTCGTATGTCACACAAGCCTTCAGTTAAATCCCCTAGCAGCAATATGGGAAAGTGCCATGAGTTGATGGCAAATCATTAGATTTACATTTCACAGTTTTAAGATATATTTCCCCTTAATCTCTTAATAGGGGGTGTATAAGATAATTAATAGAGTGTATGCAATGCTGCTAAGGTCTTGATGGGAATGAAACAAGCTGTGTTGGCAGCATGTTCCAGAGCCCTGAACACACAGCAAAATACATATCTAAAGCTCTCATGCTTACCTGTGTTTCATTTGTGCTGAAGTGAAACTTTGTTGTAAAGATTCTAGATCCAATTGTGCTGAAGTGAAGTTTTGTTGCAAAGATTCTAGATCCAATTAATTTTGACATTTCAATTTTGCTATCAAAATTTGACATTTGCATTTGGGAGCTGAAACTTGGCATTAGTATTCATACTGATCGTTTTAATTGGTTCAATGAGTTAGAGAAACTTGAATAAAATTTTCTAAGGCTACAGTTCTACTATACAATTATCTGAGTATGGTCTCTTTCACTGTGCACAGTTATAGCACTCTGATGCTGCTTTAACTGCTGGGGCTTCGTTCTATAGAATCATGGGATTAGTCATTTTGTGAAGGATTTAGAATTCTTTACCTGTGAGCTCTAGTGTGTTATCAAACTATTACATAGCTTCCAACTGCCCTGATTTGGCTAGGACAGTCCCCATCAATCCCCTGTTGTCCCACTTTTTCAGCTGCTTTTTAAATGTCCCACTTTATCTTCCATCCACTTTCCCCCTTTGTTATCATTTTACTTCAACTGCTCCAAACTAGATTCAAAATGCAAAAGTAATTTGCCCTCCATTAAATCAATGGGGAGAGAATAGAGGAGGGGATGGAAGCTTGCCTTTCCCAGTAGGCTCAGGAAAAAGCAAAGTATTGCAGCCTCTCCCAGCATGTGTATTCTTTCTCATTAATAGCTTTAGCCATCTTGACCAGAGTGCTATAACTGTGGAGTGAGAAACTGACCTCAACCTCATTGAAACTAGCTGGCTGCCACAGACGTATCCTGGAATGGCTAGCATCTCACATTGTTTTAATATATTCTGCTGTTAAATGGTGTGGCCAGCATCAGGCAGTGTGTCCTGTTCTATTCTGAGCAGTGCTGGACACAGTTTTCAATTTTTTTAAAAAAGAAGAGACAAAACATTCTGGCCATCTTGTATATTTAAGGTAAGCAATAACAGTTCTCTCTAACCTCCACAAAGGATAACAATCAGAAAAGTGACTCATTTTGCACTAGCAAAGGAACACTTTTAAATTGAACTGCAACACAAATGATATTGTTCTTTCTTAATCCCTCCCCTCAAAAAAACCTCATTACAAATAATAACAACACATATAGCACAATGGGTGCCATCCTGTTAGAGCCTTATCACATTGCAAACAAACCTGACAGGCAGCGAAAGAGAAGTGTTTTTCTGTTTCTGTCTCTGCATGACATAGCAGCACTTTGTTCTCTTCTGGTCTTAAAAGTGTGGGAGAGGGTCATAAAAGTGTCCCTTTTGCCAAACAGGTTTTTCCAGCTTGGAAAAGGGGCCACTTTTACAAATGGAAGAGAATGAAGAGACAGAAATATAAAAGCACCTCTCTTTCACTGCTTGGTAGGTTTGTTTGCAATGGTATAAGGCTCTTAGTGACATATGAAAATGTTCAGTTTGTTTCTTTTTTTTTATGGGATGCAGGGAGCTATTCTGTAGCTCTTTGCACTCCATCTGTAACGTCATTCATGTGACAGTTATCAAACCATGAAAGGGACCGCTGCTGCTGCTGCTGCTGCTGCTGCTGCTTACTGATAGGGAGGGGAAGGAAAGTGGAGGCTATTTGGAGGATCAAGATGTAGCTGCTCTGAGGGGAAAGAAAAGGAGGGTGCACTACATTTGTGGGTGCACACTTTTCCTCCTCCCCCTCCAACCTGAGACCAGGTGCTTCTTTATCACCTGAATTGCCTTCCCTGCTCCCTTACCCATCTGTAAGCAGCAAGGGCTTCAGATCTGCTGGGGGAGGAGGAGGGCACAACTGTGTGGGTGGAGTGTTATTTTCCACCCTGTTTGGTATAGGATCTCAGCTGTTCTGCTGAAGTGATGATTTTACATCAGCGGATCCATTTTTTTAAAAAAAAAAATTGGAAACACCATGGATTGAACTTATGGCATTCTGTAGCTCTCTCACAGAGCTAAGCCTCTGTCCTAGAAATCAATTTTGGCGGCATCATTTTGACATTTCTGGACATTTTTCAAAGGCAGCCCCATGTAAAGTTTACATTTATAATAAAGATCAATTTCCTCTGTCAGGACTATCCTGATTATTTTTAAATTTTGGTTGTAAAGTATTGATTGGGTTTTAATATGTAGTGGTTTCATATGTTCTTTTAACTGATGTTATGTGTTCTGCTATTTGTTGTTGTTCCCCATCTCAAGCCCACAGATAGAGGTGAGTAAGAAATAGAGATGAAGTCTGAATGAAAAACATGTGTGCTTCAGAGTAGCTATAAAAGTTCACTGGACTGCAGGTAGGAATATCAGAGAAGCTGGCCAATTTAATTTGGCACACTTTCCCACATTGGCTAGAATCCTGTCACATTGAACAATTATAGCATTATGATTCCACTTTAACTGCCACAGATGCATCCTATGGAATCATGAGGCTTGTAGTCTGGTGAGGCATTCAAACTCTCCATCCGAAAATTCGAAATATACCTCCCTAAACTGCACATCCTGGGATTCCATAAGATGGAGCCATAGCAGTTAAAGAAGAATCATAATACTATAGCTGTGTAGTGCAAAAAGGCCCTAGATGTCTATGGGAAGCTCACAACTAGGGCACGAACACAATAGCACTCTTCTGCTTTTGTTCTCTGGCACTTGGTACAGAAAACCAAGCTGTTTCTCTTATTGGAAGTCACATACAGTAGTTATGAGTAGTTAGCTATTGAAAGTCTTATCTTTTATGAATTTGCCTAACCCCCTTTTAAAGCTGTCTAAGCTGGCTCTACTACAACATCTCTGTGCGAAGAAGTACTTCCTCTTGTCCTCAGCTTCATTACATGACTCTGAGTTCTGCTATTATGAAAAAGAAGAATGTTCTCCTTTCACGTACTGATTCATTTGTTATGAGCTATTTTCTGCTAAACTACGCTTGAAATGACCCAGCCATGGTAGCAGCTTTCTCACTTCCCAGTAATGGAAATTTTGTTCCAATAGTAGTCTCAAGGCAGTTCATAATACATTCAAAACCTCATTTTTTAGAATTCAAAACTAATCTCTGATATCGCATGATTTAGTATCTCAAGAACTTTTTTATGACTATTATTTGTTTTTTTTGCTGTGATGTACCGTCAAGTCTCCTCCAGCTTCCTATGGTGATCCCATCATAGGGTTTCCTTGACAACATTGTTCAGGGGAGTTTGCCATTGCCCTCCTCTGAGACAGGGGAATGTGGTCGCCTGGGGTCACCCAGGGAGATTTGAATTCTAGTTTCCCAAAGTCCTAATCCAGTATTCAAACCACTGCACCACACTGATTCTCTTGTGTATCATAGTGCTTGAAAATAAGCTTGAAATTAAATGGTTTTATGCTAACTCCAGACAAATCTCGAAGTTAATTCACACATTCCAAAAAAGCATGTAGTTCATGTCTGTGAGATTGCATGGTTTCAAAAAGCACTTGGGGATATTCACGTTTTGAATGCTCTACCACATCATGATCTCTCCAAAGCTCAAGTTTAGAATGGCAGGTTGGGCCAGAACTGTCTTCCTGACATATTAACTTTTTATATTTATGGGAATTTTGTTGCAAAGAATTAAACTCCTCTTGAATTCCAAGATACCAAAATGTACATTGGAAGTCCCATGGAAGGGGACAACCTGATGATTTGGAGCTGGAAAACAGTAAAGTACAGATTGAGTCTTCCTTATCTGAAATACTTGGCACCAGAAGTATTTGGGGGTTTTGTGGGGGGGGGTTGATTTTGGAATATTTGCATATTGAGATATCTTGGAGATAAGATATCTTGGAGATGGGACCCAAATCTAAATATGAAATTCATTTCTGCCTCATGTATACTTATACACATAGCCTGAAGATAATACTATACACCACATTTTAAATAATTTGGTATATGAAACAAACTTTGTATACATTGACTCATCAGAAAGCAAAGATATCACTATTTTAGACACCCATGTGGACGATTTTGGAATATTTTGGATTTCGGAATTCCGGATAAGGGAGACTCAAGCTGTACTCCTTCACAAAGCTGGCTTCAGATTTATGTCCACCACCAGCATCCCCTCCACACCTTACTGTGACACCTATTACAATGGGTGATAGCTCCTAACATTCCCACCAATTAAATTCTGCTTTGAATGAATAGGTGACTGAATGAGACCTTCACATATAGAAATGGGAAGGAGCCAGGAGGAAATGACTGCAGTACGGAAGGCAGAAATAAGGGTAGCTGTGGCTGACAGCAAGGAGATGGGTCTGGGCCATTGCCAGCTACCCAGCATTTTAACCCAATGTTGCGTAGCCTTCCTCTTACTTCATAACTTCTCTCTTTTCAGGTGTTCCCTCCAGAAGCTGCTTAGCCTGTATAAAAAGGCATTCCAGGTAAAAGCTTTTTTAGTCAGTCACAGCCCCAAAACCAGTTTTGGGAATACAGTCTCCAGTCCTGGATGGAGTCACACTCTCCTCTAAGGACTGTGTTCACAGTTTGGGGGTACTCCTAGATTCATCGCTTCACATGACTAGTCAGGTGAATGCCGTGGTCAGGAGTGCCTGTTATCAGCTTTGGCTGATATGCCAACTGCGCCCTTACCTGGATATGAGGGATCTGGAAACTGTGGTACATGCTCTGGTAACCTCACATCTGGATTTCTGCAATGCACTCTACATGGGGCTACCCTCGTGCTTAACCCGGAAACTGCAATTAGTACAAAACATGGCAGCCAGATTAATTACCGGAACATCTCGGAGGGAGCATATAACACCTGTGCTTAAATCCCTCCACTGGCTGCCGATTAGTTTCCGGGCACAGTACGAGGTGTTGGTGTTAACCTTTAAAGGCCTACATGGCTTGGGTCCATCTTATCTTAGGGACCGCCTCTCCCCGTATGATTCCCCACCCCCCCCGCGCACTGCGGTCCTCTGGGAGGAATCTGCTGCAACCGATAAAGACCAGGCTTTCGCAGACCTCCCAGAGGGCATTCTCTGCGACCGCTCCCAGACTGTGGAATGGCCTGCCGGATGAGATCCATCTTATCACCACCCTTGCTGCCTTTAAAAAGGCAGTAAAGACGGATCTCTTCCGGCAGGCTTTCCCGGAATAGCTACCCGGCTAATTTGGAGGCCACTTGATATCCTTTTTTCTGCCATTCCAACAGATAGGCCAAATCCGGCAGTACTGTTGTTTTTAATTGTGTAATTTGATTTTAATCTGACAATAGTTTAATCCTGTTTTAAGGGGTGGGAGGGTCAGGGGGGAGGATGAAATGTTTTTACTTGCTGTATTTTTAACTTGATGTACCCTGCCCTGATTGCTGAGCAGAGGGGCGGGTTATAAATAAAACTTATTATTTATTTATTTATTTATTTTCATACATTTAAAGTGACTTTGATGTCCTTTTTTGAGCATACATGATGATAAGCCTGAATAAGTACTGTGTGAAAAAGGCTATCAATTTGACTTGAGAGCTTGCTTCCAGCATGCCCCCCCCCCAAAAAAAAATGGTTGATTGAATAAGAGGCATTGCTTCACTTTCTTTTTCTGAGCTTGTAATTGCATGAGCAATTATACCTGTCCACAACAAGGTTTGTAATTATCAATTGCATGTATCATATGACATCAATTTGTAGATCTAACTAGGGCTGATGTGGCAATAAAGTCTCCAAAAACAGTGCTAGATCTGAAAAACTTTGATCCCTTACCATCAAATTGCAAAATGAAACAGCAAGTATAATTGCATGTTCCAAGTTAATTATCTCAGCTCCAACCCTCAACCCCACCCCGACCCAGTTTTATTCTGTAATTTTTGTGCTAGTTTCTCACCAAACTTAGGGCAGACAAGTTTTCTCAATACATATTATCTTTAATTAGATAGGGTTTGTGATTTTTGAAAAAGTTTTCTTCAAACTGTGGTTTCATCATTGTATTTCTAGTCAAATGGAGTACAAAAATTACCAGTGACCTACTTGATCCTGAAAAAGCTTGTACATGCTGTTGGGTAAATGAAGCAAGCAACGTCTTGTGATGTGGCAGAAAATTTAATAATTGTTGCTTCTGACAAAGAAGAGGGAGTGTATGCCGTCATTCTGTGGGCACCTGGGAATGTTAGTATCAAATCAAATTTAGTATCCTAAATAAGAAAAACACACTCTCCTAGTTCTATGTATTCAGTTCCCATCATGCCCCCTGCAAGTAAAGCTTTTAAAGGTAAAGTTGAAATTGCTTGTTAAACAACACAGCAGGTTAAACCTATGTTGTTGTTGTTGTTATGTGCCTTCAAGCTGACTTTGACTTATCACAAAGTTTTCTTGGCAAGATTTCTTCCGAGGAGAGTTACCATTGCCATCCTTGTAGGCTTAGAGATTGTGGCTTGCCCAAGTCATTGGGTAAGTGAGGATTTGAAACCTGCTACCCTAGAGTCCTAGTCCAGCACACAGAATAGCACACCACACTGGCTCTCTCCGCAGGTACAAGGGAAAGGGAAAGCTAAAAGGCTGGGGACAATTTGAGATCTCACTCATGGTACTAACATTGCATAGTTCTGGCAATCTGATAACACTTTAACTGCCATGGCTCCATTCTACAGAATCCTAGGATTTGAAGTTCGGTGAAGGCAGCAAACTATGACTCTGGAGACCAGGGTTTGATTCCCCACTCAGCCATGAAACCCATGGGGTGGCCTTGGGCAAGTCATGTTCTCTCAGCATCAAACCTCCTCTGAACAAATTTTGCAGAGAAAACTCCATGATAGGGTTCCCATAAGTCAGAAATGACTTGATGGCACACAACAATAACGACAAAGCTACTATTAACTAACAGTGTAAACACTCTTAGGCTGAATCTGCACTACAGAAAAAATGCACTTTGACACAGCTTTAACTACCATTGTTCAGTGCCATGGAATTCTGGGATTTGTAGTGTTGTGAGATGATTAGCCTTCTCTGCCACAGAGCTCTGGTGCCACAACAAACTACAAATCCCAGGATCCCATAGCATGGGGCCATGGCAGTCACCCAGTATTATTTCTGCAGTTCAGATTCAGTCCCAGATTCATTAATGCCACCCTCTCTCCCCACTTGAGCCTGTCCACTCACTGAAAGAAAAGGTCAGTGTCCCCATGCTTTCAGATGTTTGGTTGGTCAGAACATAGAGGACAGTTGTAACAACCAGGTTATGAAACTCCCACCTTGGAAGATATGGGCTTCTTATTGACATCATTAAAATATTTTTGTGCCTTTGTGCTGTGCCCTTGGCTCGATCTCCTTGCACCTCCCACCCCTTTCTCCACTTACCCAGTTTAGCATTTGGCTTCTGATTGTACATTATTTTACCTAAATTTGCTGAGGTACCTTTACACATAAAATTTCAAAAGGCAGCTTGTAAATATTTTAATAAAAATATTTTTAAAACTTTTTAGTTAATATTCTGATAAATAAATAAAATGACGATAAAATAAGGGATACATGAATAATCAAGGAGGTGTTCCTGGGCTAATACATGATGTCACATGCACTACTGGGTTGCTGGATTTATTTATTTTTATTTATTTTATTTTATTATATCTGGCCTTTCTCCCAATACAGGGACTCAAGTCCTGGATGAGGACTTCTTTGCCCTAATTGTATTAGGATCTGTGCAATCATAGAGTTTGTAAGTCAGATCTGTATCAAAATATTATAGTGTTGAATACTTCAGGACTTCAGACATTCCATTCTGATTCCCCCTCCCTGCTGGTCTTTTGCTATGTTTCCTAGTAGTCAGTATGCTATGAGCACGGAGCATGCTCATGCCTCCTTGGGCTATTGGGTGTGTGTATGTAAAAATTCCCCTTGATAGTTCTGGTAGAGCATTTCTGCAACCCTTGAGATTCCTATGTGCCTGTGGAGACCTCCCTCTTGAGTATGGCTCATGTTGTTTTGGCCAGAATTCAGAAACATTAATTTGATTCAACTGCAACTCCCAGGAACAAGATTCTCATGTCCAAAAAATCCCCCATAACTTTTCCAAGGTCTAGATTTAGCTATATAAGGGCCATAAGAAAAACTAGAGGACTCATTAGTATTATAAGTGTTGTAACTGGCAACAAAATGTTGTGGTGTGCTTTCATACAAAGTTCCATCCATCCATCTTTCCATACTGGATACTCCATTCTATCCTCCATCCATGCTCCCACCAACCATAACAGGCAGGCAGTATCTCATGGCTTCTGAGCAAACACTGTCATCCTTGGATCCTTTGAGGTCCTCCCCAACATATTTAACATTTCCACCCTGCCTTCCTCCCTGATATCAGGATTCCCTTGAGCATGTTGATACTTTCCTTTTATGCACAGCAAGTGTAATTTTGGCTGCATAAGAACACATATTGGAAAACTGAGCAGAAAAAAACTGGAGACATATTTCAGTGTGCTTAATGGATGGATGATTTATTGATTAAAAAGCCCAATGCACTGTAGCCTGTTTATGCCCTCAAAGGCCACCTTCAGGAACTAAATCATAAAAATAGACAACAGCTAATTATGCAATAAAATAATGCATAATTTTACAATGTATGAGATCATTTATTACATTTGTACACTCCCTATGGTCTGTACCTACATATTTATTCTATGGTCTGTACCTCAGGGCACCATCCTGTCCCTGACGCTATTTAACATCTACATGAAGCCGCTGGGAGAAATCATTTGGAGGCATGGAGTACGGTGTCTTCAGTACGCTGATGACACCCAGATATACTTCTCCATGACCAGATCATCGGCTCAGACTTCAGATGGTGTCTCCCCTCCCAATGACTGTCTTAGAGCGGTAATGGATTGGATGAGGAAAAACAGATTGAAACTAAATCCAGACAAAACGGAGGTACTCACAGTCACGGGCCCGAAACCAGGTCTGGAAATACAACTTCCAGTCCTAGATGGAGTCACACTCTCCTCTTAGGACTGTGTTCGCAGCTTGGGGGTACTCCTAGATTCGTCGCTTCACATGACTAGTCAGGTGAATGCAACGGTCAGGAGTGTCTGCTATCAGCTTCGGCTGATACGACAACTGTGCCCTTACCTGGATATGAGGGATCTGGAAATTGTGGTACATGCTTTGGTAACCTCACGTCTGGATTACTGTAATGCTCTCTACATGGGGCTACCCTTGTGCCTAACCTGGAAACTTCAACTGGTACAAAATATGGCAGACAGATTAATTACAGGAACAGTTAGGAGAGAGCACATAACACCTGTGCTCAAATCTCTCCACTGGCTGCTGATTAGTTTCTGGGCACAGTACAAGGTGTTGGTTTTAACCTTTAAAGCCCTACATGGCTTGGGTCCATCTTATCTCAGGGACCGTCTCTCCCCGTATGATCCCCCCCACGCACTCCAATCCTCTGGGAGGAATGTGAAAACTAGGCTGTTGCAGACCTCCCAGAGGGCCTTTTCGGCTTCCGCTCCTAGACTATGGAATGACCTGCCGGACGATATCCATCTTATTACCACTCTTGATAGCTTTAAAAAAGCAGTCAAGACGGATCTCTTCTGGCAGGCCTTCCCGGAAAAACTTCCCAGCTCACTGGAGATGGTTGCTCACCCGTCCCCCCTTGCTGCTATTGCCTGTTGCCCCAAGTTGGTTTTATATAATATTGTATGTGTTATTTTAACTCTGCATTAGTTTAATTCAGTTTTAAGGGGTGGGACGGTTAGGGATTGGTTGATGGAATGTTTTAATCTGTATCAGTTTTAACCTGTTGTACGCCGCCCTGATTGCTGAAGCAGAGGGGCGGGTTAGAAATAAAATTTATTATTATATTTATTATTATTATTTGAAATGTAGCTTCAGAAATTCCTTGAGCTGAATTCTCACAGCATTTACCAGACAAAAAGAAGAAACATGAACTAAGGGTATTTTATTTTAATATCAGCAGATGGTCAGGAAGGAAAAAAATGGTTTGTGGGGCATAGTGGTTCGAGTGTTGGACTACAACTCTGGAGACCAGGATTCAATTCCCAGCTTGGCCATGAAACCCACTGGGTGATCTTAGGCAAGTCACACACTCTCAGCCTCAGAGGATGGCAATGACAAACCTCCTCTGAATAAATCTTGCCAAGCAGTATCAAGCAATTAATTAATCAGTTGATGTATTAAATAACTCACTGTCATCAGAGTTTGAAACCACTTAGAATTGCTGGTAATGAGAGTAATTAATTAATGTGATGGCAAACTGGAAAATTATATCATTGTTGGGCATTTTAGCAATTATGTTTGTTGCTGGAAAATGTAATGAATTAGGGTAACAAATTGATTTTTAACTAATTATTTCCAGGCCTTAGTTTGTGGACATGCCCTAGCACCACATAAGAATATATGAAGAGCCATGTTGGCCTAGACCCAAAGTTTATCTGTTCCAATATTTCTTTGACACAGTGGCCCAGCAGGAGCCCACAGAAGGCCTGTCAGCAGGACTTGAGTGTAATTTCACCCTTTGTCTCAGACTCCCTAGCAACCCATACACAAACTACTTCTGATAGCAGAGGTGATATATAGCCATCACACAGTTCTAGAAGTAGAGTAGGGCTTGAGTCTGCTCTATTAAAGCCTAAAATTGAACAGCAGATTTATGTTTTATGCCAGCTCTCACTCCTGCTGCCTATATTTGCAGACTGAAAAACATTACATGCAGCTGATCCATAGCTAGAAGCCTTTTTCCACCAGAAACGGTATTCTCAGGACCAGGACACTAATCTGCAAGATGGCATTGAAATATGTTGTTGTTGTTGTTGTTGTTGTTGTTGTTGTTGTCGTTTCTGATTTATGGGGTCTTCTTTGAAAATCCAGTTGGTTCTAGCAAGGGAGGAAGCAAAGGCACCCACCATAATGAAATCACCCAAGACATCAGCATAATCCCTTTGTCTATGGAGGGCTATGATGGGACTCTGACTGAAGAAGGTGGTTGTTCATACACAGAGAAAGGATTCTTCTCCAGTAGTAGAAATTTTCCTTTGTCTGAAATATTCTCTCCAATTATCTGAACATTTCCTCAATCTCCCAACCATTCTCTCTTGGGAAAACCATTTAACAGTGAGGTAATCCATTCATTCTGAGATTACTGCCCTGGTATATGATTTTGAGTATATATACCACTGCCTGCACACTGGCAATTTGGTCTAGACTGAAGCAGGACAGAAACCCTGTTCAACTTCTACTAGATTCCTCAATAAGCTGGCTACCCCACTAGCTGCAGTGGCTATTGAGCCATCTCCATTCTGGATGCCCCTTGATTAGAACCAGACTTCAAGATTGGTACAGTATTCCCATTAGCAAGTCCTCTACTTTTCACCTTCTCCCACCTTTGCTTCATTAGTTCTTATCCGTGTGCATGATTGTGTGTCCATGAGTGTGTTGATTATTTTATTAATAAAACTCCAAAATCTATTTGGAATTGCCACTGGAGTTCTGTGTGATTTGGAACCAATATACACAAGGTTGATCCTAGGCTGAATGTTGCCCCAACCAAAATATAATTTTCATTTGAGCTATTAAAATCCCCCTAAAACATATTAATTTGTGGGTGCCCTTCCGAGATCCCCCGCTTTTTTGGTAACACTTGCACAAGATCATCCAGGGGGTTTCATGGCTGAGCTGGGAATCAAACCCTGGTCTCTAGAGCCTCAATCCAAAGCTCAAACCTCTACACCGTGTTGCTTTATAGCAATTGGAAACAAATTTCTTGGGATACTCAGTAATGTATCTATGGACTCTAAAAGCTTTGATTCATATCAGTGTGCTAGAGCCTGCGCCAGTTTAACTCACAGCACCAAGAAAGGGCTCCCACTCTCTCCATTGCTCTTTGTGTAGGCCATCATGACTAAATCAGAACCCCATAATCAAAGGCCCAACTATATAAATGGCCACCAACAGAAAATATAAATAGTCACAGGCAAAAAAACTCTTTATTCACATGTGTTTCTGTTCTTACTTTGTTTGATTTGCATGCTGTGTTTGAATACCTTTTAGTAAGTGAGCTATTGTGTGCCTAAATGCACAACTAAAGTAACAGTTACATTGGCAGCCAATAACTAAGCTGCACTTAAACCTATTGGGTTTTAAGTATCTTGATATTATAATCTCTATCTATATAAATCAACTGCTTTATCATAATGACAGCATGATCTATCTTAAAGCTTTCTCTTCTTGGTCATATCACTCTAGAGAAAATGTTCTCAATGCCACAAATATTTTCTCGTCCCTTAAAGCAGAGATTTCTGAATTAGCAAGAAGTCTTCAATAGATTCATATTTGATAGCAAAAATTAAAATAAAATCTCAGATCTGTAAAATCAGTTCAGCAAATACATTCAGCACATGAGGTTTTGACAGTAACAGATGTTAAATTATATTATTCGGCCTTTCAAGTGAATCAGCTTGTTCAAATTATCAAACACAATTGCACAACTAAATGGGTTGGTTTTGGAAGTTCAGAAGAACTCACCTATGGAGCGAGGATTGCCATTTGGAGTAATCTCTTTTTTCAAAAAAATACTAGCAGAGATTTCCAACCCCTTCCTAAGGAATTCTTTAGATATCTTGAAAAAATAGATTGATGTATTACACGCCAGGCCACCACCAATTAACCCTTTTCAATCCCACCCTGATATTTTTTCTGACAAATTGAGAATTGGGAAATAAGGGGTGTTTTTAAATAAAAGATTTTTAAGGGCCAAACCCAGAAGTAAGGAACATCTTTCTAGCAACTTAGGGAGACCAGAACTAATTGGAACAAGTAACTATATTTGTTACAAGCCTTGTGAATCTAAAGGGATTCCCCCCATTCACTATTACACTTTGAAATACTATGTTAGAGCCCTATAATTCATTAAAAGGACATGCAGCTAAAATTTATGATTGGATGATAAGCAATGTCTATGGTATTGGCCTTGAGGTTAAAAGGGGATGGGAAACTGATCTTTGTATTAATATTTCAGACAGTGATTGGTCTCGCATTTGGTCCTCCTCCTCCTCCCATAGATCTAACTCTACACTTACTTACTAGAGAGAATGTTCTCAGGATCATATATAAATACCTTCTTGGATTTAGCCTGGGAGACAAATAACCACACCCACAATACCGCTAGTACAGGTTGTGTCTCCTTTATCCAAAATGGTTGGGACCAGAGGTGTTATGGATTTGGGATGGGGATGGATTTTGGAATACCTGTATTTGTGTATACATACATAATGAGATATCTTGGAGATGGGACCCAAGTCTAAACACAAAATTCATTTATTTTTCATATACACCAGGGGTAGGCAACCTTTCCCCTTTAAGGGCCAAGGGACTTCAGCTCCCAGAAGCCTCAGCCATGTTGGCCAATAGTCTCATGTTGGCCAATAGTTCCTGGGATTCTGGGAGCTGAAGTCCCTTGGCCCTTAAAGGGGAAAGGTTGCCCACCCCTGATATACACCTTGTACACATAGCCTGAAGGTAATTGTATACAATATTTTTTTTATAATTCTGTGTATGAAACAATGCATATGTTTACTTTTACCTATATGTATACTGAACCATCAGAAAGCAAAGGTGTCACTTCTCAGCCACTCATGAAAAAAAAATTGGTTTTTGGAATATTTTGGATTTTGGACTTCCTGATAAGGGAGACTCAACCTGCATAATTGAGCCTTTTCCAACCTGGAACCCTCCAGCATATCTGTCAATGGGATGAGATGGGATTAAGGAAGTTGTAGGTCAGCACATCTGGAGAGCCCTGGTTTGAGAAAGACTTTCTGACCAACTTGGTTAGCCACAAATTCCCCTTGGGATTTGTCAACAGGATGTGATTTGAAGAGATCCATGCAAGAGATTCATCACCCCAGAATGATTACATGACCAGTGGTGTTGAAAGCTTCCAAGAGCTCAAGAGTGCACTCCATTTACCTATTCCCCAGCATCAGTCATGAACCTAAGGCCTGCATCAGTGAATGGATCATAATATTTTGTTTGAGCTGAAGCCATTTCTAAGATATTACCAGCAGCAATCAATGCAGAATGGACTGCAGATGTCCACCATCAAACTTGAGAAGGCATGAATCAGTGATGGCTCCAGGAGACAGCCCTGGTCAAGATACTCTCAGAAAGGCCCCTGGTTCAGTAGCCTCACATCAGCGTTGTTGCTAATCTTGCTCCAAGCTGAATCACACCCTGTCAGCCTCCTCAAATTAGAGCAAGGTAAGAGGAAACTGCTACTCCATCTTGCTTGTGTGACTGCTCAGTCACTTCACAAGGGCAGTAAATAAGCAACAGCAGCAAAGAAGAAAGAGATCCAAGGGACTCTAGGATTTGGAGCAGATACCAGACAGTATTTACCCATGGTGGCAGCCCTAACAGGAATGCCATGTTGAACAATAAGATGTAAAAGAGTACACTTTGCATGTATAGCCCAATCACACCTATTCTCAATCCAACTTCCCTTATGCCATGTGCTTTGTGTGAATTACTCAATATATATTTATACAACATGAATTAGTCCCATATTGTGCCAGTCCAGACATGACTTCAGCACCCTTCCACTAAATGACTGAAAATAGCCTCTTTGTTCACAAAGGGAAATGGATCTTCAACAAATGGTGGAATATTGTGTAACGACCTCCTGGTGAATCCCTGTCTGTGTTTTCTGGGCTATGAAAACAAGTCTGGAGACTGTGTTCATTCCAGTCTCTGTAGGAACCTGACAGGTGCCATTGGCAATAAGGTCAACTAAGATAAAAGCTGCAGCTCTGGAACACCAGAAGAAAGGAAACTCTAAATATTGTCTAAACTGAACAATCTGTGGGACATTGAGCACTGCATTATTAGAATTTATAAAAGAATACCGTAAAAGGAGAGACTTGAAGAGGTTGTGTGTGAATTCTTGCTGAGGTAAATCTAGGGTGAGTTTCTTTCTGCAGAGCATTGGATTATAAGTAGACATTTCTATGTTCTGGGCCATGCCGGCTGGGGAATTCTGGGAGCTGTAACCCCCTCAAAAATAACTTTTCCAAACTATGCTTTGGAGCAAACCTGCAAATCTCTTACTTCTACCTAAACATTTGAAGTGACAATCACACCTTACATAATAATCACAATTCTACAATGATACAATCTGGTTCTACCTGAGGCAATAAGTAAGCAGTTCGAAAGCATGGAAATGCAAGTAGATAAATAGGTACCACTTTGATGGGAAGGTAAACAGTGTTCTGACACCTGGGCCCTGCCTGGCCCCAACGCGCCCGGCCTCGCGGCTCTCTTCCCGGCGGCGTGGAGGTGGGGAGAAGGAGGGCGGGACCATCTCTGGGCCTTTAAAGGCCCCCATTGAGCCTTCCCTTCCCCCCCCCAGCAGCGGCGGAGACGGGACTCTGACACCTGGGCCCTGCCTGGCCCCAACGCGCCCGGCCTCGCGGCTCTCTTCCCGGCGGCGTGGAGGTGGGGAGAAGGAGGGCGGGACCATCTCTGGGCCTTTAAAGGCCCCCATTGAGCCTTCCCTTCCCCCCCCCAGCAGCGGCGGAGACGGGACTCTGACACCTGGGCCCTGCCTGGCCCCAACGCGCCCGGCCTCGCGGCTCTCTTCCCGGCGGCGTGGAGGTGGGGAGAAGGAGGGCGGGACCATCTCTGGGCCTTTAAAGGCCCCCATTGAGCCTTCCCTTCCCCCCCCCAGCAGCGGCGGAGACGGGACTCTGACACCTGGGCCCTGCCTGGCCCCAACGCGCCCGGCCTCGCGGCTCTCTTCCCGGCGGCGTGGAGGTGGGGAGAAGGAGGGCGGGACCATCTCTGGGCCTTTAAAGGCCCCCATTGAGCCTTCCCTTCCCCCCCCCCAGCAGCGGCGGAGACGGGACTCTGACACCTGGGCCCTGCCTGGCCCCAACGCGCCCGGCCTCGCGGCTCTCTTCCCGGCGGCGTGGAGGTGGGGAGAAGGAGGGCGGGACCATCTCTGGGCCTTAAAGGCCCCATTGAGCCTTCCCTTCCCCCCCCCCCAGCAGCAGCGGAGACGGGATTTTACCATCTGGGCCCTGCCTCGGCCCCCATCACTGCTGACCTTGCTCTAGCCACTGGATGGCCTTGGAGAGCCACCTTTTATCTGCAAGTACGAGAGCCTTCATGCAGCTGTGGCTGAAACATAGGACTGGAGTCAGCTGGATGTTTACCCCCTTTTTTACATACCGGAGCTGACAATGACTTGGGAGCGGGTATTCAGGTGGTGTGGGGGAGGGGGAGGTATGGCGGCTGCAGAGCCAACAAATGTTACAAAAGAAGGAGGGATCGATGCTTGATATCTATCCCACCTTCAGTTGGCTCTGCTTCCCAGGATAACTTGGGGAGCGTGCCAACCATTCCACTGACCCTTAATCTGCTCCTGTGCAATGCCAGGTCGGTCAAAAATAAGACTCACATCATCCACGACCTCTTGGTGGATGAGGCGGCCGACCTGGCGTGCTTTACTGAGACCTGGCTGGGGGATGCCAGCTCCGTAACTTGGGCGCAGGCTCTCCCAGCTGGGTTCTCAGTTATTGAGCAGGTGAGGGAAAGTGGGCGGGGGGGCGGTATAGCCTTGGTCCATAGGAACAACTTGACCTTGATCAGGAAACCTATCCGGAAAACGACGCATATCGAGTGTATGTACCTCAGCCTGAAGACCAGGGATAGTTTGGGGATTCTGTTGGTATACCGGCCACCCCGTTGCTTAACAGACTCCCTGACCGAGCTGACGACCCTGGTTTCTGAGTTGCTGTTGGAGTCGCCCAGACTCTTAGTTCTGGGTGACTTCAACGTTCCACTCGAAACCAGTTTGCAAGATTTAACTGGCGCGGCTCGGGAGTTCATGGAGACCATGACGATCATGGGCCTATCCCAACTGGTTAACGGGCCCACACATTGTGCTGGTCATACCCTCGATGCAGTCTTTAGTACGGAGCAGGATTATCCGTGGGCTGAGATTAAAAATATCTCCACCCTGTCATGGACGGATCATTTCCTGATCAGGGCAGAACTAAAGGCTATTATCCACCCTCCCGGGGGTGGTGGACCCATTAGAATGGTCCGCCCTCGAAGGCTAATGGAACCAATTGGTTTCCAGAAGGCCTTAGAGGGTTTAATGGTTGGTAACGCCGGTGATTCTGTCGAGGCCTTGGTGGACACCTGGAACATCGATCTCACCAGGGCTATCGACACAATCGCTCCCAAGCGTCCTTTCCAGCCCGCTTCCAATCGTAAGCCCTGGTATACCGAGGAGCTTAGGAGGATGAAGCGAGCTGGACAACGACTAGAGTGCGAATGGCGGAAGTCTCGTCTCTTATCCGACAGAACTCGCCTTAGGAAACATCTTGATTCCTATAGGGAGGCTTTGCGTGCAGCGCAGAAATCTTTCTATTCTGCACGCATTGCGTCTGCAGAGTCTCGCCCGGCAGAGCTGTTTAGGGTGGTGGGGGAGTTGACAAGGGCTCCCCCTGCGTCGAACCCCCTACTTAACCCAACAACAGCCTGCTGTGAGGCTTTTAACATTCACTTTGCAGATAAAATCTCTCGGATAAGAGCCGACCTTGACGCCATTGTTTCGGCAGAATCCGTAGACGAGGTATCCAGGAACTCCGTTGATGGCACTTTACTGGATCAGCTACAATCTGTGAGTACTGATGACGTGGACAGGCTACTTGGAAGTGTGAGAAAGACGACCTGCCCCCTCGATCCTTGTCCATCATGGCTGGTCGTCCAGGGGGGGGACGCGTTGAGGGTGTTCCTTCGGGACACAATCAACGCGTCATTCAGGGAAGGCAAGGTACCATCTTGCCTAAAAGAGGCAGCGGTAAAGCCACTCCTGAAAAAGCCTTCCCTGGATCCCCTGGATAGAAACAACTATAGACCAGTCTCCTTGCTCCCTTTTTTGAGCAAGGTGGTCGAGAGGGCAGTTGCTTCCCAACTACAAGCAGTCCTGGATGAAACCGATTATCTCGACCCATTTCAAACCGGCTTCAGGACAGGATACGGAGTGGAGACTGCCATGGTTGCTCTGACCGATGACCTCCGCTTGAGCATCGACGGGGGTAGTGTGACCTTGTTGGTGCTCTTGGATCTCTCAGCGGCCTTTGACACCATAGATCATGCCATCCTCTTAGATCGCCTGAGAGAGTTAGGAATTGGAGGCACTGCTTTGCAGTGGTTCCATTCCTTCCTCTCGGGCAGATCTCAGAGGGTGAGGCTCGGGGACAGTTGCTCATCCAAAATTGAGCTTAATTGTGGCGTCCCTCAGGGCGCCATCCTGTCCCCGATGCTATTTAACATTTACATGAAGCCGCTTGGTGAGATCATTCGGAGGCATGGAGCTCGGTGTCTTCAGTACGCTGACGACACCCAGATATACCTCTCCATGACCAGATCATCGACTCAGACTTCAGATGGCGCCTCTCCTCTGGATGACTGTCTTAGAGCGGTAATGGGTTGGATGAGGAAAAACAGACTGAAGTTGAATCCAGACAAAACGGAGGTACTTGCAGTTACAGGCCCGAAACCAGAGTTGGGAATACAGTCTCCAGTCCTGGATGGAGTCACACTCTCCTCTAAGGACTGTGTTCGCAGTCTGGGGGTGCTCCTTGACTCATCGCTTCACATGACCAGTCAAGTGAATGCGGTGGTCAGGAGTGCCTGCTATCAGCTTCGGCTGATACGCCAACTGCGCCCTTATCTGGATAGAAAGGATCTGGAAGCTGTGGTACACGCCCTGGTAACCTCACGTCTGGATTTCTGCAACGCACTCTACATGGGGCTACCCTTGTGCCTAACCCGGAAACTTCAACTGGTACAAAATATGGCAGCCAGGCTAATTACCGGAACATCTAGGAGGGAGCACATAACACCGGTGCTTAAATCCCTCCACTGGCTGCCGATTAGTTTCCGGGCACAGTACAAGGTGTTGGTTTTAACCTTTAAAGCCCTACATGGCTTGGGTCCATCTTATCTTAGGGACCGCCTCTCCCCATACGATCCCCCCCGTGCCCTTCGGTCCTCTGGGAGGAATCTGTTACGGCCTATAAAAACTAGGCTGTCTCAGACCTCCCAGAGGGCCTTCTCCGCAACCACTCCCAGACTTTGGAACGGCCTGCCGGATGAGACCCGTCTTATTACCACTCTTGCTGCTTTCAAGAAAGCAGTAAAGACGGATCTCTTCCGGCAGGCCTTCCCGGAATAGCTGTCGGCCCTATAAAGGGGATTCCATTTGTCTGACCCTCTTGTGATATTTTGTTTTAATTTATTATATGTATTTTAACTTCCTTTGGTTTAATTTTATTTTAAGGGGTTGGGCGGAGGGAGGCAGGGACTGGGGAGACAGAATGTTTTAATTGTTGTTTTGTTTTAAACGTTGTTGTCCTCCGCCCCGATTGCTTTGCAGAGGGGCGGGCTACAAATAAAATTTATTATTATTATTATTATTATTATTATTATTATTATTATGCTAACCACATGATCACAGAATAGTCTCTGACAATGCTGGCTCTTTGGCTGAGTAACGGAGCACCACCCCCTATGGTCCGATACGACTTGACAACCTTGTCAATGGGGAATACTTTTGCCTTACTTTACCTAAATATGATATATCCTCTACCTATTATGCTCCAAAATATGGTTGGCCCAAGCCATTTTGCAGCCTAAGACCAAGCACAAAATGTCACCACCACACTGCCCAGCCCTATTCTTTTCTATGGACAGAAGTTGGCTGGACCTGCAATTAAATCTATCACTGATGCTGAAGAGAAGATAACTCCTCTGCTGTGCTTGAAGGCAGTGAATTATGTTAGAGTGTAGAAAACAAATGATATGGTACAAAGAGCAATGTTTCCCAAAAACATTCTGCAGCCCTTCACCTCCCAGTATATGCCATGCTGAAGCAGCTGTATCACTCCACCTAACAATAGGGCTAGTCCTGTTCAAAAGCACCTGTCTATCTTTTTCAACTTCTCTTGCACAAACGCTCCCTCTGTCTTGAGCAGAGGTGGGCAAAATCCAGCTTCCAGTTGTAGTGGTTTTGTGGTTTTTTCATTGACACTTGGGGTGCCAATAAATAAATAAATAAATGGTAAATAAATCTACCATTTATGATACTGGTTGTTTATCATTCATGGGATGGTTAAGGAGCAGATGTGCAGGGAGCAGAGATCACAGTAGGAGCCTCAAGGCTGGTCCCATGAGAACAGCTGGTACAGGAAAGGAGGGAAGGATGACCCTGGGAAATGAAATGTTTAGGAATGTTTTCATTTTGGAGTGAACGAAATGAAAGCCTTTTCAAAAGTCTGACTTGCTGTGTGCTTTTATTATACTGTGTAATTGATAATACTTCAGTCATTACAACATACGTCTTGCTGTGAACATCATTAGTTGATTAATAAAGCTGTTGAAGCTTGGATTTTCTGAAGTGATCCTGTACATGACATTAACCTTTCTTGTTGTGAACTGCCTTCAAGTCTGAAAACCATGCCCTATGAGGAGCGACCTATGGGTATTGTTTAGCCCGGAGAAGAGAAGGTTAAGAAGTGATATGATAGTCCTGTTTAAATATCTGAAGGGATACCATATTGAAGCTGGAGCAAGCTTGTTTTCTGCTGCTCCAGAGATAGAACATGGAGCAATGGATACAAACTACAGGAAAATAGATTTCATATCAACATTAGGAAGAACTTCCTGACAGTAAGAGCTGTTCAACAGTTGAACACACTCCCTCGGAGAGTGGTGGAGTCTCCTTCGTTGGATGTTTTTAAACAGAGGCTGGATGGCCATCTGATAGGGATGTTTTGATTGTGTGTTCCTGCAAGGCAGGGGTTTGGACTTGATGGCCCTTAAGGTCTCTTCGAGCTCTATGATTCTATAATTCTGTGATTCTAAGTTGACTGTCACCTATGGCGACCCTATGAATGAGAGACCTCCACGTAACCCTATCCTCAGCTGCCCTGCTCAGCTCTGCAGATGCATGGCCATGGCTTCTCTGATTGAATCTATCCCCTATCCAACTGAGGGGGCAGATGTTAGGCCATTTTTTAAACAAGGGAGGTCTCGTGGATTTGTGGGTCATTTTGGCAGGATTCAGGGACTGCAAAATGAGTTCCCAGGGGTTGCATGCAGTCTACAGGCTACACTTTCCCCATCCTTGGTGTAAAACAAGACATGTGGCAATGAACAGCCTATTGTCAATGAGCACCTTTCAGAAATCCTCTGCCAGAGATCTACTTCCAGTCAAAGTATTCAATATTTGGCTGATTCATAAGTGAGCAACTTGTTGTCTTCTAGATGTTGTTGAACTGCAGCTCCCCTCATCATTCACCATTGGTGGATTCAGGTGACTTCTACAGTTTCTTAACTATAATGTTTTCATCTAGATTGGAGTTGGGACACTCCAGATGTTGTGGGACTACATTTCCCATCTGTCCTAACAGCAGATGGTGATGAATGTTGGGAGTTAGCAGTCCAGCAACACCTGGAAGGTCACACATTTCTCACCCCCTGATTTCTATTACATGGAAACCACTTCTGAGTAAACACCACATTTTCAATCCAGTCTGTGACTCTATAGTGACTTCTGAAAACTCCCCACCACCAAATCATGATTAGAATTGATTTTTATAGCTTCTGTGATGACAGGAAAGGAGAGAAGTCTCTGTAAGGTCTCTACATTTCTTTGAAGCCAGCACCTCAGTAAATACTTGAGGCGAACAACCAGGAGCCAAGGGAACAATGAAAACATTATAGTTAAGAGACTGTAGAAGTTACAAGGTCACGATTTATGTGCTGTGGAGTAAATAAATATTCAGTTCCCATTAATGCAAATGGGAGGTAAGTGGCTAATTCTCAGCACATATGCTGAGGATTTACCTTCCTGCCTTTTACAGAATGAACTAATTTATAGCCTCCTTATGTTGAAAGCCTAAAAAAGGGGAAAAGCTCAGAACAAGACTATTTACTGCACTTTAAAAAAAAAAGAGGGGGAGATGTTTAAGAACAATAAAAGATTTTTCTTTGAAAGGAAGGAAACTTAAGATGACCCTTCATATTGAATTAATTTCTCTGAAATGTTGGTTCCCCCCTTCGTGGAGTTTTATGTTGCAATGCTTTTAGATACGGGGCAAATTCTGAGTAACTGAACAGGACAAGATTGAGAAAGGGATGTTATATTCTGTCTTTTAAAAAGCAAGTAAAAAGACACACACACCCAAGCATTGCTGGAAGAAAGAGGTTCAGCTTTTGTAGTAGAAGACTGAACATGTGATTGGATGGTGTAGTGGTTTGAGCATTGGACTATGACTCTGGATATCAGGGTTTGATTCCCTGTTCAGCCATGGAAACCCACAGCATGGGCGAATTACACACTCTCATCCCTATAAAACCCCATGATAGGTTCATTTTAGAATTGTCATAAGTTGGAAACTACTTGAAGACACAAAACAACAAATCACTCTTTGCACTAGGGCAATTTTGTGGTCTAGGTGGACCAGTAACTGGGAACAATACTCCGTTCAGCTGCAGCCCTTTTCTTCTCACAAATGCAAATTTTTTCCCTCTGTGTTTTCTTGGACACTTGTAATAATAAATGGTCACATTTTGGAAGAATCTGGTGCAAGCTGCTGTTCTTAAATCTACAGTAGGGCAAGGGTAAGGACCCTATTTCAGACTAAAGCCTGGATTCAGATTCCATTAAGATAATGGGTGCCTCCACGTAAGAAAAAAAAAATCTCTGTAAGTCCAAGGCTTTGTTCCTATATAACATTTTCTTCATCCTGAAGTATTTCATGGGATCCCCAGCATTTCCAAGGACATTCCCATTCCCCAGGTCAGTTTAAATTAACTCAGTACATTCCAAAAACAAATGTATCTGTACTTGCTTTGTGACTCTCCACATTCTTAAAACTAGCTAAGATGGCTGTTGCCAGTAAACGCAGCTATTGTTTCCAGGGCACAATTCAACAGAGATCAAGTTAGGGAAAGAGAAACGTAAGCATCGAAACAAAAGGATCCTAATGATTATTTAGTATATTATTGTCAACGCAATTTAGCAGTTTGACTATAACTCCTGAATTTAAAAAATAATGTTGCATGAGACTGGATGAGACATGTGATCAGGGGGATGGGGAAGGACCCAGGATACTTCAAGAAAGAAATTGGTGGGGGTTGCAGACTGCCAGAAATAGTGCAAATTGTGTCCACTTTTAGGGTTAGGGTTAGTGCTAGGGAATCATGGGAATTTTTTCTTTTCTTTCTGAGACATTGAGCCTTCTCTGCCAGAGAGCTCTGGTGCCACAATAAAATACAGCTCCCATGATTCCCTAACCCTAACCCTAAAAGTGGACTCAATTTGCACTATTTCTGGCAGTCTGCAACCCCCCTGGATGCAACTCAAGAAAACAAAACAAAAAAAAAGAAATGGAAATTCTTGTTATTTCCAGAGAATCTCCACCACCACCACTCCATCTTGTTGGTGTCCAATGAAGGAACATTCTAGTGGAGCCGAAGACTGAAGGCAAAATGGTGGGATGAAAATACCAGCATATTTTAGCTTAAAATTCTTACTGCTACTAATTAAGATCTGGGAGAGGCATTTTAGCCTTTTAGAAGCCATAGCAAAGGTGGAAAACCACCAGACAATAGTGTCATGGGCAAGGTAGTATGTCCTTCTAGAGAACTCAGAATGGCTAGATTTTTGCTCGAAGGCTGGAGAATCCCAACCTTTTCAGTGTAAGAAGCTGTGGCCACAAAATGATGCATACATGGCTGGGTGGGTGGAACATTTCTTTCCGTTTCAGCATTACAATTCAGCCAGGTTTCCAGAGTTCAAGTGCTCTTAACACTCTACAGTGAGCTCCAGGAAGCAGGTTGAAGTAGGACTTGAAAAGGAGAACACTTAATGGTATGTTTGTCAGGAGGAAGGTACATGTAGATGGTGCTGATAGGAGCAGAAAGGCAGGAAAAACAAGGAACCTATGCAGAAGAAGGCCTGATCTTGCCACTGTTATCTTTACAATTGTAAGGACTAGAGAGTTAACTTCGAAAAAAACAACAACTAACATTTCAAGTGAGTTGGTCACCTTTTACTGGCTCTGTTCTCAAGGCTTTTGTAGTAAACAGAACGGTAGGACTATATGATGAAATTTTTGCCATTACTTATTTCCTCCCTTTTATGTCTGCTCAGGTGGCTAAACTTGATTGCAGCTCTCTTATAAATGTTCCTGTGGGGAAACTGAATCCAGGGGGGGGGGGGAATTCCAATGCACACACTTGAAGCTTTGTGTATAGCAGGGCCACAATTTTATTCAAGCACCTGCATAGTGTTGGCTTGGCAAGAGGTCTGGACCTAATGATCAAATAACCTGACTGTTATTTGATAACTCATCTCCTGCCCGATTGTCAGAGGAAAACCTGAAGTGACAGCCATGGAATCCATGTGGGTGCACAGCCACTTTGTGGTTTCTTGCCACTTGGTGGTGAGGCATGCCTTACAGATCTCCTGCATGCCAAGGTCCCCCAAGAGAGCCCCTATATAGTGGGGGGTGGGAATGAGACACTCCAACCTTATCTTCCCCACCCAGATTCCCCAAATTGGGATCTAGTCTCCATGCCATGCCACTAAAGTGGTGATAAAATTTCTAACAACTAACTAACCTACATAAGTGTTGGAAGGAAGGGAAGGTAGTCAAAGCAAAACTCTGGCTGCTGCCACACTGCAGAATTAATGCAGTTTGACACCACTTTAACTGTCATGGCTCCATCCTGTGGAATCCTGGGAACTGTAGTTTTTTTGGGGGTAGCAGAGCTCTCTGACAGAGCAGGCTAAGTATCTCACAAAATACAAATCCCAGAATTCCATAGCATTGAGCTATGGCAGTTAAAGGGTTATTAAACTACATTGATGCAGCATGAGTGAGGGACAAGTGAGACACTACTTATATCTTCTCAGGAGGACCTGAGTGAAAATCCCTGGTTCATTCCCTTCATTCAGTCTGTGTGAAGCTTTATTCACTCCTGCTGTTCATAGTATGAAACATGTATTTTAAGTGTATTAACCTGGAATGGATCCACTCACATCACATACTGACATGGGTTGTTTCTACACTGCAGAGTTTATGCAGTTTTACACTGTTTTAACTGCCATAGCTCAATGTTATGGAAATCTGGAATATATAGTTTTGTGGTATATTTAGCCTTCTTTGCCAGAGAGCTCTGATGCCACAACAAACTACAAATACTAGCATTCCATAGGTTGGAGTCGAAAAATGCATTAATTCTGCAATGTGGCAGCAGCCTTGGAAGCCACTGGCCACCACTTTTAACAGAAGGGCATTTTTGGTAGTGATGCTTCCGTTTGTGAACTATTCTTCCCCCAAAAGATTGCCTTCTGAATAATTCATTCTCATTTCAGCATAGGCAATGTTCATTTTATTTTCCCCAGGCCTTATATGTCTTAGGCTTATCACAAGTTTTAAAAACCTAAGGGAAAGCCTGTTGAATCTGTTGTAGACCATTTTTCTTCACAGCCTTTCAGATTTCATGTTGCATTGTATTTTATTGTTGGCTTTATTTTTACTATTTAATTTTTACCATGTTTTATTTTCTGTCTAAGCTGACAGTAATGTTTTGTTACAAAAAATCTATAAAGGTGCTCAGTGCATCTCTTTTCGAAGCCTGGAGTTTTACAAGAGAGCTGCAATCAATGGCGACAAAGCGCGCCGCCATTTCCCCCCCCCTCGGCCCGGCGGAGGGGAGGACTTTGGGGGACCAACCCCCAGCTCAAAAAGGTTGCCTACCCCTGGTTTAGCCTATAGTACAACTCTAGCTAGCATAGCCAAAGGATTGTAGGAACGGTATACTTGATGAGCCACAGTTTACCATCCCTGCTATACAGCATACCATTTAGAGAGTGCTTAGTATGGTATGAAGTGGTGTATAAATGAAGCTGCTATTGCTATTGCTATTGCTATTGCTATTGCTATTGCTATTGCTATTGCTATGCAAGTCTACTTACTTGGATACTTACTTGGGTGCAGGCTTAGCCATTTTCAAGTGGGAAACAGGACAGAATACTTTCTTCTGGAGCTAGTTGCTGGGATAGGGTGCCCCCATGAAAGCCACTGGGTGACCTTGGGCAAGTCACATGCTTTCAGCCTCACGAGAAAGCAATGGCAAACCTCCTCTGAACAAATCTTGCCAAGGAAACCCCATAATAGGTTGGAAATGACTTGAAGACACACAACAAGAAGTTATTTTCAAATTTTGTCTGAGATTCTACGTCACAATCTACATTTTGTAACTTTACAAATCTGAAACTACATTACAGAATTGCAATGAAATCCTATTAGTGAATTGAGAAGATGCACATCCAGGTATCAGGAAGGGTTTTCGGGTACCCATCAAGTGTTTTACTTGCATGTCAGGCATTCCCGATGTACATCAGACACTTCTTATGTACATCAGATGCTTCTGGTGCACATTGGGCACTTCTGATGTGCACTGAACACTTCTGGTGCACAATGGGCCTTCTGATGCACATTGGATATTCCAGTTGCACTCTGGCACTTTCTAACCAGTGTCCAGATGCACAAAGGGAATGCCTCAATGAGCATCAGTGCTCATTGCACATTGGGACTGTGGCACATCAGTCGCTCCACTGGCTATGATTGCACAACAGATACCTGAATGTTGAGACATTACGGCAGTCCCTAGGTGAATATAGACATTGCAAAACTACTCAGATCTATTTCCCATGCATGTAAATCCACTTATGAAGATGTAATTCCAATTCTTACCTAGACCTGTATTAAAAAAAAATTTCAGTATTGTAGCTGTTTTTAATATAATTTTGGGCACTGCATTTGAAAAACAAAAATGTCTTATTACACATAGTTCTTTCACAAATTTTGTATTTTTATCAATTCAGTTATTGCTCAGCTTTAAGTGCAGATGCTGCTGTTCTAATGATGTCCCAGTGATGTTCTTTTAGTGCTTTTTGAACAGATAGGGTAAGGGTTATTTAGAAATCTGGTTTTAATTGTATATTGTATTTTATTGTTATTCCTAATTTTTGTAACCCTCCTTGATCCGCAGGGAGAGGTGGGCTATAAATAAAATGTATTATTATTATTATTATTATTATTATTATTATTATTATGTGTATTGTTGTTGTTGTTGTTGTTGTTGTCTTTCATATCAGCAAATTAATTATGTAGGAAGACTTTAACCTCTTTCTCACTCTTTGAAGGATAATTCTTTTCAGGACCTTTTCATTCAGTTATAAATTACAACATAGAAACGTGAAAGCAAGCTGTGAAAAAACTGTAAGTGATGGAGTAAATGTGAGGTCATTTTTGGTTTTAGAGTGCCAAATTCCTATAAAACTAGCATACGTTTTCTAAAAAAGGTTTCATGAACCTCAGTTTTTCAGGCCTGTTTCATTTTTAAATGCATTTTGAAAGGAAGTCATTCTCTTGTCAATGCTATTATACCAAAACTCATCACCATGGGCTTTGTGATTTAAGCAGAATGCAAGCCAAAATTGAAACCAGAAATGATGTTACATCACAGCCTGGTGTGTTAGGCATATCACTGCATCTGGCAGGAAGGGGGTACAAAAGGAAAAGTTGGCCCCGTCCCTTCAAGATGCCCACCCTTGAATTAGATGTTTAGATCAACATTTGGACCGCCCCAGGTTCAAAAGCCAACTCAGCCATAAACTCACTGGGTGTGACCTTCAACAGTTACTTTCTCTCTCTGCTTGAACTACTTCCAGGATTGTTGAGAGGACAAAGTGGGAGGAGGAGAGCAAAACATACTGTACTGGTTTGAGCTCTTGGGAGGAAAGATGGGATAAAGGAATTCTGGAAGATGTCATCCAAAAAAGTAACATTTCCAGCTTCTGAATATTACTGTTTAAATAGTTTGGCCACTCATAGAGTTGGATTAGTCTCTATAAACTAATTGGTTTATCCCTGTGGAGGATCCTAAAGGGAGGGCACTGCTTGTAAAATGTTGGGGCAGGGGGACAGAGGGGGGATAAAATAGAATGGATTAAAACAGGATAGCGAATAGGACTACTATTCTGCCATGACTAGGAATTTAGAACCTTCTTACTTTGATTTCAGTAAAGAATATTTGTTTATGTGAGAAGAGGGCCACAAGGCCAAATTCTTTGCGTCTCTGTCAGTGTTTCACAAGTGAAAACCAGGATGCTTGTGGCCAAGCAATATCAAAGTGTGGTCAAGATGGAAAGTTATTAATAAGGAAGAGCACCCAAGCTACGAGAGGCTCAGGAGATTATCCCACCACTCAAATAACCCAACTTACCTCTTCTGAATTGAAGTCTAATTTGGGAGGCAGCCGGGTCCTATCACAAGGATTTTACTGCCGAAGCCACTGGGCGAGTCCAGCCCAGCTGTAGCCTGGGTCCCCAGTGCTCTTCGGCAACCATTTTTTCAAGTTGGAAAGTTCACGGTTTCGAAATAAGGCTGCCGAAGCACACTAGGGAGCCGGGCTGCAGCTGGGCTGGACTCGCCCAGCAGCTTCAGCAGTAAAATCCTTGTGATAGGACCCAGCTGCCACCTGAATTAGACTTCAGTTCGGAAGATGTAAACCAGGTTATTTGAGCGGTGGGATAATATCCTCAGAGTAGTTTACTTTTGCCTGATCCTACTGGGAAGGACAAGATTCTGCTCCTCTTCGCTTTTCCTCTCCTCCCCTGCTGAGCTAATTAAATGCAAATTATGTGCGCACTTTGTACTCAATCTGCAGCAGTTGAAGTAAGCCAAGGACAAAGGAGGAAATGGGAAGAGGATAGAGGAACTAGATGCTTTAAAAGCAGTTGAAAAAAGGGGGATAACAGAGGATTCATTGGGACTGTTTCTGCTAAATCAGGACAATTGGAGAGTATGGTTTTGTAACTGTATGGTGAGTATATTTGCATTTTATTTCAGAGGTTTAAGGTTTTATGAGTGGGAACTAGTGAGTAGTGTTCTGAATTGTAGGAGAGAAACTTCGGAAGGCAGGAATGTTTTGAGGTTAATCCTTGGACTTTGGGAGTAAATTATTTTGGGAGTAAAACAGACATTTTGTCAAGCAGCTCCTATATTGGTGCTGTGTTAGTGCTGTGAATTTAGGAACTTCATGATCTTGGGCAAATCACACACTCTCAGCCCCAGAAAACCCTGTGATACAGTCACCATAAGCTGAAACGACTTGAAGGTACACAGTAACAATAACAATAACAATGTATATTCTAATTTTGGATATGTTGTGTTGTTTTTCATTTGTCCACTTCAATTTCTAACTGTCCTTGCAATGCTTGATGAATATAAAAATATAAAATGAATGACAATTTATTTTTAAATAATTGATACCATGCAGTGCAAAAGTTTTGCACTCTTGGGTCCTGCCTCACAGGACCCAAGAGTGCAAAAGTTTTGCACTGCATGGTATCAAAAAGATTTAGCTTGCACATGGCACACATAAGAAAGGCTCTCCTAGAGGCTGATCACTGTTACCTCCACCTGAGAATCAAACAATATTGAATCCAAGAACACTCCCAAACTGTTTTATCCCCTTGCTTCCTTTTATTATGAATCCTAAAAGATTAAAGACTGTGATGGAGAGCTATAACAACACAACTGCATGCTCAGACAGGTTTCTTTGCTACCTAGCTGAAAACACACAACAATAATAGTTTCAGATGAGGTCAAGGAGGCAGTCGACAGCTGAACAAAGGAGGGTCTGGAAGGATTATTCATGGTTGCCAGTTTCTTACCCGAAAGTCTAAATGGGAATCATGCACCCCTTCAGATGTTCTTGGACTGCAAGACCCAGCCATCCTAACCAATATAGCCAATGCTCAGGAATAGTGGGAGCTCCAAACCATCATCAGTAAGAGTTCACTAAGGCAATTATGAATGCATAATCTACTAGGCTGCTGCCACTCTGTAAGTTGACACCGATTTAACTGCCATGGCTCACTGTTATGGAATTCTGGGATTTGTAGTTTTGTAACATGCGTAGCCTTCCCTGTCAGAGCGCTCTGGTGCCACAACAAACTGCAAACCTCACAGTTCCATTCATGGAAGTTAAAGTTGTGTCAAACTGCTTTATTTCTGTTGAGTGGCAGCAGCCCATGGAGTTTATCACATTCCCTTTTTTGCCCAATCTGAGCACAGGCTGGGGATGCGCGTGAACAAGGGGAAATTGATTTTATCATACTTGAAACAGTTGGCTAGCCATTGCCATGCCATCACCCGACCACCACCCGTCCCCAAGCTGTGCTGAGCCAGCTGATTTTTCAAGGATGGAAGCTTTTCAGCTGAGCAAAATCGGCCGGCTCAGCGTGGCTTGGGGATGGGTGGTGGTCAGGCAACGGCATGGCGATGGCTTGTCAACTGTTTCAAGTGTGAAAGAATCCATTTCCCCTCATTCACGCACATCCCCAGCCCGCGCCCAGATCAGGCAAAAAAGGGAATGCAATAAACTCCCTAGAGTTATTCATGACTGGTTCAGATTCATGATCCCTATATATTCCTAGTTTAGGAGATATGTAGGGACTGTGAAAGTCGCACAATTCCCACTTGACTGGGAAGCAAACAGTCCCACTCTCCTTTGTGTGAGCAACCTCTGCAGTGAGGGAGAATTGCAAAAGGGACCCTGCTTCTGGCTGTTGTACCAGAGATGGGAGAGGTGAGGACATCATTCCTCTGCTTCCACATTGACAGGGGAATCAACCGTCGTTTATGACAGTAGCTGCTGCCCAGTAAGTGGGGACTGGCAGGAGTCAGGCAAGGAGACATGATGTAGCTGTGGAACTAAAGTAGTTACCCATTCATACCTGCCTTGGTTAATTCAAGATGTTATCTTGAGAGCCATATAATTCCCGCTTCTGCCTCAAACAATGACTCTGTGCTTTTTGAAAAGTGCACAATACAAATATGTTTGGCTGGTGAATGTTTTTCTGGTCAGTGCAATCGAGTGACTGCAGAGACATATTTTTTCTCCCCGAAACACATAGAGCCAATTTTGCAACTACAGTTGGCAATCAAATGAATGTCGTGTTCACCATGCTAGCTCCATTCCCTAATTTGCTCTGTTTTCCATTCATGTAGAAATAATGTTTTCTTGGGGGGGGGGGGGAGGCAAGATGGAAGAAAGGGGATGTTTGAATGATTTCCCACTGCCTATTTGAAAAGTTATTTACTGTCTAGTAAACCCATTTTATAGTCACCCTGCATTTCACATTCAAACAGCTCAGAATGACACACATGCTGTATATCAGTCATTATCTGATACTGGAAGCTATTGCTGTGGTTCCCAGGCGCCTTTTGGAAACTGCCAAGGAATTCAGCACGACAGAACTTGGAACTTTATGGGTTCTTCTGGCTATCCCTGCCTCCTTTCCACAGCCTGTGCTAAACATTAGAAGAGGAGAAATGTGTTAAACATGCAGACCGATAGGCTCCTGGCCATTAAAGGGACAGATTTCACTACAGCCTTATTCTTCACTGTACCTTCTTCCCATTTTCACATGAAATCCAAGCAGATGGGGGTGGGGGGAGAAATAAGGTTTATATATCTACCAGGTGTTTGTTTTTTTTTAATTAAAGAACACTGTTCATTTTTGCTTCTATTCCTCATTCAAAACTAGGGACTCAGGAGCTTATGGCATAACATTGTTATACTGCAATTGCACTGTATAATTCCCATCTTTGCCTGGAGCTTATCACACAACATCTTGGCTCTTCTGGTGCTATACTGTGCTATAGCTTTGTTGGGTCATTTGGAAATTTGTTCTTTTTCCCAATGGAGATAATCCATTAATGATACACACCTCCATCATGCTATGGTTTAATATCCACTTCAGATACAAATGTCTTGTTCTGCATCATTGCAATATGAGAATATAGTGGGTATGTAGAGAGCTAGTGTAGCATACTGGTTTGAGCATTAGACTATGACTCTGGAGACCAGGGTTCAAATCCCAGCTCAGCCATGTAAAGCCACTGGGTGACCTTGGGAAGTCACTTCCTCTCAGACTTAGAGGATGGCAATGGCAATCCCCCTTCTGAAAAAATGTGGCAAGAAAACCCTATGCTAGGTTCAATTTAGGGTTGCCATAAGTCAGAAATGACATGAAGACAAATGCTACATTGCTCCCCCCTTGAGGATCCCCAGCAGGGGAAGGCATACTGCTTCCAGAATGTGCTTGCACAACTCTGCAATTATCTTATTGTTGCTATTGTTGTTTAAAAAAAATAATCATAGCAGAGAAGGCTGGTTGTAAATAGCATTGTTTTATTTCAGGTAATGGTTCAGAAATTGACTTTCCCCAATTTCCTTTTTAATTATTATTCAGGAATTATAGTCAAAGTGCTTTAGCAATATTAAACTATTTAAACATTTAGATCATTTTCTTTTATTGCTAGCATTCCTCTTTCCCTCGCTTGATCTCTGTTGAATCTGAGTCCTGGAAACAATCGCTGTGTTTCTTGGCAGTGGCCATCTTAGCTAGTTCCAGTATAACACAAACAGACAGCCATGGAGAGGTACATTTCATTTTGGAAAATACTGGGTTAATTTAAACTGACTTGGGGAATGGGAATGAAAAGTCAGGAGTTTCCTGGGAATACTTCAAGATGGGGAAAGCATCATGTAGATCTCCAAAATAAAATCAATTCATACAGGAACCTGGGACTTTCAGAGACTTTTTTTCCTGTCTGGAGAGACTAGAGGCAAACACAGGAGCCAATTCCAGTGAAGTGTAAATTCAGTGATGATATGAAAGAGTGCACTGCCATTCTGCTACCCTTCCAAGTACAGAAGAAGTGGTTTTTAAATGGAACACGCTGTAAAAACCGATTAGTGCGATAAGCACCTCAGAGGCAGGGGTGTAGTGTAACCAGCTTTCACAGGGTTGAAGATGTAGGATTTTTAATCAGCAGGGACTTTTACACTACCTCCCATACTCTTGGGAGGTTATCACATGCAGCTTTTAAACTGTAATTATAGTTGTAAAATAGTGCCTTTGGCTAAATTTATCGCACGGTGTCACCTCTGACCCATTGCTGCTTTGTCTGCAATGCATGGTTAGGGCATCCCTTTTTATTAATGGGAGAAACCCATCAATGAGCTCCCAATTGCACCGCAGTCCCATTAATCCTCATGTGTGAAGTGTTGCTGCCACAGATATTACAATGTTGCCAGTCATGGTATCAGTGTCTCCTCCTCTCCCATTGTTTCTCTTCACCTTGTTATTCTCAATGAACCTGATTTAATTTATTTTTTGTTTTTTCTTCTTTCTTTTTAAAACTTAAGTTGTGTTGAATCACATTAGCAGAACTCCAGATCTGTCTGAAAATAATAAACAAATAAATAAATACAACAACAATAATTGGAAGGCATACTGGATAAGGCATATGGCAGAGAGACAAGGTTAAGGGGAAGTGCAGAAGAGAGCATGATGACAGAAGCAGCCCCAGTCGTGTAATAATGACTGGTCACAAATAGGTATGATTCTGTTTACTTTAACAAGTGTGATTGCGGTGATAATGGGGCTTGTGTGATACTGTCCTTAGACTCCTTGTTCCCTCTGAGTTTAGCTACAATCAAGGGGAAATTGATTTTCTCAGAAACAGTGTATTGTTATGAGCTGTCCCTGTTATAATGCAAAAGATCTAGGGTTTGTTTTAAAAAGACCTGTTCTAATAGAGACAAAAAATGTTAGAAATTGTTTTAAATCAGCACAGCCACTCTCACTTTTGTACTGTCCATGCACATGCTCCAGAGACCTTCCTGGTGAAATTTAACTTAAAAACTTTACCACTACAGTACTCCATGAAGAGAAAGATTTCAAGCCTTGGTAGATCTGTTCCTACCACTTCAGAATGCAAGTGGGAGAATTAGAAGATTGAATGTTCAGCATATGAAGGAATAAAAAGAAAAACCACAAATGCACAGAAAACTACCCTACATATAGAAAACAAGAATGTCAGGGAGAAAAGTATGGCCAATTTCCTTACAAGCTGATTTGCTGTGCGATGGGGAGAGATGGTTGTTTTCCCCTTGCATACATGCAAACATACAGGCTGAAATAGTATATTCCATAGACTCGTAAGGGTTCCCCCAGATGGACCAATAGTTCCAGTATACACTGGGCTATTCTGTTTCTGACTTTCACATCTTGTAAAGTTTGTTTCTGCTCCTGTGGCCAATAATGCCCCAATACACAGATGTTCAGCCACTTTCTTTTTCCGGTTTAAGCTGTGGTTAACTGTGATGAGGGCAAAGTTTCCTTCTCTCCTCATCTCCTCCATGAACCCAACACTTTCTCCCATGGTCCACCAGAAGTACCCACATTCCCTGCCTTGCACATCTGATTATTACTTTTTTAATGGTTATAGTGCTAAATTGCTGTATCACTTTAGCAATATAGCTGTAAAAGAAAGAGGAAATAAGTGTTCTGTCTGAAATGCAATGCAGGAAGGAAGGTCAGTGGAAAACCTCTGTAGCAAAGGTTAGACACACATTCAACACATCACTGTGGGATGGCACAGAGACAAGTGAGACAATGGATGCAGACGTGGTAATTTATTCCTGCAAGGGGGGGGGGGAAACACACCCTCTGCCCTGGGCTTATAAAGTTGCAGATAGTCCTAGAAATTCGCAGAAAATAGACTGGCACAGAAGGTACATTATATGGATATGTTTTAAAATCCTATTAATAAAATTACAACTGCTTCTGGCCAATCTGAAGGCACCTTAAGCCTCCACACATACTGAAGTACAGAGGCATCTCTTTAGAAGTCAAGTATTCATGGTCAAAAGACCACTAATATCAAAAGGGACATTACTATGCACCCATTTGAGAGGAAAATGCATTGAGAGCCTTTTGACACTACACTAGGAACTTTATCACATCAGGCTTGTAAGGTACGACACTCATGTTAGTGTAGGAAATGAGAACATACCAGTAGCTGATAGTTATTATCACATAGCTCTTCTAAATCACCATACTGCTGCTTCTACCCTGGTCTCTGTCTTCTATATGCCTGCCTCCATAGCCCTGCCTCCCTGCCCTATGCCCATCTGAGCATGTCTTTCAATCTGTATTTATGTTTATCTATTTTTATTTTTATGCAGTTGCACAATGATGGCAACTCATTAAGTTAAAAAAAGAAGAAATTAAAAAGGAAGAATGGAGTCAAGGTAGTTAAAGTGGAATCATATTGCTATAACTGTGTAATTTGAAAGTGAACTAAGGACTTTATCACACAGGGACAATGGAAGTATAAACGGGTTATCCTGTGAAAATCACACATTCACAATTAAGATTTTCACACAATGTTGCAATTAAACAGCCACTATCCCAGGAATATCCCAGGAATATTGCACAATTGCATTAAAGCTTTTCACAACGTCACTTTGAAAAGCAATTAAAGTGCCATTAACCCATGAAAAACCAGGCAATAAACATCAACAAATCATTCACAGGAAAATCCCGAAAATGTTTTCTTGCTGTTTATCGCCTGGTTATTCCTGGGATAAGGGCTCTAATCTTAGGACCTTATCACACGGGGTCCAAGCAGTCGCATCCCCGTCCCATTGCGCTTCCTTCAGGTCGCGGGAAATGTAATTCCCATTTCGACCAGGAAGCCAAAAGTCGCGGGATGATATGGGGATGCGACAGGGATGCGACAGGGATGGGCGGGGTTTCCCTGCGACGTTGTGTGATCAAACGGGGTAAGGAAGCACGATGGGACGGGGATGCGACCGGGGTGCGACGGGGATGGGCGGGGTTTCCCTGAGATGTTGTTTGATCGCACGGGTAAGGGAAGCGCGATGGGATGGGGATGCCACGGGGATGGGACTGCTTTAGACCCCCGTGTGATAAGGTCCATAATTGCCATTTAATAGTAATTGTACAATTTTCACAGGATAAACCCCATTGTCTCCCTGGCTCTTCACATTTCCCTAAGAAGAAGTCCCAGTGAACCGATCAGTTACATCTGAGTAAATAGGCGTGCAATTGTGCGGCTTCAATCCTATGTGAATGTACTTGGAATTTAGCGTCACTGAACTCATTGGAAGTTATTTCCAAGTAAGCATTTTTAGAGCTAGTCTACATATGCAAAATATTCCTTGTTCCAGTTGAATAGAATGGGATCCAGCCACATGCAATTCTCTGGAGTTTGGGTTTTTTTCACAGTTAAATCCTTAAACACTGTGAAAAAAGGCTTTGTGGTTTTTACCAGAGTATCTGCTGAAATCCTCAGAAATGTGTATTATCACACCTGTGGCCATCTATCTACTTTGCATGCATTCAGATAGCTGAGCATTTTTGGCAAAAGGAGAGTGAATAGATGTGAATAGAGGCAAATTTGCACAGGAAAGTGAAGAAAATTAACCATAAATGCAAATGTGCAAAAAATGTGTACCCATTTGCATTGTACACTTAAGTGTAGACTAGCCTGGAATTAGGCTGGAAGCATAGTCATAAAAAATGCACAGCAAATTATATCTACTCCACTGTGCCTTTTGTGTCCAGATAACCATTCCCCTTTAAAGACCTGGACACATCGTAACATCACACCCAACAGGGCATAAAGCATGTATTTAATTGTGTTTAAAGTAGGTATAAGTCAGGAGAAAGTACACAAGCCTCCTATTGAGATGATGGGCAGGTGATGAAAGAAATTGCTCAGCTTTAAAGGAGATAGCAGGCTGGACTGGTTTGTTTTCACTGGAATAGGATCACGCCTGCACAGAGTGCTTTTACATTCTCGGCTTCTCCTCATAGAGAATACCTTGTCTTTTTAAGTAATTTAGCCATGCTGATAATTTTTGTTCTCCGCATTAGGCTGCTAGCCAAGATAAATGTTTGCGTTGTTTTAAAAACTTAAAGTATATCACTGTGGGAAACTTAAAATGTACAGATTATTTCAGAAAGTGTCGGGGGACGACGACTAGAAAGCTGTGATAATACACAATGTTATTTCATTCTCCCCTCTCCAGCTTTAGGCTTTGTACACATTAAAGCACTTAACAGCCTCTTTCCTCCTTTGTACATCAAATTGGTGATATGATATTAACTGACTTTCTGTCTGCTTTACATTTTACCAGTCACAGGCATTAAGAAGCTGAGTATCAGCCCTTATCTTTGTTGCTGGAAAAACAATGTTTGAACTGAAACGCAAGGGAGAAGATTACAAAAATATTGTCCAGTACCTCTATGGTAATTGTTACTGCCAAAATCTGTAAGGAAGACTCCAAACTGCAAGGAAAGGAAGCTGCCTCACTGGCTCTCTGGCTGACTGTGTCTGGAAAAAGTGAGATGAATTATTTTGGTCCAGACCAGCAAGACCATTTGCATGTTCTTATGGGGCGAGGGGGGGGGACAACTGAATAGGACACAGATTTTTGGCTGAAGATGGGTTACATTTTCTTTTTGGAAAACTGAAACCAGATTGAAATCAGGATTGTTGTTTGTGGTGTGAACATTCATCTTATTTTGCTACTAGTGAATTGGTGTTGCATGATTGTTGTTAACTGCCCTTGACTTGGCATCGACTCTTGGCGACCCTGTGAATGAGGCACCTCCAAGCCCCCTGTCCTCAACCGCTCTGCTCAGCCACTGCAGGCTCAGGGCCATGGCCTCCTTGATTGAATCTATCCATTTGGCATGTAGTCTTCCTCTCTTTATAATGCCTTCTACCTTTCCTAGCATTATTGCATTTTCTAGTGAGCCATTTCTTCTTACGATGTGGCCGTCTGGCTGAAGTACTGAAGCCTCACTTTAGCATCTTGGCTTCCAGGGAGAGTTCAGGGTTGATCTGCTCTAGGACTCATTTATTTGTCTTTTGGGCCATCCACAGCATCCTCAGCACTCTTCTCCAGCACCGCATCGCAGATGAGTTGACTTTCTTTTTGTCAGCTTTCTTTACTGTCCAGCTCTCACATCCATACATGGTTATGGGAAATACAATGGCTTGGATGATCCTAATTTTGATATTCAGTTTAATATCTTTGCAGTTAAAAATCTTGTCCAGTTCTTTCATAGCTGCCTTTGCCAATCCTAGTCAGATAACCAACTTAGGGGGGATGCAGGCGGGCGGCCATGGACCACCCTGGGAAGCAGCAGATTGGGGCTAAGGCTGCCCCACGCCTCAGCCCCAATCCTCCCTTTTGCCACCTAGGAAAGGAGTGCTAAAATAGCGCTCCTTCCACAAGCTGCAAAAGGGGCGCCCGAAGAGCCACCATGCGGCTCTTTTGCGCCTCTTCCGGCTCAGCGTGTCTGGATGCTGAGCCGGAAGGACGTCATCGGAGCACCCGTCGTGTGCAATGATGGGCGCTCCAATGACGTCCTCAGGAAGGGGTTGGGACGCTCAGCGTAAGGCTGCCCCTCCCCTTCCTTGCCTCCAAGATGACGCACAGTGCCATCTGCAAAGGGGGTTAGATGGCTTTTAAAAAGCCATCAAGACAGATCTCTTTTGGCAGGCCTATCCAGAATAAAACCATCTCTAATCCTGATTTCTCCTCGTTAGACATTCTCCTCTCTTTTATTTTTGCTCACCCCAGAGGGCCTACTGTTTTAATTGATGTAATTTGCCTTTTATTTTCAATTGTCTATGTTTACATTGATTTTAATTGAGACTGTATTTAATGTATTTTTAAAGGGGGTGGTTACGCTTATTATTGGGGTCTGTATCTGTTTTAGCTGGAAGTCGCCTTGATTGCCACGGCAAAAGGTGGGGTATAAATAAATTATTATTATTATTATTATTATTATTATTATTATTATCATTATCATTATCATTATTATTATTCTTTATTAGTCTTTTTCTATTTTCTCAGCTACAGTCCCCATCCTGATCAATGGCTGATTCAAATTATGAGAAATCATTAACTATTTCAGTCACTTCTCTGTCTATATTGAATTCCTATACCTCTTTTGGGGTCATTATTTTTGCTTTCTTAATGTTCAACATCAAGCCTGCCTTAGCATTTTCTTCTCTGACTTTTCTTTGGTAATTGTTTCAAGTACATATGTAGTTGTATGTAGATAATACATGCAAAAATGCATGTAATCATTGGTGGCAGCAGGACAAAATGAAATCTATGTGTGTTATATACCCCTGGGAAAGCAACGACTCTCTTGTCAACATTACAAATCTCTTTAAATTGTTGTTTGCCAAGTTCTTTGTGGCCAATACTTTTAAGTTAATAAGCAAATTTATCACCATCTGACCCCTTACCCTACATTCCCCAATATCAGAGGCAAATGGTATAGTGAAGGGGGGAGGCAAATGAAGGAATTATCCCCTCAAATAAGAATTTTGCCCCCCATAACATTTTCCTTCAGCCTCCATATTTCTAAACATTGAACAGAGTGAGACATTGAAAATCATTTAAACCTAGAATTCTTTGGTTTGCTATGTTTGCATTCTGTTGGTAACTTTGACTGCGCATTTTCTTTGGAACTGTATTTCTGCTGAACTGAAGTTTTAATCTACAGTAATGCTACAAATTCAGGAACTAAAGGATTTTCATTGAGGGGGGGGGCAGAATTCTTATTTGGGAAGAAATGCTCCCATTGTGCTCCCTGTAGTGACATCCCTAGAGTACTAGAAACATTGATCCAGAACACACTACAGAAATAATCCAGTTTGAGACCACTTTAACTGCCCTAGCTCAGTGCTAGGGAGTCCTGGGAATTGTAGTTGATTGTGGTACCAGAGCTCTCTGATAGAGAAGGCTAAATGTCTCACAAAACTACAATTCCCAGAATCCCCTAGCATTGAGCCAGGGCAGTTGAACTGGATTATTTCTGCAGTGTGTTTTGGACCAAAGTTTTTCTGTCATTGCTTCTAAATTTTGGCACTGGTCTATCCCAAAGGAGATCCACCTGGTCCCTTGATGCCTTCACATCCAACAAGAGGCAAACGCTTACTCATTTCAATAGGATTTGGCCCTTTGTAAGCTGTCTGTCTGTCTGTCTCATTTATATGATCCCTTTCTTCCAGAGTTGGACCCATGACATTCCAAAAAGAATAAGCTTAAACTTAACAATAAAATTTTAAACAGAATGAAAAGTCATCACATTCAAACAATAGCTTATAAACAGTAAAAAAAAATCATTAAAAAGCATATAGAGGTTAAAAATAAGGTGCACACACCCATAAGAAGGCTCTCTGCACAAGCAAGTAGACATTAAAAGCCTGGGTAAATAAAATGGTCTTTGCCTGCTAGCCTCCCATGGGAGGGAATTCCAAAGGGTGGGAGCATTCACCAAGAAGGCCCTGTCCTGTGTCATTACCAAATGATAAAAAGCCCCCCGTTATGGATCTTGAGACTATAATATAGAGAGATAAGACTTTCACAAAGTTTGGACCTAGGCCATATAGGGCTTTATAGGTCATGGCCAACTCTTTCAATTCAATTTTCAAATGAACCATTAGAAACTGTTTTAACAAGTATTCTGACTGCAGTTTTTGGCCTTGTTAGCAACCCTGCTGAAATTTCTGAATTATGGTCCAAAACACACTACAGAGATAATCCAGTTTGAAATGGCTTTAACTATCCTGGCTCAGTGCTAGGAGATTCTGTGAATTGTAGTTCCGTGAGATATTTAGCCTTTCTGTCTGAGAGCTCTGGTGCCACAATAAACTACAATTCCCAAGCATTGAGCCATGGCAGTTAAAGCGGTCTCAAACTGGATTATTTCTACAGTGTGTTTTGGATTTATGTCTCCAAAGGCAGCTCCACATAAAACGTATTACAGTATTCCAAATGCTGGGCTTTAGGTGCAGGGAAGTTGATGCATGCTTTAATTGTCTTGCAGAGCAATCCTCTCTGATTTTTATTAGCAAAACCCCCTACAAATGTGTTCAGTGGTGCTTAGTTTCAGCTAAACATATATACGATCTCAGCTTTAAACAGTTATTTTTAGGATCACTTTAAATTCTTTTGATGTAAACTGCCTTGGGAATTCTCAGATTAAAAGGCAAGGTGAATTATGTGGTAAGCAACTGGAATGATAAATAGCTAATTAAGTGCAACAAAACTCCAACAGCTGGCATTGTTTTTCCATCCTTAGTACCTTTTCCAAGACAGACAAGCACACCAACAGCAGAAGTCTGCCCAGGTTTGTTGTTTTAAGTGCAGATGACATAAAAGTTGTGTAATGTAGTCTGAATAAGCATAGGCTTTCTGTTTGTCACTAGTTAAACAATACATTTTTACACACAGGGCTAGGGAAACTTGTTGAAATCTGTTAAGCATTAACTGCAAAAAAAAAAAAAAAAAAACCAGTGAAGGGAGTGTGCACACCCAAAGCCTTAAACTAATTTTCTTTCTTTCAGATTTTTAAATACCACCCAACTGGGAATGCCCTCAGGAAAGTTTGCAAATATTGTAAAAACACCACAACTGTAATCTTGTTGTTTGGTCCTAACTAGAATAAACTACTGAACTATTTGTTGAATGGTGAGTCAACACATGAGTAAATCAAGCTGATTCAGTGGCTCAGTTCTGGTCAGGACTAGCAATAGGGTTTAGATCTATGTGTCCTAAATAATAGCATTCCTTATAATACCTTCTTCCAATTCATGTGTGTACCTCAAAGCAGAGTGCAACTCATGAAGGTTTGAGTGAGAAATAGCTGATGTTGTTAAGTTTAAAGAAAACAGTGATCAAGATTGTACTATGAACTACTGTGACTGTACTATAAAATTAAATATGTGCCCAAATTAAACAGTTTTGACTCACTTCACCATTTACCTCTGCCTCCAATATTGAAATCTTAGGTTGTGAGAGGTGCCAGGTGCTACCTTAATAATAACAGTAAATAATTGGACAGGAGTTCCTTGAGCTTCCCTTTGACACAAAGAAGACGGGGAAACCATCAGGTAATTGACAGGATTTAAAATTATGTGTTAGAGCCATAAAAGTGTTGATTTCTGTGATTAAGCAGTGTGTTAATCACTAATTGAAATGATAGCCTGTGGACATAATTGATTATCGCAGTGTTGATCAAACTGACAGAAGGAGTTCTTGAATTTCATCATGGCTAAGGCAGGAGTGGTCTGTTCCAAATACATCTTTTTCAGTCCCAAACTTGCACAACAAGAAGCACAAAATGTGCCTGCCTGGAAAAGAAGACATGTAATATAATTCTGTGCATGCCCTACTGAATTGCCTTAATTAATAATCATAAATAATAATAATTTTTATTTTTATCCCGCCCCTCTGCAGCACAATCGGGGTGGCATACAACACGTTAAAAACATCTCAACAAGTTAAAACAAGATCCAACAATCCATTCCCTAACCCTCCCACCCCTTAAAAATATATTAAATTAATGCAGAATTAAGATACCGAATAAGTAAAACATACAATTCTTTAAAATAGCAGCTCAACTAAACAATGACAGTTGGAGGAGCGAATAGCCAGAGTCTTTGTCTTTGTCTTCTTGGCCGGGACATTATTCAGGGAAGGCCTGCTGGAAAAGATCCGTCTTTACTGCTTTTTTAAAGCAATCAAGAGTGGAGATAAGACGGATCTCATCTGGCAGGCCATTCCATAATCTGGGAGCGGAGGCAGAGAAAGTCCTCTGGGAAGTCACCGACAGCCTGGTTCTTACAGGCTGTAACAGGTTCTTCCCAGAGGACCGAAGTGCACGGGGGGATCGTATGGAAGGAGGCCGTCCCGGAGATAAGTTGGACCCAAGCCATGTAGGGCTTTAAAGGTCATAACCAACACCTTGTACTGTGCCCGGAAACTAATAGGCAGCCAGTGGAGAGATTTCAGCACTGGTGTAATGTGCTCTCTCCTAGATGTACCAGTAACTAACCTGGCTGCCATATTTTGAACTAATTGAAGTTTCTGAGTTAAGTGCAAGGGTAGCCCCATGTAGAGCGCATTACAAAAATCGAGATGGAAGGTTACCAGGGCATGTACCACAGTTTCAAGATCCCTAGTCTCCAGGAAAGGGCGCAGCTGGCGTATCAGCCAAAGCTGATAGCAGGCACTATCATTAGCAATAGTAGATTAGTGAATTAGCACAATTGAGCTAATTCTCATCTGTATGTGTTTAACATTAGATCACAAACCACATGCAGCCTTTTTGCATGACTGTTAACATGGGATGTTCTCACACGGGGCTTTGGTGGAGGCAATCCTACCTCCCGCCGGCCCCACTCTGGAATGGCTCCGGCGGCGGCAGGCTAATTCCTTTTAAAAGTCGGAATTACCTTTCCGCCGCTGAAGCCGGAGTTGGACGTGCTGAGGCCGGAGGGACGCTGGAAGGATGCCGGACTTAAGGCTCCGTGCGTTTGAACACACGGAGCTAGAAGCCGGACGTACGCAGGGATGGCACCGGAAGGGGTGGGGTTTTCTGCAGCGTGCGTCTGAACAAGCTGGAAGAGGAGCCGGAGTGGGGCCGGCGGGAGGTAGGATTGCCTCCGCCTAAAGCCCCGTGTGAAAACGTCCATGGTCATCATTGACAATCTCTGCCTCAATAGTTCCTACAGAGGGATGGATGGATGACGATAAGGATGAGGATGATGAGGATGACAATGACGATGATGACGATTTCCCATCTTTCCCTCAGTTTGGGATTCAATGTGCATATACATTTCTCAGCTGTCTATGACTTCAAAGTCGTCAGAGCCCTAGCTCTTTGAAAGCATGTCACTTATGGATACAAATTTGCTTTTGTGTACCTTCAGGTCGTTACTGACTTATGGTGATCCTAAGGCAAAACTAACACAGGATTTTCTGGGGCTGAAAGTATGTGACTTGCCCAAGGTCACCCAGTGAATCTCAAAGCAGAGATTTGAATCTTGGTCTCCAGAGTTGGTCTCCGAACCACTACACCACATTAGCTTTCATAGATACAAATAGATAATTAAATAAAGATATCCCAGCGGCAGGTGTATTATGTTATCCGTGTCCTTCATGCCCACTGCCCACTGCCCACTTTTTTGTAAGTATGCATGTGTATATAAATATGAGGGGGTATCGTAAAGTAATAATTATCACTTGGAAGTTATTATGGTATATTGAGTGCATGGTGTTGAGAAAATCAGCTCTTTGTGTCCTTTATTTTAGTTACAGGTTGTGCCAGAAGTGACTAAAGTGTAAGATGGAAAAGTACGAGGGGTATCACAAAGTAATAATTATCACCCGGACGTTATTATGATATATTCATGAAATGTTGTCAGTGTCATCATCACCAAGTGACTTTTTCTTGTTCCCAGAAATAAAAAATCCGTTGCGGAGTCACCGATTTGACAACACAGATGACATCATTCATGAAGTGGAAGAGTGGTTTAAGACGCAATCTGCAGACTCCTACAATAACGGTATTCGGAGGGTCGAGAAACACTGGGGAAAATGTGTAAATCTGGATGGTGACTATGTAGAGATATGTTGACAACTACAAATCAAAACAAACTTTCTATCAAATTTTTGTAAAGGTGATAATTAAAACTTTATGATACCCCCTGATATTGTTAGTTTTGCCATTACCTTCCTCTTAGGCTGAGGAAGTGCGACTTGCCCAAGGTCACCCAGTGGGTTTCCATGACTGAGCAGGGATTTGAACCCTGATCTCCCAAACTCCTAGTCCAACACTCAAACCACTATGTCACGTTAGCTCTTCCGGAGGTACAAAAGGCCTATTTTTGTCAAGGACAGACTTCATTGCCAAATCCAATGAAATTCTTTTTCTTTCCCTAGCTAGTGGGACTGCTGTAGCCACCTGTCTTTCCCAGAGCTCAACCGGAGTTACAAGCAAGATAATTTTATGCAATTAGTTATTTCTGGGCAGCGAGTCTACAGAGTTATGTGTCAAAAGCAACATGCCAAGAAAGAGTGAAGTTTGCTTTATTTGTTAATTCCTTTGCTTTATTACTAGTTGTTTCAGTTACCTTCATACATTACTTTTCAAGTGAATTTTAAGAAGCATTTAGAAGATGCCAGCCGTAGATGCTGGCAAAACGTCAGAAGGAAACTCTTCTAAAACATGATCACAAAGCCCGAAAAACCCACAAAAAACTATACATTTAGAAAGGAATTTTTTTTTGCATTTTATTATTTTTATTTGTTTTTCAAATTTTATACAACTTACATTTTTATAAGAATATCAGTGACCTTATTTTACATCAGGGGTAGGCAACCTAAGGCCCGGGGGCTGGATGCGGCCCCCCGAGGCCTTTGGACCGGCCCCAGCCGCTGCCGCCGCCGCCGCTGCCACCCACCGCCGTCCACCATGATGATATTGATTATTGTTGTTATTACTTGTTCTTGGGGTTTTCTTGGCAAAATCTCCACAGGGGTTTTGCAATGGCTTTTCTGGGGATGAGAGAGTGTGCATGCATATTTTTTAATTTTTAAAAAAAAAATTAAAATTTTTATTTTTATATTTATTTATTTATTTATTTATATATAGTGCTTCGGCCCCCCAATTGTCTGAGGGACAGCAACCCGGCCCCAGGCTCAAAAAGGTTGCCTACCCCTGTTTTACATAGTCAATATTATCTATTCTTTTACATCATAATAAACAAAAATATGCTTATATTATCTTAATTACCTTTCTTCATATCTAGTTTAATTTGTATTTCTTTCCATTTTTTTTCGTATTGTTGGAAAGTTCTCCCCACTATAAACATTGATAGTTTGTCCATTGTTATTAACTCGTAAAGTTTAATTTGCCATTCAGTTATTGTTGGGGTTATTTCGGATTTCCAATATTTCGCCAATATTAATCGTGCGGCTGTTGCCATGTATAATATTACACTCTTTTCGTCTTGGTTTAATCTGCTATCTATTACATCTATTATATTTAGTAAGTACAGTTCTAGTTTTAGAGGGATATTTTTCTGGGTAACCTCACACATTTTCTTATGGATTTCTTCCCAGTATTTCTTATTTTTCTTACATTTCCACTACATATGGAATGTGGTTCCTATCTCTTCCCTACAATTCCAGCATTCATTATTTTCTTTTTTATTTATTTTCACTAATTTTGATGGTGTAATATACCATTGGTGAAATATTTTATGGTAATTTTCCTTTAATATATTGCATTTAGTAAATGCATTGCAGGTTTTCCATGCATTTTCCCAACTTTGCAGTGGTATTGTATTCCCAATATTCCTCATCCATGTTATCATGTTTTGTTTTATCACCTCTTCTCCTGTTTTTATCTCTAGTATCCACTTGTATATCTTTTTGATCCATTGTTTCTCCCCTGCTTTTAATATTTTGTCCAGTACATTCATTCCTTCATCAATTCCGAATATTTCCATATCTCTATCAAAATCTTTTTTATTTGCTTATATTTTAGCCAATTGATATCAATTCTGTCATTTTTTAATTATTCTATAGTTTTTAGTCTAAATCCTTGTACCTTTTTTATTAATAATTTTTCATAGGTAATCCAATTCCCTTGTCTGAATGTTTCTTTATTGTGGTATGCCTCCTGTGGTAAGGTCCATTGGGGTAATTTATTATAATAATGTTTTTTGTATTTTTTTTCCCATACCCTGTACAATTTTTGTATAGAGTGTATGTTAAATCCTTTATCCGCTGTTGTTTCTTCATAACAGAGATATGCGTGCCATCCTTTTTTTAATTCAACTCCTTCTAATTCTAATAATTTGGGATTTTTAAGTAGAATCCAATCCTTTAACCATAATAACACACATGCTTCATAGTATAATTCCAAATCTGGTAAACCTAATCCACCTTTTTCTTTTCTATCTTTTAAGACCTATGCTTTGATTCTAGGTTTTTTCTTATTCCATATGAATTTACTAATATCTTGATTCCACATGCAAAAGTGTTGTTTGGTTAAGTATATGGGAATTGTTTGAAATAAATATAATAATTTTGGCAACACATTCATCTGTATAGTTGCAATTCTACCAAGTAATGAGAGTTGTTTTTTGTCCCAGGTTTCCAGATATTTATTTAGAAAGGATTTTTGACAGAGGTTTTGTGTCATATTATCAATTCCAAGGTTTGTCTCTCCTCAAAATAGTAAAAGAATACAACAGGAAAATGTTAAGCAGGCAGTGATCCAATGTCTCCCCCCCCCCCAAAAAAAAATTGCAACATGTAGCAGCTGCAAGTTACCTTTTCAAATGCTGCAATGAGTAACAGCAATAGCAATAGCACTTTACATTTCTGTACTGCTTTACAGTGAACTAAGCACACTCTAAGCATTTTACAATGTGTTAGCCCATTGCCCCCAACAAACTGGGTACTCATTTTACCAGCCTACAAAAGGATGGAAGTCAACCTGGAGCCCTGTGTGATTGAATTCACAACATTATGGCTACAGTACTGGCATTTAACCACTGCACCACCAGGGCTCCAATAAACAGGAACAAATACATTTTTAAAAAGTAACTTTTCAAGCACTGTTCTCTCCCTTGTGTTTGCTTATAACGGGGCTTACCTAAGAACAGGAGCACAGGAGAGCCGAGTCTGTTCATAAGAGAGTGTGAGAAGGAAGCTAAAAGCTGCCTCACTCTCTTCCTTTACCAATCATGATGTGAGTGATCAGAATTGCCAGGTAATGGTGACACTGTAATAAACCACCCAGGTCAGTGGATAACCATGCTCACAAGTGAGGAAGAGGAAAGGCAGTTGGAGGCCCCTAGAGTAAAGGGCACTGGGTTGTGGTCAGCAATGGAATGGAGCATTGAAGACAGCCTACCCAAGGCCTCCCAAAACCTATAAGCTTATCGCACAGCACTTTGAAGAATGGGAACGGAACAGAACGGAGCAAAAATGCATTTTACTGCATGGGAGAACACCGACGGGAGTCCCCAATCCGTTCCCCAGCCATTCCTGGCAGCCGATTTTTGAAGGACTGTTCAAAATCGTCCTTCAAAAATCAGCTGCCAGGAATGGCTGGGGAACAGATCGGGGACTCCCAACAGCATCGGTGGTGTTCTCCCGTGCAGTAAAATGTGTTTTTGCTCTGTTCCGTTCCCTTGCATTCTATTCCATTCCCGTTCCTTAAGTGCCGTGTGATAAGCTTACTAGACTCAGACCTGTTTGGGAGTCCATTTGCACTGAACTCAATGAAACTTCCTTTTAAGTCAACACTGTAAACTATTGCATGTATATAATAGCATCCTAAGTGTTGTCATAGAGGACAGGAGAAAAAGAGGTTGACCATTACCAGATGGATAGACTCAGTCAATGAGACTGTGGCTAGGAGCCTGAAGGAACTATGCAGACAAGGGGTCTTAGAGATGTCTGGTCTACGGGGTCAGAATTAGTCAAAGTCGACTCAAAGACAGTTAACAACAACAATGGCATCAAGGTTGCTTGGGTGTGTGTATACTAAGTAAAAAGAATTCAGTATAACCGCAGGCTTGGCAGACTAAAGCCTTGAGTAGAAAACAAACAAAACTACAAGTTTAAACTGCCCTTGGAAAAGAGGCAAGAGAAAATAGCACAGAGTTTGACTTCTGCCCAAAAAGTAATTTTTTAAAAAGCCAAATGCACACCTGTAGGGACCGGGAGGAAACTCCAGAATCTGGGCAGAGCTAGGAAGCATTGCTTTTTTTGGGGGGGGGGGACTATAATTCCCAGCATGGTAACACTACAAAAAGGCCCTCTTTCTGCTTACCACCTACTTCACTTCAGACGGACACAGAAAAAGGGCTCTGAGGATGATTTCAACAGACAGTAGAGTTCATATGGGAGAATGATTCTCTTCAGTTTCATTAAAAGACATTAAAACTAATTCACTCTGTCCTTAATTCCTCCTCTACATCCACCTCCACCACCCACATTCTCTCTTGATTTTCTAAATGTCTGGACCAGGTTCTGGCTGTGTCTGCTTTTTGGTAATGGCCATCCAGCAACTGCAGCCAAACAGACTGTGTAAACACGAGCAACCTGAAACTTTTAAATAAAGCAGCACTGAACTAACTGCACAAATATCTTTTTCACAATAATCTGCTTGCTGTCTTTCATGGGTTCACTAATGACTTTTACCTCCTGTGGAAATTTAGGCACTTGCCTCTTTGCAGTTTTTCAAGGTTAGAAAAATGTCAAAAAACTGCCCCCCCCAACTTCAGTGAGTTATTATATTTGTTTATTTAGTGACGGGTGTTGTTTTCTTTACTAAAATTTCAGCTTTATAACATAAAGTACCTGCCAGGAGAAGTCATAGGAAAAAATGCTGAGAAATTTTCTGACATCAAATGCTATGGCAATCAGGACAGCTAAAATATATCCATAGTGGGTTGTTGTTGTTTTTTTAATCCAAAATCATCAGTATAGAAGTACATTAATAATGTCTCCTTCTCCTCCACCTCCTTTGGACCCTGAAGTGGTGCACTCCATCAAGAGCTATGCCATGAACTGCTGCTGATTCTCTAGCTGTCAGATCTCTTTCAGCTAACTGTTAGATAAGCAAACAACTCTGCTGAAGCTTGGGAGCATACTGGAGTGACATGCTCCTAGAAGCATGACATAAAATTAAATCTGAGTGCTGCTTCTGTTTTCTGCTGCCACCAGGTAAGCCCATGAAGGTTCAACTACAGCTGGTAGGGTTGTATGTCAATGCAAAGTAGATCAACAATTTGCTAAGGACCATCTCACTTCCAGTGGTAGTTGGTGGCTCCCATGTAAGTGTGAAAATGAATCTGCTCTGGGTCTTAGTGTAAAAACCATAAATGAGTTATCCAAAATACTAAACCTATCATGGGAGCCACCAACCTTCCCTGCTCACACCTGAAGCCATGTTTGGCCTCCAAGACAGGTTTTATATACCTGAATGTTAGCCAGAGCCCCTCAATTTTATTTTATTTTATTTTGCTTTATTTGGCTTTTAATATTTCAGTGGCCGCATGGTCAGGCAAGACCACATGGCATTTTAAAATTGAGAAATCTTTCTTCCCCCTATGACCCCCTGCCTGTAGCCCTCCCTTCCTAGAGAATTGCAAATTCCTGAAATTCCTCTGAGGTGGCTATGACTCACTCATGCGAGGACCAAGAACACAATAAGCCAGCTAGGGCAAGGGAATTGCCTGAGGAGAAAGGTGAATACAGCCCAAGATTGGCTCTGCCTAAGACCATTAAGGTAACTAGGAAACAAATATCCCGCTTTGTCTGCACTCTCCACACCTCAATAGCTCTGAGACCAACCCCTTTGTCCAATCTAGCTAGACAGGAAGACCCACAATAGATAATCCCATCCTGGCCTTTGTGTGATTGTTACAGAATAGCCTAGAGGAGAGATTTTGGGTATATAATGACCATCCCAGGTCCACTCAGTGCTGCCATTTTTGGGTGCATGCTGGAATCTCTGTCCTTCTTCTGCCCTAAAGTGCGCCCACGACCTTCATCCCTGACGGTCGTGCCATCCATCGAACACAACCATCGCCATGGATCCGAAGACACAGGAGCGTCGGGCATAGGTAACTTTTCCATCCCTTCCCCCTGGACCCTCTTTCTCTCTGAGCCATTCCAGTCTCCTTCCTTTTCTCCTTTAGTGTGCGAGTGTGTGTGTGTGTTGATGCTAATATTGTTAATAAATATTTGGGAATTGTAGTTCTACGTCTCAGCGCCTTCCTTAACCAATATCCATCCTTCTGTATACATTTGGTGAAGATCCCTGGGCATAAGTTAGGAGTGCCCTCTCGTAATTTGAGCTAATTATAAATTCCCCTGAAGAGCATTTATCCTAACACTGAATATCTGCCATGGGACAGTTGTGTGTCACAGATGATTCTGGGATCATTCTAGGCCACACCACCATCATAGGAATGTTTGGTGAGGACTCAGGAGAGAGCCTTCTCAGTGGCTGCTTCTAGGTTGTGGAACTCTCTCCAGTGGAAGCCTTGGTTGCCCCCTTCTGCTCTTTCCTGTGGCAGGCAAAGACCTTTTTATTTAGGCAGATTTTTAGTACTTAAATGATGTGGCAGTAGGGCGTTTTCAATGTGATATGATGTATTTTTATCTTTTAAATTATATTTTAAAGGGGCTTTATGTTTTAAAGGGGCTTTTAAACTATATGTGTGTGTGTATATATATATATATATATATGTTTAATTGTCTGAAATCCTCTATCATGGTTTACACTATGCAGCTTTACATATACTTAGCTATGTAGCAGAGGCACTAAAGGGCAGTTCCCATGCCTAGCCATTCAGCAGAGAAAAAAGGGGTTGTGAGTGTTAATGAATTGCAAATATGTGTAACAGGGCATCAGCAAGAACCACCCAATGTACTTCGGGCTCTACTGATGTGCAACGACATTTCCTAGCAAGTGTCCTCATGCACATTGTTCCCATTCTGCATTGGTCATTTCACTGACTTTCCTACTAGTAACGTAAAAGCAGTCTTTTACTGAATATGGACACTATTGTTGTTGTTAATTGCCCTTGAATCATCCCCGACTCATGGCAATTCTGTAGATGAGACATCTCCAACACCTTCTATCCTCCACTGTACTGCTTAGGTCCTGCATATTCAGGACCGTGACCTCCTTGATTGAGTGCATGATTTGGCATGTGGTCTGCTTCTCTTCTACCTTCTACCTTTTCTAGGAGTTTATCACATGCACTTTTCAGCCCAATCCATGCATGGGATGGGATTGGGATGGAATGGGGGAAAACGAGTGTTACCATACATGAAATTGCTGCTGCGCTGCCGGCTGACCACCACCCATCCCTGATCCAGCCTCTGATGGCCGATTTTGGTACTATGGAAGCTTTCTGTAGTACCAAAAGCGGCTGGGAGAGGCCAGATCGGGGACGGGTGATGGTCGGCCAGCAGCGCAGCAGCAATTTCATGTGTAGTAAAACTCATTTTTCCCTGTTTCAGCCTGATCCCATTCCGTGCACAGATCGGGCTGAAAACTGTGTGCAATAAGCTTCCTAGTATTACTGTCTTTTTAAGTGAGTTATGTGTTCTCATGATGTGGTCAAGGTACAACAGCCTCAATTTCATCATCTTGGGCCTCAAATATACAGCCCCAAAGGGCCGTCATTGGGCAGATCCAGGGGTGAGGCATGCACATGATTCACGTCACCAGATCGCTCTAAGGCAGGGGTAGGCAACTGTTCCCCTTTAAGGGCCGAGGGACTTCAGCTCCCAGAAGCCTCAGCCACGTTGGCCAATAGTCCCATGTTGGCCAATAGCTCCGGGATTCTGGGAGCTGAAGTCCCTCAGCCCTTAAAGGGGAAAGGTTGCCTACCCCTGCTCTAAGGCCAAGTGAAGGCCACGCCAGTGCCACTGAATGTGGCCCAAAGGCAATTGCGAAAAGAGCAGTTTCTTGCCACTCCTTATGCAGCCAGTTCAGGACTGTGGAGGCTCCTTTAGCCCCATTTGCTTTACCCCTTGTCTTCCAGGGATAGTTCAGGATTGACCTGTTCTACAACCCATTTGTTTGTCTTTTTGACCATCTACAATATCCTCAGCAGTCTTCTCCAGGACCACATCCTTTCTTTGGACATTGTAGAACTGTCCAATTCAAATTCCTGCAGACATGTGTGCACTTATGAAGACAAAAGTCCCCAATAGAATTCTGACCACCAATTTTAAGAACTTTTGTAAAATTGGATTTTATCTGAACTCTGTATTAAATTATTGTAAGTGACTCCTTTTACTTTTCACCATACCTCAGTCATGCCTCCTCTCTTCTCTGGGATCTGGTGATATTGGGGCTCGATGAATTGGGGAATACAGACAATGGCAGCACCAATTAGAATAAGTTGGGCCACTCAGAAAAAGGGCTCACATAGCCTTTGCAGACTGCCAGAAATAGTGCAAATTGAGTCCACTTTAACTGCCCTGACTCAGTGCTAGCGAATCATGGGAACTGTAGTTTATTGTGGCACCAGAGCTCTCTGACAGAGAAGGTTCAATGTCTCAGAAAAAAATTCCCATGATTCCCTAGCACTGAGCCAGGGCAGTTAAAGTGGGCTCAATTTGCACTATTTCTAGCAGTCTGCAAAGGCCCATAATCTCTCATCCCTTCCAAAATGTGGGATCTAGCACTGCACCCTTGCAACTCTTTCATAGTGAATTCTGGAGTCATATTCTCTCAGAAAAGCAATCCTGAGATAACAGCGTCTAGATCTTAATTGAGTAAATGAGCCTTTGATTTCACATTAGTTCACATACTCTGCTTTCCCAGCAGCCCATTTGTTCCTTACTGACCCGAAGATTTGTGCAACAGCCAGAGGCAAGTGTAGAATCTGGGGGAGAGACACTAGGCCCAGCACCATCCGGCCTAGAATAAGAAGGGTGGGATTCGGGATTTTATGTTCTGTTTAATATATTTGTATGGAAATTGTAATGTTGTAAGCCGCCCTGATTGCTCTGCAGAGGGGCGGGATATAAATTATTATTATTATTATTATTATTAGAATGGGAAATATTTGGGAGGCCCTTGCAGACTCCTTGAAAGATCCAACACATGTGGTTTCAAAGAGATAATCTAAGGATATCTGCTTATACCACTGAAAGCTACTTCCTTTTCAAAGTCTTCGTAAACAAAACTTAAAGGAGAGTATCCCAGAGTAAGTCGTTTAAGGATAATAGCAAAAACAAATGCTAGAAACTGACACTAAAACATCATTCAAACAAAGTCCATGTGCAACTTGACTGAGAAGGCTCACATTAGAAAGATGTGTAATAACAGTGTATGGGATCCACACTAGACACCCACTTTTTAACTGAGAGCTGGGTTTTTATTTAATCTTAGGATGATTAATTTAAGTCCTTAAATTTTGCTGGTCTCCAAACACTGACTCTGAACAAAGAAGTAACTGAATGATGGTCTTCTACGCCAATGTATTTTTAATCTAATCATTTTTGTATTAAATTAGTCATTTCCAAGTAAGAGAGAGTGATGTAACCCAGCTGCAAAAGGCTCAGGCAAAAAACCACTTGGCTAATAAGGCATTCAGAGCATTGCATGTTCCAGATGAATGTCCAGAAAATGAGACTCTGGACAGGACTGATCAGAGGGATTAAGTATGGTTCTGCTGAAACTGGGCATGATTACTAAAAGGGGATCTCTTAAAACTTTTTTAAGCACCAGAGACACAAAGCACTGCTATATTTATGTGAAGGCATTCTCCCTCATGTAATTAACAGCTGAAAGTGAGGGAGGAGGAAGAAGAAGAGGATGACGAGAGACCCATGAGCTGGTTCTGTCTCCTACTACCCGACAACCTAACTCTTGCACTTCACATTCTGGGAGAAGGTTTACACTATGAAATGTTTGCAGGCAGGTTAAAAAAGAAAGTGCAAAAGCAGGCTTGCTGCTGAACATAAAGAAGACAAAAATAATGACTACAAAAGATCTACATAAATTCATCCTGGACAATGAGGAAATCAAAATAGTAAAAAGAATTCCTGTATCTTGGATCAAACATTGATCAGAACAGAGACTGCAGCCAAGAAATCAGAAGAAGACTAGGAATGGGAAGGGCAGCCATGAAAGAACTAGATGAGATCCTAAAGTGTAAAGATATACAACTACAAACTAAAGTTAGAATCATCCAAGCCATTACATTCCCCATCACAATGTATGGATGTGAAAGCTGGAAAGATGAAGGTAGCAGAAAGAGAGTAAGACGTCATGCCAGATGGATAGACTCACATTGAGGCCACAGCCCTGAATCTACAGGACCTAAGTGGCGCAAAAACAGCCCTGGTGGCGCAATGGTTAAATGACTGTACTGCAGCCACTCACTCATAGACCACAAGGTTGCGAGTTCAATACCAGCCAGGGCTGAGGCTTGACTCAGGCCTGCATCCTTCCGAGGTCGCTAAAATGAGTACCCAACTGTTGGGGGGCAATCAGCTCACAGTTGTAAATCCCATAGCGCGATATTAAGCGGTATATAAATGAAGCTGCTTTGCTGCTTTGCTAAGTAGTACAGTGGAGTATAGGGAGGCTTGGAGATGTCTCATCTACAGGGTTGCCATGAGTTGGGAGTCAAGTCATGGGCAGTTAACAACAACAACAAACTCCCTTGGAATGCTCATTTAGGGCCGATACAGACAGCCTGAAACGGGCGGCACAGAGCCGCCCCTGGGAGCAGCAGATCAGGGCCGCAGCAACCACTTGCCATGGCCCCAATCCTCCTTTTTGCCACTCCCAAAAGAGCAGCAAAATGCCGCTCCTTTTGGGGGTGGCAAAAGGCTGCCCTATCAGCAGCCACCACTGCAGCTTTTTTGCACCCTTTTGGCACAACATGTGCACACACTGCGCCAGAGGGCATCCTGATGCCGCGCGCCATGCGGACAGGTACACAACATCAGGACGGCATCAGAGTGGAGTCAGGGTGGCTGGCATGCAGCTGTCCAGCCCCAACTCCACCCCCAGACCGGCCCTTTCTGCCAGTCTGCATAGCCCCTTAGTTGCCTCTATGCATTCAGTGAACACACAGAAAGGTTTGCATGGCTGCATGAACTAAATCCATCCAATGTCTGGACCACACACTGCCTTGCCTGAGAAATATCTGATGGACATACTCTAGGGATTCTCTGCACATACAGATGTGCATGTGAAGAGGTCCTACATCTCCAGGAGATGGGGAAAGTGGTGTACAGTTCAGGAAGTGGGCAGAGTTAGCCCATCCCATCCCATAATTCTTTCCATATATTCAGTGAACATGTGAAGAGTTATTATGATGAACCTCTCCTATTGTCTGGACTCCTGTTGGCTGCTATTGTCCTCTTTCCTCCTCAAGAGATGACATATTTGCTGGAATCCTGCTGGAATCTTAGGTACAGAAAAAGCTGGACATTTTTGTTTGATGCAGAATGTCTGTATATGGATGTATGACATGTAATGATGTGCATGTAATTGCAAACGGAGCAACATATGCATTTGACTATGTGTTTGTTTGCACAGTTGGTGTCTTGGTTCAGTTGTGTAATGCTGCCATTCAACATGAGGGCTGAGTAACACAATTAAAGCACAACTGTACATGCAGAGATTTATGCTATAAAATCCTGATGTGGGATCTCAGACAATCCTGTTGTTTTGTTGCCATTCCAGATCTATGAGTGGAATAGCCTATCAAACATTCCATGAACTTCTAATATCAAAAATTAGGATAAAGCTGAAGAAAAAACACAAAACCAATCATCATGCTGAAATACTATCTGAAGAATATCCCAGCAATATTTAAAGAAAAAGTGAGAAATAGATTTGCACTATTAAGTCTAATTGAAAAGGAGCCGGAACACTATGATTAGAAGCCAGGGATATAATAAAGGGGGAATGCAGAAAGACACTGTGTAAAAAGAAAGAAACAAATGTGGGGTATTTCCTAAGTCTTCAGCCTTTTTAAGGAAACAAAAATATTTAAAATATGAAAGCCAAGCCTGTTAGAGTCTGGCTTTAAAACAGCAGAGTAGCAGAAGTGTGACTTTGCCTAATTATGCTTCCCTAAGAACTGATGCTGGCTGAAAAACAACGAACATGAAGTTTGTAGTTTTAAAAATCAAGGCTTTAATTTATAGTTACATAAAAGGCTAATTCCTAATCTAACTAGTGAATAGTTCAGATAGAGAGAAATATTTATCTAACCATCTTGCCAAACAAAGATGAGAGAGCAGGAAGATGGAACAGCTCAGATGAAAATCTTGAGAGAAATACTGTTAGTCCCAAAGAGGGTATGATCTAAGTCACTTGGTAAGTTTGAATGAGAGAAAAAGAGGGAGGAGTTTGCAAGCAGAAATCCCTATCTATTTAAGGAGGGAGAAAGAGAATGCAAAGATCTTCCTACAATTCCCTTCTCATTCTCTTGGACTGACGTCAAGGATCTTCATCCCTTTACGTAGTCTGGAACTGATCTCTCAGTAGAGATTTAATAAGGATGTCTGCAGTCATCACTTCAGTGTTACAGTATTCTAACTGGACAAGTCCATTTCGACACATCTCTTGCACCTTGTGGAAGACAATATCAATATTCTTCTTGAGTGGCTTTTCACTCTCAGAAATCTTGATACAGCTTTGATTATTTTGCATCAAACTGGTTGGTTTGGGCTCTGTTATCCCAAAGTCCATAAGTAAGTTGTGCAGCCATTTTATTTTATCACATGCTGCCTTTGTTGAAACATACTCAGCACCAGTAGAAGAATCTGTAATTGTGGATTGCTTCTTACTTGTCCAACTTGCAGCTCTTCCACCATAGAAGATTAGGTTTCCGCTGGTTGATTTTCTGACTGCCAGGTCTGCAGCCCAGTCTGCATCCATGTAGGTGATCAGTTGTGGTTGGGCACAGGCTGGCAGCATCAATCTGTGATTTGCAGTCCCTTTTTAAGTATCTGGCAACTCTCTTCACTGCAGTGAAATCTCTTTCGGTCAGAGAGTTGACCATTCTGCATAAGATACTGACAGCATTTGCAATATCAGGTCTGGTGAAATTGGCTATGTATAGGAGTTTTCCAACTGCAGTCCTATATTTGTCTCCATTTTTCAAAGGTTCAGATCCTTTAGTGTCCTTTAAGAATCCTACTTCCATTGAAGTTGGCATAGATTTGCATCTTTCAGGCCAAGACAGTCCAGAAGATCCATTATTCCCTGCTTCTGATTAAGGAAGAAACTTCCATCACTGCTTCTTTATATTTGCACTCCAAGATAGTGTGAGATGTCTCCCAAATTCTTGATCTCAATCTTTCTTGAGATTCTGGATTATCTCTTCACTATCTGCTTTGTCCTCACTGCACTGGATCAAATCATCAACATAACTTGTGATATAAGTCCATTTATTATTCCTGAATCTCTTATACACACATTTGTCAACAGTGCCAGGAGTGAACCCCTCTTTGATAAGAAGCTGGTTCAGTTTCTCATTTCATGCTCTGGCGGCCTGTTTTAAACAATAAATGCTCTTTTGCAATTTGCATACAAGATGTTCCTTTCCAGGTACTTGGAATCCTGGAGGTTGTTCCATATATAGTTGTTCAGACAGATCATCACAGAGAAAGGTCCAGATGTCCAGATATTGAACATTCATTTTTTGTAGGCTGCGACAGCTGGGAGAGTTCTGATGGTTATGTGTGTGACTACTCCATCAAAGGAGTCCTCACCATATTGTTGATCGTAGCCTTTAGCCACAAGTCTTGCTTTGTATCTCTCAATCTCCCCTTCTGCATCTTGCTTTGTGGTAAAAACCCATCTACAGCCAATTGCCCTTTTTCCTTCTGGCAATTCTGACAAAGTCCATGTCTTGCTTTTATATAAAGATTGCATCTCCTCACTTGCAGTTGCACTACTTCTCAGAATCTGTCTTTGGCAGTCCCTTGATCTTTTTCCAATCAGAGGGTTTTGGAATTCTTTCCTCTGTGGCTTGAAAAGAGAATCTGTCAGGTGGCATACCTTTATTGGAGCATTCTGACCTTCTCACCTGGACTTGGATACCCGGCTCTGCTTCTTGCGTGCCATCCAGTTCAATATCGTTAAGTTGGTCCACTGCAGGTGTAGCCCCTTTTGGCTACAAGATCTCTGGAGGATGAAAGAACCCCACATGTTTCAGTTGCTGGTGGGAGTCTTCTTCCACTGTAAATAAGTCTGTGTAGACAGATTCTGGATATTCACTAGTTAGAATCTTAATCTAACTGGTGAATAGCAATAGCAAGTACATTTCTATACCGCTTATCAGTGCACTTAAGCACTCCCTAAGCGATTTACAATGTGTAAGCTAATTGTCCCTAACAAGCTGGGTACCCCAGAAGGATGCAACCCTGAGTCGAGCTTGAGCCCTTGGCTGGTACTGAACCCACAACCTTGCAGTTTGTGAGTGATTGGCTTCAGTACAGGCATTTAACCACTGCACCAACAGAATAGTTCAGGTAGAGAGAAATATTTATCTCACCATCTTTCCAAAGTTCAGACAGCAGGAAGATGGAACAGCTCAGATGAAAATCTTGAGAGACAGTCCCAAAGAGGGTATGACCTAAGTCACATGGATAGTTTGAATGAGAAAGAGAGAGGGAGGAGTTTGCAAGCAGGAATATCTATTTATCTAAGGAGGGGGAAAGAGAATGCAAAGATCTTCCAACAGAAAATAAACAATGGATGACACCTGAAATGCCTCAAGCAGTAAAAGAAAAATGAGAAACAAAAGAAAAGGGAGACAGGAAAAAAACCCAGATCCATGAATGCAATTGTTCAACAATTAGTGTGTAAGGATAAACAGAATTACTTTAATAATCAATTCAGAGAAATAGAAACTGACAAGAAAAAAGGAAGAACAAGGGACTTCTTCCACAAGATCAAAGGGAAATTTAAAACAAGGGCAGTTTTACCCACAAAGGTGGGGGGCTTGGAAAGCCTGCATTAACCATAGCAGTCTATCTTTAATATGTTGGGGAATGTTATTTTTGCTTGCGAGAGGATAGGTAACCTCTAGGACTGGAACCACATTTATATACCAGTACTAGCTGACAGAGACTCCAGGCATCGGTGAACTAAAAGGACTTTCATTTGGAAGAACTATGAAAGGACATGCACACTAGAATAATTCACTCTAACATCCAGCATTCAGAGCTAACCAAAAAGGAAATGGGAAAGGAGATAGCAGAGACTGAGGATTGGTATGTGGGTGATATCTACCAGTCTTGAAGACTGGTCCACAGAAAGCAGGAATGGCTCAGATGGGAGTCTTAGGACAACAATCACAGAGCACAGCTAGAGGGTCGGCTGTATGCAAAGAGGCTAGCTTTTTCTACCCCCATTTATACCTTAAAACTAGCCCCAGACTAAAGGTGATTTCATGAGAAACAAAGACTTAATAGCTCTTCCAAAGGACTGAAAAGGGGATTCCGAAGTGGTGGATTGTTTTGTTATATAGCCAATGAAAAAGGGTCAGTTTGACTGATGGTGGCATTGTTGACTAAACAAAGCAGTGACAGGATCTGGAGCATCCAAAACGTGTGGACAGGAAGCGTACTTGGGAACACAAGTGGGGAGTAAAGGGGGAATGCCGCTGTGTTTGATCTGTCAGTGAGAACCCATCCTTCGATTTCTGTTTCAATAGGAAATGCAAAGAGTAAGGGGGAGGATTGCATTTGTTAGCAAACTCCTTTCATCATTTCTGTTTTCTCACCTGAGCCATCTGCATATCTTGGATGCCTCATTCATGTACTACCTTTGGTGTTTAAAGGTCATCGCAACCTCAAAAGCACATGCTGGCCTCCAGATGTGCAATATAAAAATATAGAGGTATCAAACTGCATTGTGGGGATATTAGGGTGCTTACAACAAGGATGTACTAAAATCAGAAGAAAATATAGTAAATGACCAAGAAGAAATAAAAAGATGATGGAAGCAATACACAGAAGAGCTATATGAAAGAGATGAAAGGATGAATGACACATGGGGAAAACAATTATATGAAGATGAACTCCAAATTTTGGAAAGTGAAGTGAAAGCTGCACTTAGAGAAATTAAGAAGAATAAATCACCAGGAACAGATGACATACCAATAGAACTGTTACAATCCACAGAGACAGAACCAACTTTAGTTTTGACTAAAATCTGGCAACAAATATGGAAAGCAAAACAGTGGCCCACAGATTGGAAATGATAAATATACATTCTCATCTACAAAAAGGGAGATACAAAAGACTGAAGCAACTACAGGAATATTGCATTAATCTCCCATGCATAGATTACAGATTACATAGATATAGATTAAATCAAAGTCTTGGATTGCATAGATCATGAAAAACTATGGACCACTCTTAAAATGATGGGAGTGTCACCATACTTGATTGCCCTGACTTGTAACTCGTACTCAGGTCAAGAGGCTATGTAAAAATAGGGTGGTTTCCAATTGCCAAGGAGGTCAGGAAAGGCTGCATTCTATCACCTTACTTGTTCAATTTATAAGCAGAAAATATCACACAGGGAGCAGGTTTAGACTTGGAGGGAGGAGGAATAAAGATTGGAGGAAGAGATATAAACAATTTAAGATATGCAAATGACACCATACTATTAGCAGAAAACTACAAATACTTGGAACAATTACTAAAGAAAGTCAAAGAAGAAAGTGCTAAAACAGGCCTAATGCTGAAAATTAAGAAAACAAAAATAATGACCATGGAAGACTTACATAAATTCAACCCAGATGATGAGGAAATTGAAATAGTTAAAGATTATTGGGTCAATCATTGGGTTAATCATTGACTAGAATGGAAACTGCAGCGAGGAAATAAGAAGACTAGGGAATTTATCACACGGGAGAAATCCCGTGCAGAAACAGGGTTTTAAATTGGAAAACCCCCACAAAAGCGGGCAGATTTTCAGGCAATGTCGCTGTTAAAATGGGGTTAACCCGAACGGAAAGTAGTCAGAAACTGCTTCTTTTTACTTTCGGAAAATCCCGAAAGTAAAAAGAAAGCAGTTTTTGGCTACTTTCCGTTTGGGTTAACCCCATTTTAACAGCAATGTGTGTGAAAATCTGCCCGCTTTTGCGGGTTTCCCCCACCTTTTAAATCCCATTTCTGCACGGGATTTCCCCCCGTGTGATAAACTCCTAGGACTGAATCATAGAATCATAGAATTATAGAGTTGGAAGAGACCACAAGGGCCATCCAGTCCAACCCCCTGCCGTGCAGAAACTCCCAATTAAAGCATCCCCAACAGATGGCCATCCAGCCTCTGCTTAAAGACTTCCAAGGAAGGAAAGACCTCCAAGGACTGGGAAGGACAGTGATGAAAGAACTAAAGATCATCAAGTACAAAGATCTAACACTGAACATTAAAGTTAGGATTGTCCAAGACATTGTATTCTCCATCACCATGTATGGATGTGAGAGCTGGAGAGTGAAGAAAGCTGATAGAAAGAAAATAAACTAATTTGAGATGTGGTACTGGAGAAGAGTGCTGAGGATACCATCGACAGCCAAAAAGTCAAACCAATGGTTCCTTGAACAGATAAAGCCAGAACTCTTTCTGGAGGCCAAGATGACTAAACTGAGACTGTTGTATTTCAGCCATGCCATGAGAAGGTATGACTCATTAGGGGGGAAAAACAATGCCAGGAAAGGTGGAGAGTGGTAGAAAGAAAAGGAGACCACATACTAGATGGATAGAACTAATCTAGGAGACCTTGGCCCTGAGCCTGAAGGACTTGAGCCATGTAGCTGAGGACAGGGGGGCTGGGAGATGTCTCATCCACAGGGTCACCATGAGTCAAAGGTGGCTTGGGGGCGGATAACAACAACAACATCTGACATTTGCTAGTATTCCAAGTACTAACCAGGGCTGATTCTGCTTAGTGTCCACAATCTGGCAGGATCTGATACCTTTAGGTTATTTAGGCCACTTAGATAATCTTTATAAATCCCATTCTCTGTTACTTTTCCAATTCCAGCATTAAAACCTCCTTCAAAAAACTAAGATGCAATGAAAATATAAGAAGTAGCTGACCTCCAGAAATAGGTCATAGCAACAAAAGACTGGTTAACACTTCATATATGAGAAATCTCCATTCAGGCAAGACCGAGGAAGTTCAAGGAAAAAGCAAACTTCAACAGTTAAGATCTTAACAGTTTCTGTTTTTCTCAGAGTGCACACTGCAGAACTCATTCTATGTGTTCCCCTGTAATGGCATCACCACTCTGTATCATTTAGGTAAAAGAAACTTTTATCTTCATTAAATCATACTTAGTATTGCTAAATATTCTGACTGCTTAATTTATGAAATAGTACACAGTAAATCTAATCTTAATCATTGTATAGTTTAATCTCTATATCTATACATTGAAAGCTACATTACATATGTTTAAATATTGTTATGTTTATTTTAAAAATCTATACAATCACACTACATTAGAAAATGCAATGGAAAGTAATCTATATACATTTGGATTTTGTATTTCCATGTGCGAGTTACAAAATTGGAGTACTTTGTCAGGCAAATACTTTGTTTGCAGCTAAATCTCAGTCAATTCAAATTAATATTTTGCTGTTGTTTATGAACACATTGTGCTCTCTCCTACTCTCTCACTCTCTATATACATACATATAGGTGTGTGTATGTGTTTCTGTAGGGTTATTGTTGATCACATAACTATGTGTGTATGTTTATATGTGCAATTGTTTGTGTGCATATCAAGTTATGTGAGCCACAATAACCCAACTGCATCAAACAAATGGAGAATAAGACCACAGTCAAAAGTAAAATTATGAAGTGTTATATTTCTCCTCTAGCAACACACTCCTCCCATGTGATTCTGCTTGGTTCTCAGTTACACATCTGTATTATTCTTTATATGGGATATAAATTGCTCCCCAGCACACAGTATTCTGCCATTTAGTCATTAATCTCAGAAATGTGATTTTCATCTGACATAATTTCCGCCATGTCAGAATAACAGCCTTTCAGAACTGGAAGCCATTGAGTTTGCTACTTGCCTGCGATTGATCATCTTGTACACCCAGGGCAATTGCAATCCATTTTTTAAAATGCAATCCAGTCCAATGCCTCATACTCCCAAAGAGTATAGGAAAAGCATGGCCTCACATTTCCCAATTTTCTTCTCTGTAAGATAACAGTCAAACTGTTAGTAACTTCTCTCTCACACACACATAGAATCAGTTGGAAAATAATTGTTCTAAAATTTCACATCACAAACTTTCCCCAAAATAGTGAATAGCCCAAGCCATATTAGATGCCTATGAGCACAAGAAGAACCAATGCAATCATGACTACATGTGATTGCCAATAAAGGGAAATAATGACAAAATAAATAAATAAATGGTGTCCCCTTTTGGTTTTTACTCTTTCCACCCAATAAAATACAGATTACACACAATCCTCCTTGCCTATGTTTCATATATTCTTATGCATTCAGTCAACCACAGAGTGCTCTTTCCAGATTTTGTTTTGTGTTAGTAGATTTAGGGTGGAAAATAATACACAATATAATGTGCATTTTTCTACAAAAGACATATTATTTTATGTTTTTAGAGGAGGAGAGAACTTTATTTTCAATAATAAAATTATTATCTTTATTATTACTATTTAATAACATGATTATAATGACAACCAGAATTCACTTGGGAACTTGGAGCCTTTACAGACTGCCAGAAAAAATGCAGCTTGAGGCCACTTTAACTGTTCTGGCTCAGTGCAAGGGAAATCATGGGAGTTGTATTTTTTTTCTAGGACATTGAGCCTTCTCTGTCTGAGAGCTCTGGTGCCACAATAAACTACAATTCCCATGATTCCTTAGCACAGAGCCAGGACAGTTAAAGTGGCCTCAAGCTGCATTATTTCTGGCAATCTGTAAAGGCCCTTACTCATCATAACTGGACTTACATCTGTGGGAAATGGAATGGAGCAGGTCTATAACATCCATAGGAAGCAAGAGGATGCCATTGCATAACTCCATATGGCAGCAAGTGAAGTGACTGATGCACAGTGAGGCCAATGCACAACAGGACAGATGCACATTGGGAACAACATGCATCAGGACCAATGTGCAATGGCATATTGGGAGACAGACTAGGGTTAGGGAGCACCAGTGCACATTGGTAGAGTCTGATGTGTATTGAGACACTCTTGCAGGTGCCTTGATGTGTACCTTTGCAGTTGACTGACAGAGCCTCTGCTACATAGCTCAGTATGTGTAAAGTACTATGATAGGGAATTCTGGCCAATAATAATAATTTCAAATGGACTTACAAAATACTTTGACATTGTACAATGTTTCTGTTGCATGGCACTGCTGTACCATATCCTCACAGGCAAACATTTATGATACAAAGAGGGGCTATTGGATTCCAGCAGAAAATTATGTACATAGAAGGGAACCATTAACAGTTAGCCCTTAGATAGCAGACTGAACAGGCACATGGGTCACCTGGTCCCAGTCCTCCCATAATAGATACATGCATTGTATATTTTTTAAAAAACAATGACATTTCTAAATGCATCATGTACCAAATCTGCATTCTCTTTTGTCCTCTTCTTTTGATGTATGAGGTGGCTTAGTGGTAAAGACATCAATTCTGACGATCGGAAGATGGGAAGGTTGGCAGTTTAAGGCCTGGGTGCTGCATGATGGGGTGAGCTCCTGTTGCTAGTCCCAGCTTTTGCCAACCTAGCAGTTTGGAAGCATGCAAATGCAAGTAGATAAATAAGTACCACTTTGGTGGGAAGGTAACAGCATTTGGTGCAGGCATGCTGGCCACATGACCACCAGAGCAGTCCCTGGACAAAGCTGGCTCTTTGGCTTGGTAACGGAGATGAGCAGCACCCCCTACAGTCAGTTACAACTAGACATTCATGTCAAGGGAAAACCTTTACCTTTACCTTTAAGAGGCCATACTTTTCTCTAGCTCTTTATTTTTTATTGGATCTATGAAAGCGCCTCCTGGAAGGCTTTTCTGGATGTTCCTTCCTAACCTTGCCTCTTGAATTGCCACTCCAATTTCTACTGCTCACTTCCTTTTCCTTCTAGTGAACAGCCCCTTCCCTTTTCTTTTGGGGAAGTTGAAAGAAATTTAGAATGCTCCTGGCTATACAGTCCATGACATCCTGCTCTTCCTTGGCCACTATTGCCACCAATTATATATTGAATTATATCATGGGCTGACTGTATCTTTAGTAAGGAGGTAACAAGGGGTCAGTTGAGCCATAGTGTCCTCAAGGCAGTAAGAAAAGTCGCACATTACCTGTGGCACCATCACACTACACACACTATCTATCTGTTTATGCATTAAAATATGATGTGTTATCTGTGGAGTGAATTAGATCCTCTCTCCCACAATGGGATTTCTTTGACATTTATTAGGCCCAGAGCAGTACAGTTTTTAACAGAATTAAAAACATCACACACCTGTGTTGGTAATTAAGCCCACATTTATCCTCCAATGATCAATCACAATATAAAACAGATTAAATGTACATAAAATACATAAGTGAGGAAAAATGCATGCTATGACAAATAGACAGCTTTTGACACTTATGTGAGCATGGGTCTCAAATGTATATCAAACTTATTTATTATCTGATGTGATCTGATCTAGTTCTCATGAAAATAGTAAGATTGCATCTGTTTCAGAAAAAAAAAAGTATTTATATGATTAATTATTCCTGTATAGAGTTCCTCTGCATAGAAAATTAAATGCCAGGGAAAGTATTAAGTATTGTAACCTATCCCTTTTCTTGATATGCTAGTTTTCTATAAACAGTTTATATACATAAAAACTGTTTATAGAAAACTAGCATATATATTCCCATGCAGAAAGTGTGGCGGTACACTTTTCAGGCTGAAATCCTACAGTCTAGACACAGTGTTACCACCTTGTTGAGAACTAGGCCTTGATATCTATGGATGTCTTAGTCCTCCACTAGATTGTGTAAAGACCATGCTGTGGAATTTCCTCATAAGCCTTGAGTTGATTCATAAATGAGTTTTGTTTAAAATGTCCAGCTGTGGAGACTTGGCAAGGGGGCTGCCACACATACCACAAGCACTAACTCAGTTGTCACTTGGAGAATGAAGCTTTTACACAACTTGGCTTGCCTCTGATTAATGATGTACCTAAACATGTCTGCCTAAGAAATGCATACAAATGGGTTAAGTGGGTTTTGTTCCCAAACAAAAACATGCCTAGGAGATACAAAAAACAATAAACTATTTGGGGAGGGGAAAAGCCCTAGGAAAGAATTCCTCCCCCCCCCCCCCGCCCCATAGCCTCTTATATTCTATGAAGTTAGGAGACACATGCTATGCCTGTTGCCACACTGCAGAGTTAATACAGTTTGGCATCACTTTAACGGTCATGGCTCCATCCTATAGATTCCTGGGATTTGTAGCTTGTTGAGGTACAGTGGGACGCAGTGGCTCAAGTGGTTAAGACACTGACTCTGTTGATTGCAAGACTGGAAGCTTGGTAGTTCGAGGCCTGGGCCTAGAATGATGGGGTGAGCTCCTATCACTAGTCCCAGCTTCTGCCAACCTAGCAGTTCGAAAACATGCAAATGCAAGTAGATAAATAGGTACCACTTTGGTGGGAAGGCAAACAGTGTTCTGTGCAGTCATGCTGGCCACATGATCACAGAGTAGTCTCTGACAACGCTGGCTCTTCAGCTTAGTAACACGATGAGCACCGCCCCTATGGTCGCACATAACTTGACAGCCTTGTCAACAGGGAATGCCTTTACCTACCTTACTAACTGTCATGGCTCCATCCTATGGATTCTTGGAATTTGTAGTTTGTTGAAGTGTCAGAGCACTCTGACAGAGAAGACTAAATATCTCACAAACCTAGAAATCCCAGAATTCCATAGTATTGAGCCATGACAGTTAAAGAGGTGTCAAACTGCATTAATTCTGCAGTGTGGATGCTGCCATTGAATGCACAGTGCGCAGCTAAATTTCATTTTCTTTCCTACTCTGAAATAACCTGGATTGGAGTGGACCTACTCTACATGACTGTGTGGTTCCCCATCATGATCATCATTAAGATCATCTTTATTTTCTCATTTCATTTACTAAATTCACCCTTCCTTTTCCCGGGGGGGGGAGCGCATTGGGACGGGGATGTGATGGGGACGGGCGGGGTTTCTCTGCAACGTCGTGTGATGACCCAGGAAAAGGAAGCGTAATGGGATGGGGATGGGCGGGGTTTCTCTGCGACGTCGTGTGATGACCCAGGAAAAGGAAGCGTAATGGGATGGGGATGGGTGGGGTTTCTCTGCGACGTCGTGTGATGACCCAGGTAAAAGAAGCACAATGGGACGGGGATGCGACAGGGATGGCACTGCTTCAGACCCCCATGTGATAAGGTCCTTTTTCTGTTTAGCACTCACCCATTGGTGGTGGGTGAAGTTATTCAGCAAGGGAAAAACTAGTTGAGGGGAGTTTAAGGCCCCTCTCCTGCACCATGAACCTAATCTAGTTTTAGGCCCTGCACACTTCTGGGGGAAAAATGTTCGTTTATGTGCACGCTGTGCATTTAACACAGCATTTATTCATTATTTCTTAAAAATATTCAAAGGCCAGCATGATGTAGTGGTAACAGAGAACTCTGGAGTTTATCACACTGATAAAAAAAACAAAACCTGGCTTACCTCTCCCGAGTTGAATTTTAATTCAGGAGACAGCAGGGTCCTATTGCATGCATTTTGCTGCTGAATCTGCCAGCCAAGTCCAGCCCGGCTGCAGCCCAGATCCCAGGAGTGCTCTCCAACCATGAGTTTTCTGACATTGAAAAGCTCCTGGGATCTGGGCTGCAGCTGGGTTGAACTCCACCGGCAGATTCAGCGGCAAAACACGTGTGATAGGACCTGGCTGCCTTCCGAATTAAAATTCAACTTGGGAGAGGTAACCTGTTTTTTTTACTGGTGCAATAAGCTCCTTTGACAGAGAAGGCTAGATATCACACAAACATACAAATCCCAGAATTCCATAGTATTGAGCCATGGCAGTTAAAGAGGTGTCAAACTGAATTAATTTGGCATTAATGACTCTGAAGACCAGAGTTCAAATCCCCACTTGGTCATGGAAACCCACTGGGTGACCTTGGGCAAGTCACATTCTCTCAGCTTTAGAGGCAAAGCCGAATTGAACAAATCATGCCAGGAAAACCCAGTGATAGGTTCTCCTTAGTGTCACCATAAATCAGAAACAACTTAAAAGGCACACAACAACAACAACATTTATTCCTTTTTTGCCCTTGAGAGGTCCCAAAAAAACTAAACCTTTTTTTAAAAAATAGATCTTATAAAACAGTAAAACACCCACAGGACTAGAGAAGGGAGGCTTGGTCTTGTGATGTAAGAACCCTAACTACTAGTACAAGGACAACAATAGTACTGTCATTACTGTTTGGATGGAAAAATGGGGAGCAGAGCAGTTGGTATAGTAAAACTGTGTACTCTTTCATTTTCATTTTCATAAACATTCATAGAACGTGCTGAGAAGCTCACAGACCACATCCAAAGCGTAGAAGCTTCACAGTACTACCATACATTAACTCTCTCTTTGAAGTACACCAAGGGAGGAAGAAATCCTTAATTGGGTGGAAATGGATAATACCCCGGTTCTGTTGAGTAAAGGTTGTTCTCAGGGCTTTACTACATAGCCATCAATAGCTTAATGTCTCTATTTTGTTCTTCAACCTTGGACCTCAGCCTTGTGGAATTGTTATTACCTTCTAGCCCTCTATCTACCAAGAGGAATATGATGGCTTTCCAGGTCCCTGAAAGCATTAAAAACCCACTAAATGCATTTTTAAAAATGGACATGGAGAAAGTTAATGATCTAGAACAGGGGTAGGCAACCTAAGGCCCGGGGGCCAGATGCGGCCCCCCCAAGGCCTTTGGACAGGCCCCAGGCCGGTCCTGCCGCCGCTGCCGCCACCGCCATAATGATATTGACTATTGTTGTTATTACTTGTTCTTGGGGTTGTCTTGGCAAAATCTCCACAGGGGGTTTGCCATGGCTTTTCTGGGGCTGAGAGAATGTGCATGCATATTTTTTAATATATATATATATATATATATATATATTAAAAAATATTTTTATTTTTATTTATTTTATTTATTTATTTTTGGTGCTTCGGCCCCCCCAATTGTCTGAGGGACAGCAACCCGGCCCCCGGCTCAAAAAGGTTGCCTACCCCTGATCTAGAAAATACAATACGACTTTTATTGGACTACAGTAGTTTAGATTTCACAAATTTTTGAACTGCACTTGGTTATTCTTTGGGTAAAAATGCAAAAAAGTGAATAGAATGGAATGTACAGGGGTCTGGATGATTAAAGGAACTTCAGAGAGTAGTTATGATGAAAGGGAACAAAATGTTTGTGAAAGAAATGTTACCCACTTGACCAAGATCTGCATTTGCATTGGTTCTGCATTTGTAAAGTTGTACACATTACACATATTCAAAAACAATTCAAACAACACAGTATTTGAAAGCCCATTCTAAAAACCAACATTCTTTTAAAACAGATTTAAAAACATTTTAAAAGCTAATTTTAAAACTGGTTTTAAAGACCAGTTGTTGTTGTTGTTATATGCCTTCACGTTGCCTCTGAATGATGGTGATCATGTCATAGAATTTCCTTTCTAAGATTTCTGCAGTGGAAGCTATTGTCTTCCCAAAGGCTGAGAGAATGTAATTTGCCCAAGGGATTGCTCAGTGGCCTTTCATGTCTGAGCAGGAATTCAAACTGTGATCTCCTGGAGTCTTAGGGGGGTTGCAGACTGTCAGAAATAGTGTGAATTCAGTCCACTTTTAGGGTTAGGGTTAGGGAATCATGGGGACTGTATTTTATTGTGGCACTAGGGTTCTCTGACAAAGAAGGTTCAATGTCTCAGAAAAATAACAATTCCCATGATTCCCTAGCACTAACCCTAACCCTAAAAGTGGACTGAATTCACACTATTTTTGACAGTCTGCAACCCCCCAAAGTCCAACATTCAAACCACTAGTCCACATTATGTATATATGTGCCTTAAAGTTGCCTGTTGACTCATGAAAACCCCATCAATTTCATTGGGTTTTTGAGATGTGGTTTTGCCAGTTCCTTCCTCTGCAATATAGCCTACAGCACTTGGTATTCATTGGTGGTCTCACACCCAAATACTAACCAGGGCTCACCCTGCTTAGCTTCTAAGATCAGACGAAATCTGGTGCCTTGAGGATATCCTGTTGTTATTTGCCATTAAGTAGATAACTTCAACTTATGGCAACTCTATGAATGAAAACCCTCCAAGAGCCCCAGTCATCAACAGCTCTGCTCAGATCTGGAAAACTCAGGGCCATGGCTTCCTTAATTGTCTCTCCTTCTTTTTCTACTGCCTTCCACTTTGCCAAACATCATCATCTTTTTTCAGTGAGTCACAATTTCTCATGATATGTCCAAAGTATGACATCCTCAGTTCAATCAGCTTGGCTTCTTCAAGAACCTGCTAAGAGTTAAAATTAGTAACAAATCCTACTAAATTTGAGCCACCCTTCAAAACAGTTCTGAGGACCCTGCTTGAGAAATGCCAACAACAATTTTGTCAATGCTTTACTGCTGTCTAGCATTTGTTTCTTTATTTATTATGTATGGTTATGCTAGAAATAGGTAAGAATGAATGAAGAAATGGATAAAGAAATTAATAAATGAAGGCAACCAAGATAATAGAAGCAGGTGACCCCCACTGAACATCAGAATACCCTCAGTCACTGGATGGTTGGAAGGTTAGGAACTAAAAAGGCTCTATGAATTTGAAACCTAAACTCATTTTCTTTCTTCTCTGCTGATTATTCTGTGTTTTCAATTATAGGCCATTCCTTCAATCTTGCCTGATTACAGTGCCTTCCTTATCCCAGACTCAGCTTGGATTGTAGAATATGTGGGGTGGAAACCTTGCAAAGATGGCATTATTTGGGGAGCTGTTTCCAGCATATGGAGACTTAATTCTTGCTGCAAGCTGGGGGAGTTCCTAACACAAGTGGAAAATGCACTTCAGCTCTCTGCGGTCTCCCTGTGGCTTGCTTCCCTTGCCGTATTATTTTTGAACGACATGCAAAAGACTGTGTGCTCCTCCTTGCTCCATTTTGCAAATCCAATAACCAAACCTGCCCAGCTTCTGGGTGGTCCTGGAGAAAGGGGAGAAAAGCCACTCTGTGCCAGTGTGATATAACAATAACAATAAACACTGCAGTTGCCTTGGCAGGTCCCCTCAAAATCACTTTAACAATGGGATCTTGATTCCATTACATTCACTTTCCATTTCTTTTTCTGCTTTCTTCAGTCTCAGGTGCTTTTGGATCATGCTGTATGGATCTTAAAATTTGTGATTGTCCTTTAATCACAAGATTGCCCAGTAGCAGTTTCAATGAAGTAGCAACATATGGTCTTCTAGAAGTTGTAGCCAGAATAGCCAATGGTAAGGGATGATATGAGCAAACCCTCTAATATTTCAGAGATGAAAACTTGGCTATATATATATATATATATATAGCCAACTTCAGATTGTAGTCAAGAAGGCAAAAGTTATTAATGAGAAAGAGTGTACTAGCTAGGAAAGGCTGCAACAATTTGCTTTTGCTTGAGTTACAGGGAAGGGCAAAAATAATGACCATAGAGGATCTACATAAATTCAACCTAGACAATGAAGAAATCAAAATAGCAACAGCAGCTACATTTCTACACCACTTCATAATAAACTAAGCAGTCTCTAAGTGGTTTACAACATGTAAGCTAATTGCTCCCAACAAGCTGGCTATTCATTTTAGCAACCTCGGATGGATGCCAGGCTGAATCAACCCTGGAGCCACTGGCTGGAATCAAACTCACAACCTTGTGGCTGAGAGTGAGGGGCTGCAGTACCGGTATTTAACTACTGCACCATCAGGGCTCCTACTGAAATAGTTAATGATTTCCTATACCTTGGATCAAACATTGATCAGAATGGAGACTTGGGGCCTTTGCAGACTGCCAGAAATAGTGCAAATTGAGCCCACTTTAACTGCCCTAACTCAGTGCTAGGGAATCATGGGAAGTGTAGTTTATTGTGGCACCAGAGAAGGCTCAATGTCTCAGAAAAAAATACAATTCCCATGATTCCCTAGCACTGAGCCAGGGCAGTTAAAGTGGACTCAATTTGCACTATTTCTAGCAGTCTGCAAAGGCCCTAAGTCAAGACATAAAAAGAAGAATAGGAATGGGAAAGGCAGCTATGAAAGAACTAGACAAGATCTTAAAGAGTAGTACAGAACACTAAAGTTAGGCCTCATTCCCATTTACAAATAAATCAGTTTGTGATCCGAATCGATGGATCAGTTCAACAGCAGAGCATGGTTCACACTACATATGCCCCGATCACATTTTCTTGTTGTAAAATAACCCACTTGTCGTTCACATTGACTAATGAATTGATTCAAAATAGACCCTCTTCAGACGGCCGGCAAATTTAAAGGGGAAATTTAAATCAATTCCAATCCGCATCCCATTCACACTTGTGCACAATAGATTTATTGTAAAAGATGCGGGGAAAATGAGTGTCAAAAAGACGCATGTTAAATGGGTCTAGCACAGGGGGGCCCTCACCAAACCACTTCAGCGATTTGGCTCAAGTGTGAACAAGGGTCATTTAAACCACTTCAAACCAGTTATCAAACTGGTTTATAACGTAGTGGGAATGAAGCCTCAGAATCATTCAGTCCATTGCATTCCCCATTACCATGTATGGTTGTGAGAGCTGGACAGTGAAGGAAGCAGATAGGAAGAAAATTAATTCATTCAAGATGGGGTGCTGGAGAAGAATGCTGAGGATACTGTGGATGGCCAAAAAGATTTTTAAAAAATAGGTCATTGAAAAGATCAAACCTGAACGCTCCCTAGAAGCCAAGATGATTAAACTGAGGCAGTCATACTTTGGCCACATCATGAAAAGGCAAGACAATAATGCTAGGAAAGGTTGAAGACAGTAGAAAGGAAGGAAGACTGCACACCAGATGGATAGACTCGATTAGGGAGATCACAGGCCCGAATCTGCAAGAGCTAAGCAGAACAGTGGAGTATAGGGGCATTTGGAGATGTCTCATCCACAGGGTCACCATAAGTTGAGGTCAACTCAAGGGCGGCTAACAACAACAATAGGGAAGGGCAAGATTCTTGCATTACCTCCTCTTTCCTCTGCTGAGTTAACTGATGCAAACTACTTTTACACCTTGAATTCAGTTTGCACCAATCCAAGGACAAAGAGGGAAAGTGGGAGGAGGAAAGAGAAATGGGAACATTTAAAAAGTGGCTGAGAAAGTGGAATGAGCATGGTGCTGCCCTTTTCTAGGAGGCTCAGGCAAAAGCAAACTATTGTAGCCTCTCCTAGCTGTCACAGAACATTTTGTGCTGTATGACTGCAAATTGCTTTTTGAAATCAGCAAGAGGAATAAACACATCTTGAGAGCCCTTCCAGTCAAAAGGATCTTTCCATGAGGAGATCCTCTTTGAATCACAGAACTGTGTACAGCTGTCCTGGTTTTCATCTGTGAAATGTTGGAAGTTATGAGAGTTGGCCTTGCACAGGAGACAGTCACGTCAAAGGTCACTACTACATGATCAGCTGAAGAGGTAGGGCGAGTTCTTGATACTGGACCTGAGGCTGAGAAGCCTGAGGATTTCAACTAGCCTTATGAAAGTTGCTGGCATAAGAAGTGACTGCTCAGAACCAATTGTGACCAGGGACAGGTTACTCAGGCCCCCTAGCATGTTCTTCCCCAACTGTTCCCTAGCTTATCCCCTATCTACCAGGCCTGACAGTAGCCCTTTTTACAGAGCTACACTGAAGCTTCTCAGTTTGCCAGTCTCTTCTGTGCTTTTTCTGACCTGCCAACAATACTGCTGTTCATGGACATGGCTCAGGTGTATCCCATCTGACAACCATGGCATCAGTGCTGCAGAGTTATTCCAAGCAATCTAGCATGATGGAATCTAGCATTAAGAAGGAGCAGTCTTATGATATTCAGGAAGTGCCATAGACCTCATGCTCATTGCTCCATAGGATAAACACTCCCTCTACCTCCCCCTGCAAGGTACGTTCTTAACTTATGGAAGACAGATGTGTGCTGAGAGAGCTGTGTGTGTGTTCCTCCTCCTACAGCAGAACACACAGATTGTCCCATACCTGCCAACTTTCCCTTTTAATTCTGTAAATGCATGATTTCCTGGTGTCTTGTTTTCTTGGTGTAAACTGAATTTGTACTCAGTGCTGGAGCTTCTGTCTCTGCAGTGATACGCTGTTAGTTTTGTGGATCAGTAGACAAAGTATAAGCCTTGTAATCTACCAAGACAAATGGAATCCACCAGTGATATGCTAACTACTAATGGCAGCATCTCAACAGCACTGCTTTTGAAGTCCCAGACAAATAGCAAAATTAGGAGGTTTATTGAGACAATAGTGGGCCACTGTACACAATTGATAGACCATATTTAATTGGTTGGGCCATACACAGGACTTCAAAAGTTACTTTTATAGTTACAGCTGTAGGCCTAAATCTAATTATGAGTCCCAACTAAAGCAGACCCCCCCCCAAAAAAAAAATCAGTGGAAATTCTTGTTGATAAGTGCCAGCCATTACTTTGCCTTTGAAGTGACCTGAATCTCATAGTTTGCTTACAAAATGAATGTATTGACCTGTGATTCAGCAGGAGCAAATGGGAGATTTAAATGAAGGGAGACAGCAGATTTTTACATGCAGAAACTTCTGGATATCTGAAAATCCCACATGCTTTAAGAGGCAAAGAAGGAGGGGGAGAAAGAATGCTGAAATCTTCAAACTACAATAAAAGTTAACTTAGGGCATAATATTAACAGAGAGATCCACCAATTTATCAACCCAGTCATTCAGTATTGGATCATTTACTTGGGCTTTTTCTGGTTTTAGAGCCATTATCACAGTGTTCATACATGCTGACGGTGGGGGTGAGAGATTGGAAGTAACAGGTTAAAAGTAACACAATTTTTCACTGTATTTTTTTAAAAGCAAGTAATTACAGTGCTGTTACTTGAGTTACAGTGACACCACAGTTAATGTTTTGAGCAATTATTAACATTATCATGCATTGTATATACTCATGTAATCAGTCTAGAAATTTTAGTCAAAAAAGTTACCCCAAAAACCTGAGTTGATTTATACATGGATCAATGTAAGTATTGTACTTTAACTCTAATAAAAAGGAAACTTGGTGAAAGGCAAAAATGTAATATGTCCTGAAAGCACTGATCTCCCCTTCTGCCAAGCCATGGAAAGGTCCAGGAGATCCTAGTCCTAAGGAGATCCAGATCCAAGGTTTATATTACATTAATATTAATGTTTTATTATATTTAGATTTAATGTTATATTAATATTTTTTATTTTAGTTTTTTAGTTGTTTGTGTCCTCCATTTTTCTTGAATGTCCTACATTTCCTCCTACATTTCCCCCCTACATTTTGTCCGGGTTTTGTGGAAGAGAATTATGGCAACCCTACCTTAATAGAGTCCATCCATCTGGCATGTGGCCTTCCTCTATTCCTACTTCCCTCCACCTTTCCCAGCATTATTGTCTTTTCTAATGAGTCCTCCCTTCTCATGATATGTCCAAAGTACAACAGCCTCTTTGGTCATCTTGGCTTCCATGGAGGTTTCCGGCTTGATCTGCTCTAGGACCCATTTGTTTGTCCTTTTGGCTGTCCATGGGATCCTCAGCACTTTTCTCCAGCACCACATCTCGAATTGATTTTCTTCCTATCATCTTTCTTAAACGTCTAGCTCTCACATCCATACATGGTAAAAGAAAATACGATGGCTTGTAAGATTCTAACTTTTGTGCTCAGTTGTATATATTTATATTTTAGAATCTTTTCTAGTTCTTTCATGGCTGCCCTCCCCATTCTTAATCTTCTTCTGATTTCCTGACTATAGTCCCCATTTCTATCAATATTTGATCCCATGTATGAGAATTCTTTTACTATTTCTATTTCTTCATTGTCAAGGTTGAACTTGTGAAGATCCTTGGTGGTCATTATTTTTGTTTTCTTTATGTTCAGCATTAAGCCTGCCTAAGCACTTTCTTCTTTGATCTTCCTTAGTAGGTGTTCCAGGTCTGTGAGGTTCTCTGCTAGTACTATGGTGTCATCTACATATCTTAGATTGTTGATATTCCTTCCTCCTATTTTCACTCCTCCTTCTTCTGTGTCCAATCCTATTTTTCTTGTAATATGTTCTGCATACAAGTTGAACAGATAGAGGGAAAGGATACAGCCTTGTTTCATGCCTTTGCCAAATGGGAACCATTCTGTTTCTCCATGTTCTGTTATGACAGTAGCCTCTTGTCCTGAGTACAGATTCCTCATCAGGATTATCAGATGTGTTGGCACTCCCATGTCCTTAAGTGCATTCCATAGCCTTTCATGGTCTATGCCAGGGGTAGGCAACCTAAGGCCCGGGGCTGGATGTGGCCCCCCAAGGCCTTTGGACTGGCCCCAGGCCGGTCCTGCCGCCACCACCGCCGCCACCACCCACCATGATGATATTGATTATTGTTGTTATTACTTGTTCTTGGGGTTTCCTTGACAAAATCTCCACAGGGGTTTTGCCATGGCTTTTCTGGGGCTGAGAGAATGTGCATGCATATTTTTTAAAAAAATTTAATTTTTTTTAAATTATTTTTATTTTTATTTATTTATTTATTTATTTGTTTTTGGTGCTTCGGCCTCCCAATTATCTGAGGGACAGCAACCCGGCCCATGGCTCAAAAAGGTTGCCTACCCCTGGTCTATGCAGTCAAAGGCTTTGCTATAGTCTATAAAGCACATGCTGATTTTCTTTTGGAAATCTCTGTTGCGCTCCATTAGCCATTGTATGTTTGCAGTGTGGTCCCTCATGCCTCTTCCTTTCCTGAACTCCGCTTGGATGTCTGGGATCTCTCTTTCCATGTACGGTTGGAGTCTATGTTGCTGAATTTTGAGCATGATTTTGCTTGCATGGGAGATCAGTGCTATTATCCTATAGTTATTGCAGTCTTTTGTATATCCTTTTTTGTGGATGGGGGTGTATATTGATCGCTTCCAATCTGTTGATCATTGTTTCGTTTTCTATACCTGTTGACATAAGTTGGTTAGCACTAGAGTTGACTCTGTCAATGTGGATTGCAGCAGTTCAATTGGAATATCATCTGTTCCTGGTGATTTGTTGTTGTTGTTGTTTTGCTATTTCTCTTATTGCAGTTTCCATCTCACTCTTTAGCTCTGGGGTTCATCTTCATATGGCTTCCATGTGTCCTTCATTTTGTCATTTCTTTTGTATACTTCTTCTGTGTATTGCATCATTCGACTTTTTATTCCTTCCTGGTCTTGGAATATGTTATCTTTATTGTCATAGAGTGACCCAGTCCTTGGTTTGAATTTTTCTTTGATTTCCCAGATCTTGTGAAATAGATCTTGTGTTCTTCCCTTTTTGTTGTTGTCTTCTATTTCTCTGCAGTTATAAACAGTTATGCCTGCTGCAATCTTGTTAAGTTCTTTGGCATCATTTTCCTTTGCTTCATTGTATAAATCCTTTGTCACATGCCCCTAAATTTTGGGATGTCCTGGTTTTGGGATCATGTCCTAGCAAGGCCAAGGCCTCCCTGACACTGGCGCATCCACACAGGGCCTTATCCAGCTGGCCAAGCAAGCCCCAAAGACATCCAGGACAAGGACTCCCTAGTGCAGCTGCGTGGGTTGGTCAAGCAAGCCCCATCCCCCAAAGACATCCAGGGAGGGAAGGCTTTCTTCCCACGGCTGCGTGGGGCTTCAGCTGGCCTGCTATCATTCTTATTGTCCTTCTGTGCCAGATAAGAAATTTTCAAAGCACTTGGCCATAGAGGGTTTGCCATGGCCTTCCACTGAGGCCAAGAGTGTGACTTGCCCAAGGTCACTCAATAGACAGGGATTTTAACCCTGGTCTCCAAACTCCTAGTTCAACACACAAACCACACAAAGCTACATCCCAACCTTCTGTCCAGGAAGAATGTCAAAATGTCCTCCATTTTGAGCATGAGTGAGAAGCATAAATTTATATTAATTTTTTAAATTTTTATTAATGTTTTTGGCTTTTAGTTGGTCATGTCCGCCATTTTTCTTGAATGTACTACATTTTGTCCTACATTTTTCTTACATTTTGTCCTGGCTTTCTGGAAGAGAGTTATGGCAACCCTATCCCCAAGTGGCTCCTGCTATTCTTCAGCACGCTCCAGAGACTTGGACAAGATCTTGTTTTTTCACTGATGTCATATTGGGAGGGATTAATCTGGTTTGTTTTGACTGCTTGCAGATAGCCTGGACATGCTTGGCCTTGCATGCATCACAATGTAAACAGCAACTCTTTAGTACAACAATTAACAGTGTGGCTGTATAGATCCTTGTTTCTCTTGAAGGAGCAATGGGGTGTTAAGGAGGAGTCTAGCCCCCCAAATTAAATGATGGCAAGTGGTGGCTAGCTAATTCATCCCAAAGGAAAATGGGAAGGAGGATCCATAAACAGCTCAAGCTGCTTCCATTCCCCCTTGTGATGTCAACAGAAACCCTCTGGAGGACCATGGCATTGTTATCAATCAACCGCCATCTGCTATTCCTCCCCTACTGTATAGCAGGAGGCGTTTGGGTAAAAGGAGTCCACAAAGGCAGCTGGAATCTCAAAAGCTTGAACGAATGCCAGTCATTTTTTTCAGATTGGTTGGGAAATCCAAGCAATTAATCTCCTCCCAAGTCTGGAGATAATGCTGTCCAACAGTTGTAAGGTTGTGTTTTCTAAACAGCCCGATAACCCTCCTCATCAAGTAAAGGTATAAATGCCATTAGGAGATAGATGATTTAAGCCCTTCTAGACATTTGCTTGTGAGTCTGAATTTATTGCATTGGCTGTGATGAAATGAGTGTTTTCATAGCTAGATATGGGAGAGTAACATAGCACAGAATGTCATCTTTCAAAAACCAGTGAGTTTGTGACCTCTTTTTTTAAAAAAAAAAATTCTGTCCACCCATTCACCATCTTTCTTATGGGTATTACAGATAGATAAAGCTGCCTGTTTCACTTACTCCAGGATTCATTTAATTTTTTAAAATCTCAAGTTCTTTCCTTCAAATTTATGAAGAATTGTTTTGGAGATTTTTTTAAAAAAATAGACTGAAAACAAAACAAACAAAATTCTCAACCATATACACTGGTGAAATATAATACATGCAGCTGTTTTAAGTACAGAGAAGATCATACTGTGGTTGCTTGCCATGTAGTTGTTAAAGAAATGACAATCCTAATTCAGCATCATAAATCTGGTTGAATACACAAGGACCCCATTCACACTATGATATAAACTGGTCTGGAAACCAGGTTAAAGGTGCCTACTTCAGATTTGTGCCAATTGCAACTGGTGCGATTTGCGTGGGGGGGGGCAATGCCCACTTAAACCAGCTTAGTTGATTCTGGGGCATTTACCGCATCTTTTTAAAATGTGGATTGTCGCACATGTGAACATGTTGTTGATTACATTCAATCCACTATGACGTAATTCTCCCTAAACAGTAAATGATCCCTAAACATTTTTAATTGATTTAATTAATTGACTCCATGTCTTGGTCTACAGCTCTCCATGTCTCGGTCTACAGCTTTGACTTCAGATGGCATCTCCCCTCTTAATGAATATCTTAAAGTGGTAATGGGCTGGATGACGAAAAACAGATTGAAAATGAATCCAGACAAAACGGAGATACTAACGGTAATGGCCCCGAATCCAGGTATTGGGACACACCCTCAAGTCCTGATGGGGTCACACTCTCCTCACAGGACTGTGTTCACAGTCTGGGGGTGCTCATAGATCTGTCACTTCAGATGACAAATCAGGTGATTGTTGTGGTCAGGAGCGCCTGCTATCAGCTTCAGCTGATACGCCAACTGTGCCCATTCCTGGAGGTTAGGGACCTCAAAACTGTGGTACATGCACTGGTAACTTCTCTTCTCAATTTCAGCAATGCACTCTACATGGGGCTACTCTTGCACCTAGTTCGGAAACTTCAATTGGTACAGATCTCAGGTAAAACCAGAAGAGACCGTATAACACCTATTCTAAGATCGCTTCACTGGCTGCCTATCAGTTTCGGGGTGCAGTACAAGGTGTTGGTTATCACCTTTAAAACCCTAAATGACTTGGGTCCAACCTATCTTCAGGACCACCTCCTTCCGTATAATCCACCCCACGCTCTAAGGTTCTCTGGGAAGAATTTATTGTTACCTATAAAAACTAGGTTATCTGCAACTGCCCAGAGAACCTTTTTGGCTATTGCTCCCAGACTTTGGAATGGCGTGCCACATGAGATCCATTACTTGACCACCTTAAACAGCTTTTAAAAAGCTGTTAAGATGGATCTCTTCCACAGGCCTTTCCTAAGTAGATAACTGGCCACCAAAAATAGTTATGCCTGACCCTAATTTCTCCACTACAGTTATTTTAATTTATCTGTTATTTATTGTATTTCATTACAGTTTGTTATTTTTTAGATTGTTTTTGAACTTTGATGGTTTAATTGTATTTTTGGGAGGGGGTGGACTATTGGGGGAGGGGATTGTTCATATTATTATTATTATTATTATTATTATTCAAAGGTTAGTATGGACATGAATTGAGTTAAATTGCCTCTGTTAGATTCAATCATGGCAAACAGTGTGAACTTTGATTTGGTATCGCTTTGATCATATGATCTGGATATATTTAGCACAAAAAAGTAAGTGTGAATGGGGCCAAGGATTCAATGTCAGGCTTTTCAAAGTTATGCATTCAAAGCCCTTGTCATAAATGGGCAGTTTTGCTTTCTTCTGCATACGACATTTTTAAATATCAAGTTATTTCCATTGAATTAAATAGAAAAGCCATAGAGAAAAGAAGTTACAGGAGACAGACAGTGAGATACTTCAGACCAGGGGTAGGCAACCTAAGGCCCGGGGGCCGGATGCGGCCCCCGAGGCCTCTGGACCGGCCCCAGGCCAGTCCTGCCGCCGCCACCACCGCCTGCCATGAAGATATTGATTATTGTTGTTATTACTTGTTCTTGGGTTTTTATTGGCAAAATTTCCACAGGGGTTTTGCCATGGCTTTTCTTGGGCTGAGAGAGTATGCATGCATATTTTTTAAATTTTTTGTTAATTTTTTATTTTTATTTTTATTTATTTATTTATTTTTGGTGCTTCGCCCCCCCCCCCCCAATTGTTTGAGGGACAGCAACCCAGCCCCCGGCTCAAAAAGGTTGCCTATCCCTGCTTCAGACTGTGACAAGTGAGACCAGGTATTCTCTTCCAGGTTGTAGTGTTAAAGCAATGATTTCCAAACTCTGGCCTTCCAGGTGTTTCAGACTTAGCTCCCAAAATCCCAGACCATTGGCCAAGATGGTTAAGGTTTCTAGGACCTAAAGTCCCAAACACCTGGGGATCCAGAGTTTGGGAATCACTGTGTTAAAGCACTAAGGCTATATAGCCAGACATTATCTCTTTTTTCTCAATATTCTTCTATCAGATGACATTTCTACTACAGAAGCTGACAGATTGGACAGGCTGTGATTTTCTCAGATGCTGTGCTTCCATTTTTTAAGTGTTACATTTCTTTTTGGTCATTAATCATTGTGGTTTCTAAAATATATGTGTAGTTCAGTTTTACATACAAGTTCATACATACTGAATGTAGCATCCTTGGCACTTGCATATAAATTTTATTGAGTGACCTGCAAGTGATGTTTTGTTTCTCCCCCTTCTCCTCTTTCCATACAGAAATATATAGATGTTTATTTTATTTGTGAATAGGGATTGTGTGTGTGTGTGTATGTGTGTGTGCAGGCTGAGATCCTGTATTGTGAAGCATAGTGTAAAACAGGGATGGGTAACAATGGAAGACTAGAAGGCTTCATTAGTCATTCACTAATGATCTTGGGGGAGTGCACCCCTCCACTATACCCATCTCTGAAAAAAAATCAAAAAGGTCACCTCAAAAAACCCTCTGGGATGCATGGTGTGCATTTTTCACCATAGTTCTGGAGGGGCCTGGGCCATTTTAGACTCATGGGAGGCCATTTTTAATAACAGGAATGAGTCTTGCTCATTTCTTGTTTAAAAAGAGGTTTCTCCAGAGCCTATATTATCCAGAGGGTCCCCAAAATGTGAAGAAATGCCCACACACACCACCTAGAAGGCATTTGGAGATAATGTTTTTTGGGAGGAAATCATAAAATGTTTTTCTCCTCCGCCAGGGGCCTAGGGAGCCTCCAAACATAGTGGAAATCCCCTCTCACCCCTACATTGCACATGGATGCATATTGTGCATTTAATGCTGCCTTCAGTTGCACATTTGATGTCTTGGTCCACTTTACAATGTGGCCATTCATTGCAAGGGTGGCATAGAACAATTAATGTGTCACCCACATGCAGAGAGTTTACACATGGAGAGTTTATACCACCACATTTGGAGGCATTTAGAGCAAAAGAAAAAAACTGACCTCTCGGAGGCCCTGGGAGCCACATGCAGCCCATTGGCCACACTTTACCCACCCGTGGTATAAATTGTCTGCATGTGAGGTGACACATTAATTGTTCTATACCACCTCTCCAATGAATAACCACATTGTAAACTGGATGAGTGAGAGAGAAAATGTATAACCAAATGAAGCACTAAATGGACAAAATGCAACCATGTGCAATGTGTAGCCATATGGAGTGTCCATCCATGCACACTGATATTGCAAGTACAACCTCTGCAATCTCGATCTGAATGCATACATTCCATATCAGACAGAAATGCCCAACCACTTATCATGGGGTATCTATGGGGTGAAGGTAAAGGTAAAGGTATTTCCCATTGACAAGGTTGCCAAGTCGTGTCCGACCATAGGGGACGCTGCTCGTCTCCATTACTAAGCCAAAGAGCCAGCGTTGTCAGAGACTGCTGTGTGAATATGTGGCCAGCATGACTGCACAGAACACTGTTTACCTTCCCACCAAAATGGTACCTGTTTATCTGTTTGCATTTGCATGCTTTCGAACTGCTAGGTTTGTAGAAGCTGGGACTAGTGACAGGAGCTCACCCCATCGTGCAGCACCCGGGCCTCGAACTGCCAACCTGCCAATCTTGCAATCAGCCAAGCCAGCGTTTATGTATGGGGTGAAACAGATGGGCTGGGAAAAGAAGCTGGGAAACAAAGCCATGGTCCAGTGTGAAAACCCAGAACAAAAAGAAGCTGGGATACTCTGGATTAGCCCAGAAAATGCTCATCTTCGCACCAGCATATAAACACCTGGACATGAGTGTGGAGCTGTGGCAGAGCAAAAAAAAAATGAAAATGCGACAACTCCAATGGATGTTATTACAACGTACACAAATCATACAGTCCCCAACAAGGGGGCATGGGGTGAAGTGGCGTGAAGAGGGCATGTATGGGAGGGGGCTCCATGATTATGGTTTGCTGATGTATTACTTGTACACCGATGCCCCGATGCCCTATACAGGTGGAGTATCACAGGTGTGACTGTGGCCAATCAAAGGGGCAGCCACCCAATGAAATGGCATCTGGGTGGGATATGGGAGGTAACTGGAGGTTGCAGGTGGTATGTTTGTGTAATGGTGCATATGCATGGTGGGGAGGCAACAAAAAAAAATTACCCAGCAGCGCAGCTTGATGCCATGCCATGTGGTCAGGCTGTGAATATTTGGTCCAACATGGGAGTGGGCTGTCCAGACACTGGGTTTCAATCTGCTTTTGGAAAAAGCAGGACTGAGCCTCTTTTTCCTGCCCGTCTGCTCTGGCACTGTGTCTGCGTAAGATGCCAACAGGATTCCCCTCCATACCTATACATGGGCAGGTCATCATTATCCTCTGCCCTCACCATCTTTAAAAAGTTTTGCCAAGCCCCTTGTGTGTCCCACCCTTTCCATTGAATATTTTGAACAACAGTTAACACCCATTCTTGGCCCTTGCCAGTGTAACCCCTATGAGTATTGGTTTGTCCCAGTGAGTGGGGAAACCCTTATGAAGGGATTGTACTTGTTGGTTGAGTTCAGGAGAACTGGAGCTGGAGCTGGAGCTGGCAAGGAGCTGCATTTGCCAGCACTAAGGAGTAAGCTCCTTTCACTTTGAATAAGATAGTGTATTTTCAGTTGTTTATTTAGCGTGGAACAAAAGGGTAAATATCTTATGGTGGAATTTCTTTTATGCATTTCTACCCGTTTTTCCTTTTTGTTTAAGGCTTTAAGATTTGCATCCAAACCTTACAATACAACTGAGCAAGAACAGTCCTGCAATCAAGTCCATTGGATGTTTGGAACTTTGGGGATGATGCCTTTTCTCCATCACTATGTTTGGCTGTGAGAGCTGGATAGTGAAGAAAAATGATAGAAAGAAAATAAATTCATTTGAGATGTGGTGCTGGAGAAATGTTCTGTGGATACTGTGGACAGCTAAAAAGACAAGTAAGTCCTGGAACAAATCAAGCCTGAATTCTCCCTAGAAGCCAAGATGACTAAAATTGAGGCTGTTGTACTTCAGCTACATCATAAGAAGGCACGACTCAATAGAAAAGAATAATTGTTGGAAAGGTGGAAGGTAATAATATAATAATAATAATAATAAATTTTTATTTGTAGCCCGCCCCTCTGCTAGGCAATCGGGGCAGGGGACAGCAATAGTTAAAACAGAACAACGTTAAAACATTCCCTCTCCCCATAACCCCTACCTCCCCCCTCCCCATCCCCTTAAAATAGAATTAAACCGAAGAATAATTAAAATACAATATTAGTTAAATCAATAAATTAAAAACAAGATTTTCCGAGGAGACAGACAAATGGGGACCCCTTTAAGGGCCGACCGTTATTCCGGGAAGGCCTGCCGAAAGAGATCCGTCTTTACTGCTTTCTTGAAAGCAGCAAGAGTGGTAGTAAGACGGATCTCATCCGGCAGGCCATTCCAAAGCCTGGGAGCGGTTGCGGAGAAGGCCCTCTGGGAGGTCTGGGACAGCCTAGTTTTTTTTGGCTGTAACAGATTCCTCCCAGAGGACTGCAGGGTGCGGGGGGGGGTCATATGGGGAGAGGCGGTCCCTAAGATAAGATGGGCCCAAGCCATGTAGGGCTTTAAAGGTCAAAACCAACACCTTGTACTGCGCCCGGAAACTAATTGGCAGCCAGTGGAGGGATTTAAGCACAGGTGTTAATAATAATAATTTTTATTTCTTAAGGCTCGAGGTGGTATATATCATGTTAAAATACAAAACACAATTAAAAACACATCAACCCACAGTTAGGTTTAAAACACTCTATAGAGGTAATCCAGTTTGAGACTGCATTATCTGCCCTGGCTCAGTGCTAGGGAATCCTGAGAACTGTAGTTTTATTGTGGCACCAGAGCTCTCTGTCAGAGAAGGCTGAATGTCTCAGAAAAGCAGAGTTCCCAGAATTCCCTAGCATTGAGCCAGGGCAGTTAAAGTAGTCTCAAACTATTTTATTTCTGCAGTGTGTTTTGGACCTGAAAATACAATACCGGTACTATAAAATTATTAAAATACACTCATAAGAGTTCATATACAGATTAAAAACTTGTGATTTAAAATTGACTGGATAGGACTGCCAGATATGTTGTGGCTTAATGGTTGTGATGACTGCTAGATTGGAAGGTTGGTAGTTCAAGACCCGAGTGCTGCATGATGAGATGAGCTCCCATCACCAGTCCCAGCTTCTGCCAACATTGCAGTTCGAAAGCATGCAAATGCAAGTAGATAAATGGGTACCACTTCAGTGGGAAGGTAACAGTGTTCGGTGCAGTCATGCTGGCCACATGATCACAGAGCAGTCCTCAGACAATGCTGGCTCTTTGGCTTAGTAACGGAGATGACCACCACCACGTACAGTCAGTTACGACTAGACATTCATGTCAAAGGAAAACCTTTACCTTTAGGCCTGCCAGAAGAGATATGTCTTTGATGCTGTTGTAAATGCCATCAGCGTATCTTGGAAGAGAGGAAGACCACATACCAGAAGGACAGATGAAATCAAAAGAACCATGGTCCTGAATCTGCAGGACTTGAACAGAGCTATTCATGATAGAGTGGCTTGGAGGTCTCTCATTCATAGGGTTGCCATGAGTCGAGGTTGATTTGAAGGCAGTTAACAACATATGTGTCAAATTTAATATATAATTTGTATTGCTGTAACAATGCTGGGTCTTTGGCTTAGTAATGGAGATGAGCACTGCCTCCTACAGTTGGTTATGACTAGACATTCATGGCAATGGACTACATACAAACACACACACACACACACGAGGGCAGGTTTGGGGGCCAAAATTATGGATTTTGATATGACCCATGGATAAGTTGATGGTAAAACTTAGGGGGATGCAACAGAGGATCTAAATGATGAAGCAAAGGAAAACGATGCCAAGGAACCTATAGAATTCAGGCACAACTGTTTGGGCTTACCCTAAAGCAGGGGTAGGCAACCTTTCCCCTTTAAGGGCCAAGGGACTTCAGCTCCCAGAATCCCAGGAGCTATTGGCCAACATGGGACTATTGGCCAACATGGCTGAGGCTTCTGGGAGCTGAAGTCCCTCGGCCCTTAAAGGGAAAAGGTTGCCTACCCCTGGTATATACAGTATATATCAGGACATGAATTGTGATTGTGTTTGCAATACTCAATTATCGTTGGCCCCACAGAACTCAGAAAGAGGTGTGCCATCATTACTTGATTCTAGCAATTGTAGCTTGCAGCTGCTCACATCTGGAAATGCCCATGAAAGGGTTTAGTAACACTGGTCTGACACACACCAGGAGACTTCAGCCATGGAGGGCAGGAGATAGCAGCCTTCCTGTGCTGCTAACTGTAGACATGGTGAAACCTTATCTTACGTTAAGAACTAATTAGGTGTACTGGGCCATTAGCAATCTCTGAGCATTGACTGATGAAAAACATAATTAATGGTGACTTTCATAAACAAAATCCAGAATGTTGTAGAATTAACTTAAAAGGAAAGCAGCTGCTCCTAATGGAAACAGTGCACCGTTTTCTTTCTTAAATACTTCCCTATCTTTTTGGCAGGGGCTACTACAGAATTGAAAGTGTGGCTGAAAAGATGATAAAAGAACAATCTAGCCACATAAGTTCCTTTGGCTGCGGGGAGCTAAAGCTGTAATTCTCAGATACAACCTAAAATTAAGACAGCTCACTTTGTACTTACTACCAGCAATTTGGTTTGGAATGAAAATTGTTTTACACATTATTACTTCACAGAATTATGTGATAGAATTTTGGACTGTATCATTTTAGACCATAGATATCTGAGGGTATGCTATATTTCTCAACGTCCTTCTAAGTAAAAGTCACTTTGCAGTGTCATGAACTATCAGGGAGAGGACTATGCTAAACTTTTTGTTCTGATGTGCTACATACAAGAAGCATTACTTCTTTATCAGCTGAGATCCCCCTTTGGATGCCACAATCCAGAGAGGATAGAAAGATGGTGAAAAAGAAGTACTGTATTGGCCACACCACACATTGGGAAACTTGTGCGCAAAGTGATCTGCCAAGCAACCTCTCTGATTATTTTTAGATGACTTAGAACATATTTATTTTGAAAGGCAATTGAAGGTCATAGCTGCATGCTTTTTAATGGTCTTTTAGCACATTGGACCCCGCTTTATCTCTTCTCTCTTTTCTTTTTTTAAAGTGCAGTTTTATGCTGATTTATATATTAGCCACAGCAAGTGAGGCAGAGCATAAAAACTAATAAAAGTTAAATAAACAGAGATAAGTAATCCTTCGTCTGCCATCTAAAGTGGGACTGTTAAACTCCTAAGGGAGCTGTGTGGGAGCTGTGGGCTGGAGAGGATGAAGGGGACTTGACTGAAGAAATTAAAAGTCCTTCCCAAAGATCATTTGAAACAAATATGTTTATCCTTTTCTCCTTGCACCATTCACTAGGATTAATTACAACACTCTCCTGCCACTGACCATGCTAGCTGAGATTACAGAAACTGACATTTAAAAAAATAACATTTCCAAGCTCTGGATGAGGAGTGCACATACTGTATTTCTTTCCATTCTTTTCTCTCACAGAGTAATCTGCTGCCTTCAATTCACAAATACCTCTGGTCTTGAAACTTAAAGTGGGCAAGTTTCCTTGACATAGGTGATCCCACCATTGTTGCCAAGGCTGAATTATCAATAGTACATCTGGAACTAATGTACTAGGTAGTGTTGCCAGAGTGAAAACTGGAGATAGTTACAGTACCCTTAATGTTAATGCAGAAATGGGAATTTCAGCAGGTAAAATTCTCTCTTCTAAACAACCATGGATCCCTCTGCAGTTTTCAGTTTGGCAACCCTAGTCTCTCAGGGGGTACATGCAGACAACAGAGGCTTCTTGTACTACAATGGTGCTGCCAAAAGATAAAATGTTCCTGGGAAGAGATAGGAGACTTATCACACTCAGTTGTAAACCAGTTTACCTGAACTGGCTTAAAATTAGAAGTAGGCAGCATCCTGATAGTATCAAACACATTTAGCCACCAAAATTGCCATCTGGCTGCAGCCTAGCTCCATTGCTGCTCCAAGGGGGCATTCCTCGTGCCTCTTTTCAAAGCCGGGAGTTTTCTGACTTGAAGAAATGGCCACGGAGTGCCCCTCGGAGCGGCGATGAAGCCAGGCTACAGCCGGGCAGTGGTTTTGGTAGCCAAATGCCTCTGATACTATCAGGATGCCACCCACTTCTAATTTTAAGCTGGCTCAGGTAAGTAGGTTTACAACCAAGTGTGATAATCTTCCTAGTAAGGCCTGTAGAGGCTTCTCCCAGGAGTCTTTCCCAAGAGCTGGTTAAGACCAGACACTTTCCAGTTGTAGAATGAATGAAGAAGTGGGCAATGTACTGAAGTCACTGCCTTTATGAGTCTGGCCCTGGCGTCATCACCTGGGATGCCCAGATCCACCCCTCTCTTGTACCTGAAAAGAGAAGAAACACCCCCTTGCATTGATGTAATGGGAGTCCCATGTGGCTTTCCAACCTGATGTCAGGTGTGTGTGGCTGTAAAGGAGTCAAACTGTGGCAGGGATACTAAACAGTGGAGCTGGGATATAATCCTCATGTAGATTAATCCTTAGTGATCTTCCTATCTTAGCTTGGCCAAACACCTTTAGAGAGCTTTCCTATCTCTAATGGAGTTCCTATAATAAAAGTTTAGTTTATTTCCCATGGCCATCATGTCAATGCTCTTTACTCTCTACCAGCCATGGCAGTTAAAATGGAATCATAGTGCTGTAATTCTGTACAGGTTGAGCATCCCTTATCTAGAAATCCAAAATGTGAAATACTTCAAAATCCAAAATTGTCCACATGGGTGGCTGAGATAGTGACACCTTTGCTTTCTGATGGTTCTATGTATGCAAACTTTGTTTCATGTACAAAAACAACAATATTTTGTTTAAAATTACCTTTAGGCTATCTGCCTAAAGTGCATATGAAACATAAATGAATTTTGTGTTTAGGGTCTCCAAGATACCTCATTATGTATATGCAAGTATTCCAAAAATCTGAAATTCCAAGCATTTTGGGTAAGGGATACTCAGCCTGTGATATGAAAGCATCTTTGCTTTTCCAGAAACTGATCCACTGATTCACGATCTCCATATGTGCTACTAGATGTAATCTAACACATAAGTAAATGGTAGAACATATCCTCTTGGTCCACAAACTCCATCTTGGGAATGTATTAAGCTACAACAGCATGGCCACAATAGTCTAGTTTTCAAACTTGTCTCTTTTGTATGTTTTCTTCCCATCTTTGCTTTGCTTCCACCCTCCTTTTATTTTTTATTTTTATTTTTATTGAAAACTTGAGCATTTGCATAATGTAGTGGCATTTTGTTTTATCCATACTATATGTGCCCATCTGTGGATTTTTTTCCAGATGGACCAGCAAGGCTATCCTTAACGACAACAACAAACCTTCTTTACTAGGGCTTTGCATACTCCAGTGTTTAGCTAGGCTGTGCCATTACTAAGCCTCAGTTTAACTAAAGCACTACTTCAAAGGTGAAGCTATAAGGGAAGTAAAATTAGAACATGGCCATTCCAAAATAAAAATCAGATGAGACACTGAAATCATTCACATCTGCAGCTTATAGCTGCTGTGTTTACATTCTCTTGGTAGTTTTGGAGATTATCACAAAAAGCTGTTGTGGCTTTTTAAACACCCAAAACAGCAACGATTCTTTTTACATTGCCAAACAATTGTGAACTGGTAACAGGTTGCCTATACATCTTATCACACTACCATTCCATTTACTCATCAGCCATCCAAGATTAAGTAAGTAAAGTAGTCTTGCTTTCATTGGGAGTGGTGTGTATGTGCAGTGAAATCTCTTTACATCCTGTTTTTCCTGTTTTCCCCCTCCCATGAAATGGTTGCCTCTTCAGCATTAAGAAGTCTTCCTTTCGTTGGGAATGTTGTGTGTGTGTGTGTGCAGTGAAACCCCTTTAAATCTTGTTTTTCCTGACCCAGATAAAACGGTTGCCTCTTCAGCACTAAGAAGCCTTGCTTTCATTGGGAATGGTGTGGAGGGGTGAGGTGTGAGATCCCCTTTCTTCTGCTCAAGACAGATTGCCTCCTCAACAGTAAGAAGCCTTGCTTTCATTGGAAATGGGGGGGATAGTAAAACCAGTTTAAATCCAACGTGTTTTAAATAATGTTGTTGTTTGTTAACTGTGGTTGTCCACCGCCTTGATCCATGGGGAGAGGTGGGTAACAAATAACTATGTTGTTGTTGTTGTTGTTGTGATGATGTATAGAATGTTAATAATAATAATAATAATAATAATAATAATAATAATAATAATATATTTTTATATATTTAAATTGAAGTAATCTGAGGATGAAGAGGAAAAGTGGAAGAATGAGAGAAAAAACACGACATTTGAAAGCAGTTGGGAAAGTGTGATAATAGTTGATTAATTGGGAATACAAATCAGGACAGTTGGAGAGTTTGCTACTTGTGACTTGAAGCACTGAACAGTGATTTTCTTGTAGGAACAAGCTGTTATTGCTCAAATGCTGCGTCAAACAAAATGCTTCCTAGTGAAAACAGTTCACACATTATGCTTTGACCCATCAAGTGTAAATACAGCCTATCACCTATGAATGCTCCATGAGTAGCTGTATACTTCTCCTTCTTCTGTCACATTGTGCTGAAATATAAAATACCAAGAGATATATCTACATGTGTTCAACAGTCTTGAGAAGAGGGATGAGAAGTGGAAAATAATGGCATAAATCATGGAGGCTACGCAATACCCATAGCCCCAGACTTCTTTTTGCAGTCCTTGGCCTCTCCAGATTCCATTTTTTTTTTCTGGCAAAAAAAGGATGAATTGTCTCCAGGAATTACAGCTTTTGAGTAGATTGCAGCCTCTCCCACCACTACAGTTCAATATCTTTAAAATACAATCAAGTTTTTCAAAACCAAAAGTAGACTCCCAGCTATTTCTGGCTTTTTCTTTGTTTTGTCTTGGCATTTTTGGCAATCCATGTGTAGCCACCATGAATTATTGGTTTGGTCCAGTGGGTGGAGAAACCTCAAAGAAGATATTGTTCTTACAAGTTCAGTTCAAATAAGAGAAGGAGAGCTGGAGAGGAGAGGAGCTGCAATTGCCAATGATAAAGATTAGGGCCTTTTCACCTTGAATAAAGTATCAAGATTGTAAATTGTGCATTTAAGGGGAAACAAAAGGGTACATCCCTTATATGGAATGTATTTGCATTGATTCTGTATGCTTTATTTGAAACTTTAAGGTTTGCATCCAAGGTTGCAATACCACTGAGCAGAATACATAGAAGAGTCCTGAAATCAAGTCCTCCACTGGCATTTGCAGATGACACTGAATTAGATGGGGTAGCTAATACCCAGAGCACAGGAGCAGAATTCAAAATAACCTTAACAGATTGGAAAGTTGGGCCAAAACCAACAAAATGAATTTCAATAGGGAGAAAGGTTGAATACTACATTTGGGTAGTAAAAATGAAATGTACAGATATAGGATGGATAACACTTAGCTTGACAGCAGTGCATGCTAAAGGGATCTAGGAGTCTTAGTGAACCATGGGCCGAACTTGAGGCAGCAATGTGATGAGGCAGCTAAAAAAGCCAATGTAATTCTAAACTACATCAATAGGAGTATAGTTCTAGATCAAGGGAAGTAATAGTACCACTCTATTTTGCTTTGCAGACCTCACCTGGAATACTGTGTCCAGTTCTGGGTGCCACCATTCAAGAAGGATGTGGACAAGCTGGGACATGCCCAGAGGAAGGTGACTAAAATGGCAAAAGGCCTGGAAACCATGCCTTATGATGAATGGCCTAATGATAACCATGTTTAAATATTTGAAGGGATGTTATATTGAGATTGGACCAAGCTTAGTTTCTGTTGCTGCAGAGACTAGAATATGGAGCAATGGATTCCAGCTAAAGGAAAGGAGATTCCACCTCAATGATAGGAAGAACTTCCTGATGGTAAGAGTTGTTCAACGGTAGAATACACTGCCTTGAAGGAGTGATAAATCCTTCTCCTTCAGAAGTCTTTAAACAGAAGCTGAATGGCCATCTGTCAGGAGTGCTTTGATTGTGTATTCCTGCATGGCAGTAGGTTGGACTGGATAGCCCTTGTGGTCTCTTACAACTCTATGATTCTATGATTCTAACTCAGATGTATGCCTCTCCAGACAAGAAAAGGGTACCTGAAAGTCCCAGATTTTGTTCCTGTGAAAACTGATTTTGTTTAGGAGATCTAGATCAGGGGTAGGCAACCTAAGGCCAGATGCGCCCCCCCCCGAGGCCTTTGGACCGGCCCCAGGCCGGTCCTGCTGCCGCCACCTTCCGCCACCGCCACCATGATGATATTGATTATTGTTGTTATTACTTGTTCTTGGGGTTTTCTTGGCAAAATCTCCACAGGAGTTTTGCCATGACTTTTCTGGGGCTGTGAGAGTGTGCATGCATATTTTTTTATTTTTTATTTTTTAATATATATATATATATATATATATATATATATATATTTGGTGCTTCGGCCCCCCCGATTGTCTGAGGGACAGCAACCCGGCCCCTGGCTCAAAAAGGTTGCAACCCAATCTAGATGATGCTTTCCCCATCCTGAAGCACAGTGGACCCTTCCCAGCCACAAGGATTTGGTTCATCCTTCTTCACAGAGGACGTTATCACACGGGGCCTAAAGCAGAAAGAATCCGCACCCAATCCCGTCCCATTGCGGTTCTTTTTCCCGTGTGTTCACATGACGTCGCACAGAACCCCGTCCCAACCCCGTCCCAATGTGGCATCATCCCGTTCTTCTGAATGCTGGTTTCTTGGGGAATTGCAAGTGCGCGACCGGAATGATACTGCAATGATACTGCTTTCGCTGTATGTCTGATCACGAGATACGTATCGTGGAGCCCAGGCCCCACGCAGGCTTCGGAAGGGGTGTGTGTGACAGCTGGCTGTCACACACACACACACCCCTTCCCAACCCAAGCTGGGAAAGAGAGCCGCTCTGAGCAGAAGGACTCTCTTTCCCGGCTTGGGTTGGAGCGGCTCTCTTTCCCGGCTTGGGTTGGGAAGGGGTGTGTGTGTGTGTGTGTGTGTGTGTGTGTGTGACAGCCGGCTGTCACACACGCACACACACCCCTTCCCAACCCAAGCCGGGAAAGAGAGTCCTTCTGCTCGAAGCAGCTCTTTCCCGGGTTGGGAAGGGGTGTATGTGCGTGTGTGACAGCCGGCTGTCACACACACACACACACACACACACACCCCTTCCCAAGCCTGGAAGCCTGGTTGCTTTCCTTGGGACGAGGTTGCTTTCCTTGGGACAACCTCATCCCAAGGAAAGCAACCAGGCTTCCAAGCTTGGAAAGGTGTGTGTGTGTGTGACAGCCGCAGCAACTGACAGCCACGGCTGTCCTGTTTCTGCGCATGTGCAAGAACATCCTTGCTGGGTTCTGGAGGGGATCTTCTCACTTGTGTGTGAATGGCAGATACGGTCCCCAGGAGCGCATCTATCGCGGTATCGTTAATTGCGCAATGATGCTAGTTGCGTCTGATAGCCATTTCCGTCTTGTGGGGTCTATACCGGTATAGTTCTGGATTGATTCCATACCACTTTCTTGCCACTTTGAGACCCGCGTGTGATAACGTCCACAGGGGAAAATGTGGATATTCAAGCTCCATATTAGAATCATAGAGTTAGAAGAGACCACAAGGGCCATCCAGTCCAATCTCATGCCATGCAGGAATGCACAGTCAAAGCACTCCCAACAGATAGCCATCCAGCCTCTGTTTAAAAACCTCTAAAAAGTAGACTCCACCGTAAACCAAACAATCTAATCAATCAGCATGACGATTGGCCAATCTGGATGGAAAATCCAAGAACTGTAGTCCAAAAAAGGTAATGTTTCAAAATTCTGGACAAATAGAATAAAATAAAATAAAATAAAATAAAAAATTAAAAGGAGACTCCACCACACTCTGAGGGAGTGTGTTCCACTGTCAAACAGCTCTTACCCCAGTTCTTCCTTAATGTTGAGCTGGAATCTCTTTGCCTGTAGTTTGCACCCATTGCTCCAGGTCCTAGTCTCTGGAGCAGAAGAAAACAAGCTTCTCCATCTTCAATATGGCATCCTTTCAAATATTTAAACAGGGCTATCATGTCACTTCTTAACCTTATCTTCTCTAGGTTAAACATACCCAGCTCCCTAAGCCACTTCTCCTAGAGCACAGTACCATTTTAGTAGCCCTCCTCTGGAGATGTTCCAGCTTGTCAATATCCTTTTTGAATTGTGGTGACCAAAACTGGACACAGTATTCCAGGTGAGGCCTGACCAAAGCAGAATTTAGTGGTACTATTATTTCCCTCGATTTAGACGCTATACTTCTCTTGATGCAGCCTAGATTATTCAGTAGGTGGTGACATACCACATCAGGGCATCCATGAGCACACACTGCCATGGAATAATATTACTTTCTAGTCTGCCAGTCTTCAACTTTCCACCCTTCTGAACATGAGTTTAATCCCTCTCTCAACTCCTAAGCAGTGTCTGCATGCATGAGTGGAGGAGGGAAGATAAGAGTATGGGAGAAAAGACTGTCCCTATCCCTCCCCCCAGTTTTGCAAAAGTGCTCTATGTGGTGTGGGATGAACAAGATGGTGGAAACAAGAAAAGGATATGGGGGGAAGATTGTCCGGATTCCCAGTTCAATTCAAGGTGCCAGGAGATTCTCATAATGTGTGTAGGGTGGTGATGATCTCATTCAGCACAAGAGCATGGAAAAGTAGACCGTGCATTTTATTTATCTTGTTTTAAAAAAAGAGTGTATGGATGTGCAAATGGGAAGAAATAGTTCAAAGGCCCAAAACACACTGCAGAAATAATCCAGTTTGAGACCACTTTAACTGCCATGGCTCAATGCTAGGAAATTCTGGGAAGTGTAGTTTTGTGAGACATTTAGCCTTCTCTGTCAGAGAGCTCTGGTGCCACAATAAACTACAATCACCAGGATTCCCTAGCACTGAACCAGGGCAGTTAAAGCACTCTCAAGTTGGATTATTTCTACCATGTGTTTTGGACCAATGTTACATTAAATGTCACTTATTGGTTCAGCATTAGCTTCCAGTTTGGACAGGCTACATGTATGGTTTTGTGTGGACCACCAGTCTTGAGCCAGCAATTTCCCTTGTCCCAAGCCAGTTATCATCACCAGATAAAGATTCCAGGATTCATCATGATTCCAATGCCTATGATTTTTTTTTTTAATTTGAGGTGTTCGCCTTGCCATTTGGGGACAGAACTACTACACAGCACACATACCTTTTTTTTGGGGGGGGGGGGCTCGTGTATTTACTTGATGTCAAACTGGGAGAAACCCAACTTGTTGAACCACAGATGTATTTGTCATGAAATTCTTTCCCCCTTATTACATAGAGATCCACAAATCATTGCCACTCAAGCTGTGGACAGGAAAGGATCATATTTTCCATCTCAGCCTCGCAGCAAGTGTCACCATATTGGCAAGCTAAATCCTTCACTTGCTGTCACTCCATCAGCCCTCACCTCATAAGTTAAATGACACATTCAAGGCCAATCAACAGTGACCATTTAGAGTGGCCAAAGTCAACCATTTTTTCTCGTCTCCAACTCACAGCCAAATCATTAATGGCAAGATATTATTAGAATATGGATATGGAACCCTGCAAGGCGGGAAGGAGGAGGCATGTGTGCTTCTGCCAGCACATCTTCAGCTGCAAGAAAAATCTTGCAGCTGCTTTCATTGAGAATCAAGGAGAAGGGCAGCAGCAAAGAAACAGGGAAGCTTGTCTTATAGACACTTTCCCAGCTGGAACTGATTCCTAATTTACACATTTCCAGAGGCAAACCTGTCTCGGCCACTGATTCTGCAGAGTTTGGAAACCTGGCTTTTTTGTTCTCTGTCTCCTAGGATTCCCCAGCTAGCATTCAAGTCCTTTCTAAAGTCTGCATGAGATTTGCTTCAGAGTTAAAGAGAGAGCAACTGTCAGTATTAGGAGAGCCTGAAACAGTTAGCAATCAAATTTTCCTATTTTTCAAAGAGGTATAAATGAAATCTAGGATTCCTTCAGATAGGGCAAGTGTTGGGAGTTAGCAGTATTTGTTGCTGTAGTTATCACATATATATACATACTATATTTCTGTTGTCCCAGACTATTCTGTGGCCAGAGCGACACAAGGGCAAAGGGAAATCAATGCAAATGGCCCATGTAGACATGCCCATAATGTGAGGAAGAAGAAAAATGAAGAAGGCAGCATATTTTTTTAAATAACTGCTCTTACATTCTGTACTCTCCTGTTTCCCTTTAGGGAGCATGGTTTGCTTTTGAATTCTTCAGTGTTTTTATTCAAAACAGGAATCTCCTGCAGACTGAGAAAGATTTGGCATTTGGGTTTCCTTCAACTAGAGCTATCCTTTAGCACCCTGGCTTTAATCAGTATTAACAAGTTCTCTCTCTCTCTCTCTCTCTCTTTTTTTTTTAATGGTCTCGTTCCCTTAATGTACAATGATGTCATGTAACTAATTTATTCCAGATCTTTCTAGAGTTCCTAGCTACTGCTAGAGCTCCATTTAGAGAAGTTAGCTATTAAATTTTGCAAAGCTGCATCTTTGTGCTCCAGATGTAAAGGGGAATAAAGGAGTATGCCTCTAGATGGGGCAAATGTATTTGGAGGTTGTCGTATTTGTTGCTTTTGTTTTCTGGGTTTTTTTAAAATATGCAAACATTTCTGTTGTCCTGAACTATTTTCTGGCAATTCCCAACAACAGCTGCTACATTTTATTCTACCAACAGGTTTCTTTTTTAATACCAAAACTTACTTATTTGAGTTATATCCTGCTTTCTTCCTCAAATGGGACTCAAAATGGCATAATATTTTTAGGCATATAAAAGTGGCATATATTGTGGCAAAGCTGCATATTGTTCTGTTGAATAGCAGAACAATATATTCCCTTCGCTTTACTCTTTTCTTCTTTTTAAATACTTTCTGTTTCAGTGAAATGGCAATTTTTAAAAAAAACTTAAAATTCAGAGAGCAGAAAATTTGCCCTTGTCAGACAATGAATGTCTGCTGAAATTCACTCTTCTGAACAGTTATTTGATAAGCAAGTAAATATTCTGAATGGAACAGAATTTATCAAGTTGTATGTACACTAACCTAAACCTCATAAAACACAGTGGGCCTTACTTCTGAGTAAATATGCATAAGATTATTCTACATCCCCCAAGATATAACTGCACCCCCAAGCTATAACTGGATGCACATATCACTCTTGCACCCACAAATATATAGTTTTTGTGCATGTGTGGGTCACCTGTAAAGGTGTTTCCTAGTAGATTCAGAATTGACAAATGGGACTACTTCACATAGAATGTAATTAATCTGATGAACTTACTGCTGTGGAATGTTGCAATGACTGCTAGTTGAGCGGACAGCTTTTAGAAAGTTTTCGATAATTTGTGTAGAATGGATTAATCAAAACTTACTGATTATCATTGCGCGTTTGAATTCTGTGGACAAAAGCACTGTATCTTCAAACATCATGTGTTTAAGTCTAGCCTGAGAATGTGTAGCTGAGTATTGCAGAGCTCAGGAATATTATTTTTAGGAACCTAATTCCAATGCTAGTTCCACCTAGCACAGAACCACTAGGAATGCATACATAAATTACATAAATTCAGTGTGTGATTTATAAGTTTATCACATGGCACTTGCAGGAACGGGAACAGAATGGCACGGAACGGGGCAAGAATACATGTTACCGCATAGGAGAACGCCGCTAATGCCACCGGGAGTCCCCAAGCCATTCCCCAGCCATTCCTGGCAGCCGATTTTGAAGAATGATTTTGAACCGTTCTTCAAAATCAGCTACCAGGAACAGCTGGGTAATGGCTTGGGGACTCCCAGCAGCATTGCCAGTGTTCTCCTGTGCAGTAACATGTATTCTCACCCCGTTCCATGCTGTTCCATTCTCATTCCTGCAAGTGTTGTGTGATAAACTTATCAGTTGAGACTAGCAGATGGATTTAGGGCTTGGATTATGACTTTGAGAACCCCTAGCCACTGGGGACATTGGCCATGTTAGCTAGGCACTGGATAAATTCCATGGGCTCTGGGCTATTGCATATCTTTCAATTGTCCTGATATGGCAGGGACAGTCATGGTTAATCCTATGTCATCCCACTTCTCAGATGCTATTTGAATGCCCCAGTGTCTCTCACTTCCTCCTACTTTCCCCATTTGTCATCAGCTTAGTTCACTTGCTATAAGAATTCAAAATGCAAAAGCAGAGGGGGGAGAGGAGAGAAGGAACAGAATTTTGCGCTTCTCAGTAATCTCAGGTAAGAGCAAACTGCTACAATATATCCTAGCTTGTGTGTTCTTCCTCATTAATTACTTTCTCCATCTTGACCACACTTTGATGCTGTTTGGCCATTCATGTCCAGTTTTAATCATCAAAATGTTGGAGGGTATGCTTTTATTGGAATCAAATTATATTGAACTAAAAAGACCTTGACATGATCCAGTATTTCTGTTTCTTTCATTACTGGTCAATTTATTCCCCAGCTTTGGGTTGCATTGGGGCTATGTTCTTGCCAGCGGCATTCTAGGTATATAAAATAGGCCCTATGTATTCACCTCTGGGAAGGCCTATGGTTCTTATCATTATTTTGAGTGTTGCTTTCAATAACGAATAGCTTGCCTTATGAGCTGGCAGAGTCCTATGGGGCATTTGTGTGGAGGAGTGTAGGTATGTAAGACTCCTGCACTTGAACATCTATATCTTCAGGTGGTGATATACTGTCGTGTCACGGAGCTGGAAAAGTTACCTTTTTTATTACATCTCCCAGATTTCTCAAGCTAGTGCAAGATGCAAAGAGTTATAGCTGAAAAATTATAACCAGAGCTCCATGTTGCAGGCTGCATCTGCACTGCAGAAATAATGCAGTTTGACATCACTTTAACAGCCATGGCTCCATGCTATGGGATACAGTTGGATTGATTCAGTAAAGAAGGCCTGATCAGGGTTGTTGTTGACCAGTTCTCATGGAGGTCTCTCATTCACAGAGAGGCTTTTAAACAGGGTGTGTGCTTTAGATATGTTTTTAACTTTGTACATTATATGCCATTCCATATTGTTTTTAGTTAGATGTTTTTAATTGTTTTAAATTTTTATTGTAAAAAAAGAATTTTTTAATGATTTTATCTGTGAGCCACCTTGGGTCCCTTTCTGGTAGAAAGGTGGGATAGAAATGAAATGAATAAATAATAAGTTGATGGAAACTTGATGGCAAAAAAACACCAGCAACTACAATTAACCAGCCTTCCTCAAAGTCCACATCATACTTGACTTTCTTTTTGGCTTCCATCCATTCCAAGCCACTAAAGTTCTAAAGCATTTTGATTAAAGTCTGTCATTATGATAATTATGCTGCAGCATTCACTAGACTAGACTGTTGATTCTGTGTCATATTTTCTTTTAACCGACTATTATTTTTCTTCTCTTTCTATAGCTAATTCAAGTCTTTATAAATAAGTTCCAATTGCATTGATTACACTGTGAGTGATTTCTATTGAAATCAGCTTTATGTTAGAAATGAGAAAATTGATGTCATGTCAGACAAATGAACCAGCTGGGTAGATTATCATAGGAAAGGTCAGACAAAACACACCAAAGACCTACTCTTGCTTGCCGCCTGCTGCTTAAAAAGAGAAATGCCAGCAGCCAATGACCTCTTTTTTCCACCACATTCTCCTGAAGATGATTAATGATGAAATGATATTTAATATAAAACAGAGTCAGGCTCTTTCCACTAAAGTTCCAAGAAGAAAATATACATTATGCAGTGTTTCTGAACTTTAAAAATATCTTTGTTATTTCACTGGTTATTTTTACATTTAAATGAGCAATGGCTATTAATTTCTTTGGAAAGACATCTTTAAAGCACTTGTTGCATGAAACAGATCCTTCCCCGATTAGAACTGTTATTGCTGGAAAGAACATCAGACCACGTTCAAGCACATTAAACTGCTTTATGAATCAACTTGTTTCGTTATGCTAACAGGGAGAAACATTCAGATGCAGAAGATAAATCCTCGGAGAGAAGGTGCCTGCCATAATTATTAATGAAGACAACAGGATCAAAGGAAGCAAACAGTGAAAACACAGAAGTCTAACACTGTTCTTCTCATTGACACAAAAAATAATGTTTTTTTCACTGGAAACTGTCCTAAACTTTCTCCTTAAAATGCATAATGACATCCAGACACAGGCTGTAGCCCTGTCTCTTTCATATTGGGCTTGGCAACTGTCACTCAGGGCTTTGTAAGCTCCAGGCTAGACTACAGTATATACTTCATGTGGGACTGTCCTAAATGACTGTTCAGCCTACCTTCAACCACTGCAGAAAAACATGATAGAGTATTTTTTTTTTAGTAAGAACAGATCATTGGTACACTGGTCTCCCAGATAAAATTCAAAGTGCTAATGTTAGTCTCCGAATCCTTGGCCCAACTTCTATTAGAGATTTCCTTCTCCTTTATGCAGAGAGACATGCCGTATTCAATTACTCCCTGTGTGTTTAGAAACTAAATGTTGCCTTAATTTATTATCCTGAAAGATTTCAATTGGGGCCCTTAGTGTGGCCCATTTATTTATCTACTAAGAGGAGTCCTTTAGCATAGTCGATCAGTTCACAGAAGACTGGGATGTCAGAACAAACAGTTCATGTGTTCAGGAGACAATTTTATATTTCAAGTGTGAATAGCAGCTTGAGGAATACATGCCATATCTGTTCTAACCTCCTATGCTTCATGGACAAGTTGGTTAAACCCACAGTGTGACCATGCTCCCCAACATACACGTGTATTTTCAATAATATTCAGGAAGACTAGACAGATGAAATGAGATATTGGCTTGCACATTGTACTATATTTCTAGCATGATCTCCAGCCCAACCTACACCCATTTTCAAAACGGACAAGAGAAAGTCCTCTTAAAAATTGAAGCGTAATGGGTTTATGAGGGATATGAGATATATGTTTTTTCAACTGCAGTTCCATCAGCTCTAGCCAGCATAGCCTATAGTGAGGAAAAATTGGAATTATAAACTAAATGTGGAGGGCCACATTTCTCCTTCCTTAACCTTAGGGATGGGAAGCATTTGTGGCATTAAGCTCCCTCATCTGACTTTGGAGGCTGTTCTCACATCCCACAGCCATGGTCTGCCCAAAGGCTGGAGAGCATCTCCAAACTGAACCTTCACCCCAAAGAATGTTTCTTGGACTAGCACTTCTATAAGTGTTTTGCTCCCACCTGACCTCTACTGTTTGGATTGTGAACACAATATTGGTGAATGGGTCCTGTTCCACTATACACATGGGACACTATACTGGGGTTCCAGTTTAACTGCTGTGGTTCAATGGCAATTAAATCCTAGGGCTGGCAGTGTTGTTTTTGTTGTTGTTGTTGTGCGCCTTCTAGTCATTTCCAACGTAGGCGACCCTAAGGTGAACCTATCATGGGTTTTTCTTGGCAGGATTTGTTCAGAGGAGGTTTGCCATTTTAAGAAGGGATATTTAGAATTATCTGCCAGAATGATCTCATGCCTCACCAAACTACAAATCTCAGTCTTCCATAATAATGCAGTCATGAAATCAGAAGAAGACTAGGAATTGGAAGAGCAGATATGAAAGAACTAGACAAGACCCTCAAGTGCAAAGATATAAAACTGAACACTAAAGTTAAGATCGTACAAACCATGGTATTTCCCATCACCATGTATGGATGCAAGGGCTGGACAGTGAAGAAAGCTGACGGAAGGAAAATCAACTCAAGATGTGGTGCTGAAGAAGAGCGCTGAGGGTACCGTGGATGGCCAAGAAGTCAAACAAATGGGTCCTAGAACAGATCAAGCCAGAACTTCCCTGGAAACCAAGGGGGGTTGCAGACTGCCAGAAATAGTGCAAATTGAGTCCACTTTTAGGGTTAGGGTTAGGGAATCATGGGAACTGTATTTTATTGTGGCACCAGAGCTCTTTGACAGAGAAAGTTCAATGTCTCAGGAAAAAAAATCCCATGATTCCCTAGCACTAACCCTAACCCTAAAAGTGGACTCAATTTGCACTATTTCTGGTAGTCTGCAAAACCCCCCCCCCAAGATGACTAAATTGGGGCTGTCATATTTCTGCCACATCATGGGAAGGATAGACTCACTAGCAAAACTAATGATGCTAGGAAAGGTGGAGGGAAGTTGGAAGAGAGGAAGACTGCATACCAGATGGATAGACTCAATCAGGGGGACCTGAATTGAGGACAGGGAGTCTTGGGCTGCATCTGCACTGCATAAATAATCCAGTTTGGCACCACTTTAACTGCTATGGCTCAGTGCTCTGAAATTCTAGAAACTGTAGTTTGTTGTGGCACCAGAGCTCTCGGACAGAGAAGACTAGGTGTCTCAAAAAACTACAATTCCCAGAATTTAATAGCATTCAGCCATGGCAGTTAAACTGGGGTCAAACTGGATTATTTCTGCAGTGTGGATGTAGCCTTGAAAGACATCTCATCCACAGGGTCACCATGAGCCAAGGTTGACTCAAATGCAGTTAATAACAATTCATTTTTATCCCATCTTTCTCCCAATGATGGGTCTCAAGGCAGCTAACAACATATTTAAAACAATACAAATTAAAAACTATTCAAAAGCAGCGATAAGTATAAACCTAAGGTTTGAAAAGCAATTAAACAAGTTCTAACATTAAAACATTAGATGGCAGCCATGGCAGTTAAAGAGCCATAGTGCAATATTTATGTAATCTGAAAAGGCACCCGGGGGGGGGGGGGGGAGAGAGAGAGAGAAAGAAAGAAAGAAAGAAAGAAAGAAAGAAAGAAAGAAAGAAAGAAAGAAAGAAAGAAAGAGCATACAATTATGTATGCATGAAAAATGTGTGAATGAGAGAGAAGACAGGAAAGTCTGTATCAGGGTTCATAGCAGCCATGACCTCAAACATCTTTCCTGGGTGCCAATGCAACCCTCAGAGTGAACAAGATTTCTCATCCTGTTAGATAGAAAAGCCATTTCATCTCAAGAGGACTTGTGGTCAGTAGTAGTGGTAAGTTTGGTGCCCAGCTACTATTGCTTGGCTGTGGTAGCTGGACACCAAACTAGGGATAGGGAATTCTTACTAGCAGGTAAGTCTCTTTCACACTACACACTTATAGCGCCTTGATACCTACCATCTTAACTGCCATGATTCCATCCTATGTAATCTTGGGGTCTGTGGCTTCATGAGGTACTTAGAATTCTCAGCCAGAGTTCTTGTCCCTTGCCAAACTACAAATCCCAAGATTCCATAGGACACAGCTAAGAAAGTTAAAGTGGTATCAAAGTGATTCACAGAACAAATTACACAAAACAGAAGATATTGCAAAACAGACTATGGTCATATAAAAAAGACAAGACAGACAATTGAACAGAATTACAAGAGTAAATCCGGCTGATATGGTTTATTCCCTCTCCACACATACACACTTCCTAACAGACAAGCAACAGCTCTTTTCCTTGCTTATAGATTGTTCCAGCATGTGCATTATAGCTATGCTTCAGCAAAATAAAGGGACCAAAATATGAAGGATTTCATTTTGTTCTCATTACCCAGTAGCACCCTCTACAGTCATTTCAATATTGCAAAGAAAATTTATGACAAGAAAGACATACATTAACGGCCTAAAGAGGATGTACACACATTTATTTTAAGGATAAAATCACATTGGCCATAAGGAACAAGGGCATACACAAGTAGTGAGTAAGAAACATCAACTGTACATCCTTCTCTCTTCAATCCACTGGCATGCATATCCATCAAGAGTCTTTTACAGAGTTTTCTCTTCGGTGTTTTATTTATTAACTTATTTTTCACACTTGTGTCCAGTTCTTTTCCCAAGGATTGGTTTCTTCTTGCCCCCATACTCCATTTTATTTTCACACCAAGTTCATGAGAAGAGTAAGTGGAGGTATAGTAATCTGCTTAAAGTCACCCATTGAGCATCGTAGGTATATTTGTGTGATTTGGATCAAGCTTTCTCCTGTTGCCAGATCAATAGTTTAGAATTCTGGTCACCAAATATGAAAATTGCCTGCTTTGGCTCAGAATTCTTGTAATGGCAACAACATTCCAACATAAAGCCTCCTCTCTCACAGCTGGCTATGTAGCAATCTAGGTGAAGAGCAAAGCGGACGAGTTATTACTTTACCTAGTTTACACTATATACCTCAATACAGTCAACCAGATATAGCCACTGTCCCTCATATCTAAACTAGTTTAAAGGCTATAGGACTCCTCCCTTTTCTGATTTCTTTTTCCTGTAGAGCATCAAAAGTTGCCAAGACTAGAACTAGAACTTACATCCACTGAAGACAAAATTCTGTTTGGATCCTGCTTCAGCAGTTTGGAAAGTGGGTTGCCTTGGATGGCTTCATATTTTGTTGTATGTCTTCAAGTGTTTCTGACCTATCAAGGAGTTTTCTTGGCAAGATTTGTTCAGAGGGAGTTTGCCTTTGCCTTTCTCTGAGACTGAGAGAGAATGACCAAGGTCAGACAGCGGGTTTCCATGACTGTGCTGGGATTCAAACCCTGGATTCCAAAGTTGTAGATGAGCATTAAAACCACTATACCATGCTGGCTTCAAGTTCAACCCTTTTCATCACATGTCTGAGACAGAATTTGAAAATAACATGTTAGAAGTAATTATGTTTCTAATAAACTTTTTAAAGAGATGGTGGTCAGTCATTGATCATTTAATTTAATAATGTTAATATCAATGATGCTAAAAATGCAATTTTGGGAACAAGTAAGATTTACTTGTTATTAAAAAATCTGAGTGCTCATTTGGAATCATTTTGTGTTTTTATTTTTTTTAAGTGTGTTATCAATCAATTTTGTAATTTTTTAAAAGGGTGTTACTCAAGAGCCAGCATGGTGTAGTGGCCTGAGCATGGGACCATGACACTGCAGTTGTTGTTGTTAACTGCCTTCATGGCAACCCTGTGGATGAGACATCTCCAAAACTCTCTATCCTTTACTGCTCTGCTCAGCTCCTGTAAATTCATACCCGTGACAATACAGTCCATCCATCTAGCATGTGGTCTTCTTTTCTTCTACATCTCTCCAGCTTTCCTAGCATTATTGTCTTCCCTTCTCATGATATGACCAAAGTAGGACAGTATCAACTTACCGTATTTTTCGCCCTATAGGGCGCTCCGGCATATTGGGCGCACCCAATTTTTAAGGGGGAAAATCCAAGAAAAAAGGATTCCTCCCTTTAGCCGGAGGCCGGTTGTTCAATGGGCTGGTGCTGGGATTGGAGACCGATCCCAGCACCAGCCCATTGAACTGAGGTCGCGGGGGAAGGAGGGCTTCTCCCCCCCCCCCGCGACCTCAGTCTTTGAATGGGCTAGTGCCGGGATCTAAGCGATCCCGGCCCCAGCCGATTGAAGACTGAGGCCGGCGGGGGAAGGAGCCTCCCTTCCCCCCCCCCCCCGCCTCGGTCTTGGAATGGGCTGCTGCCGGGATCGTTTCGATCCCGGCACAAGCCCATTCCAAGACTGAGGCCGGGGGGGAGAAGGAGGGCTCCTTCTCCCCCCGGCCTCAGTCTTTCTATGGGCTTGTGCCGGGATCGAAACGATCCCGGCACAAGCCCATTCCAAGACTGAGGCCGGGGGGAGAAGGAGGGCTCCTTCTCCCCCCGGCCTCAGTCTTTCTATGGGCTTGTGCCGGGATCGAAACGATCCCGGCACAAGCCCATTCCAAGACTGAGGCCGGGGGGGAGAAGGAGGGCTCCTTCTCCCCCCGGCCTCAGTCTTTCTATGGGCTTGTGCCGGGATCGAAACGATCCCGGCACAAGCCCATTCCAAGACTCAGGCCGGGGGGAGAAGGAGGGCTCCTTCTCCCCCCGGCCTCAGTCTTTCTATGGGCTTGTGCCGGGATCGAAACGATCCCGGCACAAGCCCATTGAAAGACCGAGGCCGGCGGGGGAAGGAGCCTTCCTTCCCCCCCCCCCCGCCTCGGTCTTGGAATGGGCTTGTGCCGGGATCGTTTCGATCCCGGCACAAGCCCATTGAAAGACCGAGGCCGGGGGGAGAAGGAGCCCTCCTTCTCCCCCCGGCCTCAGTCTTGGAATGGGCTTGTGCCGGGATCGAAACGATCCCGGCAGCAGCCCATTCCAAGACCGAGGCCGGAGGGGGAAGGAAGGCTCCTTCCCCCGCCGGCCTCGGTCTTCAATCGGCTGGGGCCGGGATCGCTTCGATCCCGGCACCAGCCGATTCCAAGACTGAGGCCGCGGGGAGAAGGAGCCCTCCTTCTCCCCGTGGCCTCAGTCTTTCAATGGGCTGGCGCCGGGATCGCTTCGATCCCAGCACCAGTCCATTCAAAGACTGAGGTCGCGGGGGGAAGGAGGGCTCCTTCTCCCCACGGCCTCGGCCCCTTCGCCCTATAGGGCGCACTCACTTCCCCACGCATATTTAGGGGAAGAAAAAGTGCGCCCTATAGGGCGAAAAATACGGTAATCATCTTGGCTTCCAGGGAGATTTCTGGCTTGATTTGTTATAAGACTCATTTGTTTGTCTTTTTGGCTGTCCACAGTATCCTCAGCACTCTTCTCCAGCACCACATCTCAAATAAATTAATTTTTTTCTTATCTGATTTCTTAACTTAAGCTCTTGCATCCATACATGGCAATAAGGAATACAATTGCTAATATCATTCTAACTTTTTTGCTCAGTTGTATATCTTTACTCTTTGGAGTCTTTTCTAGTTCTTTCATAGCTGCCCTCCCCATTCCTAATCTTCTTCTGATTGATTGCTTGTTCCCATTCTGATCAATATCTAATCCAAGGTACGGGAACTGTTTTACTATTTTTTTTCTCATTATCTAGGTTGAATTTGTGTAGATCATCCATTGTCATTATGTTTGTTTTCTTTATGTTCAGCTGTAAGCCTGCCTCTGCACTTTCTTCTTTGATCTTCCTTAGTAGCTGTTCCAGGGCCATGATGTTTTCTGCTAGTACTATGGTATCATCTGCATCTCTTCGATTGTTGATATTCCTTCCTCCTATCTTCACTCCTCCTCCTTATGTGCCTGCTCTTCATATAATATTTTTTGCATACAAGTTGAACAGATAGGATGAAAGGATACAGCCTTGCTTGGCCTCTTTGCCAATTGTGAACCATTCTATTTCTCCATATTTTTTCTAACAGTAGCCTCTTGTGCGAAGTACAGATTTCTCATGAGGGCTATCCAATGTGGTGGCACTCCCATGTCTTTTAAGAGTATTCCACAGCAGTAAAAAGCTTTGCTATTGTGTTTTAAAATTAAAGGCTTTGCTATATGACTCTGAAGACCAGGGTTCAAAACCTCACTCAACCATGGAAACCCACTAGCCGACCTTGGGCACGTCACATACTCTCCACTTCAGGCAAAGGCAAACCTCTTCTGTATAAATCTTGCTAAGAAAACCCTATGATAGGGTCACCATGTCAGAAACAATTTGAAGGCACACAACAAATACTGTAATCAATGAATATAATGTACTCCTTTCTCCCCAGTAAATAACTAATTTGTGACAAAGTGATTGTACCAAGAAAGTAGTGTTCTAAAGCAGTAAGCATGGTGAGAATCTAAAAACCAGCAGGGATGAGGGGATACAGGAAGCAATGAACAGATTTATCATATAACAGGTTAAATATGAACTCCCTAAGCTTCAGTGATGTATTCATTTTTTATTCCAAGTCTCAAATTTCTACCTTCAAGTCTCAAGTCGAGTCTCAAGTCTGGGAGCCAACTTTTAACTGGTAAAAATAAGGCGGGGTGCATTTCTTGGAGGAGAACAGCAAGCATGTTAAGCAACTCCAAGTAGACGGGTTGATGTCTACTTGGCAGCCTGTCCCCACTGAACATCGGAGGAGCCTTCAAAAGGTTTTCAAAAGCACCCTTCTAAAGCTTTTCAAAAGATCCTTAGATCCTTCAGCCTCAACCCATTGCCTAACACATTTGCAGTACCCCTCCAAGAAATATGCCCCACGCTCTGGGGGCAGGTCTTGCCTACTGCTCAAAGTGAATGATGCCAGCAAGTTGGTCACAAGTTGAGTCAGTGCATCATTACTGAATCAAGTCCAAGTTGAGCCACTGAAGTGACTTGAGTCCAACTTAAGTCCAAGTCAATCGACTCGTGTCTACATCACTGCTAAGCTCTTTCCTCATTTACAGCTTCACAAATGCTATTCAAATCTTCACCCTGTCATCATCTACCAGCCAGCCAGCCAACCAGCCAGCCAGCCGGAGGACTCTGGAGGACTGGAGTAAAGCTTTCTTCCCCCATTACACTGGGGTAAAAGGCAGCTGAGTGGGGAGTTGGGGTGTGGCCAGGAGTGGCTGGCCTTAAAAGTCACTCCACCACCCCACCCCAGGAACACCAGCCAGCCAGCCAACCAGTCAGCCAGCCGGAGGACTCTGGAAAGTAAAGCTTTCTTCCCCCATTACATCAGGGTAAAAAGGCAGCTGAGCAGGGAGTTGGGGTGTGGCCAGGAGTGGCTGGACTTATGAGAGGTCGGGCAAGGATTTAAAATGCCCGCCCAGCACACCTGCCTCCAGCGGTGCTCCAGATGCCATAGCACCAGCAGCAAGGCCGCAGGAAGGCCAGGTGGAGGCTGAGGCCCGCCAAGGGACCATCTTCTCCTGCAGAGGAGCAGCGGCCAGATTGTGGCGGAGAAGTACAGGCCTCGGAGTTTGCACCTAGGCCTTTCGCTACTCTGCTTCAGGTGGCTTTGCACTCCACCGCTTACCTGGGGCCGGGAAGGAGGCGGGGGTGGCTATTGGAGTTGTGTCGGGGAACGGGAGATATGGTCGGAACAGAGTGAACAAATGTTACAAAAGAAGATGGGATCGCTGTTTGAAAGCTATCCCATCTTCAGTTCCCTCTGTTTCCCAGAATGGCTTGGAGAGCAGACCTCCCATTCCACAGAACTTCACTTTGCTTCTCTGCAATACCAGGTCGGTTAAGAAGAAGACTCATGTCATCCACGATCTACTCTTGGATGAGGATGCCGACCTGGCATGCTTCACAGAGACCTGGCTGGGAGAGGACAGCGTTGTTACCTGGGCGCAGGCCCTCCCAGCCAGGTACTCTGTCAGTGAGCAGGTATGGGGAAGTGGGCAGGGGGGCGGAGTAGCTCTAGTTCATAAGAATAATCTACCCTTGACCAGGATACCTGTCCGGAATACAGCCCACTTTGAGTGTATGTACCTGAGCCTGAAGACCAGGGATAGCTTGGAGATTCTGCTAGTCTACCGACCACCCCGTTGTCTAGCAGACTCCCTGACTGAGCTGACACAGCTGGTCTCCGAGCTGCTGCTGGAGTCCCCCAGACTTTTAGTTTTGGGGGACTTCAACATTCCGCTTGAGGCCAGTTTAACAGGTGTGGCTCGGGAGTTCATGGAGACCATGACAAACATGGGCCTATCCCAATTGGTCCTTGGGCCTACACACTGTGCACGATGCGGTCTTTAGTACGGAACAGGAATATCCGTGGGCGGAGGTTATTAGTACCTCCGCATTGTCATGGACAGATCATTTCCTGGTCAAGATGGAACTTAGAGCCTACATCCACCCCACCGGGGGTGGTGGACCCATTAGAATGGTCCACCCTTGAAGGCTAATGGAACCAATGGGATTCCAGAAAGCCTTAGAGGGTCTAATGGTTGGGAATGCCGGTGATCCTGTTGATGCTCTGGTTAATACTTGGAACACCGATCTTACCAGAGCTATCGACACAATCGCTCCCAAGCGTCCTTGCCAATCCGCTTCAAACTGTAAGCCATGGTATACACCAGAGCTTAGGAAAATGAAGTGGTTTGGACAACGACTAGAGCACAGATGGCGGAAGACTCGACTCTTATCCGACAGAACTCACCATAGGAACTTTCTTTGGTCCTATCGGGAGACAATACGTGCAGTGCAGAGAGCCTTCTCCTCTGCACGTATTGCGTCTGCAGAGTCTCGTCCAGCAGAGCTGTTTAGGGTGGTGAGGGAGCTGACGCAGGTTCCCCCTGCGCCAAATCCTTTACTTAACCCAACGACAGCCTGCTATGACGCGTTTAACAACTTCTCTGCAGATAAAATCTCTCAGATAAGAGCTGACTTAGACGCTAGGGCTTTAACAGAAACCATAGACGAGGTGTCCAGCGACTCCGTTGATGTAATTATACTGTGTTCGCAGTCTAGGGGTGCTCCTTGACTCGTCGCTCCTGATGACAAATCAGGTAAATGCGACAGTCAGGAGCACCTGTTATCAGCTTCGGCTGATACGCCAGCTGCGCCCTTTTCTGGAAGTAAGGGATCTCGAGACTGTTGTGCACGCGCTGGTAACCTCACGTCTCGATTTCTGTAATGCACTCTACATGGGGCTACCCTTGTGCTTGGTTCGGAAATTACAGCTGGTACAAAATATGGCAGCCAGACTTATTTCAAGAACAACTAGGAGGGACCACATTACTCCGATCTTGAGGTCCCTCCACTGGCTGCCTATCAGCTTCCGGGCCCAGTACAAGGTGTTGGTTATTACCTTTAAAGCCCTAAATGGCTTGGGTCCAAACTATCTCAGGGACCGCCTTCTCCCATACAATCCTCCCTGCACACTCCTCTGGGAGGAACTTGCCGCAACCTCAAAAATCGAGGCTTGTGGCTACCTCCCAGAGGGCTTTTTCAGTTGTCGCCCCCAGACTCTGGAACAGCCTGCCAGATGAGATCCGTCAATTAACATCGTTAAACAGCTTCAAAAGGGCTGTCAAGACAGATCTCTTCCGGCAGGCCTTTCCAGACTAATTATCCCGGCCTCGGGTACTCCCACCCCAATGTTCTTCTCGTGGCCCTATCTACTGATGGAATGAAGAATATTGCTATGGGCCAATGTTATGTTTTTGTATTATGTTTTAAATTTTATGATTGTGATTTTAAATTTTATTGATTTAATACTGTTTTAAGGCGGGGAGGGAAATGCTTTTGACTTTATGTATGATTTTACTGTTGTGAGCCGCCCGGATTGGGTTTCCCAAAGGGCGGGATACAAATAATAATAATAATAATAATAATTATTATTATTATTATTATCATCTGCCCTAAACCTACTTTATCTTTTCCTTGAGTTTTAAACAGACCAGTCCCTTTTCTCCTACAGGCTCCCCTTCACAGTATTCCAAAGGCTGTAACTGGCTGGCCCCAGCAATATCTGCCCAACTTCTCTCTTCACACTTATATAGTGTTTTGCACTGTTCACTTGGTCCAGGTGGACTAAATTGAGGACAAAACATAAAAAAGGAGGGAAGCAACTCTGCCCAAGGTTGTATAATTGTTTCAACTGAGCAACTTCTTCTGCCCAAAACAATTGAGATATTATCTTCCTGGAGTACTACATCTATCTGACAAGAGACTTAAACTATAGAACTCCTTGGTGAGATACAACTCTGAGACTGTGTGTTTTAATTACGAACTTCTGATTGCTAAGCCTCAAGTCTGTATCCATTGCGAAGTTACTTGTTCTTTCAGAACATGGATGTTACTTTTTGGAGTAAAGCTCCCAGAATTCTCCATTCAGCATGGCCACTGACCATATGGAATGGGGGATCCTAGAAGTTGTAGTCCAAAGAGAGAGAGAGAGAGAAATGAAAGACAAATTATTACTAGGCTTGTTTTTGTATGCTTTCCCAGTTATGTATGCTGTCTTTCCTGTAACGCCAAAGATGTCAGGTCTCCATGTCAGGTTTCATACGGCAAACCCAATGCCTTTTAGAGCAATATAGCATCCATACACAATACTGGAGTGAGATCTATCTGCTTCTCCTAGCATAGCACACACCCTTCCACACACATATTTCCCTTATACAACACATTTGCTGGAATACAGTGAATTTCGTTTTAAACTGACCAGTCTGAGATGTTCAGTCTCTAAAGGACTTTGGGACCAGTCCACTTTGGAGAAAGGCCACTTTCTCAAATAAAGCCTGCATTTTTCTGAAGTAGCATGTTTCCTTTTCTGAATCTGGGCTTTGACCAAAGCAAATGCACATTCCTACCATTGACTCTGTGTACAACTATTCATTCTCTGCCTCTTCTGGCTCTGGCCGTGGACAAGTCTGGCTCCTGGATCCATCCACCTGATTTCCCACAGACAGCTATTTATGACTCAGGCCTGACATTAGTCCAAAAGCAGTAAAGAAGAGAAAACTTGTTTGCTCTCTCTCACACATACACGTCATCCTGTGTATTGTCACACATTTACTTGAAACTTGGCTGGCCACACTATGACCTGTTACTGGGGCATCACAATAAACAGTGTGCTAAAGCACAAAACACGGGTAATGGAGAAACACATCTCTCCTTGATTTTACTATTTGTTTGGGCATTTTTTTTGAAGTCCATGTGGTCCCTGGGAATTAGACATCCCTATTTTAAAGGCATGTGTCTTTCTAGAATACAATATTCCCTTGTGGACTACAATTCCTATGAAGATGATGTTAGTCCCAAGCCTTGCATTTTGTCAAGATGTAGCTGTTCTCAGTTCAGGTTGTATTGGAGGGACATTCAGGCATACAGATCTGAACTCCTTCTGGCCATTTGAGTACTTTAGGAAAAGATTTTTTTTTATTTATTTTTTTAGCAAGACAAAAAGAGATGCTCCTCTTGATACTCAAGTTGCTTGCCTTTGTCCTTTGTGAAACTTCAGGCTCCTTTGTTAAGCAGAGTGTGAATTTCTAAAGAAGCACTCCATATTTTTGCATTAGGTGCTGCTTTGGCTGCCTACTGCCTACTGCTGTATCCTGCCTTGGGGAGAGAAAGGAAAGGAATAAAATTCATTAGTAGTACGTATTCCTATTAGTACAGGCGACCAGATGTCCTCTTTTTCCAGGATATCTCCTACATTCCCACCTTCGGTCCAGGAGGAATTCCAAAATGTCCTCCATTCTGAGCATGACAAAGAAGCATGAATTTATATTTATATGAGTGTTTTCAACTTTTATTCTTAATGCCCTACATTTTTCTTGAATGTCCTACATTTTGTGGTGCCTTGTCCTCCTTTGCAGTTAGGACATTTGTAACCTTGTATTAGTATTAGGTGACCCGATATGTCATAACCACAAAGGAGGACAAGGCACTGCCAAATGCAGGACTAATTCAAGAAAAATGGAGGACATGACCAATTAAAAGCTATAAACATTTATAGAGAGAACGAAATGAAAGATGCAGGCTCAGATGCAGAACATGTCCTGGAAAAGGAAGACGTCTAGTCACCTTGTATTAGTACTCCTCCTCCTCTTGGGTCTCCCTCCGGCCCTGAAAGCGCTCGGAACCCTTCCGCTCCGCCTCCGCGGGGAGAAGAGGGGGAACCGTTTCTTCGCCGCACAATGCGGAAGTGAGCCAGGCTGGTGGCGGGGTTAGCGGCTGCTCCATCCGGGGCCGGGAAAGGAAAGATGTGGGGGGCTGTAGGGGGTCGGGGATAGGCTCCCTCCGTGTTCCTTGCAAGCCCCGGGGTTGCAGTCAGAAGTCTCCCGGGGGGTGGGCTTGGACTTGGGGGTAGCCGGAGGGGTTTATGAGGGGACCCCTTAGGGAGTGAGGTGGGGAAAGGGGGCGAAAGGGTCCCTGGGGGGCCATGAGGTGAAGGAGGGGCTGCTACTTGGGGGGCTCAGAGGGGGAGATTGTTCCTGGGGGGGATTTTGAATCATTTGGGGACAGGAGGCTGGAGGGTCTCTTTAATGCTCCTTTTTTGGGGGGTGGGGTGTTAAATCTCCTCCACCTTCTGCATCAAAGCCGAGATATAGATATAGATATATACTTTAAAGCACTTTGCCCTGAAGAAGAGCTAGCTAGGAATCTGGGAAGGCCGAGGTTTTAAAATCTCCTCCACCTTCTGCATCAAAGCCCAGATTTAGATATAGATAAAGATAAGGATTTTGCCCTGAAAGAAAACTAGCTAGGAATCTGGGAAAGTCAGGGTGTGTTTTTTTTTTAAAGATCTCCTCCACCTTCTGCATCAAAACTCATATATATATTAAAAAGACTTTGCCCTGAGGGAAAGCTACCTAAGAATCTGGGAAATCTCTTTCTCTCTTCTCTATGGATTTCCCCAGAGGAAAAGCTAGCTAGGAATTTGGAAAGTCAGGGTTTTAAAAAGCTCCTCCACTTTCTGCATCAAAGCCCTGATAGATAAATGTATTAAAAGGATTTGCTTTGAAGGACAGCTAGCTAGGAATTTGGGACGGTTGAGGTTTTTAAATCTTAACTTTTTGCATTAAAGCCCAGTTAGATAAATAAATTAAAAGGATTTGTCCTGAAACATAGCTGTTGAGGAATCTGGGAAGGTTGGGTTTTTTAAAATCTCCTCCACCTTCTTCATCAAAGCCAATATAGATAGATAAATATATTTAAAAGGACTTTGCCCTGAGGGAAAGGTAGCAGGGAATCTAGGAAGGTTGGGGTTTTTAAATCTCCACCTTCTGCATCAAAACCAATATAGACAGATAAGGACTTTGCCTTGAGGGACAGCTAGCTAGGAATCTGGGAGTCCTCCACCTTCTGCATTAAAGCTCAGATATACTTTTTAAAAGGACTTAGGGAAAGCTATCTAGGGATCTGGAAAGGTTGGTGGGTATCATTTCAGAGAGAGAGAGAAGAAAAAGGTTTCCTGTGGGATCTGAAGGTTATTTTGTGGGGTTTGGTGCCCAGGGGTGGGGAGACCCCTAAAAGGGTCTGTAGAAATAAGTGGTGGTAGTGGTGGGGCTCTGACAGGTCCCATAGGAAGCTTTTTAGCACCATGGCCACCCGGCGTTTAACAGACGCGTTCTTGTTGTTGCGGAACAACGCGATCCAAAGCCGGCAGCTGCTGGCTGAGCAAGTGAGTAGTTACAGCTCCTCCAGCCCTCTGACTTCACGTAGCATGGCTGCTGCGGTGAGTCTCCCTTCGTCCTAATGTATCCCACATTTCGCTGTTTTAGTGCCAACTGCTTAGGAGTGTCAGATAGCAGGCATCTCATTCTCTGTCAATCTCTCTCTCTCTGTGCTTTTGTTTCCTCCTGTCTCATCCTTTCCTCTTCCCTCTCTTCTGCCTAGTTTCTATATAAAAACTTGTTGCCTCAAGAGATTGATTTCCCTGTGGGATTCAATTGTTCTGACACTGTGGAGAATACTGCACTACACTCTTATGGTGCTGCTATTCCATTTTTACTGCTATGGCTGCCTCCTGTGGGATTCTGGGATTTGCACTTTCGGGAAAGGCATTTAGAATGCTCATCCAAAGAGCTCTTAGGCCTCCCTGAGCTACAAACCCCAGAATTCCACAGGAGGCAGCCAGAGCAGTAGAAGTGGAATAGGAGCACAATAAGAATGTAATGCAGTAATTTGCTATGTGTAGAATTCAGAAACATAGCCATGTTAGTCTGTTATACCACTATACAAGAGATCTTGTAGCACCTTTGAGACTAAGGGGGTTGCAGACTGCCAGAAATAGTGCAAATTGAGTTCACTTTAAGGGTTAGGGTTAGTGCTAGGGAATCATAGGAATTGTTTTTGTTTTTGTTTTCTGAGATATTCAGCCTTCTCTGTCAGAGAGCTCTGGTGCCACAATAAAATACAGTTCCCATGATTCCCTAACCCTATCAGTGGACTCAATTTGCACTATTTCTGGCAGTCTGCAACCTCCCTAACTGTGAGAAAGAAGTTAGAATCATAGAGTTGGAAGAGACCACAAGGGCCATCCAGTGCAACCCTATTCTGCCATGCAGGAATACACAATCAAAGCACCCCCAGCAGATGGCCATCCAGCCTTTGTTTGAAAACTTCCAAAGAAAGAGTCTACCCCACACTCCAAGGGAGCATGTTCCACTGTCGAACAGGTCTTACTGTCAGGAGGTTCTTCCTGACATTGAGAGAGAATCTCTTTTTCATTGCTCTGGATCCTATTCTCTGGAGTTGCAGAAAACAAATTTGCTACATGTTCAGTATGACATCCCTTCAAATATTTAAACAGGGTTATAATATCACCTCTTAACCTTCTCTTCGTCAGGCTAAACATATCCAGGTTGTAGCATAAGCTTTTGTATACTTAAGTCTAGTTCCTCAGATGTAGACCTAAGTTTGCGAAAGCTTGTGCTAAAACTTCTTTCACACAATTGGTCTCATAGGTGTTACAAGATCCCCCTTTGCATAGTGTGTGACTGTAGATAGTTGTCCTACCTAGGATATGGGTGGTGAGCATTTTTTGGCCCTCCAGATATTTTGGCCTATGAATTCCTCTCGCCCCATCCAACATGGGCAATGGTAAGGGATTGTGATGACTGTGATTCAAAACATCTAGAGCAGAGGTAGGTAACCTTTTTGAGCAGGGGGCCGGGTTGCTGTCCCTCAGACAATTGGGGGGCCAAAGCACCAACAATAAATAAATAAATAAATAAATAAATATATTTTTTTAAAAAAATGCATGCACACTCTCTCAGCCCCAGAAAAGCCATGGCAAAAGCCCTGTGGAGATTTTGCAAAGAAAACCCCAAGAACAAGTAATAACAACAATAATCAATATCATCATGGCGGGCGGCAGCGGCGGCAGGACCAGCCTGGGGCCGGTCCAAAGGCCTCGGGGGGGGGGCATCCGGTCCCCGGGCCTTAGGTTGCCTACCCCTGATCTAGAGGATGTAAGTTTCCCCACTCCTTCAGTAGTGAACTAGCTTTTCTAAAGAAAGGTCATCTCACAGACTTAGAAGCAAATAGGATTTCTCCCAGTGCATGTTCAACTATAGCCAGTCACAGCTTCCTAATAGATGTAGGTCTTTCATAATGTGTGTTGTGTTCTTTATATACACCTTTATATACACTTGTGTTTAGTGGATTGAAAAAAGGCATAGGTCTTTCCTTTTTTTTAATCCATATTTTCTAGTTTCTTTTCATTATTTTTTGCATTTGGAAGAAAGGTGAACGGTGGTATTTGTCTCCTTTTGCTATTTTGCATTCAGTTATTTTATTTATTTAATTTATATCCTGCCTTTATCCCAAGGTGACTTACAATATATAAGCATAGAGTTTGGGTGATCAGAATGCTTTCTTCCCCCTGTGGAAGGTAGGAGAGTTAGAAATAAGCTGTTTTGTTCCTTTTGTTTCCCAGTTGTTTTGATTTGCCAGCCTAATTGGCTGGAAGATATTCAGGACAAATGTTTTTAGTTTGGCTTTGTTATATTTGGGGAGACTGAAACATAAGAAAATAAGAAATTTCTTAACATAAGAAATTAAACAGTACCCTACTCTGGAAAGGGTTTGTTTTTAAAACTGAAAAAAAGCCTATTTCTGTGACTGAAATGAGGAAGGAGGGCAGAGGTATACATCACATTCCCCCAAATTGGACCCAACCATTGAGGATGATGAGCATCACATGTAGCAGTGATCTCCCCAAGTAATATTTTTTCTTATACAGATGAATAGAAGCCATTTACTGGAATGGGCAATGGTAAGGGATTGTGATGACTGTGATTCAAAAAATCTAGAGGATGTAAGTTTCCCCACTCCTGCAGTAGTGAACTAGCTTTTCTAAAGAAAGATCATCTCACACACTTAGAAGCAAATAGGATTTCTCCCAGTAAAAATCATACACTTGGGGACATGACTGGGATGGGAAACATATCTGTGCACAACTAGCCCAGATTTGTTTCCTGTCTCAAAATAGCTTATTGAGAGCCAAGCCTATCTGTTTCTGTAAATCTCCGGGCCTTTACCGACTGCCAGAAATAGTGCAAATTGAGTCCACTTTAAGGGTTAGGGTTAGTGCTAGGGAATCATGGGAATTGTTTTTTTTCTGAGACATTGAGCCTTCTCTGTCAGAGAGCTCTGGTGCCACAATAAAATACAGTTCCCATGATTCCCTAACCTTAACCCTAACCCTTAAAGTCAGGGGTAGGCAACCTTTTTGAGCTGGGGGCCGGTCCCTCGAAGTTGTCCCTTCTGGCGGGCCGGGGGGGAATGGCGGCGCACGCGCACAACCCCCTCCGCCACACGCGACCCCCCTGCGTGCGCTGCCGCAGCCGCCTCCACACATGTTGTGGCCACCATTTCATTTTCCAAAAAGGCGGCCGCGGCCTTTGGAAAACAAAATGGCAGTCGCGACACGCGCGGCTGTGCAGCGACCAAAACATGTGGCGGCGGTGGCAGGTGGCAGCAGCAGTGGCAGGGGTCGGCGGGGGCCGGTAAGTGGGGGTCCATGGGCCAGAAACGGCCCACGGGCCGTAGGTTACCAACCCCTGTTTAAAGTGGACTCAATTTGCACTATTTCTAACAGTCTGCAAAGCCCCCCCCCCCCCCCGCTTCTTTTTGAAGAACCCATTCTGTGTCTTGTTACTTGAACTGGTTTAAATAGGAAAATAGGTTATTCAAATAAACTTTGCTGCAGTCCTGTACTTCCTCATACATATCTTCAACCCACTATGGGTTAAGACACCCCAATCTCATTGGATTTCAAGAAGCTAAAAAGGACCAGACCTAATTGATGCATGGATGAGAGACCACTAGGGAATACCTGGGCTCTCTAGGTAGAATAAAATCCTGGTTTTGAGACCCTGGATAGCAAGAGTTGATGATATTTATTGAGATGGAACAATGATCGGATTCTGTATAAGGCACCTTCCCATGTTTATGTGAATGTCCTCGAGCCAATCACCATTCTACTTATTCTAGCTCAAAGTCCTGTTCTATAAAAGATTAAAGTGTCTCCTTATCTTCCTAACACTCTCTGAAATGCAACAGACAGTACAGTCTAAAATAGAAACTGCTATCATCAGTCTCATTATTCCAATGTCCATTTCTCTTTTCTTTTCTTCCCTCTTTTCAATTGTAGCATTGCCATTCATTTGCTATTGTACCATCAAGGTTCAGGAAGTGTGCTTAGATGCCAGAATCATATTTTTGAAATCAAAATAACATATTTAAGAACCAGCTTCATACTGAAAGTGCTGTGTGTGCATATCTGTCAAATCTCTTCCATGTTTCAGATGTTCCTGCCCTTTGTCAGTACATGTATTTGCATTCTTTCTTTTCATAATAAACACCCCACACTATTCATTTTACTGTTAATGCCATTAGCAGCATGTTACTCTTATATTAGTGTCATTCTAATAGGAAAGCATCTTCCCTACCTATATGCTCCCTACCCTTTTCCCCCCAGCTGAATGCTGCTGTAATGAGAATAAAATAGGCGATTTTACACTGATTTCTTTTTGGAGGACGATGCAATTAGTAATAACTTACGTCATACTGTTAAAAATTAATTTTCTGTTTTATCCTATACATCTGTTGTGCCTTCAGCTGATATTTTGTTTGTTTTTTCCTTTACATTCTCCTTGAAAGTGAATAAATGAATGAAAATCTAAATGCTAATATAAAGAGCTTGAGTTGTACCTTCTAAGATATTAAGATGTCACCAACTGGCGCTTCAGTGGCTTTCTAACCCTACATTCCTTTTAGGGCAGGAGAGGCATTTAATTTTGTATCGTACATGTATTTTGAAGCAAAACATCAAATGATTAAGTCTTTGGTCAAGTTGTTGTTGTTGTGAGCCTTCAAATAATTTCTGACCTTTGCCAAGGCTCTCAAAGTGACTGAAAGAAAATTCAAATGCCGCATAATAAAGTACAGTACTATTCAAATTTATGATTTGGATGGGAGGTTTCGGAGGCTGTATTTCAGAGGATGAAATTGGCAAAACCACTTCTGAGGATTCCTTGCTTAAGAAAACCTGTGCAACTCATGGAATCACCATAAGTTGACTTGTCTTGAAGGCACACACACAAAATCTACAAAAGCTGACACTTTAATCACTTATAAAAGTCAGATTGAAAAAAAGAATAATTTTGTCCACACCAGTAGAGGGAATACCAAAGCCACCAAGCAGTCTCTGCCCCATGGGACCAATAACCTAAACTCATATAATAGAGGGATAGAGAGTTGAAATCTCCTGAGACACTACTCTATATGTGAAACCATTGGTATGTGTGGTCAAGTATTATCACCTTTGACTAGCACCAGTTGTTCAGTAATAATCCGTCCAATCCTTAACACTTGGCGTAATGGCCACATAGGCATCATACATTTTGTTCTTGAGCAACACTTCCTTGTAAGAACTAGGAAGAACAGAGGTAAATACAGCCACACTTGTGTGTTTTTGCCTGGGTATGCAATGCTGAGATAGTTGGCCAACTACAGCTTTCCTACATGTGTCTGTGGTGAAATATTTGTGTGTACTAGTAGTGTGGCAGTACTAGTAGTAGGAAGCCAGTGTGGTGTAGTGGCTTGAGTGTTGGATTAGGACTTGGGGAGGCAGATTAAAATCCCTGCTCAGCCGTGGAAGACAATGGCAAAACTCTTCTGAATAAATCTTGCCAAGAAAACCCCAAGACAGGATCACAATAAGTCCAGATTGACTTAAAGATACATAACAACAACAAAGCAGCGTTACACGAGATCTACATATGAGTTTCTGCTCTTGACACAAAAATGCCTTCTAGGGACTGAAGTGTGACTTGTGAAGCATTTGAAAGAAAAAGATAGATAGTAGTTATCTAGGACAAACCAAGTCTTGCTTCCTTGCTATACACTATTGCTATTATGAGGTGGTCTTTTCCTACTGCCTTGTATCTTAACAAGTGTTACCGGTACTGTCTTTTCTAGTGAGCCATGTCTTCTTGTGATATGTCCAAAGTATGCCAGTCACAGTTTAGTTATCTTGGCTTCAAGGGAGAGTCCAGGCTTGATTCACGGTATAAGTATTTTAAAACTTGCAGTCAATTCCTGGAATATTTCAGATCCTGTTGCTTTTCAAAATTGCATGTGAAAAAAAAAAATCACACTATAAAAGAAGAGTGTAGATTTTTCTTTTCTAAAAAAGTCAGGCAGAATTAATATGAATGAAATATCCCAGTATCAACTATTCTTCAAAGACATTCAGATAACTAAAGCAGCTTGTTTGACATGTCCCAATTTCTTATTTTAAAATAAGCAGATTTTTGTGGCTAGTAACTGGCAAGAACGACATCAGCTGATTTCTGTTTTCATTTCCTTTTTAGTCTAGATGATTCATCTATCTGAAAGAAAGACCCTCTAGTATGTGTGTGTGTATATGTGTGTGTGTGTGTGTGTGTGTGTGTGTGTGTGTGTATATATATATATATATAGGCTGTCACATCTTTTCCACTTGTTTCGCATTAATTTACTTTCTCTATGAATAGCCAGTTCTTCATATTTGAGATTCAGCTCATTGATTCAACTGTGTAAACAGTTTGTTTTGTAACCAGCAACTTGTGAAATTACGTTTATACAATTTTAAATAATGTTTTCACAACGGCAAAGGTCACATCTGGCAGTATATTTTCCAGTGTGCTTCTTTTTCTGGCACTGCACTGCTGGCTCTTACCAATTGTTTTTCTTGATTATAATGTAAAATCTTTGTATCCCCAAGGTTTCTTGGAATCTGCAGTTTTAACATGTATTTACAAAGTCTCTAGAAATTTAATTTTTATTTTAAAAAGAGAGTAAGTGCCCAGTGAAATACATGTTTTCTCAAACAGGTAATAGGGTAACAGTGACTATCTGTAAAAGAGCTTTATATTTTCAAAATGTTTTCCTAACCTGGGTAGAAAAGAACTATTTTTCTGGGCCCTTGTTCAAAAAATGTCAATGCCAGCATAACCTGAAATTGGTTTTCCCTTGCTCAATGTGAAATAAGTAAGAATGCCTTGCTAAAATTGGCACAATTTTAACAGACAAGATTCTTAAATCTCCATATGTATTTGAGACTAGTTTCATTTGATGATGAACTTCTATATTTGGGGGCAGCTTTGTGGTTCTGAGCATTTAAGGTGAACAGTTAAAGTGACCTATACAGTTTAATTTGGTTGATATTTGCAAAAATATCCAAAATTTGGTTGATATTTGCAGTTAAACAGTCTAAATTGATAAGCTTGATGAATGTCGGGGGGGGGGGGGAGGAGGACCCAATAATGTATCCTCTCCTTTTTGTACTTGTGAGAATGAGTTCTGCCAATCCCAGTTTGACTGGATACTTGCCATCAAGTGTGCACAGTTCTCAGACATTCACAGAAATCATCTACAGATTCTGCAGACTAGCATGGCTATATTTTTGAATTCTACAAAAATCATCTGTGATTGTTGTATGTTCACCCAGTTTCTGACATCATTGTAACATATGTAAACTCTCTTGCTTCCAAAAAAGTAACCTGTGGTAATTAACCTGCATTGCTATAAATAAATAAAATATAATAATAATTTTTTTATTTATATTTCCCACCTCTCCCTGCAGATCGAGGCGGGATTACACCAATAAAATTAACAACAGTATACAAAATTATAATCAAATAAAATAAATACAATAAGAACATTATAAAAATCAATAAGCAACAATTATAAAGTCAATAAAACAAGCTAATCAACATCCACTTCCAGCCATGTAGTCATACCAATTTAACTTAAGTTAACTTAAGGCCCGTTAAGGAGGTCAGGTGGATAGGCCCTCCGGAAGAGCTCCGTCTTGAGTGCCTTCTTGAAGGCCTCTAGAGTGGTGATAAGACGGATCTCCTACTACAGATGTCTTTCGACCAAGCTGTTTTCTTTGTTGCTTAATCTTGAATGCATCCAAGACCGAGCCTTGAATGCATTCAAGACCAAAGCCTATGGCTGCATCCGCACTGTAGAAATTATCCAGTTTGACACCAGTTTTAACTTCCATGGCTCAATGCTGTGGAATTCTGGGAATTTTAGTTTCTTGTGGCACCAGATCTCTCTGACAGAGAAGGCTAAATGTCTCAAAACTACAGTTCCCAGAATTCCCTACCATTGAGCCATGGCTGTTAAAGGGGTGTCAACCTGGATTATTTCTGCAATGTGGAGGCAGACTTTGACTTGCCCTACATTGAAATGTTAAATAGCAGTCCATATCATTTTGCATTTAAGCATCTACAGAGAAATCACTGATGTTGTTGAATTGCTTACAGTGCAAAATTGTATGGATTGATGTGTTGAATATTTACATTTCATCAGCCCAGGGGTTGTATCCCTACTGCTGCTTTTTAGGATGCCTCCCTGTATTGATGTATGCTATAGAAAATTTTCTTCTCAAAATGCTTTGTTTTGTTTTTTTGCATTGTGCAAAGCCCTTTGAATTTGTTGGCAGTATATTTTCTGTATTTCCAGAATTTAGATAATTTCATTTCAACTGAAGCCATACATCAAACTAAAAGACTTATGGCATTTAAAATGCCTGCTTCAGCATGCTGTCAGTGACTTTAGAGGACTAGTTACTATGATGAAAGAAAATAATTCAGTGCAAACATATAAGTGTCTGCTTAAATGTAGGTATGAGATCAGTGGAACTGTCTGCCAAGTAAGTATAGGATTGCAACTTCAATGGGATTTTTGGTCATTTACCTTAAATAAATTAACATGCACCTATGTATGAAGCAGAATAATTTGTAGAGGCTTAAATATGGACCTAGTCATCAAGATTCTTTTAAGAACATATTGAAAACAAAACACAGAAAAATCCTGCCTATGTTCCATTGGCAATATTATGAACAAAGAAGCTTACCATAGTTCTACAATTTGCTTCTTTTCTGAATTTGTTTTTCACTTCTGTAGAAAAGCTAAGGCATGTGATACTATCTTTTAACATTTTTGTTAAGATAACTAAGCAGCCTAAACACTTCTGTATAAATGTACGGTATAAGTCCTGGACTAATTCAGTGAGATAAAATATTTTGCATTGAGTCATCTGCTGAAATCCATTAATTGGCTTCCCTCAAAAGAGGATGTGGTTAATAAATAACTGAACATTTGTGTAAGAATATACTATTAAAAGGCTGAGATGTACCAAACACACGGAGTTTTAAAAAGTCAGCTGGTCATAGAATTCAAATACATAGCCATGTTAGTCCAGAAAACCTGTATGCAAATTGATCTTGTACCACTTTTGAGATTAACTGAAAAAATGAAGTCAGTAGCATGAGTTTTTGTAGATTTGAGCTTACTTCCTCAGATGCAAGAAGCAGGGTCAAGTCTATGAAAGCGCATGCTACCAACTGTTTTCTTTCAGTTAGTTTCAAAGATGCTGCTCACGGACAAGGTATTTGCCTGTAGCATGCATCAAAAATGCTGGTTGCCAATTTCCAACTAAGGCATTTTTCCTTTAATTCTCCTAATACAGTGAAAAGTGTCAACACCATGTCTTCTGCTTGTCCTGTTGCTCATCCTCACTTTTCATCTATTGTGAGGCAAAATAAAAGCACTGCCTGGTTTAGCAGAGGAAGAGGCTGGAAACTAAGATAAAAGGTGATAGATGTGGTGGATCACAGAATTGTAGAAAGTGACCTCAAAAGTTATCTTGTCCAGCTCCCTGCCAGTGAAGGAACTACACTACTACAGCATCCCTGAAAGGTGACCTTTCAGAGTCTGGTTAAACATTTCTGTAGTGTCAGTTATAAAAAAATAATCATCCAAGCTGTAGACTGGTGAGCCTTGTTTCTGAAGCCATTCCGGAAGAACAGTTCCAGTCCAAGAGAAGATCACTGAACGATATGTATCTATCTCTTTTTAGAATTTTTCATCCTCCACATATTTTTAAAAAAACTTTTTCTGTTTAGAAATTCAACCTGAGTTCAGAGGTGTTCAACGGGGAAATTGTGTAGACAGAAGCTCTCCCACACAAATGTTTCCATGTTGATAAATTCACATCACTAAAATTAACTTCATTTATAACATAATGGATTATAAATATTACCACCTCCATGCCTGATACCCCCAATTTACAGTGAAAAAAATTGGAATATTCAAATTCTTTAAACCCTCAGATTTGTTGGCTTCTGATATTATGTTCAAAATCATAGTTTGCACTGTCTGTAGAATCAAGTTTGAATTTTCTTTTATTTGCAAATATCTCTTTAAAATGTGTTGTGTAAGGTCTCTAAAAATGTGTATTTCTTTACAGATCAAGGAAATGGGTTGAAATGTATTGAAAGAGAGAAAATGCATCTACTCACAAGGCTAAATACTAGTCTACTGAACATCTGATAACCGTTTTGTTTTTCCCTTGCTAAACTGGCAGTGTTGAACAATAAAATTCCTGTGTTCCTTCAACTGACTGTACCCTGTGCTCTGTCCTGTTCTTTTGTTTCCCTCTCTTAAAACTTTGCTGTCCCTATATGGATGGGGCTGATGGGATCAACAAACCACCTCAGGAGCTGGATGAGGTATAGTTTTGTTTGTCTAATGCTGATATTTCAAGGAAAATGTTGTGTTTAAATTCCTTTCTGCTAGCCAGACCATTGCCCTCTCTAGCTTAGCACTATCAGTTCTGAGTTACCTCAAGGAGGGTGCAGAAGGCTGTTTTGGAGACATATGTCTTGAAATTTGCAGCTAGCTTTCATATTTTAATTTCATGTGACTGATTATAATTTCCCTGATTATTGAGATGGCCAAATCTGCATTCAGTTTGCTAAATTTTATGTTTAGACTGTAATTTCATTAGACAAGAAAGGATTTAACCCTTCAGTCTACCTCTCCAGTGGGAAGACAGTCATAAGATTTGACGAATGCTGCATCTGCACTACAGAAATAATCCAGTTTTACATCACTTTAACTACCATAGCTCAATGCTATGGAATTTTGGTAATTGTAGTTTCGTAATGCAGAGAATTGTGGTGCCATAACAAACCACAATTCCCAGAATTCCATAGAATTGATCTGTGGCAGGTAAAGTGGCATCAGACTGAATTATTTCTGCAGTGTGGATACAGCCTAAGATCGTCCACCAAGTTTCTTTTCATCTTAGATGCAAACTCTTCTGTTGATTTTTGAGCACATTACCATCACTGATTGCCCCCTTCGGTGATGTGGAAACTTTTCAGCAAAGCAGAATTCAGCCTAGACATTTCAACTACAATCCTAAACACACTTATTCTATATAAAGTTCATTCAGATTCAGTGGAACTTGCTTTTTAAAAAAAACATATTTAGGAGTAAACTGCCGCTGATTCTGTTTTATTTGTTTGACATTTTTATCCTGTCTGTCTACCAAGCAGGTGAGGATGCTGTATATCTTCTCTTCACCACAGAACTGTGAGGCACCTTTGGTTGAGAGAGAAAGAAAAAGAACCATTCCAAATCATCCAGTTTGATTCATTGCTGGGTGCTTAGGGGCTATACAGACTGGCAAAAGGGGCTGGTCTGGGGGTGGAGTCGGGCAAGGCAACTGCATGCCGGCCACCCTGACTCCACCCCCACGTCTTCATGCCACCCACCCAAACAGATGGTGGATGATGTTAGGGTGCTCCCTTGGCACAACATTCATATACACTGCGCCAAAGGAGCACTGAAAAGCCGTCGCTGCAAGGGCAGCTTTTTGCCACTCTAAAAAGGAGCAGCATTTGCCAGCTCTTTTTAGAGCAGCAAAGTGCCAGATCGGGGCTGCGGCGTGCGGTTGCCGCATCTCCGATTCAGCATTCCCAGGGGCGGCACAGAGCCGCCCTTTAGAGGCCATCTGTTGAGCCACTTACTCTCTTCAGTCCCTACCAGTTTAGTCAGTCAGAGCATCTGTAGAGCAGGGGAGAAGGAATGATATGTGAAGAGATTGATGTCTCCCTGTCTCCTGGGCCTGAACTCTTGACTACTAACTGCCATTATACCCCAAAGTGGCTGGAGTGTTAGAGGCGAGAGCTCTAGTGCTGAACTAGCCTAGTATATATAGGCTTTTCTGCAGTCTCTGCACTGCTTCATTTCCACCCTTACCCTTACATCCCAGATTCAGTAAAACTATGCAGTAAAAACTATAGTGATGGATGGGGGAATCCTCTTGTGGAACCCACAGTTGAAATCCAGGTACAATTTAATGCAAGAAGGAAGATGCAACTATACTTGTCCAAATGCTCAAATGGACAGTGGATAGCCAAAGCATAGAAGGTTGTAGCAAAGGATAACTATATCTCAGATTTGAGTTTTGCATTACTTTCTTAATAGCGTTGGGTGCTTTCCCCCACTACTCTGTGTAGGTCTTCATTCTTACATATACCCTTGCATCTGGTCTGCTCAATGCAGGCAGACTAATGCCTTTGCTGCCTTGCAAAAGGGAAGTGCAGGGGAGAAAATTTCCATCTTCTCTTTGATGGTTTCTAAACATACAACAGATGAATAAAGCCAAACAGGGATGTCCATTTGGGGTGTGTGATGTTTCAGAGTGGAATAAACCTAAACTGTCTCTAGATTTTATTTAAATATGTATATTGTTATATATGGGGCTGACTTGGCATTTGGAAATAGTGATGCCTTTTAAAACAAGAGGCTGCTGCATACTTCACACATGACCTGCTTTTGTGAAATTGCTTTCAGATACTGAGTTCTTTTCTTACAAATAGGAGACATTAAAGTCCAAATGAAAGAATTTCTAAATCTATAAATAATGTTAATACATTAAAGGTAGAGCTCCTTGTTCATTCTGAAGTTATTTGAATCTAACACTTCCTTTAATTTTCAGACAAAATTTTGACCTTTTGTATAGTTTCCTGATGAAACAATGCTTTTCCACTGTGTTGCATTGTCGGCAGCAAACTCCAGCCAGCCATGCTTGAAAAGAGGAAGTAGATAGGATTTCATTGAGAAAACTCTGCCTCAGAATGAAATTGTGGGCAAAGGCTGATTAAATCCTGTTCTTAAGCCTACTCCTTTCTGAGCTTAAAGAAGGAATTTCCTCCCTCTGTGCTTCAGTTTCCTCCACTCTGCAACTTGTTTTTAAAAATCTGAGCAGATGAGGTTAGACCGATAGTCTCCTAAAATGCACAGTTAAGCTAGATTAAGTAGAATGCTTCCAAAGGATCTTTGATTTGTGGGGAGGAAGGGTAGTCTTGGAACAGTGAGACCCATTGCTAAGACTATGATGCCAATATGGGTATATTAATGCATGCTCCTCTATACATAGTGAGAGCTGTGGAAACATACAAAATTAGAAGATGAAATGCTTCTTGATTTCCACAAATAAAACATCAATAATGGGTTTAAGCTTATCTTTTAGTAGCTATCAGCCTTGGTCCAGAATTTTCTTTGATGAATATGTTAAGATAATATTCCTTTTTAATTACAGGATACCATCATTACATTAATTAATATACACACACATACACATACGTACATACGTATATCTGTGGAGGCCCAAAAAATGATGTATAAAATAACAAAAGCCAAACTACTGCTTCTTGTTTGCGTATGTTTGTTTTCAGATGAGGACTACAGACCAAGAGTAGAATAATAATTATTGCTCATTTGAATTGTGGGACAAACCTTCCTTTCACATTCCTCATGCCCATCACTTCTCTTGCCCACTTACTGCTCTTGATTTGGATGGTAGAACTAATTATTTCATGTCGGCTTTTTTGTGTATAAAGTTTCATTTGCATGATGCTTTGGTGAGGAAACAATGATTCACCCAAAAAAACATGAATGCAGTGGCTAATTAATAAGCTTAAACTTTGTTGGTACTGCATGTAGAGAGGTCACTTTTAGTTTAAGCCAGTGGGTTTCATTCTAGCTTCAAATAATGCTTTCTGCATCAAGAGTTTTGGTCTTTTGCCACAAAACTTTCTGACTGCAAAGGACTGTAGAAAAATTCTAGGAAAGAAGCAGAACCTTGGGCTAAAGGCCTAACCACAGTAACCTTAATAGTAAAAGTAAGTTTTCCAACGCTGAACCTGTACACGTAGATCACACAGTGTCAGCCAGGCTTCTTGCCCTTGTGATCTGAACTTCATGAACTGTGAGCTTGTTTATGAGCACAAACTGCAAATCTAGACTGCAGAGGTATGACTGGTAATGATCAGGAATGATGAGAGAGTTGTCCAGGATCATTGTCCACCAGTATTCTTGTTATTTTTTTTTTCCATTGGGAAGCCTTTGCTTTTGATAAGCTTCCAAGTTTTAGAAGGGATAGATTGAAAGAGATTCTCACTGAAAAGACAGATCTGCCAGAGCCTTTACTCCAGCAACAGTGGAAGTGCACATCTTGGGAGAGTTAATTTAAAAGAATCAAAATGTAGGCAGAAAATAAGTTTAGAATCCTGAACAGGAAGGGTATTTATTAAATATGCTCTTAGGATAGGACAGTCTGGTCCTTTCTTAATCTATACTAAAAGAGATACGTTCCAACATGTGTTCCTTTATGAAGAGGCAAGAATAGAGACACAAGACTGAAAAACAAGATGTAGAGAGGGTTCAGGTTGGGTTAGATCTAGTTCTTCTCAACATAGGACTGTCACTTAACTCTGGCTGAACAAGATAATGTAAACTGCCCAGAATGCTTTGGAATGGGTGTCTGACAGAAGAAGCAAATAAGCAGAAAAGGAAAAGTTAGCTTCCTAATATCTCACTTTCTAAAACATCTCATCCTAGTTGACAAGAGAGCAGCAAGAACAAGTGCAGAAGCTGCTGTATCTTTCATAAACAAGAAGCCTCAGAACTGCCTGAAACATTAACCATTGTCTTATGTCATATAATCTGGGCCTTTTGCTATGGATTCTTCTCTAATTAACTATTGTATGTGTAAATATGTATTGTTCCTCCTTTTTTACAGCTCACGGATGATCGCATGGCACTAGTGTCCGGGATTAGCTTAGATCCTGAAGCACCTGTCTGTGTAACTAAGAGGCTACCTCCAAAGTGGATTGATGGAGTAGAAGAAGTGAGTTCAAATATAGTTAATGGGTATAATTTCCAATCCATGAAACATTTTGGAAAAGCAGCAGTCAAGTGTCCTAAGTTTATTTGATTTGCTTAATCTGTGTTTTGATATTCTGACATTTAGGATAGAATACAAAATTAGAAAGAACTATCCAGAATTAAAAATGCAATAGACACAGACAGAAGACAAGAGTTAATAATATAAAAACATCTAAATGTAAAACCAGGAAGAGATGTATCTGTAGTTCCCTATTGTGGATGGGGGGAACTAGTGAAATAGTATCGGCCTTCAAAAAGGCAGGAGAAAAACTGCATTGTTTGAACAGGTGAGGCTGTTTGCTTCACTTTGTTTCAAGCCATTTAAGGGAGGAAAATATAGGATTGAAAGTGATGTATCTCCTTAAGGAAATACAGTCGCCCCTCTGTACTCACAGGGGATCTGTTCCAGACCCCCCTGCGGAAATAGAAAATTGTGGATATTCAAGCCCCATTATTTTGAATGGAGACTCACACTTGCAGGGGTGCGCAGGCTCGCGCTGTGGGCACGCGCCCCATTTTGTCCCCCTTTGTTTGCCGGCCACGAATGGGTGAGGGATGCAGACTTGGAATCCACGAAAACAGAGAGGCAACTAGTAGAAAAGTCATTGTCATTGACATAGTGGCATAATACTTATATTCAATGCTGTAAGTAACATGCCACTTGCAATTCTTACATAGAAACAACCACAAAACTGTGTAATCTATGGAAACTAGATAAAAAATTTATTAATATAATCCCACCAAGTTATTTGTCTAGTATTGTCTGAGCCTTTTTCCTTTGTTTGATTTTTGGCCTTTTAGATTCGGTATGAGATCTCCAGAATAAAGCAGAAGATGAAAGAACTAGCTAGTCTGCATGATAAACATTTGAACAGACCAACTCTGGATGACAGCAGTGAAGAAGAACATGCAATAGAAATAACTACTCAAGAAATTACACAGGTATCAATGAGATTCTCTTTCGAATTGGGCATATTCCCCCCCCCCCAGTTCTTGTGTCAGTGTTTCTCCTTTTGATCAGTTACTGAATGAAATTTTCTTTGTTTGTTTGTTTATTTATTTATTTAGAGTATTTCTACCCCACTCTTTCACCACAGAGGCTCTCAGAGTGGCTTATGGATCTTTAATTTGACAGTTCCCTGTGCTCAGGGTTTCTGACTAAAAAGACATAGCACAAAAAGAGACGGGCATGGCAGTGGGGAAGGGGGTCCAGTCCAGCAGATAGCGCTAGTTCATTTCTCCCTCTGAGGCCAGGGCAATGGCAATTGGAATAGAGGGAGGGCCTTTTATCTGTTTCTGGGCCTAGGCATAGTGAAACTGAGGCAGTTAAGATGGATGAAGCACCTTTCATCTGCCTCTGGGACTAGGCATGGTGGAGCTGTGCCTGCCTCTTCTCTTCCTCGAAGGACAAGGTGGTAGTAGTTAAGATGGAAGGAGGGTTTTTCATTTCTACTAGAGCTCAGAGTGAGATGTTGGGTTTAATTTGGGGACTTACTCTGCACAAAATTTGCATAAAGACAGTATTTTCTGTGCAGAAAATTGCATTTACTGCACAGAAAATATTTCTGTATTGTTTGCCCTTTTGGGGAGGCAGATTTTGAGCAGAATAATTCCTGAATTGTGAAGATTCTCATGAGTCCAGGATTTACCTCCTCAGGGTTTCCTGACACTCAGAAAACATGGTTGTTGTTGTTGTTGTTGTTGTTGTTGTTTTTACTCTTTTTGAATATTCTTTCTATCCATAGTTATAAGGCTTTGTGAGTTACCCTTCCATTAGAACATTAGTTTTTAATGGTTTGTTTTACAGTTTTGCAAGTTGAAATGCTATGCTGCTCTTTTGCTAATGGAAATGGTGTCTTCCTCCCCTGACCCCCACTCCTTCTCCAAGCTATTCCACAGGTGTCAGAGAGCAGTCCAGACATTACACAGCAAGTCTCGAAGCTGTACAGACCAAGAGCGTCGGCTTCTGAAGAATGTTGTGTCTTGCTTAGCCCAGTCCCTTCAGGAATTGTCCACCAGCTTTAGGCATGGGCAATCTGATTATCTCAAACGTAAGTTGAGAACCAAATGCCAACTTGCTTGTTGAGCACCATCTTCCCCTTCTTTTGTCTAGTGTACTGGGCTTCAGGTAATACAGTGCTCCATTTTGCAAACTGTGATAGTGAAGCATTGTTCCACTGAAATGGCTGTTGGTATAGAACCTCTTTCTTATCTAAGAAGCTAGTATTCAGACTCCACTTTCCTTCTTTCAGCCTTTCAGCTCCATAACCTCCATGCTGTTATGGTGCATAACAATAATTGAGGATTCAGCTCAAAAGCATTACTCTGTGAATGGGTGCCCATGTGTGTGTGTCTTGATCTACCACATATTAAAATTCATTGAGGTATGCTGAATATGTATTAATAAATCCTATATTTTAAATGTCATTGTTTCCCGGCTCTTGTAGGTATGAAGAATCGGGAAGAAAGATCCAAGCATTTCTTTGACACTTCAGTTCCACTTATGGATGATGGTGACGACACAACACTGTATGATCGGGTAAGTGCAGAAGCTGTCATGTTGAATGCTGATTTGTTTGAAAAGGCAGCTTTTTATTTTCTATCTTATAGCAGAGATGAGTCATCTTAAAAGCAAATTCATGTTAATCTGGTCTGATAGTCATTTGGCTGCTGTTCTACTTTCAAATTCTTATGAATCTTTCAGTTTGCTTGAAGAGAAGTTTAAAGGTTAAGGATATGAATTACCATTTGTAATGTAATAAATCAGACTTCCCCAGCTGTCACTATGTGGGCTGGATCACCTTTTGATTATTCCAAGATCAGCATTCCCTCAGGAATGAGCTTTCAGGAGTTGCCTTCTGGTGACAGGTGGCCAGTGATGGGTTAGTCCAGAGCCAGAAGTGGTTGGGACCACCCCTTTTCTCTGTGTCTTTCAATTTGTCACACTTGCTTTACTCTTTTTAATACCTCCACCTTGTACTCCTCAAATGATACGTTTTTGGGCAAGGGATAGATTGCTTTTAGCAGAGCTCTGAACTGATTGCTGGAGAGAGCTTTTGAAAATAGACATAGTGTCTCCTGAAATGCCACAAGTTGCCCACATCTGCCATCATTTTGCTATGGTAGCTACAGAGATCTTTCCCATCCTTGCTGTTTACGAACCCCAAAAGAAAGAAATATATGCCCATTTTGGATTTTTTTTTAATTGTTGGTTTTTAACTGGTTGGTTAATGGATCACATGTAGGCCTAATGTTTTCACTGAAATTTTCTTTAATTCAGTAAAGAAGAGGCAAAAGATAAGAATGGTGCAAGAGGAGGAAGGAAGAGAATATGAATATGAATATATCCATATCTGGAAAAAATAGGAGGTGCCATGCTGCAGTTTGAGTCAAAGGAGGATTTGAAGGAATTAGATCACAGGATTAGACAGGCAACACTTCCAATCTCTTATATTTGCTATTGTAGAATATTAGTAACTGTTTACATTTTATATCTCCTTTCTTAAATCAGGGTTTTACAGATGACCAGTTAGTATTAGTACAACAAAATACAGTATTGGTGGAAGAACGGGAGCGAGAAATCCGACAGATTGTACAATCCATTTCTGATCTCAATGAAATTTTTAGAGATTTAGGAGCAATGATAGTTGAACAGGTAAGTGGATCTTTGTATTCATGCATTGCATCCATTATATAAAGGTGTATACAGTAGTTTTTCCATGAAATTTTGTGTGGTTCTTCCCCCACCCCAGTGTTGACTTGTTTTTAAAAAGTGACAGTGCTCCCTATTCGATAACCATAGCAATATTTGAGTTACAGAAAATTAGAATCTGTTCATGGACATAAATTGTTCAGTCTGCTTAAGAAAGTCAGCAGGTAGTTTGAAAAGACACAAAAGCTGTTTTGGCCTAGTTAACTCAGAAAAACATTCCTTTTTGATCCAAAGCTTATCAGTTTATAAACAGACACAGACTTATTCCAGTAAAAAAACAGAACTGTACAACTGTGTGTGTATGTGTTTCCAAGTCACCTGTTCACTTATGGTGATCCCATGAATTCATAGGGTTTTCTTAGACCTGGGGTGGTTTTGCCAGTTCCTTCCTCTGAAATATAACCTGCAGTATCTGGTATTCATTGGTACTAACCAGGGTTGACCCTGCTTAGCTTCCAAGATCAAACAGGATCTGATACCTTCAGGATATTTAGGCTCTCAACTGCACAACTGGGTGAGTCAAATACATAAGAGCACTTTCAAGAGGAGAAATTGTGGGTTTTAATTCAAATTATATTTAAGGGAGAACTGCCTTCTCCCATTTCTACTGCCTCATGCTCTCTTTTCGGGACCTGAGACCATCCTCCAATTTCTCTTTTTGGGTAATATTTGAGTGTCCAATAGGAAAAGGCCCTTCGTAGTAGATGGCTCAAATTTATAGAATGTGCTGGAGAAAGTTCATTTTCTGATCAAGACCAAACGAAGACCCACTGTCTGCCCCACCAGGGGTGGTGGACCCATTAGAATGGTCCGCCCTTGAAGGCTTATGGATTCCAGAAAGCCTTAGAGGGTTTAATGGTTGGTAACGCTAGTGATTCTGTCAAAGTTTTGGATAATACCTGAAACACCGATCTTGCCGAGGCTATCGACACAATCGCTCCCAAGCATCCTTTCCAACCCACTTCAAATTGTAAACTGTGATACACTGAAGAGCATAGGAAGATGAAGTGGGTTGGACAACGACTAGAGTGCATCTGGCAGAAAATTCGACTCTTCTCTGACAAGACTCATCATAGGAAATTTCTTTGTTCCTATAGAGAGGCAATAAGTGCAGTGCAGAAATCTTTCTCCTCTGCACGTATTGCGTCTGCAGAGTCCCATCTGGCAGAGTTGTTTAGGGTGGTAAGGGAACTGACACAGGTTCTACCTGCGCAGAACCCATTACTTAACCCTACAGTGGCCTGCTGTGACGCATTTAACAACTTCTTTGCAGATAAAATCTCTCAGATAAGAGCCGACTTAAACGCCAGTGTTGTAACAGAATCAATTGACAAAGTGTCCAGCAACTCCATTGATGAAATTATACTGGTTCAGTTTCAGTCTGTGAGTACTGATGATATGGACAAGCTTCTTGGTAGAGTGAGGAAAACAACCTGCCCTCTTGATCCTTGCCCTTCGTGGCTGGCCATCTAGAAGGGAGATGCCTTGAGCATGTTTAGAGACATCATCAATGCATCCCTTAGGGAAGGCCATGTTGCATCTTGTATGAGGGAAGCAGTGGTTAGGCTGCTCCTGAAAAGACCTTCCCTGGACCCTCTGGATATGAACAACTATAGGTCAGTCTCTTTACTACCTTTTCTGAGCAAAGTGAAGCGGTTGCTCTTCAACTCCAAGCTATCTTGGAGGAAACCGATTATCTAGATCCATTTCAAACTGGCTTTAGGACAGGATATGGAGTTGAGACTGCCATGGTCGCCATAGCTGTTAACCTTCACCTGGCATCGGCAGGGGTAGTGTGACCCCGTTGGTGCTGCTGGACCGCTCAGCGGCCTTTTATACAATAGATCACAACATCCTCTTGGATCACCTGAGAAGGTTAAAAATTGGAGGAATTGCATTGCAATGGTTCCGTTCCTTCCTCTCAGGCAGATTCCAGACGGTGATGCTTGGGGACAGTCGCTCTGCAAGGAAAGAGCTTAATTGTGGTGTCCCACAAGGCACCATCCTGTCCCCGATGCTATTTAATATATATATGAAGCCATTGGGTGAGATCATCCGGAGACATGGGGCAGGGTGTTATCAGTATGCTGATGACACCCAGATATATTTCTCCATGTCTCGGTCTTCAGCTTTGACTTCAGATGGTGTCTCTCCTCTCAATGACTGTCTTTAGGCAGTAATGGACTGGATGAGAAAAAACAAATTGAGACTGAATCCAGACAAAACGGAGGTACTTACAGTAGTGTCCCCAAACCCAGGTATTGGGTTGCAGCCTCCAGTCCTGGATGGCGTCACACTCTCCTCTAAGGACTGTGTTCGCAGTCTGGGGGTGCTCCTGGACCATTCGCTTCAGATGATAAATCAGGTAAATGCGACAGTCAGGAGTGCCTGTTATCAGCTTCAGCTGATACGCCAGCTGTGCCCTTTCCTGGAAGTTAGGGACCTTGAAACTGTGGTGCACGCACTGGTAACCTCTTGTCTTGATTTCTGTAATGCGCTCTACATGGTCCGGAAACTTCAACTAGTACAGAATATGGCAGCCAGGTTGGTCTCAGGAACAACGAGAAGAGACCATATAACACCAATCCTAAAATCACTTCACTGGCCGCCCATTAGTTTCCGGGCCCAGAACAAGGTGTTGGTTATTACCTTTAAAGCCCTAAATGACTTGGGTCCAACCTAACTTTGGGACCACCTCCTCCTGTATAATCCACCCTGCGCAATTAGGTCCTCGGAGAGGAATTTGTTGCAGCCGATAAAAACTAGACTGTCTGCAACTGCCCAGAGGACCTTTTCGGCTACTGCTCCCAGATTATGGAATGGCCTGCCAGATGAGATCCATCATATTGCCACCTTAGATAGCTTTAAAAAGGCTATTAAGATAGGTCTCTTCCGGCAGGCCTTTCCCGAATAGATATCCCGCCCATCAAAAGACAGCCATCCTGCCCATCCCTGATTCGGCTGTAGCTATTGTTATTTGTTTCTTTGTTCTTTGTGCTATCATTTTAAATGTGTTTTAAATCATCATTATTTAATTGCATTTTAAGGGGGGGTGGGATTGTGGGATATGAATGTATATTTTAAAGTTGTAAGCCCGGTTGCGTTACACAGGAGGGTGGGATAAAAATAAATTGTTGTTGTTGTTGTTGTTGTTGTTGTTGTTGTTGTTGTTGTTGTTATTACCTAGCCCCAATACTGTGCACCTTTAGAAACTGACCTTTTTTTTAGGGGGGGGGAGGAGAGATTTGTTGTTTGTTTCTTTGTTTTGTTGATTCAGTGAGAGTTTGCTTTTGTTTATCTCATTATGTACTTTGTAGCTAGGTTGTCAGGTTTGCTAAAATCTTTTGCATCTGAGTGTTTTTATTATTTTGAAAACTGAAGACACTTTGAAACTTTATTTTATAAAGCTATATCAGGTTTTTAAATCAAGCAGGTTCTGGGTTTGAAGACAAATACTGCAACAACTTTTAACAGATTTGGTCATTGCCAAGACAAGTAGCTGTCTGGGAAGTGTATAGGTTACATAGATCTCTTCTGACTATAAATTAATAAATAATATAAATTAATTTTAAAAATCCACAGAAATTTAGAACTATATTTCAAACTATATTTGTATTTGGTTTAATTAGGGAAATAGTGTTGCTTGGCTTCAACAAAAGAGTTCTATTTTGGTATGGAGAGGATGCTCATATTGAATAATTTCTAGATATGAATGGCAATTTAGGTGATCCAGGTATTCATACATAGATAGGTAAAAGCATACTGCTGTGCAGACTTCTGGCTTGCAGAAGTAAAACAAGCCAGAAACATTAAGATGGGAGTGCAGAACATTCCAATGCAGACTGAATATGTTCATTAGCCAGACAGTGCTGATGGAATGGTACTGAATGCCAGGTGGGCAATAGAATATTGCCCTGAAGAAAACAGAAAAGAAGAAACCCATAAATACTGAAAGGGATAGGTAATTTCCTGGTTCAAATCAACAAACTGTTTTTGAATGTCTCCTGGGAAAGATGTAAACCATATCCTTACTTCTTTTACCTTAAGTGAGGAATTATCAAAGCCACTAAGAAACTTTCTTCTGTTCACCTCACATTTAGGTCTTTCTACCTACAATACTGGGATAACACCATGAAAGAGGGGCCACCTCATGGGTTTTTATTGTCTTGTGTCCCGCTGCTAGAGGTTTTCTTGGCCATTCATTATCTTTGCTTTTTAAAACCAAATTATGCTGATCTTTTCTTTAATTTTTGATACTGTATTACTTAATTTCTCATTGTATAGCTAACAGACTCTCTTTTGTTCAGGGTACAGTTCTCGACAGGATTGATTTCAATGTTGAGCAATCATGTGTCAAAACAGAAGAAGGATTGAAACAACTACATAAGGTAATCACCAAGAATGTGTTAAGATGTGGTATTCTGTATGTCAGTAATCATTCCATGAACTGTTTTTAAAGAGATGATAGCAATCTCATTCTGTACATGTTGTTTCTCTGGAGTTGCAAGAGAAGGTTAGGATAATAAGAGGTAACCAGCTAGTGTTGTCGGCTGTGGTACAGTTATTTCACAGATAGCTGCTTACTGTAACTAAATATATACCTTTTAAATGATTGTATCCTAACTGAAGTGATTACTTCCCTCTAATGCTTGTGCATCTGGCAGTTCATGCCAAAACTCTGTACTTTGCAAATGGATATTTTATTGATGGATTGATTCTAAACAATTAAATGGTCTCAGTCTAACCCAAGCCTGTTGTCTTACCTTGGCCTGTTATGATCATAAAGTAGGTTGATCCATGTCCAGAATTACTTGGATGGAAAGTGTGATAACAAATGTTACAACAGAGGGTACACATTCTTCATACAATAGTATTTTAACAGTTACCTTAAATGAACTGTGGGGTATTTCCTGACCTCAGTGAGAATTTTGAGGTATTAACATTGGGGTTAGTGGAAATACATATCTTGTGTTTCCTGACATAATGGGGGGATTAGCTTTCTCAATAATAATAATAATAATAATAATAATAATAATAATAATAATAATAATAAGGCCAAAGACAACATGTGATTTCTGTTTTGCTCCATCATGAGACACTGAAAAATGGCATGAGATATTTTTGGTCCCATTATATATTACAATGCCTCTTTGCATCTACATACAGACATACTTACATGCATACTGGGGTATTTTTGTCCCAACCAGTGTTAAAAAGCAGATGTTTTCTCCCAGATGTTTTTCTTTACTTGTTTTTTTGTTTTTACAGAAAGGTGGGTGGAAAGTAGCTGAAATTTTGGGAATTATTTGAACAGTGTATCTAGTTGTATGTGGATTCTACAATGAAACATGATTCTGTGAAACTAAAAAATTTCCTATCGTGGTGCATGAAAGCTAAACATATGGCTGGAATGTTAAAAGCTGCAGGCTCATTTCTACCCAGAACCTACTTGTTCTAAATAAGTGCCATTTAATGTAACGGGACTTACTTAAAATAAGCATAAGTCCTTGTATCCTGCCTCTTGTGAAGGCTGGTTAACAAGAAAAGAGACAAATGAAATTTGACAGAACTTCTTAAATGGTGTAGCAAGATGTTTCAGCTCTTGCCTTATTCAGCCGGTCAAAATAAGTGAGCAGTATGCAAAATGACAGTTAAGAATGCTTGATTATTTTTTTTTTTAAGTAGAAGATGATGTTATACATTATCATCTACTCTGAGACAGTGTGACATGAAAGTTTTACAGTCAGCCTTCTATATCCACATATTCTTTATCCATGAATTCAAGCATCCATGTCTTGAAAAGATTAAATATATATATATAAATTTCAAAAAACAAACCTTCTTTTTGCCATTTTATATAAGGGTCACCATTTTGCTATCCATTGTACTAATAGGACTTGAGCATCCACAAGTATTGCTATCCACGGGGGGTTCTCGAATCAAACCCCAGTGGAAACCAAGGGTCCACTGTATTTTTATAAAGATAATGAATTGTTCTGTAAATTCTGCAGGATGACTTTCTCAATAAATAACATGCTAATTTTTCATTCTTCAGTACATGCATCTCAATAGCATACCATGCAGACTGATTTTGACTCATTGTTTACTGTACTCTCACGCGCTAAGAGCAAATTACTACATTTGTTTTATGCAGTCTGCATGGAGAGAACTGCATTAATTTGCCGAAACAAAACAGCACTTTAAATTTCTCTTTTCTGTCTCTGCAGGCTGAGCAATATCAAAAGAAGAATCGGAAGATGCTGGTCATTGTAATTTTGTTTGTTATAGTAATTGTCCTTATCATTGTTCTCATTGCTGTGAAATTTCGCTAGACGCCATTCCAGTAACATTTTCCTTTCTGTGTATGTGTGTTTGGTGAGTCAGGGGTGGATTGTTGTGTGCTGTGAGTTTTCCCCCCCTTCCTTGGTTTGTTTGTTTTTTATATGAATGGCTGAGCCTGTGCTCTTGGAGGCTGCCTTTGGGTTGAATGTATAAGCCCTATGGTGCAAAGTCTGTGCAATGTTCCTAGAGACACCCCTCTCTGTTTTATATGTTCCATGAATATGAAAGATAATGGTTTGCAAAAAAAAAAAAGGGGGGGGGGGTAAAAGAATTCTTTTGCAGAAGTGTTACAAAATCAGGCATCTGGTTATATAGCTTGGCCTTTGGAACACTAAACGTGCTTTTGTAAAGAAACGGTGAAGGTGTAAGATATTTTAGAAAGTATAATTACTTTCCTCTTTATTGGGAACTTGATGGTGTTATATGCCATCTTTATGCTAAAGAGAATCTTAGCTCTTGTGACCTTTCTGGGTTTCTATTTGAACACAATACCAAAAACTAAGGTAAAAATGCCTTAAAGATAACAAGTTTGATTTCATCTAGTTTTCACCTAGATTTAATGTTAATGTAAACAGATTCAAATTAAACCTTTGGTGTGTTTTTTAATTTAAAAGCAGCAGATAACTCCTGCTTTGTGGCTTCATATCATTGCTGTCCCCCCCCCCCCCATGATATCTGGGAAATGTAAATGTAACATGCAACCATAATAAGTACTATAAATTTAGAATGGTTTCCTAAGCTTTAAGTAATTAGGAATGTGCTGCCCTGCCTCCTCCCCTAGCACCTTACTCCTAAACTGATCATAACACTGTTTTTCTAATGCATGTATTTTTAAATGGATATTAAGCCCAGGGTTGAAAGGAAATTCTTTGTTCTCCCACATCTCTCCTCATCCCCCAAACAGTCTGTGTCTGTTATTATGTAAGAATCAATTGTGGCATATTTCATCCTCTGTTCATAAATACAGAACTAAAGGCATGGTGGTATCCACACATGCTGCTTAAACAGGATGAAATAAATAAACTGGTATGTTTATCCAAATCATGTTTAGATAGACAAACTGTGTTTTAACTATTTCAGTACAGGGAGGACTCAGGAGAAACATGGCATACTGTTCGGCTGTGATGAAGTGCTGTACTACTGGTTTCTGTACATCAGGATCCCTTGGTTCCATTAATGTAGCAGTTGACTCTGCAGACGGGTCCTTTTTAGTTGTAAAATACTAGCAGTTTAACTGGATCTTTAAAGTTCTCTGCAATTTTAGGGGCCTTGCTTAATCCTTAAAAACACACATACACATTCCATATTGAATAACTTAATTAAAGCTTTAATTAATTAAAGCTTGTTATATTGCATCTCTTTCTGTTGTGACTTAACTGGCACAGTTTGCCAGTGTTTTGCAGCTGCCCGTTGTTAATGTAATAACTTGTAATGTTGTCTGTGCACTCTCTCACAGCTTTCCCTCACTTTGCAGGATTCATACTTTCTGTAAAACAATAGTCAAGAGCTTGGGAAGGCTATTTCTTAGACTTCAACTGCAGGCACCGTGCCTGTTGGAGATTCTGGATGTTGTAGTCCAAATGTAGATTTCTGAGCTCTGCTTTGTAAGATTGATCCCAGTGAGGCTAAGGGGGGTTGCAGACTGCCAGAAATAGTGTGAATTCAGTCCACTTTTAGGGTTAGGGTTAGAGTTAGGGAACCATGGGAACTGTATTTTATTGTGGCATCAGAGTTGTCTGACAGAGAAGGCTCAATGTCTCAGAAAAATAACAGTTCCCATGATTCCCTAGCACTAACCCTAACCCTAAAAGTGGACTGAATTCACACTATTTCTGGCAGTCTGCAACCCCCCTAAGTCTCCATGAGAGAATGCCACTGAGGGATGATACTCTGAAGTCCTGTATTTGCTGTCTCTCAGAACATTCTGGGTATGATTCTACCTTTGGCCTTAAGCTGTGAGAACAAGTGACTATTTGCATGCCCATGAGGAAGGTTGTGTTGTCTACATCTGGATGTTGTTGCACTTGTCCTTTGCTGTAAGCAGGACAGAGATTCAAGGGGTACAAATTTTGTTAGCATGTTGGAACTGGTGCTGTTCCTTGACTGTCACATTTGCAAATGTTGAACTGCTTAGACTGAGGGAAAGCATGTGGTTTTAAATGGGAAGTTGGGCTAGAGGTAGGTGATGTTGTGACATCTTCCGCTTTATATATATATATTATAACATTGGAGCTAGGCACTGTGGAATATATATAGTTAGTTAGTTGGGGCCGATGCAGACCAGCACAAAGGGCCGGCCTGAGGGTGGGGCTGGGGCTGGGGCAGGGCAGCCGCACGCTGGCCGCCACAACTCCACTCTGACGCCATCCTGATGCCACACACCCGTCCACATGACGCATGGCATCACGACGCCCTCCTGGCACAGTGTGCACACACACACTGTGCCGAAATGGTGCAAAAGAGCAGCAGCACCAGCTCTAAGGGCAGCCTTTTGCCACCCCCAAAAGGAGCGGCATTTTGCCACTCTTTTGGGGGCGGCAAAAAGGAGGATAGGGGCCACGGCGTGTGGTTGCCACGGCTCCAATCCGCCACTCCCCGGGGCAGCTCTGTGCTACCCCTTTTGGGCTGTCTGCATCAGCCATTAGTTATAGTTATAGTTATATATCAACATATATAGTTATATATAATCCACAGTGCCTGTATTTAATCTCCTGTAGGTTGGCTTAGTTTCAGGAGTGGGTAAGGTGGACCCATCCAGATATTGTTGGACTACAACTTCTAGCATTCCTCACTTTTGGCTGCACTGTCAAGGGCTGATGGAAGTTGCAGTCCAACAGTGTTTGGAGGGCTTCAATTTGCCCATTTCAGAGTCTGTTGACAAGTCTCTTGGTGATTTGTGGTAAATTAACAAAATGTTTTCTGATGCCAAATGTTTAATAGCAGCAACAAAACAAGAACCACAAAGGTGTGTATGTGTTGTCTTTATTAGGTTGCTAAAATGAAGGAAACAGGAAATTCCAAATATTGACTTTTGTATGAGAGGACTCTTATATGGTTTTTTGTAGGTTTTTCAGGCTATTGGACCATGTTCTGATCTTATATTCTTGGACTAAGCATGTATTCTTGGGCAGAATATGTATTCTTGGGCTAAGCATGTGCTCAGAGCCACTCTCTTCCTTCCTTCTGCTGTTTTTCTCTCCATCAGCCCCTTCCACAACCCAATGTTTTGTACCTGGCCCTGTTTGGTAGAGCTTGTAGTTCTGGTAAAAACAAAGAAAACATGAGCCTGAAATCTGCCCACTGACGATCTGGATCTCAGATCTGTCTCTGGGCACTGTAGACATTGTGCTGAAGGCTAGGCTAGAACCGTTTTCCCTGGCAGCTAGTTTTATGTGTGCAGGAAGAACTTCAGTAATGTAAGCGGAAGATAAATTGGTATAGCCTAGACACAGGCTAATTATTTTGGAGACAATTAAACCTAAATCATGAACATTGTAACACACGGTAAAAGAATTAACCTCAAATAATCACTGTTTTCTGTTTTGTTTCCCTTTTAAAACTCTCTCTTGTTCTAAAATTTAATAAGCTGATGTTAAAATTCTTTATTAAAAAATTGCCACTTTCAAAGGAAATAAGAAATAAAGTGTGACAGAACACAATGAGTGTCTAAATCATGCCTGTGTTGGTAACCTTATTTATTTATACAGGACTGTCAAGGTACATAGTGGCTTACCATCAGGGTTGGAAATCTTGTGACCTTCAAGTTATTGTTGGTCTGCAATTCCCTAGCAGCCCTAGACCACACTGACTGAGGAGAAAGATAGGAGTTGGTAGTTAGATGACATCTGCAGGACCACATGTTCCCTGCACATGCTTATTTCATGAAGAATCAGGCCTCTGATCCAAGCATTTTACAGTCTAAAGTTTGAGAATGAAGATAGAACTAAGGTAATAATAGATTAATGTGAACCAATATGGTTGCATGTACTTAAGACATGTTGTTATTTGGATGAAGATTTTTAGTGTGGCAATGCTGAAGCAAAGGTGTGGTTATTGTTTTCAGTCTCTGAAGAAAAAACAACAATTGGCATGATGTTCTTTCAGCCCAAACTACTACTTGAGCTTTCCACTGGGCAGATAAAATAATTTCAAATATTTACAGATTGTGGGCACTCTCTCTAACTACAGTGTTGCAAAATATCTTGCTGTGCAAACAGTGGCCATGAAGTTGTGTAGATTGCTGTTTCTTTCTTTAATTGATCTCTTTGACTTCAAAATAATTTTTAAGTTGATAGTTTTACTTTTTGAGCAAAAAGCAAAAGACAGCATCCTGTGCTGCAGTCCTGTGGTCAAAGGTCACTTTATATTTTGGATGTCCACCTTGGAGTGGGTCATTTGACTTTGCAGATCACTGCCTAGCTGACCCCCAAACATCAGCATTTTTCTCTTACGATGTTGGAGCTAATGCCAATGCAGGCTAAAAGGAGACATTGTGTGGGCATTTGGGGTGAGGATCAGAAGAAGGGTAAGGATTTAGCTTTCTCAGTTCCCCTGATGTGCCCCCATACTTGGGGAAATGTATGACAGCATTAAAGTTGATGTATGTAATTTCCCTTTCATTGCAAACAGTAGGACAGAAAATATAAGAAGAAAAGAAAAACGTGAAACACACGCATTTCCACTCCAAAAATACTGCCGCTTACATCCTATTGGTGTGATCTCAGCATGGCTTTAAGTTTTATCATTTTTCTGTGCAAGTACAAAGTTGAACACCTGGGCACTTAAGTTTGCATTTGGAGAATCTGTCTAAAGACATCTCCTAAGGCTTGTTTTGTTAACAGCTGCATACTGGCCCAAAATGTCTAATGGTTTGAAAAATGCCATTTTGGGTCCCAGATAATTATGCAAAGCAAACAGATGCAATTCCATTTAATGTCAATTTAACAATATTATATATAAATCTCCTTAAAATGGCTTAAGTGCTTACAGAAATTAAATGCGGACAGAAAAGACAAGAATAAGGTAGAGCATTATATAGAAGCAAATTATATAGAAAAGATTTGAATGAAGAGAAGATTCATTCACACACAACTCCCCTTAAAGATGGTTATAGATGGAAAATGCTAAGGAATGCTAAGGAAAAATCAGTCAAACATCATCATCAGTGCAGAATTCAAGAAGCGGAGGTGGTATTTGCTTTCATGCAAATGCCATGCAAGCATCTCTGTGGCACACAAGAATTCCTCTTCTGACAGCTTGCAGCACAGCTTTACAATACTGCTGTTTCTGAGGTTCTGTTAGTATATTGTGCTTACCCATATATAAGCATTGAGTGCTGTGGTTTTTGTTTTTTTTTTAAGGTTAACATAAATCCAGAACTGCTTTAAGAATCATTAACTTGATTAGAACAATCTTAATTTCTAATTGCTAATGTAAGATATGTACATTCCAAAGGGGTTTGTAGCTTGAGATCCCTTTTGTTCTTCCATCATAGTTCTGTGTAAGGCTATTGCCATTTGGAAGGGGAAAATGTTTAATTAAAATTATTTATATTAAATGTGACAACTGTTGAGAGATTATCCACTACTCTTCATGTTTTACATTCTAGTTACATTCTTAGTGCTGTACATTTGCACAGCCAAATAGCTTTAGAGTTGAGATTAGTTAGAAAAGATCAGTGAAACCAGAGTGAAGTCAAAGATTAACAAATGAATTGACAGAGAAATGATAACAGCCGCCATACCTGATTGCGCTGTGCCAGTCACTATGGGCCTTTGCATAATGGGGCATTGTTAACATTTATGGTATCCTTTCTTTAAATCTCAGTAATGTTCCATGAATGTCTTTGATGTATTCATTTCTACAGCAATATTGCTCTTCATAGGTAAAACCTCTCAGAATTTTGAATACTGAAGTCTACTAATTCCTTTTAACTATTTTTCTATTCACAAATGGAAAACTAAGGCTGAGAATTACTTGCCTGACTACCCAGAGAATCCATTATTGAAATTTGACTTGAAGACAGCCTAATAATGCAGGGCAGACAGAGGTGGTTGTGTGCCTTCACATTGTCTCTGACTTATGATGACCCTAAGGTGAAGCTATCCTGGGGTTTTCTGGGGCTGAGAGTGAGTGACTCACCCAACATCACCCAGTGAGTTTCCATGGCTGAGCAGGGAATTGAACCCTGGTCTCCAGAGTTGTAGTCCAACGCTGAAACCACTACACCATGCTGGCTCTCTAGACAGATTATTCTAGTCCTACGTGTGACTTGTTGCTCTCCTGTGATTTTAGTCATGAAAGCATGGTGTAGTGGTTTGAGTGTTGGACTACAATTCTGGAGACCAGGGTTCAGTTCCCACTTGGCCATGAAACCTGCGGGGTGACATGCTCTCAACTCAGGAAGGTAGTGGCAAACCTCCTGAACAAATCTTGCCAAGAAAACCCCATGATAGGTTTGCCTTAGGGTTGGCACAAGTCGGAACCAACTTGAAGGCACACAACACACACACACGAGACGACGAGAAATGTGCTCATTGTGTCAGCATTTCCAATGGCCCATCCCTTCAACCCTATACAGAGGGAGGGGAGCTTTGTATATTCATGTAGCTCAGCGTTGATGGTGTAAAGGCTTCAAAACCACATAAAAAATCTACATGGATACCACTGATCCCCTGCTGTATAAGCTTCACATACTGCCTTACCTATGTACAGATAAGCTGAAAAGTGGATCAGCTCTCAGGCTTGCTTGTCCTTCAGGCCAGCTGTCTGCCTTTAAAAATCACTCATGTGAGAAAGGCAATCCTACATTCAAAGTGCTTTATTCAAAAACACATTTCCTTTTATTTGTTTCAATGAGTGGGAATTAATGTACATCAGATTCAGGATTGCCATAGATCTACTCCTTTTGGGGGACAGGGACAGTAGCTTGGGACCAGGAAGACCGGATCCATTGCCTCTCAAAGCATGTATCTATTGACCTCATGGACCATCAGATTTCTAGCATTGGAGAAGCACAAGCTGTGATGTCTCATGGCAGCTGGGAGGAAGGTTCCAAGATCCAATCTCCCCCACATTTAATATAAATAATTAATATCCCCCACTAAGGATATTAATGTCTTTGGAGCAAGGTATCCAATTTATTTCATAGAGTCAAGCGCATGATTTTAGCATTAAAGCTAATGTGAATGTGTTTCTCTGCATGTTCATATGTCTCTTACCTTGCCAACAAAAATTCACAAACATTTTAAAAACAGCTCCAGAATTGTTTCTGTGAACCAAGAAAGGCGAGAGGTTGATGATGCCATAGAAACCAGTCAATTGACACCCACTTTTTTCGCCACCATGCTGGAAGCTTGTTTAACTGTGTTCCATGTCCATCTTTCACCACCCAAACAAAAAATGTCTCAGAGTGGTGAAGGTCTGCCATGCTTAAAAGTGTTAAATCTATGTTCACCTTAAGTAAATGTTAACTCATCTTCCTTCCTTTTAAAACTTTGTAAGATGATAAAATGTCATTCGTCGCTACCCGTCTTAATTTAGAGAACTTAAAACAAAATGTGAAAACCTTGGCTTTAGTCTCAGTTACTGTAATCTCTCTTTCTTCTTGGCAAAAGATTAAGTAGGCAACAAGCTTTTTAAACATCCTGATTCTTTAACATGTTTGGTATTTTGTCTGATTCACAAGGCTATGCGTTTGTGAGAGACTGATGCTCCCTCTCCCACAGTCAATTTAATAAAGAACATTTCAATCATGAAACATCATAGAAGATGAGCATGCCGAAAGTGTCCATGTTACTTTTGTCAAAGTAGACGTCTAGTACCGTATGCAGCCTATTTCCTTTCAAAGTTTCTCCAATCTGTTTTCCTAATTTTAAGCAGGGAAATGGCATACCTGGGCTATATTCTCTTCTTGGCATATCCGCATGCTTTTTCTTTTGTAGTCTAATTGTGATCCGTCCCTCCTTTTCATCCTGTTACTGGGAGAGTTGAAATTCCTCTTGATGCTCTACAGCAAGGATAGGCAACCTTTTTGAGCTGGGGGCCGGGTTGCTGTCCCTCAGACAATTGGGGGGGGCCGAAGCACCACAAATAAATAAATAAATAAATTGTTGTTGTTGTTTTTAATAAAAAAAATATGCATGCACACTCTCTCAGCCCCAGAAAAGCCATGATGGCAAAACCCCTGTGGAGATTTTGCCAAGAAAACCCCAAGAACAAGTAATAACAACAATAATATCATCATGGCGGGGGGCAGTGGGGGGGGCGGAGGCGGCAGGACCGGCCTGGGGCCGGTCCAAAGGCCTCGGGGGGCCGCATCCAGCCCCTGGGCCTTAGGTTGCCTACCCCTGCTCTACAGGGATATAGGCTGTCCCGTTTTTCCTCAAGGTTAGGAAGGCTGCACACAAACAAGTATGCATGGAACATTTCTCAACACAAACTTCACTCCTAAAATGTGTTAATTGCTATTTAAGGTAATGGATGTTGTTGCCAGAGAACTCTTAGGTTTTAAAAATGAGAATACATGGTATGCTTTTTGGGTGCAAAATGAAAAATCAGCTCTATGTCTGATCACACATAAATTAATGAAGATATATCCTTCATGACAAATAATTTTCTCACTGCTTCATTCTACATGGATTTATGATTTATAAACTGAACCTATGCTGTATGTAACATAAGGGATCATGTCCTACCTATGTACAGTCTATTTTCTTCCATTTCTGTGAACAATTTGTAATGTATGAATGAATCATTAAAACTACAATTGTTAAATATTATGTTGTTTGTAAAATCAATTTCGATTTAAATTCTTCCATTGGCAGATGGTTGGACTAGAGCTGCTAGATAGGATGCCATCATGGTGTCTTGGGAAAGGAGTTGCAGTTCAAAATTTAGTCTTAAAACACCTTTGGCCCAATTGATTTCCTTTCCTGATAACACAAAACCTTTTTTTAATACAACTTTTGGTGGATCAGGGTCCCATATTAGCAATTTAAATTTTCAGCAATTTTAATCTTCAGTAAATCACATTAAAGGATTAATAATTACAGTAATTTTCTCCCCGATGTGAAATAAAAATATATTTTTACTGAGTGTTCCCTCCATTTCGAGCACCCAAAGTATTCTGGGTTTTTTCTGCATGGAGAAATGTGACTTTTTTTCTTTTTTTGGTGCACACACACACACACACACACACAAAATTCCCTGCATAGAAAACACTGCACAGAAAATGAGGTTTGGGCACAAAAAGCCGTACGTTTCTTTGTGCAGAAAAATGATGCAGAATATTTCAAGATGTTTTAATATGGGAAGTCTTGATGCTCCGTTATTCTCCCTGATGACACCTCCTGACTGCTAGAAAACTAATTGTTTGATCAGGAAACAATAGAGAATATTCCATTTATTTCCCATTTTATTCCAACATTTTATTTCCTAACCAGTGGTCAACCCACTACTCCTAGGAAGCTCTCTCAAAAAGGTAAACCGCTTTCAGGGGAGACCTTGGGGAAAATTACAGTTTTGGGGACAGTGTAATTCAAAAATGTAAATTTTCCACCTTTGCTTGAGAGGTATCCTGCCTTTCTTAGGCATGCTGCTGTCTAGATTGTGAGCTACATCTCCCATTGTCCCTTACCATTCTATGCTGATAGGAGTTGTAACCCCAATCTCTCCAACCCCATTTAGATTCTCATGATTCGAAGACAATAGGCTTCCATTGGGTTTTTAAAGCAGCTTCTTAAACTGCAGGAATAGTCCACCAGACACCCCGGATAAAGTGTGCTTTGTTATTCGTTCACACACTGTAGCTCTGGTGGAGTCTGTAGTTCTTAGAGAATTCCTGACTGTTGTCCAAGTTGGCTGGGGATTCTGGGAGCTGAAGTCCAAAACACCAGGACTAAAGCTTAGAGATCAGTCAATTGACATCCTTGGACAGCTTTAAAAAGGCTGTCAAGACGGATCTCTTCCGGCAGGCCTTTCCAGAATAGACCATCCTGGCCTCAGGAACCTCTTAGGAGAGTCCTCCAGAGTCCTCCTAGCTTAAAGATAATACCACTGTACTGCTATATTACTGTCGCAGATACTCGTGGCCATATCTGCATATATTGTATGCTGTTGTTTAATCTGTTTGTTTTAATTCTTATCTGATTTAATATTGTTTTAAGGGGAGGGAGGGAATAGGGTTTGGGTATATTGTATTTTAATAGTGTGAGCCGCCCCAATTGGTCTCAGAGGGGCGGGATACAAATTATTATTATTATTATTATTATTATTATTATTATTATTATTATTATTTTAGGAATGGGGGGCCAAAAATCTGATCATTGTGATACATAACTTCTACTCAGGACAAGAGGCTACTGTCGGAACAGAATATGTAGAAACAAAATGGTTCCCAATAGGTAAAGGGATCAGGCATAAGCCGACCCTATTTCCTTGAGACAAAACCAAGACATTGGGATGGCAAAAACGGGACGAGGTTATGTCATATTCCGTATTCATGAAAAAGTAAGACAATAACAAAAGTTTTATTACAGGAACATATTGAGCTAGCCATTATTCTTTACTGACCGAACTCGTGCAAAAATTTAGGGAGACGTAGAGAGAGGGGGGGCCTGTATTTCTCCAAGGAAGTAATCGTACGCAGCAAATTTCAGTCTTTCAACACCTTATCATGGTGTTTCCCAAACTTTGGTCCTCCAGGTGTTTTGGACTTGAACTCCCAGATGCCCTAACCAGTTTGGCCAACAATCAGGAATTCTGGGAGCTGAAGTCCAAAACATTTGGAGGACTAAAGTTGGGAAACCAATGCACACTCCATAAAACGATTTTGGTTTTTTTGTTTCTGGGATTGTTTGAAAACCACAATTTCAAACAAGGATCTTCAAACCATTTTTGCAACGTAACAGCATTTTTTCTTGAAAACGGGACAAAATCGACGTTTCTATTTAAAACGACAGGACAGCCTGGAGATATGAAAAGAAACAATGGTACTGTCTGGTTAAAAACAGTACGTATGGTTAGCCTTAACATTAAGGCAGACTTAATGTTGAACATAAAGAAAACAAAAATAATGACCACCGAGGACCTTCACAAGTCCAACCTAGACAATGAAGAAATAGAAATAGTAAAAGAATTGCCACACCTGGGATCAAACATTGATAGAAATGGGGACTGCAGTCAGGAAATCAGAAGAAGATTAAGAATGGGGAAGGTGGCTATGAAAGAACTAGAAAAGATTCTAAAATGCAAAGATACACAAAACAAAAGTTAGAACCATACAAGCCATTATATTCCCTATTGCCATGTATGGATGTGAGAGCTGGACAGTTAAGAAAGATAATAGGAAGAAAATAAACTCCTTTGAGATATGGTGCCAGAGAAGAGTGTTGAGGATCCCATGGACAGCCAAAAAGACAAACAAATGGGTCCTAGAGCAGATCAAGCTGGAAACCTCCCTGGAAGCCAAGATGACCAAACTAAGGCTGTCGTACTTCAGACACATCATGAGAAGAGAGGACTCTTTGGAAAAGACAATAATGCTGGAAAAGATGGAGGGAAATAGGAAGAGAGGAAGGCCAGATGCCAGATGGATGGACTCTATTAAGGAGGTCGCAGGTATTAAGGGGTTGCAGGAATTAAGCAGAGCAGTGGAGGACTGTCTCATCCATAGGGTCACTATGAGTTGAGATTGACTCAAGGGCAGTTAACAACAACAGCAACAACAAATGACCAGCCTACCTCTACTCCAGTAATTCCCAAACTGGTTCTCCAGATGTTTTGGACTTCAGCTCCCAGAATTCCTGACCACTGACCAAACTGGCAGGGGCTTCTGGCAGCTGAAGTCCAAAACTGATGGAGGACCAAAGTTTGGGGAATCACTGCTGCAGTCCATCATCCGAGTCATTGATAAAGATGTTGAATCGCACTGGGCCCAGGGCAGACCCCTGTGGCTTGGTCACTTCTCTCCAAGATGAAGAGGAGCCATTGCTGAGCCAGGCTCAGTGGAAGGAGGAAGGAGGGCCCTGATTTAAAAAATTATTATTATTATTATTATTATTATTATTATTATTATTTTAAATAAAATTCTTTAAAGGGCCAAGTCACACTCTTTCCTTGGCTTGAGGCTGAGAGAGTGTGACTTGGACCAAGGTCACCCCCCCCCCAGGCCAAGCTGGGAATCCAGAGTCTTAGTCCAAAGCACAACCCACTGTACCACCCTGGCTCTCCCACACCTGACTAGCTGGGTTTTAAAGCTAAAAGCGGTATCAAACCGGATTATTTGCTGCAGTGTGGACCCAGCCTCAGTGAGCCAGGGCAAGTTACATTGCTGTGTCAAACTGGATTAGTATTTCTCCAGCGTGGCTTGGGCTTGAGGTTTCTTTGGCAAGGTTTCTCCAGAGAAGGGGTTTAACATGGCCACCCTCTTGAGGCTGAGAGAGTGTGACTTAGCCCAAGGTCAATCCCAGTGGGGTTTCATGGCCCAGCCACGTCTCCAGAGTCCTTGTCAAACCACTATGCCACACCTGGCTGCCCCCACATCTGACTAGCTGGGTTTTAAAACTAAAAGCGGTATCAAACCGGATTATTTGCTGCAGTGCGGACCCAGCCTCAACGAGCCAATCGCTGTGTCAAACTGGATTACCTATTTCTCCAGCGTGGCTTGGGCTTATGGTTTCGGGTTTCCTTGGCACGGTTATCATGGCCACCCTCTTGAGGCTGAGAGAGTGTGACTTGGCCCAAGGTCAATCCCAGTGGCCAAGCTGGGAGTCCAAAGCACAGCCCACTACACCACCCTGGCTCTCCCACATCTGACCAGCTGGGTCTTAGAGTTAAAGCGGTATCAGGCCGGGTTGTGTGGTGCAGTGCGGACGCCATGCCACCTCCCCTTCGCAGCCCTGCCCTGGCCAGGGAGGAAGGCCGGGAAGAAGGAGGAGCCTTGGGCAGGAAGAAGATGGCGAACGTGGAGCTGGAGTTCCAGGCCAGCGCCGGCGAGGCGGACCCCCAGAGCCGCCCGCTCCTGGTCCTGGGGCGCCTGCAGAATTTGCACCGGGTGCCCTGGACCCAACTCCGGAGCAAGCTGCAGCCCAGGGTCTCCGAGGAGGTAAGGGAGGAGGGGGAGCAGAGCCTCGGGAGGAGACAGGATCCAGCTGCTTTCCCTCCACCTCCACCCCCATTTTATAAATAGAATAAATAAAATCCCCCATTGCCAATGGAGAGCACCCACCCACCCCGATCCTAAGGTTGCATTTGGGTCCCTGTGACCAGAGGTCCTCCTTTTTCCAGGACATGCCCTTTTGCATGCACACTGCAGGACTAATCCGGATTGAGACCGCTTTAGCTGCCTGGGCTCCATGCTCTGGAATTCTGGGCATTGCACTGCAATGCCCAGAATTCCAGAGCATGGAGCCCAGGCAGTTAAAGCGGTCTCAATCCGGATTAGTCCTGCACAACCCACTGCGATGCCCAGAATTTTATAGCCAGGACAGTTAAAGCAGTGTCAAACTGGATTATTGCTCCAATGCAGACACAGCCCAGGAGGCATTCCAAAATGACTAAGAAGCATGGATTTACATTTTCTGTGAGTCTTTTGAGCTTTTCTTTGGTCATGTCCAACATTTTTTTTCCCCTTTAAGGTCCTACATTTTGGTCATGTTTGTCCTACAGATCAGTTTCATTTGGGTTCCTGGGTTGCCCTAGGAGAAGCCCCATGGGCCACGAATATGTGTGTGTATGATTTTGACCCTGGACAATGCCGAAAGCTGTGGAGAAACTAGAGAAGATCCTAAAGAATAACTAGAGAAGATCCTAAAGAATAACTGGAGAAGATCCTAAAGAATAACTGGAGAAGATCCTAAAGAATCACTAGAGAAGATCCTTAAGAATTACTAGAGAAGATCCTGAAGAATTACTAGAGAAGATCCTGAAGAATTACTAGAGAAGATCCTGAAGAATAACTAGAGAAGATCCTAAAGAATTACTGGAGAAGATCCTAAAGAATAACTGGAGAAGATCCTAAAGAATCACTAGAGAAGATCCTTAAGAATCACTAGAGAAGATCCTGAAGAATTACTAGAGAAGATCCTGAAGAATTACTAGAGAAGATCCTGAAGAATAACTAGAGAAGATCCTAAAGAATTACTGGAGAAGATCCTAAAGAATCACTAGAGAAGATCCTAAAGAATCACTAGAGAATATCCTAAAGAATAACTGGAGAAGATCCTAAAGAATTACTAGAGAAGGTCCTTAAGAATTACTAGAGAAGATCCTAAAGAATAACTAGAGAAGATCCTTAAGAATTACTAGAGAAGATCCTTAAGAATTGCTAGAGAAGATCCTAAAGAATAGCTAGAGAAGATCCTAAAGAATAGCTAGAGAAGATCCTAAAGAATAACTAGAGAAGGAAGATCCTAAAGAATAACTGGAGAAGATCCTAAAGAATCACTAGAGAAGATCCTAAAGAACTGAGCACTAAAGTGAGAATCATCCAAGCCATTGCATTCCCCTTCACCATTACCGTTCGTTGTAAGAGCTGGACAGTGAAAAAAGAAGATAGAAGATAGGAAGAAAATTAATTCATTGGAGATATGGTGCTGGAGAAGATTGCGGAGGATCCCATGGACAGCAAAAAGACAAACAAATGGGTCCTAGAGCAGATCAAGCCTAAAATATCCCTGGAAGCCAAGATGATTAAATTGAGTCTGCCATGCTTTGGCCCCATCATGAGAAGGCATGAATCATTAGAAGAGACCATAATGCTAGCAAAAGTAGAAGGCAGTAGAAAGAAACAAAAGAGCCTAAGGAATAAAGATATACAATTGAGCACTAAATTCAGATTCCCCATCACTATGTATGGATATGAGAGCCGGACAGTGAAAAAAGTATAGGAAGAAAATAAACTCATTTGAGATGTGGTGCTGGAGACGAGTGCGGAGGATACCATGGGCAGCCAAGAAGATGAACAAGTGGGTCCTTGAACAGATCGAGCCTGAAAACTCTCTAGATGCTAAGAAGAGTGAGTTGAGGCTGTTATAAACTTTAAAATAAATAAAATAAGAATAAACATTATTATCATTATTATTATTATTATTATTATTATTAATTCATACTTTGGCCACATTATGGGAAGGCATGACTCATTAGAAAAGACAATAATACTAGGAAAGGTAGTAGAAAGAGACAAAAGAGGCTAAAGGATAAAGATATACAGTTGCCCCTCTGTTTTCCCCAAGGGATCCGTTCCGGAAAACAGAAAAATGCCAATATTCAAGGCCTTTTGGCTTGAATAGCGGTGTGCGTCCGCAAGCGTCTGTGGGCACGCGCCCCATTTTTTTTGAGGTCCACGAAAACAGAGGGGCAACTATACAACTGAACACTAAAGTAAGGATGGTCCAAACCATTGCATTCCCTATCACCGTGTACAGATGCAATAGCTGGACAGTGAAGAAAGTGGATAGGAAGAAAATTAATTCAGAAGAAAACTAGGAATGGGAGAGCAGCTATGAAAGAACTAGAAAAGATCTTAAAAGATATACAACTGAGCATGAAAGTTAGAATCATATAAGCCATTGCATTCCTTATTGCTGTGTATGGATAAGAGAGATGGACAGTGAATAATGCGGATAAGAAGAAAATCAATGCATTTGAGAGAATGTGGTGCTGGAGAAGATTGCGGAGGATCCCATGGACAGCAAAAAGACAAACAAATGGGTCCTAGAGCAGATCAAGCCTAAAATATCCCTGGAAGCCAAGACGATCAAACTGAAGCTGTCGTACTTTGGCCACATCATAAGAAGGGAGGATTCATTAGAAAAGACAATAATGTTCGGAAAAGTGGAGGGAAGTAGAAAAAGACAAAAGAGCCTAAAGGGTGAAGAGACACAACTGAGCACTAAAGTTAGAATCCTACAAGCCATTGTATTCCCCATCACCATGTGGAAACATGAGAGCTGGACAGTGAAAAAAGGAGAAAAAGAAAATAAACTCATTTGAGATAATGTGGTGCTGGAGACGAGTGCGGAGGATCCCGTGGACGGCCAGAAAGACAAAGAGATGGGTCCTTGAACAGATCAAGCCAGAACTCTCCCTGGAAGCCAGGATGATAAAGTTGAGGCTGCTGTACTTTAGCCGTATCATGAGAAAGTATGAATAATTGGAAAAGACAATGATACTGGGAAAGGTAGAGGGAAGTAGAAAGAGAAGAAGACCACATGCCTTGATGGATGGACTCTATTAAGGAGGTTACGGGTATGAATTTACAGGATCTAAGCAGAGTCCGTGGAGGACAGCGGGGCTTGGACAGGGACCAGTTGCTACTTCTCAGTATAACCTACCTCCCAAGGTTGTTGTGAAGACACAAGTAGGGAAGAGGAGAGCCATGTATGACATCTTGAGCTCATTGAAGAAAAGGGTAAATCATTGGGTAAATCAATTGCAATGCAGAGGGGCGGAGTATAAATAAATTTTATTATTATTATTAAATCTGAACATTCTGGGTTACTAGCCATTTTGGGCCTTTGCAGACTGCCAGAAATAGTGCACATTAAATTGAGGCACTGCCCTGGCTCAGTGCTAAGGAATCATGGGAATTGTATTTTTTTCTGGGACTTTGAGCCTTCTCTGTCAGAGAGCTCTGGTGCAACAATAAATTACAGTTCCCATGATTCCCTAGCACTGAGCCAGGTAAGTGCCTCAATTTAATGTGCACTATTTCTGGCAGTCTGCAAAGGCCCATAGTCCATCTTTCCCATGTTTTCTCAGAAGTAAGTCCTATTGAGTTTAATGAAAAACATGCACAAGATTCTAAAGCATGCAAAAGATTATAGCCTTACACCTGAATCTGTTGCATGTCTGTTTAGGGGTAAATCCCAATCAGGTAAATTAGACTTGCAAGTAAGGTGTCAAGCGTCACAACCTCCAACTAGTTAGGTGTTCATGTTTGTTTTATAGATATTTGTAATAAATTATTTGCAATATCTTTCATTGCCAAGGGAACCAATGCCTGGGGCACCAATGTTGATCTTTTTAATTATTGGATTTAATAAAGTTGAGGCTGCTGTGCTGAATTCATATGTGCTGAATTTTAGAGTCCAAGTGACAAGGTTGAGACGCAGGTGTTGCTGACTGATGTGTGTTTTCACATGTTTGGAAAGTTTCCATGGTGATGAGATTGCATGCTCCTGTGTGGCAAGAGGCGATGCTGATGGCATCAGTTCTGCTGACAGGATCTCCCACATCCCAAACTGGGCAGCAGTAGTAATGGAGGGCTGGCACTGGCAGAGGATCACTCGGAGACAGGGACATTGGTGCCATAGCTAACACTTGTTAGTACTGGAATACTGTGTCCAGTTCTGGGCACCACAATTCAAAAAGGATGTGGACAAGCTGGAGTGTGTCCAGAGGAGGGCATAAATGATGGACGGTCTGGAAACCATGCCTTATGAGGAGAGACTTAGGGGGGTTGCAGAATGCCAGAAATAGTGCAAATTGAGTCCACTTTAAGGGTTAGGGAATCGTGGGAACTGTATTTTATTGTGGCACCAGAGCTCTCTGACAGAGAAGGCTCAATGTCTCAGAAACAAAAACAATTCCCATGATTCCCTAGCACTAACCCTAACCCTAAAAGTGGACTCAATTTGCACTATTTCTGGCAGTCTGCAACCCCCCTTTGGGGGTTTATCTTGGAGAAGAGACAGTTAAGAGGTGATATGATAGCCCTGTTTAAATATTTGAAGGGATGTCATATTGAGGATGGAGCAAGCTTGTTTTCTTCTGCTCCAGGGCCTAGGACCCAGAGCAATGGATGCAAGCTACAGGAAAAAGATATTCCACCCAAACATTAGGAAGAACTTTCTGACCATAAGAGCAGTTTAACAGTGGAACACACTCCCTTGGAGTGTGGTGGAGTCTCCTTCTTTGGAGATCTTTAAAAAGAGACTAGATGGCCATCTGTTAGAGGCGCTTTGATTGTGTGTTCCTGCATGGCAGTGGCCTGGACTTGGTGGCCCTCGTGGTCCCTTCCAACTCTGATGCTATGATTCTACTGTGCAGAAGGAGGCACAGTAAACCTCTTTTTATGTCTTTTACCATGAAAACCCTATGATCAAAGAATCCAAAATGAAACAGGAGATTGTGCCAGAAAATGGGCCTCCCAGACTGGATGGCACTCAATGAGCTACTTGGGTAGAGCAGAGTACAACTCTGAGTAGCACTATAGCTAATGATACAACAAACCAGTAGGGTGTCCAGCTCAGAGGTGAAAGGAAAATCCAAAGCTGCACAGCACGTATTATAGGAACATGGAATGTGAGAAGCATGAATCAGAGGAGGCTAGGCATAGTATAAACAAGAAATGGAATGTATAAACATTGCAGTACTTGTGGCGAGTAAGTGAAAGTGGACAGGAATGGGAAATTTTGAATCAGGTGCACTATGTTTTGCACCATGTTTTACTCAGAAAATGAAAATCGAAGAAGAAATGAGATGGCATTTATAGGGAGGAGGGATGCAGCAAAAGCAGTCAAGGGATATAATGCAAAGTCTGACCCAATCATGTCAATAAGGAATCTAGGAAAATCCAGCAATATAACCTTAGTCCAGGTTTACGCTCCAACTACAGAGGCAGAAGAAGAAGCAATTGAATGATTCTGTACTGGAGTCCGAGAAGAAATTGATCACACACCAGAACACACATCATTAGGGTTGCCAGACTGAAAACTGAAGCTAACTTATGTATAGGTTTTTGTGGGTTTTTCTCTGAAGATGCCAGCCACAGATGCTGGCGAAACATCAGAAAGAAACTCTTCTAGAACATGGCCACACAGCCTGAAAAACCCACAAAAACCTATGGATGCCTGCCATGAAAGGCTACGACTTCACTAACTTATGTACTTTTTAATGATTGTTTAGAAGAGGGAATTTCAGCAGATGTATCTTGTCATGCATCCAGGTAATAAACAATTCCCTCTTCTACACAACCATTAAAGGTATAGGAGCTGTGTCCGGTTTTCATTCTGGCAACCCTAATATCTGAAGAGCCATAGGTCACCCACTTCTGGTCAAGGAAAAAGCTTCATATTGCAGAGGAAGAAACTAGGAAAACCACCTCTGAGTATTCCTTGCCTAAGAAACCTCTGTGAAATTAATGGGGTCAACATAAATCAAGAGGTGCCTTATATATACATATACAGTAAGTCTGTTATGTGTGATTCTGTTGTGCAGGTAAACAGACCAACAGGTAGATAGTTTTAGGGTACCTGCAACAAAGGTTTTCTGCCCAGGTAGCAGGCCTTTCTGTGGGTTTACCTGATGATAACAGCGAATACTTACTTGGTGCCATTTTAAATTTCCCATAAGGCCATCAATGTAACCTTACATGCTGGAATATTAGGCATTTTTGTTTCCCCATGGAGACATTTATGTTGCAGGCTAAAATGACACTTTATAGACTCAGTAATAGGGCACAGGTCCACAATGGTTGATCCAGCGGGCATTGCTGACAGTAGCCTCACAGTTTGTGTTATTGACATTGGACCAGCGTGATGTGGTGGTTTGAGTTTTGGACTCGGGAGAACAGGGTTCAATCCTGGCTCGGCCATGAAAACCCACTAAGTGACTTTGGGCAAGGCATCCTCTCTCAGCCTCAAAAGATGGCAGTGGCAAAGCCCCTCTGATGAAGAGCCAGCATGGTATAGCAGTTTGAGCATTGGGTTTGGACACTGGGAGACCAGGGTTCGAATCCCAGCTCGACCATGGAAACCCACTGGGTGGCCTTGGGCAAGTCACGTTCTCTCAGCCTCAGGGGAAGGCAATGGCAAACCTCTCAACAACCTTGCCAAGAAAACCCCATGATAGTTTCACTTAGGGTGATCATAAGTTGGAAACAGCTTGAAGGCACACCACAACGACAACAACTGGTCTCTACTGCATGGATACTCGAGAAGAAGCCTGAACCAAACCTGGCTCTCTGAATAGCAAACCTGTGTGATCATGCTTATCAGATTCATGCTTTCTGTTAAGGTGAATAATGACAAGCGTTCGCTGAGCAATACTTGGCTCTGGTCTCCATGTAACTTTATTTAATTTTAATTTAATCCTTCCCTAGAGAGGCCCAGATGGTCCCGTCCTTGCTCTTCTCCCGGCAGTAGGTCCAAGCGTTTCTGTGCCACCAGGCTTTTACCAATTAACTAGGGTTGGGCTTTTCATGCTGTGCGTTTCTGTTTTTAAAGTTGGTATACAGTCTTTAAAAAAATATTTTTGACTGGTTTTTGAACATTTTTATTTATACTTTTAATGCTTCTGCGTTGCTTTCAGCATGTACTGTTTTACATATGATGTCTGCCTTGAGTCCTATTATTGGGATAAAAGCAGGATACCAATGAATTGTTGTTGTTGTTATAAGTTTCTTTTACTTATGCTTTCAGTAAGTATACTTACTTAATGCTTCTGTATTATTTATAACTATATTATATATTATACTATATTATATATTATATAGCTATGTTATATATTATATTATTTATAACTATATTATTATAACTATATTATACTTTTAATGCATATATATATATATATATATATATATATATACCGTATATACACACACACACACACACACACACTGTTTTAAATATGTTAGCTGCCTTGAGTCCCATTATTGGGAGAAAGGTGGGATACCAATGAATTATTATTATTAGTAGTAGTAATATCAGTTTTTAATAAGTAACTGAGTATAATATGGAAGGCAAGAAAGTGATGCTAGAACATGTGTTTTGCATATTGAAGGTCCCAGATTCAGTTCCCAGCATCTCCAGGGACCCTTTAACTCTCCAATGTACTATGATTCCACTTTAACTTCTATCACAGCATCCTATGAAATCCTAAAATCTGCTGTTTAGGGAGGAACATTTAGAATTCTCAGCCGGAGAGAGTTCTAGTGCCTCACCAGACTACAAACCCCTAGATTCCATAGAATGGAACCATGGGAGTTAAAGTGCAATGATAGCAGTATAATTGTATAGTGTGAAAAGGCCTCCAGTAGAACTGGGATAATTTCCTGTTGTTTGCCATTATACTGGCTTGCTGTGCATTAAAGTTGATTCCTAGGTTCCTTTAGAAGACTCTCCCTTGTTTTCCCAGGTTAGTAGCTAAATGTGCAAGTATGGTAAAATTCCCTTAAGCTGCATCTCCACTGCAGAATTAATGCAGTTTGACACCTCTAACTGCCATGGCTCAATGCTATGGAAATCTGGGATTTGCCATTTTGTGAGATATTTAAACTTCTTTGCCAGAGAGCTCTGGTGGCACAACAAACTACACATCCCAGGATTCCATAGGATGGCACCATGACAGTTAAACTTCATTAATTTTGCATTGTAACATCAGCCTTGGTACACCATTATCTGAATTAATCAATTTTTAGGTACATGACTAAAACATTTGAGAATATTAATATCCTTATTAGCCTATGCAGCTCCAATCTTTCCTATGATAATCGGGGTAACACAGGACAGTAGAGCTTTGAAAATCGGACTTTTTTGGAGTGCCACTCCCATGGTGCATCCACACTATAGAACTAATGTAGTTTGACACTACTTTAACTGCCACAACTCCAGCCTACAGAATCCTGGGATCTGTAGTTTTGTGCGGCAGCAGTGCCCTTTGACAGAGAAGGCTAAAGACCTTGTGAAACTGCAGATCCCAGGATTCCATAGGGTGGAGCACTTAAAGTGGTGTCAGAATGCATTATTTCACAGTTTAGATGCACTCTCAGAGTCCTACAGCTGTGCTAAGTGGGGAGCATGCTGGCTGGGAAGATTATGGGGTTTGTAGTCCCCAAATGTTCCCAAATGCTGCACTGCAGGCAGCATGGGAGGACTGCACTCTGGCAAAGTCCCATCATTGCATTTATGACCGTTTTCAAAGTTTGATAGAAAAGATCCACAGCAAAGTCTGCTTGGCTGCATCCGCATTGCAGAAATAGTCCATTTTGACACCACTTTAACTGCCATGGCTCCATGCTATGGAATTCTGGGAAGTGTAGTTTGTTGCAGCACCTCTTCCCAGGATTCCCAGGATCCCATAGCATGGAGCCGTGGCAGTTAAAGCAGCATCAAACCAGATGTATATTTTAAAGTTATAAGCCGCCCCGATTGCGTTACGCAGAGGGGCGGGATGAAAATAAATTATTATTATTATTATTATTATTATTATTATTATTATTATTATTATTATTATTATTATTATTATTATTATTATTTCTGCAGTGCGGATGCAGCCCTCATATGCTGTGGATTCATGCTGCTGCACTTCCTATCGCACTATGGAGAGATACATACTAAGCCAAAGGCAAATGTTTGAGAAACAATAATAATAGGTGAAGTGCCTTCTTCTAGGATGCCTTGAACCTTCTGTGCTCCGTCTTGTTCTCAGGTATGGCAAGCCGCATTAAGCACCCTGAACCCCAATCCGACCGACAGCTGCCCTCTCTACCTGAACTACGCCACTGTCGCGGCTTTACCTTCCCGCGTCACCAGACACAACAGCCCGTCGGCTGCCCAGTTTCTCACCCGTCTCATCCGAAACTGTCTCCCAGGTGGGACCAACAGGTGCATCCTTGTAAGTGAAGGTGGGGGAGACATTTCAAATAATCTGTGAAGGAAAATTACATTTCTTTCGGCAGGGTGAAATAACTGACGGAGGCAGCAAGTTTTGGGGTGTCATAAAAAAAGCAGCAAGTTGTTAGTGATTTAATTAGTGGTGGTTGTTTTGTTTTGCAAGTGGTGGGATAAGGTGCTTGTGAGAAGCCTCAAGTGCCAAAATAATTTGGGGTGCTTTGAACTTTTATTTAGTGGAATGGGGTGGGAGAGCCAATGTGGTGTAGTGGTTTGAGCATTGGACTAGGACTCTGGAGGCCAGGGTTTAAATCCTGGCTTGGCCATGGAAACCCACTGGGTGACCTTGGGCAAGTCACATCCTCTCAGCCTCAGAGGATAATAAAATAATAATAAATAATAATAAAATTTATTTATATCCCGCCCCTTTGAGATCAATCGGGGCGGCTAACAGCAATAAAATACAGTACAAATACAACAAATCTAGTTCCCTCCCCCCCTTAAAAAGTTATTCTTTTTATTATAATAGATAATTATATTATAAAGGATGGCAATGGCAAACCCACTCTGAGGAAACTTGCCAAGAAAACCCCATGATAGGGTTGCCATAAATGTATGTGATGAATAGTTGGTCTGGTTTTCACCTGTTGCTATCTCAAACTGTTTTTATGATGACAAAATTGAGATACATAGCTGTGTTAGTCTGGAATAGCAGTATGCAAAGGGATCTTGTAGCAATTTTGAGACTAACTGTGTGAAAGAAATTGTAGCATAAACTTTCGTAGACCACATCTGCACCATAAAAATAATCCAGGTTGACACCATTTTAATTACCATGACTCAGTGCTATGGAATTCTAGGAACTGAAGTTTTGTGAGACATTTAGCTTTCTTGGTCAGAGAGCTCTGTTGCCACAACAAACTACAAATCCCCAGATTCCGTAGGATGGCACCATGACAGTTAAAGCGGTGTCAACCTGGATTATTTCTGCAGTGCGGGTTCAGCCATAGACTAGATCTACTTCCTCATCTCATAGACCAAGTCTATGAAATCTTATGCTACAACGTCTTCCGCACAGTTAGTCTCAAAGATGCTACAAGATCCTTTTGCACACCATTTTTATTTTGGTTTGTTATGTGGTAGGACCAGAGACAGAAAATACAGCCACTCCTTTTAAAAACCTTTACAAATGTAATTTTCCCCTCAGTTTTCCCATCTTAGTTGGAGCTGTATTGGAGTCAGAGAGGCAGAAATGGAACTCTTCCGCCCAGAGCTGCCCCAAAGTATTTTGATGCCTGAGGCAGAAGTCAGGATGTCAACAAGACTTTGACACTAGTGATTGGGTCAACAACTTCCATCTCATCTCATGGTGGTGATCTAGCTCAGGGCAGCTTGTCTAGAACACCAACTCTCATCCTTTGGGCCTCTAGATATTTTGGACTTCCACCTTCAAAATGTGTTGGCCATTAGCCATTCTTGCTGGGACTCCTCAGAAGTGAAGCTCAACATATCTGGAGGACCAGAGGTCGAAAAAAATATTAGCCTATTGCTCTGTCCTTCAACGTGATGAAACACACATCAGTTAACATCTGTACTATCTAATGCTAGGGCCAGTCCTGCTCCCTACCACAGTTGTTGTTGTGTGCTTTCAAGTACTTTCTGACTTATGGCAACCCTAAAGCGAACCTATCATGGGGTTTTCTAGGCAAGATTTGTTCAGAGGTGGTTTACCATTGCCTTCCTCTGAGGCTGAGAGCATGTGGTTTGTCCAAGGTCACCCAGTGGGTTGCAGGGCCAAGCTGGGAATCGAACCCTGGTCTCCAGAGATGTAGTCCGACACTCAAACCAAGTACACTGTGCTGGCTCTTACTATATCCTAAATCCCGGAATAATCTTAAAATATCTTTATCTCAACACACCTTTTCACCTCTATCTCAGGGACCGGCATTCTGGTCCCTGGACTTACCAGCCCAGGCGGAAGGTTGCTGCCTCCGCCGCCGCGTGCTGCCGCCGCGTGTGCCACGCCCGCCATTTTGGAAATCAAAATGGTGGTCGTGACGCGTTTGCGTATGCGCAGTACTGCTGCGCATGCGCAAACGAGTTGCGACTGCCATTTTGAAAATTAAAATGGCGGCCGCGAGTGTACTGCGCATGCGCAAATGTGTTTTTATTTCCAAAATGGCGGCAGCGCATGCGTGCATGCCGCCATTCCCCCCCCCTCGGCCCAGCGGCAGGAGGGACTTCGCGGGACCGGCCCCAAGCGCAAAAAGGTTGCCTGCCCCTGCTCTATCTTGTGTATAACCCCCCCCCCTGTTTTTCTGCTTCCATTTCAGATGGTCTGTGAGCGCTCAGAGGTCTTTGCCTCAGCCTGTGCCATAGCCAGGGCTTTCCCGCTATTCACACGGCGTTCTAGCGCATCTAGACGCACGGAGAAGAGAACTGTAATAGTGGAATTTTTCCTGGTTGGGCAGAACAATGGGCCAGTAGAGTTGGAAACACTTAAAGTAAGCTGCTGTTTTCTCTCCACTGACGGTTGCGGTAGAACACTTTTGATGCTATAGATAATGCAGTTCTATAGATAATGCAGTTGGATGTGAATGTCTCATTTATTTGGGGTCATTTTTATATATATATAAAAAAACCTCTTTTCTACATGTATGACTTTTCTTATTTTAAAAAAAGTTGGTTTTCCTTAGCAATGCTACGTGATTGGCAATATGCAATGCATTAGAGCAGGGGTAGGCAACCTTTCCCCTTTAAGGGCCAAGGGACTTCAGCTCCCAGAATCCCAGGAGCTATTGGCCAGCATGGGACTATTGGCCAACATGGCTGAGGCTTCTGGGAGCTGAAGTCCCTCGGCCCTTAAAGGGGAAAGGTTGCCTACCCCTGCATTAGAGTCTAAAATGTGGCAGAGTTGAAATTTTATTTGCCCCAAAGGAGCTACCAGCACCTGTCTTCTGTTGTCAGAAACTCTGTGATCAAAAATGAATTGGAATTTTGTAATTTATCATTATATTTTCCTAATGAATCTAGGTTTCACTGAAATCTGTAGCTAGCTAGTATCAAATAAGTGCAGATGACATAAAACTGGGAAGGATGGATGACATATTAAAACATAATTCGAAAAGGACCTAGATAAACTAGAAAATTGGGCAGAAATTAATAAAATTAGATTCAGTAGAGAAAAATGCAAAGTTCTACATTTCAGCCACAAAAATTAAATGCACAGGTATAGGATGGGGGATACCTGGCTCAGCAATACAATTTGTGGAAAGGATTTTGGGATTATTTGGTGATTGTAATTTGAACAAGAGCCAGCAGTGCGATGCTGCAGCAACAAAGGTGAATGCTATTTTAGTCTGCATTAATAGAAGCATAATTTGAAGTCAAGGGAAGTAATAGCCCTCCTGTATTCTGTACTGGTCAGACCTCATCTGGATTAATGTATTCAGTTCTGAGTGCCACGTTTTAAGAAGGATATTGACAAGTTGGAGCAGGTTCAGAGCAAGACAACAAGGATGATAAGAGGTAGGAAGGATGAAGCATATGAGGAAAGATTGAAGGAGCTGGGTATGTTCAGCTTGGTGAGGAGAAGACTGAAGGGTGACATGATTGTACCCTTTGAATACCTCAAGGGCTGTCATGGAGAGGAGAGGGCAGGCCTGTTCTCTGATGCCCCAGAGGGTTGGACTAGGTTTAATGGTTTGAAGTTACAGTAGAGTAGATTTGTTGCCTAGAGAGGTAGTGGAGTTGCTTTCTCTGGATGTCTTCAAAAAGAGTCACCTTCTATGACTCTATACCTCTGTTAAGGCAACAGCTTGCTGCAATTTGCAAATCTTAAGTGATTTGTTGCAAAACTCCAGGAGGTCTATGTGTTTAATGAGTTCCTTTCCTTCATCCCTTCCCAGCCATTGTGGCACCAGGGCTCACTCTCCACCTTCAGGCTAGAAGCAAGTAGGCTAGATTAAATTTTACTTACCCCATCTTCCTAAGAGAGAAAAAGTAAGCTCCTTCTTTTACCTTGATCTGGACTGGCTCCTTTAGCTAAGATTCCTGTCTCAGACAGGAAAATATTTTCTGTGTATACCTGTGCGTGCTTGAATGACAAGTTGTGAGCAACTGTAGTCAGTAATTAATGCATAACACTGAATTACATCATTAAGGGTTATCCCTAGATTTCAGGTTTTGGCCTAGAAATCTTGAGGCCTGAGATGATCAATCTTACCTGAACCAAAAATGCCAGGTAGATCAGAAGTGTGCAGCTCAGATTCTTTTTATTAGGGACAGTTAGGGTATAAACAAAGTAGGTACAACTTTCCAAGAGAGTGTGCATGCAGTCATCCTCTATTGTAACGGTTGTGTAAGGAGATTGGCTTGGACCAAACCTCAAATTGCCAGGTCCCAAATATTCTAGGCTTCAAATCCTCAAAAATAATCTGTGCAATTTCTTTCAGATAGTCTCAAAGGTGTTACAAAATCTCTCTGCATACTGTGCCATTTCATGATGTTTGAATTATCCTCATACTCTCAAAAGTGCCTGAGTATTGCAAAATCCCATAGTGTGGCTTACATGCACATATAAATCCCAGCTTTTTTTTCTCTTCCTCCCCCCCCCCCCCGCCCCAATTTTTTGGGTATAATTTCTAGTGCCTGGAAAATGCTACAGAAGGAGTAAGGCTGGCTGCTCGGATTGTAGATACTCCATGCAACGAAATGAACACTGACAGCTTCCTGGAGGTTGGTGATTATCTTGTGTCAGGGCAATTTGTTGGGAATCAGTCTCTTTGAAAAACACGGTCCATTTTTCACTTTTGCTTCCTTTTGGCAAAGCCTTGCATTTTGTCACCAGCACTTGGGAAGGTGGTTGACACATTACTTGTCATTTAAATGTCACTCATTCAATTTTTAATGAGCCTCGTTAATCAGAAGGACTACATGATCAGGAATCCTGGACTGTGTCACTATTAATCATACATAAAATTTGTGCATGATACATTTGTCCCTTCTGATTTGCGTACTTGGAGTCAGCGGTCTTGCTTTTCGCAGTGACATGACAGGGAGGGATTAAAATGGCACAAGCAGAAGTGTGCACCCATTATAATCAATAGGCTTTGAATGTATGTGAATTTCCATTTTCATCAGGTGGTGGTAGTCTGGAACGGATCCCCCACAAAAATGGAGGGACGACTGTATATAGGATGTCCATGAGATCAGTCCCTGACAGGCCCATTTGGTGGCAACTTGGAGGATATTTTAACATAAAAACAAAGGAGGAGCTCAGTCTCTTCTTAATTATTCTAAGACAGTAATATCTAAACATAAAGGCATCCGTCTTATTTAAACTTGTTTGCTGAAGAACCATTCTGCCTTCTGCATAGGAATGTGGGACATGTTCTAAACTGAGTACACAGTGTAAACTGAAGCCTAAATCCAGTTGCTAGACCCATCTAGAGTAGATCTAGGGTGCATCTACTCTAGAAATAATGCAGTTTGACACCACTTTAAGTGTGATATAGTGCCATCCTATGGTATCCTGGATTTGTAGTTTCACAAGGTATTAGCTGTACGTGCTGGTCCCTTACAAAATTACAAGTCCCAAGATTCTGTACGATGGAGCCATGGTGGCCAAAGTGGCATCAAAGTGCATTCTTTCTACAGTGTAGATGCAATGCTAGTGGCCAGTGGAAAGTTCTTAAGTACTGATTTACCATTTCATTTATTTGTTTATTTTATAGGTTGAGTCTCCCTTATCCAGAACTCTGAAATCCAAAATACCCCAAAATCATCCACATAGGTGACTGAGATAGTGATGGTTCAGTGTACATGAGCTTTGTTCCATGCACAAAATTATTAAAAATAGTGCAACATTATAAGATTATATGCATCATTATAAGGTTCTGATAATGAGTTTCATGACAGTTGCTTGCATGGAGAGGTGGGATTCATTAAATTGTTGCTGCGTAATCATTTGGATTACAGAGTTTGAATTGTACTGGAAGAAATTGTGTTGTCATTTTAACATTAGTATCTTCCATCCTTCTTTCTCTGAAGGAAATAAAAAAAGTTGGCAAGGACTTAGGGATCACTCCAACCATTTTCCGAAATGCAGAACTAAAGGAGAAGGGATTTGGAGGTTAGTCAAGCTAAATTGATTATTTTTTTTCCTTGTAAAATTGTTGTTTATCCATTTTTTATTTTAACCCAGATCCAATTTTACTCCAAGCTCTTGGACCCTTCTCAGGAACACTGAGGTTTCTTGGGCACTCTTTCTGTATAGCTCTCTTTGGAATCCTTTTGATTCTGCTGTAGACAGAATGAGAGCCTATCCTCTAAGCATAAGGTGGTATTTGTACAATCCTTTGTACAACCCTTTGAGGCCCTATTTTAGCTTCTGCTTTTTATCATGCTTGGAACAATGTAGAAATAACATGGTTTTATAAATTTGAAGCTTGACATCATTTGGAAATTGGGATGGGTGGGTGGTGAATCTGATATCTAGAACTTAAGAAGTCCCGCTAAATATAACGGAGGACAGTTAGGTAGAGCACATGCGGTACACAGAAGACCCAGGTTTAATCCCAATATTTCCATGTAAGACAGGGAAAAACACCTTTCTGAAACCCTGGAGAGGCCTTGCAAGACTGTAAACAAGGGCTAGATGAAGGCTTTGTTTGTGAATTTTGTTCTCTGGGCCTCACCTCCACTAAAAACTTGCTTTTTAAATAAAACAAAATAGAAGTGAATGAAAGCTCACTTCCAAGGTGTGTGGTGGGGTACTTTTTTGGGGGGGAAATACCTTGCATATTAAAGCAAGCCTCCTGTGCCTTGCTTTAAAGAAGAATTTATGCTAATTAGAAGCTCCCAGGAGCAGCAATTTTCCTGTCTTTTTGTTAAAGTTCTGCCCCCAACACCAAAGCAGAGGTTGCCCACCTTTATCGTAGACAGTAGCAAACTAGGTGAGCCAATGCTGTGATTTACTATAAGACAGCTTCCTAGTATTGGCAGACTGATGCAAAAACTTACACTGAGAAACAGATGACAGCTATGCTTTTGAATAAAGCAGAAGCCTACACTGTAGAGAGGGACCAGCTTCTCCTAGAGAAGTATGTGTTTTGTTGAGAAGAAAGGGTCCGTCCCTGCACTTGAATCTCTTGAGTACAACCAGTGTAACATGTGCTGGGACTTTTATCTCCATGATTTTGCTAGGTTTCAGAGGCATTTGAGGAAATCATGCTGGCTACCAGAGAAGCAGGGTGTTTGTGAGTACAGATTTTAGCTGGCTGCCAAGGTTAGCCAAAATCTGCGGACCCCTGGCACTCCAAAGAGATAAAGATAGGTCTTTAGTTTTATTGGTACCTTGTTTGCATGTAGTGAAGGATGAGGTGGGAATACTACACTGTGTGTTGCATTTACATTGACACGCAATTGCACCCTTTTCTAGAAACAACAAAGAACTATACTTGTAATAGCACTGGAAAAGAGAAGCCATTCAAATTAGGTTTATTATAAAAATGTTTGTAACATATCAAGACACAAAAATCCTGGTATATATTGGTGGTTCTACTTTTAGAATTGGTGGCCTAGCTTCTCATCCTAGCTTCTCTGAGCCAGAGCATATGGAAATACAAAATACCCATTGAACTGTTAAGACAGTGGAGCTAAATGTTCAGAGAGAACATCAGAATTCCAGATGCTGTGAACATGTTCCTCTAGGAAGTATCCCCATCCATCAACAGCTGCCCCCTGCTGATAAAAAGTGTTGAGTTAAATGGGTTAAATTTGCCAAGACAGCTATTAAGTCCTTGATTCACTGTTTGTGGTTTAGAATGTCTTCATCCCTGTGAATGGCTTTGGGAGGAAAGGAAGTATGGTGGATAGTTAACCTATGGAATTTAGTACCACAAGATGTAATGATGGGCCTCAACATGGATGTGTTAAATAGGGATTAGACAGATTCATAGATGATAAGGCCATCAATAGTGCTAGTCATGATGAATATGTCTTACTTCTCATATCAGAGGAAATTTGCCTCGCAGTGCCAGATTCTGATATTCCCACAATAGAAGGATGTTGTTGCATTCATGTCCTATTCATGTGCTTCCCTTAAACATTTGGTTGATCACTGTAAAAACAGAACACTGGACTAGATAGCTCTTAGTCTGATCCAGCATACTCCTGCTTTTGTTTTTATGAGTTGACTGTGAACCTGTATCTCTGAAGAAAGTTCAGCCAATATAACAGGATTTGAGTGCCCTTGATATATACACATCTCATATGTACTCAGGAAATCGCATGTAGATTTCCTAGTGGATCAAAATTCTTCTTTCAGCTTCCATGACAAATGAAGTTCTCAGTCCTTACCTTCCTCCATTTCTAGGTATCTATGGTGTTGGCAAAGCAGCTGTGCACCCGCCTGCTCTAGCTGTACTCAGTCATACCCCTGAAGGTGCCACACAGACCATTGCCTGGGTTGGGAAGGGCATTGTCTATGATACTGGAGGACTCAGCATCAAAGGAAAGGTGCGCATGTGTAGAATCTGACTATGGAAGACCTGATGGTACCCTGGATAGTTGCACAGAACTACACACATTCCAATGGGTGGGCATACATTTATATTGATACGTAATTACACTCTTATGAAGATTTAAATTTAGTGCAGAGTTAGTATGTGATGGTGTTTATTATCTATGTAACACCATATCAGAGCACATTGCTCTTTACAGAGTAAAGCAAGTATAAAAAATAAACAGATTCCCACCCTATGGAACTTACAATCAGTGTAAATTTAGACATGGGAGGAAAGGTAAGGGTAAACAAAAGGATAAATATAAGGAAGTAGATTGCATAAACAGATTCGGTTGTAGCACTCAGTGCACAGTATACACTTAACAGGAGGGAAGTCCCATTGCATTCAGTACAGTTAACTTCTGTGTAAGCATGTTTAGGCTTGTACCATAAGTCTTTCAGCATGAGTATTTTAGCATTATAGCATTCTCTGTAAATTCACATGTGTCTGCTTGCATTTGGCTAGACAACAATGCCTGGGATGAAACGTGATTGTGGAGGAGCTGCTGCTATTTTGGGTGCCTTCAAAGCTACCATAAAGCAAGTGAGTGAATTTCAGTAGTTTTGCCTAAGTTTTACCAAATGTTTGCCTGCTTTAATCATATGATGTAGACAGTTTTCAGTGTTATAGCAGTGATGTACTTTATCACTATTGTTCCTTTTTTGAATGTGAGAAAACCCAAGACATATTAGCTTTTCAGTTATATCGCCTGTAAAATGTGGATGATGGCAGAATCTTGCTTGATTTTATGTTGTACTGGTAGAGCTATTGTATCTTCTGCTTTATTATACATAACTTCTTTTTTGTAAAACTGACATGGGCACTGAGGTTCACAAACACATGCTACTGTTTTGTTAAAATCATTGCTATCCGTACAAAAGTAGGATTCAGCAAAGGTGCCACTTTGCTTGTTGCCAGCTCCCTGGCGTCAGAAGAGAAGGTGAGCCAGTTGCTGGTCTCAGTTAAAGCTTCTGCAGTGGGGAGACCAGTAAAAGACCACTGACTAGGAGGAGCAAGAAGGCAGAGGCTGTTGTTTTTTTGAGTTACAAGGGAAGGAAGGGCTGTGTTCAAGGACTTGTGTAACAACTTGACAGGGGCCTTTCTTGGCTGCTTGAGTTGGGATGATATATGCTCATGAGAGCTGTAAGACAAGGGGGATTTAGAGGGAGTTGGGAGGTGAGTCCTGTTCAAAGGGAAAACCAGGTAAGTAGACAAGGTAAAGAGAGGTCTGGGGGTGTCTGATGCCAAACACTCTTTCTCATCTTTTCAGATATCTTCTCTTCATTGGTTTCTGTTTTGCTTTCTCCTTGGAACTCTAACCTCCCATTTCTTTCCCTTCCTGGGCTCCTCGTTCTGCAACTACTTACCAAAGTCCTTATTCTGAAGTCACTTACCTGTGTACTACAGAAGCTCATCCTGCAATTACTTTTCTTGGTACATTGTCCATTTTCCTACCTGAGGATCATCTAAATTTAGAATAAAGACTCTTCCTGCATGAGTACCATCTAGCAGAACAAAAGTTTTTTTTATCAGATTGTCATCAGGGAGGAAATCCAACAGCTCCCCTAGGACCAGGCATTCCAAAATCTTAGTGCAGTGACAGGTATGGCCCAATCATCCATGACTTGAATTGTCCAGTTATCCCTGACAGTCAGCTGCTTACAATAGCAATGGCATTTGCACATTTACATTTAGGAATAAAGGAAGTTATTTTACACAGAGGCAGACTATTATGTCACATAGCTCAGTATTGTCCATGCATTGACTGGCAGCTTCTCCCAGTGATTTCAGACAGGTGTTTTACCTGGGCCTGTTTGAAGATGCCAGGGATTGGTTTAACCTAGGCCTTTCTGCTTGCAAGGGATGCCTTATCATTGACCTACTGCCCTTCTTTAAAATAAGATGCTCACAGTTTGGGTGTGTGTAGAAATCCTCTCTGTTTTGATGTTCTAGAATTCCAGCACAACCTGCAGTTTTAGAAACAAGTATTAATCACCAAGACGAAATTAAGCATTTTACAGAAAATAGTTTATGTGACCTTTATAGTTGTGAACTGCTCAGAGAGAAAAGAGGTGGGGGGAAAGACACTACAACGAATGATTCCCTCATCTGGGAATACTGTGACAAATTGATGGTGTACTTTAAAAAACAATACGAGCCAAAGGAATTCCACTCCCACAAGAAATCCTTCTGCTGTGAACCTTCCCAGCAGCCCCAGTGGAGCTTGCCTTATTTCCCTTCTCTGCCCAGTTATCATCCAAAGCTCTAAAAACATTTAATGAGCAGTGAGCGAGCCAGGAGATCAGGTTAGGAGGCACTCACATGTGCATGAACTTTTCCTAGGACAGCTTCTTTAAATGCCATAGTTCATCTGGAGAGCTGCATCAGACACTTTATTTTCATAGTAAATTTCCACAGTAAACCTCCCCAATTATCAAGGCCTCTCATTCTTTAGTATAAAGATGGCATTTTGTTTAAAAGGTTTTGCACTGCTCAGAATTCAGCAAAAGTGCTAGTCTGAGGCACTCTGGCATGATTTAAAATCTACTATAAGGGCCTGAACAGACTGCCAGAAATAATCCAGCTTTGAGACCACTTTAACTGCTCTGGCTCAGGGCTAGGGAATCATGGGAATTGTAGTTTTTCTGAGATATTGAGCCTTCTCTGTCAGAGAGCTCTGGTGCCACAAAAAAAAAAACTACAGTTCCCATGATTGCCTAGCACTGAGCCAGGGCAGTTAAAGTGGTCTCAAACTGGATTATTTTTTCCCCAAATTTTATTGGTATATAATAAGTGTGACAAAGAGAAACCAACAAACACCAGCAATACAATAGACAATAGACAATACAACACACAAAAAGCAAACAATTAATTAATTGTTTAATTGCAAACTGGATTATTTCTGACAGTCTGTTCAGGCCCTAAATCAAACACAGTCCATCCACCTGCCATGTGTGGCGGCATCCCTATATTTGCTGCTTGCCTAGAACGGCTCCTGACAAATCCCAGGGCCTGTCTGGTGTTTTGCATTCACTCTGGTGAGAAGAGATAAGAAGATCTGGATTAAAACCCCAGAAACACAATTGGAGAACTTGCATAGTGCCCCATTGTGCATTGCTGCAATTATCTAACAAGGTTGCATATCGTGTCAGTGATGTAGCTGTGTTATTGCAAAGTTGTACAACTGGCTGAGATGTACACCTTTGCAATAACGTAGCTACATCACTAACACAATATGCAACCTTGTTAAGTAATTGCAGCAATGCACAATGGGGCACTATGCAAGTTCTGCAGTTGTGCAGTGGGGCCTTTGCATAATAGGGCACTTCACAAGATACCACATTATGCAGCAGAGGCTCCTGCTACACAACAGGGCATTGTGAAAAGTGGGGACGTCTTTCTGGCCAGACATTGGGCTTCTATGGCTTTCCACTGCTTTTCATTCTGGATTACCAATGCTCTATGGCTCTGTTAGGAGCCTTTGCCTCCTCCTTGTACCATCATTGTTCAGCCTGTCTTGCAAAATGCTGTACTGTGGTTTGGCATGACCTTTGCATGATAGCGATGACAATCTCCCATCCTGAGAATATGACCATTGCACAATGCCATAGTTCTAAAGTTGCACAATCTTAAATTAGTTTATGATACCATAAATTCCCAACAGAATACCAGTCCTGGTGTGTGTATAATTGTTTTCCAAATCCTTTTTTTTCTGGAAAAATTGGGGAAAAAGTGATTCTAGAATATTTTCTTTTAGAATGTTGAATAAACATTTAAAACAAGATGTTCATTTATTTACTGCCCCAAAATCATTTGTAAAAATTATGTAATCATCCTACTGGAGATGCTTTAGCTAGAGATGCTGCATTGGGCAAAGGGTTGGACTTAGAATCATAGACTTGATGAACCACAAGGCCCCTTCTGATTCTGTGCTTCTGTGACTCAATGACTTTTATGGAAAACTACAGCAGGACAGCAGTATCTGCGGGAGATCCTTTCTGGACCCCCCTGTGGGTACCAAAATCCCCCGGACCGCAAGTCCATTGTTCCCCAGTGGCAGCACATGCATGTGGCCGCTCCACCATTAAGGGCAACAGGACCTCAGGTAAACCTCTATTGTCCTCTGTGGTGGCGCATACACATGTTCGCACCACCATTAGGGACAATGGAACTTCACGTGAAGTTCTGTTGTCCCTAATGGTGGCGCGGCTGCATGCATGCGCCGCCACTGGGGACAATGGGTGGCTTGTTGTCCACAAATGTTTAAATTTGCAGATGGCAAGATACCGAGGGCCCACTGTATATGGTTGCAGATCATTCCAATTCCTGGTCTTGTATCCCATCCCCTGCCCCAGTTCCTTTTATGGGAATTGTTGTGTTATGTCTGACTGACACCGTGTAAAATTAGTGGAGATAAAATAGGTTTTGTTTTTTTTCTGTTGATGGTTTCTTCTGTTTTCACTGAGGGATTGTTCTTCCTGCTCCTCAAGCTAACAAAACCAAAGCAGTTCCTTCTAGTTCAGGTGTTTCTTAGAGTTCAAGACCTTGTAGCTCCATTTCTAACAAAGAATTTTTTTTTCAAAAGTTCAGTTTTTAATTACATTTTGATTAATCTGTACTTTTACTATGTCAAACAAGATGACTTTATACCAAACCAAATCATATTTAATTAATTTTACATTCCAAAAGTAACAAAGATGCTTACAATATGTACGTGGTGGTGATATTTTTCAATTTTCCCAAAAAAATTTTTTTTGGGGGGGGGGGTTGTTTTTCGTTTTTGTTTGTTGTTTTTTGTTTGTTTGTTTGTTTGTTTTTTGGGGGGGTTTTTTGTATGTGTTCAAAATTTTTGGAAATGTTATCCCTCTTGTGATGAGCTACACATTTATGTCAGCCCAGTCATACATGATTGTGCTTTTGTCTGGAGGTTGAGGAAGCTATATAGGCCAATGGTATTGCACCTTTTTCTTCCTAGTGAGTCAAATTCTAATATAGGAAACATCTCAGGGGCACTATTCAGGTTGAGGGCATGGCCGGGGGGGGGGCGGGGGGGCAAAAGCAAAGTAGGCAGGAGTAGATGTAATTTTTTTTAGTTGTGATATTTTCCCACAAGCAGTCCCTGGCCCTGTGCACATCCAGTGTAAGAGCCAGTACAACAGCATCCCATATTAAAAATAGAGCTCATTTCTGTGCAAGACCTTCTTGGGTTGCACAACAGAGGTCCATCCAATGCAACAGTGTTTTGGCTTTAAATAGATTCTTATCTCCAGTCATTGATCTTATCTCTAGTTACAGAGATAATACGAGAAGCTTGTGAGCCAGATGGTAATGCCTATAGGCTGTATCTGGCCTGCATTCAGAAGGTTCCCTGTCTCTGGCGTAGACCACTGCCCTTCAGCTGGTGGTTTGGCATCACAAATGGATTGCAACCTCAGGTGGGTTGAACCCACAGTACTACCACCATGCAAATATATGCTTTAAAAATGGATTCTGCAGTTTATTTTGAGCTAAAATGTATCACAGGTCTGTAAAGAAGGGAAATTACTGGTACAAGCTACATGCTGATTTTGAAGACATGACAGCAAAGGAACATGCCACTTTTTCTTCGCTGTGATACTTATTTATATTTCATCCCTTCCTCTGAGGATGCTCAGGTGGGATTCACCTTGTGAAAATCCTGTATTGCTCAATATTATTGCTGTGAAGCCAAATATCTATTCCTCCCCTCCTCCCCCAGTTTCCTGGTAAACTATTTACCAATTATTTACACACACAAGAAATTACTGCTGTACATGAATTTGAAGAATCTTGCAGTGTAGAGAATAATGTGTTCCCCATACATTAATCTTTCAGGTGCCAGTAAAAAAAAAAAAAAACCACATTTCAACAAGATTTCACAGAATAAACAAGTGTGTGATTTATCCTTTACTGCTACCTGATTGTATTTCTTTTATTGCGTTTTAACAGATATTAGTAATTTATTATTTTAAATATTTGGAAACTATGATTGTAGAGATTCATAATCTGCAATTTTAAATGTATATTTCTATGGATATTTCTTACAAGGATGATGGTGATATTTCTCTCCCATTCGTTTCTGTTTGATTTGTTGGTTAAAATTGTTTCTATCTTCTGTCAAATCACACCTGTCTTTGCTTTACCACAATAGGGCTTTAAAGACAATCTTCATGCTGTTTTTTGTTTGGCTGAGAATTCTGTTGGACCAAACGCAACAAGACCTGATGATATTCATGTTCTTTACTCGGGAAAGTAAGACTGATTCTTTGTCATTATTATAAATACTGTTGCTGCTTTTAATAGGAAATTTGCTGCTTTTTCTCAACTTAGAAAAGTTCTTCTGAGCCAGCATATGTGGTCCCTGAAGAACTTAATTGCCGCAGAGTGTCCATGTGTGCCATGATTGCAAAGCAAATGACATGAGCTTTGGGATTTAGCTTCCAAGAATCTCTGCTTTTATTTGCAAGGGGGTGAAATTTCTAGAAAGTGAACGAGTGATGCCTGGTAAAATCTCAGGTGCTAGAGGCTTGATGTATAAATGGTCAGTAAGCAGGATCAGAACAGTAGCAACCTGCATAGCTCTATGTCCTGCCATCAACAATGACAGAGGAAATTTTGCAAAGTAATAGAAACAAGGAAATCAGGCTTAAGTATGCACTCAGAACAAGTACTCAAGCAGAATAAATCATAAAAATACATGGGTGGTCAATTGTTGGGGACTGAGGGCTGCATTGGATTCTCAGGTACCTTGAAGGGCTTTGCCCTGTGAAAAAGTTTTGATTTTTTAATGCCCTCATGCACCCTAGGGAGGTGTGGGAGGCAAGTTTGCCACATGTTTTGTCTCATTAGGCCATATTAATCTCAAAAGAACCCTTTTATTCTAACAAGAAGTTGACCTAGGAGTCAACTTCCAGCCATGGCCTTTTGGAGAAAATACCCAAGGGGACTTGATGCTTACCCCTAAGGGCTTTGGGGGGCTTTGAGGGCCAAAATATATTTTCAGAGGGTAATTAAAAATGGAAGCTGAGGACCACAAAAACAATCCTGGAAGGGACAGAGACATATGTGGCCCATAAGCTGCATTTTCCTCACACTTGCTGTAGAGTTGCTCTTTTAAAAGCATTAATAGAATCATAGATTTGGAAGGGGCCTTGTGAGACATCAGGTTCTATGGATCCCCTGCTCAATGCAGGATCTCCAGCTAAAGCATCCCCAGCAGGCTTCCAGAGAAGGGGACCCTACCACCTCTCTAGGCAATTGGTTCAATTTCTAGAAACTCTGTCAAGAAGTTCCTTCTAATATTCAATTAAAATCTACTCTCCTGAAACTTCAAACCATTAGACTTAGACGCCAAAGAGGCCATCCTTGAGATATTGAAAGAGTGCAGTCTTGTCATTGTTTATGTCTAGGAGAGTACAAGGCTAGCCTGAGTAGAGAAGTTACAAAGAAATTGAATAGGTGCATGTGTAAAAGCATGCTCTGAAATGTTGTCTGATTTCTGAACAATTGCTCTCCCCTTTCAAGAACGGTGGAAATCAATAACACTGATGCTGAAGGCCGGCTGGTCCTTGCTGATGGAGTTGCATATGCTCGCAAAGATCTTGGTGCTGACATCATTCTTGACATGGCCACTCTCACTGGTGCTCAGGTACTTTCAGGAGGAAGGGATAAATGTAAATGTTATTTGCTATGTCTGGCTGTGATAGCCGTTTTAGGTGTAGAATGTAATCTACACATTGACACATTTGCGTGTAGTCATGTAGGAAGCAGTGCCTGCACAGATAGTTGTAGAAGTATGTCACTTGGAAGCTCAAGAGGTTAGAGTCCAAACATCTTCTGCAAGTACTAAAAGATTTAATTTGGACTGCTCTCAGTCCTCATTGCTCAGGTAATAATTGCAGTAAAAAACAGAAAGTAGTTAATTGAGTAGTTACCTGCAAGGATTTCATAGTTGTTTGCTGTTATCATTTGCCAACAAGTCGACTTTGACTTATGGTGAACCTATGACTAAGAGACCTCTAAGAGCCCAGTCATCAACCAATCTGCTCAGGTCTTGCAAACTCAGAACAGTGGCTTCTTTGGTTGAATCAGTTCTCCTGTAATGTGATTTCCCTCTTTTCCTACCACCTTCCACATTACTGAGCATTATTACCTTTTCCAGAATCACATTGTCTTATGAAATGTCCAACATATGACACCCTCAATTTAGTCATTTTGACTTCTAGTGAGAATTCAGACTTTATTTGTTTTAAGACCAATTCATTTTTCATTTTAGAGCCATGCTGTCTCTAGAACTCTTCTCCCTCATTCATATTTTAAATTCAGACATTTTATCCCCATAGTCACACTATTAAATTTTGTTGAGAGTGTCATTTGCCTAATCTCTTCCAGTGACATTAATAGTGGAGAGAAAATATCTGAGGCTCTTTCTCATGCCTGTTTCCTTCATTTGTAGCCAAAACAGTACAGTAATTCTCAGTTTACCCCAGGTCTGTCTTCAGGGACCAGTTTCCACAGATCTATGTTTGCCACATAACCATCTTATATTGCAGAGGATTCTGGGGACATTTTGGCTTGTATGTAGTTCATGTGGCACAGTGAATGGACCTTTTCAAGCCTCACTACAAATGAACTACATGTGCACCAGCAGGAAGACTCACAGAAGCTAGGTGTTCTGATCATATTAACATTTGTTCAGTAAAAATTATATTAACTGACTCCCCATCTGTGCCCAAGTTAAGGTGCTGATCTTAGCCTTGAAAAGCCTACAGCAGACTTCCCAACCAAGTACCCTTACAGTGGGCCTTCACTATTCACTGCTGTTTAATTCCAGGACCCTCCTATGGATACCAGAATCCGTGGATGCCCAAGTCCCATTATATCCAATGGCATAGTAAAATGGTGTCCCATATATTAAAATATTTGCTTTTTGGATTTCCCCCTCCAAATATTTTTGAGCAGTGCTTGGTTGAATCCATGGATGCAGAATCCGTGGACATGGAGGGCTGTCTATATATGTATTGATCAGTAACTTCATTTACTCTCATCCAACTGTGATGGGAATTTTGTAGGCCAGCACAGTTGGAGGGCACCATTTGGGGAAGCCTGTTTTAGGTCCTTTGACACCTAAATCTTCCAGCCCTGCCCTTGATTCTTCAGCAGGAGCTGATGAGTACCAGGGACAGGGACATTTGAGTTCTGTTCCCAAAGAAAACTATATTGCGGCTTTTTGGATGATCTTGGGATTCATTTTATGAATGTTCTAATCTTTAGATTTGATCAATATGTTTTCTCTAGAATTTGTAGGTCCTCTAGTGCAATTCTGTCTGTCAGAAGTTGATCATAAAAAGCGCTGGAGGGCCCTACAGATGCATAAAGAAGTGTTCTCTCAGGTTAAAAAAAAAAGCGGACCTATTTGCATTTTTTTCCACTTTCATGGGACCGCTGCCCCCCCCCCTACAAAAGTTGACAGCCGGCTGTAATCTAATCTTCTGTCACATGTAATCTATATCCTCCATCAGAGTATAGCACTATCACTATGGCCTGAATCATCTTGGATTTCATGTTTCTCACTATTTATTCCTTACTTATTCACTATTAGGGAATTGCCACAGGGAAATACCACGCAGCTGTCCTCACCAATAATGAAGAATGGGAAAGAGCATGTGTTAAAGCGGGCAGAAATTGTGGAGATCTAGTTCATCCTCTCGTCTATTGCCCTGAGCTCCATTTTACCGAATTTACCTCAGCTGTAGCTGATATGAAGAACTCTGTGGCAGTAGGTTTACTACATTTATTGAATGCAGGTGCTAGACTGTTATTTCAGATGGTATACAGAAGTAATTCAGATGGGCCAGCATGGTGAATGGTTTGTGCATTGGACTAGGACACTGGGAGACCAGAGTTTGAATCCCAACTCAGCCATGGAAACCCACTGGGTGACCTTGGGCAAGTCACATTCTCTCATCCTCAGAAGATAGCAATGGCAAAACCCCTCTGAAGAAATTTGCCAAGAAAACCATATGATCAAGTTGCCTTACGCTCATTAGACTTGAAGGAAATGACATGAAGGCACACAACAGCAGCATAATTCCCTTTGTGCCAAAACAATTTACAGCACTAAACTTTGTCTGCCTTTAATTTGTGCTGATAACTCAGTCATGTTTAAAATCACATTGATTTCTCATGGAAATCATTGTGTATGGTGCCAGAAATGTCATGGGCAAGGCCCAAAAAGTATACTCATGTTCATCACTTCAAGGGGGTTACCAAGTGAAAGAATCTGGTTATATTTTGGATTCAATATGAATAAGAGACTGTTTCTCTGTTCCCCTTCAGACCCTATGACCCACTGTGGCTGAGAGTAACTTATATGAAGTGGAGAATATTTAAAAGGAAATGTCTTTCTTTTATAGTATTTCTGATGTACCTTTAACTTAAAGGTATTTTACAGCCCAAATCATCTCACTACCTGAGGGAGAGAAGAAAATGTCACTCCATTCTCACCCAAGTCAAGGTGCATAGTACACAAGGTCAGCCAAATTATTTTGGGACCTAAGGCACAAATGATAAACATGCCTCCTCTCTAGCAGTAAATAATTAATGATAATAAAGTTTAACAATTTGGTGTCCTTTCCAGACACCTATAAGTTGTTACCTGAGGCAGCTTCCTGACATTGCCCAACAATTGTTATTGTTGTTGTTGCAATAAGTCATTTCCTAGTTATGGTGACCCTAACACCAACCTATCACAGAGATTTCTTGGCATCATTTATTCAAAGGGGGGGGTTGTTCTTGCCTTCCTCTGGGGCTGAGAGAGTGTGGCTTGCCCAAGGTTACCTAATCAGTTTCCATGGCCAAGTGAGGATTTGAACCCTGGTCTCCCAGTGTCCTAGTCCAGCATTCAACCTATTATACCACACAGCCCAATGATAGGACCATACTTAGTACCTGAATGCCAGTGGGAAGGAGGGGTTATATAGCTAATGATGGGTCTGTGATTCTTATCCAGAGGGTTGTCTGACTGGCTGATAAGCCAACTTGTCACTGAAACCTTTTGTGCAGTTTTACCTGACACAATAAAATGCTTTACCGATGGATTTCTTCCATACCACCTGCTCTAGAAATGCAATTTAGCATCTTATCTTTTTGTGCCCTTTTGATGTAAATGTTTCAAGTATGGTTCTCACTAAAACTAACATGTCTCTGCTTTCCTCCCCCAGGACCGTGATAACTCCCCAAGCTCTTGTGCCGGACTTTTTATCGCTTCACATATTGGGTTTGACTGGCCTGGTATCTGGGTCCATATAGACATTGCAGCACCTGTCCATGCAGTAAGTGAAGTATGATTCTTGCTCTGTCTGCCTATTATTAGGTATTCATCCTTGAGTGGGATTTTGCTCATTCTTAGATTTAGAACTTCACCTGGATCATATTGTTGCCTCCTCTGCCCTTAAATCCTCAGTAATGCTTCTTTGCTCTGTGTCATCTTTCACTGTTCTCTCATAGTCTCCTTAGGAGTCTGGAAGAGAGAGCTGGTGAAAGGGGTCTGGGATGAGACCAGGGGTTGCATAAAAGACCTTGGGGAGGCTTTATGCAGCTTATGAGCTGTAGCTTGCCCATACTTACATTAGGTAAAGGATGATCAGACAGAGAATGCTATTATAATGCACATCACCCTGAGAGGTACAAGTTCCTTCCAGTTCTGGAATTTATAGTGCACAAGAGATGATATGGCTATGTGTTTTGAAATCCTGCTTTTACTGATACAGTATTCAGACTACCTGACACACACTACTGGCCTTTATTATTATTTTTCCCAGTTATACATGGACTGAGATCCTGCATTAGCAGATGTAGCTGCAATGATGGAGCTTTTGTCATCTTTGTCATTTGCTATTGCTACTTCTACCCAATTCTAAAAAACCTACCTCTTCAGCCAAGCAGAGCCCCACCTGAAGGGTTTCCAAGGAGCTGCAGATCAGAGCTTTGGGAAATGACTGCTGCAACACTCTCCCAGTCACAGGGCACATTGAGATGAGCAGCTGGTGAAGCCCTGGAAGGTCTCAATATGCCCTAAAGCTGGGTGAGTGCTGCAGTCATTCCCCAGCACCCCCAATTTGCAGTGCCTCAGAAATCCTCTATTTGAGTGCTACTTGGCTTAAGTGGTAAGTTGTAGAGGTTTATTCTTAATGATCTTAAACATGAATCCCAAAAGTTACAAGAATATAGGTCTAGCTTCCAATCTCATAAATACTGAACAGGATAGGATGCCAGCCAACCTTTTGACTTGCACAAAAATTGATTGCTTTACAGTGTACATGTCTAGTTACTGAGTTCAGTGGGGCTTGCTCATAGGTCATTGGAAACAGTATTGTAGTCTTGGGTGCCTGATGATTGTGCTTTGTATACCTCATCTCATTTCAACATTTAAAAAACCAAAATCAAGCAGGCACAAACATTCCAAGTCAGTGTTGAAATCCTTTGCCTTAATATGCCTCCTCTGTTTGCCTTGAGATTTAGCAAGGCTAATAAAATAAAGCTTCTCTGTGGTTGTTCCTAGGGTGAACGAGCAACAGGTTATGGTGTTGCTTTGCTGCTATCCCTGTTTGGTCGTGCATCTGAAGACCCTCTGCTGAACATGGTGTCTCCCCTGGGCTGCAATGGAGACACCCCAGAGGATGACATGGGGAGAGATTCCAAGAGACGGCGCTTGGTTTAGTGCTTGCCCCTTTTGGAGATGGCACGCTGGAGTTACCTCATTTTGCACTGATGAGTTCTCAACACCATGAAAGTACCCTGTGTCAGAAACAGCCATTTTAGAAACAAAAAGGGAAGGGGGGGGACCACGGTTGTCATTGCTTAATGTTTCTCCATCTCATTCTGGTGAAAGGCCCTATTCTGTTGGTTTTTAAGAACACTTTGCGCTTTGGATTTATACCAAACATATAATGACTTTGCTGCTTCTGGTCTTTATTGAGGAGACAGGAACGTTTCTCCTTAGTGTCTCTTTCAAAAAAAATATCTGAGCCTATTAATACAACAGCTTAACCTCTTACTGCCCATAGAGCCTTCAAGTTTCTTGAGTTTTCATTCTCCCAGGGTTTTCTTAACCTCTCTGTCTTTCAACCTATAACAGAGGGAACAATAGGGCAATCATATTGCAACCTGGACATTGGCTACATATCTTTTACATGCCCTTATAGTATGGTGATAATGCAGCTTCCAAAGCATTCCTTTTCTGGTCTGTTCTCCCCCCTTTCACCTGTTATGTGACACACCAGAAATTCCAGCAGGTAAGAAACAAGACAGGAATTGGAGCTGCCTTGTCTCATGTAGCACTAGGGAGATCTGTTTAGGTGGCAACTTTGGGATTAAACCACTTGGGGCTCTGCTTTGTTCTGTAGCAGTGTTTTTGCATGGCACTAAGGGAGGCCTTATTTTCTGTAAAGAATTTTAACAACTCAAAACTCCCTACGATGCCATTCTTGCATGTTAAAAGTTTTGCTCATCGTTGTTAATATGACTTGAAGAGTAAGACTGCATTTCTGTGATGCTCTCACACTCTTCTGTTGATGAACTGCATTAATGTTTAGAAAGAAAGTGTTTATGGGGGGTACCATGCTAGAATAAAACCTTTCTCTCATCTCAAGATGTGTGGGCTTGTTAAATTAAATGTCCAGCATATTTAACTCTGCAAATGTCTGTTGAGCAGCAGTAAGGAACAGTGCTAGATGTGTTCATGGAATAAAAGTATAAAGTCAGCCCTCCATATCCACGGATTCTTTATCCACAGATTCAGCCATCCACAGATTGAAAATTATATATAATCTTGATTGTGCCATTTTAAATAAGGGACACCATTTTACTATGTCATTGTGTATAATGAGACTTGATCATCCACAGATTTTGATGTCCATAGGAGGTCCTGGAACCAAACCCCAGAAGATACCAAGGGTCCACTGTACCAGTGTTCCTGATCTATAGCAACTGAATATAATTTAAAGACAGTAGCATCTATTTACCAGGTCTTGGGAACAAGTGAGAGATGCTTCTCTTATTGCTCTGCTTGTGAACCTCCACGGGCCAGAGGTTCCCAGAGCAACCCAAAGAATTACACCTGCCTCTCAGACCACCCTGTATGTGAAAATTAAATCTTGCCTCGAATGGCCAATCGCATCTGGTTTGGTGAACTGGTTGATTCCATTTTTTAAAAATGCCCACAGGCTTAAAACATTTGAGAGGCTGAAAATAGTGTGAAAGAGCTGATCATGCCACCCTGGCAAGGGCTTGATATTGGTTGTTTTAACCCCCAACCACTCAAATGGGGAGTGGGGTGGGAGTACCATGTGCTGCTGTGGATTATATAGATTCCTGGTCAAGTATCCAGTTGCTAGTTCCAGCTCAACTAAACCTATTAGTCACCTACTAAATGATAAGTCAACCCTTAATGAATCACATTAATTGAATGGGTTTAATCTAATTGGGACTAGCAGTTGGATTTAGGCCTTTGTCTAATGTAGGCAAACAATGTGTTCTCTGTATTGAAGGTCTGAGCGATTCTGGATGCTGTCCTCTGACTGCTCACAAGCATTACCTGCCTCTGCCAATTTATCACACATTGACATAACTATCTGGTCATCTTAACAGACAAAAGGATTCTCAAGATGCTGTATTGATTTTATTTACGCTTACATAGTGTGTAGTTGTCTTCATGTTATAAATACATAGTGAATAGCTTTCCAAAACTAAATGAACTGTTTGCGTTTTTTCTCCTCTAAACATTAATTCCTTGGTTAAGGTGACACCTTGGTGTAAAGTTTACATTTTTCAATGAAAAAAATAGTAGTGCTGCCTTTGGGCATCTGGTGGGTAAAGAATTTGGCATGCCAGTTCACTTCAGCTAAGTGACCATTAGAGTTCTGCAGTGTATGCAATATAAATTTCATATTTAGTGTAGTATATTGCTGTCATTTTATGTCTGCTCTCATCCCAGATTTAAGGTAGCAAATAGACATACAGTTTGTCCTGATTATGTATCTCACCATAACATTGCACTGAGTTAGCTTGAATCATGTGACTATCCTATTTTAAAACCTTTTTTCCTTCATGTACCTCACAACTTCATCAAACATTTCCCATCCAAATCAATTCATTAGTGGTGACTGGGCAACTGCCCTGGTTTTATTTTTCCTTAGCTTCCCTGGTCCATTTAATCATTGTTTCAGGAGATCTGTACAAGAAGATGAGTTTCGCAAAGAGCTGCTCTTCCAACTCAAGTTCTCCTGCCTCCCTTGCCAGGAAGATATCTGTGCAGAGTTTCAGGATACGGTCCACATTGGGAAGCTCTTCAAACATAATAGAACGTGAAATTCCATTGAAAAACTCTCGGATGAACTTCCCGATGACCAGAACAACAGACATGTAGAGGCCAACAATGCTGAAATAGGACAGGTGGAGAAAAGCAATATGGTTGTTTTCAGGAGGGTATTTGCAGTATATGTGTCGAATTTTTGAAAAGTGTATTTCACATAAACAGTATAGGCCCCTGTCGCTGTACTTTTCAAAGTTGCTTAGCAGACCAAAAACTCTCATATTCTAGCGACCAAGAGACAACATAGAACAAGGGTGGAGAAAGTGTACCCCCCCCCCAGGTCTCCTGGGGAACTAATGCCTCCCACAGTTGCCAACTCCTGCTATAGAAGATCTGGGGCTGTAATTCCCATCCTGTAATGGCATCTCCTTATGATAGTTTCTCGAAACTCAGGGCCAGCTAACCTAGGGCCTTTGCAGACTGCCAGAAATAGTGCACATTAAATTGAGGCACTGCCCTGGCTCAGTGCTAGGGAGTTATGGGAATTGTTTTTTGTTATTTTTTTGGGACATTGAGCCTTCTCTGTCAGAGAGCTCTGGTGCCACAATAAATTACAGTTCCATGACTCCCTAGCACTGAGCCAGGGCAGTGCCTCAATTTAATGTGCACTATTTCTGGCAGTCTGCAAAGGCCCCTAGTCTCTTGAGAAGTGCAGCCTTAGCTGTTGTGTGCCTTCAAGCCATTTGTGAAATATACAGCCTTTGCAGACTGCCAGAAATAGTGCAAGTTGACTCCACTTTAACTGCCCTGACTCAGTGCTGGGGAATCATGGGAACAGTAGTTTATTGTGGCACCAGAGCTCTCTGACAGAGAAGGCTAAATGTCTCAGGAAAAAACTACAATTCCCATGATTCCTTAGCACTGAGCCAGGGCAGTTAAAGTGGACTCAATTTGCACTATTTCTAGCAGTCTGCAAAGGTTGATAGCGGCCGTAAGGTGAATTTATCACGTGGTTTTCTTAGCAAGATTTGTTCAGAGGGGGTTTGCCTTTGCCTTCCTCTGAGGCTGAGAGCATGTGACTTGCCCAAGATTCAAACCCTTGTCTCCAGAGTTGTAGTCCAAAGATCAGTCCAGTAATGCCAGTTATTTTTCTTTTACTGCTACCCCAAAAGACAGTCTTCCAGGGATTAGCAAAATAATAGACTTTGCATATAAGACAGGGAGCTGTGGCAAGGGTTGTGAATCTTGGAGAGATAAAAGCTTAAACTCAGTAATGCACTAACATCAGAACTCTGCTCTCTCCTCAGTTGTGCCAAAAAAAAACCTTATTCCAGATGCTTTCCACACTGTCTAGATCAGGGGTAGGCAACCTAAGGCCCGGGGGCCGGATGCGGCCCCCGAGGCCTTTAGAACGGCCCCAGGCCGGTCCTGCCGCCGCCGCCGCCGCCGCCGCCACCCACCATAATGATATTGATTATTGTTATTACTTGTTCTTGGGGTTTTCTTGGCAAAATCTCCACAGGGGTTTTGCCATGGCTTTTCTGGGGCTGAGAGAGTGTGCATGCATATTTTTTTTTAATTTTTAAATGTTTTTTTAATTTTTAATTTTTATTTATTTATTTATTTATTTTTGGTGCTTCGGCCCCCCAATTGTCTGAGGGACAGCAACCTGGCCCCCAGCTCAAAAAGGTTGCCTACCCCTGGTCTAGATCATGTTTTAGGATCAGAGAAAAGGCTGCAGGAGGGAGAGATATTTCCCCTACTGATTCTGCTGACAAGAACATCCCATTCTGAGTCCCTGATAGTAGCCCTTACACATGGAGAGTGGTAAAGAATATGATGGAGGGGACTGCAGAAAGAACATTTTATCCCAGTGCCTGTTATTTGTAAAGCCTATATACTTCACAGATGCCTGAAAGGGGCTTTTCCAAATCTGTGGCGTAATGCCTCTTCATAAGATTTGGATCCTAAATCCCTGTACTACAGTGGGTATAGTGAACCTATATGGTTTACAGATGACTGAAGGCAATAATCTGGGGGGGTGTTAGTAATGCAAAACAACTGATGTTGAAATTGGCTAGGTTGGATGAGTCTGACAGAAATTGCACTCCAATATCTGGAGGAGCATTCATTCCCCAATCCTGGCATAAGTTACTAAACATGTGAGCCTTTTTGAAGAGTTTCTGATAGAGTAAGCCTACTCTAAGCTGTCTTTCTGAGAGATTATGAGGCTGTCTACATGATTGAAATACTCCTTGTTCCAGTCGATTAGAATGTGATCTGCCCACACCCAATTTGCAGGAGTTTGGGCTTTTGGAAGGGGACTTCCCTTAAACTTTGCAGGGAAAGGATTTGGTTTTTACTGGCATATCCATGGAAATCTGCAGATGGATTCGGAAGGCTGTGTATTTTCAGCAGAGGGAGAGTGAATAGATGTGAATTTGCACAGGAAAGTGAAGACAATTAACTATAGATGTGCAAAAAATCGACAGTAATTTGCATAATACACTTACATGTAGACTACATTAGCCGTTATTGAATTTCAAGAAGCTATCAAAAACAGCGGCGTCACTAGGGAGGTGAAGAGATACTGAAATGCTGAAGAGATGGTGTGAGTGGGGCATGGCTTAGTGGGAGGAGAAAGGTTTTTTAAAAATAATTATATACATCACACGTTCTCACTTTAACCACATGAAGCTATGAAACTGTAAATAAATTTAGGCTGTGCGAGTGACATTGTAATTTAAGGGTATAATTTTAATTTTGCTAATTTGTTTATGTCCCAACTATTACCATTACAATCAGTAATATATGGGGAATTATAATTTATGAGCAACATTAGTACAAAAAATATTACAAAGGGTTCTGCATGGTGTGGTATGGAGGAGGCCAAGGGAGTGGGTGACCCCATGAGTTACCACACTGGATGACTCCAACCCTAATGATGCAGCTGATCATATAATTACAAAAATTCTCCACGCTATCATGTTTTCCAACATATGGGCAGATTTAAAGACTTATTTTTAAAGTTCAAACCACAAAATGTTAAATTTTTAATTTAGGGGATCCAGCTTATGAAGGCTGTGCCCAGAGAAATAAGGCACATGCAAAAACTGTCTTACTCAGAACAAAAGCCACAAAGATGACAGCCACTGATGTGGAGAAATACCGAAATACTTTCCTTAACAACAAGCATGTCTTGTCACTTGGTTTGCTCAGAGACCCAAGTAAACCACTTGGGAAGTCCAGCTTCACTGAAGAGAGAGATGCTCCACATTACTCTAGGCTGCTAGAAAAGCTTTGTCTGCAGCAAAATTCCCTTGTAGGATTTTGCCCTTTATTGCACAATGAGCATTTTAAAATCACTCTCTCATTCCTATATTTCATTTTTAATGTATTATCCCTCCCTGAAACCAACAACCTCCTTCCCCCCACAATTGGATTTTGAAATCCACATGAAATCCAATTCCCAAGGGATATAGATCATGGACTGGCAGAGTGTGCCCCTCTTACTAGACTCCACTTGTGCACATCACTATTCTAATGGGGAGGAAATGTTGAGCTGCCTTTCCTAGAAATCTTCAGGAGTGGCAATTCACCTTTTAAATAGATTATAGAGTCCCCTTGCACTGTTTAACATTTTGTTTTGTTTTAATTCAAAATTCAAAAGCAGAAGACACTTCCAGTTTTACTTTTTACTTTTTGGCATTCCATGTGGCCCCAAAGGGTGTATGTGGGGGTATCTACTTTCAAGTTGCTTGTTGACTTATGGCACCCCCATGAATTTCACGGATTTCTTAGGCAAGAAATACTGAACCTGTCAAAGCTTCCCATCTCTGAGATAGATGGAGTGAGGGTAGGGGTGGGATAAGTTGCTATGGTAGCACAATTAGTTAAACACTTTTTTTTTTTAAGGAATCTGTGCATTTTAGAACAGAAATATGGAATTCACAATTGCCAAATTAGAGTAGAAGATTCAAACAACAGCAAGGCACTGTGAAGAACTGACTAAATTTAAGGATTAGTTAGTTTTCCTGCTCTTTGTCAAAGAGCAGCATAATAAATTGGTCTCATTCTTCACAGACTACCCAAATTTACAAATTAGCTGTAAGGAGATAGCCCAGCAATTCCTCAAGTTTGAAATAGGGGTGAATCAGAACTGTACCACTGGTATTGGACAGTGTGTGCACTTATGTGCGGCACAAAAATATTCAAAAATATAAATGAGAAATTCACAAAATTGCCACGGAAGAGAGGGAGTGTATATCATTGCTTCCCCTAACACACTACAGCAGAAATCTTTAAAAGGATAGTGTCTAAATACTAAATAACAATGAAGATGTGAATGAAAATATGGCTATATCCTTACCCATGTGCTGCCAGGAATCCCAGGCTGGAAGGGCTGACCTTATCATTGTAAATAAAGAGCTCCATGTTTTTACTGCATCCATTTCCCAAGCAGCCAGGCCTTTGCTCTTCAACAATCCACCATTCAGGCACATGGCTTGAACTTCTCTCGCCAGGCAGCTGTTGCAACTTTATTGTTATATTTCTGAAGAAAGCCATCTTATTTATGTCCTTTGGGTTATTGGAATAGGCTGTTCAAATTAGAATTATGGGACAATTGAGCTTACTGCACATCCTACATCTTCCCTCCAAGAGTCCCCTATGCATCCTATGTCTTCTGCCCAGCCTACAAACATTATCCATAACAAGAGCAATGTGTATTTTTCACCATTCAAATCATCTGTTGTAATGAGACTGGATTCATTTCCTATTCCCATCATTTCATAAGTGTTTAACACCCCCAAATTTTTATCCAGTTGTAAAATCACTATGGAGCATTGGGCACCCAGTTTAAAGAAAATGAAGAAGTGGAGCCTATGGTAAACCTGATGGCAGAGTACAGCAGAGTTGCAAATGAGAGATAGCTGGTATACTTTAAATTAGAATTTTCCTGGGAGCTTCAGCACTGCAGTACATGAAGTCAAACCAGGCATGATGATGCAGACCTGGCCCTGTTATACAGAATGGCTGTGTAGGGATCTCATTTTAAAAACAAAAGAGGACACTTGAACCAAGCGTGCCAGTATGCATCTTATATCCAAAAGCCAGGCTACAATATTGAAGGCAGACTTCAGCAAGATAATAGGTATTTGGGAAGCGGGTTGATGCAAAGGAAGTACTGGATGCACAGAAGATTCAGCACTCCTCATTTATATTCTCTTTTTGCTAGTTTGATCCACAGAGAACACATGTTCAGAGCTTTTTACTGAAACAGTAATAACAAGATACTTTTCTAAAAGAAAGCAAAAACCCCAAAAACCAGTGCTGAGAGTTTTACCAAATAAACTTTTGTGCCGCATACTAGCTTTTGATCATGTGTGCAACACCATAGAAAATAAGAATTTTGTTTTGCCTTCCTGCATATTTGTGATATCATAATGGGCAAGTCAGGTCTTCCTTCTCATCTCATCACAAAGGGGACAGCATTTATTTTATTTTATTTTATTTTATTTTTATTTTATTTTATTACTGTGAACATGGGGGCACTTACCAACTTGCAATCTGTGTGCCATTTTGGCTTCTGCTCCTCCAGTGGCTCTCACATATCTTGGAAGTACACCAGGAAGTAATCTAAAGGAGAGTGGGATTCAGTGAATGCTGAAGTTTTTACTATTGTACTATGATAATTATAGGCTTTAATGTAGTTCTGGGATCAAGTAGTTTAAGGTAGGCTATGTGTTGTTACTTCACTTCACTCTTGCCAGAACTCTATGACAGTCACATTTCACTTGCAAGTCCTGGGATGTTATCACATGGGGAGTCCCGGGGAGAAAGTGGAAATAAACTGGACGAGCGGAAGACTTTAATTTAGATCAGGTTTTTTTCCGAATTAACCCCCTTTTAAATTCGAATTTAGTTATCAGACGAGGCGGAACGGGACAAATCCCGTAAATTAAAGTCTTCCGCTCATCCGGTTTATTTCCACTTTCTCCCCGCGACTCCCCGTGTGATAACGTCCATAGAATAGCACACCCCAGGCAGGCTCTACAAATAGGCAGAGCAATATGATATGGGCCAGCAGTGGTCAGCCCATGAGTGTCCATTCAGAGCCCTTGAAACATTCCAGTCTGTTGGACTGTTGACCTGCGTACACTCTCTGTACCCTCTGAGACCACTGTATTGTGGACTAGAACCTGGGAGACCAGGATTCAAATCCTTATTCAGCCATGGACAGTCCTTGGATGTCCTTAGGCAGGTCACGCTTTTTCAGTCTCAGAGGAACACAATGTCAAACCCTCTCTGAACAAATCTTGCCCAGAAAACCCTATGAAAGCTTCATCTTAAGGTCTCCATAAGTCAGAAACTACTTGAAGGCACACAGCAACAACAACAACAGCAGCAGCAGCAGCAAAGATAAGAGTATAGGATTACTTTACTGGGGGTTTGCCCGAGGATATTTAAGATTTGGGCTGAAAAATAAATCCAATAAGTGGAAAATTCCCTGCAGTTCCCATCCTGTAATGATATCTCCTTATGATAGCTTTTTCAAACTCAAACCTAGCTAACTTAAGTCTCTGAGAAGTGTAGCCCAGAACAATGACTTTTTGTTATGTGCCTTCAAGTTATTTCTGATGCATGGCATCATAGAAAGGTTAAGAGTCCAATAAAATGAGGAGTAAAGCTCCACTAACAGATGAAATGGTTTTAAGGTTCTTTTTGGTGGTAAGAGTGACCCTATGATCAGAATCTTCCTACAGTTTAAAGCTGTACAAGAGAGAAAGCCCAGGTGAAATCTCCTTCTTTGGAGGTTTTTAAATAGAGACTGGATGGCCATCTGTTGGGTGTGCTTTGATTGTGTATTTCTGCATGACATGGGGTTGGACTGGATGGCCCCTGTGGTCTCTTCTAACTCTATGATTCTGTGATTCTATGGATGCAGTGGGAATTCCTTCCAAGTAACCATGCATACTACAGAAAAACTATGGGAAAAGAGAAGATTACAGTATAAAAACACAGCCAAGGCACAGAAATAAAAATTAATTTTAAATTAGTCATATACTCTCACTCCCTAAATTAAGCTTTCAGTCTTAACCAACAAATGACAGCCCAATTTAGAAGGCTTGGCAATGCTACTTGAATGTGGTTCTGGCTTTGCCATGTCCCCAGTTCCAATAAGAACCCCACAGCTATGGGAATAACAAAAATGTCTTTTTCATCTCTCCTGATTAGTTTATGGAATGAAATACAAAATACAGCAATGACCACATGCTTCGGAAAGGGACCACAGAAACTCATGAAGGAGGTGGAGAAATCTAATCAACCACCATTAATAGAGCCTGGAAGAGTTACGTTTTGAAAAACAACTTCAAGAGTTCAAGTTCTCAACATTTGTTATGGCTGGGCAGCTACTATAGGCCAATGGTTATTGCAAAGACCTTTTAAATTAACAACAAAATAAAAGTAAAATAGCATACTGACACTGGTTCTGTCCTGATCCCACAGAGCATTTGAATGATTTGCTCCCGTATTTCCTTCTCTTCATATCTCACAGTGTGTATGCCTGATGCTTCAACATTCTTCACAAGAGAGGCATTTCTGATTTAATAAGAAAATGAAAAGTTAGAGACAACAGAGATAGCATTTGTGGGAAAGAAGTCAAGAAAAGAGAGTCTTTGTGTGCCTTGTGCTATGTTCATTCCATGCCTCTTTGAATGATCCAGGCAACAGGAGTTTACTAGCCATGCCTAGTTTGGAAAGAAATTTGACAAATTGCCCAAATTTGACAAATTTGAAAGTCTATAGTAGTGTTTTTCTTTTGGTGAAATTACAGGTCACAAGATACTGTCCAGGCCTTGGAGTTTTCCAGAACTCTTCATCAGGCAAAATAGTAAACAAAACAGAACAAGAAGCATGTCAGGATGGGTAAAGGGTGGCTGATGATCAAGCCATGGAGTCTGTGTCTAGTTGCAGATGTCATGGCTCAAAGTTGAACATTGGCTTACCACCACCATCCCTTTGTGCTTTGTTTATCATCTTGCTCAATGAAGAATTCTGTGGGACTCAAAAGAATTGCACAATATAATGTGGCTATAGAGAATAAAAGTGACATTAGAGTTTATCACACAGAGGCAAAATGCTTAAATCCCATGCAGAAACGGGATTTGAAAATCCGAAAAAACCCTGCAAAAGCAGGTTGTTTTTCAGATGTAATTGTGTAAAGGAGAAATAACGTGACATTAACCCAAACGGAAAGTCACCAAAACCCGCTCCTTTTTACTTTCAGAAATTCTCGATTTTCCGTTTGGATTAATGACACATTATTTCTCCTTGACACCAATGTCATGCGAAAAACAACCCACTTTTGCAGGTTATTTCTACTTTATGTTCAGGTTAACCCCAAACGTCATGTGAAAACAACCCGCTTTTAAATCCAGTTTCTGGACAGGATCCATCCCGTGTGATAAACTCCATTCTGATATGGATTTTGAATTATTTATTCTGGCCAATATGTCTACCTTTGATTTTTATGTGTTCTAGAAAAGAGAAACTATGGAGGATAGAACTAGTAGAAGAGAAGAGCATGAAGACATTAAAGTTAATGCAAGTTCAGTAGTGCTAGCATTATTTCAAAAATAATTAATTGCCATTAACAACTCATAAATATATTAGTAGCATGTTACCTTTAAATTAAAAAGCCAACATTACTAAAAATGGCATAACTACATTACTCCACCAAAAACAACAAATTACACTAGCATGAAATATACATTGTTACATGAACTATTATCACTGATGTTGTTTAATGGTTAAGCCAACAATTGTTAAGTCATTGTAAAAATGTTAATGACTCTGAAATAACAAATGAATATTTAACCTATTATTTCCAGAGAATGTGGTATCACTAAACAAAGCCACAACATAAAGTTTCACTTCCTAAATTGGCTTGAATATTTATGCACACAGTATGCCTCACACCACCATTTTTTTTTAACCTGAGAAGAATCCAGTGGAACTTGATATAGATTGCAGAGGAGTTGGACAGTTCAGCTATCATTGCTTTCCGACTTCCAGGACTAATGCTCCACAGCAGACTAGCGTTGCCTTTTATTTTAGCCACTACAATGTCTTCTGGATTATAGTTGACTATAAACTGCATGGCTGACTGGACAGAATAATAAAAAAAAACAGAGGGGGAATTTCAAAATATCAAGGAAAAGAAATGTTACCTTGCCTTGGGTAGATTCCCATCTACCCTCGCCTACAACACAGTTAAAGATAGCAGTTGGCATTCTGTATTGCCTATAACCTAGAGTTATGCATCTGTAATGGCTCTGTATTCACTAACCCAATGGAGTCATGACTATGGTACCATGATCATAAATGCCTTCCCAAACCTTTATCAGGCATCAGCTGCATCAGGTGAAGGATGTATGTTCTGCTGGCAATTGGGGCACACACACACACACACATCACCAACAGCACAACCAGTGAGCAAAGCTGTAACAATCAGAAGCGGGACTCCTTGTCATAGTCTGATTGTACCCCAGAAAAGGGTGGAAACATTATCCATCCCCATGTGGTCTAGTGGTTTGAGTGTGGGACCAGAATTCTTGGAAAACCAGGGTATAAACCTCCATTCAGTTATGGAAACACACGGGGTGACATTAAGAGAGTCACATTCTCTCAGCCTTAGAAGGTAGTGGCAACCCTTCTCTAAATAAATCCTGCCAAAAAAACCCCTATAATTGGGTCTCCATAAGTTGGAGTCATCTTGAAGGCAAGTAACAAAAGAAAGATATAACAATCATCTTGTTAACAAACCACCTCTACAACAAGCTGGCAATTATCAAAAGCCTACTGAAACAAAAAAGTGTTTGCTGCAAGCAGAAAAATGACAGAAAAGAGTCTATCTTAGCCTTTCATGGTAGCACTAGCAAGTTCCTCCCTTGCTAAAATATAAACCAGCCCTGTGCCTGGAAATATAATATGGCACAAGGAAGGCAACAAGTGACATGCATAGGTCCATTTTGGTTGGATTGGTTCCACTTCATGACCTTTATAATTAAACAGGAGTCCAGAGGTTTTGGTCAATATAATTTGAAATACACCTCACCAAGGCTGAGACAAGGAACCTGCTTACAGTGTCACACTTTAATTTTGGAATGGAATGAAATGAACCATAAAGACAAGCTTGCTTCTAAATAAGTGCAATATGAATTGTCCCCACCAGCGCTGAGTGACCACACCTAGCTTCCAGGACAGACTATATTAATTCCCTGAGTCCTGGCATATCATCTTCTCATAACTGATAATGACTAGCTGGCAGGACAAACAACAGCAGCAAAAGGAAATGCTAACAATTTGTGCTTTATGAGGTTCATGGCGTTTAATGAATATACTTACAGGATGGAGAGCATATTGAGTGGTGAGTTCATTATAGGCCTCATGAGTGAAAGGAACCAGGTTTTGCTGCTGAGCACTCATAGTAAATAAGGACTGGATAAAAGTGGGGGAAATGGGGAAAACATATGTTAGAAACCTTGGCTCCACTACAGAGGCGTGTAACTCACCCCAGCTGACAGATAAGTTCAAATCCACAGGCTATTCTTACACTAGTTATGAAGGTATCCTGCAGTTTTGACTAGGTGTGTGACAGTACTCATAACTAAAACTCTATGGGACATCAATACCTACAGATTTCACCCTCACTATTTCAATTTGTATTGAACAGGTTTGAAACAGGTTTTCAAAAGTGCTTACAAATGGTGACACTTCTTACTAAGTAAGAAGGATGATGTAGCAGGCACATGCTATACAGCTCCAGATTCTCTATTAGACACTTGATGATTGTATATCCCCTGATGTAACAGATGTTGAACATATATAAAGCTGCCTTAAACTGAGTTAGATTAGTATTATTTACTCTAACTGGTAGCAAGTTCCCAGAAGAGATCTTTCATGTTACCTGCTACTGAAGGGCAGGCACCTTTGAATTGTGGAGTGATCAAAGTTTCATTCCAAGAAACCACAGCCAAAAATGCTTTCAAAAAAGAAAAAGAAACAAATCCTGGACATTGCCTGAGATCCACTTCCATTTTTGCTGACTTTTAGGAATATTCTGGAGGATATAGAGGTCCAGCATCATGTTCTAAATGAAAAATGCTACTCCGGTAGCCACCAGGAATAGAAAAGTAAATGGAGAGGATCCGTGTGGGGGCATGGGCTGCAGAAACAGCCTGGGTGGTGCACATGCATTTGGATAACCCATTTTAACTGGAAAGAAGACATGATTCAGTCTGGTTCCTTCTGCTTGCAGAGCAGAGATACTTTGCACTGAGACACCTCCCTACTCTTGATTATGTAAAAAGTATAATTATGAATGGTAGAAATGTAGTTATATTGTGAAATGTTCCAATACTAATCAAAACTTCCTTCTCAGTCTTTATTGTAAATTGCCCCTCTGTCTCATGAATCCTTACTTCATAACCACTGATGGTAATTTTGACAGATACGTCCAGAGGCTGATTGGTTACTCCTGCCACCGACTTGACCAGTGACATAAGAAGCAGTGGGAACCACACAATACAGATGAGTACAAAGACAATGAAGCCTCCCATCCCATACTTCACAATCAATTTCTTCTTCTGCCCAGGAGGCTGCGGGTATTTCTGCAAAAGAGAAAACTCTAATTAAAAGAGTGCAGCCTATATATGGTTTTCTTCAGGGTGGAGGGGGAGAGGAAACTTGAAAATTTCATACCAGTGTAATCTAAAGCCAACATTGGGGGGGGGGGGGGAGGAGGCACTAAATATGTTATTGTTGTTGTCATTGTTGTGTGTCTTCCAAGTTGTGTGTCTTCCAAGTTCTTCCAAGCTGTTTCTGACTGATGTCGACCTATCACAGAGTCTTCTTGGCAAGATTTTGTTTGGAAGGAATTTGCCTTTGCCTTCCTCTGTCTAGGACTGCATTTGCACTGGAGAAATAATGCAGTTTAACACTAATTTAACTGACATGGCTCAGTACTATGGAACTGTGGGATTTGTAGCCTTGTGAGATATTTAGTCTTCTCTTTCAGACAAACTACAAATCCCAGGATTCCATATAATTGAACCATGACAGTTAAAGTGGTATCAAATTGTATTACTGTATTTCTGCAATGTAGATGCAGCCAAAGACTCTGGGAGAATAGGGTTTGACTCTCCAGGGCTTGAAGGCAAAGGCAAAACACCCTCTGAGCAAAACTTGCAAAGCAAATCCTGTGATAGGTTCACCTTAGGGCTGCCATAAGTCAGAAACAACTTGAATGCACCCAACAACAATAATCATGGAATGATCAGCAAAAAGAATTTCCTCTTAGTTTAGAAATGCATTTCATGCAAAGACAAAAAAGAGTCCTGTGGTACCTCATCAGATGCATCGGCCATTGTCCACACTAAGTGGGGTGTGGTCTATGAAAGATTACACACACACACACACACAAATATTTGCTAGTCTTTAGATTGTCACAATATTCTATTTTGTTTTTGTGCAGCAGACTAGAACAGATTTTTAAATTTTTAAAGTCAAAAGTGAATTGTCAAATGACACAAATTTGAATACACAGTCTGTAGTTATTTCAGACTCCCATCCTGCTCCATTCTGCACCACCCCACCATTGGAAAGCTACATGTTGTGGCCCACCATTCCTTAAATGCAAAATGAGAATAGAAAAATGTAGGCCACTTTCCATCACAAAATCAAACCCACAAGCCTAACTGATTTATGCAGTAGGGCAAAATAGAACCATTATATCCCATTCTAGCTGCATCACTTGTACGAGAGTGTCAAAAATAACCCCAAAGGAACATCACTCACTTTTTCAGATTCTCTCCAGCATTTCATGATAAAAATATTAGCGTAGATATCCTCTACACAGATCCAGCTGGACAGGCTGAGAGTGGTGTCAGTCCAAACCCAATCCATAGTAGCCCTCAGTTCTGTCAAGAAAGGTACCAGCCGAAATCTACTCAAAGAAGGAGAAAAGAGGTTGGTCAATGTAGCCAGCCAGGATTTTGCAACAAGCATCTGAAACAGCATATCTGGCAAAATCAGTTCTCAGATAGGATTTTCCATAAAAAAAAAAAAAACAATTCCACTGTTGGTATAGAATAGTACAAATTCTCAAACTTTGAAGCCCTACCTATGCTATATATTTTCTTTGTGTCCTCTTGTTGTGAATCCTAGAAATTGTAGTTTGGCACACAACAACAAAAAGGAGATCATAATTTTGTTAGAAAACCATAGCCCTTCTCAAAGAACTAAAATTCATGCAGCAAATGACTATTAAACTAATTTAACGTAAGTCTGCATCATAGATTTGCCTCATGTGTCTGTAAGAAGCCAGCATGGTACAGTGGTTTGACTATTGGACTAGGACTCTGGAGACCAGGGTTTGAATCCATATTCTGCCATGGAAACCCACTGGATGATCTTGGGCAAGTTGCACTCTCTCAGCCTCGGAGAGAGGCAAAAGGCAAAATCTCCTCTTGCCAAGAAAACCCCATGATAGGGTCACCTCAGTGTCATCACAAGCTGCAATCACACAACAACAAAAAAGATCCCTGTGTTGTACCTTTACCAAAAATTCTCATGTCCAAATACTTAAGACAGAGTGAAAATACCAGACTGCGCTGGCACTAACATCCCACAGCATGTATGGCATGGATCTTTCACAATTTATTGCAGGGAAGGAACAACTAACAAAGTCCCTGGAAACCAGAAGCAATCCACCAAGATCATTTCTATATCCTCCACAATGCACTATGGTTGAACATAGAAAGATACTCATAATATTATTTTTTTTAAAAAATAAGGAAAGATGCATTTAACTATAGAAAATCAACATGAAAACAAGCCATCCTTCCACAAATATGAGTAGGGCAGATCTTGTATGTCCCAAGGTGTTTATTTATCTGTTTGATTTGAACAAGATGCTGCTGATTGCTCTATTTCAGGCAACGGTCACTAATATATTAGCCAGCAGGCCAAGAACTTTTTGTTTAGACAGGCATTTAAAATGGGGGGGAAATTTAAAGAAAGTCCAGGGGGTGGTATATTATTTTAAAGTGTATGTTTTTTAAGTGATTTTATCTTTTAAATTTTATATTCTATTTCTAAACAAATGATCTTTTTAATATTGTTAATAGTTTAATACCATTTTAATTGTTTATTTTGTAAATTTTTAATTGTACTGCGTGTGTTTTTAGACAGTAAGCCACTTTTAGTCCCAATCTTAGGAGAAAAGTGAGATAAAAATAAATATAGTAGTAGTAGTAGTAGTAGTAGTAGTAGCAGCAGTAATAGTATATGCTATAATTGGGCAATTCTAGCAGTGTCCAATTATCATAGTGGCAGTGAAAGCCATGGCTTACATTTCATGTGGATATGATTTGGCCTTTGTACCCTCCCATATAAAAATATTGCTTACCCTTGGAATAAGAAGAGGTTTATGCAGTTGTAACTCTTGGTCAGAAAGTTGCCTAAGACTCGCTTGGGGTAACCACATTTGATTTGATATGCTGACAAACCAAAATAAATACACTTGACCAAGTACCACAGTTGAGCTACCAAATTCCTGTTAAATCTCCTGCAAATGAACAGAAAACAACATGCTCATCCCCTTCCTCTTTAACATCATTTACAGCATGATTTGTATATGGGATCATACATGGTGCAATATGTAAAAGCCTGAAGGATGTTCTTCTATATAACTACTTCTGCACACCTTCTGCAATCAGTATCTCATTCATTCCATCCTTGCTGTTTCTCCATTACCCAGACCCTATTGATCTCAAAAACTACATCCACAATATGTATAAATTAACTAAACTTAAGCAATTTTGCAGACTTTATTTTGGTTACTGAACTAAAATGTTTGAATTACAGAATTTCCATGTTATCTCTGCTCACTTGAATAGAATGGCTCATATGTGGGGTTTTGTTTTGGTTTTTATGCTTCCTGTTGAAACTTGTAACTGTCAAAAGACACACATACACCCATTCTACAGCATGCATTGCTATACCTTTCTGTTACTCCAGGCAATATGAAGAACATCCAAAAATGGATGCCAAAGACAAGGACCACTTGAAAAACACACTTCCCAAACATATTCTTTCTCAGGTAGATTGCCCGATCAACTATCATTGTCCCAAATTGTATCAGGAGCATCACGAGAAAAGCTTCAGGTACCTGGTCTTCCGAAAGGGATTCTGTGATGTCAGCAGCAGCTGAGTGTTTCTGAAATAAGTCAGAAGTTAGATTTTAAAAATCAGATTAATTACCGGTAAATCTGGATATAAGGAAAAGGAGCAACCCAGGCTTACAAACCAGAGTCTTTGGGCTTATCAACATTATAAGACTACATCTGATATTTTAATTATGTTGATGATTGTGTCAATTAATTCTATCAATACATTAAAATCTCTGAGACAATCTCTGAGTTTCATTCTCTCTATATATATATTTATTACAATTGCAGAGATAATTGAAACAGAAACAACAAAGGCCAATAAATCCAGTGAAAAAAGCAATGCATGCTGCTACTTACACCAAAGGCCCAGTAGCCAAATATGACAATAATAAAATTAACGACATCAACTAGGAACATGATGGCATAAACATCACAGATTGGGCTGCACTCAGGGTGAATAATGTCATAGAAGAATTGCTTGATGGGCCGGTAAATCTGAAGAGCACTGTAGGTCAAAATTAATCTAGATCAGTTAGGTTGCAAAACAGAGTCACAACTTTGAAAAGGATAACCTGCTTGCCTAAAGTATGTTTGGTTTATGAAACACCCTTCTTCTTGAAAAAGAATAGTGTCACAGACACAAAGAAGCATTTTTTAAAAAAGTTTGAGGTTGTATCCACACTGCACAATTCTAGCAGTTTGATAGCACTTTAACTGTTATGGAGCCATCCTACAGAATCCTGAGATGTGTAGTTTAGTAAGAGACAAAGAAGAGTATAGAAGAAGAGCCAGCATAGTGTAGAGCCAACATGGTGTAGAGGTTTAAGCAATGGGTTAGGACACTGGGAGACCGGGGTTCGAATCCCAGCTCAGCCATGGAAACCCACTGGGTGGCCTTGGGCAAGTCACACTCTCTCAATCTCAGGTGAAGGCAATAGCAAACCTCTGGAGAAACTTTGTCAAGAAAACCCTATGATAGGATGGTTATAATTTGGAAATGACTTGAAGGCACACAACAACAAGAATGACAATGAAACACATAGAATTTTCCGCAACATTCTCTAATCCACTACCCTGAACAACAGCACTAGAAGTATCCAGCTGAAAGTGCAAATCCCAAGATTCCATAGGATGGGGCCATGGCATTTAAAGTAGTGTCATAGTGCTATAATTATGTCATGTGGATCGACCTTAGGATTGTTCATGACCTCCTTAATCTAGTGCTCTCCTTCAGATATACTGGAATCCAATTCCCATCAACCCCAGGAATTAGAGCACTTGTAAACCAAAACATCTGGAGGGCACCAGGTTGGAGAAAGATACTCTTTTCTATGAGAAAACTCAGCCATTTAAAAGCCTTTTGCATTTGCTTCCTCATTAAAGTTATTTCACGAAGGCTCAAAATTGTTTTTTAATGTAAAAACCACTATTGCCTGAAAGCCAAACTATATGCAATATAAGATGTGTGCATTAATCAAATATGTTTAGATATTTTCCCCTGGCAATTAAAAGCAATGGGAGAGGAAAGTATATCAGCATAGGGATATCATAAAAAGGAATGGCATAGTGGTTTGAGTGTTAAACTCAGGTCTCAAGAGACTAGGGTTTGATTCCCCACTCAGCCATGAAACCCACTGGGGAACCTCGGGCAAGCCTCAGGAAAACGGGAAGCCATCTCTGAACAAATCTTGCCAAGAAAACCCATGACAGGTTCACCTTAAGGTTGTCATAAGTCAGACACAACTTGAAGGCACACAACACGCACACACACACACAAGGTTGAGGAAGCAGCAAAACTATGTCTGCCAGCATTGTTTACCTAAAAGGCACTGTCCAATTTTTAAAAAAAAAAAAAAAACAGAGGGATAATGAAATGTTCTTAAAAAAACAGAAGTGGAAATTTGGGCAGGGGCAGCTGGTTACATAGGGATGAGAAGACTGACACCTACTGAAATTTTCTGGTAAAGGTACATCGGTTGTACAGGGTCACCTCTGCTCATAATCTCATTCTCCAAGCAACCAAGCACTGTCCAATAGCTGATATTCACACCGCCCACCATTCAGGTCCCATTAACCCAGCTGCACATCCAAGCAGAGTCCATGCACAACTGACCAGACAATTTTCAACAGTGAAAAGATGGGCCTTATTTTGCAGGACCTTGCTTTGCCTACACTTGCATCAACTCCAAAAGTTTTGTCCAATGCCTGATTTACACTCAGTCCCTCTCCCCATTTGGAGGCTTCCCCAGTGGCATTGGTGGTAGGCAGCTGTGATTTCCCATAGTGGTCCAGAACAGTGCTATGTTAGGGCATTAACACAGCAGACACCTACCCACAGCAGACCATAATGTTGCTGGTGGCTGCTATCATCACTAAGCCCTTTGGGAAGTTGCCCAGCCCAATGATGTGAGATGAGGCACAGGAGACCTGGAGCCAGTCTGCCTCCTCCCTCATGCACAAGGGAAAAGCTTCTATGACAAAAGATATCACTGAAGAGATGCACAACCTAGCTAGTCTCCCTTTCTCCTTCTTTCCACATAGCTATGGACAAATGCCCCTCAGTTCAGTTTAGAATTGGAGTAATACTTACAAAACTTTTCAGCAAGTACGGTATTCAGAAAAATTTCCCCCCTTTTTTTCAAGAGTTCTGCTCACCAAGCTCATAATGCTGGCACTTGCAGAGATGGCGCCACATGCATGCACACTGTTATATTGCTCACCAGGAATTGTTATTTGGTTAGACAACAGTCACAACAAATGTAAATCCTACTCTCTCTCTCTCTCTCTCTCTCTCGTCTCTGTGTGTGTGTGTGTGTACTGGGTGGGGATAGGCTTGGATCGCTATTGACCGGACAGAGCTGAACAGGATCTAGGACGTTCATCATTTTGGAGTTCATGTATGGTACATTGAAGATGAGGTTCATTCCATGTTCAGTTAAGGCAGCCTGTTGTCCTCCAGATCTGTAGGACTATAGCTGCCAACATCCTTGCCAGCACTGCTATGCTAGCTGGGACAGAGATGTAGTCCAATACATCTGGAGAGCAACAAATTAGAAAAGGTTAAAGAGTCAAAATGTAAGAAAATTTTATTGATGCATGTCCAGAAACTGCCTTTAACAACCTCCTAGCCTACTCATGCAGAGAAACTGGCTTTGGGCATCTAGTCTGCTGAATGCTGACTGTGTGTGCACAAAATGGCATTGAGCATTCTGAGCTGGAACAGATGGTCTGGGGGACATGGTGCATATCACAGATGACCATTACAAGTTTTGTACAGCAAAGCAGAGAACCAGCATGGTGCATTGGTTTGAACATTGGACTATAACTCCAAAGACTAGGGTTCGAATCTTGGGCATGGAAACCCACTGGATGACCTTGGCCAATTCACATTCTCTTAGCCTCAGAGGAAGGCAAAGCAAATCCCCCTCAGAACAAATCTTGCCCCCCCCCAAAAAAAAACCTGCAAAAACCTTAAGACTGCCATAAGTCAGAAACAACTTGAAGGCACACACCACCAATACCAACACCAAAGCAGATAATTGCAAATTTTAACAACACCAATGCTCAACTGCATTGATCTTTGTAAGCAAGATTTGTCACTTGTCAGAGGACATGATCAAAAAATGTGTTTATGAAGCATATGATGCTGATTTAAACCACTGTCATCTAGCCCAGGGCTGCCTGCTGTGATGGGCAGTGGTTTTCCTTCATTTAAGAAAGGGAGAGATCTATGTAGCCCACCAGAGACTGAACCTGGGACCTTCCATGTGTATAACATACATGCCGTTTTTGAGCTACAGCTCCTCCATCAGACTTTGCTGTACTTTCATCAGTGGCTTGAATCCACATTTCACCAAACTAGAGTATTAGGTCATTAGAAGACATACTTACTTTCTTTTCTTTCTTTTTTTTTCAACCTAGTGACACCATTAACAAATCAATTGAAGCAAATTCTTAGTGAAGCAAAACACCTGGAATCTTTTAAAATGAGAACAGCAATTTCTTTCCCAAAAAACATGTATCTTACAATCCATCCTTGAATGCAAGATACTCACAAGACTGAACAGACTCCTGGTTTTGTCCCTCTCATCATTCAGCATGGATATATGGACCCTGGCACCATGTGATCCAAGTGAAGGGGGTCTTCATCCCACAGTGGTGGGATGAGAACAACCCCCCCCCATGGAACCATGGGTTGTGAGTACTGTATATACAAATGTGCACAGAAAAGGACCACAGAGCATTACAAGGAGCAGAAGATCTATATGTGCCATTCATATCCCTACTAACATTCCCTCTGGCCCCCAGCCCTTGGCTACGTGGTTGTTCAAAATCCCAAATTTTCACTTTCTTTATAAATGCATAAAAATATACCCCATTTACATTTTGATCAGCAACTTCTTTGCCTTTAATATCTGCTGGTATACTGTTTCCTTGGTAAGTCTCTTCCTGCCCGTGTTTTCCTCCCTGAACCAGTTCCATTTCTTCTTGGCTTCTTTTGGGGCTTGGTCTGCCAAAAAGAGAGAAATCACAGCTCTAGCTGGGAAGTATTCATTTCATAAGAGCAATGCTTCATTTTAAGCTCCCACTAACTCATGTGGGGTCCATTTGCTGAACACATGACACTTGATCCGCCACCCACTCAGACATATGATCTGCTGCCAGTCCTTCAGGCATCATTTCCACTGGCCACAGTATAATATTTAAAATGGAAGCACTTGTGCTAGTTCCTACCCTGGAGGCTCCCTTCCAAATATTGACTCCATAACCACAAGAAGGTCAAGTTTTCACCTTTTATTTTAAAAGAAGTGGAAACAAAGGGGAAGCAGAGAGGCTTCACAACAACATAAGGCAAGATGCAAGGGAGAAAGGGAGATGGATTTGAAAAAAAATAGCAACAACAAAGACAAATAAAATATGCACATGTCCTCACCCTAATTCTTTTCCTCCCACAACTCTACAAAACCAGGAGCAACATTTTGGGACTACAACCCCCACAACAGTTCCAACTATCCATGGTTGTTTGTAGGGTTCTGGGTGTTGTAGTCCTAAAAGTGAATATTTCAAAATTCTGGATAAGAGCACCTAAGATACCTTATATCTGTGAGTTATGCCAAGATAGACATTGTGGTGTCCTCAATGCTTTCATATTCCTCTCAGTACTCTAGATCTGGACAGCCAAAATATGTCCCTGGCTGAATCTACACTGGAGAATTAATGCAATTTGACACTGCTTTAAGTGCCATGGCTCCATGCTATGAAATGCTGGGATTTGTACTTTTGTGAGATATTTAGCCTTCTCTCTCAGAGCTCTCTGTTGCTACAACAAACTACAAATCCCAAGATTCCACAGGATGGAGCATGGCAGTTAAAGCAGTGTTAAACTACATTAATTCTGCACTGTGGCAGCAGCCCCTGAGTTTTGTTTTGTTTTGTTTTGCAACCCTAAGGAGACCCCATTACAGGGTTTTCTTGGCAGCACTTATTTGGAGGGTCTTTGCGCTTGCCTTTCTCTGAGGCTGAGAAAGTGTGATTTACCCAGGGTCAGCCAGTGGGATGTCCTAGTCCAATACTCAAATCACTACAAAATACTGCCCCTCCTGGAAACCTTCCTGGAATGTTTGAATAGGACACAGCCCTTGACCCAACCCCACACCGTTCAATATTTTTAAATATCTGTTTTTGAAAACTAGAAGTAGACTTCCACTTTTTAAAAAAATTCTATTTAATGATAGATGTCACCCGGAAGTGTCTTCGGGGAAGAAAACTGTTCCTCCATAACAGCAAAAACAGTACTTCCACCACTCCCTTCTGGTCCCAGAGGGGCTTGGGACTATGATTTAATTTTCTATGATGTTTCAGAGGAACACTATTGATGTGACTATATGGCACAATTATAGAAGTTTGATACTTCTTTAATTGCCATAGCTCTATCCTATGGAATGCTACGATTTGTAGTTCAGTGAGCTATTTGGAAGGTGCAAAGGCATCCTAAACAGAGAAGGGCTGAGGATTAAATCAATGTAACTCTATAGTGTAGAAAAGCACTCTGAGTATCTAGGAAATTGTCGTTGTAGGGAGGGCTAGTACTTTCTGGCTAAGAATCCCAAATCCTTCACCAAACTGAAAACCCCAAGATTCCATAATATTGAGCCATAGCAGTTAGAGTGACATCAAACTGCTTTAATTATATACAATGAACACACCGTATATTGGGAGATAGTGGAGAATTAAAGTGATGGTCCCCAGACTTCTGCTTTAAATTTATTACAGTTTCTAGAGCAAGGTGTGGAAAGGGCACTGTACAAGCCAAATATAGTTCACCACCTCTTTTTTTTTTTTTCATCTATCAGTTCCCTCATACCCTTCATTTCACAGATTAAAATTGAAAAATGTGTGGCCAAGCAACATCATTTGTTCAAGATGGCAAAAGTTATCAATGAAGAAGAACACACAAGCTAGGAGACACTATGGCAGTTTGCTTTTGCCTGCATCTATAGGAAAGAACTCTCCTCTTCCTCATGTTGAGTTAATTGAGTGCAAAACTCAGTTTGCACCAGTGGAAGTAAGCTGAGGACAAAGGCAAGAAGTGAGAGAAAAAGAGAGAAAATGGGAGAATTTAAAAGCAGCTGAAAAAGTGGAATGACAGAGGATTAATCAGGCTGTCCCTGATAAACTGGGACAGTTTAGGGGCCTGATTCCCCACTGCATGGTTACTGTTCTACCAGCTGCTCAGTTGCTGATCCCAGGGTGACTGGATGCAAAGGGAGCAGTGACTGAGCAGCCAGTTGAACAACAACTGAGAAGTCATAGGCTTTCATGGCCAACATCCATAGTTTTTTGTGGGTTTTTCGGGCTGTGTGGCCATGTTCTAGAAGAGTTTCTTTCTGACGAGTTTACCGCATACCATGCAGCTGCGGACAAGTCTACATAGGGACCACCAAATGCAGTGTACAAACACGAGTCAAGGAATATGAGAGACACTGCAGACTGGGCCAGCCAGGAAAATCAGCAGTAGCAGAACACATTATAAACCATCCTGGGCATAAAATGCTGTTTGAAAACACTGAAATTCTGGACCATGCCAACAACTATCAGGTCAGAATGCACAGGGAAGCCACAAACACTTGGATAACTTCAACAGGAAAGAAGAAACCCTTAAAGTAAACAAGATATGTCTACCAGTCCTACAAAATAAGAAAATCAGCACTCAGCAAATGCAAATGAGAAGCCAACCAGGGTCAGGGGCTTTCCCAGCAGACAATCTCCTTGATTCCATATCCTCACCTGGAAGCCATGCCATTAACAACAGAACAATACCTATTCAACACAGAACAAGCTGAATCCAGACAAGACGGAGGTACTCACGGTCTCGGCCCCGAAATCAAGAATTGGGTTGCAACCTCCAGTACTGGATGGGGTCACACTCTCCTCCAGTGACTGTGTTCGCAGTCTGGGGGTGCTCCTTGACTCGTCGCTCCTGATGATAAATCAGGTTAATGCAACGGTCAGGAGCGCCTGTTATCAGCTTCGGCTGATATGCCAGCTGCGCCCTTTTCTGGAAGTACAGGATCTTGAGACTGTTGTGCACGCACTGGTAACCTCACGTTTAGACTTCTGCAATGCACTCTACATGGGGCTACCCTTGTGCCAAGTTCGGAAACTTCAGTTAGTTCAAAACATGGCGGCCAGACTTCTGTCGGGAACATCCAGGAGGGACCACATCACTCCGGTCTTGCGGTCCCTCCACTGGCTGCCTATTGGTTTCCGGGCCCAGTACAAGGTGTTGGTTATTACCTTTAAAGCCCTAAATGGCTTAGGTCCAAGCTATCTTAGAGATCGCCTCCTCCCAAAAAAACCTACCCGTGCTCTCCGCTCCTCTGGGAGGAACCTCCTGCAGCTTCCAAAATCTAGACTTATGGTGACCTCCCAGAGGGCCTTCTCAGTTGTCGCCCCCAGGCTCTGGAACGGCCTGCCGGATGAGATCCGTCAGCTAACATCCTTAGACAGTTTCAAAAGAGCTGTCAAGACGGATCTCTTCCGGCAGGCCTTTCCAAACTAAAAAACACCCGGCCTGGGAAATTGGGATTTTAGGATCGAGACTTCCCTGACTGGTTCTCAACCCTTATTAAACTGAAGTCACATGGGGTTGTGTGTTATTTTAGTTGTTTTCATGTTTTAATGTTGGTTGTTATCCAACCATTTTTAACTGATATGTAGTTTAATCTATTTTTAAGTGGGGGAGGGTGTTATTTCTTTTGATTGTATGTAATTTTATTGTAAACCGCCTAGATTGGTCCACCACCGGGCAGTATATAAATAAATTTTATTATTATTATTATTATTATTAATACACAGTTTACATGGGAATAGCAGACAATATCCTTGATTGCTACCCTAAAGCTATGCCATTAACAACAGAACAATACCTATTCAACACAGAACAACACACAGTTCACCTGGGAACCACTCCTCCCTACCCAGGGTCTCACAGTATATATAGACCCATGCTCTTCCATTTCAGTTTTCTCTGAAGATGCTAGCCACAGATGCTGGCGAAACATCAGAAAGAAACTCTTCTAGAACATGGCCACACAGCCCAAAAAACCCACAAAAAACAACTGAGAAATTTCTTGCCCATGAGAGGCTATGTCACAAGGCTGGCAAAGGCTAGGCACTTCTCAGTTGCTGCTGAGCCAGCTGCTCAGTTGCTGCTCCCAGGGTTACCAGGTGCAAAGGAAGCAGAGTCTGTGAAATTTGCAGTAGAAGAGTAGACCTAATGTCAAGAAATAGGTGTTGGAGAGCACTAGGGTTCTCACCAAGAGGAAAAGATGTAGTAGACTGAAAAGATTTGGGGACCACTGCACTATTACATTCATTTTTCTCTTTTCTTTGCAACAACTCGATTATATTCCCTCTCCCCCTCCCTCCCTCCCCCCCATCCCCATATACCCTGCCAGGGTCAGAGAATACAGCTTTAAACACCTCCAACTACCTTCCATCACCCTTTGGAAGATATTCCTTGAGAGATTTTGAGGTCTAAAACGTTGCTGTGCTGCATTTTCAGGTTGACCTTCCTTCAGGTGGGCTACACGCACTTTCTTCTTTGGTCTCTCTGTCACATTCTTTTTTTTGGAATCCAGTATGTTGACACCCTTGGAATCCCATAGTCCATAACACTAAAAAACAATGTACACGTGAATGAAACAGAACCACCAACTGTCTTCAAAGGTGAGACAACAAATGATATTGAAAAGGAAAGATTATTCTTGAAATTTACACCAAAGACACACTGGTCATCAAAAGAATTGGCTATATAGGTCCTTTCAACCAACAGACTCGAAATTTTACTGTTTTGATTACTATATAATGATAAAGGATACTGCAAAACTGAAGAAGGAGATGAAAAGGACAACTCATACAATCAGATGACTGGAGCAATTTTCCTATGAGGAAATGTTACAGCATTAGGCGAGTTTTAGCTTGAGGGAAGATACAATAGAAGTATTTAATTTACTTTCTTTGATGTGAAGAAAGCAAATAGCTTGAAGTTTTTCTTCCTCACAAATTTTATAACATTAGAAAGTGGAATCATCCACAGAATCTAAAACGTGGGAGATTCAACACAGATAAATGGATGTACAGCATATGGCTCACAATTAATCGGTAATTTACCGATGGGTAAATCGATGGATTAACAAATTTATGGAGATTGGAGCCATCGGTGGCTTCCACTCATGAAGGCTAGCTCTGAAGGTGGATTATTTCTTTATCAGTCATTTTTGCACCCATGTCTTCTTTCTTGGCTTCCCTTTGGCATTTGGATGGTGGTAATATGGTGAACATAGCTGTGTTAGTCTGGAATATCAGTATGGAAAGGGATCTTGCAGCACCTTTGAGACTGTGTGAAAGAAGTTGTAGCATGTAGCAGTTGAAGCTTTTGTAGACTTGGGACTTTATCACACATGGAAAATCAGGGATTTCCCCATGAATGATTTGTTGCTGGTTATTCCCCAGTTATTCCCGGCATAATGACTCTTTAATTGTGACATCATGTGAAAATTTTAATCGTGATTGTGCAATTTTCACGGGATATTCATTGTTTAAACCCCCTGATTTTCCCTCCTGTGATAAACTCCTTGGTCTACTTCCTCAGTGCTGGGTTAGATAGGCCTTTAGTCCATTTCAACCCAGCTTTTTAAAATTCTTGTGTATATACCCTATAAAAGATATTAACTAATCCATGCTCTCAAACAGCTCTCTACCACTCCTTCAACAGAATTCATTGCAGTACCTTCAATATATGTCTATGGAAAAACAAAGCCAGTAGCTGCACCAGATCATAATGCACATAGCCATCCTTCTTCTCAATTCCAGCCATATTTGGCAAAACAAATGGTTCTTCAGCATTGAGACCACAATACACCTTAGTTGTCCAAGGAAAGAATCCAAACTGGGAAAAGTATTTGACCACAACTGTTACCTTGTAGGAAAGGAAGCATAAATAGATTATTCTACTGTGAAGAAATAACCTCCATTAGCTAAAGACTTTATAGCAGACTAAGTTAAGCAAGGTCATAAAATATATAGATATACAAGACTTAAGTATTAAAGCTGTTAAAATTATTTTTATGGCTAGATTTATGTATATTCAAATATATACTAGAAAGGAATAACAAGAAAAGAAAAAAAAAGAGAAAATTCAGGAAGCACTTGCAGGAGAAGAAAATTGGAAGTGAAGAAGAAATAAGGAATATAAGTATTAAGATGAAATTAATGATTATGTTTTTCTATGTTTGTGTCCTTTTCTTTTATTATTATTTTTTTCTTTAAATAATTGCAAAAATGACAAAAGCTTTGTTGATATGGCATGTGTATAGCTTATATGTTTTACTTTCTTCTTTATATCTTTTAAATAATAAAATACAATTTTTTTAAAAAAAGAAATAACCTCCAAAGATACTAGATTTCAGAGAGAGATTTCTAGGCACACTGGCTCATAGCAAATTTTGATTACACAGATATTACAAAATCTCTTTATTATAATTTTCCAGAAGATATTGTTTAAGTACAATTTCTAGTATGACAAAATATGATTTTTAAAACATTTCCATTGGATAACAGAAATAACACAATTGCTGTCAGATGATGAAATGATACAAAACATATTGTTTGTGATCGAGATGATCTACCAGTTGTCATTACTGAAGTGGTCTAAAACTTGGCACTTCTCTATGGAATTTCCATGCCTGGAAGAAGGTATGGGGAGAGACCAGAACATACATGTCAAGCATTATTTGGCCACAGAGGCAACATCTGTCAAATACACACCTCAGTGTAAATGATAGCGGTCATCCAGAAGAATTTTGTAGGCCTTGGAATGGACAACATTGCCCACAGAAATATCAAAATAGGAAGAACCAAAGTGAGGATAGAAGCAGACACCATATGATTTAGAATGATCACAAAATAGCACAGCATTTCTGATTTAGACTCCATGGCATTATACAAAGCAATTCCCAGCTTCAAGAGGCGAGGAAGGCACTGGTAAAACTTATCTGACTGCTCCAGTTCATCATCATGAAAAATCCTGAGCCACAATAAAAATAAAAATGAATGCAGATTAACTCTTTTCAGTGTATTTACTAAATTCTTTATTCTTGAATGTATTATGTATATCAATTAATTTAGACAGGATTATAATGATATAAACTAATATAAATAAATAAGTACATACATATCTAGGCTAGAACTCATTAAGGCAGTTACAAATGCATAACCACATTAGTTATGTAGCTATATAGTGCCTCCTGACCCAAGCCCAACAATCCCTACTTACCAAGCAGCAGCCATTGCAATTGATGGTGTGTTGGAATACATGGCTAAGGACAGTCTCCTAAGTATGCAGAACTCATGGATTTCCATAACCAGCACTTGAAAGTTAAGAAGCAATAACAATTCACAGCACCGTATGAATAGATATTTACTAACACTTGCCTAATCAGAAGCAGTTCACTGGCTGTCATCATAGCAGGAACTTTGTTCAGAGGCCTGCCTGCTTCTTTACTTCTAGCAAACAGGGAATCTCCTGATTCTTCCATTTCTGTTGGAGAGATCCCCAGATTGGCAGATTCTGCACATGAAGAGTCTGAAAGGAACCTGTGGAAGGAGGGTCCTGTAGGGCTCACTTTTTCTACCTTCTCATTTCCAGAAGCACCTATAGGTGCTCTGCTTGAGTTCCTGCTCCCCAGAGGGACACAAACAAAACATCACTGAAACCTTAAATTAAATTAAATTGATTATTTCTTTTAAAAATATTAGGACCTCACCAACAGCTTGTCTGTTTTTTTCCATATAGCACTTTCTCTGTGTGTGTACTTCTAGCAACCTTTCAGCCCCCAAAACTAAAGGAAGGTGGAAGACTGTGTGTCTCAGCTTCTTCACGAGAGTAACAGTGCCGACAATTGCAGAAGCCCAGACCTGTGGAGTCCTATAATCCTGGCTAGTTGCTGTAAACAGTTACACAGAACTCCCAAACTCAGGTGTGCATGGACATTAGGGATAGTTTGCCTGTGATAGCATCAAGGAAGAAGGGAAGGTTACACTGGCAATGTGACTTTTGTTTAGCTGTCTAATGCCTAAATTTATCTGTCTAATTGTCTACAGAATGGAGTGGGGACTAGACTGGAACAGTTGCTGCATATGTCATGTTTAACTAAATTTGCCCCATCATTATAAATTTTGCTAACATTACAATGTCAGACCCTTAATTTGGAGCGTTTCTTTTACACCTACAGCTGTTTTGAACTTCATCAGTAATGATACACGTTTTAACCTGGTTTTAATTCTTTCTGAATGTTTAATTGTGTTTTAATTTTTGCATCTTGTGGATTTTTTATAATTTTTTATCATTGTAAACCACTTTGAGTCTCAATTTGGGAAAAAGGCAGGATAGAAATAAATATAACAAAAAACAGAATATATATATATAACAAAAATGAATTAATAAATTAAGATGAAATAGTTTGGCATATGACTCCTCACTAGAAGGTTCTTTGATTGGGGTAAATGTATAAATCAGAGGTGGGGAACCTTAGCAACTCCTGATGTTGTTGAATTACAGTTCATACAGTATGAGGCTGATGAGAGTTGTAGTCCAACATAATCTGAAAGATGATTGTAGGCTTATAAACAATAATTCTATAACTGATGTAGCCATCCTTTCATTTCATTCATCTAGTAAACAACAGGTAAAGCCTTGGCCTTCAAGATTCCCTGAACTGAAGTTTCATAATCCCTTAGCACTGGCCATGAGGACTATGGGTTCTGGGAGCTGAAGTTCAAAACATCTGGAGAACCAAAAATTGCTCACCCTCCATCTCCCTGGCTGAAAACACATAATAATGCTTTTGTTCATCCAGGTAAAAATCTCAGTAGAGCTGGGAGAGGGTACTGTGCCTTTCCAACTTGCTGTAGTAAGCAATTACTACTCACCTGAGATGTACACCTGAGGGCTCAGTGTCCTCCCTAAGTGGACATTTCAGTATCTTGCCTTTGCTTTTTGTCATTTCAGTCTTATTAGTTTCTCCATGTTGTAGCTGACTTTCCTTGAAATTATAACACTGAAGAACAGTGTCTGCTGAGGTCTCTTTTCCCTTAAAGTAAAAGCCAGAGAGCAATTACGTGGGATGAAAATGAGTTGTAAAAAGAGCTTAAGTGAACTGTTGGAGCTTGGCATTCCCTCAAATCTTGCACTTTTTGGCCTAAACCCAGTTATTAACCCTAGCTAGTGCAGCCCCACTGAGTCAATGGGAGTCAACACTTGCATTAATTCAGTGGGTCTACTCTAGTTGAGACTAGCAATTAAAGCTGAAAGGCTAGCTACACGCTTTCATACGTGACAAGGGAACCCTTGTGTTTGCTCTCCCAGGTGTAGGCAACCTTTCCCCTTTAAGGGCCAAGGGACTTCAGCTCCCAGAATCCCAGGAGCTATTGGCCAACATGGGACTATTGGCCAACATGTCTGAGGCTTCTGGAAGCTGAAGTCCCCCAGCCCTTAAAGGGGACAGGTTGCCTACCCTTGTAAGACTTAGATGGACTAGCTCCTTCAGATAGTGTTCAGGTGCAGCTCCCAGCATTCCTCACTACTGCCTATGCTCCTTAAGGCTTCAGGAAGTGATGATTCCATCTGGAGGACCACCTTTGCCTTAAAATGGAGTAGAGAGAGTATGAGCCACATATTGCATGTGGTCCCCAAGGCTATTTTTTGCATCCCTTCCAAAAACGTTTAGAAGTACAACTATTTCTTCTGCTGCTGCTCCCAAAATGGCCAATAGCACCCCCCAAACTCTCTGGTAAAGTGATACTTGCTATTCTGCTGTATTTTGGGGCCTTTTGTGGGGCTCATCCCTTTTTAAAGCCAGCCGGGGCTTTTTGCCAAAAAGAAAGTGACTGTTTGGTCACATCCTGTTTGAATATAAAAGCTTGGCCAGGATTGGCACAGGTGGGAGGTATAAGGAAAATAGGCACTACAGATTTCTTGAGTTGAAGAAACAACATAAAAACAAATTTCTGATATCAAATATTTGTGTGGGGACATATGGGGACAAGAAAGGGAAGAAGTGTAGCCATCCACGGTCCAGCAATTGCCCACCCCATCTTGGGATTACACATGGTACATTAAATGGATTATACATGTTGTGCATCTTCACGTCGTTTCTGAGTTATGGCGACCCTATAGCAAATCTATCATGGGATTTTTCTTGATAAGATTTGTTCAGAGGAGGTTTGCCATTGCCTTCCCCTGAGGCTGAGAGAGGTCACCCAGTGGATTTCATGGCTGAGCCAGGAAGTAAACCCTGGTCTTCAGAGTTGTAGTCCAACTCTCAAACTACTATGCCACACTGGTTCTGTCTGTCTATCTGTCTGTCTGTCTGTCTGTCTGTCTCTCTGTCTCTCTGTCTCTCTGTCTCTCTCTCTCTCTCTCTATATATATATATATATATATATGAAGCACTAAATAGAATTCTGTGCTTCTTTGCCATATTGAGGAGTTTGCACAGGCATAACTATATTAAGCCCTTACCATATAGTCAAATAGACAAAAATTAAAAGGTCTTTAAAAGGTCTCAAGAACATGTGTAGCATAATGGCTAAGAGAGTAAACCATTAATTAGAAGACCACTGGTTTGATGCTTACCCTTGCATGAACTCACCAGTTGACCTCTCATCAGCCCTATGGAGGTAATAACATTAATCTTACCCAGTAGCTTGCATGTTCACAATAATAATGCACATGAAATACTGCTGATATTGGAAGTGGATATACTATTCCTGTATTCTGTATTATTTGTTTTGAGGATTATAGTTGCTTCAGAAGACATTCCTACCCAAGCAGGAGAGAATACTGAGACTTTAAGGATGGAATCTAACATCTGTTCTTCAAACCTTATCAGCTATTGCCTGCGCTTCTATAGTGTGAAACTAGCAAAAGGATACACATCTTACCTTGTTAATCTCTTGCCAAAGCACACACTTTTCAGTTCTCAGCACATTTGCTATGTCCAGATTATCTTTACACAGGAAATTCAGTGCTTCTGTGGTATCATCCAACAATGCTTGGATAAAGATCCAAGTGAACTTGACAATATTGATTACTCTTTGCATGATAGTTTCTGCTCAGAGGAGAAAAGAAATTTGATGTGTATAAGAACAGCCAAGGGCCATACTGGAAAATCAAATAACCTCTTTAAGAAGCTGACAAAGCTTTGTGCATGCACACTTGGGAAACGCCATCCATCCTCCATTCTGAGGGATGCATGAACGCTTCACCCAAGATTAGAGATATTTTTTTAGCTGTGCAAGTTTATTTTCCCTTTGTCCTCAGCAAATCTGTATTTTTCAGCCTATCACAAATAAAGAAAGCAATATGTTTGTATCCATACTGGTGATAACCACCTGTGTTTCATCTGTCACTTTGTGAAGCTTTCACTCTACAGTTGTCTATCCTACACTGATTTTTTTTTTAAACCCAGGGAATCTTTGGCCTAAATTAATTGCCAGTCCCAAATGTCAGCACCAAGAGGTCCATTACAGTAAGTCAACACTTACAAAAATTAAACTAATTCAAAGTAGTTGAGATTAGCAACTGGATTTAGGTTTTCCTTGTTTCAGTTAAAGACATACTAGAAAAAGGATGCTTTTGAATAGAGGACTGTCCTCAGTGAAGTAAGATATAAGGGCACCTTAATCTTGAGCAAGGCCTTATCTGAACATCTCATCCTACTTGCAGTGCTATAGAGAAATTACTCTTTCTTGCAGGAATACTGGTAGAGCGCTCCTTGCCCCACTGCCAATGTTCTGATGCTAGAACTGCTCCTGAAAATTTCTGTCAACAATTTCCTACATAGATTTTCTTACAGTGGAATTAATCACCTGGTTCATCCAAGTCTTCTCCAGTGACTGGTGTCTCCAGATTTTCTTCACTGGATTCTACTTCTTCGTGGATAAAAGATACCAGAATAAATATTAGAATAGCATTCCAGAATTACAAACCCAAACTTAATTTCATAATCACAAAAAGTCAACATGGGTTTCAGAGAAACAGGTCATGCCAGACAATTCTGATCTCTTTTTTTGATAAAATTACCAGCTTGGTAGATGAAGGGAATGCTGTGGATATAGTATATCTTGATTTCAGTAAGGCCTTTGACAAGATTCCCCATGACATTCTTGCAAACAAGCTGGTAAAATGTGGGCTAGACAAAGTAACTGTTACATGGATTTGTAATTGGTTGACTGACCGAACCCAAAGGGAGCTCAACAGTGGCTCCTTTTCAACTTGGAAAGAAGTGACCAATGGGGTGCCACAGGGCTCTGTCCTGGGCCCAGTGCTATTCAATATCTTTATTAATGACTTGGATGACGGTATTGGGGGCATAGTTATCAAATTTGCAGACAACACCAAATTAGGAGGAGTAGCTAATACCCCAGAGGACAGGATCAAAATTCAAAATGACTTGAACAGACTAGAAAGTTGGGCCAAAGCTAACAAAATGAAATTCAACACGGAGAAATGTAAGGTACTGCACTTAGGGCGGAAAAATGAAAAGCACAGCTATATGATGGAGGACACCTGGCTGAATGAGACTACGTGTGAAAGGGATCTAGGAATCCAGGTGGACCAGAAGTTGAGCATGAGTCAACAGTGCGATGCAGCAGCTAAAAAGGCCAATGCAATTTTAGGCTGCATCAGTAGAAGTATAGTGTCTAGATCAGGGGTAGGCAACCTAAGGCCGGGCGGCTGGATGCAGCCCCCGGAGGCCTTTGGACCAGCCCCAGGCCGGTCCTGCCGCCGCCGCTGCCACCTGCCATGATGATATTGATTATTGTTGTTATTACTTGTTCTTGGGGTTTTCTTGGCAAAATCTCCACAGGGGTTTTGCCATGGCTTTTCTGGGGCTGAAAGAGTGTGCATGCATATTTTTTAAATTTTTTAAATATATATATATATATATATATATATATATATATATATATATATATATATTATTTTTATGTATGTATGTATGTATGTATGTAAGTAAGTATGTATTGGTGCTTTGGGGCCCCCCATTGTCTGAGGGACAGCAACCGGGGCCCCAGCTCAAAAAGGTTGCCTACCCCTGGTCTAGATCAAGAGAAGTAATAGTGACACTCTATTCTGCTTTGGTCAGGCCTCACCTGGAATACTGTGTCCAGTTCTGGGCACCATGATTCAAAAAGGATGTTGAAAAACTGGAGCATGTCCAAAGGAGGGCAACTAAAATGGTGAAGAGTCTGGAAGCCAAGCCCTATGAGGAACAACTTAGGGAGCTGGGAATGTTTAGCCTGGAGAAGAGAAGGCTGAGAGGTGATATGATAGCCGTGTTTAAATATTTGAAGGAATGTCATATTGAGGAGGGAACAAGCTTGTTTTTTGTTGCTCCAGAGACTAGGACCCGAAACAATGGATGTAAGCTCCAGGAAAAGAGATTCCACCTCAACATTAGGGGGAACTTCCTGACAGTAAGGGCGGTTCGACAGTGGAACACACTCCCTCGGAGAGTAGTGGAGTCTCCTTCCTTTGAGGTCTTTAAGCAGAGGCTGGATGGCCATCTGTCGGGGATGCTTTGATTGGGAGTTCCTGCATAGCAGGCGGTTGGACTGGATGGCCCTTGTGGTCTCTTCCAACTCTATGATTCTATGATTCGACGATTCTATGATTCTATGCCTGCTCTGGATGTATATTGAGAAAGGTACAAGGTGAAGCTTAGTAATAAAAAAGGATTCTAGCTTTCTGTATACAGGGAGGTTGTTTCTTTAGCATGGTGAATGATTAAGAGATAAGAAGAGATAACCACTTAGAGAATGCTTAGCACTATAAAGTGGTATAGAAATGTTATTGCTATTGCTATTTCCATACTGAAGTACCTAAGTCAATGAAAATCAGTGTCACATATTTGCTGCAATCCTGCATGGCTCTCATAGTGTTAGTAGTTCCACATGCAGATCTAAGCTACACTGAACCATTTACTACCCCCATACCTACCATAGAGGTGCAGAAGGGCCCCAACATGGCCATTCTGTTCATGAGGAGAGTGGTGGAGGGAATCAGAGAAGGATCTGGCTATGTCTCCATGATGAAGCAATTCCATAATCCATTGAGGTTTCTCCAGAGCCCTCCAGAGATCGCAGTGGCTGATATAATCATTTCATGTCTGGCTATGGGGCCAGATGCCTCTGCAATCTCTGCTACTCTCCACCAGGCACAGAATGGCCTTAGGAGGCAGCCTTCAGCAGCTGTACAGTAGGTTGGAGGGTGGGTTTTCGTTGCTGCACCACACATGGTGACAGCAGATATAGAATTAACTTAACCTGTGTATGCCATTAATAGGATGAAAGTCTAGTGTTATGTATGATATTTACTTACCTTTCTGTTGGTATTGCTCCTCCTCCTCCTCCTCCTTCCTTTGTGCTCTGATTTCGTCTTGCTCTCTCATCTTTAGAGCTGATTTTGAGCTCATTATCCAGGCTTGATATGCAAGCTGCATAGAGGTCAGACTGTTATTCAACAATAGTATTAATTTTTTTGAGTTAATTTCTGACTGGTCTCTACTTTTCAGTAGAAATCTATGGCTTTGGAAAAGAATCAAAACACAAAACAAATATGCAAGTACTGATCAGTGGACAGTTGACTCCCTGTTCAGGCTTGGCACCACCCTTTGTCAAAAACTGATTCCAGGGTAGCTCACAATAACAAAAGATTTTAATTTTAAAAATTACAGCCCAATTAGCACCAAAAATACACAGATAATACTCTGTAGTGGGTGGGGTGAATGTGATCTGGGAGTGGAGGAACTGTCTATAGTTCCATTGCCATGGACAGTTCACCATCTTGTGGGGTTTAGACTTACTCAGAACTCCTGCAGGGGTGGAGGACCTCTTAAAATGGTCTGCTCCAGTAGACTTATGGATTCCTGATGGCTCTTGGGAAGTTTCCCACTGCCTTGACAGGTGATACTGTTGACAGTGGATCTAATGACAATGGATAAATTTCAATTTGTACAGTCTGAGAATGTGGATACAATTCTTTGAGATATGAGAGACACCGCATTAGTGTTAGATCCTTGTCATTCCTGGCTTATTAAAAAAGCATGGGAGGGCTGGCAGAGTGAGTAGAGGGAATAGTTAATGCCTCATTATAACAAGGCAAAGTTCCAGTTTGCCTGAAAGAGGCCTTTAAAAAACCATTACTTCAATGACTTTCTTGGATACCACCATTCTGGATAATCACTGGTTAGTCTCTAACATTCCATTTTTAGGCAAGGTCTTGGAGCATTTGTGGGGCCTCCAAGCTCCAGGGGTTTCTGCATGAGATGAATTTTCCAGATCCATTTCAGCCTGGTTTCTGGCCTGTTTGCCTTGGTGGATGACCTATGCCAGGAACTAGACAGGATGTGTGAGCCCCTGATGGTTCTGCAGGACCTCTCAACAGCTTTCAATACCCAACATTTCTCAGACTGGTACCCTTAGGAGATTTGGGACTAGAACCTCCATCAGCTTCTGCCAACAGAGTCTATGGTCAGGGATGATGGGAGCTGTAGTCCAAAACACCTGCAGGGCATCATATTGGGAGAAGTTGCTATACACAATGCAGCTTGTGTATAAGCAGACTTGCAGAGGATTACACTGCTAAAAAGCCTTGGTGAATAATAAGTTTTTTGCCTGTTTCCTAAAATATATCATGCACCCAGTCCACACCCCACTGCTGTGCCTCCTCTCAGCATGTTTTGGTTAAATAATCCTCTTTCCCAATGCAGCTGTTTTGCTCCACAAGAACAAGTGCTGCACCTGGAATGCTGTTTTCTTTTTCAGGGTTTCTTCTTCATTCTTTTCAGCAACCCCTTCTTCCTCTTCTTCCTCACTATCTGTCTCAAAAAGGCAATAGCTTCCACCTCGAACCACTGAAATCATTGTTGAAAGTAGACACAACTGAGAACACAAAAGACTTTTATTGAACTTTGTCATACCACACATGCAAAATATGTATTCTCTGCTATACCATTTCATAAGAAATTACTCCCCCACCTGATTTCACATCTGCAGTCACTAAGAAGACTATTGCATTAGAATATAAAGCAGTTTACTTGAAATTAGAAGGAGGTGGTATCCTGTTCTTATCAGATGCATTAAGCTGCTGAATTCGCTGCCTGGGTGCAGCCTGGCTCCATTGCATCTCAAAAGGGTGCTCCATGTGCCTCTGTTTGAAGTTGGGAGTTTTCTGGCATGAAAAAATGGCCACCGGAGCACCACTCTAAGCGGCAAAGGAGCTGGGCTGCACCCAGTCGGTGTTTTCAGCGGCTCAATGCATCTGATAATATCAGGATACTGTTTGCTTCTAATTTTAAGCCAGTTCAGATAAGCCGCTTTATATCCTAATGCAATAATCTTCTAACAGAATCACTATTCCACCAAAAGGATGGGGAAAATCCATACTTCCACCATTTAAACCATTATACGTCAACAGCACTAAAATCATTTGCATTTTAAAATCATATGCTGCCCAGCTAATTAGGGGTATATGTTTGATAAATCAAAAAGGTGTAATCAATTGATCTAAGTAATTCATTATTTCTGCAATCCTTGCAATAATTAAACAACTATAAAGTATCACATAATAAATGAAACAGTATAGGAGAAAGACAAGGACAAGAAGACTCCGGTCTAAGGGGGAAGTATGCCAAACCAAGGGAGCCAGCAGTTCTAAAGGCATTGTAAATACAGGAAATGTACTTGATGTGTGAGTCACCCATGGCTGCCACCATGTCTTCTTGTCTTCATTTTCTTTCTTGCTACCATCATCTTCTACAAAAGGTACCAGAAAAAATTATTCAATAAAACAATGGGTAAGGAGTAGACAATGAACTGGCTATGAATGATTTAAGAAGAGAAGCCAACATTAGAGATCTGTTTACAGTCTTTCTGAAGAAAGATCAGAATGGAAATCATTTTTGTAGCTAATAGATACGAACAATTTCCCACTGGCCAGAACTTTATGAATTTAGTCTAATCTATTCCAGGCATATGCAAAATATAAATAGTTTTTTGTGGGTTTTTTGGGCTGTGTGGCCATGTTCTAGAAGAGTTTCTTTCTGACGTTTTGCCAGCATCTGTGGCTGGCATCTTCAGAGAATACTGGAATGGAAGAGAGGGGGTCTATATATATTGTGAGACCCTGGGTAGGGAGGAGTGATTCCCATGTAAACTGTGTATTGTTCTGTGTTGAATAGGTATTGTTCTGTTGTTAATGGCATGGCTTCAGGGTGGGAGGATATGCAAACAAGGATATTGTCTGCTATTGTCTTCTGGGAAAGCCCCTGACCCTGGTTGGTGGGTTCACACAGGCAGTTGCTCATGCTATTTGTACAGATACATTTGTGAGGAATTTGTAACCCAAAGTCTTGCTGTGTGTGAACGTCCACATTCCATACTAATTGCTTCATAATTTTCCAAGAAATGAGGCTGATTTCACTGTACATACCATTTTAAAATAATATGGCTTTTTACCTGGATTTTTCTCTCTCTCAGACTTTTGCACAGTTTCTCTTTCTGGCACCCTTTTCTCTAAGTAGTTAACTTTTTCCTGCTTTGGTTTCATCAGGTCCATTCTACAGAATCAGAGCAGAAGAACAGATGCTATCTTTCATCAAAAGAAGCTTTCATGCATTTCTAAACCATCATTACAGTCTCTTCATAAATTAGATTTATTCACACATTCCCAAAACTAGTATTCATGTGGGCTTACAAACATTATAAGAAGTACAGATAAAACTATACAGAAAACATAAATAACATTTTATTACTAACGTGATTAAACTATCTGTAAAATTAAAATCATTTCAAACAATTCAGTTAAAAAACAAAAAGTAAAACTTAGTAGAATGGCATAGTGTTAAAGACACTACAATTACATCTAAAAACCTGTTTGAACAGAAAACTTCTCAGCAGCAAAATGAAGTACAACAGGGAGGAATTTTCCAAGCCTGTGAGCAGCCACTACTAAAGCCCTTTCCTATTTTTCCCACCAGACATGCCTTTTAAGGCGGAAGGGAATAAGAGAAAGGCCTCCTCTGAAGATCTCAAAGAGGAGTAAGCTGATATAGGAAAATATAGAGCGTGTCTACACAGGCCAAATGAATTGGTTTCCCCCTGTCCTCATGGCAACCTATCCACATGACACTGAGCCAAATCCCCAATTCATGTCCGGACTGTCTTCACGAAGGAAGGTCAGTACTGCATTGAATCCACCTTTTCACTTTTACACTCCAGTGTAAAGAAACTCACCTTTTGCTCTAGATTTTGCCAGAAAATCTGGAGCACTCTGTAGCAATGGCCAGTGACTGTTTACACATGTGTCCCACTGTGTTGCCTGGTGCAAATGCCACTGGCACAAGTCATCCCCTCTGAGTTCACAATGAGATGTCCAGCCATGTGATTGACTCTGGGCACCTTCTTTCTGATCTTAAAGGGAGTGACTCGTTCTAACAGTGGCAATGCCGAGCAACATGGGGGACATGTGTGTAAATAACTGTCCAGTGTCTCTACGGAGTGTGGAGGTAACAGGGGGAATCTGACTCAACTCCAGGGCCAGAATACTCTGAGAGCAGCTTGGAGTATTTTGGATGGCCTAAAACCATAGCCTAAATCCAAGCTGTATAGGCTTTTATAAGTCATAAACTGTGAATTGTACATGGAAACAAACTGGTGGCTAGCATAGCTGTTGTAGCAAGGGCGTTGTATGATATGGTGCCAGTGAGCGATTGTATCGCTATCAACAGTTAATAATATAATTGCCAAATTGTGCTGAAAATGAACCTACGTAGTATGATAATCTCCATAGTTGCCTAAAACTTGACATGGTAATTACAGAAATGTTTATTTTTCCTCTGAAACCTTCTTTGCAATATACATTCTCCATCACAGTTAATAACATTCCAATTTACCCTGTGAGGGAAGCGCACAGTCTTGGTTTGATTTTGGACTCTTCTTTGACTTTTGTTCTTCACATTAAGGGTGTAATAAAGTCATGGCATTTTTTGTTGTTGTTATCGTTCTTATAATAGTGCCAAAATCAGACCTTTTCTTTCTGCTTCCTGTGCTAAGACTTTAGTTCATCCTTTTATTATTTCCTACTTTGATTACTGTAATCTTCCTTTCACTGGTCTTCTATTAGATCATCTTATCATGCTAGTTTCCATTCAACATTCTGCTGCTAAGTTTTTTTATCACTTCATTGGTTGCCTGTTTCATCTAGGTTTGCACAAAAGCTTCTTGTCCAGAAATTGAATATTGGGGACTGGCTGGTAATTATCTAATACAGTGGAATTATTGTATCAAAGATGAACATTAGATAGTTCCTATTTCCAAATCAGAAAATCCATAGAGTCATAAAGCCTTATCACACAAGGCAAATTGGGCAAAATTGGGGGTTTAAACAGTGATTATACCATGCAGAACGTGATATCGCACTTAAGACTTTCACAAGACGTCGCTATTAAACAAACAACAAACAAACAATAAACAGACAATAAACAGCAACAAATCATTAATGGGGAAATCCCATTAATATATGTAAAAATCTTAAGTGCTATATTGGGTTTTGCATGGGATAGTTGCTGTTTAAACTCCTGATTTCCTCTTGATTTTCCCTGTGTGATAAAGTCCATAGAATCACAGAGTTAGAAGAGACCACAAGGGCCATCCAATCCAACCTTGGTGAGGACCAGTGGCGGCCTTGGTGAGGACTCTGAACTGGACGGTGAGCGCTCTAGCACACCCCCTCCTTCCCTGAAACACCTGGCTCCAGAGAAGCCTTATAGCCAGCCTGACAGCCTAAACACCGGCACCAGCGGCGGCCTTGGTGAGGACTCTGAACTGGGCGGTGAGCACTCTAGCCCACCCCCTCCTCCCCTGAAATACCTGGCTCCAGGGAAGCAGCGAACAGCGCAGGGAGAGCGAAGGCCGGGAGGTGGGCGTGCCTGTTTTGCCGCCCAGTGTCCATCTCCCCCGGCCCTAGACTCTGGATGGTGCCCTCTGCTCCTGGACAGTTTTGTATGATATTGTCAGGCTTAGCCGTTTTAGCCCCTGTGGCCTGGAGTTCTACTGCCCTTCCTGAGGCCGGGAATGCGGTAGGGGCAGCTATTGGAGTTGTGCAGGGGAACGGAAGGTGTGGTCATAACAGAGGGAACACATGTTACAAATGGCGGGATCGCTGTTTGGTAGCTATCCCGCCTTCAGTTCCCTCTGCTTCCCAGAATGGCCTGGAGAGCAGACCAACCATTCCACAGAACCTCACTTTGCCTCTTTGCAATGCCAGGTCGGTTAAAAATAAGACTCATATCATCCAGGATCTTCTCCTGGATGAGGATGCCGACCTGGCTTGCTTTACAGAGACCTGGCTGGGGGAGGATAGCGCAGACACCTGGGTGCAGGCCCTCCCAGCTGGGACTCAGTAAGTGAGCAGGTGAGGGGAAGTGGGTGGGGGGTGGGGGTGGAGTGGCTCTGGTTCATAAGAACACCTTGATCTTGACCAGGATACCTGTCCGGAACACAGCCCACTTCGAGTGTATGTACCTTAGCCTGAAGACCAGGGATAGTTTGGGGATTCTGCTAGTCTACCGACCACCCTGTTGTCTAGCAGACTCGCTGACCGAGCTGACACAGCTGGTCTCTGAGCTGCTGTTGGAGACTCCCAGACTTTTAGTTTTGGGGGACTTCAACATCCCGCTCGAGACCAGCCTAACAGGCGCAGCTCGGGAGTTCATGGAGACCATAACTAACATGGGCCTATCCCAATTGGTCAACGGGCCCACACATTGTGTAGGACATACACTCGATGCGGTCTTCAGTACGGAACAGGAATATCTGTGGGCAGAGGTGATAAATACCTCTGCATTGTCATGGACGGTTCATTTCCTGGTCAAGATGGAACTTAGAGACAATATCTGCTTCGCTGGGGGGGGGGGTGGACCCATTCAGATGTTCTGCCCTCGAAGGCTAATGGAGCCTCTGGGATTTCAGAAAGCCTTAGAGGGTTTAATGGTTGGGAATGCCGGTGATCCTCTCGAAGCCCTGGTTGATACGTGGAACACCGATCTTACCAGGGCTGTCAACACGATCGCTCCCAAGTGCCCTTGCCAATCCGCTTCAAACCGCAGGCCTTGGTATACGCCAGAGCTTAGGAGGATGAAGCGGGTTGGACAACGGCTAGAGCGCAGATGGCGGAAGACTCGACTCTTATCTGACAGAACTCGCCATAGGAATTTTCTTTGTTCCTATTGGGAGGCAATACGTGCAGCGAAGAGAGCTTTCTCCTCTGCACGTATTGCGTCTGCAGAGTCCCGTCCAGTGGAGCTATTTAGGGTGGTGAGGGAGATGACGCAGGTGCCCCCTGCACCAAACCCCTTACTTAACCCTGCGACAGCCTGCTGTGACGCGTTTAACAATTACTTTGCAGATAAAATCTCTCAGATAAGAGCCGACTTAGATGCCACTGGTGAAACAGTCTATAGGCGAAGCGTCCAGTGACTCTGTCAATGTAGTTATACTGGATCAACTCCAATCTGTGAGTACCGAGGACGTGGACAAACTGCTTGGTAAGGTGAGGAAGACAACCTGCCCTCTCGACCCTTGCCCATCATGGCTGGCCGTCCAGGGGGGGATGCATTGATGAGATTCCTTACGGATATCATCAATGTATCCTTCAGGGAAGGATATGTTCCATCCTGTCTGAAGGAAGCAGCTGTTAGGCCGCTTCTGAAAACTTCCCTAGACCCCCTGGATATGAGAAACTATAGGCCTGTGTCATTGCTGCCATTTTTGAGCAAGGTGATCGAGAGGGCGGTTGCTCTTCAGCTCCAAGCTGTTTTGGATGAAACCGATTATGTAGACCCATTTCAAACCGGTTTCAGGACAGGCTTTGGGGTTGAGACTGCCATGGTTGCCTTGACCGACGATCTGCGTCTGAGCGTCAACAGGGGTAGTGTGACCCTGTTGGTGCTCTTAGACCTCTCAGCGGCTTTCGATACAATAGATCATGGCATCCTCTTGGACCGCCTGAAAGGGTTAGGTATCGGGGGCACTGCTCTGCAGTGGTTCCGGTCCTTTCACTCGGGTAGGTCCCAGAGGTGCTGCTTAGGGACTGTAGCTCCAGTAAGAGGGACCTCACTTGTGGGGTCCCTCAGGGGGCTATTTTGTCCCCGATGTTATTTAACATCTATATGAAGCCAATGGCTGAGATCATACGGAGTTATGGTGCTGCGTGTTATCAGTACGCTGATGACACCCAAATCTATTTCTCCGTGTCTCGTTCATCGGCCTCGAATTCCAATGGCATCTCCTTTCTCAATGAATGTCTTCAGGCGGTAATGGGCTGGATGAGGAAAAACAGATTGAAACTGAATCCAGACAAGACGGGGGTGCTCATGGAAGCGGCCCCGAAACCAAGAATTGGGTTGCAACCTCCAGTCCTGGAGGGGGTCACACTCTCCTCCAGTGACTGTGTTCGCAGTCTGGGGGTGCTCCTTGACTCGTCGCTCCTGATGACAAATCAGGTAAATTCGACAGTCAGGAGTCTGGAAGTAAGGGATCTCGAGACTGTTGTGCATGCACTGGTAACCTCACGCCTCAACTTCTGTAATGCACTCTTCATGGGGCTACCCTCGTGCTTGGTTTGGAAGCTTCAGCTGGTTCAAAACAAGGCAGCCAGGCTCATTTCTGGAACATCAAGGAGGGACCACATCACTCCAGTTTTGAGGTCCCTCCACTGGCTGCCTATCAGCTTCCAGGGCCAGTACAAAGTGTTCGTTATCACATTTAAAGCCCTAAATGGCTTGGGTCCAAGCTATCTCAGGGACCCCCTCCTTCCATACAATCCTCCCTGCGCTCTCCAGTCCTCTGGGAGGAATTTGCTGCAGCCTCAAAAATCAAGGCTTGTAGCGACCTCCCAGAGGGCTTTTTCTGTTGTCGCCCCCAAACTCTGGAACGGCCTACCAGACGAGATCCGTCAGTTGACATCACTAGACAGCTTTAAAAAAGCTGTCAAGACGGATCTCTTCCGGCAGGCCTTTCCGGATTCATTATCCCAGCCTAGGGCTCGTTGACTCTTGCATTCCTCTCGTGGCCCCATCATCTGTTGATGGATGAGGAACGCAGTAGAGGCTGATCAGGGCATTGTAACTTGTTTGTAATATGTTTTATATCGTTTATGTTTTAAATTTTATGTTTATTGTTATCTTAACTATGTGTTATTTAATACTGTTTTAAGGGGGGGTCGGTTTGGGGATATGTTATATGGGTTTTATTGTAAGCCGCTTAGATTGTTTGTCAATAAGTAGGATATAAATAAATTTTATTATTATTATTTTTATTATAACCTCCTCCCTTGCAGGAAGACACCATCAAAGCACTCCTGACAGATGGTCATCCAGGCTCTGTTTAAAAACCTCCAAGCAAGGAGACTACCACACTCTGAGGCAGCATATTCCACTGTCAAACAGTTGTTACTGTCAGGAAGTTCTTCCTAATGTTTATGTGGAATCTCTTTTCCTGTAGTTATTAATCTATCGTCCTGTGTCCTAGTGTCTGGAGTAGCAGAAAACAAGCTTGTTCCATCCTCAATATGACATCCCTTCAAATATTTAAACATGTCTATCATGTCACCCCTTAACCTTCTCTTCTCCAGGCTAAACATACCAGCTCCCTAAGCTACTCATCACAGAACATGGTTTTGAGACCTTTCACCGTTTGCCCTCCTTTGAACATTCTTCAGCTTGTCCACATCCTTCTTGAATTGTGGTGCCCAGAACTGGATACAGTATTCCAGATGAGGTCTGACCAAAGCTGAATAGAGTGGCACTATTATGGTACTTCCCTTTGTCTAAAAAGACAGGATTACCTGTCACCCAGTGCTATGTACATTCACCCCAATGTTTATTCTGTTTAGTGCAATAGGAAATGTATTGCAAACAGTTTTCTTACTAGCTACTCCTGAGTAAATTCCTTTACAGTTCTGTGAATAAATAAAAGAACTTACTGCCTCTTCATGCTTTCCATTGACTTTCTTTCTTCTTCCATCCTGAGAGCCACCATTTTCTTTAGTTTTACTTCAAACAGCTCTGCTCCTCTGTGAGGGCAAGACAGATGTGGGGATTCATTAAAAGGTTCTGTCTTAATGGTACTGACAAAGCATTCATCTAGTCCAGTACAATGTTTCCATCACTGGCTAGCAATGCCAGAAGCTAAGAGCCCACTGTTGTCAATTGCCTTGTACTCAAATAAATACTCCCTTGTACATGGAAGACCCATTCAGTTAGTTAGGTTCTGTCACATTGCATTTTGCCATTACACAATGTTGCAATGTAAGGAACTTCTTTTCAAGATACCTTTTCCCCATTCCCCAGGGTCATGTTTTCTATTCTAGTCCCCTCATTCCCACCATAATCAATAGCATTTTTTGGCCACTAAGTTCATAGCCACTACATCTTCTCTACTGCCATCTCATTTGCTGCATTGGTCCCAGTAACATACCCCTCAGGTATTTAGCTTCAAAACAAGATGTGCACTTTATGTCACTTTGTTTAAAGGCAAATTCCTGAAAGGGCTGACAACTCTACTCTGCTGCCAATATTAAGTGGCACTATAGCAAATCTGGTGACACTTTGCTGAGATTATAAAGTGCATAAAGTACAAAGTGTATGAAAAAGGTACAAGTGTGGCCCCTGTAGAATTCAGGAAGGGCAAAGAAACCACCACTTTCAGAAGCCACATATCATGGTCATACACAAGCATATTTCCATCCAAATAGACGATGCAAATCAAGTCATTTTGGTAAATATATATTAGCTAATTATTCAAGACATGCAGTTATTAGCAGCCTTTGCATACTAATTTTCCAGACTAACAAGGCTATATCTTTGAATTCCTGCTCTGTGTCATGCAGTAAATGTCTCGGGCCAACACTTGTAGTATCAGAACTATTCTGCAGTGACAAGGTCCACTCTACTCCAGTGACATGTAAATGAAAAGTAATTACCTCATTTGCATGATCCACATGATTGCTTCACACAGAGGTTATGTCATTTCAGTAGACTAGGATCTAGCCACAAGGAAATAGCAGCAAATAACTTGCATGATTAATTTACTGAGAATGGGAAATCTAAATCACAGTTGTGGTCTTCACAGTGGTGCATCAGCAGCCAGCCTGATTCCACCCAGGCTGCATATTTTCCTACTATATTCTCTCAGCTAGCTGGGGTTTACAAAATTAGTCTGTGGTAGTGTTCTGACTCCTACCTGAAGGAACCAGTGAAATCCTTTCTGAAGTAATCAGCTGAATTCATGACATGTACCTGGAGGCTAAGATCTCAACAGCCCTGAGATCTGCTACAACATAGAGGTAATAGTAGCTTGTAAAAATTCGACGCTGGACCAGCAGGAAAGTAAAACATATTGCATCCCAGGTGATCCCTGCTTCGTTCTCAGGCAGTTCACATACCTCATCATCAGGTGGATCTATGCAGCAGGAAAACAAGAACACATATGTTTCAAGTGGTTAATGTATAAGCAGTTGATCTTCCTACTGTAAAATTTTCTTACTAGTATAATGCCATTAATGTTAATTAGGAGGCCATGAATAACATTTGTTTCTATAGACATGACACATTTGGGTCAATACCTGGGGCAGTGGGTAACAAAATGAATGGGCATTTTATAGATAGATAGATAGATAGATAGATAGATAGATAGATAGATAGATAGATAATTAGATAGATGTTCTTTGGGAATTGATAGGGAAAATGACATACAAGGAATCTGGAACAAAGATAATCTCTTGTGCTGCAAGATAGGAGCAACATAAAAGTCATCATTTATAGGAAATGTTTGGAACCATAGCTACACACAAGAATGATTATGTAACTATAAGTTTTCTGATGTGATCCTGAGAGCTTTTCTTTCTGGGTACAATAAAGTAATCTCCTGGATGTGTATACTCAGAAAAGAAAAAGCACAATAGCTGAACTGACAAGTTTGTTTTCAGGAAGGGAGAAGGGAGAAGCTATCCTTCCCAACCCAAATTCCTTTCAACACATTCTTGTTCTGTTTTTACAGATGTCCATCTGTAGATCCACAGGCAGGAAGCCTCCAACTATTTGCTTAAAATGGAGATCTGCAGTGAAGGGCTGCAGCAGATTTATTAGAGTTTCGATATTACATTTTTCAGTACAGTTCCCAGAATTGCCCAGACACCACAGCCAACTATTTAAAATGGAGAGCATGCTAGCTGGGGGGATTCTTGTGGGGCCCCCCAAAAGTAACTCTCCAAGCTCTGTATAAGAAATTACCTAATGCAGGCTAGAACTTTTTTTTTTAATATCACATTCTTCGACAAGTAGCAGCTCTTTAGCATCTGAGGCAAATATCTTTTCCAGCACATTCTTGTTGTTGTTGTGTGTTTCCAAGTCATTTCCAACTTATGGTGGCCCTAAGGTAAACTTATCAGGGTTTTTCCTTGGTAAGATTTGTTCAGAGGGGATTTTCCATTGCTTTTCTCTGGAGCTGAGAGAGTGTGATTTGCACAAGGTCACCCAGTATGTTTCCACAGCTGAGCAGGGATTTGAACCCTGGTCTCCAGAGCTGTACTCCAGTGCTCAAACCCCACACCATACTGGCTGCCAGTATATTCTACCTAATTCTTTTTTACTGGTGGTATAGAGAAAGGGATCATACTTCAGAACATCTGGATACAAACATGTACTTGTAACAATGAAGCATGATCCCTCTTTGGACTTGGCTGGGGAAGACTCTGTTTGAGCACAGAGCTAGAGCACACCCCTTCACATCCCTGCTGATCTTAGTTGCTTGCTCATTAATCAATCCTCTAACAACAGGGAGAGAACTATGCAGGACCTATGTACCATACATGTGCTAAAGATGAGGAGACCCTTTGGAAAAAGAAGTGGTAACCTACCGTATTTTTCGGCATATAAGACGCTCCGGCATATAAGACGCACCCAATTTTAAAGGAGAAAAATCTAGGAAAAAAAGATTCTTAATAAAATACAGTCAGAGGATGCCTCCGACCCAGGCATCCGCCCAAGGAAAGCAACCAGGAGGACGCCTCAGACCCTAGGATCCCTGCAGGGAAAGCAACCAGGCTTTCCTTGGAGGGACCCTGGGTTCTGAGGCGTCCTCCGACCCACGGAGGACGCCTCAGACCCTAGGATCTCTGCAAGGAAAGCAACCAGGCTTTCCTTGGAGGGACCCTGGGTTCTGAGGCGTCCTCCGACCCACGGAGGATGCCTCAGACCCTAGGATCCCTCCAGGGAAAGCAACCAGGCTTTCCTTGGAGGGACCCTGGGGTCTGAGGCGTCCTCCGGCCCACGGAGGACGACTCAGACCCTAGGATCCCTGGAAGGAAAGCAGCCAGGGTTTCCTTGGAGGGACCCTGGGGTCTGAGGCGTCCTCCGACCCACGGAGGATGCCTCAGACCCTAGGATCCCTCCAGGGAAAGCAACTAGGCCTTCCTTGGAGGGACCCTGGGGTCTGAGGCGTCCTCCGGCCCACGGAGGGCGACTCAGACCCTAGGATCCCTGCAAGGAAAGCAGCCAGGCTTTCCTTGAAGGGACCCTGGGGTCTGAGGCGTCCTCCGGCCCACGGAGGACGCCTCAGACCCTAGGATCCCTGCAAGGAAAGCAGCCAGGCTTTCCTTGGAGGGACCCTGGGGTCTGAGGCGTCCTCCGGCCCACGGAGGACGCCTCAGACCCTAGGATCCCTCCAGGGAAAGCCTGGTTGCTTTCCTTGGGTGGATGCCTGGGTCGGAGGCGTCCTCCGACCCAAGCATCCGCCCAAGGAAAGCAACATTGCTTTCCTTGGGGCAATGCTGGGGTTGGAGGCGCCCACCGACCCCAGGATCGCCCCAAGGAAGCTTTCCATGGGGCGATGCTGGAGTCAGAGGCGTCGTCCGACTCCAGCATTGCCCCATGGAAAGCAACCTTTTTTTCCTTGGGGTGATCCTGGGGTCGGAGGAGTGCTCCGACCCCAGGATCGCCCCAAGGAAGCTTTCCATGGGGCGATGCTGGAGTCAGAGGCGTCGTCCGACTCCAGCATTGCCCCATGGAAAGCAACCTTTTTTTCCTTGGGTGATCCTGGGGTCGGAGGAGTGCTCCGACCCCAGGATCGCCCCAAGGAAGCTTTCCATGGGGCGATGCTGGAGTCAGAGGCGTCGTCCGACCCCAGCATTGCCCCATGGAAAGCAACCTTTTTTTCCTTGGGGTGATCCTGGGGTCGGAGGAGTGCTCCGACCCCAGGATCGCCCCAAGGAAGTCCCCCTGCGTCCTCGGTGGTTCAATGGGCTGCTCAGCCTCCGATCCCAGGAGCAGCCCATTGAACCACCGAGGACGGGAGCTACATTCGGTCTATTAGGCGCACCAACTTCCCCACCGTCATTTTGGGGAAGAAAAAGTGCGTGTAATATGCCGAAAAATACGGTAAATCCAGCACTGTGATTGTCTACAGAGATATCCAAGCCCAGACTGTAAGAAGCCCTGAACCCTAATACTGCAAGTTTCAGTTTCTCCCACATTTATCTCAAATTCCTTCTACCCTAAATATAATGAAATTCGTGAATTTTGTGAAATGGTTATAGAAAAAGAAATGAATCAAAATTCTCAGCCATTGTTACACATAGCTCTACAACACTTCTGCTGCCATTGCACCATAAAAGAGGTTATCATGTCATAGACCTCCACACAATGGACACTTCTTGGCCATCTGAAGAACATTATACTAGTAAAATAATAACAGGTGGCTTTATAGTTCTAGTAAAACAGTGTGTTTGACATCATAAAACAGGGAGAAAGTATTTGTGGTTGTAAATAAAATGTTGTGTATACTATCACAAAAGCCTTCCCTATCAACATTATTTCCTACTTACCTATATCATATCCTGGTACTGTGCAGAACATACCAAATGTCTGAAGCAACCAGCAGTGGTTTCTTTGTAATCTATTAAGGTAAGCACAAGCTCCAATCTGTAGGCAAAAGAAGGAAGAAAAAGGAATAGTTTAGTAGGACCTAATGCTTCCCTTTTAAACTCCAAACCACTCCTTTCAAACCAGTACATCAATGATGGACAACCACAGTGAGTCTGAGGGCCATTTCCCACCATCCTCAGAACCACTATGGGCCACACTAGTCATTTTTGACAAAACCAAAAGTGACCAAAAGATCACTTAGAGTTTATAAAAAAAAATTAAACTTTTAAAGGGTCAGGGGAAGCTTATTTTAGCAGAAAATCATGCCTCCTTGAGGCTTCTGGATATGCGGTTTTCTGTGTTGTGGAGTGCCACGGAACTTCTGGTTATGGCATGCAGTACAGTGAGATAGCAAAAGATCTCAGATGAAATAGAGATTTATTCTTGCACAGTATTCCCATTATTCTATATACTCATGTATATGTCTAGAAATTTTAGTCAAAAAAACAACCCAAAATACCTGGGTCAATCCACAAATCAATGTTCTTTTTGTACCTTACCATATCAAAAAAAAGAGGAACCACCCCTTTGTCCGAGTAGAGTAGCGAAAGGCAAGAGGTTAGTCCATGCTGGGAGCACCTAAAAGAAGCACTAACCCCCTCTATTCTCTCAGCTATGACACTGCTTCTGGCCTTTTTGAATGTCTAAGTGAGAAAATGGTGATGGCTGTTTGGTGCTTCTCCTCAAAGGAGAACCAGAAGAGTAGTGGAGGTCAGTGCTCCTTTTAGGATTAAGCTCTCGCCTTTTACCACTCAACTCAGAGACATGGATGGTTCCCTTTTAGATAAGAGTTAATATTGTACCTTAACTCTTGCCTTTATATCCTTTTTGATATGTATGCATTTTCTTAGCCCTGATTACCTGATTACCACACCTGATTACCTCCGTCACACATCGCACATTTATCATACTTCCCGCTTCATCCATCAAGCCTTTAGGGTGAGCACGACAGTTATGCCTGCCACAATTTTGTATATTCTTTGGCATTGTTTTCCTTTGCTTTGTCCTTTACATCCTTTGCTACCTGTCACTATGTTTTACCCTCACCTTATCTATAGGTTATATCAAAATTCATAATTTTGGCCCCCAAATCTGCCCCCGATTTATACATCAATTTATAGACAAGTATGTATGGTTAGTCTGAAAATGTATGATCTGAATGAGTGCTACAAACAACAGCTTAATAGACCAAATTCTACTTTTGGAGTTCTGTAATTTGTGTGTCTACAATTCTGCTGCATGTACCTACTGCTTCATTTACCTATAATCAAGCAGCATACACATAAGAAACAATTCCAGCACTTTTAAGAGCAGGGGTAGGCAACCTAAGTCCCGGGGGCCGGATGTGGCCCCCGAGGCCTTTGGGGCGGCCCCAGGCCAGTCCTGCCGCTGCCGCCGCCCCGCCACCACTGCCACCCATGATGATATTGATTATTGTTGTTATTACTTGTTCTTGGGGTTTTCTTGGCAAAATCTCCACAGGGGTTTTGCCGTGGCTTTTCTGGGGCTGAGAGAGTGTGCATGCATATTTTTTAAATTATTTATGTATTTATTTATTTATTTTATGTTTGGTGCTTCGGCCCTCCAACCCGGCCCCTGGCTCAAAAAGGTTGCCTACCCCTGTTTAAGAGTATGTCAGCAGCTAGAGAAAAGGGTGAGTTATATACATATAGTCCCAGAGGATAAATCATATAACATAATAATAAAAAAGTCTTTATGTTTGAAGGAGCCTAATACCCTAAAGGCACCAGATCCTGTCTGATCTTGGAAGCTTAGCAAGGTCATCTCTGGTTAGTACTTGAATGGGAGGCTACCTACAAATACCAGGTGCTGTCAGCTATATTTCAGAACTGGCAAAATCTTCTTTGAGTTTTCCTTGCTTTGAGAAAACCCTATTAAATTCATGGGTTCACCATACATCAGCAGGCAACTGGAAGGAGAGTGCAACATGCATACACATAACTCTGAAAGATTTCTTTCTAGAAAAATTGTATAACCTCAATCCTAGCACCCCAGAATCATATATATTGCCCCAACATTTCCTCTACATTGCTCCCCACTATACAACTACTGTTCTAATAAGCACGTTCTTTGGTTATGCAAATGGAGTAACATCTTCCAGATGTCTGGAACTTGAAGGTGGAAGACAAACACTTGAATTTTGGTGGTAGGTGGCCATTCCAAGGCACTGGAATATTGTCCATTCCTCCTTATATGACCAGACTCAAACCACAAATAATTTCTTTCAGATTGGAAATGTGTGTCCCAGTTTCACTAGCTAAGAAAAAAATTGTGTAATTTGAAAAAAATAAATAGAGCAAGACAAAAGAAAGTGAATACATTTCATAAATGCCTAGCAAAAAGCAATTTTGGGGAATGGGAATGGCTGTGGAGATAGCTCTTAAGGTTAGTACTACACACCAGATAGTCTACTTGCTGTCTGATATTCAGTGTCTAAATTAGGGGTAGGCAACCTTTTTGAGCCAGGGGCCGGGTTGCTGTCCCTCAGACGATTGGGGGGCTGAAGCACCAAAAACAAACAAACAAACAAACAAATAAATAAATATTTAAAAATTTAAAAAAATTAAAAATTAAAAAAAATGCATGCACACTCTCTCAGCCCCAGAAAAGCCATGGCAAACCCCCTGTGGAGATTTTGCCAAGAAAACCCCAAGAACAAGTAATAACAACAATAATCAATATCATCATGGCGGGCAGCGGGGGCGGCGGACGCAGTAGGACCAGCCTAGGGCCGGTCCAAAGGCCTCGGGGGGGCCACATCCGACCCCCAGACCTTAGGTTGCCTACCCCTGCTCTAAATCTTGGAATAAAAGAGATACTCCAATCACACCAGCCTGTTATCTCACAGCAATTGTGTTGTTTAAGCAAATGGAAACATATCAGTATGGAAGCAATTACTATCACACCTTCTCTGCAATAGCATTATGGTGCCACTTTGGTGGTGCATCTTCCCACAGTCAGTCTTCCACACTGCCTCACTGATCCCACCTTCCTCCCCATGCCAGCCCTATGGAGCAAATGTGTGTTGTTTATTTATTTATTCTACCATTTTGACATTTCTTGCTGTAGCCATTTTGCTCTTCCAATTCAAATCACATACATACTCAATGCAGCTCATACTCTGCTCACCTCATTCATATGTTTGTGTAGGGCATCTGTCCATTCATTGGTTCACACTGCTTTCACTCCATTTTCTAGTTTGTTTTTGTTGCTGCAATTGCATAATTGCAGCATGCTGGTGACCCACTATGGCAGGGCAATTATGCAGTTAGGACAAAACAATTTTTAAAAAAATACCAAGGAAAAGAATAAAAGCAACATTGTTACTGTGCACCATGATGTCCTCTTTCTCCAAAACAATGTTGCTAATGGAATTTAAATTTTATTTCTTGGTCTTTAATATGCTTTGTCTCCCAGTACTCCCATGGTCAGAAGAAGGAGTGGCCTGACTGCATTGATATCCCTCCATACCATCTTACTCAGAACAACATGAACAACATCTTGACAAAATGTGGGCCTGTCACTAACATTGTCATCCCCCCTCCATTAGGCAAAACACCTTTGCCTGATGAAGAAGCCAGTAGAGCTTCAAAAGCTTGCAAATATGTATTTTGTGCATTTTGTTTTGCCCCATAAAGGTATCAATTACTGTTTTGTGGATTTGGGATGTTATTCTATATGTTTTATGGTTTGTATTGTCTAATGAATTTTGATGTTTTTAATGTTTAATGTTTTAACTTCATAAATTGTTCAAATGCTTTTTAAATAACTTATACCTATCGTTGTATCAAAGTTTTTGTATAGTTTTGAAACTATAGTTTTTAAATATATTGCTAGCTGTCTTCAGTCCCATTATTGGGAGAAAGCCAGGATATGAATCAAGAAAACAACAACAGCAGTCATAATAATAATACATACAGCAAGGATGTTCTTCATTGCTATGACCAAAGTTGTGTATGCAATCAGATAATCCCACAGTCTGAGTATGTTTTTGACAGGCTTCAGTTGAAGGCTTCCTCCAAAAAGCATGAAGTAGAAACAGGCCACAAGGTAGCCCACACAGAAGATGTTGATTCTTGTTGTCCCAGTAATAAAGATAAGACAAAGGACAAACCAGAAGTGATATCTGAACACAATCACTTTTGAGAAATCCAGGTAAGACCTGTACAGAAGGAAAGAATGGGAAGATAATTGGAAGGATAAACCAACAAAAGTTTACATGCAGCAACTGAGAAACTCAGTGAAATTGGAACTGGTTGCTACTCCTTGATCTGACAGGTTGACATCATATACTCCAAGAATACAAGTATTCTGTGTACTAGGAAGAGAAAGTATTTTCTGGTAGTCACTCCAGATATCTATTTCCCAGGGTATGGAATTCAAAGGTGGAGGAAGCTACCTTGCTATTTCAATGGGCAGATCTAGCCTTTTCAGTTATTTACTTGGCATATTAACATTTAACCTTTTGCTTGTGTTAACAGAAAATAGATATTTAGAAAGTTAAATTTCACTAGAGTAAATGTAGGAGCCAGCATGGTGTAATGGTTTGAGCATAGGACTAGGACTCTGAACATTAGGGTTGATTCCTTGCTCGGCCATGGAAACCTGCTGAGTGAACCTGGGCAAGTCACACACTCTCAGCCTCATAGGAAGGCAAAGGCAAACCTCTTCTAAACAAATCTTGCAAAGAAAACCCCATGACAGGTTCACCTTCAGGTCACCATAAGTCGGAAACAACTTAAAAACATACAACAACAACAAACTTTATCCATAAATTGAGCAAATTCTTCCAAAACAGGCGAGAAAAATTAACCAATTTTCAAATGTTTAATTATTCAATAAAATACTACTAGGGAGCATGAAGACACATAGCTGTAGGAAAATATTTGTACTTTAAAAAAATTAAGTAGTTATTAATTGCTTTCTTTCACTCTTGTTACAGCAATGAGATAAATATTAGGCTCCAAATAGAATGAGAGATAACATGTCCCAGCTAGCTGAATCATCTTGTCTTTAGGCCTTTGGTGACCTTTGTTTTGGGCAATTTGGCTTCCCTTGAGCCTCATGTTTGTGTTTTCCTAGGAAACACACGGAATACAGTTACCACTGGGATGGGGCCTCCACCACTTCTACTTTCTTTCAGGGGTGTATTGACATTCTTAGGAAAGTATCATCTGTTACTCAGTATGAGTTCAGTTAAGTTGCTGTCATTTGTAAGAATATGTTATATGGCACAGGTCCAGGTTATTTGAAGGGCCATATCTCACTATATGAGCCTGTTTGAGCTTTAAGATCTTCAAGACATGCTCTTCTTCTTTCCCCCCCACTACCTTTCTAGGCTTATTTAACAATCATTTATTTTTTAAATGATGCATATATGTACACACACACACTTACTTTACTCATGCTGTGTTGTGTGCCTTCATGTTTGTTTCTGACTTACTGTGACCCAAAGCTAACCCTTCACAGGGTTTTCTGGGGCTGAGAGGGTATGTCTTCAGAGTCCTAGCCTCTCACTCAAACCACTATGCCATGTTGTCTCTCTTTTAATCTGTACTGGTTTTAATAATTTGTAAGCTGCCTAGAACAAGAACCACCATGGTGTAGTGGTCTGAGCCTTGGACTATTATTTTGGATACCAAGCTTTGAATCCCTGCTTCACCTGGGAAGCCTATTGGGTGACCTTGGCTAAGTCACATTCTCTCAGCCTCAGAGGAAAGTAAAGACAAACCTACTCTGAACACATCTTGCCAAGAAGACTCCTTGATAGGTTCACCTTAGGAGCCCTGGTGGAGCAGTGGTTAAATGCTAGTACTGCAGCCACAATGTTATGAGTTTGATCCCAGGGCTCCATGGTTGACTCAACCTTCCATCCTTTAATATGGCAGTAAAATGTGTACCCACCTTGTTGGGGGCAATTGGCTTACAGATTGTAAACCACTTAGAGAGTGCTGAGTTCACTATGAAGCAGTACAGAAACATACAGTGCTATTGCTATTGTTTAGGGCCACCATACATTGGAAATGACTTGAAGGCACAAAACAACAAAACTGCTGCCCAAAGTCCCATTATTGAGAAAAAAGCAGGGTATAAATGAATAACAACAAGAAGGCAGCTACTCCTCCTTTCAGACACCTTTGGGATGGGGGAATGCCTCTGTCAGGCTAGAGAATGAAAGTGTCATGGTGAGCAATGCAGAACCAGTTGGATCAGAAGAGGAAAAAGCAGCTTGGTCCACTTCTCCCGGTATTACCCTGATTCTTCTGTCAGCCACTCACCCAATAATAGCAGAAGCTGTATAGTTAGTTACTAATAGACTTGCGTTTATCCCAGGGGTAGGCAACCTTTCCCCTTTAAGGGCCGAGGGACTTCAGCTCCCAGAATACCTGGAGCTATTGGCCAACATGGGACTATTGGCCAACATAGCTGAGGCTTCTGGGAGCTGAAGTCCCTCGGCCCTTAAAGGGAAAAGGTTGCCTCGCCCTGGTTTATCCTGTTCCCCACCTTTGGTTTATTACCTGCAATGGATAAAGTTTGGTACTGGACTGTACTCATTGAGGCCCACGGGATCTAGCTCTCGGCTGATTTCTACATTATCTCCAGCTTGCATCCTCACAACAGGATAATTCTCATCTTCAAACACCTGCCATTGCAGGGACGCAAATAGCAGAAGCAGAAAGTCATCTACCAGAAAAGAGAAGGCAGGGAAAGAGATCATTTACATGTATTTGTTGCGAGGGCAACAATTCATTTTTAAAATGTCCTTGGTTCAATAGCAAACTACCTATTTTTACTGCTGGATTGGCATCTCACAAACACTGATGTGTGTTTCTTCTTCTTCTAGGTTTTCTTCTTTGAACATGTTTAAATTATCACTTTCCCTTCCAATACTCTATATCCAATGCATAATATGTTTCGTTTCCCCCATTATTTCTATGTACACAGCTGTCTGTTTTGTAACTATACATTTTTTCCTAAGATACAAATGCTATGTACAGCATACTAAGCAAAAAACCTGCCAAGAGCATAAGCACCCTCCTGGGTTACCAGAGCAAAAATGGAGATGCCTGGTCATCAAGGATTATAGACAAAAATGGCAGCTTATTTGCTTATACCCAAGTACATAGGTTTAGTATCATCAGAAGAAACAAAGCCTCCATTTGATTCCCGTAGTCATGATAGTGCTATGGATTAAGTTAGTTTAAAATGCAAAGGTGTACAACCACATACTATTTTTATTTATTCATTTTGTAATTCAGAACTGGCAAACAGTTTTAGGGCATGTTTGTTTTGAAGTAATATACATGGCTGTCTAAAAGTGTGTGAGTGTTTGTATGTGTGTGTGTGTGTGTGTGTGTGTCTGTCTGTCTGTCTGTCTGTCTGTCTGTCTGTCTGTCTAAGGCCATTTTGTCCAGTGTCTAAAATTACCAAGCTGCACCAATGGATTATTATTATTATTATTATTATTATTATTATTTCTCTCCCCATGGATTGAGGCAGGGAACAACAAGGTATTGTCCGTGTTGACAGAGTATACCTACGTGGAATTCAGCAGCACACAAAGATACGATTATGCAATGATTTTGCTGCACGTCCAGTTTACAACTTGTCTCCCCTGTGCCACACTTTCATGCAACCTTTTTGACAGTTTTTGTTAAGTTAGAATAAATGCAGTTTGAGTTCTGAACCATGGAAAGCAGCCTTAGAAGAGCAGCAGGGATGCTGTAAAAGCATGTGGTTTAAGGTTGGAAAGGACAAGGCAAATGGATGATGTGTCAGGCCTCCCAGGAGGAATCAGCTGGAGACAGAGAAAATGAATAGCAACTTCATGGCCATACATAAACCCTAAATTAATATGTGAAGACTGTAATACCATGATAGACAGCTTTCACAGGGAGAAGGTTCTAGATTCAGTCACCAGCTTCTTCAGCTAAGACAAAGAAAGATCACTGTTTGGAATCCTGGAGTGCCAGTGCTTCCTACTGCTTCCTTTATCCATTTTAAAAACATGTTGACCTGTACACAAACTATAATCATGGGTCATTACAGTTTCCTAACTTTTCTGGGAGACTGTTGGAATATAGATGCTTCCTCCAATAGTAGTAAGAAATGGCTTGTTATATATGCTAAAGAGATATCCAACTCAACAGATTAATATACTTACACAAGAGAAAATTAGCATTGGGTCTCTTGGCAAAATCAGGCAGATACAGCCACTTAATCAGATTTGAGTGGAGTAGCCAATGAGAGGTTCTCCATGGATAATCTGCCAGCAAAGAGATTATCTGCATTATACAAAGCATTTAAAACTAATTTCTGAGCTTACTGTCTAGACATGTTTGATTCAAAGACAGCTGTCAAGAGGCAAAATTTTGGATAGCCACTAGGTGGCACAGCCAGAAGTTTGCTCAGCCTACATTCAACCTATCCATTAATACGAGAATGTCCTCTCCCAAAATGCACTTGCCCTCTTGCTACGTAGAACATCATTTACCTTGGCAGAGAGCGGGTGGGAGACCAATGCAAAGCAGATACTGGAAGGCTACTATGTTGGCAAGGAAGCAGCAGTATTTGGGCCAGACTTCAGCTACAGCCTTTCTTCGACGGCAGCTCAATAGGTAAATTAGCCAGCTGGCATGGATAAAGGCGTAAAAATCCATGCGCTGCCTAATCACATTAACGGCAGCTACAAAGCATGTCTGAAAAAGCAGAAGAGGTAACTGAACCAATCCTTTCAAAAACATTATTCGTTTATGTATTTTAGAGGTTTTTAACTACCTTTCAGGATACACGTCCTCATAAGGGAAGTCAGAAGTGTACAAGAACATGAACATACAATTACAACTAAAGTACACACAGAGAGCAACAACAGCAGCAAATAACTTTTGAGCATCAAATGCTGTTTACAGAAAGTGTGCATTCAGATTATTGTTTTTTAAAGTCTAAATTGAACCTGTCATACTTTGGCCACATCATGAGAGGGCACAACTCATTAGAAAAGACAATGATGCTAGGAAAGATAGAAGGCAATAGAAAGAGAAGAAGACCACACGCCAGATCAGGGGTAGGCAACCTTTCCCCTTTAAGGGCTGAGGGACTTCAGCTCCCAGAAGCCTCAGCCATGTTGGCCAATAGTCCCATGTTGGCCAATAGCTCCTGGGATTCTGGGAGCTGAAGTCCCTCGGCCCTTAAAGGGGAAAGGTTGCCTACCCCTGATCTGGATCAAGAGCAAACCACTGAGGTTGGTTCTCTATCCCTGCAAACCCAGTCATGACCAGATGCAGATCTGTCTGTATCAACAGATGCATCAGAGATTTTCACCATCCACAGACCATCTTTCCCCATTCTAGCAAAGAAGACTAAATTTAACGTGTCCTGCCAAACAGAATCATGGAGTTTGAAGAGACCTCAGACCATCGAGTCCAACTTCCTGCCATGTAAGAACACAGAATCAAAGCACCCTCGACAGATGGCTATCCAGACTCTATTTAAAAAGTGCCACAGAAGGAGATTTCACCATATTCTGAGCAATGTATTGCATTGTCAAACAGCTCTTTCTGTCTGGAAGTTCTTTCTAATGTTGAGGTGGAATCTCTTTTCTTGTAGTTTGAATCCATTGCTCTGGGTCCCAATCTCTGGAGCAGCAGAAAACAAACTTGCCCCATTCTCAAGATGACACCCTTTCAAATATTTAAGCTATCATGTCACTTCTTAACCTTATCTTCTCTAGGCTAAACATACCCAGTTCCTTAAGCCACTTCTCCTAGAGCACAGTACCATTTTAGTAGCCCTCCTCTGGACATGTTCCCGCTTGTCATTATCTTCTTGAATTGTGGTGCCTAGAACTAGGTGCAGTAGTCCAGGTGAGACCTGACTAATAGGGGGGTTGCAGACTGCCAGAAATAGTACAAATTGAGTCCACTTTTAGGGTTATGGTTAGGGTTAGGGAATCATGGGAACTGTATTTTATTGTGGCACCAGAGCTCTCTGACAGAGAAGGCTCAATGTCTCAGGGGGGGGAAAAAACAATTCCCATGATTCCCTAGTACTAACCCTAACCCTTAAAGTGGACTCAATTTGCACTATTTCTGGCAGTCTGCAACCCCCCAGAGTGTTGGGTCAGATTTCACTTGAGACAGCCCCGCATTTGTCAAGGCAACCATGGCATGTTTGAACAGCTTCAAATAAGACAGCTTCAGCATGGATGTTAAAGTCAACAGTACCTTCAAGACCACCTATGTTGGCTGAGATAATGAGGCTGTGAGGCATCAAGCTGGTTTTTAAACCAAGAGAACCCACATCTTCTCTCTAATATTTATTTATTTATTTAATAATAGAAACTGCTTTCTCCATGCATATGTGTGAGACTGTAGACATGGAAATATTCAGCAGTGTGAACCAGGTCTACAAACACTCTGCTTTGGCCTCTTTCTCTTGATCTCTGGAATCATGACTTGTGTCAAGTAATTTCTCTTCTTACATAATTTATTTTGTGTTCTTCAAGCACCTCAATACTATATTACAATTCCTTTACTAACATTTTCTCACCTCTAGTCCAAACTTGTAAAAACTGTAGTTCATAAAGTATTTGATGCAACTGAGAAGCCCATCATCAAAATTTTCACGAACAATGTTATGAAAAATGCTCCCTGTAGCAGGTGGCATCAACTGATTCTGTATCCGGTAGAAATGTTGGTGGTGGTGCACAGTTGCTTCAAGAGCCATTAGAATCAGGATTGTGAGGTGATTCTATAAAAGGCAGAAGCAGTGCTTTACTACAGTGCTCAGTACTTCAGAACCATCTTCTTTGAAACCAATTCCATTCTTCCTGCCCAATTCCATTCTTTCCTTTGACAACTAATTATAAATCAGGTATGGGAATCATGCAGCTCATAGGAGTCTTGAACTCTTTGAATCTCCACTGACTTCATCAAAGCCCATGCACCATCCCCATATTGGTCAAAATACACATTTTGAGGTTGGAGGGAGGGGGGGGAAAAACAAAAGGGTTTGAAACATTCAGCGGAGAGAGGGGTCTTGTTGTGAATATACCTGAAAAGTTACCAGAAGTGACAAAACAATACCTAGGGGGGTTGCAGACTGCCAGAAATAGTGCAAATTGAGTCCACTTTAAGGGTTAGGGTTAGTGCTAGGGAGTCATGGGAATTGGGTTTTTTTCTGAGACATTGAGCCTTCTCTGTCAGAGAGCTCTGGTGCCACAATAAAATACAGTTCCCATTATTCCCTAACCCTAACCCTAAAAGTGGACTCAATTTGCACTATTTCTGGCAGTCTGCCACCCCCCTTAGTCTCCCCAAATGTTAGCCATGATAGCACAACATAACTTTTCCACAGCTTATCTATCCCTGCTATAAAGTAATGTTAATCAATATGTGACAAAGAGATGGTTACTGACTGCTATAAAACAATGATTTAGACATCCCAGTAACTGGGATGAATAATAATAATAATAATAATAATCCCCTCTGACAACAATCGGGGCAGCTAACAGCAATTAAAATTTCATACAGTATATACAATCCAACAACCCCAAACTCACCCACCCCTTAAAAATATTCCACCCCTTAAAAAAGTATTATCTTAGAAAGAACTTATTTCATAAATAAACATCTGTTTTTGCAATGACCGTAAAATATACTTTCTTGCCTAAATAATGCCTAAATAAGATTTCTACCTTTAGACATGGAAGTACATTGTCATTACACTTCAAGAAGCCCCCAACCCAATGTGCTGGGTCAACAAGTGCAGTGTACAACAATGATTTCTCCAATAATTCGTCCACTTCGGTATAAGGTTGAGTCATATTTGGATGCAGTCCCTGAGAAGACCAAAAAATGTTTAGAAATGCAAAATAAAGTTGGAACTTTTATGAAGTTTTATTTACTGGGATCTTAGACTGAACAACTAATTGAACAACTTGCCTCAAATTTTACAAATTGAACAACTAATTGAACAACTTGCCTCTTCAGATGACTGGTACTTCTTGCTAGCTTTCATTCAGGGTCCTGTGGGTCACCTGGGCTTTACAAAAGCTCACTACTCCTTAATAAGAAGACCAATAATGAGATACCTTTCCCCAGCATTGGCTTTGTTTTGCATTATAGCAGAGCTTGGAAGTATTTCTTTTAAAGCTAATGTGTTACCATTACTTCAAAGAACAATTTGTTGTTCTTAACTTTTCAAAAAATTAAAATACCAGCATGTTACTTGTAAATTTTAAAGAACAATTTAAATTCTTTAAAATGGACCAAAATGGCCCCAAATAAGCAGTGAACATCAACAAGAAACATTATTAATTACTAAAAACAACAACAAAATATTGGATTTTGACATGAAAAATAATGATGGTGGCACTACTGCTTGACAAAATAACATGTATCAGTGTTATTTTTAGTGGGTTTCTTCTAAGCTAGGTTTTCCCAACTTGGGATGCCCACAGGGGGTGTGAGATGGAATTTCAGGATATGCAAGAAATAGTGGGTTTGTGTCCTTGAGTGATGAGTCACGGGTCATCAATCAGCCAGGTCCCAGTGTGCCTTGAGAAGTGTAATAAGTAGTTGTATTGAATCGGTAGTTTATTGTTTATTTAATCAAAAGGAGAGAATTTTACAATTTACAATATTTTACATTTTTTCTGAATTAGAACCTAATTGCTCAATTTAGATTGGCATTTTATGCACTGAATTACATTTTTATATTTTAAATTTAAGTTTATTCACCCGCAATATTGTACATGGTTCAATTTGTGATTTAAAAATTAGATGTCTTCATCTCCAAGTGTGGTAATAGTTTTGCAGGGGTGTGAACATTGACCAAACATTTCTGAGGGGTGTGGGGCATAGAAAAGGTTGGTAACCATTTTTTTTCTAAGCTCTGCAGTAAACATCCACAGGAACATGTTGGAAATGTTCAAGGTTCCCTTCTCCTTACATTCACTCCTTTTTCTTGACAAGGTGGAATAGCTGTGGGCTGGGGAAAGTTATTTCAAACTGGGAAACAGCTTGAGGAAAAAGAGTTATTCAGTTCTTCTCGCCATTATTCCTCCACTCAGGCTGCAAAGCTATATATGCTTACCTGGCAGTGAGTTCCAGTGAATTCAGTGTGGATTATTTTTTAATAGACATGTATAACTTGTCTATTAACTACTCTGTTACAATGGTGAGACTCCAAATCCTTTATGAACTATGAATTCTAAAACATGTTCCCTCACTCTATTCCTAGCACACAGGAATTGAATGGCAAAGTCACAAGGAGTGCCTTGTTAAGCAATTTATTTGAAAAGGGAAATACACTGCTTTAGCTCCCTCTTTTTCACTGCATAATGGAAGGTAAGTACAGCTCAGCTCCGAGAAGAGCTGATGGAGTCCTGGCAGTGAGGAAAGACTTAAAATACCTCTTAGAAAATTATTTTCCAAAGCCTCTAAGTTTGTTTTAGCAGCTTCTCCACATAGCTCAGCCCCATATACAATTTTAGCCAAACTTTTGACAGTAGAAATCTTTTAAGCAGAAGCCACCAGCTGCCCTTCTTTGTTATATCATATTTCTAAAAGATATTTTATGATTTTAGCCACTGATACTTTGGTAGCATTTGGTCATTTCCAAGCCAGCTATTCATCACATCTGTGTGAGAGAGAACTGCATTTCTGACTGAGAGAGACCTAGGGGGGTTGCAGACTGCCAGAAATAGTGTGAATTCAGTCCACTTTTAGGGTTAGGGTTAGTGCTAGGGAATCATGGGAACTGTTATTTTTCTGAGACATTGGGCCTTCTCTGTCAGACAACTCTGATGCCACAATAAAATACAGTTCCCATGGTTCCCTAACTCTAACCCTAACCCTAAAAGTGGACTGAATTCACACTATTTCTGGCAGTCTGCAACCCCCCCCTAGACTGCATCTATACTGCAGAATTAATGCAGTTTGACACTGCATTAACTGCTATGGCTCAATGCGATGGAATTCTGAAATTTCTAGTTTTGTGAGTTTTGCCTTGTCTGTCAGAGACCTCTGGTATCACAACAAACTACAGATCCCAAGATTCCATAGGTTGGAGCCATGACAGTTAAAGCAGGGTCAAACTGCATTAATTTGGCATGTGGCAGCAACCAAAGATAAACTGAGAGCTTAAAGCAGGGCATGGAGTGTATTGGGATACTGAGGCAACTTTTCAATAGTAGATGTCTTGACTATAGGAGATCTATGTTGTTTTATTTGCTTGATCCATGCTCACCATGTGCATTTGTAAATAAGTCTACATATATCAAAACCACCATAAATCTCTGGAAATCTTTCCTTCCAAAGGAAGTCAACAGCAAGCAAGAGCCCATCCTTAAAATACCTCACCAGTTGGGAAGGTGGAGAAAGCATAATAATATGAAAATGGAAAGGAGCCACAACACTTCTGCAAGTTGCACAGAGAACATTGGCACTATTATTTCATGGTCCAAGTTGTGAGAGAACTTTCAGGGAGAACAGTTGCAAAAGTTCTTATGCAACAGGACGCTTCCCATTTTTCAATCCTATTTTCTATATTTCAGGCCAGAGCTTGGAAAAATTACGTTTTGCAATGCACTCAGAATCCTCCAGCCAGGCTACTGTCCATGCTGGTTGGGGTTTCTGGGTATTGTCATCCTAAAGTGGACTTTTCTAAGTTCCGCCGAAGGCATAATATTAATGAAGCAAACCATTAACATGGAAGGCATGCTACAAACCAGGCCAGAAAGTGCTTGAGAAGTTTGGATTCTGTGAGTACATGAGTAAACTGACCTGTGTGCAGTTTAAGGAATATTTCAAGGGCTTGACAAATTTCAGCTGGTAAATCATTTTACAAATAACCATCACGCAGGACCAAAATGTACTGATTCTTGAAGCATATGGGCGAAGTTTGGAATACGGAAGAGCAAATGTCCACAGAATGAAGAAAAGACAATTCATCAAGGACACCTACAAAGCAACGTCAGACACCCAAAATGCAACGTCAGTTTGCAACAAATTGTTGTTGTTTTTTATGTTGTGCTTCAGGCTTCAGTTATGTGACTTGCGTAATCTCTTTTGGTCTTATAACTGAAGACTTGGATGAGAACAACGGTGATATTCTACAGTCATGTGGCATTCAGAGAGGGAGAACTTTTATTTGGCATGAAATTTGCAGACTGCAGCCCATTTATGTGATGTGGAGGTCATGAAGATTTATGGTGCCACAAGACTCTTTTATGGTTTTATTCCAACAGAAGAAGACAAAATAATCCTTACCTCAAAATAAATGTTCTAGTCATTTAAGTTTCTTTCCTCATTTTGGAAAAGTTTGGAAAAGTTACTTTTTGGACTGCAGTTCCCAGTATCCTCCAAGCCAATATAGCCTAGCAATGTGTCAGTAGTTTTAGGAGTTGATATTAAAACCACTTCTTCTCACAATCTTCTCATTGAATATTACACTTAGCTGAAGGCTCATTGCAGGCTTAGGGCCTGAAGCACAGGAAATATGACCTCTCACATGCTATATGAACTCTAACTGGCATTTCTTGTGCTTGTTGCTTCCATTTATTAATGTATGGCTGCCTTACAAAACACAGAGATATCTGACTGTGTGGACCATAAGACAAATTATAAAATCCAGATTGTGATAACAAAAAGCCAGGGGTGGAGAAATTGAAGCTTTGGGGACCCTTTCTGTGGCACCTTAAATTCCACAGAAGCTCCTCCAAAGCCTTCAGATGTCATACGCTCCAACTATCCTGATTTGGAATGGACAGTCCTGATCAGTGGCATTCCTGAGGTTGGTGTCACCCAGTGTGGGGAGTGGGATGGGCAAACTGCCTTGCCCTCTCTTCAGCCACCTGCCCACCTACCCACCCACCTGCAACCCACCAGAAAGGACTTCAGGGTCTAGTGAGGTTGCTCTCTCCTGCTGCAACTGAGGGATGCCATACTGTGGCCTCTGGAGGGTCATTTAGGGTTTTGTGCAGCTGCTGGGCAAGCAGGAAAGTGCCCTTTCTCACTTGCCTGGTAGCCATGCCAGTCCTGCCCTCGCCCCCAGCATATACCACCCCACTGGGTGCCATCACCTCCTTTTGAGACCACAGGGGACTTCTTCCATGAAAGACATTTTTAAAAAGTCAGGCTTGGGGAAGATGGCGATGGAAAGGATAACCTAGTAGTCTGCATGTTGCATTAAGACATTATGGGGGAAGGAGCAGCAAACTATCAAATTAAGTTCTTTCCCCATTCTTTCTGAAGACTTAGCTTTGAACAGGATTTTTATTTACTGACCTCCTGAACAGTGATCCAGATAATCCAAACAGATATAATCTTAAGGATGTGCAGCTCCAGAAATCTCCATGCAAATGCCTGCATTGACTGAACTGTTGCCAAGAACTTCAGGACATAAGGTACCAAATTGTCAACCAAATCTGCCCATTTACTCATTTTTTCCACTAAGGAAAGAAAACAATTGGTGTATTTATTTATTTATTTATTTATTTAAAAAAGCAAAATAATAGAACAAATAAGGCCTTTAATTGCCAAAAGGTTTGTACTTTTGAGTTTGCCTCGAGAGCAAAGAATGACAGCTCTATTGTTGTGACTTCCCATATAAACATCTCACTTTGGTGAAAGTGCTGAGAATTCTCTTTTAGGTATCTATCCCATCTCACACAAAGGGAAACATTACTGAACTGTATTATAGCTGTATAGTTGATGTGCACTAAGTGGCACTGAAGACTAAATATGTGGAAATATACTTTGTGTTATAATGTCAAAAGTTGCAAAGAATACTAGAAAGATAAAAATATAAGATTGAAGCCATGTTTAGTATATAAAGAGATTTTGTAGCACCTTTGAGACTAACTGAAAGAAAGAAGTTGGCAGCATGAGCTTTCGTAGACTTCAGTCTACTTCCTCAGATGCTTTTGGTTTAGTAGTTAGCCATACCTTACAACTTTCCCGATCTGGCAGGGACCATCCCAATTAATTCTGTGTTGTCCCACTCTTCCAGCTGTTTTTAAAATGTCCCTGTTTCTCTCTCCTCCTCCCACTTTCCCATTTGACCTCATCTTATTACAACTGCTGGTGAGTTTGTACTCCATTAACTTAGCAGAGGGGAGGAGAACAGAGGATGAAATCTTGCCCTTCTAGTACTCAGAAAAAAAGCAAAATGCTGCAGTGTCTCCTAGTTTTTGTGTTCTTATTTATAACTTTTGTCATTTTGACCACACTCTGATGTAGCTTGGCCACATGTGTCTCAGTTTTCATTTATGAAATATTGGAAGGTATCAGTTAGGGCAGTGGTTCCCAGACTTTGGTCTTCCAGAAGTTTTGGACTTAGCTCCCCAAACACCTGAACATTGGGAGTTAAAGTCCAAGACACTTGGAGGACCAAAGTTTGGCAATAATTGAGTTTGGGAATCTGAATTCATCTCTCTTTGGTTTATATTAAGACTATAAATCCTAAGTTTAAAGAGAGAACCTGATTCATATGACTGCATACAAGAAGAGAACTTTATCAGTTCCACCTGAAATTGAATTAATATAGAAGATGTCTCTACCATCAGTGAAATGTGGGTGTGATGGATGGATCGGGCATAATTTAGGTGACAGTTGTCAAGGATGCTACCACTTCTCCCTTGCTGCTCCTAGGCCCATGAATCCTTGCTGTCCATCTGTCTGCAGAAAAAGACTGTTTATTCTAACAACTTTTTGGGAACTGTGTGTTTTTAAGGAAAGGACTTTTAATAGTGTGTTGTGTTGTGTTGCTTTTTAATGTTTTCCATGATAATCTTGGAAATCCTGAAAATAATGTTTTGTATGTTTTTTATCTCAAAATGTAGGGTATAAATAAAGTTAATAATAAAAACAATAATGCTAGGAAAAGCTGAAGGCAGTAGGAAAAAGGAAGACCACATTACAGAAGGATTAATTTAAAGGAAGCAACAGCCCTTAGTATGCAAGATCTGGGCTGTTACTAACAGGATATCTTGGAGGTCTCTTATTCATAGTTACCCCTAAGTTGAAGCCAACTTGACAGAACATAAAATAATAAAAACAGAAGCAGCTTCAAAGGCCAAAACAATTTAAAAACATGTACGTGTTTAAAAGTAAATTAGGGCCCACATTTATTATTTGTTTGAAACTCCAATCCAGGTATTCTAGTTGTGGGGAGGAAAGTTGAAAAGCAAAATACTCTGTATTGATGATCCCTCCCTCACAACATATGAAACGTATATGCACACATGCAATCATATACACATACAACCCTTGTTCAATTACTCAGTCAGAGGAATTTATCACATGGGGGAAATCCCGTGCAGAAACGGGATTTAAAAGGTGGGGAAAACCCACAAAAGTGGGCAGATTTTCACACACATTGCTGTTAAAATGGGGTTTTGCTTTCGGGATTTTCCGAAAGTAAAAAGAAGCAGTTTCTGACTACTTTCCGTTCGGGTTAACCCCATTTTAACAGCAATGTCGTCTGAAAATCTGCCCGCTTTTGTGGGTTTTTTTCCAATTTAAAACCCCGTTTCTGCACGGGATTTCGCCTGTGTGATAAACTCCAGAGGGAAATCACAAATAAGATGACCAGAATAGCCTAAAAGGCTGAAAAAGCTCACAAACACAGTGAAATTTACCTCACAATAGCAAACAGCAAAGGTAGTTTTAAGCACATGGTTTTAGCATACATTTTACAATCCTTATAAAATGAATTTACATACTTCTAACAATACTTGGCATGGGAAAGAACATGTATTATCACATGGGAGAGTTTTAAGTATTATAAGAGTTCTGCATTCTGCAATTTGTAGATCCCCAAACCCCCAAACTGGCCTGGGTCCATATTTAATTTTGTCCTTCGGCTTGATGCTCTGAGCAAGTTTGGGTAACAGAAACAAGCAAGCCAGCATTCAGCTTCCCTCACTGTCATAAAGTCATTCCAGGGCATTTCAGGAAATGTGGCCTCAATCCCCCAGCACTGCTTAGTGCTATGCCACTGTTGTTGACTGCCACTGCTGCCATATAGGCCTGTCAGGGCTCCACTGATGAAATAGAGCACTGTATGTCCAGGTCTTTTCAAAACTGGAGTAGTCCAGTTCACACACTATTAATTTATATTACAGTGGTGGAGATTAATTTCAAAGAAAAACATGAATGTTTGCAAAATGCAAGCTATATTAAATGCTATGTTGGTCTGTATATTTTGCTATATTTTCAGAAGAAGAGCTAAATCTTTCATCATTACCCAATTTAGCCTGATGACTCTTTCCCATGGTGTTCACAGACTGGTCCGATCTTTGTTGTTGTTCAGCAGCCAGCCTGTTGCAAACACAGAAAAAGCATCAGTTATTGTTTGGTTTTGTGGCTTTGCTTTAATTATTGGGCAGGGTTCAGGCCATTCAGACAAACACTGGCCCTCATTGTTATAGACAGTATCGGGAAATCTAGCTCTTAAAATACTTTTCAGACATTTTTAAAAAAAAAAATAGAGCAGCAAATGTCAGTTGAGATTGGAAGGACTGTAAAGTGCTTCTGGGTCAATGTTTAAATTTCTCTTTTTAATTATCACAAAGTGAGAAACTTATATGGTTTCCAGTTTAGGAAATATACTACAGCACTATGTGGTAGGAGAGATATATAATGAAACCAAAGTCATGGTTAATTCTCAGCAAAGGTTGTTGGTATCACATTAACATAATTAAATTACAACCCACTGGGAATCCACTGGGCAATTCTCCTGCACAATTCCCATTTTAAAAGGGGGGAGCAATGCAAGAGAATTCCAGTCTTCCAATACAATTCCAATTTACCGTACAGCAGTTCCCACTGACTGTGCCCACTGTTTCCAGGAAGTTGTTTATTATTTTTGATCCCTGCAGAATGAAACTAAACAGTTCTTCCCCCACATAGACAACTCTGTTTTGTACATTTAATGTTATCCAAATACAACCAAGGTTGAGATGTTGCAATATGAATTTGTTTTACCATGTAAGTAACATATGAGAAACGAAGACATAGCCATGTAGTCTGGGGAAACAGCAGAACTGGAATGTATTCACAGATTCCAATCCATTAACAGTGGGTTTAACAGAGACAATGGTTTTCTGGCATACTACACAAATTATAAAACCAGCTAACCCTTCAACCTTATGGGAGCTCTCTTGGTCAGTTCATCAAGTCTTTTTTCTTGTTCCCAAACTACAATCCAATACTCATTCATATGGCTATTATTCACCTTGGCTTTAGGCAACATCCCTTCTCCTGCCTTTGCCCCCAATGACCGTTAAAATTGAAGTTGTCATTTCATCTTCATACCCACAAAGTTTTACATTCTCACACATAGCCTGCCTATATAAGTTTGTCTCTTGACTCTCCATTCCACCCCATGCATTTGGGGAAGTAGACTGAAGTATGTGAAATCTCAGGCTACCAATTTCTTTCTTTCAGTTAGTCCCAAAGGTGCTACAAGATCCCTTTGCATATTAGAAACAACATAGTTTCCTTTGTTATGGTGATAAAAGAATCTCCTGTGATGACATTTTCTATGATAAAATGTACCATACTTGTTCTTTCCTATGCTGAATCCCTTCCCATGGAAGCTTCGTACTATTTTTAGGCCCAAATTGGAAATTCTCTGACACTGTCTAATAATTGGTTTCTTCTTCTATCTCTAGGAAATCTGATCTCAAGAAACCACATCTTTTTTTGTTTTATTTTGTTTTAAAGGTAAATACTTCTTTGTTATTTTGTTAGATATCTCATAAGAAAATTATATCTTTAAAATTTAAAGTTTAATTGATATGATTCATTATTGGCTTACAAACCTATATGATGCTTCTCTAGTAAATTGTCCATGGCATTTTATTTCACTGATTCATGTATGGAACAGCATGTGATTCACTAAGCCTATCCCAGCCCTCCAGCCATGCATGGTTGTCTGATAATAATCTTGGATTGGCAGCAAAAAGCTGAGCACCAATGAGTTGTTGTAGAGAACTGCTGGGGTAAGTTCCACTTGATGGGATCACAAGTTATGCAGGCCTAATAGATGGTTGCTTCAGGGTATCAGCCCAACCACAATGGCTCTGATTCAGCTGTAGCCATGCATGATAAAATATGTTCATATGCTACACAACTAATTGTGCAAAAATGTGGGTCGGATATGGCTGTACCTAATTTATACCCTCAGTCATCCATCCAGCAAGTGATATGCATGTATAATACTACTTATGTTTGTAGAACTCCTTAAGGAGGTGGGGCAATGTGGCATGATCTTCTCTGCCCATCAAAAGACTTCAAAGACTGAACAAAATAAAGTATCACATTTGTACTAAACACATCCATCACTTTCAAGCTCACCTATTTTGTAGTTTCCGTATGTTTTCCTTTAACCTGAAAATGTCAAAGGCAAAATATACAACATCAGAAATTATACTTCCAAAAGAGAAGATTTACAAACATATCTTTTTCATCATCTGCTCCTTGATCCTATTAACAAGATGCCAAGAACTAAACCTGGCAACTTCTCCATACAGAGATGTGCTCTACCACTGATGTATGGTCTCTGTCTAAGAGCTACTGGTCTTCCCTTGTCAGGGTCAGATTAAAATATGCTAAGGCCACAAACTATGGGGGGTTGCATACTGCCAGAAATAGTGCAAATTGAATCCACTTTTAGGGTTAGGGTTAGGGTTAGGGAATCATGGGAACTGTGGTTTATTGTGGCACCAGAGCTCTCTGACAGAGAAGACTCAATGTCTCAGAAAAAAACAACCAATTCCCATTATTCCCTAGCACTAACCCTAACCCTAAAAGTGGACTCAATTTGCACTATTTCTGGCAGTCTGCAACCCCCCAAAGTTAGGTTTAAGAGGCCCAGTAGCATTACTAAAAACCTGAAATTTAGGCCCAAAACAGACAGGCCAAATAGAGCAGCAAGAGACCACGCCAGCACAATTTGTATTGGGACCGTGGCAACCACACATGTCCAGTCCCAATCCAGGCTGTCGACATAGTCCTAAACTGGGCCACCAGGAGCTGATTCTATCCACTCCTTCTTGGCCCAGTTCTTTACAAATGATGTGGCCTTAGTGTAGCTTCAGGCCACATTTGGGGCATGGGGCATGTAAACGGCATGCCCCAATGCAGCCTGAAGCCACATCATTTTGCCTGTGTGTTTGGGGCCAGAGTCAAACTAAACATTTACCCTCTAACATTTCACAGACAAAAACTGTGATGTGTGTGGCAAAGCAACACCAGAGTATGGTCAAGATGGCAAAACATGTTAATGAGAAAGAACACCCAAGCTAGGAGAGGCTGCAGACATTTGCTTTTGCCTGAGCCTCCTGGGAAGGGCAAAGGTCCATTCCTTCCTCTCCTCTCCCCACTGTTGAGTTAATGGAGTACAAACTACTTTTGCAATTTGAGCTCTGTTTGCAGCCAAGGAAGTAAGCTGAGGCTGAAGGGGGACAGTGGGAAAAGGAAAGAGAAATTGGGACATTTGAAAATCAGCTGACTAAGGGTTTGTCTACATAATTTAAATACTCCTTATTCTATTTGAATAGAATGTAATCCTTCCATATGCAATTCTGAGAAATTTGGGCTTTTTGCGAAGAAGAAGAGACTCCTCAGACTCCACAGAAAAAGGAATCACAGTTTTTACTGGAATATCTGAGTATCCACGAGGATGAACATTATCAAATATATGGCTGACTGACCATTTTGCATGGATTTGCACAATTACACATTTTCAACAGAGTGAGGGAGAATAAATGCAAATTTGCACAGGGAAGTGAAGGCAATTAAACATCGATGCGTATGTGCGAAAATCTGCAGCAAATTGCATAAGTGTAGACTAGCCTCAAGTGAGACAACCAAGTATTCATCACAACCATCCCTGCCAAATTGGGGTGGCCCTGGTTTCTTTTTATCAGCCTGCTCAGGATCTGCGTTCTGGGAACTCTGGGCTTCCCACTCAACCAAGGGTTTTCTCTTCCTTGGCTGGTCTTTGTCTTCTTTCATTTGCTGCTCCAAACACATTGAAGTGCACAAAGAAAGCCAACTTATTTTATCACCTCAAACAGAAAAATCCAACGATTACCTCTTCCCATTATGAACAGTAACATTATTAATTAAACCATTAACAATCCTCTACCCTTTCATAACACTCACAAATTGCTGCCTGAGGCAGTCAACTCACTTCAACTCATGGTACAGCCTCCTTGATGCCTAACAGTGACATTACCTTATTTCTCACAGCCAGGCTATAGCATTATAATTGCATGGTAAGCATAGTTTTCTATAACAATGCCAGCAGAAGAAGACTGACACCAGGCATTTTGCAAATGTTAAAGAAATTTGGGAACATGGGATAGTAATGCTAAATCATTAAGCTGAGAAATCATGCTAAATCATAGTATGTGCATTTATGATTTATCTGATATGGCAAATGCTTTCAGAGGAGAAGGAACAGGGGGAAATACTCCAATGAAAAAAGGAGAAAACTCATCCCAGGACCACAGTGTTGAATTTGGGGTTTTCCATAGCTGCTATCTGTCAATATTTAAGGAGATTGGCTCACAGATCTGAGGGTGTATCCACACTGCAGAACTAAAGCAGTTTGACACCACTTTAATGGCCATGATTCTGTCCTACAGAATCATGGGATTTGTAGTTTGGTGAGGCCCCAGAGCTCTCTGACATAACAGGCTGAATAGCTCACTAAACTGCAAATGCCAAGAATCTGTAGGACAGTGATGGTGAACCTTTTAGAGACCAAGTGTCCAAACTGCAACCCAAAACCCACTTATTTATCACAAAGTGTCGCTTCCCTCTGGCTTTCTAGTAACAAACTCTGGCCGACTCTTTGTGGGGGCGACAGCACGTGTGCCCACAGAGAGGGCTCTGAGTGCCCTCTCTGGCATGCATGCCATAGATTCGCCACTTCTGCTGAAGGTTGACATCATGGCAGTTAAAGTGACATCAAACTGCTTTAATTCTGCAATGACCTTCAGTCACCTCAGCTAGCTATGTTATGTGTTCTTCCCCTCCCACATCTGTCCACTTAACATATAAAAAACAAGGTCTCCATCCTCTTTGAATCTCATTTTGGGAAAAAGGCAGGATATAAATTACAATAAATAAATAAATCCTTTGACATATTTGAACACTCTTGCTGCATTCTGCTTATTTTTTCCTCAATAATATGAGATATTTGAAGCTGTCAAGAAAAAAGATCCAACAGATAACAATAACTTACATGTTGGTCAAAAGGTCTACTTCACTTTCAGTTTTCTTATCACTGGAGAGGAAAAGAATTTAAAACTTTAATTCTTATTTCACTCCACAGCAGAAAATATACAAGGTTTTTTGTTTTTGTTTTGCGGGGGGGGGGGATCATTTGGACTACAAATGGCAAATTGTCCAGCTATTATGGCCAGTGACCATGCTGGCTCAAGAATTTTGGAAATTATAGACCAGAAAATCTTTGCTTGTTGTTCAAAGGATGCTCAGGAGGGGGCTAAGCCTTGCCTCCCTTGGAAGGGAGTTCCACAGTCTGAGAGCAGCAAATTAGATTTTATCACTCATTATTTCCAGACCGATCCAGACACAGGCTGGGAATGGGGTGGAATGGACAAGAACGGGTTTTACTGCTCAGGAAAATGTTGCTGATGCCACCGGGAGTGCCCAAGCCGTTCCCCATCCATGCTATGGCAGCTGATTTTGAAGAACGGTAGCTTTCAGTTCTTCAGAATCAGCGGCTATGGAATGGCTCATTCTCGCCTGTTCCGTTCCGTTCCCAGTCTGTGCCCAGATCGGTCTGGAAATGATGAGTAATAAACTTATCTCTCTTATGTCTGCATCAAATGTGCCTCTGAAGGGGGCTGGACTGAGAAAAGGACTCTCCTGTAGATCTCAAACTAGACATTCAGATAAACTGGACCAGAGCTTTATATAGGGCCAGCATTTTGAATTATGAACAGAAAGGATCAATAACTAATGAAGCCGTTGTAACAGAAGAGTTGTGTACTACCTGTAAACAACTCCAGTCAACAATCCAGTCACACCATTTTACATTAGTGGGTTTTTGGTCAGTGTTCAGTGCAGTCTCACATAAAGCATACTGCAGTAATCCAAACAGAATGTAATTAAACATGACTCACCGTGGGCAAATCAGACATCACCCAAAACAGTTACAGGTGGCCTATTAGCAATAGCAATAGCAAGTACAGTCAGCCCTCCTTATCCCCATTTTTTTTTTTATCCAGGGATTCAAGCATCCATGGAAAATATTTTTAAAAAGTATAAATTCCAAATAGCAAACTTTGATTTTCTATTTTATATAAGGGACACCATTTTACTATGCCATTGTATCTAATGGGATTTGAGTATCCATGGATTTGGCTATCCATGGGGAGGTACTGGAACGAAACCCCAGTGGATAACAAGCACCCACTGTACATTACTATACCACTTACAGGTATACTAAGTGATTTACAAAGTATAAGCTATTTACTTGAATTTGCAACGACACTTCTAGCCACTGGAGAAAACCAAAAATCCAGGTTCAGGGGTGAATCCAGGAGCAAGTTATGTCTTCAAGGGGAATGTAACCCCATGCAGGATCCCTACTTTCCTGGTCTACCTTGCAGATACACATGCATAAATATCTTTTATTACAGAATACAGATTCATTAGACCATGCCAAATACCTCCCAGATGATGAAACTGGCCTGATGGAAATACTGCTCAAATCTGTAATTGCTAAGAAATCGTCATGAAAGTAATGCAGCTGAAGGATGCAAGCCAGAAGAAAGGTACCAGGAAGCAGAATCCTTGTGAACAACTCCATAGCACTGAATCGCTCAAGACCCAGATCTTTTAATCTGTCAAGTGGTCAGATTAAAGAAAAAAGGTCAGGTTAGTAGTGAGAGGGATTTGTTATTGTGCATTACAGAGCAATAAGCATAAGGTAAATACAAGGACCATGTTTAATTAAAACCAGGGGTAGGCAACTTTGATGGGTCCAGAGGCCACTTATCTGCCCTTGAGACTAGCTTGGGAACTATATAAACTACCAAAAACACTGCCCCACCCCCATCAAAATGAGACAAAAATTGGACATTGCTGGAAGTTCATTTCTGGTTTTTGAAAAACAAGTACTCTTTTATGTTAAACAGTGAAGTCCTGTAACCTATTTAGAGTTGAACTGCTACCTCCTTTTTTTAAAAGGTAAAGTAGTGTAATTGTAAATGTTAGTTGGTTAACCTGTTTGATCTTTTAGTGTTTAGTTTGTCTTTTTATGTTTTTGGTCTGTTAAGTATGCCTTTTTATTTTTATTTTATTTTTTGTATAGCAGTTGTTCAATGAAATGTGTGATATACAAATAAATTTAAAAAAAGAACTGCTATTTCTTGAGGATTTCAGGAGGGACAATTTACCACTGTCAGTCACAAAATGGCAATCTGGGAGAATCGTGGGGCTTGGGGCGGGGCTCACAAATGTTTTTGGGAGCACATGTAGCCATGTTTTGCACACATCTAATTAAAGCAAATGATTAATAGCCAAATATAAAAAAGGAAAACCTAAACATTTAGGCAAACTCTGAGTGTGAATTTGCCATCTAGGTCAATGCTACTCAAGGCAATGGTTGCTGGACATATACCAATCTGTGAGCTATCAACTGCTGTTCTGCAAAGAGCTTCCAGCAAAGTAGGGAACAGATGTAGCCAGTGTGTGTGAGTGTGTGTGTGTGTATGTGGTACCAATCCCTGACACATTACAGGAAAAAAATGCCAGTTCACTACATCAATAGCCCAAGAACCACAGACCTAGGTCACCCTAACTATTCACTGGGAATTATGCTAGTGCTCTTTTAAACAGAACAAGATATCCACAGGATTTCCAGAGCAAAGTATTTCACATAAAAATAATCTTTGATATAGAACAGGGGTAGGCAACCTAAGGCCCGGGGGCCGGATGCAGCCCCCCGAGGCCTTTAGACCGGCCCCAGGCCTATCCTGCCGCCCCCGCCCGCCCACCATGATGATATTGATTGTTGTTGTTATTACTTGTTCTTGGGGTTTTCTTGGCAAAATCTCCACAGGGTTTTTGCCATGGCTTTTCTGGGGCTGAGAGAGTGTGCATGCATATTTTTTTATTTTTTAAAAAAATATTTTTATTTATTTATTTATTTATTTATTTATTTTTGGTGCTTCGGCCCCCCAATTGTCTGAGGGACAGCAACCCGGCCCCCAGCTCAAAAAGGTTGCCTACCCCTGATATAGAAAATAACTTCTATCATATTAAATCTATGGCTCACAAATACCAGGTAAATGCAGACAAAATCCTTGTAAGTGCCCTGGCATTTTATTGGTGCCTCATTCCAAAAAGCAATTGTTGACTAACAAGCATTTATCTTTTTCAGGGAAGAGATAGCATTTCATGAGAAGATGTGGCTACCAAGCTTAGCCTAGTCTGCCATGCTTATGGAGAAGGAGCTTCAAGGTTATCTAGTGAAAAGAGGACAGAATTCATTATCTTATAGAGTTAAAAAAAGGGCTTCCCAGACTGATCGCTCCAAAGAAGAATAGTAAAATATCAACTAAGGGCCTCTACAGACGGCGCAAAGCGGCGTCTTGGAGACAGGGAAAGAAAGGGGCGGCCGCCTGGCGGCCGCCTCAACCCCTCCATGAAGACATCATCAGGGCACATGCCGTTACGCACGGGGCGCACCCTTAATACATCCTGCCAACGCAGCGTATTCATGCGCTGTGCCGGAAGAGACGCAGAAGAGCCGTGCGGTGGCTCTTGATGCGTCCCTTCTGCCGGCTCTGAAAGGAGCGGCATTTTAGCTGCTCCTTTCAGGACGAGCAGAAGGGAGGATTGGGGCCGAGGCATGGGGCAGCCTCGGCCCCAATCCTCCACTTTCCAGGGCAGCCCATGGCCGTCCATCTGCATCCCCCCTAAGTTTCTGCAGTGCTGATTTGCATTTGAACTTCATAGTCTAAATCTGTTTCTATACAATGGATATCAGAACTTGCTGAAAGGACGCCCAAGATAAAAATGGAATTTAGAATAGTTTGGATAAACTCCTTACCTCTCCTCTGATATTTGCAAGGTGTTTAGGAAAAATGCAGAAACCATCTCAAACTGGTAGGCATAGATAGCAATGAGTACCACCATTGAATAAGAGACAACAGTGAGCCAAAAGCCCTTCAGTATGAGTCTCCATGTCTTATAATGAACCTGAAACCAAAACATTCCATTCCAGTTAGTACTGGGACTGAAACTATAATCTGACATTCTAGAGGTGGAGATGTATGAGAGACAGATAGGACAAGTCAGTTTCAGCCTGCAACATATTAACAGTTCTTCTGCCTTTATATTGAGTGGAAAATGTGCCAACAAGCAAGTATAATATGTCTGAAAGCATCACAACTTTCTCATTAAATTCATGAAAGCATGTGAGGTGGAACGATTCCATATTCCATCTTTTCTTAGAAATGTCAAGCCTAATGCAATCTTGAGCAAATATTAAAAACCCTTTAGCCTACCATAACCAGGCCTTGCCTGCCTTTGCTCTGTCTCTCCCACTGTTTCATCTGTTCCATTCTTAGTCATCTCAGTCAACCATTTTCTGCAATCTGTCTTATTTCTTCTTGGTCAAGGAAAGCAGGACTTTGTGGATTTTGTGAATGAATAGGAGTTACAACCACATAGGAATTGCAAAGAGACAGGAAACTTCTCCAAGTTGTGAGCTAGCTTAGCAATGTGTGATATGACCAGGCTGTGACTAGGAGCTTATTGCACCACTAAAATAAAACGTCTTACCTCTCCCAAATTCAATTTTAATTTGGGCGGGATCCGGATACTATCGCAGGGATTTTGCCTCCAAATCTGCCACCTGGGTCCAGCCCAGGCCGAGCCTGCATCCCAGGAGCACTCAGTGTGCCTCTTTTTGAAACTGGGAGTTTTCCAACTTAAAAAAATGTCTGCCAGAACACTCCTGGGACCAGGGCTGGACCCGGGTTGGATGCGGGTGGTGGATTCAGTGGCAAAATCCCTGCAACAGTATCCAGATGCCACTCGAATTAAAACTGAATTCGGGAGAGACATTTTATTTAGCGGTGTGATAAGCTCCTAGGAATGGGAAGGAAAGTTGGTCATATGTGGGCAGTTTGGGTTTCAATGTGAACGTACTTAACCTGGCATTTCCCAAGCCAACATGTAAACTAGAATTCAGATATCTTGCAGTATTTGTAGTTTCTAAAATTATTGATGCAGTTCTCCAGTCAAAGAGAATATGTAAATCAGGAAAAAATATGGACCAAAATATGTTTATTATTGGAAATAATGTTAAAATGCAACATACATGAGGAAGCTGCTTGCAGACAACAGATATGACTTCTCCGTCAGACTTTTAAAAAATGCACAAAGAGACAAAGTTTAGATCAAATAATTAAAGAAACTGAAACTGGCAAATTCCTCTATATCTAGTTATGACCTGGTAGCACCTCTCCCTTCTAGGGATGTAATTCTTCACTACATTTTGTCTCAAAGATAACAAAGAAATTTCAAGAATTTGCTTTCCACTATGAGAAAGTCTTTGAAAACCACACAGTTTTTAAAGGCTATTCACAATTCAGGACTCGTCTACCCCTCCTCAAGAAAAACCACAACCCACATCATTGTTTTGCACAGAAATCAGCATTTATTTCTGCACTGAACTATTATTTTCCACACATAAGAAGCTGTTTTCTGTGCAGAAAATTCTTTAATGAGGGATTAAGATTAATCACTAAAATTAAAATTAGGAATCTGTGTAAAATGAGCACACGGCTGGTTTGCACAAAAATAGCATTTTCTGCACAGGAATTAATATTTCTGCATTGAAATATAATTTTCCACACTGAAAAGGTTGTTTCCTATGCTGGCTACTGCACAAAACAACCATATGTGAATTTTATGCAGAATAAATCCTTAAATGTGAAGACTCTTATCAGTCCAGGATTCTTCTCATCAGCTTCTCAACACTCAAAAACATGTTTTTCTACCATTTTCCCAATATTCTCTAATATTCTTTCCATCACAACTCCCGTCCACCCAGAAGAATCATTCTAAAAACAAAAAATTAAAAATTGCATTCACGCTTATGAGTTAAAGAGGTAGACCTCCAGGTAAATGAGACTTGAGCCTTGCTTACCTGGTACAAAGCAACGTTGAGCAGGAAAAGCAAAATGTAAAGGATTTTGTACAGGGCCACTTTTCCATTGAAGCTGACAATAAAGAACATTACAGCACAGAAGTAAATCCAATACTTCACTAGCATCCCCTTAAGAAGAGAACCAAGGATATCCAGAAGGATATTGTGCTGTTCCTCCATTTCTGCAATAGGAGTTTAAATTCATTCAGGGCCATCAACATATTCAAATTGCCTACAATTATCTTTTGAGATAAGACTACTGTGGAAAAACATTTTGCATTTACATTTATTATACAATGTCTATCTCCTTAGCGTTTAAGGAGGCAGATCTATGTACATGACCTAAGATAAAACCACACTAATCACAATGTAAGAATACATCTTGTTAGTCATGTCTAGTTTTGTAGTGTAAACTGTAATCTTACGCATATATACTTAAAAGTACAGTGTTACTGAATTGAATGGGACTTCATATCTTCCAACGTTTTGCAGATGAACACCCAGGCATGTATGGCCAGGATGGCAAAAGTTATTAATGAGGAAGAACAAACAAGCTAGAAGAGGCTGCAGCAGTTTGCTTTTGCCTGAGCCTCCTGGGAAGGACAGGAATTCACACACACCCTCTCCTTTACTCCTTACTGTAAACTACTTTTGCACTTTGAACTCATTTTCCAGTCAAGGAAATAAGTTGAAGATGAAGGGGGACAGTGGAGGAGAGTGAAACTAGGGCATTTTAAATGCAACTGAAAAAGTGGGATGACAGAGGATTAATCAGGACTGTCCCTGCCAAATCGGAGAGTATAGAACTTATTAAGAATGCACAGGACTGATTTACTGAGCTGATATAAGTTAGTTTTGGAAGAGTACTATGTAAACATAAAATATATCCAATGTGAAATTGAAGGCTTTCATGGTCAGCATCCATAGTTTTCTGTGGGTTTTTCAGGTGATGAGGCCATGTTCTAGAAGAATTTATTCCTGACGTTTCACCTGCATCTGTGGCTGACATCTTCAGAGAATGGTGGCATGGAGGTGTGTGGGATGGAGATATTATATATATATATATATATATATATATATATATATATATATATATATTTGTTCTGTTGATGAATGGCAAGGCCTCAGGGTGGGAGGATATGTGAAGAGAATTAGTGTCCTTTAATTAGTGATCCATTAGTGAGCCATGGAGAAGAAGATCTGACCGTGTTTCTGAATCATCTGAACAACATCTACCCAAACATCCAATTCACAATGGAAAAACAAAAGGAAGGAACATTGCCATTCTTGGATGTCTTGGTCATCCACAAACCAAACCAATGATTGGGCCACATGGTATACAGAAAACCTACATATACGGACAGATGCCTACACAAGAACTCCAATCATCACCCAGGACAAAAAAGAAACCTGGTAGACCATACAAAAAGGATCTGTGAACCCCACTTCTTAGAAGTTGAACTAAACTGAGCTCTACAGTCTAATGGTTACTCCAGCTCAGACATTAGAAGAGCAGCCAGATCCAGGACCTTATCACATGGGGTAAATCCCATGCAGAAAAAGGATTCAAAAGGTGGGGGAAACCCACAAAAGTGGGTAGATTTTCACGCACATTGTTATTAAAGTGTGCTTAACCCAAATGGAAAGTAGTCATAAGCCACTTCTTTTTACTTACAGGACTTTCCAGAAGTAAAAAGAAGCGGCTTTTGACTACTTTCTGTTCAGGTTAAGCACACTTTAACAGTGAAGTCATTTGAAAATCTACCTGCTTTTACAGGCTTTTTCTATTTAAAACCCCATTTCTGTATGGGATTTCCCTAGTGTGATAAAGTCCCCAGAAAAAACCACAGGAGTGAAGACAAACCACCACCCAAAGGGAAGATATTTTTACCATACATCAAAGGAGTCACAGACACAATAGGGAAGGTGATGAGGAAACACAACCTCCAAATGATCTACAGACCAACCAAGAAAATCCAGCAAATGCTGCCCTCTGCAAAGGATACCGTGTGGCTGTGGACAAGTCTACATGGGAACCACAAACACGGTGTTCAAATGCGAATCAAGAAACATGAGATACACTGCAGACTGGGCCAGCCAGAAAAATGAGCAGTAGCGGAACACATTATAAACCAACCTGGGCATAAAATGCTATTTGAAAACATTGAAATTCTGGATCATGCCAACAACTATCAGGTCAGAATGCACAGGGAAGACACTGAAATCCACAAACACCTGGACAATTTCAACAGGAAAGAAGAAACCCTAAAAGTAAAAGTAAACAATGTTTGGCTACCAGTCCTGAAAAAAAAAATCCAGACTCAGCACATACAAATTAACTTCACCCAGGGTCAGGGAGTTTCCTAGTAGACAATGGATCACTAATTAAATAGACACTAAATCCTCCTCACATATCCTTCCACCATGAGGCCTTGCCAGTCACCAACAGAACAAAACACAGATTAACATGTAAATCACTCCAACTAGGGTCACACAGGCCCTAAGCAGACAGGCAGCCGTGGGCCGCCCCGAGAAGCTGCAGATTGGGGCCAAGGTAGCCACACTCCTCGGCCCCGACCCACTTCTTTTTGGGCCCTGGAAGGAGCACTAAAATAGCACTCCTTCCACAAGGCGCCGAAGGTACGCCGCAAGAGGCGTTCGGTGCACCTTTGGCGTCTCTTCTGCTGCAGCATGTCCGGACGCTGTGGCAGAAATACGTCATCAGAGCTCCCGTCGTGTGGAGCGACGGGCGCTCCGATGACATGTTCGGGAAGGGGTTGGGGTGCCCAGCGTGAGGCTGCCCCTCCCTTTCCTTGCCTCCGAGATGGCACAAAGCGCCATCTGCTTCCCCCCACAGTATATTTATATCCCACACACCTCCATGCCACCATTCTCTGAAGATGCCAGCCACAGATGCAGGCGAAACGTTAGGAATAAATTCTTCTAGAACATGGTCTCATAGCCCCCAAAACCCACAAAACAACTATAGAATATATCCCTTTCAAAAGTGGAGCTTTCAGATAACAATTTCAAGAAACTACTAGTAAGGTCACTGCTATTACAAAGTTTCAGGTTTTTCTGAGAAATACATTATCTGTTGTTGTTTTTTACATTATATGTAGGAGAAATCATTTCCTCCATTCATTTGTGCAAAGTTATCCATACTGTATTTAGTACTACATCTTCTTACCAGTCTCATTTACTATCACTTCCTTGAGTAATTCTTCCTCTTCTTTCCTCTGCCTTTGCTTTTCGATCATGTGCTGCTTCAGCAAGAGCCAGAAGGTAAACAGATATAAAATCTGAAAACAAATAATAATAGTGTTTCTATTTGAAGAGGAAAATAAATTCTCCATGTAACTCCAACATCTTGTGGAGCCTGAAGATGGAGAAGTCTGTGGAAACAGCAACCGAAATAATCCAGCAAATCAAATTAAGACCAAGTTGCTTATATTCATTCGTTTTACAGATCCACTCTGCTTTTCTGAGCATGTGGACAGGATCCTTGGAGACCTGAGAGCCATCACATATAGGCATGTTTTTTGCCCTTACTGACTTGTTTAAAAGGTCAGAGAGGGAATGGCTGGGTAGGTAAGGGCAACACTTTCCCCCAACACAGCACAGTTCCAACATCCTAAAAGACACAGCCATACGACCCTGTTTAAAAAAGCACTTGCTGGATCCCAATGTATTAGACAATTACTGGCTAATTTCCAATACTCATTTTCTGGGCAAGGTATTGTGGTAGCTTCCCAGCTCTGATGTTCCTAGATGAAATGAATTATCTAAATCCATTTCAATCTGGGTTCAAAATGGATTTGGTCACCCTGGTAGACGATCTTTGCAGAAACTGGTTGGAGAATGTTTGTTCTTCTGGGTCTCTCAGTGGCATTCTATACCATCAAGAAATATCGTTATTGGAATGGTACTCAGAGGCAGTATTTTGCAGTGGCTCTGGTCCTTCCTGGAGGAGCAAACCCAGAAGGTGATGCTAGGGGACTTCTGTTTTGACTCCTTGGCCATTGGCCTAGATATATGTGTGTCCCATAGAGGCCTCATGCTCTTTAGCATCTACATAATCTTGGTAAGAGATGTTATTTGGGGTCCGGGGCTTCAATGCCATCAATGTGCTGATGACCAGCTCTATCTGTCCTTTCACCTCAATCTAAAGAAGCTGTTTTGGTTCTAAATTATTGATTTCTAAACTGATGCATGTCAGCAGTAATGGACTGGACAAGGGCAAATAAACTGAAGCTCAAACCAGAAAAGACAGATATGTTCCTGGTCAGTCATAAGGCAAAACGTCTGAATTAAAAACCAGAGTGTTGGCATATGCCTTGCTAAGAATTCCTACATCAGAATCAGAGTCTTTACTGTGGTTGTTTGAAGACTCTAATGATTTAACCAGAGAGGGGACACAGCTCAATGGAAGAGCACATAACTTTTCATGCAGAAGGTCCCTCCTATTCATACACACACAAAGTATCTCCAAGTGCTTTGCACCAAGATTTGAGGGACTTGTTGCCAGTCACAGTAGACACCACTTACCTAAATGGATCAAGTCAGTTAGCTACCTAAAGCTAGTTTAAGATATAATTCAAAACAATCTAACTGTGATGTACATGCAAAGAATATAATGGTAGGTTTACCTTCTTGGCTTATTTACTTATTTTCTTTATTTTTAATATTTTACATGGCAAAAATCGTTATGCATACCTACTCAGCCACAAGTCCCAAGGAGTTCAAAAGGAATTTACTTCCCAGTAAGTGTTATTAAAATAGGACTGGATCCTTAAATAATAACCCAGAACTACCTGGAGTATGCTCACCTTTGATCCCAGATGAACACAGGGTCTAGAATAAGACTTCAAATCCAAGTCAATAAGCAGTGAGGTTGGCACTCCAGGAAACAGTTCCTCCTGTGTAATATTAATTCCAGCAAAGAAAGTAAGTATCACCAAGACATTTCCATAGATGACAAGGAAAGGTGAGCTAAGCAAGGCACAGAGACGACGGTTGCGTGCCATCCAAATAATACAAGACCAGATCAGCAGGACAAAAGTCAGCCAGCTGTTATGAGTAATACTCCAACCCTGCAAACAGATACATTAAAAAGTTTAAGTTTGTGCATATTTTTTTTAAAAACATATAAATTGATGTGGAAATGGGACAGAATAGGAAAAATAAGAAATTGAGTGGAATTGCAGTTGACAGCATCCCTATCAGCATCTTGCTAGTTCTCACTTGAGGGCAGGGCTTTGACCCTCAGTAAACCAGGTTCACTATTTAAAAGTACTGTCGGGTTCTCATTGTTAGGGTCCATTCACACTATGGAAATAACCTGGTGTGCAAACCGGGTTATTTCCATGATGTTTCCACTGGCCCTGAATGCACACTTAACCTGGTGTATTCGACATTGAGTTCTTAAGTGCGTCTTTTTAAAAGAGCAGCAATGATCCAGATCTTCAGTAGTGTGAGTACGCTACCAAATTGATCCAGACTGCTTGGCATCATTACTGGAAATGGAGGCTCCTCCATTTTAAAGCGATACGATATCAAGTGTGAATGGCAACAGGGTTAAAATGGCACAGAGAGATTTGGGGACAGAAAACGTATAGGGAACATCGATCCGGTATTGCATTACTGCAGAGATTTGCATCTTCTCAGGACAAAAAAATAAGTCTGAATGCCCTCTAGTGTGGCAAAATAGTTATTGGAATTCTCTTTGATCATGAAAAACTTAACCTAGCTCTAATATTGCTAGTCATTTTCAGTTGATACCCACCTTGAATCCTATTGTGTGAGAAAGGTGGGATATAAATCCTTGAAGTAAGTCAATAAATAAATAAAATTGATACCAACTCCAAATTAACTTGTTCTGCTTTTGTTCAGCACTTCACATACCACGGGCCCTAAATACAGCTAAGAAAGCATGTATGGTGATTCAAACACACAGAGGGAAGTTTTAAGTCTGTATCTTACCATCATCGCAATCAAGGCAGTGATGTAGCTCTGATTCATAATGAATTGTGCTAAGGATGAAAAGGTACTAGACCCATTTCCTTCACTGTCATGTTCTCCATCAGTTTCAGTTGCACTTTCAAGGTGTATTGTATCTTCTACAAGAAATATACAATTTGGATCAAAGGATAAATAACCAAAGTGGATGAGTATTCAGTGTCTGCTTTGAGTTAATGACATTTTTGCAAGTCAAGTCTCACAAAGTTTTATGAGAATAGATAGACAGCCCTTTGTAAATGGAAGAAAAACATGTATCCAAAGATAAAACAGAAGCAAAATGTATAACCAAGTGGAGAGAGAAGGAGTGAGGGAAGGTGTGCAGGCAGGCAGGCAAGAAATAACTGGGAACTGATGGGAATATTTATAACATTGCATTAGGAGAACAAAATCAGATGCTATGGGAGGGTCAAGCTCCACTGTCACTCACACACCAAGAGAGATACCAAGAAAGTTTGAGAGAATGTGTTGAGGCTGCAGAAATGCCCCATCCTGAGAACTGGGGCAGTGACAAGATGGGTAGAGGTAGAAGAAGTCGCAACTCGGGATGCCCTCCCCAATCACAATCACACACACTCCCTTACTCTCCCCTTCCTCCCTCAGGTAGAGGCCGCTTTTCCAGACAGTCTCCTTGCCTTTCTCTTCCCCTCCAGGACAGAAAATCTTTGGGAAAAGGAAAAAGGATCACAGCCTTCAAGTCTCACACACACACACACACACACACACACACACATTGAGCAACTCTCATGCACCTCCCTGGGGGTCCTGCCCCACCATTTGAGAACCACTGGCTAAGTATAAACCAATGTGAAATGATCAGCATGCAATTATCTAGTCCACAAAAGCCTAAACAATCACAAATGTGTTAGTCTTTAGCTAGATTTGTCTCTTTTCTTTTTTCTACAACACCTACAGAGCTGTTCTTCTAAATTCTGTGCTAATGGCTTTATCTGGCAATGGTCTCATGTAAAAAGTTCAGAACTTCATAACACTGTATATATTCATCAACTATGCAGTACAATATACCTGATAAGGAAATGCTGTCTCTTTCAGTGGTGTAGGTATCCATATCACAACTGCTACGACTCTGACATTGCATGAGAGGAACATCTTGCAAACTTCCACTCAAAACAGAAGCCACCTGGGCAAAAGTGGAAACAATTCTGATTTCATATAACAGTGACTTCACAGAATCCAGGACCAAGGGAAAATGTTATTCTGCACTTTCCGAATTGGAGAGAAGTTGCACTGACACCACTTAAACTATGGGCGTTTTCACACGGGCTTTTGGAGGACGCTAGCCGGCCTCCGTCCGGCCCCACTCTGGCAAAATGTCAAATGTTTCATACGACGTCGCAGCAAGCCCCACCCCATCCCCGGCGCTAGCCGGCGTCAGTCCGGGGCTTGCTGCGCGTGTTCACATGATGTCGCAGCAAGCCCAGCCCCCTTTAGCTCTAACTCCGGCATCAGCGCCGGAGTTGTAATTCCTTTTAGGTTGCTGCCGCCGGAGCCATTCTGGAGTGAGCGGAAGGCTCCGTTCCGGAATGGCTCCAGGCGGATTTGGACGTTTGTGTATGAAAACGTCCTATGAGTGGATTTCTTCAGAAGAAAAAAAATGGAAAAATCTGGATCTTGTAATATTTCTATTTGCAGTTGTCCTTTTAACTGTTTGTGCTTTAAAGAGGTTTTTAATTTTTGACAGTTTAATTACATTTTTAAATGTTGTATGTTCTGAAATTTTAACTACACTTGTAAACTGATTTGAGTCCCAAACTGGGGAAAAGGCAGGATAACAAAAATAACAAAACAATATTTGGGACAGTTTATTTACAAGTAAAGCTGAACATGGATGGAGATAAATAACATAGCTCCCTCCAAATAGGAGTAACAACAAAATAGATCTCCAGAGAAGCATGCTAACATTAATTCAGCTCATCCTCAATTCCACTCTGTCTTTCTTTACCTCTAAGCAGAGCTGGGAACATTACATTTTTAAAGGTATTTTGTTTCTGTTACTCATTACATTGACTCTGCCATTACAATGTTATAGTACATAACATTTTATGCTGCTTTTTGCACTGCTTTTTATTTTGTATTACTTTCTATTACTATTTTTAGAGAAAATAATCTTAGGATTTAGAAAAGAATAACATAAACACAGGAAAATGCCTGTCAAAAATGCCTCTAAAAATGCCCTTTAAAAGTAACTTTTGAAAGCATGTAAAAATGATTACATGCTACACTCAATAAAGTGACTTACTCATTACATTACTTTTGAATAGTAACTTTGTCAGTTCTTCATTACTCCCAAAATTAACTAGTACAGGTAACAACATTGCTTGTAACCCCCTATTTCCAAGTTGTTTCTAACTATTTTTTCCTCCCTGGAATAAACCTACACTGTAGAAATAATGCAGTTTGACAGCACTTTAAGTACTGTAGCTCCATCCTATAGAATCCTGGAATTTGTAGTTTTACAAGATCTTTAGCCTTCTCTGCCAGAGTGCCAGTGCCTCACAAAACTACAAATCCCAGGATTTTGTAGAATGAAGCCATGGCAGTTAAAGTGGTATCAAACTGCTTTATTTCTACAGTGCAGATGCACCCTAAATTAGTGGGTGGAGGAGTCACATTCCTCCAAATGACCATCATATTCCAATGATTTCAGAGGCGTCTCTGCATCCTTGCACATTTATTCATTCTCTGACCGTGCTGTACTAATCACAAGTAAATTGCATAACAAATAAGATATCCACGACAAAATTCATAACCAGTACTTCACCTTGCCAGTTTCATTTGCAGTCACCCATAGTTCAGGACCCATCTTTACTTCTATGTACTCTTCAGGTTGCATCTGGATGGCCTCCTCCTTTCTTTCCTGAATGATATTAATTTAAGATGAAATTCCATGAAGATCACAACAAATTGTGCTATTTTTTTTCTCACAGACCCCAAACTAGTGGCCAATATATGTTTTAAAACAGTTTGGAAACTTAGGGGGGTTGCAGACTGTCAAAAATAGTGTGAATTCAGTCCACTTTTAGGGTTAGGGTTAGTGCTAGGGAATCATGGGAATTGTTATTTTTCTGAGACATTGAACCTTCTTTGTCAGAGAACCCTAGTGCCACAATAAAATACAGTCCCCATGATTCCCTAACCCTAACCCTAACCCTAAAAGTGGACTGAATTCACACTATTTCTGACAGTCTGCAACCCCCCATAGTGTAGGAAGATAGTCACCAAAGGAAAAAATGGGATATGTGGGGAGGGATGCTAGCAAAACTGATTGCTTACTTCTCCTGTGTCTTTCTCCCCAGCATGTCTCTTCTAGTTGGAGACCTGTTACCAAATGTAAGCTGGCTGAGAGAGAAAAAACAGTTGGGTACAAGCTCCTGGGAGCAACAACATGGGAACAGGGACAATTCAGTTTCTCTTATCAAAAACATAGGGTATTCAGTTTGGGATTATCACCATGAACCAGGAGATGTAATGAGGTCAATACAAATTCTTTAGGACTGTTGCGAGTCTGCCCCAATGTTAAGAGTGATGCATTAAGACTGGAAGTTAGTTCCACTTCTATAGACATTTTAGGCTTGGATATATGCATTCCACATTTACATATATGATCTATGCCTACAAGTTATCTGACACCGACACTGGTTAACAAAGTTAAATGGTAAAGCCAATCACCCTGGTTTGTCACAAATCCAGTGAAAAAGATATGATTCCACAGAGATTACATGATGAATTAAAAATAGATGGCTGGATAACATTTTTTCAGGAGACAGAGACAAACTGTATATCATTGAAGTGGGGTGTAGAGCTGAGGTCAGTAACTATTTCCCGGTCTTTTGTTGTTGTTAAAAAGAGCAGTCTCAGAAAAAAGTTTCCTTCAGCAGTTATAGAGGGCCATGGGGGGGGGGGATCCATTTGATTTGAGATTGTGCCCTAGTCAGTTAGGACAGATTGGAAAATGGGTGTTTTATATTAGGATGCAACTTTTATAATGAGAGTGGAATCCATTCTGGAATCTACTCTGCTCCTTATTCCATTGCCTGTAAAGACATTTGGGTTTTAAACTGCAAATGTCTTGGCAAGCAGAAATAAGGTACTAATAGAAAAAATAGCCAAATATACTGCTGCTATTCTTAAAACTAGACTGCAGTTAATCAGTGCCTGATAGTAACCATTTTTGAGGAAAATAACATGGGTGATTATTATAATGAATGTAAAGTTTCTAGTTGTTTTTTATATTAGGCGTATATGTTTACATTTTGGGTTCAGTCATGTTAATGTTTTGATCCTATATCTCTTCATTTAGATTTGTTTATCATTTTGCTGATAACTTCCACAACAGGAAAGTTATTCTAATTTGTGGACTAAACACACATAATTCAGGCCTGACACAGTAAGAATAAAACCTCAATGGTATGGCTTATGCCTGTTGCATTTTAATGCATCCCATACCTTAGCAGGCAGTGCCCACTGCTGGAGCATTGTGACCAGTGTATAGTACAAAGCAAGAAGTGTGAAAGGATTCAAAGCTGCTGGCCAGTTTAATTGAGGATGAACTTGAAGCTTCCAGGGTACTGTAACATTTGTCTTCATAAGTGGTACTATGCCTAAGACTCTAGAGAAGGAGAAAAAACATGATGAACACAATGTTGGTTCTTAATCATCTTAAATGGAAACAGGCAAGGGAAAAATGATATGACATTGGACCAATTCAATTGCCATATTTTCATAATCATCACTTTGAAGTGTAGTATCACTTGAACATCTGTATGCATGAATAAGGAGAGTCAGTGTGATGTAGTGATTTGAGTGTTAAACTACAACTCTGCAGATCAGGGTTAAACTACGGGCTCACTCCCACTTACATTTAAACCGGTTTGCGAATCGCCCTGACACTGGGTCACAGGTTCAGTTAAGGCCAATGCTTCGTTCCCACTATGGAAGTGAATTTTGCACCTAATCCATGTTGTTCCACTGGGGACTCGGCTGCTGGAAGCCAAGCTTTCCAAGGCAAAGGTGCGCAGAGGGTTGAGATCACAGGCGGCAGAGGATCCAGGGAGGGGCAAGCCAGCCACTGCCACCTCCGTCATACCCAGGCGGGCTGTGTAAATGGTGGAAGATGGCCTCCCTCCCATACCCATGCCACTTTTAGGGGGTCTTCCCTCCTGGCCACTGCAGGTTCTGCTTCCGAGGCCACTGCGGCCGACCTTACCCCTGCATCCCCTCGAAGCGCCCAACGAGAGCGTGCCAAGTGAGCAAACAAGCGAGTGAGTGGGGCTGGCAGGTGGGAGAGAAGCCCAGCAGTCGGAGCCCTCTCCTCCCCGAGAACAGCGTGGGATGGGAAAGAGGCCATCTTCCACCACTTACATCCCACACGGGTACAGTGGAGGTGGTGGAGGCAGCAGTAGCTGGCCTGCTCCTGCATGGATCCGCCACCACCTGTGGAGAGTGGAACAGAGTGGAGCTGGAGCTGCCCAGCCCAGCCCCCCAGGTGGCACTACTGCTGCTGCTTCTAGTGGTGGTACTGGATATGAAGCAGGGAGGTGTCCCTGCTGCTCCAGCTTTCCCTACTAGGCTGCTTCCACCCATGGCCAGGGGGAGCCCAGCCTCCCTTTCCCCCTTCCTCCCTCCAGCTGCACTGGGGTTATGCCTGCCTCTCTGCCTGTCTGCGATTCAGATCCATTGTTCACACTTGTCGAACATGCTTCTGAATTGCTTTTTTAAAAAAGGACCACCAAAAAACTAGTGTTTAAAAAAAGTGGGGCTTTTTTTCTTTGCATTTGTCCTTCTTCAACGTGATTCCGAACGATTGCAGTCGCATCTGAAACCGTTTTGAATAGGGATGAAGTACGTATAAGCAATCAGCAATTCACTTCTAATCATAGTGGGAATGAGCCCTATGATTCTGGAGATCAGGTTTCAATTACCCACTCAGACATGGAAACCCACTGGGTGACTTTGGGTGAGTTTCACACATTCTCAGCCCTAGAAAACCCTGCAATAGGTTTGCCTTAGAGTTATCATAAGTCAGAAACGGCTTGAAGGAACACAACAACAATGCATGGCTATGGCACCATGATCTACTCAGGAGGCAGAATAAAGTGAGTTTGAGTGAATTCTAGATTGTATCATAGAATCATAGAGTTGGAAGGGCCATCCAGTCCAACCCCCTATCATGCAGGAACTCCCAATCAAAGCATCCCCGACAGATGGCCATCCAGCCTCTGTTTAAAGACCTCCAAGGAAGGAGACTCCACCACACTCCGAGGGAGTGTGTTCCACTGTCGAACTGCCCTTACTGTCAGGAAGTTCCTCCTAATGTTGAGGTGGAATCTCTTTTCTTGCAACTTGCATCCATTGTTTTGGGTCCTAGTCTCTGGAGCAGCAGCAAACAAGCTTGTTCCCTCCTCAATATGACATCCCTTCAAATATTTAAACACGGCTATCATATCACCTCTCAACCTTCTCTTCTCCAGACTAAACATCCCCAGCTCCCTAAGTTGTTCCTCATAGGGCTTATTTTCCAGACCCTTCACCATTTTAGTTGCCCTCCTTTGGACACACTCCAGTTTCTCCACATCCTTTTTGAATTGTGGTGCCCAGAACTGGACACGGTATTCCAGGTGAGGCTGCATGTTGCTGGGGGAATCACATGAACATCACATTTTCAAATGCTCACTACATAAGAAATCCCTATAGTTAGAAAACATATGGTAAAGTCAGCCGTCCATATCCATAGATTCTGCATCCATACATTCTACCATCCACAGTTTGAAAATATCCCTCCCCCCAAAATCCAAAAAAGCAAACCATGCTTTTGTCATTTTATGTAAGGGACACCATTCTACTATGCCACTGTATGTAATGAGACTTCAGAATCCACAGATTTTGGTATCCACAGGAGGTCCTGGAACCAAACCACAGCAGATACCAAAGACCCACTGTATATTAAACCTGTCCTACCTGATGTGCTAGATTACTACATTTGAAGTTCTAAAACAAAAACAAAACAAAAGCCTCTATTGAAAAATCTAGCCCCTCACCCACACAATTACAGTCTGGATGATACAATCCGGAATTCTACTGACTCCACCCACAGTCCAATTTTGTATAAGGTGCAGAGTGTCAATTCAGACCTTTATTTGCAAGCATGTCAGTACTGAATTAGTAAGGCTGTAATCCTAATTATACTAGATAATAAGTACCATTAAACATGATCAGGAATGTGTGAACTGTAAGGACTTTATCACGTAAACCTCAGTCTCGCCTCAGTCTTGCCACAATAGAAAAGAACAAAAGTGTACCAGTTTTGGAGCTTTTATTACTACACCTCTCTTCAATAGCACAATGGGGCTTTTTGCACCATCAAGGGTCCCTGCGCTCTCTTCCTCATTCCCCCTTAACCCAGCCCTATGCCCTATCCAGCATGCCTTTTTTTTTATTAGAGTGGGCCCTTGGTATCCACTGGGATTTGTGTCCAGGATCCCCCATGGATACCAAAATCCGTGGATGCTCAAGTCCCATAAAATACAATGGCATAGTAAAATGGTATCTCTGTTATAAAATCCCAAAATCAAGAGTTGCTTTAGGGATTTGTATATTTTTTGAATATTTTCAGACCATGGGTGGTTGAATCCATGGATAGAGAATCTGTGAATAAGGAAGGCCAACTATATTTTATTTGTATTTGCATTTGTAATACAATTCCAGAGTAATTTCTTGGGGAGTGGAGCTGGCCTCTCCCTACTCCCACCTGCCAAGAAGAAATTAGAGTGTTTCCTAGTGAGGAGACAGTCATTTCTTCTTTGGCAGGCTGGGGAGAAGCACAGGAGGAAGCTGGCTTCTCTCTGCTTCTGCCTGCCATAGAAGAAATTCATGTGCCTCCTCCTGAGAAGACAATCATTTCTCCTTTGGTGGGAAGGTGGAGAGAAGCCTGCTCTGGAATAGAGTGAAGGCGGAAGGAGTGGGAAGAGGAGAAGACACTGACACTACCTGTCATGTGAAGCATTCAGAAATGATGCCTCTTCCCAGGAGAGCATCCTCAATGTACTCTGTTGAGCTCTTTCTCCCCTTTCCATTTTAATTTGCCTAGCTCTTTAAAAAGAAAGGAAAATAACTTGTGCAAAGCAAATATTCGTAAGTATTTATATGTCATGGAACTTTACCTGAACTCACCCACCCACCCATTGAGGAATTTCCTCCCACAGGAGGCTCAGTTGGTCCTCTCTGTCCTTGCTTTTGCCAGCAGGCTATGATGTTTTTGCGATGAAAATCTATGAGACAGAGTGTTCGTAGCAGGGTGGTGGTGTGTGTGTGTGTTGTTTTTTTAAATCATTATCAGTTTTTTTATTTAGTTTTAATCTTGTTTTCAATTTTAATTGTTATTTCATTCTTTTTAAACTTCTGTATAAATAATGTTTTAATTAAATCTTGTTGGGGGGGGTTAAAGCTGTAGGCCACCTTGGGTCCTGCAGAAGGAGAAAGGCATGATATCAACTGAATACATCAATCACTAATTAAAATATTTTGGCTAATACAAATTCTGTCACTTCATGATGTATGTTGTAGTAGATTAACCACATTCCATTTCAAAACCACTTAGTTCAATCATAATGTTAACTAGAAATAAAATCTGTTGTGTTTTCTACTTAACACTTTTCCAGCATGCAAATTTTTATCTTTTTTACCTGAGATAAATGTCTTCAGGAGGAACAAGGTGCTGAAAGTAAGGCAGCTGGTACAAATAAAGAGCAGCTAAGTGTCCAGCACTAAATATTGCAGCCAAGACACACAAACTGTTGAAGGCAACTGGGTTGATTGGACGATGGCAAGACCACCAAGAACATATACCCAGGAAGATGAAGAAATAAACTGCAGAAGTTGCAGAGGGTAGGATTATACCTAAACATAAGAAAATCAAAGTTCAGAGGGCCAATTGCTCATCTTAACTATATTTTCTTAGAAATTGATTCTTCTAGCAGATTCTAGATTTGAAAATTTGACATGGTACTGAGATGTTCAATGTATACATCTTTCAAAGCTCCCCCCACCCCGAGGATATACTCTCTATAAACAAAAGGAAACTATATTGCCAGGCAAGAAAGTGTTTCATGCCGGACAAATGACAGAAGTTTGACCTGTCTTCAACACACTGTACAGCGAAGCTAACAATAATTCTTGCCATTAAATTCCACTTGCTGAACATTATGTTGATAGTGGATCTGGTCCGTCATTTATCAATTCATCCATTCACTGAGCCATAGTCCTGTTGAGGCACACATGCTTTACTGCCCAACCTGTTGTTCCCAGATGTGTTGAACATCCCATTACCTCAGTCAATATGCAGCACCCATGCTAAGTGGTGATGATGAGACTTGCAACCTAAAACATCTGGAGGGCATGAGATTGTAGAAGATTGCTTTACACAGAGAAAGGTTCCATGTTCAAACTATGGAATCTTATGTTAAATGGATCTCTGAGAGAAATATTAGAAATTACTTCTGGGAGTGGATAAGAACATATGGTCCATTCCAAGGGTTGTGATAATTTGATTTCTGGTTTCAAGGATGTCGCCAGATGCCTCTATTCACTATCCACAAAGCATGAAATGGCCACACAGGGGGCTCCAGAGGCTGTTCAGTAAGCCAGGATTTGGTATATGGCTTAGCCTAGCATAGGTCCACATGCAGATCTGCTATGCCAGGAAAAGGAGGGCCTCTGGTCACTCTGACTTAGCAATGCTGTATCCATTTTGGGAGCTTAGGTGTAAGGGGAGGGAGGCATGTAAATGGATAATTGCTGTGTGGGAACCAGGTTGTATATTGTCTGGCTTTTTATGGGAATAGAATGTGAAAGGAAGTGGGAAGGAGAGTCTGAAGAAGGATATAGAAATGAAACTTAGGTTAGATCTGGCAAAGGATGTGTTACTGTGCTGATCTTCAATAAATTCTTTCTGGCTCCATAGAATCATAGAATCAGAGAGTTGGAAGATAGCTCAAGGGTCATCCAGTCCAACCCCCTGCCATGCAGGAATACACAATCAAAGCACCCCCGACAGATGGCCATCCAGCCTCTGTTTAAAAACCTCTAAAGAAGGAGACTCCATCACTCCCCAAGGAAGTGTCTTCCACTGTTGAACAGTACGTACTGTCAACATTCTTCCTAATGTTTAGGTACAATCTAACAAGGCTATCATATCAACCTTCTCTTCTCCAGGCTAAACATACTCAGCTCCGGTTTCCAGACCCTTCACCATTTTAGTCACCCTCCTGTGGACACATTCCAGCTTCTCAACATCCTGTTTGAATTGCAATGCCCAGAACTGGACACAGTATTCCAGGTGAGGCCTGACCAAAGCAGAATACAGTGGCACTATTACTTCCCTTGAGCTAGACACTATACTTCTATTGATGCAGCCTAGAATCACATTGGAAAGTACTAGGATCCAGCAGAGGCTCCCTGCTGAAAGAAGAGGGGCAGGGAAGATCTACATGGATTCCCCTTCCCCTGCTACAATGCCACTGTGTTGTTGCAAGTGTTCCCCTAGCCCTCCTGAGCAGTTTTTGAAAGGCAGAGTACATTGATGGTAGGAATGGGGAACTGGAAATATTGCATCCTTGCCCTTTTCCTTCTGGGCAGGTAAAACTCTTTAATTGCTATGTTGGATCTAACTAATGATGCAAATCTGCCCTTAAAAGCACTTTTACCTGCCAAGCCCAACAGAAGCACAGCCACCACTTTGCCAGCAGTACTGAATAGACTTTCACAGAGGATCTTTAAGCCAACTAGGAACATTGTGATTTTCAGAAGGAAACCTGGCTTGTTGTTTCCCAGACTGTCCTTTTCAATTGGACAATCCATTTCTTCACTCTCAGTATCTTCAGTTTCTGTTTCCAATTCCTGTGAATATGGAGCCAATTAAACAAGAAAACGTTCTCATCAAGATGAACAAAAAATCCAATGTAAAAGGAAGAGAGCAAATATTGTTATGCTTATGTGTCAGTTATTAAGAAGTATGTTGTTTCCCCAAACAGTATACTAATAATAGACCTTACTGCAGAGAAACTATTTTGGGATATTTGATTGTCAAGACTGGCATCCTAAATACAAACTACTATGGCCATGTTAATACAGTGGGCCTTTGTTATGCAGTAGGATTTAGTTCCAGGAACCCCCATGGATTTGAAAGGAATAAAGTGAAATCACTAGCATTTAACACAAATGTTGCCTTCTGAAGTCTTCAGGATATATTGCTTTATCTTGAACATTGCATGTCTATAAAGCATTGATATTACTATTTAAAAAAATGCTAAAGACATGTGGCCGTTTTAAAAAATCTTAATAGCTACAAGTTCAATGTACACTTTGGAGATGGGGGGAAATCGGGGAAGAAAAAGGCATACTCCCAGCAGAGTCGCACGATCGTGCTGAAGATTTTCAGACAATGTCGTCTTATCCAGGACTTAACCCATTAAGATCCAGAAATGCTCCAGCAATAAACCACTCCCAGGATTTCTCCATGAATGGTTTCTTGCTAGAGCACTCCTGGATCTTCATGGGTTAAGTCCTGGATAACTGCAATGTGTCTGAAATTCTTCAGCGCGATGGCGCGACTTTGCTGGGAGTATGCCTTTTCACCCTCCCAGCTTCCCCCCCCCCCCCCCCGTCTGATAATCTCATAAAGCTGCATCCACAATTCAGAAATAATCCAGTTCGATACCACTTTAACTGGCTTAATGTTAAGGAATTCTGGAAAATGTAATTTTGTGGGTCATTTAGCCTTTTCTGTCAGAGAGCTCTGGTGCCACAACAAACTACAGTTCCTAGAACTCCATAGCCCTAAGCCAGGGCAGTTAAAATGATATCAAACTAGATTATTTCTGTAATGGTGATGCAGATTTTGGAGATTATCGCACTATCTTTAAAACGCATTAAAAAGAGACTTACCTCGCCCAAATTGAAGTAAAATTCAGGCTGCATCCAGATGCTATCACATGGATTTTCCCAAAAAATCCACCATCGGAACGCAGCTCGAATTCAGCCTAAGTCTACTGACAGCATTACTCTCAGCCTTCTGACACACTCAAATCCCTCTCTGTTGCAGACTGCCAGAAATAGTGCAAATTGAGTCCACTTTAACTGCCCTGACTCAGTGCTAGAGAATCATGGGAACTATAGTTTATTGTGGCACCAGAGCTCTCTGACAGAGAAGGCTCAATGTCTCAGAAAAATAACAGTTCCCATGATTCCCTAGCACTGAGCCAGGGCAGTTAAAGTGGACTCAATTTGCACTATTTCTAGCAGTCTGCAAAGATTTCTGATGTTCTATTTTGGATTAATACTATATGAAGAAGTATGTTGGATAAGAATGAAGGCTTCCTTAGCCTAGCATCTGTTTATACTGTGGTCAGCCAGTTGTCTATAAGAAGCTCAAAAGAAGGACATGAGTACAACTGTGTTCTCTGTCTTCTGGAGTGCTGTGGAAAAAACCTAAGGCCTAAAGGCTGAGTACTTCCTGTAAGCTGGAACATTTTGGTTCAATATACTTCATAATGGATCTATACAGCCATGGTGAACATAATTAAGGGATGGAATCTGTCTTTGAGATAAAATATAGGACACAAGATGGGGGAAAAGCCATGCATGTATGGATCACCCCTTAGAGCTGGATTAATGAAAAACATTTGAAGAACAGACAGTGCCTACATTATTCGACACTGGAAAATTCCCTCCATTTAAACATATACTTGGAAAATGACAGCATGTTGCTTAATTGTTCTTTTGACTATGAAATAAACAGAACAGTCAAGAAATGAGCTTTTAAAAATGTTTTCTATTAAAAGTCTAATAAATGACTAGTTTTACATTTATTGTTTTACTTTTAAATGATCTTTTTTTAAAAAAAACAACAGTACTGGTCTGATTATGTGGGGGGGGTTTATAAGTCGTCATGTCATCCTCATTCCTAAAGCTAAAAATCTGTTGTCTCTGCTTTAATTAAAGGTTGGATGACAAGATTTATGGTTGGATAGCAAGAAGAGTCTTACAGTTTTTAAGTTTCAGTAGTAAAAATCGAAATGAACTTTTAAAACTTTTGTCAAAATAAATGTTTAAAAACGTTTGGATCCAAAACATACTGCAGAAATAATCCAGTTTGAGACCACTTTAACTAACCTGGCTCCATGCTAGAGAATCCTGGGATTTGTAGTTTATTGTGGCACTAGGGCTCTCTGACAGAGAAGGCTAAATGTCTCACAAAACTACAGTTCCCAAGATTCCCTAGCACTGAGCTAGGGCAATTAAGGTGGTCTCAAACTGGATTATTTCTGCAGTGTGTGTTGGACCTCGGACTATTAGAACTTTTTACTGAAACCAGAGTTGTGAACATTCAATTACAATGGTAGACATACAAATTTCTCATATCTGGAAATTAAGAACACTTAGGCTTGCTAGACTGTTAGACAGTATGTACTAGACTAGACAAAATTGGTGTTTATCCTTTAATGCAACTTTTCTTATGTAACCTTTACCATCTATTATGTCTTGAATTAATACAATCATTTTTACTATATCGTTTAATGTTTCATCATTGTATGCTAGTAACATTGCAACTGCTTCAGTTATTATGCTTTATTTATCACATTGTAACCGCTCCAGCTGTTGCACTTCAATTATCATTACAGTGGGACCTTGGTATCTACTGGGGTTTTGTTCCAGGTCCTTCCATAGATACCAAAATCCATGGATGCTCAAGTTCTATTATATAAAATGGCATAGCAAAACAGTGTCCCTTATATAAAATGAAAAAAATCAAGGTTTGCTTTTTTGATTTTTAAAAAATATTTTCAAGCCGCGGATGGTGGAATATGTGGATACAAAGGCTCAATTGTATTATTACTATTATTTTAAAATATGTTTTATATTCTCACTGTCTTTTTTAATCATTTATTGCCTTTCACTGTTATTTCAATGAAAGTTTAATTGTTTTTATTTATGGTGTAGTTTAATGGTCACTCCTCATAAGCTTAATGGAGCAAAATAAAACAGTGATTTAAAAAAGAATCAATTTTTCTCAAGGTAGTCAGCTTAATTAAATCCAAACTAGTTATTCATCTAAACACATGAATGCAACAGCTAAAAGAGAGACAAGTAGGGATGCAAAGAATATTTTAAAATATTCGAAAGATGAACAAACATGTTTCTGAGGTCTTGGGAAATCCTTTACTGGCAAGTATCTTTGCAGCTCAGGACCTATTTTACATAAAATTCACACATACACACAACATATATTGAGATACAGAAAATAGCATTTTCTGCATGAGAAGCACCAGTTTCTTGCAGAAAATAATATTTTAAAATATTAATGTATGTGCAGAAAATGCTATCTCCTGCACAGAAAATACTGTTTTCTCCAGAAAAAAAGTGTGGATTTTTTCAGAACAAGTGCCAAACTGTTAACAGTCTTCAAAAACTGCAGGCCAGTCATATATGACTTGACCTTACTAAAGGATCATCACACATATATATTTCACATGTAAAAAAAATTACACACACCAAAGAAAAATCTGGATGCCTAAAATTCAGTGCCTGAAAGGCAATGCAACAATCCATTTTCAAATAGTTCTCACTCAGTTATTCCTGCTAGGTACACTTTTGCATTGGTTTTCTCTACTATGGAACATAAAATGAAAGCATGTGCTTTTCTACTTTCTAGCCCTCATTCATGTGCAATGAAGTCAAGACATTGAACAAATATTTATATCACTACCATGTCCTCCTCCTCCTCCGCCTCCTCCTCTTCCTCCTCCTCTTCCAAAACCACCTCTTTCTCCTGATCGTGAGAGAACAGATCTTGGCTTCTGGAACAATGCTGGGTTTTCTGTTTGTGATGTTTCACCATCTTTTTGCAAAGCTTTGTGACTGTGACGCCTATAATAAAAATTCCAATATCAGGTGCCAAAAGATGCATGATACTTCCAGCGTTGAGACTGCTAAACCTACAAGATAAAAGGCAAGTTAATATCTATTAATAAGGTTTTACTAGATAGATTTTGCCCCTGTGTACCAGATGCCACTTTAGCTTTAACAGTAAGGGTTTGGGCTCTTCATAAAGACAGAAATATGTGCAGCATGTAATTTATGAATGTGGTCAATGTGTTAATTTTACAGAGAATGACATAGCAAAGTTAATTGAAATCAATATGTTCATTTGGTATTTAGCAGAGCACAAACTTGTTCATAATTTTCCTGATCACCAACCCTAAAAGTCATGAATATGCATGTGTGAAAATTCAAAGACACCACCAAACATGTACATCCTGCAAGCTCAGAACTTAGACCAGTCATAGAAAATTTGGAAAGAGGGATTTAATCTTTATGCTGACATTGCAGTGTGGAAGATAAAGCGAAAGCTGTTAAAATCAAACATTTTATATACTTGTTGGAGAAATGGGAAGAGAGAGAAATTTGAGACATAAGCCCAGTTAAGTTCCTGAACATCTGGGGACTCAAACTGCGTAAGGGCTAAAACCAAGATATAGGGACATGACCACACATATATGGCGTACACTCCAATATCCTCAAGCATTAGTCCTTCACACTTTTGGCATGATGGTTTCAAGAAAGCCCTACAACAACATTTGGGCTGAACAGACTGACATAAAGAGCCGGCCTGCAGGCAGAGTGGGGGCGTGGCGACCACACACCGGCCACCCCGACTCTGCCCTCATGCCAGCTTCACACTTCGCACCCCAGTGCATGGTGGGAGGCATCAGAGCACTCCCTTGGCACAGTGCCCACATACGCTGCTCCAAAGGAGCACTGAAAAGCCGCCGCCACCATGGCAAGGGTGGCTTTTTGCTGCTCTAAAAAGGAGTTTTGCCAGGTCTTTTTAGAGTGGCAAAGCACTGGATTGGGGCTGTGGCATGTGGCTGCCGCAGCCGTGATCTGGCAAGCAAAGGGGCAGCACAGAGCCACTTCTTTGGCGTGGTCAACCTGTGAGCACTGGATGCCTGAGGGAAAACTAGAAGAGAGAATTTCAGCAGGTGTTGCTTGTCACACAACTGGGTAACAAGTGACATCTGCTGAAATGCTATATATAGCTGGTTCTACACAACCAGTAAAGGCACAGGAGCCCTCTCATTTTAATAAGCTTATCACACAGCACTTAAGGAATGAGAGTAGAACAGAATGCCAGGGATTGGAACAGAGCAAAAACACATTTTACTGCATGGGAGAATGCCACCGATGCCACCAGGAGCCCCCAAACATTCCTGGCAGCCGATTTTTGGGGACTCCCAGCAGCATCGGTGGCGTTCTCCCGTGCTGTAAAATGAGTTTTTGCTCTGTCCCGTTCCCTTGCGTTCCGTTCCGTTCTCGTTCTTGGAAGTGCTGTGAAATAAGCTTATATATCTGGCAACCCTGATAAAGGGACCCTTTACACCACACAATTATTGCACTTTGATTCCATTTTAACTGCCATGGGTGCAGTGGTGTCATTAGGGGGTGAGGGATGTGTGGACTGCACCAGGTGACACCTAGAAAGGAGGTGACACCATTGCTTCTCAAACACCTACCTTTTGACAGAAATGGGCTATGACATTCATCTGTTTCCCTTATAAAATGCTTTATGCTGGGAGCCATATGAAGCTCAGTGGGAGAAGAAAGGAGCGGGTCCAGATTTTTTTAAAAAAAGAATATTCCAAAATTTCTAATTTCTAATTTTTATGGAATTTTTATTTTTATTTTTTGGAAATTTTCTTTAAAAACATCACATTTTAACTAAACCTTCACTATGTATATGTAAATACATTTAGGCTGTGAATATGATATTGTAATTTGAAGGTATAATTTTAATTTTGCTAGTTGTTTATATCACAACTCTTAGCATTACATTCAGTGGTATATGAGAATTACAATTTACAAGTAACATTAGTGCAAAAAAGCAATAAGGATTCTGTATGGTGTGAAATAGGAGATCAATGGGAGGGTTGACACCATGAGCTACCACACCAGGTGACACCAACCCTAGGGATGCCACTGCACAGGTGTACCCCATAGAATCCTGGTATTTGTAGTTTAGAGAGGTGCTAGAGCTCTCTGTCAGAATTCTAAATATTCCCATGCAACTACAAATCCCAGGATTCCATAAGATGTAATCATGTCAGTTAAGGTGGAATCAAAGTACCAGAATTGTGTAATGTGAAAGGGGCCATGGCTGGAACACTGGTATTTGCAGGCAGGAAATGGCAAGTGGGTAGACCCTTGGAGATTATGCAAACCAGTTTAGGAAACTTCTTCCAACTAGGATTCTGAATTAAAGGACTATTTAGCTTTAAATCATTGCATTGCTAAAACAGGCCAAAGGTATGTCTGGAGTTGATGCAGAAATGCAATTCTCTCCTAGAGAATCCTGCAATTTGTAGTTTGATAAGGTACCAAAGCTCTCTAACAGATCAGACTGAATACCTCCCCAAACTATAAATCCCAGGATTCTGTAGGATACATCTGAAGTTCAAAGTAATATATAGTATTTAAGAAGTATAAAATAGAATATAAGGGGGGAAGCAGACGGGCGGCCATGGGCCGCCCCGGGAAGCTGCGCCGCGGGGCCAAGGTATCCCCACACCTCGGCCCCGCGGCGCAGCCTCGCCGCCCCTGGAAAGAGCGCTAAATTAGCGCTCCTTCCACAAGTCACCGAAGGTGCGCCGCAAAAGGCTGCCGGCGCACCTTTGGCAACTCTTCTGCTGCAGCATGTATGGACGCTGCAGCGGGAGGTCATCCTCGGAGCGCCGGCCGTGCGGAGGGCCAGCTGCTCCGAGGACAACTTGGGGAAAGGGTTGGGGCGCCCACCGTGCGGCTGCCCCTCCCCTCCCCTGCCCCCAAAACGGCGCTTTTAGCCGTCTGCTTCCCCCCTAAATTACTATTTTAGTCTTACCGTAGAAAACCAACATGGCACAGCATTTCCTCCCATAAGATATCTAGTATGGGAAAAACACAGAAATTATTTTATTACATATATTATTTCTCCTTCTCTTTCATTCCATTTGCTTTGAAAATTACATTTTTGTACATTTTCTGGTGAGGGGTTGTTTTCATCAGATTCTCAAAAACATCAAGATAAGAACTTTTCTTATTGCTATGTACCATTAAGCCATAATTCAACAAGAAACCTTTCATTTGGAGGGCTGTCCTCTGTTGGATGTATGACCACCCAAGATGGGACAAATCCCAAGGATCACACGGATCTCATTCTATATTCATTTCAAGTATGAAATGCCCCATATCAGAGAAAATAATTTTTAACAGCTAATTCTGTACTACTTTTATTTGACATTACTTCATGCAAAGACTGGTGTCTACTTATGGATAAAATGCTGATGTCAAAAAGCTAAGGCTAAATGTTTCCCTCATGCCTTTTGGGGTAGGTTGATTCTCTCTTTCATTTAAGTTTCTTGGAAAGAACTTAGATATGTGCCTCTTGCTTGGATCATATATGTTTCTTTCCTATGTTCTAGTATTAAGTGGAGGGACAACTACACCTCTGTTCTCATGGCTTCAATCATTGCCCTTTCTTTGAATGATATTTAATGCTCCATCTCTCAAATAAAATCTGTGGCTGGAGGAATTATCTCTTTGCCCTGTACTGTGTGTCTTTCTGTGAATATTTAGCGCTTATCTATAATATAACATCCTTAATAGTCTCCTGTGAGTGGTAGAGGAAGCAGCCATTTTTATTATGTCCGCCATTTTGAATTCCCAACAGGTTTTGCTGGAGAACAAAATGGCTGCTGCTTGGGTGAGGGTAAAACTATGACTAATAGGGTGTCTATCTTGAAACAGATAAAATCACCATGAAAAACAATTCTCCAAAACAGCTTGTCTCCATTGTGGGAACATGGATTACATTTACAACAAGGCTGGATAACTGCATGGGGTGGGATTTTTGAACCCTCTCCAGACTATACCGGTGCATTTCTAGTATCCTGAAAGTGATGTCACATTACTTCAAAATTTTATCTAGGCTATTTTTATTTATTTATTTTTGCCTGTTTAGGGGTCTTTCGTGGAGTTTTTAAGATTCTGAGGCTGCTCCAAACTAAACTGCCATGCTTGTGGGTGGTTTGGAGTGAAAAATCACCTAAAAGAAATTTTAAAAATGGGGGGGGAAGGACTTTAAAGGATTTCCTGGTGGACTAATCAGGGACTAATCAAAGGCATCAAAGGTCACTGTCTTCACCCCGTCCTACCAAGAAATCTGTCAAACAATTGGGATTTCCTAGAGTTAACACCTTTTTTGCCTCAAACAAATTGTTGATATTGGATTTTGAACTGACATTACCATTAGGTGGCAGGTAGTAGAATGCAATTTGAAAAGCCACTTGCACCACAATGAAAATGAAGCTAGTACAGCAGATCGCACTAAGCAGCTGCCCAGTAGACCCTGAAAAACAAAAATATAACCTTTATTTTGAAGGATGTGGTGGGGATAAGCATTCCCTCTTTCCCCACCAGGGTTGTTAAGCTATGTCAAACCTGCACAGCAATGTCTTATTTTAATTATGTTAATTCTGCTTCTATACTCTCATACTTCAAACCACACAGGAGCTGTACATGATCAGTTTAGCAGTTCATGCAACTTACAGACCACCATTTAGCTCATCCTACTTCATTTCGTAATTTATATGTTAGTTAACATCATTGCTACCCAGGGCAATACTGATGATTTGATACAAGGCTGCCTACCTTTCATTGTGAGAGCATTTGGTTTCGGGCATAGTGGCAGGAGCAGGAGAAAGATGAGGTAGACCATAGATAGCCCATTGTATCTGAAACCTATAGCTGTGAAAACAGCCAAAATATAATCACAATACATAGTTTTACCATTAAAGCTGCTATTAACACGTTAATAAATAAGAAGCATTGAAAACCACTTTGCACTGGGCCAGACAGTCCATCCAGGGACTCTTCACACTATACAGTTATAGCACTATGGTTCTACTTTAACTGCCATGGCTTCATCCTAGGTATACCTGGGCTTTGTAATTTGGTAAGCCACTAGAGTTCAATAGCTGGGAATTCTAAATATCCCTCCATATAGTGTAAATCTCAGGATGCCATCAGATGCATCCATGGCAGCTAAAGAGGAATTATGATGCTGTGAATGGGCCCCTGGTCACTATTGTTGACTCTGATTAGCAGCCAAAATCTGAAATTTTTCTCATCAACTGAAATTGGACAACATGATAAAAGCAGTGAATGGCTGGATCTCTGGCATATTGGTTGTAAGCAGCATGCTGGCCCTAACATTTGGCATACTAAGGCAGCCACCCCAAGAAGCAGATTTTGCATATCTTGAAAAGGCAGCACACCGTTAGCTATTAATCTGTTGGTTTTGTTGTATTTTCTGTGTAAGAGAGAGAGAGATTGGTGTTTGTGGGATTTTTCCTTCAAAGCAACGTGACTTGCCCTGTCTACGATGTATCAGGAGGCACCAAAACATATCTAATGTTGGAAGCAAGTAGGGTCAACACTGCTTAATACTTAAATGGGAGACTGCCAACAACTAACAAGTGCTATTGGCTATATTTTAGAGGAAGGAACGGGCAAAAACACCTCTGAGTATTCCTTGCCTAAGAAAACTCTATGGCATAAGGTTGGCATAAGAAGTCATCAAGAGACTTGAAAGCACATACACACACAATATGTATCATGACTGTAGTGAGTATGGGAGAAAATTTGCTGCTCAGGAAGCAAAATGTCACAGGCTAGTTCTAAGTGCAAGTTTTAAACACTTCCTTCCTTTAAAAAATACTTACTTACAAATTAGAAACTTTGATGGAGGGGGGACAAATGTTCTGGCCCTATGTTCTCTTAGGCCATTCCCCTGTTCCACAGGAGAATGTTTTAAAACATGATCTCTGCTCCCTAATATGCTCTGTGAAGTGATGCAGTCCATTCTGCCCTATCTCATCAGAAACCAATTTGGGGTTTTATCACCTGATCATCATCCAAACAGGGAGGAGGGCAGGCAACAATCAGATGGAGATTTTCTCTGTCCACACATGAGAAAACTGTGTTTAGATTCTTGCCACAGCACCATGGCAAGAACAATTTGGATAAACAAATTATAAATTTCCTTTGAGTTTAACTGATCCATTTAATCTTTGTTAAATTATTCATGGTGTTACTACCAGAATTACTGCCCTGCTTATCATCAAAATAGGATGTGGATGCAGTGGCTCAAGTGATTAAGATGCTGGCTCTGTTGATTCCAAGATCGGCAGGTTGACAGTTCGAGGCCCGAGTGGTGCATGGTGGGGTAAGCTCCCGTCACTAGTCCCAGTTTCTGCCAACCTAGCAGTTTGAAAGCATGCAAATGCAAATAGATAAATAGGTACCACTTCATTGGGAAGGTAAACAGCATTCTGTGCAATCATGCTGGCCACATGATCACAGAATAGTCTCTGACAACACTGGCTCTTCGGCTTAGTAATGGAGATGAGTACCGCCCCCTATGGTCAGACATGACTTGACAACCTTGTCAATGGGGAATACCTTTACCTTTTACCTTTAGTTCATTATAAACCCAAAACTAGCATGTATTGCAGGTAAGACACATAAATTACAGACTAGGGAGTTTCTGGTTTACATCTTCCTCTGCCATGATTTTACCACGTATCTTTAGATAAGTCATCTGCCAATAAATTGTAATTAAGCCAGATCCCTTATTACACTGGTGGAATCTAGCATAGATATTTTGCTAACAATGTTTTGCTGGTTATAGGAGCTTAAAAGATGGCATATGGGATTCATACTGGGAGCTGTTTTCAATTTCACACAATCCAAAGCCTCTCAGTCCCCTGACTATCCTCCACCCTGGCAAAAGTATCACCAGGCCTTTAGCTGATGTAGCTAATACTCTCCCATTGGAGTCAACTGCAAGAGGGAGAATAAGAACACCTTCCCACCTCTCATTTAGCAGCAGCAATCCAACAAAAAAATTGATGTGGCAAATGATGGCATGCTGCCCAAAACAATCTTGTGTCCATTTGTGTGATTTTAAGCACTATTTATCTCAGTGGAATGTACTTCGAGAAGGCACACAGTACTTTAAAATAAGGATTGGTCTGGTGCATGTGATATGACAAAAATCTGCATGAACTTTGACCACAACAAACGCTTTTGTGTGAATAAATATGCTCTTTCTCACAAGAAAGAAAACAATCCATTGTGGCTTTAGCTAATTTCCATCATTAGCTGAGACAAAGGGCAAAGAAATGAAAAAAAAATGTAACAGTTAATCAACTGGATTGTTTCTGTAAACACAGAACCACAGACTGTAATGATCTTCTAGTACAAGCGTATACTAGTAAAAAAAAAAGAATAGCTATAGGATAATACTAAGGAATGTGGAACAAAAAGCCATTGAGGCCACCGCGTAGCCAAATGGTTCCAATCTTGTCATCCCGTGTCCATCGCCACATGAAGCTGTGCAATGTAAATGAAAATAAAGCAAAAAAGATGGTTGCAACAGAGAGATAATTGCCAGAATTTGAATTAGGGTAGAAAGATGATTTGTTGTTAACTGCCATCAAGTCAGCTTCAACTTATGGCAGCTCTATGAATCACAGACCTTCAGGATACCATGTCAACAACAACCTTGCTCATGTACTGCAAAACCAGGGCTGTGGCTTCCTTGATTCAGTCTATCCACCTGTAACACAGATTTCGTCTTTTTCTACTGCTTTCCACTTTCTTCTTGTTGTGTGCATTCCATTTCTTTCCAACTTATAGTAAGCCTAAAATAACCCTATCGTGGTTTTTCTTGGCAAGATTTATTCAGAGGTGGCTTGTCTTTCCCTTCCTCTGAGCCTCGGAGAGTGTGACTTACCCAAGATCACCCAGTAGGTTTCCATGGATGAATGAAGATCGGGACTGGTGTCCTAAGTCATAGTCCAATGCTCAAACCACTACACTTCGCTGACTCTTGTGCCTCCCACTTTAAAACCTTTCCTTCTTTTTCTCATCATGGGAATCATGGGAATTGTATTTTTTTCTGGGACATTGAGCCTTCTCTGCCAGAGAGCTCTGGTGCCACAAAAAACTACAGTTCCCATGATTCCTTAGCACTGAGCCAGGACAGTTGAAGTGGCCTCAATTTACATTATTTCTGGCAGTCTGTAAAGGCCCTTTCTTTATTTTCTTTTTTTTTAAAAAAAATGTTTTTGGGGATAGTTGACAATCATTGTTTTTACATACAGATATGTATGTATACAAAATTGATATCCCCAAAATTTAATACAAAACCATTAATATCTATAACTATTGTTAATTATCTTAATAACCCATATATTAATGTTACTTCTATTATGACTCTTCCCTCTCTCCCACTCGTCCCCAGAACAAAATCCTTTTCCTTTGATGTGAAGAATCATATTAACTGTAGCTTTCATAATTTTGCATCCCTCTTCTATAGATATTTCTATTTTTTTTCATTTCCTTAGCCAACCACCCCCTTTCAATTAACCCACGTACCCCATTCTTCTTTCTAATATAATATCAAACATTCAATATTCCAAAATATAATATTACCACCTATCTACCTTCCAGATAGCCACTTTTCATCTTATAGCTGACTGCAAAGTTAATGGCTCCAGTTTCCCTAACTGTCTCCTCTCCTACCCTACACTTTCTGTAATTAATTTATTTTGTGAAATTGACCACTCTGAATGCCTTTTTGAGAATTTTGAAAGACAATCTATAAGAAATATTTTTACATCACTCCAAATACAAGTCACGTTTATGTGAGCCTGCATTTCCATGTAAATCTTTTATCCTATTGATCTAAAGTCTCTCTCTCTCTGAAAAAAAACAACCTCAAAACAAGTTAAGTCATAATTACAGCATCAATTTAATTAATAAAACACTTTAAACAAGTCACATTTATGTGAGCCTGCATTTCCATGTAAATCTTTTATCCTATTGATCTAAAGTCTCTCTCTCTCTGAAAAAAAACAACCTCAAAACAAGTTAAGTCATAATTACAGCATCAATTTAATTAATAAAACACTTTAAGTCTCATTGTTTTGTATGGAAGAAATTTAAACATGTGCATTGACACTGGAGACAATTAAAACTGCTCAATTGGCTGGATTATGTGCATTCTTTGGTTGACAATTGGTTTAATATCCACACATCTACTCAATTTCTTTCTCTCTGCACTTCTCTCTTTCTTTTTCATTTTCTCTATAAACCTGACTCAATATAAAGTCTTTGGACATAAATATAGCATTCTTACCTGATATCAAGGAAAGCAATAAACCTGACGCAATATAGAGTCTTTGGACACAAATATAGCATTCTTACCTGATATCAAGGAAAGCAATAGACCCAATCGGAAAATTAACCTGCAAGCTAAACCTGCATTTGCCATTGTCTTCTTTGTTCAGCATATGGATGGAGATCCAAAGATATCAACAGAAGTAAAATGTAACATGAATTAGCAGGCTTCTGCCTCTGGTCTCAAGGAATGGACTTTAGAAAGAGCCCTTTGTACTATTCCTCTTTATATGACCTGTAAATGTAACTCCTCATGCCATTTAAAAACTTATTTGAAATGTGGCCAGTTTATTAATCGATTGCTCATATTAATTTTTCACAGAAGTAAAGATGAAATCTGGTAAATCTCCAGTAAGTGTTGTGTAAAATGGGAAGTATTGATTCATCTGGATTTTCCCATCTACTCTTCCATATTTCAGTCAACTTTTTCCTTTGCTACAGCACAGGAACTCTGAAATGGATGCTGGATCTGCATCAGTCTTTTTTTCTTTCCACATTCCCTTTGTCTGGTTGCTTTCCAGAACAAACTAACTGAGCAGAGTAGAAGCATCCTTCACATGGCAGATGGGAATTTAACACCCCAGAATCTTGGTCTGTCCTTTCTGTGATACATTTAGAGGGGGGGATTCTTTTGCCATTGAAAATGTAACTCTTATGTTCAGCCACAATTTTAGTCGCTAATAGCCGTGATCATTCTTGCTTACACCTAATGAGATTATGAATTGAGAGTTCCATCCTGTATTATTCATTCATACATACTAACCAAATACAACTGTACGTTCATCTACAGCCCCAGTGGGTATATGGTTTAGATGTTTCAAATAACTTGCATTAGAAAGATTAAATTAATGTCTGCATTGATAGATATGTGGTTTAAAAGTGGCAGACTTTGAACCTTACTAAACTAAAGAAGCCCATTGGTTTTTCTTGTCAAAATGATTGCCTCTCATTTATACTTTTCAAGAATGAGTTATTCATTTATTTATCTGAACACTTGAGAAGAATTAAATTCCACAGTTTTCTTTGTGAACTTTTTCTGTTTATGAACTATGCTCAGATTTCTTATAAAGACAGAGTTGAACTGTGTGGTTAATTCACTGTTGCCGAAATGTGAGCTTGCACATTTGGGGCATTGATATTTGGAAGCAAATATGAGATTTTAAGAGATGGTAGGATTTTCTGAGTAATAACGCTATACCATGGGTATAAACACAGTCAGCCCTCCACATTCGCGGGTGTCGCTTTTGCAGATTTGATTATTCATAGATTATTTGCTGCTGCCTTGACTACTATCATATGCCATTTTTAATAGGGACTACAAGCCTCATGAAATTAAGAAACTGTTAACGTATCTTGTAAGTCCCTATTAAAAATGATATGAGGAAGTAGCAGAGATGGCAGCAGATATGGAGTACTGGCTGTTGTATCTGCACAGTTCTGGCACATGCTAGAAAACATGTTTTCTGCCCAGGTTTGCCACATTGTTTGAAAGTTTGATTCAAGTGGCAATCTAGTTAGCTTTTGCACATAGAAAGGGAAGAGGCACCATCTCTTTGGACAGCACAATATCTTGGATCAGCTATGCAAGGCAACTGCTAACAATCTAATTTGCAAATCCTCTTGCTCTTGTAAGTTGAAGGTCATCTTACTCCTTTTCATTATGGCACAAAATCCAGATCCATTCACTTCTTGGGAGAGATAGGAAATAACTAGGACTAGTTATAAATTAAGCAACTGATTGATATCAGACTTATTTTGCAAATTACCCAGTTTGATATTTTCGTTTAGCATTTCGTTTAGCATTTCAATCCATCACCCCTCCACATACATTTATTTCCCTTAAATTTTATACCCCTTATTCCTGGAACTTTCTTTTTTCAAATACCTCCTTAAACCTCCGCCCTTGGCCTGTATCCCTAGCTTTAATTCCCACGCTACAATTCTCATGCTATACCAAAAAGGTGTATTGGTCTTACACTAGTAGAAATGTCATGCCTTTCTCTCACTCAGGGGGGTTGCAGACTGCCAGAAATAGTGTGAATTCAGTCCACTTTTAGGGTTAGGGTTAGTGCTAGGGAATCATGGGAACTGTTATTTTTCTGAGACATTGAGCCTTCTCTGTCAGACAACTCTGATGCCACAATAAAATACAATAAAACACAATGTAACTCATGTTCAGCCACAATTTTAGTCGCTAATAGCCGTGATCATTCTTGCTTACACCTAATGAGATTATGAATTGAGAGTTCCATCCTGTATTATTCATTCATACATACTAACCAAATACAACATGGTTCCCTAACTCTAAAATACATGGTTCCCTAACTCTAACCCTAACCCTAAAAGTGGACTGAATTCACACTATTTCTGGCAGTCTGCAACCCCCCTTAGTTATAGAGGACACAGTATGCATGCAGAAGATTCTAGGTAATCCTTGGCTTCTTCACTTGGAAGATTTCTACCAGGAGACTTATAAATGCATGGACCTCAGGAAAGTTATTTTTTGGAGTGTGGTTTCCAGAATCCCCTAGCCAGCATGGCCTGTGATGAGGGATTAGAGGAGATGCAGTCCAAGAACATCTGGAGGTCCACTGTTGGCTACCCTTGCTATATGAAAATACAGTCCACCCTTCATATCCATGGGGGAATCTGCTCCTGACCCCACCTCCATGGAAAAAGAAAAATGGGGGACCTCGAATCCCATTGATTTCAATGACAGGCACAACATGTGTGCAACTACTAACACAGCTGCATACACACATGCCCATTGAAAGCAATGATGCTTGCTGTCCGTGGATGGTTAAATCTAGCAAGCCAATGGATATCGACCCACTGTAATCTATTTAGTATTTAACTCCCATCCAATTATCAAGAATAGCTAAAAATTTCCCACCATCATGCTGACAGGGTTGCAAACTGACAGGCTCCTAAAAGTTAAAACATTTTGAACCATGGTCATAAACCAGATCTCACTTATCACCAAACAAGCCATCCATTTTTGTTCTGCACTTTTATTGCTCTATTTGCAATTTCAGAGTAGAAAACTACTCTGAAACATGGTAACCTTATCACCTTCTTTCTGGCTGATGCAAGAACTGAAATAACTGCCCGCTGGAGCTCTAAGAAGGGAGATTTAACTCTGGAAAAATGGTGACTAGAATTCAGGATACATGGTTACTTGAAAAACTTTCCTAAACCCCAGTTCTTGTAATGGACAAAAGAAATCACATTCTTTTTATGAGTACTGGTAAATTCTTCTTACGTTACAGCTACCTCACATTTGACCAGACTACTATGAGGAACTGCTAATTTATGGAGAGACACTTTCTTCTAACCTGGCCCCATCATGGAGTGAACTGAAATAAATAAACAAATATTTAAAAGAAACAAAATAAAATAATATATTTTAAAATATTGACCATCTATTATAGGGGTTATCTGAATTGTAGTCAAGAAAGTAACCATTCCAAGCTCTGGAAAGGTATTAATACTTGTGTCAATCAGAGTAGACAATGCAGGTTAAATGCAGAGTAGACAATGCAGGGTTTTCAGCAGCAAAAGGAAAAAGAAGGAAATGGTGGGCCACTGTGTGGAGAAGATGGCAAAAACTTAACAGGGGACAGAGAAAAGGCAGAATTACTCAACACCTTTTTTGCTTCAGTCTTCTCAGAAAAGGCAAAGGGTGCTCAACCTGAGGATAATGGAGCAGAGGACAGAATAGGATAATTTCAGCACAGAATAAGTAAAGAGGTACTACAGAAATATCTGGTTAATCTAAATGAATATAAGTCTCCAGGACCAGATGAATTACATCCAAGGGTATTAAAAGAACTGGCAAACGTAATATCGGAACCATTGGCAATAATCTTTGAGAACTCCTGGAAAACAGGAGAAGTCCCAGTGGACTGGAAGAGGGCAAATGTTGTCCCCATCTACAAAAAGGGGAAAAAAGAGGATCCCAACAATTATCGTCCAGTTAGTCTGACATCAATACCCAGAAAGATTCTGGAGCAGATCATTAAACAGAAAGTCTGTGAACATCTGGAAGGTAATTTCATAATCACAAAAAGTCAACATGGGTTTCAGAGAAACAGGTCATGCCAGACAAATCTGATCTCTTTTTTTGATAAAATTACCAGCTTGGTAGATGAAGGGAATGCTGTGGATATAGTATATCTTGATTTCAGTAAGGCCTTTGACAAGGTTCCCCATGACATTCTTGCAAACAAGCTGGTAAAATGTGGGCTAGACAAAGGTTCTAAGCAGACAGGCAGCACAGGGTCGCCCCGGGAAGCTGCGGATCGGGGCCGAGGCATCCGCATTCCTCGGCCTCGTGGCGCAGCGTCTCTGCTCCAGGAAGGAGTGCTAAAATAGCGTTCCTTCCGCAAGACGCTGAAGATGCGCCACAAAAGGCGTCCGGCGCACCTTCGGTGCCTCTTCCACTGCAGCGTGTGTGGACGCTGCAGCGGAAGTGCGTTGTTGGAGCTCCGGCCGTGCAGAGGGCCGGACGCTCCGACAACGTTTTGGGAAGGGGTTGGGGCGCCCAGCGTGAGGCTGCCCCTCCCCTTCCTGGCCTTGAAGATGGCGCTTTGCGCCATCTGCTTAGGCCCAAAGTAACTGTTACATGGATTTGTAATTGGTTGACTTGGCAAACCCAAAGGGTGCTCAACAATGGCTCCTTTTCAACCTGGAAAGAAGTGACCAGTGGGGTGCCACAGGGCTCTGTCCTGAACCCAGTGCTATTCAATATCTTTATTAAGGACTTGGATGACGGTATTGGGGGCATAGTTATCAAATTTGCAGACGACACCAAATTAGGAGGAGTAGCTAATACCCCAGAGGACAGGATCAAAATTCAAAATGACTTGAACAGACTAGAAAGTTGGGCCAAAGCTAACAAAATGAAATTCAACACAGAGAAATGTAAGGTACTGCACTTAGGGCAGAAAAACGAAAAGTACAGATATACGATGGGGGACACCTGGCTGAATGAGACTACGTGTGAAAGGGATCTAGGAATCCAGGTGGACCACAAGTTGAACATGAGTCAACAGTGTGATGCAGCAGCTAAAAAGGCCAATGCTATTCCAGGCTGCATCAAAAAAAGTATAATGTCTAGATCAAGAGAAGTAATAGTGCCACTCTATTCTGCTTTGGTCAGGCCTCACCTGGAATACTGTGTCCAGTTCTGGGCACCACAATTCAAAAGGGATGTGGAGAAACTGGAGCGTGTCCAAAGGAGGGCAACTAAAACGGTGAAGGGTCTGGAAACTAAGCCCTATGAGGAACGACTTAGGGAGTTAGGGATGTTTGGCCTGGAGAAGAGAAGGTTAAGAGGTGATATGATAGCCGTGTTTAAATATTTGAAGGGATGTCATATTGAGGGAACAAGCTTGTTTTCTGCTGCTCCAGAGACTAGGACCCGAAACAATGGATGAAAGCTGCAAGAAAAGAGATTCCACCTCAACATTAGGAGGAACTTCCTGACAGTAAGGGCTGTTTGACAGTGGAACACACTCCCCCGGAGAGTAGTGTAGTCTCCTTCCTTGGAGGTCTTTAAGCAGAGGCTGGATGGCCATCTGTCGGGGATGCTTTGATTGGGAGTTCCTGCATGGCAGTGGGTTGGACTGGATGGCCCTTGTGGTCTCTTCCAACTCTGTGATTCTATGATTCTATGACAGTGATGTCTGTATAAATCCGCTTAGTTTGGTTATAGAACCCCCAGAGTTCTTTGGGGAAGGCTATGAAACCATTTAAACCTGATGCAAAATAAGCTCAGTCCATAATGGAGAGATTCCTTAAAAGTCATTCTTATAATGGTGTCTGCTTATGCATAGTCTTCAAAAAGTACACTGTGTATTTTTCAGAAAGATTGTTGACAGGGGAATATCTACCTTAGCAGGAACTTTTTGGTGGAAAGCAATTTTGATAACGGAAATACATATATAAAAATACCCATCAGCAAATGAGAGCAAGTCTGCCTGAGAAGTATAGCAATTAGGATGCAATTGATGCAAAAGGAAAAAGACATTTTAAAATGGAATGGAAAATTAGGGTGCTGGTAATAGCAGCAGATAAAAAGAAGGCAAATCAAATGAGTAAGCAATTCATCCATCTCTCTGTGTGTGGAGGACAATGGTAGTACACTCCTCCTTCTTTCACAACAGAGGTGGCCAACATGTAGCTGGGCAGGAACTAATGATGTGGAAGTGGAAGCTTCAAGAAATATTAAGTATCAGTGTAGTCTCAGAGGCTCTCATGAACTAAAAATGCCCAATAAGGAGTTGTTTTTAAAAAGAAAAGCATTGGGGTGCTCATGCTCATGGAACAGAAGCCCATGTTTATACATACGGTAATATTATTTTTGCAAACCTATCCTGCTTATATGTGAAAAACCATGGCAACTTTACAATGGACGTTTTCACACGGGGCTTTTGGAGGACGCTAGCCGGCCTCCGTCCGGCCCCACTCCGGCAAAATGTCAAATTTTTCACACGACGTCGCAGCAAGCCCCGCCCCTTCTGGTGCCATCCCCGGCGCTAGCCGGCCTCAGTCCGGGGCTTGCTGCGCTTGTTCACATGACGTCGCAGCAAGCCCCGCCCCCTTTAGCTCTAACTCCGGACGCCCACCGGCATAAGCCCCGGAGTTGTAATTCCTTTTTTTAAAAGGAATTAGGTCGCTGCCGCCGGAGCCATTCTGGAGTGAGCGGAAGGCTCCGTTCCGGAATGGCTCCAGGCGGATGGGACGTTTGTGTGTGAAAACGTCCAATGATTACATGTACTGCAGTATGATCCTACAAATGTGCTGTTTTATTCATTGCAAAGCCACTGGATTAACAGGAAACACCTGCATAGTTTAGAAAGAAAGATAGAAAGAAGCAGAAGACAGGCAGGCAAGGCTTGGTTGTTGTTGTTTTTTTAAAGTAAAAAAAGGTTTTATCATGGTTTCCCCATCCACATAAGGAGAAATTTTATCTTGCTATTGGATATTTCTTTTTCTTTCTTTTTTATTAACAATAAATTTTGTTCAAAACGGTTGCAGCTACTAAAAACATTCAGGGGTTGCTGTGTTGGCCATTTAGCAAATTCAAACAAAAATCCATCAGTGATATCTTTATTGTCCAACCTAAATGCACAATATACTTGTTGCAAGCTTTCGAAATTCCATGGGCTTCTTCATCAAGCAAGATGTTACAAAGTGGAGACATATTGGATTGGAAATAAAGGGGGGGGTCCCTGTTGAGATGCAAATGGATTTTAAATTTCCTGGACTTGGAAAATCTCCCTATAGCCACAGGGTCAGAAGGAGGAGGAGCCTGCCTACAAAAGATCTCTTTCCCACCATATACCATCTTAACTAAAGATTGAAACAACATGTAGACTTCTGACTACCATCTCCAATTGTTTTTCCTCCTGTTTGGTTTGTAACATCTTGCCTGATGAAGAAGCCCATGGAGCTTCGAAAACTTGCAACAAGTATATTTTGTATTTTGGTTGGTCAATAAAGGTATCACTGATAGATTTTTGTAAGGGTTAGGGTTAGTGCTAGGGAATCATGGGAATTGTGTTTTTTTTCTGAGACATTGAGCCTTCTCTGTCAGAGAGCTCTGGTGCCACAATAAAATACAGTTCCCATGATTCCCTAACTCTAACCCTAACCCTTAAAGTGGATTCAATTTGCACTATTTCTAGCAGTCTGCAAAGGCTGTTTGAAAGACACTATTGAAAAAGGACAAGAAAGAAAGTGCAAAAGCCGGGTTGGGGTTTGTTTATTTATTTATTTGGCATGATTGTATATACAAAGTTCAATGAAAGAACTTTTCACTGTCTGCATTTATTTTCTGGCCATTATTATTATTTGTTTCATTTCATTATTATTACTGAAAATTCTTTTGTTGTATAAAGAAGTGGGGTGTTAAAAATGATCCACACTGCTTGTCAGTTATATTATGTACACCAGGGGTAGGCAACCTTTCCTCTTTAAGGGCCGAGGGACTTCAGCTCCCAGAAGCCTCAGCCATGTTGGCCAATAGTCCCATGTTGGCCAATAGCTCCTGGGATTCTGGGAGCTGAAGTCCCTCGGCCCTTAAAGGGGAAAGGTTGCCTACCCCTGATGTACACTATTGGATTAAAGAGTTTCCACTGTCAAAGAGTTCTTATCACCAAGAAGTTCTTGCTAATGCTAAGGTGGAATATTTTCTTGTCATCTGAATCCATCGATTTGTGCCCTAGCCTCTGGAGCAGTTAATAATAACCTTGCTCCATCTCCTATATGAAGGTTGCCAGAAATAGTGCACATTAAATTGAGGCACTGCCCTGGCTCAGTGCTAGGGAATCATGGGAATTGTATTTTTTTCTGGGACATTGAGCCTTCTCTGTCAGAGAGCTCTGGTGCCACAATAAATTACAGTTCCCATGATTCCCTAGCACTGAGCCAAGGCAGTGCCTCAATTTAATGTGCACTATTTCTGGCAGTCTGCAAAGGCCCTAAAAGATGGCTCTGGAATGGAATGAAGTATCCTGGGAAAAGACATGGCACATTTTGTTTGTTTTTCAGGGCCCACTTCTTAAAAGCTATTAGTCAGGCTAGCTAAATAGAACGTCTGTGTTCAGAGGCAGGATATCTCTGAACACCAAATGCTGATGGGGTCAAAGCCTTGATGTGAAGTTTTAGAACTGCCTAGCTGACCACTGTAGGTAATAGGATGCTTCTGATCGACCTTTGGTTAGATCTAGAAGGGTCCTTCAGATATTTTGAAAATGCATGGAGTTTTTTCATATTGCTTATACGTTTTGCTTCCCCCTGCCTTCCAGCGCTAAAAAATGAACATGTTGAAAAAATATAATCTGCAGACATTACTCTGCCTTTCATACTCTCCTACCATGTCTTTTGGTTCCCCCTACCCTATTCCATGCCACCCCACTCCTGCACTTTGTTGTTGTTAGCTGCCCTGGAGTCAGTTCCGACTCATGGTGACCCTGTGGATGAGACATCTCCAACAAAAATCCCTATCTTCCACTGCCTTGCCTAGATCCTGCAAGCCCTTCCCCATAACCCCCCGATTGAGTCTATCTATCTGGTTTGTGGTCTTCCTCTCTTTCTTCTACCCTCTGCCTTTCCTAGCATTATTGTTTTTTCTCATTGCCTTCTCATTATGTGGTCAAAGTATGATAGTCTCAACTTGATCATCTTTGGGGGGAAGCAGACGAGGGCCTCTGGGACGCCATGGGATGGTGCGCCGCGGGACCGAGGCATCCACACCGCGGCGCACCGTCGGCACCCCTGAAAGGAGCACTAAATCAGCGCTCCTTTCAGATGTCAGTGAAAGTGCGTCCCAAAAGCGTAGGGCGCACTTTCACTGACTTATCCGCCGCAGTGTGTGCGGACGCTGCGGCGGGAGGTTGCCCTGGGAGCACCGGCCGTGCGGAGGGCAACCTCCCGCCGCAGGAGGAGGAAGGGGCACCGAGCGTGCGGCTGCCCCTCCTCTTCCCTGTGTCGGAGACGGCTCTATTAGCCGTCTGCTGAGGCCCTTTGTTTCCAAGGAGAGCCTTGGTTTGACCTGTTCAAGAACAGGTTTGTCTTCTTGGCTGTCCGTGGTATCCTAAGTAATCTTATCCAGCACCACATTTCCAATGAGTCGATTTTCTTTCTGTCTGCTTCCTTCACTGTCCAGCTCTCACATCTGTACATGGTAATTGGGAATACAATGGCCTGAATGATTCTGACTTTAGTGCTCAGTTGTATGTCTTTGCTTTTCAGTATCTTTTTCAGTTCTTTCATAGCTGCCCTCCTCATTCCTAGTATTCTTCTTATTTCTTGACTGTAGTTGTTATTCTGGTCAATGTTTGATCCTAGATATGGGAATTCCTTAACTATTTAAATTTCCTTGTTGTCTAGATTGAATTTGCATATTTCTTCTGTGGTTATTATTTTTGTTTTCTTTATGTTCAGCATCAGACCTGCCTTTGCACTTTCATCTCTGGCCTTCCTTATTAACTGTTCCAATTCCTGAATGTCTTTTGCTAATATTATGGTATTGTCCACATATCTTAGGTTGCTAATGTTGCTTCCTCCTATCTTAACTTCTGATTCTAATTCTGCTTTTCTTATGATGTTTTCTCCATATATGTTAAACAAGTAGGGTGTATCTGTCTGTAGCAGTTCAATTGGGATGTTATCTGTTCCCGGTGATCTATTTTTCCCCATTTCCTTTATTGTAGATTCCACTTCACTTCTTAGAATTTGAGGTTCATCTTCATATGGCTCCTCATTCCAAATATCATTCATTCCCTCATCTCTTTTGTGTAACTCTTCTGTGTATTGCCTCCAGCATCCATTTATTTATTTATTGTTCCTGCATTATGTACTTTTTTTTCTCCATAGAGCATCCATGCCCTTAGTTTGAACTTTACTTTAATTTCTCGGATTTTTTTATAGAGATCTCTCATTCTTCTCTTATTGTTGTTGTCTTCTATTTCTCTGCATTGGTCACTGTAGTATTTCTCCTTATCCCTGTGTGTCAGACGTTGGACAGTTGTGTTCATACTTCTGGCTTTGTTCCTATATATTTCTATGAGTGGTTATACAGTTTAGAAACAATAACGTTTATGAAAAATAGTGTGTGGCCTAAGAAACCTTACTAGCAATATAGCTGGCATCTCAGATGCCAAAACAACTTGATCAGCCTTGGTGACCTAGGCATCTTGACTGGATGGCGGAGATAAGAGGAATTTCCTGTCCTGCCTCAGACAGCAAAATGTCTTGAGACGGCCTTACTGGGTTCTTATCATAGGTTTCTAAGAAGTCAAATATCCCTGTTGTCCATAAGACAGACATTTCTGCATAGAAAGTGTGAAATGCTAGCCCTTCTACAAAAAGGAACTAGAAAAAAATATCAGGTAATACAATTGTCATCATGAACATTCAGGTAAGTAAACAGGTGGATGTATAAATTTTAATTACTTCTGGCTGTGAACATGCTCGCTTTTCTTTAAAAATTCTTTCAAAGAAGTTCAATCTCTTAACTGCTTCTACCTTAAGAACACCTTCTACTGTGCTAGCCTGATGTTTATGGCAAAACTTTAGGCATGTTGTGTGGACAGAGAGGACAGGCCTTGTTGAGGTTTCTCCCAGCAATTGTCATCAGGTAATCTGCAAGTAACAATCTCATCATTCATTGACCAGGAAACCCAATTCCAACTGTTCACAGTAGGCAGATTAAATTACATCAAGATTATTGGACTATTTTAGGATAGTTGACTCTGATCTCCTGCTTTTGTTGTTTCTCAATCACTGTTGGATACTGAGCAAATATAGCACTGCTTTCCATGTTTGATGATTTTGTCATGTGAATGTAGTTTTTGATTCATTATTAATCACCTTGGCGTGTGTGTGTTATGTGTATATAAAGGAAGCCATGAATATTTTAATAAATATTTTATATTTTATAATATTTGAATATTTGAATTGGGATTGTAAAATATAATTGGCTAATTAGTTGTGTTAACTGTTTAAAGAGTTAACACTGATTAATTTGGGCACTAGATTAATTTTTTAAAAATATATGTTTTCATGCATTTTTTAAATTTTAAAACTGCATCCCAAAATTTAGAGGGGGAGGGGATAGCAGTATTAACAGCACATCGGTTTGGTAAGTTTTAATTCACACATTGGTTTGCTAAGTTCAAGTTAGGTAAGTGTGTGTTGAAATGTAAATCACATCAATTTCTCTTCTCTGCAAGGCTAGTCCCAGACCATTTTGGTACTAGAAGCAAATGTAGAAGATAGCTTACACTCTCAGCTGCCTGGTACTTCAAAGTTGGCAATGAGATAGCATCTTCCACACAAGCTTATGTGGGGCACACAGATCTGTCATCCATCCGAGGGAAACAACTGGAGAGTTCATGAGAAACAGGTCAGAGAGTGCCACTGTTGCCCTCAGTACCTGCCACCGTATGGTCAGCCTTGTTTCTGTCCCTAAAGCAGGATCTTTCTGCTTCTCCAAAAGCACTGCATTTATTTGTTTGTGATTTAATCATCGCTGCTTTCCAGCCTTTTAGACTGGAAAGTCTTTTCTCATCACAAATTCATCAACAAACAGTCCTAGCTGACTCCCAACCTCATTCATGGCAATCCCAAGGATCAGCTACCAGCAATGTAGACTTGAGTCAATGGACTCAGACTCAAGTCAGACTCAAGCTGCTTCACTGACTCGACTTGGACTTGACTCGGCAATAAACGATGCATTGGCTTGACTTTTTACTCAAGACTTGTATATTTTTAGCAACTAACTTGCTGGCCTAACTTCATCCAAAAATAGCAAACACATTAGGCTATTCAGATGGAGGTTGCGGTCTACTCAGCATCCTGTCCCATTACACATTGGAAGAGTTTTCTACATTTACATTTCTAAGATGCTTCCAGACGGGGCTTTTATTGCAAAATTGCACTGCCTCATCCATTGATTTATTTTATTTTATTTTTTTGAAGAGTCAAGGTAATGTTGTCTTCACTTTGTAGGCCTCCAGCCCTTTTTCATTGCTTCTTCCATCTTTTTTTTTTTTTCATCAGGCAAAAATCTGTTAAGGTTTCCTGTGTGTGGAATGCATCTTGGTCCCATGTGATACACTGTACAGTATTTCTTCCTTGTATATGTTCTTATTTTTTTCCCAGCTGAAGGTAATCAAGGCTTCTTCTTTCTTTGCAGACAGGAGAACACACTCTCTCGTTGCACAGTGTGCCATGGTGAATTGCCTGGGCACTAAATATAACCTTGCTCATCTTCTAGTGCTCTCCAAATCCAAAAGAAAGAGGAAAGGCGAAAGAACTATTCAGAATTGTTGGCCTTTGTAATTTTTTATTGTATTAACCTCCCATCTTTCTGGTTCTCTTTAAGAGTATCATGACCCTGGCTTGGAATAACAACCAAATGGAGGAGGTGCAGCTTCTAATGGAGGAGGTATAGGCTCTAATATCCAGTCTAAGGAGTTTATCACATGAGACGAATCCTGTGCAGAAACTAGATTTAAAGTGAAAACAACCTGCTTTTACGTTGTTGTTTTTTCAAATGATGTTTGGGGTTAACCAGGACAGAAAGTAGACAAACCCCGCAATTGCGGGTTGTTTTTAATACGACGTTTGCGTGAAAGAGAAATAACATGAAAATAACACAAACAGAAAGCTGACAAAACCCGCTCCTTTTTACTTTCGGGAACTTCCGAAAGTAAAAAGGAGTAGGTTTTGGCAACTTTCCGTTTGGGTTAATGTCGCATTATTTCTCCTTTACACAAATACATCTGAAAAACTACCCACTTTTGGGGGGGGGGTTTCGGATTTTTAAATCCCATTTCTGCACGGGATTTAAACAGTTTGCCTCTGTGTGATAAGGTCCTAAGCCTGGAAGCCATGAACTCTTGGAATGTGAAATTCCTGAACCAAGACAGTAGAGATAGTTTTGGAGCTGATACCTTCAAGGAACCAAGCCCCACCATAGCAAGAATCTTTAATTCCTTTGTGCAGGTTCTCTGGTACAGGGAGTGCACCTTTTCATGTCTCAGAGGATGTATCTGAGACATGACAGAGGGACTGTATGATGCTTATAAACAGCCTCTTTAAGGCTCCCTGTTTCTCAAGAAATGGGATTGAACTTGAGATGGTAAATCAAGGCCCAAAGGGATAAAGAATAGACTGTTAAAAATAATCAAGTGATCCATATATGACTTGGCAAGCCTTATGGTCAATCATCCTTATCTCCCAGGCTCTGGACTACACTTTTGTCTCAAAAGAGTTGCAAAACAATTACTAAGGAGTCATGTACAGGAGTGTAGGAGGGGAGGACAACATGATGGCATTGCCCCACACAAAAGAATACTGCCCCCCCCCACACACACAATAAACTTTCCTTCAGTCTCCAAATTTCTAGCATTGCAATAACTTAAAACTTCAGTTGAGCATTTAGAAATAGAGAAATAGAATACAGACACAACATACATGAGAGTTATTGATGTGAATGATTTTCAGTGTTTCACTCTGCAGTGCTAGAAATTTGGGGACTGAAGGAAAATTTCATTTGACAGGGCAGACTACATATTGGGGGGGAAGCCTCATTTCCCCCCCCCCCCATGACTACCTCCCTGGTTGGGGCTCCATTAGTCACATAGACAGTCTACAAAATGGAGTCAGATAAGCTTATCGCACTGTGTTCTCAGAACATAATGAGTACGTGATGAGAACGGAATGGAACGTATTTTATCGCATGGTATGATCCTCATCGAGATCCCATTCTGTGCTCTGACAGTCCCTAACCCGTTCCAGGAGGAGAACTGTAAAAATGTGTCCTCAGCCAGAAGAAGGCTTTCAGACCGTTCGATAAAATGTGTGTGCGATAATCCTACCGGTCTCAATCTGTCCTCGTGTTCTGATTGGCTAAGACAACCTCCTTCCCTCCCGTCCTAGAACGTCCACAAACTCAACTCAACTCAACTCTTCCGGTGTTGATGCAAGAAAGGTGCCATAGGCAATTTAATTTTTTTTTTATTTTATTTTTGTAGATTGAATTGCGTCATGTTTATGAGAAAAAATAATGAATGTTCACTACCTAAACCTCTCAGTAGCATTCTTTCCAATGCAGACATACGGGTTTTTGCAGCAGTGAGCATGCGCCAATGAGGGACGGCTGAGGAACTACTTTAGCACTGTACCAGTACAACAGTAAATGCAGTGCGATAATATGTGTTCTCATAACGTTACTATCGCGTTATCAATAGTCTAATGCGGTAACAGCCGTTCCCATTTCGTTACGTTCCAGGGACTTGATGGGAATGTTTCAGGTACTGGTGTGATAAGCTTAAGAAACAACCCCCGAGTAACATTCAAGGATCTGCAGGCCATCTTTCCTTGGCTAATGTTGAATGTTCATGACTCAGTGGTCCAGAAGAGATTGAACAAGAGTAGTGTTCAGAGGAGTATAGCCTGGAGAAAAGCTGTGCTCTCTAAAAAGAACATTGCTGCCCATCTGAAATTTTCTACAGACCACATAGATGATCCCCAAGACTTCTGGAACAGTGTTCCCTGGAAATGAACCAAAGAACTTTTTGACCTCAATGAGAAATGTAACCTTTGGCCAAAAACCAGTTTGAACAGAAGAACCGTCAAGCATGGTGTTCGAATGCTTTGTTGCCTCACGACCTAGATGGCTTCTCATCATTGACACTACTATGAATGCTGCAGTGTACCAGGAGATTTTAGAGAAGAATGTCAGACTCAGAGGACTTTATCACACAAGGGAAAAGTGCAGAAATCCCATGCAGAAACAGGATTAAAAAGCCAGAAAATCCCCTCAAAAGTGGGTTGATTTTCACACACATCAGGGTTAATGTGAAATTAACCCAAACAGAAAGTAGACAAAATCCGCTTCTTTTTACTTTCGGGATGTTAATGCTCATTAACCCTGACGTCGCGTGAAAATCAACCCACTTTTGCGGGTTTTGTCAACTTTCCATTCGGGTTAACAACACATTAACAATGACGTCATGTGAAAATCAACCTGCTTTTGCAGATTTTTTTTTTAATTTAAAATCCCATTTTGCACGGGATCACTCCCGTGTGATAAACTCTGCCACAATGTCAGAGAGTGCTTTGATTGTGTATTCCTGCATGGTCTACACAACCAGGACTGTTGGACTGGATGGCTCTTGTGGTGTCTTCCAGTTCTATGATTCTGTTCGAGAGCTGAAGCTGAACCAAAAGTGGATCGTAGAGTATAACAATGAGCCTAAACATACAAGCACATCTACCAAAGAACGGCTCAAAAGAAGAAATCCCATGTTTTAGAACAGCCTGCTTAAAGGCTGGACCTTTGAAATGTTGTTACAAGTCTTGAAATGGGTCGCTTTCAAATTTTGTGCAGATGAAATACTTCTGTAAGGGTCAAAATCCCACCAAACTGATGTGAGAGACTTGAAACACTTGAAGTTGCCATATATACTCAACAGTAAGTCAACCTCTTATATAACTTGAGGGCACATTTTGGGACCAGAGTTTTGGATTTTGATATGACATGGATAAGTTGAAGGTAAAAGTTAAGGGCATATAAAAAAGGGTGGAAAGGATTGAATAAAGGAAAACAATGCCAAAGAACTTTTTAAAAATTCCATCAGGCATAACTGTTTGTGCTGAATCTAGACCAGGGGTAGGCAACCTTTCCCCTTTAAGGGCCGAGGGACTTCAGCTTCCAGAAGCCTCAGCCATGTTGGCCAATAGTCCCATGTTGGCCAATAGCTCCTGGGATTCTGGGAGCTGAAGTCCCTCGGCCCTTAAAGGGGAAAGGTTGCCTACCCCTGATCTAAAGGCTGGAAGGACAAAGGAGTTTATCACACGGGGGAAATCCCGTGCAGAAACGGGGTTTTTAATTGAAAAAAACCTGCAAAAGCGGGCAGATTTTCAGACTATGTCACTGTTAAAATGGGGTTAACCCGAACGGAAAGTAGTCAGAAACTGCTTCTTTTTACTTTCAGAAAATCCCGAAAGTAAAAAGAAGCAGTTTCTGACTACTTTCCGTTCGGGTTAACCCCATTTTAACAGCAATGTGTGTGAAAATCTGCCCACTTTTGCAGGTTTCCCCCACCTTTTAAATCCCATTTCTGCATGGGATTTCCCCCGTGTGATAAACTCCAAAGAGGGATTTACAATGGGAAATCATGGCTGTGCGATGTGTGTGGGAGGCAACCAAGCACAGGCAGAATTGAGAAAACCCACACATGTCAAAAAGGATGAAAAGATAAAGCAAAGTGACTATACATTAGCAGGGGTTATAGCCTTTAACTTTAATTTGACAATGGATGTTATCACACGGGGGAAATCTGCTGGCTAATCCACACAAATCCCAAACAGAAACTGGATTTGTGCCTCACGATTTCACACGACGTCGCACAGAAACTGGACAGAAACTGGACAGAAACTGGTGTTATCCGAGATCTTTTGAAATTTGGTAGTTTTGAGGAAATGAAATTGCGAAATTAAGTTAATTCACATTTACCGTAATGTGAAAAGCAAATGCGCATTTGGGAGCATTTCCCTGCTTTTCCCATGGTTCCACGGCGAGCATTCCTCTATCTGCGCATGTGCAAGAAGACCATTTCTAGTACATTTACGGGCTTTTCTCACTTGTGTGTGAACGTTAAATGCGCTTACTGTAATTTCGCAATTAAGGTAATTACGTGTGAAAGCCATTTGCGGAATCAAGGTTTATTTTCGGTTTATTTTCGGAATGCTTCATTTCCACTTTATTATCGCTTTCTGGCCCACGTGTGATAACGTCCTATGATTTTGACCCTGAAAAGCTGACAAACATACAAAAATAAATGTCTTATACAAATCTTTCAAAGCTTGATTCTTCTCAGTGGTTCTTTGAAAGGACGCGCCAAAGAACCATTTTCCTGCCCAGGCCTTCAGAATGGTCAGAAGTGGATTGGTGCTTCTTTTAGGTGCTCCCCGAAAAGGCTATATTTCTGTGGGTGTTTTTGGCTTTTATTTGGTCATCTCCTCCATTTCAGCCTTCTGCCCAGGAGGAGGAATTCCCCAATGTCCTCCCTTTGGAGCTTGACTAAAAAGCATGAATTTATGAATTTGTGTTTCTATGGGTGTTTTCGGCTTTTATTTGGTCTATGTCCTCCATTTCGACCTTCTGTCCAGGAGGAGGGATTCCAAAACATCTTCCATTTGGAGCATGAATTTATATTTCTATGAGTGTTTTTGGCTTTTATTTGGCCTATGTCCTCCATTTCAACCTTCTGTCCAGGAGGAGAGATTCCATTTGGAGCATGTTGAAAAAGCATGAATGTATGAATTTATATTTCTATGGATATTTTTAGCTTTTATTTAATCCAGTGTTCCATTTCAACCTTCTGCCCAGGAAAGATTTCATAATGTCTTCCCTTTGGAGCAGGAACAAGAAGCACACATTTATATTTCTATGGGTATTTTTGGCTTTCCTTTGGTCATGTCCTCCATTTCAACCTTTCTGTCTAGGAGGAGGGATTCCCAAATGTCCTCCATTTGGAGCATGATTTTATATTTCTATGGATGCTTCTGGATTTTAGTTGGTCATTCCCTTTGGAGCATGACTAAAAAGCATTAATTTATCCATTTATATTTCCATGGGTGTTCGGGGCTTTTATTTAGTCATGTCCTCCATTCCAACCTTCTGCGCAGGAGGAGAGATCCCACAATGTCCTCCATTTGGAGCAGGACCAAGAAGCATGGATTTATATTTCTATGGGAGTTTTTGGCTTCTCTTTGGTCATGTCCTCCATTTCAACCTTCTGCCCAGGAGGGATTTCAATGAATAGTCTCCATTTGGAGCCTGATTGAGAAGCATGGGATTATATTTCTATGAGTGTTTTTGGCTTTTCTTTGGTCATGTCCTCCATTTCAACCTTCTATTAAAAAGGGATTTCCAAAATGTCCTGCATTTGGAGCAGGACCAAGAAGCACGGATTTACATATCTATGGGTGTCTTGGGCTTTTCTTGGGTCATGTCCTGCATTCCCCTGGAAGGTCCTCCATCTTGCGGTGCCTTGTCCTCCTTTGCAGTCTGGCTTCCCAGGAGATGATGGATCCACCTTAAAAGGCGTCCTGGGAGCCCAGCAGGAGCCCATCAATCACTCCCGACTGAAGTCCAGCCCAGAAACCGATCCCAAGAGGGATGATGCCAGGCTGGGCTTCCCTTAAGGAGCCTCTTAGAGTCCGGCCGCCCTTGTCGCGGCTCCATCCCGCTCCAGAGGCGCGTCATGGGGATGTGCTACAGCCTCCGAGGAGGGGGGGACCCCTTGGCCATCCCTCCCTACGGCCAAAGCGGAGGCGAGGAGGGGGATCCCCCAGGGGAGGGTCTCCCCCCAAGGACCCCCAAAAAGACCCACCTCAGGACCAAGGAAAGAGCCCAGAGGAAGAGGAGCAAAAGCATCGACAAGTCCCTGAAAGCCGAGAAGAGGGAGTACAGGCAAACCCACCGACTCCTCCTCTTGGGTAAGGAAACACTGCATCCGCACTGGAGATTTAATCCGGGTTGAGAGCGCTTCCGTTGCCACGGCTCCATGCTCTGGGATTCTGGGAATGGTTGTTGGTTGGGGCACCAGAGCTTCGCTCCTGTGCCCCAACCAACAATCATTCCCAGAATTCCGGAGCATGGAGCCATGGCAGTGGAAGCGCTCTCAACCCGGATTAAATCTCCAATGCGGATGCATCCAGAGAGTGTGGTTTTTTTGGGGGGGGGGTCTTTCTCAGAGGCTGGCCGCCTTCTTTCTTTTCTCTTTCTGATCTACTCATCCCACAATGCCTCGTTTTAATGAGGGCTCGCTTTAGATGGATTTTTAGTACATTGATTGTATTTTATGATGTTTTTCTATTTTAATTGGGAGTCAGGGAATGATGTTTAATTAATGTCATTGTGATATTTTATGATTGTTATCCACTTCGATCCTTCGGGGAGAGGCGGGCTATAGATAAATATGTTTTAATATAAAAATTATTACAGTAATTATTATTTTACAATATATAGAATAATAATAATAATAATAATAATAATAATAATAATAATATATAGAGCTATACTATTATATATTATATTAATTATATATATTATATTAATATAAATATATATTAATAATAATTTAGTCATACTATTATATATTATATTAATTAATATAATATATATAATATCATTATTATTATTATTATTATTCCTGGACCACATAAGGTGGTCTTGGTGCATCCACGCCATAGAAATCATGCGGTCTGACCCAGCTTTCAGTGCTCTCTCTCCATCCAATGGGATGTCTAGTTTTCCAAGGTCTCCTGCCTTCCCTGCCCAAGAGGGCAACCACCTCACCCCAAACCACAAAGCCCATTGTTCTGTAGGGCTATTCTCAAGCGGTGTGTCCAAATGCATGGGGAGGATGGTGGTGGTGGTTGTTGTTGGGTGCCTTCACGTCGTTTCGGACTTGGGGAGAACCTTATTATGGGCAAGACTTGTTCGGAGGGGGGGGGGTTGCCATGGCCCTCCTCTGAAGCTGAGAGAATGTGACTTGGCGAAGGTCACCCCAGGATTTGAACCCAGGTTTCCAGAGTCGTAGCCCAGCGCTCAAACCACTACACCACACTGGCTCCATTAAGCTACATTATTTCAAGACAAAAGGCATCTCTTTTTGCCTTGCTAATGGATGATGATGATGATGATTATTATTATTATTATTATTATTATTATTATTATTAGCTTCACATTTCCTGGAGAACCCACATGAGGATGAGGAGGAGCAGGACCCTGCCTGCCTGCATGAATGTCCTTCCAGTACCATCTGAACTGAGAACAGCCACATCTTGACAAAATACAAGCTTGGGACTAACATTTTCTTAATTCTTTTTCTTTCCGCCTATATGATTTTTAACATCTTTGCCTGATGAAGAAGCTAGTGGAGCTTTGAAAGCTTGCAACATATATATCACAAAAGAGTGATACCTTTATGGGAACAACCAAAATGCAAAATATATATATTGCATTTTGGTTGTCCCCATAAAAGTATCACTCTTTTGTGGATCTTGGATGCCTTATTTCTACAGTGTAGTTGCACCATCCCCAGCCAACAGCCTCTAGTTCCCTCTGGGGTCTCGCTTTTTCAAGGCTTGCGTCAGGTTTGGGTCGCCTTCCTTCCTTTCGTCCTGTGCAAGAGGCTCTCTGGACTTGTAGATCTCTCTGCGGGTGCATCTACACTATAGAAATCATGCAGTTTGACACCACTTTAGCTGACATGGCTCCACTTACAGAATCCTGGGATGTGTAGTTTGGTGGGGGGGCTTTTTTGGGTATTGTATTTTACTATTGTACTATACTATTGCATTTTTAGTAGTATTGTATTTTAATACAGTTGCCCCGCCATTTTTGTGGGGGATCTGTTCCGGATCTCCCTGCGAAAATGGAAAACTGCAAATATTCAAGTCCCATAAGCTTGAACGACGGCACGCACCCACCATTTTGTCCCACTCCGTTTGCCGCCCGTGAACAGGCGAAGGATGTGGACTTCAAGTCCGCGAAAATGGAGTGGCGACTGTATTTTCTGTTGAAGTAGTTAGTAATGTTTTATTCTGTTGTAAAGCGCTATGTACATCGATGGTGCTATATAAGTCAATCAATAAACGATGATGATGATGATACACCAACACACTTTGGCAGAGAAGGCTGAAGATCTTGTGAAACTACAAATCCCAGGAAGCCATAGATTGCAGCAACAGCACTTAGTGGAGTCAAAGTGCATTATTTCTAAAGTGTAGATGCACCCAGGTACTTTGATTTGTTTGTTGCCTTTGTTGAGGATGAGCTCAGTGTATGTTGCTGTTGTTGATGCACTGTGTAATAAAACAACAACCACAACACTCCCCCACCAACTGATCAACCCTTTCTTTGCAGCAATTCAGAAGGAAGAGGAAAGTCTCTGGCCAGATGGTCTGCCGCTTTTGCAAAATGTTGTTCCTCTCTCTCTTTGCAAGGGTGTTGCCCTGACTGCATCTACACTGCAGAAATAATCTGGTTTGACACCACTTTAACTGCCATGGCTCAATGCTGTGGAATTCTGGGATCTATAGTTGGTTGTGGCAGCAGAGTGCCAAACAGAGTTGCCAAGAGTTGGTTGTGGCAACTACAATTTCCAGAATTCCATAGCATTGAGCCATGGCCGTTAAAGTGGATTATTATTTCTGCATTGTGGATGGGACTCCTGATTATTAGTAATCTGTTGCAAATGCTCTTTTTTGCCATTGAATTAAACGACCGGAGTCAACACAACTGTCTACTTAAAGATATTGGTTTGAGTGATGAATTTTTCCCAAGCTTTCTCTGTTGTTGTTGTTGTTGTTGTGCTCCTTCAACTGATTTGTTACTTATAGCAACCCTAAGGCAAACCTATTACTGTTTTTTTGTGGCAAATTTTGTTCAGAAGAGGTTTGCCATTGCCATCCTCTGAGCTGAGAGAGTGTGATTTTCCCTAGGTCACTCAGTGGGTTTCCAGGATTTGAACTTGATCCCCAAAATTGTACTCCAGTGCTCAAACTACTACACCACACTGGCTCTCACGTTTTCTCTGACACCCTATGAAGATCACATTTATTTATTTATTTAACTTTATTTATATGCCACCTTTCTCCCAAGGTGGCTCCAAATCTTAAAGCCGATCATACTGGTTTTCTCTCTGCCACATGTTTTGAGTGTTTCAAAGAGGTGTGTGCTTTTTACAGAACTGGCAAACCAAAGGGTGGAAGAGATGGCGGGGCAGATAGTCATGTATGAAACAAAAATATAATAATAAAAATAATAATATTTATTTAGTTTTTTTAAAAAAATTAGAGCTTGGAAACTTTTACTTTGGCGACTTCAACACCCAGAATCCCCCCCTCCCCCCAGCCAGTGAGCTCCGTAAAAATAAAACCCATAGATATACATACATTCCATCTTGTTCCAGTATGGTTTAGGTACTTAAAATGCATTTCAAATGTGTGTATGTTTGTTCTTACTGAATGGCTTACTTTAAAATAGAACAGGAGTGTGAATCATGAGGGTTTTCAAATGTTGTTGGACTACAACTCCCAGTATTTCTTATTGCTGATTGTTTTCTACGGTTGCTGGGATTTGTTATCCAGCCACATGTGGGAGATGAAAAGATTATTGTTATATGCTTTCAAGGCGATGTCAGCATATGGCAACTGTTGTTGTTGTGTGCCTTCAAGTCATTTTTGACATATGGCGACCCTAAGGCGATCTTACCACTGGGTTTTCTTGGTAGAATTTGTTTAGAGGAGGGTTGCCATTGCCCTTTGAGGTTGAGAGAGTATAACTTGCTCAAGGTTTCCCAGTGGGTTTACATGGCCAAGTCAGGATTCGAACTCAGGTCTCCAGAGTTGTAAGCCAAGGCTCAAACCACTACACCATGCTGGCTCTCAGCATAGGGTTTCTTGGCACGATTTATTGTTCAGAGGAAGTTGGGTTGAAGGAGTGTGACTTATCCAAGGTGACCAAGTGGGTTTCCAGGTAATTTGAACCCTGCTGGCCTCCTGGAGAGGTTTAGTCCAACACTCTGTTCCTTGGCTCTTGCCACAAGAGTTTCACTTCTAAATTATAACCTTATAACTGAATCTCTTTTTTCAATAAGTTATTTCCATTCTTCTAGTTATCAATTTCCACCCATTTCCCCAAATCAATATCCACCAAATGTATAAGCCTACACCTCCCTACCCTGTGTCTATGGTGTCTGGGGATGCTGGGAATCATATTCCAGTACTTCAGGATGGTACAAGAAGAGGGAATGCATAGTCTCTAGATATAGCTAATTGGAGGACTCTGTGCAAGACTTAGCCGATGTCTAGTTAGGAGCTTATTGCATGGTTTTTAAAACCATCTTACCTCTCCCGCTTAAATTTTAATTCAACTGCCATCTGGACCCTACCGCAGTGGATTTTGCTGCCGAATCTGCCCATCCCAGGTCCATCCTCAACGCGCCTCTTTTCAAAGCCGGGAGTTTTCTGGCTTAAGAAAATGGCCACAGGAGTGCTCCTGGGAGCGGGGATGGACCCGGGATGGACCTGGGTGGCAGATTCGGCAGCAAAATCGCTGCGATAGGGCCTGGATGTCAGCTGAATTAAAATTTAAGCAGGGAGAGATAAGCTGATTTTAAAAGCCATGCAATAAGCTCCTTAGATAACAACTGGATTTTGCAATGTCATTCCCCCCCCCCACACACACACACACTTGTTTTTGCTTGAGTGATTTATGCGTGTTCCATGTGATCCTTATACAATTAATAGACCATAATTTATTATTTATTGCATGTGATTCAGGTCATAATTTATGGCCACTCATCAGATGTTTTCCTTACTTTTTCTTCTCATTTAAAAAGATCATCCCAAGGCTTAGTGGTATTTACTGCTCCTAGAAATGTTATTTCCTAGAAATGTTACTAGCAGAAAACCTCACAGACCTGGAAGACCTGCTAAGGAAGATCAAAGAGGAAAGTGCAAAGGTAGCCTTAATGTTGAACATAAAGAAAACAAAAATAATGACCACCGAGGACCTTCACAAGTCCAACCTAGACAATGAAGAAATAGAAATAGTAAAAGAGTTCTCATATCTGGGATCAAACATTGATAGAAATGGAGGCTGCAGTCAGGGAATCAGAAGAAGACTAAGAATGGGGAGGATGGCTATGAAAGAACTGGAAAAGATTCTAAAATGCAAAGACATACAACTCCGCAAAAGTTAGAATCATACAAGCCATTGTATTCCCTGTTACCATGTATGGATGTGAGAGCTGGACAGTTAAGAAAGATGATGGGAAGAAAATCAACTTCTTTGAGATGTAGTGCTGGAGAAAAGTGCTGAGGATCCCATAGACAGCCAAAAAAACAAATGGGTCCTAGAGCGGATCAACTGGAAACCTCCCTGGAAGCCAAGATGACGAAACTGAGACTGTTGTACTTCGGACACATCATGAGAAGAGAGGACTCTTTGGAAAAGACAATAATGCTGGGAAAGATGGAGGGAAGCAGGAAGACAGGAAGGCCACATGACAGATGGATGGACTCTATTAAGGAGGTCACAGGTTTTATGGGGTTGCATGAATTAAGCAGAGCAGTGGAGGACAGCGGGTCTTGGAGATGTCTCATCCATAGGGCCGCCATAAGTCGAGATCAATTTGAGGGCAGTCAACAACAAGAAATGTTATGTTCCAGATTTCTGCTGTGCAGATGGATCCAGAGCATGTTCGTTCAAATGTAATTCCGGCTGACTTTTTATTGGGACTTAATTCCTTAAAAATGGATATAGAAATGCAGTGTAGGAATCTATACTGAAAACCTTTCTAGCTGGATCCAGACGTACATGCAGAACCCATTAATCAATGGGTTCCTCTTGTCCAGGGGTAGGCAACCTTTCCCCTTTAAGGGCCGAGGGACTTCAGCTCCCAGAAGCCTCCGCCATGTTGGCCAATAGTCCCATGTTGGCCAATAGCTCCTGGGATTCTGGGAGCTGAAGTCCCTCGGCCCTTAAAGGGGAAAGGTTGCCTACCCCTGCTCTTGTCTATTACCTCTCATCTATTACTCCCCACTGCCGCCGTTGTTGTCGTTGTTTATTGTTGTAGACTGCATGCACTTGTGATTTATTTTAAAAATTGTTTAATTTATGATTGTTTAATATTTTTTTAAGAGATGGGTGGGTTTGGGATCTGGGATTGTGATTTTATTATACTGTACTTTAAGCTTATGCTTAATTTTAATACTGTAAGCCACCCCAATTGCTTTGCAGAGGGGTGGGATATAAATAAATAAATGTAATATAATAATAATAATAATAATAATAATAATAATAATAATAATAATAATAATAATAAATCATTATCATCATTATCAGCATCAATGGGACCTTTGTTTGTTGCTGTTATGTGCCTTCAAATTGTTTCCGACTTACCATGACCCTAAGGCGTTTTCTTGACAAAATTTGTTCAGAGAGGATTTGCCACCACCTTTCCCTGAGGCTGGGAGCATGTGACTTGCCCAAGTTCATCCAGTGGGTTTCATGGCTAAGGTGGGAATTGAACCTTGGTCTGCAGAGTTGTAGTACAGCACTCAAACTACATACCACACTGGCTTGGGACTTCAGTTAGTCATGATTAATATAAGTCCTATTGGACTGGTCCTGGACTTTCAGGCAAACCCTTACTCTCAAGTAAGCATGCATGGGACAGCAGCCTTGTTCATGGTTAGAATAGATTCACTGAAATCAACAGGAGCTATAATGGAAGTTCAATTAGTCATGATCAATATAAATTTTGTTGATTTCAGTGAGTCTGTTCTAACCATGATTAAGACTGCAGTCCCATACATGCTTACTTGGGAGTATGAGCTTGTCTGTACTGGCCGAAAATCCAGGAACAAACAGTCCAGAGTATTGTGCTTTGGACTTGCCCTGGATCAGCCACGATGGCAGCCCCACACTCTGGTGTGATGGTGCAATAGTGTCTATGTGGCCCAGGTGGGGTGGCAATGCATTGGCTCTGCTGGTCTGTTCCTAGCACTGCTTCCTCACTGGCAGGAGCTCTGTGGAAAGGCTGCCTGGCAGCCATCACTTCTACTGAGGGTAGAACAGGGCACTTGTGCAATCAACAAGAGACAACAACAACAACAACAACAATAATAATAATAAAATGTATTTGTATCCCGCTTATTGAAAAAAACAATCCAAGCGGCTTACATAAAAACCCATACAATATAACCCCAAAGACCAACCCACCCCCCTTAAAACAGTATTAAACATCTCATAATTAAAATAACAATAGACATAAAAACAATTAATATAAACAATAACAAATAAAAACATAAAAAATAAAAACAGTAGACTAGGGATCCACCGATTGCGTGACTTGACCCTCCTGGAAACATCACAGGCAGCAATTGGGTAGTGGGCTAGGTCACTGGCTGTGATATCTTCAGGAAGTGTTCAACCATATGATCTAGGAGGGGTCTACCCATCTATCCCATCCTCACTGATCGCAAGAGGAACCCAATTCAGTCGAAGTGGCAGTGTGCCAGGCAGCCTTTTCATAGAGCTTCTGCTGGTGAGGAAGTGGAATTGGCAGCTCCATGGACAGGCTTTGAAGTGGGTAAAGAGGGAAGCAAAGCTGTTCAGTGCTCACTCCCGGGGAATGGTGTGGCGCTTGGCATGTAGACAACTGGCTTAGTCTGAATCAGGCCCAGTCCAGCTGTCCACATGCCAAACCTGCTGTGTTCACCCCAGGGTTTTAGAGAAACTCTGGGGTTTTCTCTCTTGGCATACTCCAAAGCAAAGTTGGCTAAACAGCAAAAACCCACGGTATTTCCCGAGAAGTTGCTGTACATCATGGAGACAGATAGCACTTGAGGGAGAGTTTGAGGTTTTTCACCTGTAGAGATAAGCTGCCATGGCATAGGGGGTTGGACTGGATGGCCCTTGTGGTCTCTTCCAACTTTATGATTCTATGAGTGCTGGACTACATCTGTGGAGACCAGGGTTCAATTCCTACCTTGGCCATGAATCCCACTGGATGACCTTGGGCAAGTCACACTCTCTTGGCCTCAAGGGAGGGCAATGGCAAACCTCCCCTGACCGAATCTTGCCAAGAAAACCCCATGATAGGTTTGCATTAGGGTTGCCAAAAGTTGGAAATGACTTGAAGGCACATAACACATCAGTCCCTAAGTGTCAGTGAACACAATGGGACACCCTTCTGAATAGATGTATGATGGTTGCATTTAAAGTGTGAGTTCTACCCTTTATCTTAGGAACCTCTGAGGACAAGTCGCTACTGAACAACTGAAGATAGTGCATGGAGCAAGTTTTCATAGTAAATGAAAACACACCAGAAACCATCAATGTTTAACAAATGTTTAATTTCACAGTGGTATCTCTCCCGTTTATCTTCTAGAGACCTGGAGGAATGGGTCCAACATGAATATGGGTTCATGTTTTTGAACACTAACAAAATGTTTAAAAAACATTCCCTAGTGTTTTCCCAAAAGCTGAAATAGAGACGAAATGGAGGGAGGAGGCAAAGGAAATTGGAGCATGTGAGCTGTGATTTTTATTGAGGCCTGCAGGCACAGGTTGTGGTAATACTTTCATTGTAATGGTCTGGAATGCAGCAGCAGGGTGACCTCCATAAGATATCAGCTGATTTGAGATAACATATATTTTTAGTTACTCTCTTAAGGCTGCCTTGGCAAAAAGAACAGAAAAAAAGATAATAAATTGCAGAATCATAAAGAGGGGGAAAAACTATTACTGTATAGCAGGGGTAGGCAACCTTTTTGAGCCGGGGGCCGGGTTGCTGTCCCTCAGACAATTGGGGGGCCGAAGCACCAAAAGCAAACAAACAAATAAATAAATAAACAAAACAAAAAAAGATTTGTTTTTGGGGAGTGAGTGGGGGTGGAAATGAAGGATGGGATCTGATTTGATGTGACTTGTTTTGATATTTTGAATACTGTACGCCGCCCCGATTGCTTGGCAGAGGGGCGGGATATAAATTATTATTATTATTATTATTATTATTATTAAATAAATAAAAATAAAAAATAATAAAAAAATATGCACGCACACTCTCTCAGCCCCAGAAAAGCCATGGCAAATCCCCTGTGGAGATTTTGCCAAGAAAACCCCAAGAACAAGTAATAACAACAATAATCAATATCATCATGGCGAGCGGCGGCGGTGGTGGCAGGACCGGCCTGGGGCCGGTCCAAAGGCCTCGGGGGGCCGCATCCGGCCCCTGGACCTTAGGTTGCCTACCCCTGCTGTATACCTTTCTTGTTCCCAAAGCTTGGAAAACCTACTTTTTGGGCTACAACTCAGAATTTCCTAAATTAGCACAGTCAATAGTCATGCTGACCTGGAGATTTTGGGAGTTTGAATCCAAAAAGTGCATTTTCTATAGTCTGACAGGCTCCTCTGCTGGGGCAGGAAAGGAATGTGTTATTCTTCAGTACAAACAGCTAGGCTGTTTATGGGGTTGGTATGGCAGTATATTCAAACTGGAAATCTGTCTTTATAGATTCAGCTGCAACTTCAATAAATCATACCAACCTGATATGCACCAACAATTAAGTTATGATATCTAAAGGAAAGATTAGATTTGCCATTTTTTCCACGGTGTATTAATTTTTAATGACAGAGAGAGGCTCTCTCAACAGCTGAGGGACAGCAAGAAACTGACAGATAAGTTATGCTATTCCTGCATTTTAGTGCTCAGGAGAGCTTTACCTGTTGAACTTCTATCCTACAGAAGCTTTCTCCTACTGTCATTAAATCATTCCTAAGGCACCAAATCCCATCTGATCTTGGAAGCTAAAGGCCTAAGCAGACTGCCAGAAATAGTGCACATTAAATTGAGGCACTGCCCTGGCTCAGTGCTAGGGAATCATGGGAACTGTAATTTATTGTGGCACCAGAGATCTCTGACAGAGTAGGCTCAATGTCTCAGAAAAAAATACAATTCCCATGACTCCCTAGCACTGAGCCAGGGCAGTGCCTCAATTTAATGTGCACTATTTCTGGCAGTCTGCAAAGGCCCTAAGAAAGGTTAGCCCTGGTTAGTTTTTGGATGGGGGACTGCCAAGGAGTACCAGGAGCTGTGGGCTGTATTTTAGAGGAAGGCAAAGGCAAACCACCTCTTAAGTATTCCTTACCTATGAAATTCATGGAGTCACCATAAGTCAACAGCTGTCTTGAAGCCACATACACATGAGGCAAATTTGTTAAAATGAACCTGTGATTTTTATCACACTGAAAAGTTGGCTGGCAGCTTAAAGAGTAACAAGCTTTATTTTGTATAAGCCTTCATGGGAAGTATGAATTGTGGGATGTGTGCGTCTCAGGTAGTCTTCCCTCCAGGTACTAAGCAGGACAATGATCATGGGGGTTGTGGGAGTTGTGTTCCCAAACCAGTAATTTTCCCATGCTCTAGAGCAGACCTAGCTTTGCTTTGCTCCAGGGCATCTGCTGCATTATGTGTCTTTTTGCATTTGTTTCTTATCTGTATACACTGGTAGAATGTATTGAATAGGGTGTTTCTGCGTGTGTGATTTATCAGACAATGGGTCTGCAAGAGAGACAAAAGATCCAAAACACACTGTAGAAATAATCCAGCCTGAGACTGCTTTCACTGCCCTGGCTCAATGCTAGGCAATCCTGGGAATTGTAGTTTATTGTGACACCAGAGCTCTCTGACAGACAAGGCAAATAATAATAATAATAATAATAATAATAATAATAATAATAATAATTTATTTATACCTCGCCCTTCTGAGCGCAATCAGGGCGGCTAACAAGTGTTAAAAGTACAGAGTACAATCAAACCCCTATACCCTCCCCAATTAAAAAAGTATTAGGTCAACTAAGGGCCTAAGCAGACTGCCAGAAATAGTGCACATTAAATTGAGGCACTGCCCTGGCTCAGTGCTAGGGAATCATGGGAACTGTAATTTGTTGTGGCAGCAGAGCTCTCTCACAGAGAAGGCTCAATGTCCCAGAAAAAAATACAGTTCCCATGATTCCCTAGCACTGAGCCAGGGCAGTGCCTCAATTTAATGTGCACTATTTCTGGCAGTCTGCTTAGGCCTTAAGAATTAAAACCATACAGATTAAAACAAACATTACAAACATTAACAACATCAAAAGGGGATGCAGATGGAAGTACCGGATTGGGGCTGCAGCAGCCACACACTGTGGCCCCGATCTTCCTTTTTGCCGCTCCAAAAAGAGATGGCAAATGCCACTCCTTTTTGGAGCGGCAAAAAGCTGCCCTTAGAGCCCCCGCCACACTGCGCCAACGGGGCGCCCTGACGCCGCACGGCATGCGGTCAGGCACACAGCATGATGGCAGTGGTGGGGCAGTTTGGGGTGGCCGGCGTGCTGTTGCCCTGCCCCAACTGCATCCCCAGGTCAGCCCTTTAGGCTGGTCTGCATCGGCCCTAAATGTCTCACAAAACTACAGTTCCTAGGATTCCCTAGCATTGAGCCAGGGCAGTTAAAGCAGTCTCAAACTGGATTACTTCTGCTTTGTGTTTCGGCCCTTATTTATTTATTTATTGAATTTATATCCCACCTCTCTCCCCGAAAGGGGTTCAAGGCAGCTTATAATAATTTAAAGTTGTGAAAATTGACCTACTAAAAGGCATACTACCACTACTACCACTACTACTACTACTACTACTTGCACTTGACTACTTCACAATAGTTTTTCACTCAAATTTTTGCTTATTGATGTGGTCAGTCCTTGCTGAGGAATCTGCTGCTTAATGCCTTGTTTCACACTTAACATGAGCATGGTGTTGTATGGAATGACCTTAATGCAGTCCTGTCTTCTAGTGGTGGAGCATTGCTTGCTTATTTTCAGCTGGTGGCAAGTGTTGCAATAGCCTGGAACATTCCTTATTTGTGATTTGGTGTACTGCCTTTCAGGAAATTCAGGAAAAATGCCAAAGCTCAAAGAGCCCAGCACACTCTTTTCCTGCCTGGCTACCCAAGATCTCATGCAGGTAGATGGAAGATGCCCTAGAGCAGGCCTGCACAACATATGGCCTGGGGGCTGCGTATGGCCCGCCACAGGATTTTGAGAAGGCTGGGTGGCAGAGGAGGAAAGGGGGCAAACGCTCATCCCTCAAGGCTTCTCCATTGCTTGGCTTTCTCCCAAGGAGAAGGCTATATGGTGGATGAGGATGAGGATGAGGATGAGGATGAGCAAATGCTCACCCCCCCCCCCCCAAGGCTCCTCCGCTGCCTGGCTTTGTCCTGAGGAGAAGGCCAAGCAGTGGAGGAAGGGATGGGCAAACGCTTGCCCTGTGAGGGTCCTCAGCTGCTCAGCTTTCTCCTGAGAAGGCTGGGTGGCAAAGGGGGCAAACGCTCGTCCCTCAAGGCTTCTCCATCACTTGGCTTTCTCCCAAGGAGAAGGACAGACAAGACTCTTCTTCTGCTCGACTTTTTCCTGAGGAGGGGACTGGGCAGAGGAGGAGGAGGAAATAATATTAATTATTACTTATTAATAATAATTAAATTATTAATGAATTAACATTTAATTATAACCTAACATTTAATTATAACCTATCTGTAGCCCAAAGAAGTTTAGCCCATTTTAATTTTGGCCTCTACTTCTTGCCAAGTTGTGCAGGCCTGCCTTAGAGATTAATAAGGCCTCAGGCACTACCTCTTCATCACACATTATGAATTGACATAAGATGCCTTTGAGAATCCATGTTTCCTTTTGTATGTTTTTATATTGACTTATATTGTTTTAAATAAATGATTTTAATTGTTTTGTGTGTTTTTAATTTACTGTGATCTTTTTGAAATGTTTTTATCTTTTAAGCCATCTTGGGCTCCTTCCTGGGAAAAAGGTTGCATAGAAATGAAATGAATAAATAAATAATTTTGCTTAAGCAGCTGTACATTACTTCTTTCTTGGGCAGGTATACAGTGGTAGTACCAGAGAAGATAAGGGTAAAGGAATGGCTGGCAGATCACCAGCTCCTGCATATTCTTTCTGCGTTCCCCCCAAATTAGTACTGTCACCTGGCTCTTTCCATCATATTCCCCTCACAGTATTCTGTTTATCATCTCTATGGCTATTACTTTGAGGGCAGATGAAGGCTAGATGGTCCTCTGGTCAGATTTTGCTATGCTTTTCTTATTTAATGAGGATCACTAACTATTACAACCCATTCCATCTCTAGAAGTTGGATATCCTTCCACTAACAGGCAAAAACCTGTTTAATTCACGTCAGCTTGGGGCAATTATTTGGCTGTTAAAGAATGAGCTTTTAACAAGCTTGGATGGGGGTACTTTTTAATGGAATTAAGTAGCTTTTAATTCTGTTGTAGTACTAAGATAATGATCTGTTTAACTGCATTTTAATATTGTAACTCTGTCGTGACAGATCCCCTAACCAGATTGGCTCTGTAGTTCCCACCCTTGGTCTCTTATCGCTCATCTTTACTCTTAAAACTTAATTCTGGGTCTGGTTCTTAGGCCCCAAGGTGATATTTATAATGGACAACAAATGTGTTGATTGTTGGCTTTAGTGTGGTAATATGTGACTGATTCTCCTTATTAACTCTTAATGAAAATATCCAGACAGAGATATGGAAAATAGCAACAGTAAACATTTATTGCACAAACAGTAAATTAAACTGTAACCTCATGCTGGCTCCATATGCAGTTCAATGTGAGACCTCAGTTAAAACGAAGTAATGCTTTTTCTTGAAGTCTTACCACACTCTCAGCTCCCCGTTAAATCAAAATTTCCTCTCTTAGTCCCTATCTATTCCTGTTCCTTATCATTTTTATCATAACTGAATTTCTCTAAATGTAATCCATTCCTATCTGCTCCTGTCCATCTCTCTGTTTCTACCTGGTGCTAACTAATTCTATCTCTAACCATTTATCTGTTCCTAACCGGCTTTGTCTGTTTAACAGGCAAGTTTCTGGTTTTATATTGAAGCTTATCGCATTCTATAATAAAGTGACTTACCTGATCCAGTTTAAAATTTAAAGCAGGTGGCATCCTGATATTATCAGAAGGATTTTGCCACCAAACGGGTCCATCCCGGATCCATCCTCACTCCCAGGGGTGCTCAGAGCGACTCTTGTTGAAGCTGAGAATTTTCCAGCTTAAGAAAATGGCCTCCAGAGCAGTCCTGGGAGCAGGGATGGACTTGGGATGGACCTGGGCGGTTATTTCGGCAGCTAAATCCTTCTGATAATATCAGGATGCTGCCCTCTTTAAATTTTAAACCAGATCAGATAAGTCACTTTATTATAGAATGTGATAAGCTTGATTCTTTCCACCCTAAACTCCTCTTCACATTATTCCAAAAGCTGTGATCAGCTGGCTTTACTAAAGCATGCCAAGATTCTTTCTTTACATCTTTTGGTTTTATCTGTCCCTTCTTAATTTAATTTGTTTCTTCTTGTGAACCACCTTGAGTCACAATTTCAGGAGAAAGGTGGGGTGTAAAATGGATGAATGAATGAATGAGTTAGAGGCTTTGTGTGTTATACATCAATCATCTGGCTTGCCTCAACATGTGTTCAGTTAGAGCTCCCATCTTTCCTAGCCACCATGGCAAATTGTTGTGTTGCCTGGAGATTATACGAATTGTAGTCCATTGCATTTATTTGGGAAGACTGCTACAGATGAATACATACATTGCCTGGATAAATCCTGGTTGACCTACCAACATGGAGGACACTAAGAGGAAGGGAAAGGTGATCACTTCTATGCCGGTCATATTTCTTTCTGTCGGCTTTAGCAATTAAAGAGTATTATCCATTGATAAACAGATATCTGGCATGACCTCATTAAAATTTAGTGAACCAGTGGTCTTAGGTAAATAATTGTTCCCAGCATCTGTGCACTCCTTTCCTTTTGTAATATGGACACTGTAATACTGGCCTTCCTGGTAAAGATATATGTGAAGCAGGGTGGGGAACCTCCAGATGTTCAGGATTACAGCTTCACAGTTCCTTGTCATTGGTTGTAATGGCTCAGGCTTCTGCAAACTGAAGTCCAAAATGTCTAGAGGACTAAAGATTCCCCATCCCTCTTTTAAAGTTAACTAGGAGAATGTTTGTGAAATGTGTTGAAAACTCAAGAAAATGCCATTATAAATGCTAAGCATGATTTGAATTAATTTAGGTTTCAGGAGAAAGAATGTGGGAGAAACCAAAGGGGAAGCCAAAAGAGAAGCATGTTGAAAGAATTGCTTATTATGTTTCATGCTGTAATAAAATATAGAAGAATGTCTGGGCCTGGCTCATATTTATATAGTTCAGATCCACTCATTTGAACCATCCACACATAATATAACGGATGACTCCCTTTGATTTACTGGCATAATTGCAATACATACATATACGCATGTTTCTAGTAAATGATTAATCCGGTTGCATTTTTGTGAGTTATTTGGAAGACAATTCCCAGAATATTTGGTTAGCAATTGTAGATCTTTATGCCCAAGTAAATGGAGAAAAGCCATGTGGTTTGGGGAGAGATTTATCTGGGAGCATGAGGAGGGGTTTTATTTTATTTTATTTTATTGGCTTATTTGGGCTTCATGCCAGTTAAGATGGCTGTTATAAATAAACACTGTTGTTGTTGCTGCTGTTATGGAATCTTCTTTTCACAAAAGACTTTCACACCTATGTAATGGTCTGTGCTGTGGTGGCTGGTGGCTTCCATGTCACAGGATGATGAATCCTTTCTGAGCTTTAATCTGAAATTTAGAAGAACATTACATAGGTGTGATTACCCTTTGGGCACAGAGTCCAGTAGTCTAGACAGCTCCTTTAAAGTTTAGATGAAAATACAAAGTGGATTCACTGGCCTATTGACATGGAAGCCGCCAACCACTGCAAGTCCTGTACATGTGTATGTGTGTGAGAGAGCAATGAGTTGGATCTCTGATGCCAGGCAGATGGGTTTTGGAGTCCTAGTTAGCATCATTGCCAAATATTAACATCTGTCCAGTGTCACAGAAAAAGTTAATTTGTATTAGTGACTTTGTCTGATGCTTTTTCTGTTAACTTGGCTGTTTGAAGCTGGAAAAAATGTGGAAGCTGGGAATGGACTTGGGGAGGGAATTTACCTCTGCTGCTAACCTGTTTGTACAGTTCTCATGTTCATACACATTGATATAATGCTTGGGACTCCACTTTCGATCAGCCTTACCCTCAGGGCAGGGGGGTTCACTCCAGGCCAGGTGCCCCATTTAGCCAGTGGAGGGGGTGGGATTGAATTGGTGGTTGGAGATAGTCTGGGTAGAATTAGTTAGGGGTCCTAGTTCTGACATTGGCGGTGATGGAATGCTGGACCCCATCAGCAAAAGGCCTGGGATGCTTTTCTGCCGTATACCATTTATTACATAATTTTCCACCAATAAAGTTAATCTCATAGCAGTAACATGTGTCAGTGTTTGGCACTGAATAAAGTCCTGGAGAAGCCTGGAACTACAACCAGTTTTGGTACAAACCAGAGAAAGAAACTCCTCCTGAATTGTTATCCTTTTTTGAATGGCGGGGCAAAATGAAGACATTAATTTCTTCTTCTTAGTAAAGATAATGGAATTACCTTTTCCTTCTTATGATGATAGGCAAGCATTGATTTTTACCAAGTGGATTTCTTTCACAAGATGATAATTACGACAATGCCAGCCCACAATGGTGCCTGAAATAAACAAAACAAAACAAAAATGATACCACTCCATTTCCACAGGCAATGAGAAAGCATTGATCACTGTACCCAAAGGCAGCAGGCAAGTCTAATGGTGCTTAGCTCTTTCCTCCAACCCTTTGCTACCACAACTCAGCATCTGTTGCTTGAGCTGACTTCCTTACTTTTTCTAATAGTATGGAAGAACAATCTCTTGTTAAGTTGGTTGCTTGAAAAAATATCTAAAGTAGATCTTTTTGAGTTCAGAAGTTTATTACACTTTCTATGTGTAAAAGAATGCAGTGGGTGAGGAATATAAGGCTGAACACCAAATCAATTACAATGAATTAAGATGTTTCCCAAATTATCATTGGGAAAGTGGCTCTTGGAGAGGAGGGGAAAATGTGACCTTCCAGATGTTGTTGGACTACAGCTACCAGCTTATTTATTTTTGGCTGTACCAGCTACAGCTGCTGGGGCCTGCAGTCCAACAAAATATGGAAGGCCACGTTTTCCACACCCCTGAAGCGGAATCTCTTCTGATAATAGCCAAAGATGGTCTACAACAGATGAAACACAGAGGCCATGCATGGACTCAGATATTTCTTGCTCAAGTTTCCTCTTCAAGGCAGTTATGTGTTTCGCTGGTTCTGCTTCTTTAGGAATATCTGAACTGTCTGTCTCAGTGACTACAACCCAGTTGTATCAAAACAAAAGGCAGTTGCTTTTATGGGAATGCATTTTAGGAATGGGTTGGTCCTGTGTAATCTGTCCTGTTCATACATACTTGTTTCTCTTCCTCCTTTGTCATTTCCTTGTTCAAGAAGCCATATCTGTGAAACAAATTTTCTGCAATCGACTTAGAAGCTAACTTGTAAGAAACTCTGAGGAGGCCTCACAGTTGAAATGTGATTTACATTTAGAGCTTTTTGAAGCACTTCATTTCCTCACTAAAACCTTTCTTGACAGCCCCTTTCTTACCCATCTGTGGTTTGAATCTCTTTCTTGAGTTTCTCTTCTTCATCTTCATCTTTGCCCCCGATCTGGCAGGGGTTTTGTATAATTCCCTGCTGTTTGAAATACATGCATGGCTATTTTTTTTTTTTAAAAAAAGTAACTTCGGCTGCTACTATGGGCACCATTAAAATTGCTTCAGGGTCACTTGTTGTCTTGGATTCTTTGGTTGCTTTGGGAAACCACAATGAAAATCAAAAATTTGACTTTCTAAGTTGGAAGGCAACAAAAGTAATGTTTAAATCAAATGATTCTTCTATTATTATTTTTCCCCAGATGAGAATGTCATTTCAGTTTCAACTAAGAACTCTTCCTTTGGGGGGGAAGCTTGTTTTTTTCACATACAAAAAATTACCTAGCTTCATTCTTCCTTTAAACAATTATATTCCTATGCTGCCCTTCTGCCAGTTGCATATGTGAGTTCTTTGCTTTTAGCCTTTCAATAAACCTTGGAGGTAGGTTTGGCTAAGAACAACCGACCGTCCCAGGAGTATCAAATAGGCTTTATGCCTGGCTCCTAATCCAGGACTCTGACTGCAAAACCACATTGGCTCATGTAGTTTGTACTTCTGAGAATATGAGCATCCCCAAAATATGGCTGCTAGCTCTCCCTTCTCTTTTTGTCATATGTTGAAGAGCCAAGCCCTTTCTCAGTATAAATAGTAGAACAAACAGAAAAGTAGTTTGTCCCTTCAGCAGTTTCCAACAGCTGCAGAAATCCAGTTCAGTGTGCAGACTACACCTAATGTGTGCATGGTTTTACAGAACTTTACAGAAGAGAAAAGCAGCAATTCCAATGGCATCTTCACAGTTTTGGCCCATCTTCAGGTGGGATGGGTAGGTGGGTAGCTATATAAGGAGGAAAATATGGTAGCTGTTAAAAATAAGCTAAAAGACGTTTAAGGGAGCAAAGTTAGGAACGACATAAAGTAGCCTTCCTCAACCTGGTGCTCTCTGGATGTTTTGAATTGCAATTCCATTCTTTCCAGCCAACATGGTCTGGGAGTCACAAGTTTGGAAAAGGCTGACTTACAGTTTTCATTCTGTGCCATTCTGATGTGCATATTTCATTTTGTGCCAGTTACAGAATCTATCTAATACTGGGGAAGCCAGGGCACTTAGCCATGAAAGGTCAATTAAAATCGGAATCTGCATAATCCCTTCACTGATAGGAGTGATGGTGGATGATGGACCTTGAGCTTACACATTAATAGAAGACCAAGTTTACCTCCTTCTGGGAGTGGGACTTCTTTGTCTAGGGACATCCATGGTGATTGTCCACCCATTTACAGACTTCTATTCTTCCCTCCTGGGAACTTCACCTTAATCCCAAAGCTGCACTGGGATACATTTTGATCATAGATATACCTGCTCAGGTACTACCAATTTGGTCTTGTTTTGAAGTCAGAGAGACGCTTGTTTATATATCACCTGACTCCTCAGCAATCACTGGCCACCCGATCCACAGGCAGTGTGCTGAGCCACTTTCCTCTCACATAATCTCGCAATTGGAACTTTGCTTCTGGAATCAGGCACAGTGCATTCCTGAAAATCACTGCCTGCTACCACTTCTTATATCGCTAGTTCTTGTATGTGTGTGTGAGTGTGTGTTTTTGTGTGAAAGTTGATTTCCTCTTTTGTTCTTAGAAATATAACTGCATTTGGATTTTGCATTCTGGAGTTCTGTTTCTCAGAACCAGTATAAACAGGCTTGACCCCTACTTTTAGTTGTCCAAAGCTCTCTCAGCAGCTTTCTGTGAACTAATAAAATTCCCCCTATTAAATAATGGTTGTGGGTGCCTTCTGGGACTGGGACTTTGTGAATAACAAGTTGGTAGATTAGTTGTGCATCTTGGGCGAGGTGAGACCCAGAGATAAAATTTCTGACTTAATGCTGACCTTAAGGGAGATCTATTGAAGGGTTTTCTTGGCAGAATTTGTTCAGAGGGGCTTTGCCTTTGCCTTCCTCTGAGGCTGAGAGAGTGTGACTTGCTTAAAGCCACCCAGTAGGCTTCCATGGATAATCATCCAGAATCAAACCTTGGTTTCCCAGTGTCCTCATCCAACACTCAGATCACTATGCTGCACTGGCTCGCTTGTGATGTGTAGTAGTGCCAGAAATTTTATAATTTGTTATGAGTAAAGTAATTTTCTGTTTCTCCACTCTTAACAAAGTTAGTTAATTTTACCACAGATGTTAAATGGCATATTCTCAACATCCCTTCCCAATGGGCACATCACATTCCCCCCCATTTCTTACTTACAGCCCTCTCTGTCACTGCCAGGAAACTTTTGATTTCACATAATGGGGAAAAATCACTAAATGTTCTTGTGGTTAAGCATATTCCATCATCTGCTAATATTCTCAAGAATACCCTCCTCATCGCAGCTTTTATAATGTGCACATCTGTAGCATAGACCCTGTCTGCATGGGGCAGGATACTCCAGGGTATCCTGGTCCTGCAGTTGCCTTGATCTCCCCGCTTTACCTCACTCTCTCTGATCCTGTGCCACAGTGGCTGTCTGCACAGGTGTCCTGTGAGCAGTCCTGTGCATTGGCCACTACCATGCAGAAACAGAGAACTTTAGGTCTTCCTGGAAGATCCAGAGCAACAGGGATATTTTTTAAAAACAGCTTAAGGCTGTTATCTCCCAGTTCTGGTCTGAAACATGCTGGACATCTCCAGATGCTTTACACCAGAAATGGGGTTTGGGACATGTGTCGTCCAAACAGGATGACGCCAGACCTGGGGTGGGGGACTGGATCTTTTGATCCCATGCAGACAGGGACAGAGAAGGTGGGGAATAAGATGCCAGTGTACTGTAGAAACTGTACATCTTCAGAAATAATGATCGAATTTATAGGAAATTCCCCTAAGTAAACTGGAATTGAGAAGGGATGGAACACCATAATAAGTGAAATTTCAGAACACTAACAGGTCAGAAAGTGGGAAATCACCTCATCTTCTTGTAATGGCAAGAGTAATAATAATAATAATAATAATAATAATAAAATTTATTTATATCCCACCCCTCTGCAAAGCAATCGGGGCTGCTTACAGCATAAAAATACAGCACAATAAAATCACCGTCCCAAATCCTGACCCCTCCCACCCCTTAAAAAATTATTAAACAATCATAGATTAAACAGTATTTAAAATAAAACAAGTAAGAACAATCTACAAAATTAAACAACAACAACAACTGCTGCAGCAGGAAGTAATAGACGGGAAGATGGCCCAACTTCTGGGAACGGGAAATCTAGTCGGGAAAGGCCTGCCGAAAGAGATCCATCTTGACAGGCCTTTTAAAGCTGTCTAAGGTCATAATATGACGGATCTCGTCCGGCAGGCCATTCCAAAGTCTGGGAGCAGTCATCGAGAAGTCCCTCTGGGAGGTTGCAGACAGCTTTGCTTTTATTGGCTGTAGTAAATTCCTCCCATACTACCGAAGAGCGTGGTGCAGATTGTACGGGTGGAAGCGGTCTCAAAGATAGCTTGGACCAAGGCCATTTAGGGCTTTATAGGTGATAACCAACACCTTGTACTGGGCCCAGAAACTAATAGGTAGCCAGTGAAGAGACTTCAGTACTGGTGTTATATGGTCTCTTTTAGATGTACCAGCGACCAACCTGGTTGCCATATTCTGTACTAGTTGAAGTTTCCGGACAAAGCACGAGGGTAGCCCCATGTAGAGCACATTGCAGAATTCAAGAAAAGAGGTTACCAGCGCATGTACCACATTTCAAGGTCCCTTACTTCCAGGAAAGGGCACAGCTGGTGTATCCGCTGAAGCTAATAATAATAATAATTTGTATCCCGCACCTCCGCAAAACAATCGGGGTGGCTACAATCGGGGCAGATAACAAGCACTCCTGACCGTCGCATTCACCTGATTAGTCATCTGAAGTGACGAATCCAGGAGAACCCCCAGACTGCGAACACAGTCCTTCGCGGAGAGTGTGACCCCATCCAGGACTGGAGGTTGTATCCCAATGCCTGGTTTCGGGGCCGCTAACATGAGTACCTCTATTTTATCTGGATTCAGTCTCAACCTGTTTTTCCTCATCCAGTCCATTACTGCTTTAAGACAGTCATTGAGAGGAGAGACGCCATCTGAAGTCAAGGCTGAGAACTGAGACATGGAGAAATATATTTGGGTGTCATCAGCGTACTGATAACACCCTGCCCCATGTCTCCATATGATCTCTCCCAGCGGCTTCATATAGATATTAAATGACATCAGGGATAGGCTGGCACCTTGAGGGATGCCACACTTAAGCTCCTTCCTAGCGGAGCTACTGTCCCCGAGCAACACCCTCTGGGATCTACCCGAGAGGAAGGAATGGAACCACTGCAATGCAGTGCCTCCGATTCCCAACCCTCTCAGGCGATCCAAGAGGATGTTGTGTTCTATTGTGTCAAAAGCTGCTGAAAGATCTAAGAACACGAGCAGGGTCACACTACCCCTGTCGATGCTCAAATGAATGTCATCAGTCAAGGCAACCATGGCAGTCTCAATCTCAAATCCTGTCCTAAAGCCCGTTTGAAATGGATCTAGATAATTGGTTTCATCCAAGACAGCTTGGAGTTGAAGAACCACCGCCCTCTTGATCACTTTGCTCAAAAAAGATAATAACGAGACCAGCCTATAGCTGTTCATATCCAGGGGGTCCAGGGAAGTTTTTTTCAGAAGTGGCCTAACCACCACTTCCTTTAAACAAGATGGAACATAACCCTCTCTGAGGGATGCATTGATGATGTCCCTAAGGAACACCCTCAAGGGATTTCCCCCCCCCCCCCAGACGGGCAAGGATCGAGAGGGCAGGTAGTTTTCCTCACTCTACCAAGGAGCTTGTCCACGTCATTGGTACTCACGGATTGGAACCAATCCAGTAAATTTCATGAACAGAGTTGCTGGACACCTCATCTGTTGATTCTGTATCAGTACTGGCATCTAAGTCGGCTCTTATCTGAGAGATTTTATCTGTGAAAAAGTTGTTAAATGTGTCACAGCAGGCTGGTGTCGGGTTAAGTAGTGGGTTCTGTGCAGGTGGAACCCATGTCAGCTTCCCTACTACCCTAAACAGCTCTACTGGATGGGACTCTGCAGATGCAATACGTGCAGTGCAGAAAGAATTCTGCGCTGCATGTAGTGCCTCTCCATAGGAATAAAGAAAGCTCCTATGACAAATCTTGTCAGATAAGAGTCGAGTTTTCCGCAAGGTGCGCTCCAGTCGTTGTCCAACCCGCTTCATCCTCCTAAGCTCTTCCATATACCAAGGCTTACAGTTGGAAAGGACACTTGGGAGTGATTGTGTCGATAGCCTTGGTGAGATCGGTATTCCAGGTATTGACCAAAGCTTCAACAAATCACCAGCGTTACCAGCCATTAAACCCTCCAAAACTTTCTGGAATCGAATTGGTTCCATTAGCCGTTGAGGGCGGACCAATCTAATAGGTCCACCACCCCTGGAAGGGTGAACAGTGGCTCTTAGTTCAACCTTAACCAGGAAATGATCTGTCTATGCCAATGCGGAGGTCTTAATAACCTCCGCCCACGGATATTCCCATTCCGTACTAAAGACAGCATCAAGGGTATGACCCACACAATGTGTGGGCCCAATGACCAATTGGGATAGGCCTATGTTTGTCATGAATTCCATGAACTCCCGAGCTGCACCAGTAAGATTTAACAAACTCGTCTCAAGAGGGATGTTGAAGTCGCCCAAGACTAAAAGTCTGGGCAACTCCAGCACCAACTCCAAGACCAGCTGAGTCAGCTCAGTTAGGGAGTCTGCTAGACAACGGGGTGGTCGGTATACTAGCAGAATCCCCAAACTATCCCTGGTCCGCAGGCTTAGTTACATACACTCAAATTGGACTGTGTTCCGGACAGGCACCCTGGTCAAGGTCAAGTTGTTTTTATGAACCAGAGCCACTCCATCCCCCTGCCCACTTCCCCTTACCTACTTGCTAACGGATTACCCAGCTGGGAGGGCCTGCGTCCACGTGATGGTGCTAACCTCTCCCAGCCAGGTCTCCGTAAAGCAAGCCAGGTCGGCATCCTCGTCCAGGAAGAGATCATAGATAATGTGAGTCTTATTCTTAACCGACCTGGCATTGCAGAGGAGCAGGCTAAGGTTCTGTGGAATGGCTGGTACGCTCTCCAAACCATTCCGAGAAACAGAATGAGCAGAATGTGGGATAGCTTCCAAACATTGATCTCGTCTTCTTTTCTAACATCGCCTCAGTTTGTTCCCGCCATACCTCCCTTTTCCCCACACTACTGAAATTCCCGCTCCCAAATCATTCCCAGTCACAGTCGAGGATAAGGATGTTATAACAGCCTAACAACCTCCCTCCCCATATTTCCCAACAGCTCATGGAGGGAGTCCTTGATAACAGTACTCGGAGAGATCTAGTTAACTCTGAAGACAAGAGAGTTGGGCGGGCTAACAAGCCTCCGTGAGACTCAGCCCCCAGCCTGACTCCAGCCTCACCATAGCAGCTGTCGGGTAATAAAGGGCTGGGCAGGCTAGATAAAAAAGCAGTGTAGCCTCTGCTCCAGCCGCTCAGCTGTTGGAGAAGGGAGGGGATGGTCCTACACTCCCTGCTTGGCTCCTGGAGCCTGTGCTGCTGCTGATAAAGCTCACAATAATAGGAGCGAACTAAAGTTACTCTTGCCACCTCTGCATTACCAGATGCCTACATTTTTAGGGAGAAAAAAAATTAAATTTTTCCAGCCACATTTCCCTTGTTGATATAAAAAAAAATCTATAGGACTCATTATAGATTGGGCCACATGCATGTCTGTCTGAGTGCTCATGGTGATATGCGAAAGCAGATCCATGTACAGTTTGGTCTATGGTATGTTTGCCTTAGCACATTACGAAATGTGGCCGGTAATCTGGATTAACAGTTGATAGATAACACATGTCAGAATGTTGTAAATTCTGTGGATTTTAATTTTACCAGTGCAGTTCTGTGTTTATCTGTCCAAGTGTAAGTCTCTTTTTGAATTCAGTAGGACTTACCCAGGTAGATATACATAGAACTGCACCTGTGTGTGTGTGTGTGTGTGTGTGTGTGTGCTCCCAAGTGGTTTCTTTTTAGATTGTGAGCCTGAGGGCAGGGAACTGTCAAATTAACAATCTTATAGATGTTCTGAGAGCCTTTGTGGTTGAAGAGCAGAGTATAAATACTCAAAATACATTCCGGCATATGGCAACGCTAAGGCAAATCTATCACACAATTTTCTTGGCAAGATTTGTCCAGAAGGTGTTTTCAAAAATGCAGCTGTGTTAGTCTCTTGCAGCATATAAAAGAGGAAGGAAGGGGGGGATGTGGTGGCACCTTTAAGACTAACTGGTTTTTATTTTTGCATGCACTTTCATGGATATAAACCCACTTCTTTCAATAAAATACTGAATGAGGTTTGCCTTTCCCTTTCTCTGGAGGTGAGTGAATGTAACTTGTCTAAAGTGACTTGGTAGGTTTCCATGGCCAAGCAAGGATTTGAGCATTGGTATCCAGAGATGTAGTCCATCGCTGAAACCCCTGCAGCACATTGCTCATACATCCCTGGCTGTGCATGTAAAACTATAGTGAATTTGTTCACAGGGGACTTTCAATCCTCCACTGAAAAGACACTGTAAAAAAAAAAAAGCTTTGCAATCTGCAAATGCAGGCAAAATCAAGTAAAAGTACTATAATAAAGTTTAAAAGACTGTTTTTAAAACAAGCATTATATTTAGAATTAACAAACATGATCAGAGTTAGTTTTCTGTTTTCTAAAAATCAGAACATGAACCAACTTCCATGAAAAGAGATTCCACCTAAACACTAGGAAGAAGTTGAATGTGAGAGCTGTTTGACAGCACAACAGACTGTCATGAAGAGTAGTGGACTCTCCTTCTTTGGAGGTTGTTAAATATAGATTGGATGGTCATCTCTCAGGAATGCTTTAATTGTGTATTCCTGCATGGCAGGGGGACAAACTAGATGGCCCTTGTGGTCTCTTCCAACAACTGCATATGATTCTGTGATTCTACCCTTGTCTTCGATGAGCATGAATGTTATGTTGGGCACTTTTCTCTGGGCTCTCAGTCTGCTTACTGGGCCCTGGTGGTACAGTGGTTAATTGCCTGTACTGCAGCCACTCACTCACAAACCACAAGGTTGTGGGTTCAATACCAGCCAGGGGCTCAGGCTCAACTCAGGCTTGCATCCTTCTGAGGTTGCTAAAATGAGCACCCAGCTTGTTGGGGGCAATTGGCTTACAGTTGTAAACTGCTTAAAGACTGCATAGCGCAGTATGAAGTGGTATATAAATGAAGCTGCTGTTGCTATTGCTATTGCTTACTGTGTCTCTTTGATTGATCATGGGTTCTGCCTTCTCCAAAACAGAACATCATAAAACTAAGTTCACATGTGTGTGTTCCTCATTTTTTGGATTCAGAATATTGGCTTGCGTGTGCAAATGGCCCATTGCAGACCAAACAGCAGAAGCAGAACATCTTTTCTCACTGTCACAAATATACAACATTTCAGTAGGGTTTACATAGTCAGCTACAAGACACTTATTTTAAAATCAAGCGATGGGAGGTCTAGCAATCGAAAGGAGCAACACTAGGAAGAGTTACTGGGTCCTGAGGAAGTCAGGCATTCCTTTTTTTTTTTGCCTGTGCTAAATATTATTGGACTGGGAACCAGCTGCATCAAGAGTTTTGTATAAGAAGAAAATGCTGCTGCTGCTGCTGACTTTATGTATGTCACCATTCACAGGGGGTGTCTGTGGTACAGGAAGGACATGCTAAATTATGTACTTGACCACATGTAGGTAAAAATATTACTTGACATATAAACTTTCTTGTCTGAAAACTAACTTTTTACACCATGTCAGAGAGGACAAAAGGTACTTCTCCTGCCTTGGCCCTCTAAGCACATTTCAACACAGCTCAGTCCTGTGTCTTAAATGTTGACTCCTTGCCTGGGAGCAAATGTAATGTCTTTCTAAGGAATTTTAAGAAGCCTCTGAACAAGAACTGAAACCTTGTTGGTCAGTATTAGCTGTCGGGAAAGAAAGAGGAGAGGGATATCTTTGGGATGCAGGGGTGTAGTGGACTCCAATATGAATTCTGCCCCCAAATGAAATTTTACTTCAGTCTCTACATTTCTAGCATTGTGGAAAGTGAGAAAACAAAAATTGTTTGCATCAGAACTCTTATCAATTTTCTCCATTAGCATTCCTTTGGTAATGTTGCCTACACTTTTCTTTGGGTATCAAAAATCTTTCTAAATGCTGAAAATTTGGAGACTGTAGTTAAATTTCATTGGGGTGGGAAAATTCTTATGAGGGAGCAATGTCCTCATTTTGCCTCCCCTGTAGTTATAACTCTGTTGGGATAGCTTGTCATTTGTGTACAATTAGTATGTGTTCATGCAAGAAAGATATATCACAAAATAGTTATGTGGCTGATCTATGCTTAAGAAAGCATACAGTTGCCTGGGCATGTGTCTAAGGCTAGAGTGGACAACGTCTCCTGGTCCAGATGCCACTTTTCATGTTGGGCAAATGCTTGATTGCTGTACAATCAAGAAGCCTAAAGAGTAGAGTTTAGTGGACTTTTAAAAATGAAACATACATACAATCAATAAAAAACACATTAAACTTCCATTTTTATTTTATTGTATGTTTTTCAATTTAATTATTAACAAATAAAATCCTCTCACTCTTTATTTAAAGAAATTATTTCTCTCACAGTCAATTAATTAATATTAAATTGATGCTTCTATGTAAATAAACTTTACTTAAATTGACTTTAGTATAATATTGATGGACAGTGAAGACAGTGGATAAAAAGAAAACCAACAATTCAACGTTTCGAAGCGGGCTGGAAAGGACGCTTGGGAGCGATTGTGTCAATAGCCCTGGTGAGGTCGGTGTTCCAAGTGTCCACCAAGGCTTCGACAGAATCACCGGCGTTACCAACCATTAAACCCTCTAGGGCTTTCTGGAAACCAATTGGTTCCATTAGCCTTCGAGGGCGGACCATTCTTAAGTATTTGAAAGAGTGTCATATTGAGGATGGAGCAAGCTTGTTTTCTGCTGCTCCAGGGAACAGGAGCCAGAGCAATGGATGCAAGCTCCAGGAAAAGAGATTCCACCTGAACATTAGGAGGCACTTCCTGACAGTGAGAGCTGTTCAACAGTGGAACAATCTCCCTTGGAGAGTGGTGGAGTCTCCTTTGGAGGTCTTTAGACAGAGGCTGGATGGCCATCTGTCAGATATGCTTTGATTGTGAGTTCCTGCATGACAGAAGGGGGTTGGACTGGATGGCCCTGTGGTCTCTTCCAACTTTGTGATTCTATGATTCTACAATAATGCTAGGAAAGGTAGAAGGCAGTAGAAGGAGAAGAAGACCGCACGCCAGATGGATGGACTCAATCAGGGAAGTCATAGAACTGAGGGCCGTTGCAGACAGTTGGGGCGGAGCAGCCGCACGCTAGCCGTCCCAACCCCACCCTGACAGCGTCAGGACGCCCTTCCAGCGCAGCATTTAAACATGCTGCACTGAAAGGGTGTTGAAGAGCCACGGCGCTGGCTCTTAGGGCGGCCTTTTTCCGCTCCTAAAAGGAGTGGCATTTTGCCACTTTTTGGGGTGGCAAAGAGGAGGATTTAGGCCACCGCGTGGGGTTGCCTTGGCCCCGATCCGCTGCTTCCTGGTGTGGTTCTGTGCCGCCTGAAACAGCTGGTCTGCAGTGGAGGATAGGGAGACTTGGAGATGTCTTATACCAGGGACAGGCAACCTTTTTGAGACCTGGGCCGGTCTCCCGTAGCCCAGGTCTCGGCTGGGCCAAGATGGGGGGGGGGGATGGCGGCGCGCGCGCGCACTCTCCGCCACCGTGCACGACCCCCCCACGCACGCCGTGGCCTTTGTTGCTGGGGGCCAGGGGAGGGGGGAGGGGGCAGGAAATGGTGCGGGGGCCGGATTCCCTCGGTGGCTACGGGCCTCCTGGAAGCCCGTCGCCACTGAGGGTCCCCCTTGGGAGGCCTCCCTCGGTGGCTACGGGCCTCCTGGAAGCCCGTCACCACTGAGGGACGCCTCCCAAGGGGGACCCTCGGTGGCGACGGGCTTCCAGGAGGCCCGTAGCCACCGAGGGAGGCCTCCCAAGGGGGACCCTCAGTGGCTGCGGGCCTCCTGGAAGCCCGTCGCCACCGAGGGTCCCCCCGAGGAGGCTTCCCTCGGTGGCTACGGGCCTCCTGGAAGCCCGTCGCCACTGAGGGTCCCCCTTGGGAGGCCTCCCTCGATGGCGACGGGCCTCCTGGAAGCCCGTCGCCACCGAGGGTCCCCCTTGGGAGGATTCCCTCGGCGGGGACGGGCCTCCTCAGGGCGCCGTGCGCACTCCCGGCACCGCGACCACCATTTTTGTCTCCAAAATGGTGGTCGCAACGCGTTTGCGCATGCGCAGTAATCCTGCGCATACGCAAACACATTGTGGCCGCCATTGTTGCGCGCGGCCGGGCGGCGGCCGAACCGGGCTGCGGCGGCGGCGGCAGGGGTCCGCCTGGGCCCGTACGTCCGGCGACCTGGGCCGGAAACGGCCCGCGGGCCGTAGGTTGCCGACCCCTATCTTATACACAGGGTTACAATGAGTTGAGGTTGACTCAAGGACAGCTAAAAAAACAATGATATTGACACTAGTACAGTCGGCCCTCCGTTTTCGCAGGGGTTCTGTTGCGGACCCCCCGCGAAAACAGAGACTTGCCAATATTCAAGCCCTATAGGCTTGAATGGAGAGTGCCAACGTGGGTGTGTGCAGGTGTGTGCCTGCAGGGGCACATCTCATTGATCTTAACGGGGGTTGCCTCGCCGTGAATATTCAAAACCACAGATCTCAAGTCAGCGAGAATGGAGGGGTGACTGTACTACTGATAATGATATTGACCATCCACTGGATTATAGGGTATCAAATAATCAATATCAGAGCGAATATCATACTTTACCCACTGACCTAGGGTGTATTGACACTTCACAATTACTGTATATACTCGACTATAAGTCAACCTCATGTATAAGTCGAGGGTAAGTTTTGGGGCTGAAATTATGGATTTTGATATGACCCATGGATAAGCCAAGGGTAAAACTTAGGGGCATATAATAAAGGATCTAAAGGATGAAGCAAAGCAAAACGATGTCATTTTGGGTCAGAATTTGGTAGTAGCAATATTAGCTATCACAAGGAGCAAAATCCACTTGGGATCCCAAATTGTTTCTGGATTTTGCAATATGACTTTTGAAGATACATCGCTGTCTTTCACACTCCTTCCCCATTGCAAATCTCAGTGGAACTGAATTAGCCGGATCAGCTGTAGTATTTTTCCTATATGCCTAACAATGCAATGTGTAACAACTATTGTTATGTTCCTGCAGCAACTAGAACTTGGTCTTGTTGCTCCTTGGTTAGCCAATAAAGGTATCATTGTTTTCTTGATTTGGGATGTTATTGTACTTTGATTTATGGTTAACACAGCAACCGCTGGGTATGTTTTCTAGAAGCTTAATTGTTCATGATATGCCTTTGCATTTTCAGCAATGCCCTGCTTTTCTGCAAGTTGGCCTTAATGCATTTACAGAGACAATGAATAATAAGTGGTGCTGATACCCTAATGGCCTCCAGAGGGCACAGTATGGTGCACACGTTTGATCATGTTGTATAGCTCCTTGCTTGTTCTTATCATGGTTTGCTACAATTTTGTGTGAGCAAAGGTTGACAGTATGCCATGCAGAAACTCATAGCATTGCAAATGCTTATTTTGAACCTGCGACTCTGACTGTTCATTTTCCAATGTATATTTGTTTCTTTCCACAAATACTTGAACAGTGTGCCAGACGTTCCAAAAGGAACTTTTCTGGTGATCTCAAATGTTCGGGAGGACCGGTAAAAAAGAGAAAAGCACAAACTCACCAAGTTTGGGGCACTGGGAAAATAATATTTCAAATTTTTGATGTAGGGAAGAGAATGAAGGGCTTCAGCTTGTTCTTCCCATTCTTTACCCTCTTTCTTTGAAACACAGTTTTGTATACCTGTTCACAGCTCTAGTGGCCACTATCCTCCCGCTCTCCCCAGACAAACAATACCTCCTTTGGAAGGGTACTATGAAAGATGTGGATCATGAAACTTTAGATTCTGAACATAATGATTTTATGGGGGAAGGTTTCTTTAGATGGGATCATGTATCAATTAACTTCCTTTCAAATGGGCTAAGTTGAGCCTGCTATGTTTTCGGGTATTTCCATTTATTTTCTTGGGTGGGACACTGTGTTGGTCCCAAAGACCTGCTGTGATAGCATCAGTGATATTGTACAGTAACTCACCATTCTTCAGGAGGTACTGAAGAAGTGAAGACTTCAACCTGTTCCTATGAGGTTGGAAAAGTAAGTTTGAGGAGGCTACTGGTTAAAGAGCATGTCAGAAAACACTGATAGAGAAATGATGGTGTTAGCCAATGTTCCTTTCCCATTGCTGTTGGGATAGCAAAGCAAGCAAAATTTGAAAGAGAGTTGGTCCAGCCTGAAGTGAACTGTAATTCTCATTCTGGTTCTCTTGGGGTTGTTTGCTTTCATGAGCAGCCTTGCTTGATTTCTTACAATCTTAGAAGGTATCAGGATCTTTCATAAAGTGCAATTCCTTGAAATATTTAAGACATACAGCTTGGAAGAGTTATGTTTTGGATGACAGCTCCCAGAATTATCTAGCCAACATGACTATTAACCACACTGTCTGGAGGATTGTGGGAGCTATACTCCAAAAGAAAGTAAATTTTCAAGCTCTGTTTAGCAGTGATGTAGACTCAAGTCTATTGACTCAGACTCAACTTGGACTCAAGTCGCTTCAATGAATCATCTTAGCACAGATTCAACTTGACTCGCAACTTGTATATTTTTAGCGACTGACTTGATATTCCTGGGTTAGGAAGCCGGCATTGAGGTCTACTTGGCAGCCTGTCTTCGCTAAAATAGGGTGATAGAATGGATCCTTCTAAAGTTCTTTTTCCCAGGAGCAGCAGCAGACAAGACTTGCCCACAGAGCTTGGGATACATTTGTTTCTTGAAGGGGAACGGAACAGCAAATGCATTAGGCAATGGGCTGCTTGAGGTGGAAAGGTGATACTTCTAAAGCTAGTTTTCAAGGGCCCTCTGATATGCAGTGGAGACATCTGCTGAACAGACCTCAATCCCACTGTTAATGCTGGCTCCCAGACTTGACGCTTGAGTTGAGACATGACTTGGAAGTATCTTTCAAAGACTTGAGACTTGACTCGAGACTTGGAGTAAAAGACTTAAATACACCACTGCTGGTTAGCTACCATAAATAGATTTCCAAATGACTCTTCCACAATAAACCTTTCTCAGCACTTTTGGGGTTTGCTTCCACTTTGTTAAGTCCACTGAAGTATTTCTCCTCCCTTATGTGCCTTCTCATATGATGAGGTGTCTTTAAGGCATGTCATGCTGTCTTTATGTTTTCAGTTCGTAAGGTGATAATAAAAATTAAAATCGTCATCATCAACATCATTTTAGTCATCTCCAAACTCACAATAATATTAAAATACTAAAATAATACTAAGAACAGCAAAATTTGCATATTCAGGACAAAAGAATGAACAAACAAGTGGTGATAGGAGATGAATGCTCTTCCTTCCTTTACTCCTTCTTTCGAAGGACACAAATAGATAGGATAGGATGGCACGAAGAAGTGAAATAGGACTGGTGCCATGGCACTAGTGGAGGGCTAATACTTCTCTCCTATATATTAAAATCTCCAGCTGAAGGTGTTAGTGCCTCCACAGGAAAACCTAATATTGTACCTTTATGATTTCACTTGATGACAAATAGCAGCTTTCAGGGGCAGTGAAAGTGGTGGTGAAGAAGTTATAGCTTTCATAATGAAACCACACTTTCATTCATCCCCCATCATATTTGCTTCAGTCCTTTAAAATGTAAGCTGAAAACCTGATGGAACTGCTGTTGACACACTTTTCACTATGTGTGATTATTGACTCGTGGTGTCATCGCTAAGAAATATATTATTTAAGCCTTCAAGAAACAAGACACTTGTAGTACAGTATTTGTAGATTTCAGAAATGACAGATTAATCTGCTGCCATCTCTTTCTGAAGTACATTTGGCATAATCTTTTCGGCAAATACATTTGTGAGATCGAACCCTTGTGTCCTGTATCTAGCTCTGGGATGAGCAAAGTACACACTTCCAGATGTTCCTGGACTGAAATTCCAAACATCCCTCTTTACTGGCTATGCTGGCTAGGCCTGCTGGGAGTTGTAGTCCAATAATATCTGGAGAGGCGCACTTTGCTCACACTTTCTCCAGGCTGAAAGAACTGAAGGTCAGCCTCAGGGACTCTTCTGGAGCTGATATCGCATAACGGGTGCCAATGAACTTTTGTTCAGAGCTTGGATGTTTTTTTCAGCACTATAGCACCCAGAATCGAGCATGGTAGCTGAAGTCCAAAAAAGTGTAGCATATCCAAACCCTAGGTAAATGTAGTAAAGCAGGTCATAATAATATATACGGGAATTCTAATGTTACCAATTAGTATTATTGGTACTCTTCATACTTTCTGTTTTAGAAATTATTCTCAGTTTTACAAAGGAACAAGTGTCCTCCTCCTACTCAACACAAACACACCCTATCATGGTTCATAACTTGACATTAAACTCTAGCCCAAAGCAATGCAGATCTATCGAAAATCAATTAGTCACACGTTTCTTAAATTATGATACTTCATAAGATCTCAGATTCTCCCCACAGGCAATTTCTGAATAAGCCATGGAGCCAGAACAAAGCAATGAATAACACCAATGCATTGCTCAGTTCCTAAAATAAGTCTGTTTGGTTTACATTGGGGCAAAAGTGAAGTTGCAGTTAAGCTGAGAGCACAGGATATATACCCAAATCGTCTTTGACCCAGGAAACTGATTTTTTAAAAGTTCTTTTTATTCATAGGCTGTAGTATACGTATATGAGAGCCAGCATGATGTTGTGGTTTGAATGTTGGACTACTACTCTGAAGACCAGGGTTTGAATCCCCAATTGGCCATGGAAACTCACTGAGTGACCTTGGGCAAGTCATAAACTCTTAGACCCAGAAAACCTAGTGATAGATTCATTTTAATGTTGCCATATGTAGGAAATAACTTGAAGGCAAACAACAACAAACAACAACAAACAACAACAACAACAACAACAGGATATGTATGGCTCAGGCTGACTTCTGGGCACCACAATTCAAAAAGGATGTTGATAAGTTGGAGCATGTCCAGAGGAGGGTAACCAAAATGGTGAAAGTTCTGGAAACCATGACCTATGAGGAGAGACTTAGGGTGCTGGGTATGTTTAGGTGGGAGAAGAGAAGGTTAAGAGGTGATATGATAGCCCTGTTTAAATATCTGAAGGGATGCCATATTGTGGATGGAGCAAGCTTGTTTTCTACTGCTCCAGAGATTGTGATGCAGAGCAGTGGACGCAAACTACAGGAAGAGATTCCGCCTCAACATTAGGAAGAACTTCCTGATAGCAAGAGCTGTTCAACAGTGGAACACACTCCATGGAGTGTGATGGAGTCTCCTTTTTTTGGAGGTTTTTAAACAGAAGCTGGATGGCGATTTGTGGTGGGTGCTTTGATTGTGAATTCCTGCATAACAGGGTTGGACTGGATTGCTCTTGAGGTCTCCTCCAACTCTGATTCTATTATTCTATGGAGATGATTAGACCAGGCCGGGGGGGGGGGGGGGACACCGGAAATAAGAGGGATCACGCTGAAGATTTTCAGACATATCGCTCTTACTCAGGACTTATCCCAGGAGGATCCAGTATCAACAAAACTTAACAAAAAGAGAACAAGCCTCAAAACACTGAGAAAAGTAAAGTCGTAGGCTTTCATGGCCGGCATCCATAGTTTTTGTGGGTTTTTCGGGCTGTGTGGCCATGTTCTAGAAGAGTTTCTTTCTGACGTTTCGCCAGCATCTGTGGCTAGCATCTTCAGATGCTAGCCACAGATGCTGGCGAAACGTCAGAAAGAAACTCTTCTAGAACACGGCCACACAGCCCGAAAAACCTACAAAAACTGAGAAAAGTCATTCCCAAATATGTCTGTGGTACCTAAACAGAGTTTTTTGTGGGGGAAATGGCTTTTGGATTATAATTCTCCAAATCATTAGCTAATGTGGCTGGTAGTCATACTGCCTGGAGAAGTCTGAATGTTGTAATCCAACAAGGTAACTTTTCCAAATTCTTTACTGGGACTGCTACAGAAATAAAGCAGCCTAAAACCACTTTAATCCCCATGGCTCAATGTTATGGAATTCTGGGGTTTGAAGTTTGATAGGACACTAGAGTTCTCTTACAGGTAAGGCTAAATATCTCTCAAAACTACAAATCTGAGAATCCCCTAGCATTGCATCATGGCAGTTAAAGTGGTATTAAACTGTTTTAAATCTGTAGTTTGGATGTACCCTAAGTGTGGTCTCCTTTAGAGCTCAAACAGACGGTCAAGGTCCTAGTCCTTTTAGCAATATTTTTTTCAAACACTGAAAAAATGGGGAAGTGGCTGGGTTTTTGTTTCCATCAGGGATTAAATATGGCTTGGAGGGGCATAGGCTACATGGTCTCCATCCTTGCTCGAAACCAAAGGATATGACACCTAACAAGATAGGGTGTGTCCTTGTATGATATGTATAGGCTTGAAAGGGTTGAATTGCCTCTTGGGAATTTGTTGGGATTGGAACCAAGCAAATAGGGAGTCCTGGTGCTTTGGTGTGGAAGAGGGGAGAAAAAAGAAGGGCAGAAAATTATAAAAGCATGGCATCTCATCCTTAAGTGACTATAAAACACAGTCCATTTTGTTAAGTGGATTATTCTGGTATGGCATCAATTTTTCCACTGAGCTGTCTTCCTTAATGTATTTCCTCTGCTGCAGTTTAAAAAGTTTTATTGTCAGTTGTATAGGCCAGATAAACATTTAAGACTGGCCCACAATTCTGCTCTTGTTGTAATAAAGATGTAATAAAGATCAAAGCTCCATGGCAAATACTGTCTTAGGGGCTAATGGGTGGTGGGATGCCACCCCTTTCCTTGCCAGATCAGGGCCACAGCAACCACACACCATGGCCCTGATCTGGCACTTTGCTGCTCTAAAAAGAGCTGGCACATGCCGCTTCTTTTCGGAGCGGCAAAGAGCTGCCCTTGCCGCCACAGCGGTGGCTTTTCCGTGCTCCTTTGGCGCAGTGTGTCTGAACACTGCACCAAGGGAGTGCCCTGACACCACCTGCTGTGCAGTGGGGCACATGGTGTGATGGCAGTGGCAGGGCGGCTGGCGTGCGGTTGCCACACCCTAAGTCCCCCCCCCAAGCCAGCCCTTTTGGCTGGTCTGTACAGGACTTTAGTGGCAAATTTCCTTTTTTAATTATGGGTTGGATTTATAGTCAGCTGCTGATCTTGCCCCTCTGAGTTGACGCTACCCCATTGTGACAAGCAAAGGTTAAAAAAAACAAAACCAGAACCGACAAACAAAACCAGAACCATGAATGCAATTGTTTAATGATTAATGTACAAGAACACAGAAAATTACATCCCTCCACATTTGCAGTGTTGACTTTTACAGATCTGATTATTCACAGATTTTAGGAATATCTAGCTCCTCCAGTGGAACTCTATGGTCAACTTTAACCAAAAGTTGCACTGAAGGGCCTAGAGATTCCTAGAGAGAACACTTCACTGGGCATTCGTTGCTCCTACAGCACAATTCTCTGATTAATGTATGACAGATGCGGACCACAGAGTTGGCTGGAGGACCTAGAGATTCCTAGAGAGATGTTCTTTCAGGTAAAAACATAGTGTTTGTTTTTTTTTGTTATTTGAGGTTTTTCCACATTCACGGGGGTCCTGTGCCCCTAACCCCAGCAAATGTGGAGGGACAGGTGTAATAATCATTGCAGAGAAATTAAAGATGAGAACAAAATAAGAACAAGAGACCTCTTCACAAGATCTGTGCAATCAAAGGGAAATTTAAACCAAGGGTGGAGATGCCCTATGATCAGTAGAGGAAAATGATACAAATTCAAGATAAAATTAAAAAAAATGATGGTAACAATACACAGAAGAAATAAATGATACATGGCAAGAAGAATCATACAAAGATGAACCCATAATGTGGAAAGTGAAGTGAAAGCTGTACTCAAAAGGATTGGGAAGAACAAATCACCAAGAACAGATGGCATACCAATAGAACTACTGTAGTTTGCAGAGACTGAGGCCCAAAGCAGATGGGCCGAAAAATGTGGTTTCCGACCGCGTTTGGGGCATAGCATTTATACTGTGCCGGACCTGCGTTTTCCACAAAGAACCAGCCAAAAAGGAGAAGTAAAATACTGCTCCTTTTGCTGGACTAGTTTAAAATTGCAGCGGCAGCCCAAATCAGGGCCAGGCACATGTGGTCGCCATGGCCCTGGCATGAATTGTGCCAGCACGGCCGCGGACTGCATTTTTCAGCCTGTCTGTTTCAGGCAGGAAAACAAAGCAATGGCCCACAGATTAGAAATGATTAATATACATCTCTAGCCCTCAAAAAAGGTGATACAAGAGATTTCAGTAACTACAGAACAATTGAATTAATTTCCCACACAAGCAAAGTCATCCTCAATATTCTACAGCAAAAACTCCTACCATATATGGAATGAGAATTTCCAGAGCTGCAAGCTGGGTTCAGGAAAGGAAGAAGCACTAGGAATCACATTGCAAACATATGTTGGATAATGGAGCACACCAGATAATTCCATAAGAAAATCAGCATGTTCTTTATAGACTATTGCAAGCTTTTATAGATCATAAAAAGCTATGGATTGCTCTTAAAGAATTGGATGTGCCACTACATTTGATTGTCCTGATGCATAACCTGTACTCAGGACAAGAGACTACTGTTAGAATATTGAGAAACAGAATGGTTTCCAATTGGAAAGGGAGTCAGGCAAGTCTACATATTATCATCCTATTTATTCAACTTATATGCAGAAAATACAATACACAGAACAAGCTTAGACTCAGGGGAAGGAAATGCGAGGATCGGAGGAAGGGATATCAACCTAAGATATGCAGATGGCATCATACTACTAGCAGAAAATAAGAAAGACTTGGAACAATGACTAAGGAAAGTCAAAGAAGACACTGCCAAGGCAGGCTTACTGTTGAACATTAAGAAACAAAAATAATGACTACAGAGCATCTACACAAATTCAGTACAGGCAATGAAGAAATTGAGATAGTTAAAGACTCCCCATTGATAGGAATGGAAATTGTAGCCAAGAAATAAGGAGAAGACTAGGACTGGGAAGGGCAGCTGTGAAAGAACTAGACATGATCTTGAAGTGCAAAGATATTCAACTGAACACTCAAGATTGTTCATGACATCATATATCTCCTCAATATGTATTGGTGTGAGAGCTGGAGGGTGAAGAAAGCTGATAGAAAGAAAATTGACTCATTTGAAATGTGGTGCTGGAGATTTCTGCAGATAGCGGAACAGATAAATAAATGGGTCCATGAACAAATAAGGCCCGAACTTTCCCTAGATGCCAGGATGCATAAGCTGAGGCTGTTATATTTTGGCTACATCATGAGAAGGCATGACTCACTGGAAAAGATGACAGTGCTTGGAAAGATAGAGGGCAGTCTAGGAAGAGACGAAGATCACACACCAGATGGACAGACACAATAAAAAAGGACACAGTCTAGCTCTCTAGGAACTTAGCAGGGTTGTTGAGGATAGGGTGTCTCAGAAATGCTTCATTCATAGGGTTGCCATAGGCTGAAGTCATCTTGAGGACAGTTAATAATAATAATAATTTGTATAAAACCCTCATATCCATGTTGCTCGAGCCTCATGACATTTGCTCAAAAGCAGAATTGTCAGACCATGTCTGCATCCAAGGCAGTTCCTTGGTGCAGGAATATTTAAGCAGTTTGTATCAAGTTATCATTTGAGCTAAAGTTCCTTTTAATTGGAAAAGAGAATGCTAGACATCCACTTTTGTCTATACAATAAATTTATGTTGTTCTTATACTACTTTAGCTGCTCTGCCTTGAGTATGGTACCATACTTTGGTAATTTTCTGAGAAACCTCTCCTAAATATGCCTAACACTTTACAGAATTATGATGCCCATTTTTCTCTGGAAGGAGGGAATTATTATTTCAGCTAGATTTAGCTGTCAGTGTGGCTCCCACCCCTGGAAGGTTTTCAAATAATGGGCCTAAAAAACTGTCTTTGAACTGCCTTCCTCAAAGACCTGCCCTCCCATGCAGTCAGTCCGAGGCAGTTCATGAGTTGTTGTCCCGAAACCCTTTGGGGCATTATCTAAGTAACTGTACCCCTCAAATATGAAGAATGGCTTGGCTTGGTCATCTGGGTTCTTCCTATACAGTGGTACCTCGACATACGAGTGCCCTGATATACGAGTGTTTTGAGATACGAGCCGCCGAGCGAGCAATATTTTGCTTTGAGATGAGAGCAAGATTTGAGATACGAGGAATCGCACACTACACCTCACACTACATTTCAATTAATTTCAATGGGGAAAATTGAGATGCTTTGAGATACGAGCAATTTGACATATGAGCAAGGTTACGGAACGAATTAAACTCGTATGTCAAGGTACCACTGTACTTCTAATCCAGCTCCAAAGCGAGGAAAGGAGGAAACAATAGGTGAAACGTGGAATATCATATTGCATGGGATGTCATGTGTTTAAGTTTTCCAAAGGCATCACTAGGGTTGGTTTCACCTAGTGGGGTCACCCCTACATTGACCTCCTGCCATACCACACCATACAGATTTTTTTTTACTAATATCACTCATAAATCATAATTCCCATATATCACAGAATGTAATGGTAATAGCTGTGACATAAACAACTAACAAAATTAAAAGTATACCTTTAAATTCCAGTATCATATGTACAGCCTAAATATAGTTACACATACATAATTTTATGTGGTTAAAGTGACAATTTGGTGAGATATTATTTTAAAGAAAAATGTAAAAGACTTTTTAAAAAATTCAATTAAAATTTTAAATGTCTTTAAAAAAAAAAAAAAAGGCCTGGGGTTCCTCGTTTCTCCTCCCACTAAGCCTCACTCATCTCTTCAGTGTTTTAAAGGGATACATGCAAATGCCACAGCTCATTTCTCCAAAAAGACAGGTGTTTGGGGAGCAGTGGTGTGACCCCCTTTAGGGTGTCACCTGGTGCATTTCTGCACCCCAGTAGTGACACCCCTGAAGAGGACTGAATAATCATCACCCATTATTCACTTGCAAATTCTTTGTGATTTCCCAACTGAAGATATTGCTCAGAATCTCTAGGGGTACATTTACTTTCTCCCCATATATTATTTCCTATGTAAGTAAATGCTTCCCATTAAATATGACAACACCCCATTGCTGGAGAAAAGATTGTGCAGATCAGAATCTTTTAATAATATGAAATTGGCTTGGCTGGTGATTTCCAAGGCTCTCCCTTTGTTTTGTGCAATGAAAGACACATTTCATACTTTTGTATGTGTTACCAAAAAAAAAAAAATCATAGTTTTGCAAAAACAGATATAATTAAACTGTTGTCACATTTCAATTTATCACTTCTTGCAAATATTTTGGATTATAATGTGATGTTAGCCTTGAATGCGCTCAAGATCGTGAGCAAGCCTCTGTTCCTTGTTTAGAACAGTAGCAGGGCCACTGTGTAAAAACAGAAATGTTAATCGTGGCAAGAGTGAAGTACAGAGAGTGTAGGAGAAAAGCATTAAATACCCATCAAAAACTGTCTTGGAGTCTTTGGAAGTAATTAAAAGTATCACAACACCGCCCCCAAGTGTCAGGATAGTTGAATATCTTTTGCAAACAAGACACACTGATTCTATTTTACCAATAAAATAAAATAAAATAAAAGGTGTTAGGAAGCACTAACAGCCAGTGTGGTGTATGGTTTATTTGACTTTGAAGACCAGGGTTCGAACTCCTGTCCAGCCATGGAAACTCACTGGGTGATCTCAGGCAAATCACACTCTCACCACCTCAGAGGAAGGCATAGGCAAATAAATCCTAGCAAGAAAACCCCATGATAGGTTCACCTGAGGGTCTCCATAAGTCAGAAATGACATGAAGGCAAACAAGGCAGGGAACATGTACAAGGTGGAAATTTTTGGCAGGTTCAAGGGCCCATTTTCTGTCTCAGGATCTTCTGGAGGCCACGCAGCTTGCAAAAACAAAGCGAAAGAAAAGCTGTAGTAGAGAGATGTCCACCTTTCACTTAATTTTTAAAAAAAAAATTAAACAGTATTGGAGGTGCAGAACGAGTAGCTATGTTTTTAAAGAGCTATAACTGCCCCTGGAGGCACACAGGAGAGAAAATTAACTTTTTTTGCTAGAAAAGGTGGCTTTAGGACCACCAAAACTATGGAAAGGTATATGTGGTCCAGGGACAACATTCACTTATCTTTGAATTACAGCATTAGAATTTAATGCAGGCTTTATGATTGCCATGCTCAGTTTTGAGAGGGAAAGATAAATGACATTTTTCCTCTCTGAAATTCCACTTTAATATGGGGGGAGGCAATATGCCATATATTAATTTAAAGTATTGTGAAGGAAATTTAAGTGAGGAAGAAATTTTGATCAAATTGCTCTCCAGTTTCAGCACTTCCCTTTCTGGGTATGATTCAAAGATATAGCCGTGTTAGTCTGTAGAATCAGTATGTAGACAGATCTTGTAGCACCTTTGAGACTAACTGAAATAAAGAAGTTGGCAGCATGAGCTTTTGTAAACAAATGCATCTGAGGATATAGACTTAAGACTACAAAAGTTCATGCTGTCGACTTCTTTCTTCCAGTTATTCCCAAAGATGATACAAGATCTCTATATTTTTGGGGTGTGGTGCAGGGAGATGTTCTGGAGAAAACACATAACTCAGATCTATTAATTAGTTATGGTTCTATCCTGAGTTGAGATTGAAACTGCTTGGATTGTGCTAGTAGCTGATTTACACATGGAACTGGATAGTGGAAGTGCAGCACTCTTTTTATTCTGAGCTCTCTGAGCAGCATTTGACTCTACAGATCTGGGTATCCTTCTGTCCTGACTGACAAGACTGGGATTGTGAGGCATAGTGACCAGTTGCTCTAGTCCCGTGATAGCGAACCTATGGCACACGTGCCAGAGATGGCACACGAAGCCATTTTTCCCGGCACGTAGAGGTGGGGGGGAGGAGGAGGAAGAGACACATGCCTCTGTCCAAGGCCTTCAGCTGCCTCTCCGGAGGCAGTTGAAAGCCAGGGATGATGCAGGGGGAGGAGGAGGAAGAGGTGCACACTCTCTGGAGGCAGCTGAAGGCCCAGGAGGGTGGGGAGAAGAAATCCCTTCCTGGCAGTCCTGCCCCCAGAGGGCAGAAGTCCCCCCCTCCCCCAGCACTGGATAATGCCTGGTGCTGGAAGGCCTTTTAGTTTGGGCACTCAGCCTCTAAAAGTTTCACCGTCACTGCTCTAGTCCTTCCTCTGAGGTTGGTACCTCTATTGACCTCTGTTCTACCCCAAAACTAGTGGGATGCCATAGGCTCCATATTAACTCTTCTCTGTTCTGTATGAAGCCACTAGCATATGTTGGCAGAGTTTTGGGTGCTGTTGTCTCCAAGATGAGATGATATGTTGCTCTGCCTTCCCTTTCCTTCTAAAAGGGGATCCCATTGGGGAGTGACTGATCTCTTTAACACAAATTTGGTCTTAATTTTCGGGCAGATGAAAAAGAGGCAAACTTAAATATAATCCAGAAAAAAAGAGGTCCAGGGTTGGGGCATCAGATGATCCATGCTTTCAGCCTTTTTCAATTTGGCAGAGACAGTTGGTGGACATTAATCCTTTGTCATCCCACTTCTTCAGCTGCTTTTAAAATGTCCCAGTTTCTTTCTCCTCCCACCTTCCCCCTTTATTCCCATCTTACTTCAGTTGTTGCAGATTGAGTTCAAAATGGAAAAGTTGTTTGCACTCAATTAAGGGGGGGGGAGGAGCAGAATCTTGACCTTCTCAATAGGTTTAGGCAAAAGCAAACTTCAGCAGCCTACTTTTTGCCATCTTGATCACATTCTGATGTTGCTTGGCCACATGTGTCCTGGTTTTATCTGTGAAATGTTGGAGGGTATACTGATCTGGATACTGGTACAAAACCAGATGTAGATAGGGTTGCACTTCCCTTGCATGGTGCATAGCTTGTTGCACAGTTCCCAGATGTATCCTTCTCTGATGAGCACTGGGAGCACCTGTGGCCAGCTGTAGCCCTGTCTGAAATGGTTGTACCTGGCTTCAGTTATCATTGCACTGATTTCTTTCAAACTGGGATATTCTTTACATGGGGATATGGTACAAAATGCTGCCCAGATACTGTTGAGAGCCAATAAGTTAGAAAATTTCAGCCTTCTCCCATACTGGATGTCAATAAGCTCTGGTCTCAAATCAGAATCTTCAAAGCAGGGGAAGCAATTGTCAGGGGCTAGGGGCTGCATTGTCATGCCTGGGAACTTGGAGGACTGCCTCTCTTGGGGGGGGGTGAACCCCACCTCAGTGCCCCATAGGGACAGTTTTCTCTGTAGGAAGACGACCATGGAGGGTGGCAGACTCTCCTTTGAACAGAGCTTGGATAGACATTTTCAGGTATAGTGTATTTCTATATGACGGGATTGAAGTAGATGCACTTGTGGTCCCTTCCAACTCTTTGTTGTTGTGTGCCTTCAAGTTGTTTCAGACTTATGGCGACCCTATCATGGGGTTTTGTTGGCAAGATTTGCTCAGAGGAGGTTTGCCATTGCCTTCCCCTGAGGCTGAGAGCATGTGATTTGCCCAAGGTCACCCAGTGGCTTTCATGGCCAAGCTGGGAATCACACTCTGGTCTCTAGAGTCGTAGTGGAACCCTCAAACAGCTACGCCATACTGGCTCTTCTTCCAGCGCTAAGATTAGATTATATTATTCTAAGAATGTCCTGCAAGCCCCCAGTGTGCTTGCAATCTCCTCATCATTGTTTAGGGATGGGTAGTTTTATGTCTGCAACAAGCCAAATAGAGCAGATGGCCACAGCTGCAGAGAGCAGGTTCAGGCTGCGGTGGGGGGGGGGGTATGGTTTCCCCAGCAAGTATGGACCAACTAAAAATCTTTATTCAGCAATGCTTGGTTCATGGCACAGGTTTGCAAGCTGTCATTGTGCATATACTGCACATGCAATATATATTTTCTAAACAGTTACATTCAAATATAATTACATTTTGTTCTTAATATGTACTAGTACTGTAGTTCTTTGTTTCATTATTGGCTTATTTTGTATATCATTGTTATTTTTCTTTGAAATTCACCAGTGTTGCAATGGATGTGAGAAACAATAGACAAATAATGATGAAACTGAGAAAGACAAAAGCATAAACAATATAGTGGGCCCAGGACCTTCTTCTGGGCCCTGGTAAATTTTGTCTTCTCACCCTGTCATCCTTGCAGGTAGTGTGAAATGGCAAAGGTGGCAAGCTCGGGATCCACTGTTCAAATCTTGTCTGGGCAATAAGCTTGTTCAGCAGCTATGATTTTCAGTCTCTACTTGCAGTCCTAGCCTGCATTATATGTTTCTTGCAAGAGTTTCTGAGACTGTATTTTTGCCGTGTCCGTGCAGAGTATTCAGTCTAAAAGTGCTACACAAATGCTAAGTTGTTCTGTGAAGAGAAGTTACAATTGGCCACCATACTAAAAAGTTAACACTAACTAAAAACCAATTATAAAAACAGCAGGCACAAACCTATCTTAGACTTTGCTCAGCGTGGAGATAAGACCATTTAATATGTGTGTGTATGCACGTGTGTTGTTGTTTTTCATTTGACTTGTGCACCCAGCCAAGATTTAAAAGCCATTGTTCACACCTCATCACCCCAACATCTTTAATTCCCCAGTAAAATATTCTAAAAATGGTTTGGACAGGCGTTTGCAATTCAGAGCTAAAAATAAGCCTGAACACTCCAGGTGATCTGTAACTAATTGCTGTTTGCGTTTTGTGCCAGTTAACTGTGGGATATAATGCGACCCCTGACTCAACCAATTTTTGTTAGGATAAGGAGGGTGTTCCCACATTTTTGGCTTCTGAACAACAATTTTGCCACGTGCTGATCCAAGTATCCAGGGTCACTTCATCCAAAACAACTTTCCTATTAATAAATATAGGGGGAAATGACATGTACAACTTGGGTGACAAACACGTCTGTTGCACAAAGGCGCATATGTCATATGTCTGTGTCAGTAAGCACTATTGATGGAAAGAATATCTGAAAATATTCAGTGGTCGAAAAAGATGGTTTCTTAGCATTGGGAGAATTAATCCATGTTGAGAATCTTTGCATTTCAGGACTTTTCTGTGTGAGAGAGCCCATATGGTTTCTGCACACAAATGGCTTTCTGTGCAAAAGGCTGGATCTGTGTGCAGAAAATGCTATTTTCTGTGCAAAAAAACCATGGGCTTTCTTGTGTGGGAAAGCCCCAAACTGCAAATAGTCTTCAATATCTAGTGGTTTTTGAGGGTTTTCTCACAGCACTAAGAAAATTGCCAAAAATACTTGCTTCCATTGAGAATGAAATTAGCAAAGATTGACATCCGTAGTAGGAACAATCTCTTGTTGTGCCTTGGGAACAAACAACCTTGGGACAAAATATTGGTTGACTTCCTCCTATCATGCTTGTAACCATGTAACTCACAAAGAGAGTGACAGCATTCCCAGCATGAGCTTTCACACTTCCTAGGGAATCTCCTGATGAAGCCATACTTCGAGATCAGACCAGAAAATGGATCAATTACCTTTTTCGGATTACAGTTCCTCGAATCCCCAAGTTAGAGTCTAGATTCTGGGTATTGTATCTCCCAAATGTAACATTCCCATTCCCAGGCTCTAGAGATCACAAGATTGGTGGCAGAAAACATGCATGAGCCATTTATTTTCCTATATTGTGTTCTTTCTGAACCTTCCTCTTACAGTTCCATCCATTCTTCATACATATGATTATAGCACTCCGGCTTTAGTTTATGCTATTTATGTTTTTATTTCTTCTTGTTAAAGCATAGGTAAGTGATATTAATTTATTTAGTTTACATCACACATTTCTGACCCTCCATGACACCCAAGACAGCCAACAATGATAACAGTTAAATAAAAACCATTGCAAACTATGAAAAGGAGTTACGAACACAATTAAAAACAAAACAAAACCCTGATAGGTCAAAATGTCTCTTCTTATTCCCATTGAGCACATATGGCCTGTTGCTGGACCAAACTCTTCATGGAATTGAAACTGCCCAATTCTTTGTTCAAGTAAGGAACATTGGGCCATTTTTCTTAATTCTGCCTATTGTCATTTGAAAATATGCATTTATGTGGTGCATATTGTTGCTGTGTGCCTTCAAATCATTCTTGACTTATGGCAATCCTAAGGTGAGCCTATCATGGAGTTTTCTTGGCAGGATTTGTTCAGAGAGGGTTTGTCATTGCCCTTCTCTAAAGCTGAGAGAGTGTGACTTGTCCAAAACTACCCAGTAGATATCCATGGCAGAGTTGGGATTCAAACCCTGGTCTTCTGGAGTACAAGTCCAATACTCAAACCTCTATTCCACTCTGGCTCATGTGGTGGATAATAATCTATGGCAGGGATTGGCAACCCTTTTGAGACCTGGGCCGGTCTCCACTAGCCCAGGTCTCGGCTGGGCCAAGGCGGGGGGGGGGGAATGGCGGCGTGTGTGCGCTTGCGCGCGCGCGCACCCCCCACAATCCCCTTACCGAGCCAGGCGGACCCCTGCTGCCGCCGCCTCTGGCTCCTCCTCCTCCTCCTCCTCCTCCACCGCCGCTGCCTCCTCCTCCGCTGCCACTGGCTCCTCCTCCTCCTCCGCCTCTGCCTCCTCCTCCTCCTCCGCGACCGCCGCTTCCGCTGCCGCCGCTGAGCCCGCTTTCGGCAGAGCGGGACACAGCCTGCATTTTGGTCTCCAAAATGCCGGGCATGTCGCGTTTGCGCATGCGCACGCATGCGCAAACGTGACGCGGCCGGCATTTTGGAGACCAAAATGCAGGCCGCGTCCCGCTCTGCCAAAAGCGGGCTCAGCGGCGGCAGCGGAAGCGGCGGCCGCGGAGGAGGAGGAGGAGGAGGAGGAGGAGCCAGCGACGGCGGAGCCAGAGGCGGCAGCGGAGGCAGAGGCGGCAGCAGTGGCGCCTCCGCCTCTGCCGCCACCTCCACTGCTTCCACCGCTGCTGCCTCCACCAATGGCCGGTCTTGGTCGGTGCGCAACTGCACGCGCCGTGGCTGGCATTTTTTCTCCAAAATGCCGGCCACGACGTGTTTGCACATGCGTAAATCCTGCGCATGCGCAAACGCGTCGCAGCCGCCATTTTGGAGAAAAATGCTGGCCACGGCGCGCGCGGTTGCGCGCCGACCAAAACAGGTGGCGGAGGTCCCGCGGCGGCGGCGGCGATGGCAGTGGCAGGGGTCCACCTGGGCCTGCAAATCCGGCGTCCTGGGCCGGAACCGGCCCGGGGGCCTTAGGTTGCCGACCCCTGATCTATGGAATCTCCCATAGAGATGTGAAGAAAAACTCACGAGGAGGATGCACAGATAACCTTGGTCAAGTTACAGCCTCAGAGGATGGCTATGGCAAACCTCCTCTGAAGAAACATGCCAAGAAAACCCCATGATAGGTTCACTTTAGGGTCACCATAAGTTAGAAACTACTTGAAGGCACACAACGACAAGCAGTTAAATAAAATTGTTTAGTTTTCCAATAACACAAAGCTCCCTTTGAGGTTATTTTAAAGCATTTTTGACAATATTTTTTCAAGTTTTATAATATTCTCTTATCAATCCTAGCAATTCCCTCCCCCCAAAAAAGAACAGAAAAGTAACAACTAATGCAGATTTTGAGTTGTGCAACAGTAAGGCACTTGGAACCATCATAAGTATGACAATGAATCACTGGCAGTGGGGTGGGCGGAACAAGTTACTTTTTAAAAGTAACTTTCCAATCTGTGTTATAAACTCCCGGTCATATTTTTAACTGAGTTTAAGACTTCTAAACTCCAAAGCTAACAGAAGGAACTGGTGTTTCAGGGTAAGGGAACTGGGGCCCAGAATGGGTGAGTTTACGATGGCTCCTTTAAATGCCAAATGAGCTCAGGTAGAAGGAACGCAAAGCTCTCCCCTCATCGCCCAGCAGCTCCAGGGCATGTCCGGCCAGTTATAAATGGATCATAAGTTGCTATTTTTAGCCCAAGAGAGGATTGTAAATATAAAAGGGTATAAAGTGCAAAACTTAGCAACAGTGGCATTTGTTTGCTTCATTTCCCTCTGTCAGCCCCCCCCCCCCCCCCCGCCTTTGCACTTTTCTTGGCAGGAATGTGCTGGGAGGGAAGAATGAAAGCTGAAGTGAAAGGAGGTTTGTTGGGTGATCAGACATGGACTTTGCACTCTGCACAGCTTCCCCACAAGTTGAGTGTAGTGGTGCCAAGCAGTGGGGGTGCAGGATAGAGGGGTGCCTTTGTTTTTCATATATTGTTTTGAGAAAGTAGGTTTGCCAAATCTGATGCACGGTGGAAATTTAAAAAAAAAATCTCCAGGGGAAGGGGGATTTTTGTGAGAAATGTAGAAGGGGGCTAGTTTGCAGGGAGACCGAGAAAGCAGGCAAGGTGAGTAGTGACACATGGGTCAACAGAAATGTAAAGGAAGAGTGGTGAAGATGGTGGATCAGAAGTGTATCAGTTGCAGATCAGAAGTGTTAAGGCTGCCCAGGGATGATGGCACGCTTACAAGACCAGACACTTTGGTTCTGGGTTTATTAGTTGAGATCTCAGGTGGGCAATTGATGGCCCAATGGTAAAAACGTCAGTGGATCTGGGACTTCTTGGATGTGTATGCATAAACAAAATTCAACCAGTAATCTTGTGAAATTGTACTCACTACGTTCCCCCCACCCACCCACCCAAAGCTTGGAAAAGGTACTTCTTTGGACTACAACTCCATACCCTCCAACTGTATGAATTTAACAGGGACATTCTCAGTCTAGCCTGTCATCAGTCCTTTTCAGCTGTGCTTAAAATGTTCCAGTTCCTCTTCTCCTGCCCCTTTCATCTTTTGCCCTCTGCTTACTTCAGTTGCTGCAAGCTGAGTTCAAAATGCAAAATTGCAGTCAGTTGATTCAGCATAGGAGAGGGCAGAGGAGAGGGTACAATCTTGCCCTTCCCAGTAGGGTCAGGTAAAAACAAATTGCTGCATCCTCTCATAGCTTGTATGTTCTTTCTCATTAATAACATTTGCCATCTCGACCACACTTTAATGCTCCTTTTAATCTGTGAAATGTTGAAGGGTGTGCATCTCTCACAATTTCCCAGCCAGCATGGCCAGCCAGGGGCTGGGATATTATGGGAATTGTAGTCCAAACAAGTAACATCCTCAGCTCTGCTTTTGTTTATATGTATCACTTTCTCTCCCAGAACAAGCTAATTTTGTGTCTTTACAGTACAAGCCAGTTTTATGTGTTTATCATACAAGCTAGCTGACATTGCTAATACACCTTTCTTCATCCTACCTGCAGCAGAAATTGATTCTGATTAAACAACAACAGCAACTCTCACTGTTTCAGTGCTTTCATTGGCTGCATAACCTAAAGGTGAGGTCTGATTAGAAGTGTCTAATTGGGGAGAAATGTTTCAGAGTAAAATGGTGCCCAATCTTGGGACAACCAGCACAGTGCTTCATTTTACATTGCTCACTGGCATGGCACTTCCAAAGTTATCAATCAATCTATTATCAAACTTTCATCAGGGTTTTTTAATGCTACAAGGCTCCATACTTTTGCCCTATAGCATTCTCTTCTGTGTCATCAATAATCTAATAATTATACACAGTGCAAGAGAGGAACATGACAGGGTCATAGAATCATAGAGTTGGAAGAGACCACAAGGGCCATCCAGTCCAACCGCCTGTCATGCAGGAACTCAAAATCAAACCATCCCTGACAGATGGCCATCCAGCCTCTGTTTAAAGTCCTCCAAAGAAGGAGCCCCTGAGGGAGTGTGTTCCACTGTCATACCATTGTGCCATCTAGCTCAGTACTTTTTACATACCAGGGATGGGCAGAATGGCACACGTGCCACTTTTGCAGGCCATACTATTCCCCACTTGACAGTTCCACCATGAAACTGGAGAAAATTGACAGTAGTGCCACAGCGAGGGGGGGGGTATCTTTTTCCTTTCCTTTCCACAGAGGCTGGATGGCCATCTGTCATGGGGAGTCTTCAGTTGTGTCTTCCTGCATGGCAGGGGGTTGGAATGGATAGCCCTTGGGGTCTCTTCCAACCCTATGATTCTGTGATTTCCAAGGAGCCAGTGTTGCCTTACCCAGTCTGGGAAGTGGTTCTCCTGGGTTTCAGACCTAATTTCTTCCTTGGTGTATCTGGAGATGCTGGGAATCAAATGTTACATGCAATGTACATGCACAACCACTTAGTCCCAGCCTTTCCCCACTCAAAAACAATCTAAATATTGTTTACACCAGGGATATTTACACCAGTGAAGAAATCCAGGACAACAATCCTGGAAGCCAGGTGGAGAGCATTTGGATAAAAATTAAAGGGGAAAGAAACAACAGGGATGTTATTGTGGGAGTCTACTACAGACCCCCGACTCAGGCAGAAGAACTGGATGATGCCTTTCTAGAACAGATGACCACACACTCAGAAAGGAGAAATATAGTAGTGATGGGTGACTTCAACTATCCGGATATTTGCTGGAAGTCAAACTCGGCAAAATCCTTGAGGTCTAGCAAATTCCTCACTTGCCTCGAAGACAATGTCATTGTTCAAAAGGTGGAAGAGGCAACGAGGGAGTCAGCTATTTTGGATCTGATCCTAACTAACAGGGAAGACCTAGTTAATGGGGTGCAAGTGGTTGGATCCTTAGGCGGGAGTGATCATGTCCTCCTGGAGTTTATTATACAGTGGAAAGGAGAAGCCAGGCATAGTCAGACATGCATTCTAGACTTTAGGAAAGCTGATTTTACTAAACTTAGAGAAATACTGAGGGTGATCCCATGGACAGGAATACTAAAAGAGAAGGGAGTTCAAGACGGATGGGAGTTTCTCAAAAGGGAGATACTGAAGGCACAATTTCAAACCGTGCCAATGAGGAGGAAGAATGGGAGGTGTCTCAAGAAACCAGGATGGATGACTAAGGAACTTGCAACTGAACTATGTTTTAAACGGAACATGTATAAGAAATGGAAAAATGGGGAAATCACAAAAGAGGAATTCAAACAAATAGCTAGCACGTGTAGGGTTAAAGTCAGAAAAGCTAAAGCGCAGAATGAAATCAGGCTTGCTGGAGCGGTTAAGAACAATAAAAAGGGCTTTTGGGGGTATGTCAGTAGCAAAAGGAAAAAGAAGGAAATGGTAGGGCCACTGTGTGGAGAAGATGGCAAAAAGTTAACAGGGGACAGAGAAAAGGCAGAATTACTCAACACCTTCTTTGCTTCAGTCTTCTCAGAAAAGGCAAAGGGTGCTCAACTTGAGGATAATGGAGCAGAGGACAGAATAGGAGAATTTCATCACAGAATAAGTAAAGAGATAGTACAGAAACATCTGGTTAATCTAGATGAATATAAGTCTCCAGGACCAGATGAATTACATCCAAGGGTATTAAAAGAACTGGCAAATGTAATATCAGAACCATTGGCAATAATCTTTGAGAATTCCTGGAAAACAGGAGAGGTCCCAGCGGACTGGAGGAGGGCAAATGTTGTCCCCATCTTCAAAAAGGGGAAAAAAGAGGATCCCAACAATTATCGTCCAGTTAGTCTGACATCAATACCCGGAAAGATTCTGGAGCAGATCATTAAACAGAGAGTCTGTGAACATCTGGAAGATAATTTCATAATCACAAAAAGTCAACATGGGTTTCAGAGAAACAGGTCATGCCAGACAAATCTGATCTCTTTTTTTGATAAAATTACCAGCTTGGTAGATGAAGGGAATGCTGTGGATATAGTATATCTTGATTTCAGTAAGGCCTTTGACAAAGTTCCCCATGACATTCTTGCAAGCAAGTTGGTAAAATGTGGGCTAGACAAAGTAACTGTTACATGGATTTGTAATTGGTTATCTGGTCGAACACAAAGGGTGCTCAACAATGGCTCCTTTTCAACCTGGAAAGAAGTGACCAGTGGGGTGCCACAGGGCTCTGTCCTGGGCCCAGTGCTATTCAATATCTTTATTAATGACTTGGATGACGGTATTGGGGGCATAGTTATCAAATTTGCAGATGACACCAAATTAGGAGGAGTAGCTAATACCCCAGAGGACAGGATCAAAATTCAAAATGACTTGAGCAGACTAGAAAGCTGGGCCAAAGCTAACAAAATGAAATTCAACACAGAGAAATGTAAGGTACTGCACTTAGGGCGGAAAAACGAAAAGTACAGATATACGATGGGGGACACTTGGCTGAATGAGACTACCTGTGAAAGGGATCTAGGAATCCAGGTGGACCACAAGTTGAACATGAGTCAACAGTGCAATGCAGCAGCTAAAAAGGCCAATGCAATTTTAGGCTGCATCAGTAGAAGTATAGTGTCTAGATCAAGAGAAGTAATAGTGCCACTATATTCTGCTTTGGTCCGGCCTCACCTGGAATACTGTGTCCAGTTCTGGGCAGCACAATTCAAAAAGGATGTGGAGAAACTGGAGCGTGTCCAAAGGAGGGCAACTAAAATGGTGAAGGGTCTGGAAAGCAAGCCCTATGAGGAACGACTTAGGGAGCTGGGGATGTTTAGCCTGGAGAAGAGAAGGCTGAGAGGTGATATGATAGCCGTGTTTAAATATTTGAAGGGATGTCATATCGAGGAGGGAACAAGCTTGTTTTCTGCTGCTCCAGAGACTAGGACCCGAAACAATGGATGCAAGCTGCAAGAAAAGAGATTCCACCTCAACATTAGGAGGAACTTCCTGACAGTAAGGGCGGTTCGACAGTGGAACACACTCCCTCGGAGAGTTGTGGAGTCTCCTTCCTTGGAGGTCTTTAAGCAGAGGCTGGATGGCCATCTGTCGGGGATGCTTTGATTGGGAGTTCCTGCATGGCAGGGGGTTGGACTGGATGGCCCTTGTGGTCTCTTCCAACTCTATGATTCTATGATTCTATGATTCTATGATTCTAAACCTCTCGTGTGAATGCCACCAGCATCCCATGGTTTTAGGCAGTTGGATAACCAGGTGTCTGAAATTTTTTCCATCCCTATCTGAAGTGGATTGGAATTCCCATTGCACTCATACTCATCCATTTGGGTGGGAAATGGCTGCCCCTTTGGAAACCTTGAAAGGACATACAGTGGGCCCTTGGTTGGGGTTTGGTTCCAGGATCCTCCTGTGGATACCAAAATCTGTGCATGCTTAAGTCCCATTAAATATAATGGCATACTAAGATGGTGTCCCTTGTACAAAATGGCAAAATCAAGGTTTGCTTTTGGGAATGTATATATTTTAAATATATTTTCAAACTGTGGATGTTTGAATCGTGCATTTAAAAAATCTGTGGATATGAAGGACTGACTGTACTTAAATTATGAAGGCTAACCTGAGAAAAAGGGGGGGATTCTGGGGGTGTCATAGAAAAGAGAAGTGGTTTCCTGGTACTTTTTTTCAGAGACCATGCGAAAGGAGAACCGAGGAAGAGGGATTTTAGGTAGGAAAAAATATTTCTGAGGGGGTGGAAGCAGGGTGCATTTCACTTAAGCGTTGCAGGGAAAGTATGCATGCCTGAGGAGGAGGAGAGAGAAGTGAGTGTGTAGCTGAAAGAGAAGGAAAACAGTGAGTGAGGAAGAAATTAGAGTATTGTGGGGGGGAAGAGAAAGTGTGTGCGCATGTGGAAGTTAGTGAATGGTTGAAGGGAGCGTGTAGAGAAGGTGGTGTGGGCTGCCATGTGAGAAATGGATTATGAGTTTGGAGCTGTGAGGAGGAGATCAGGGAGGAGTGTGGGAAGGAGGAAAGAGCAGGGAGGTGTGCATGACTCTGGGAGGGAGGAACAACGGGTTGCCTGGGGGAGGTCAGGGTTCAGCACATGCAAAAATACTGCTGTTTCTAAAAATAGCAGGGGCTGGTTTAAAAATAGAAGCTGCTGAAAATAAATGTGTGGCAATTTGGTGAAGCTCCCCAGGGGAATTTTTTTTATCCTTCTGATCCAGCCCTGTTCTCCTCCATGGTCCTGCTGTAGAAGGGAGGCACCCCCACCCCAAGGCAAGCACCCCCTTTCTTTCAGACTGAATGGCTCAATTGATGCAGGCAGCAAGGCTGAGCTTTTATCTCTTCTCTGACTCCCCTACCCCCATCTGCTGTCCTCTCTCCACTTTGATTTTGAGCACGTAAAGGGTATGTGTGCCTGTGTGTGTGTGTGTAAGTATGTGTATGTACGTACACACACACACACACTAAGGACAAGAGGAGTCTGTGTTGATCTTTTTGCCTAGAATTAGGGAAGAGACGTTGGTGTTTAATGATATTACACGTCAAATGGCATGGGGATGATTTTTTTTTTAAAGATACTATTTTATAATCTTTCTTTGGCTTTTATAGAGACCAGCTTGAAATATAATTTTCCTTCGCCAATATTTCGTCAGCAAGTTAGAGACAGAGAAAAAGTGAGAGAGGCAGGCAGGAAATGGAATGATAGTGTAACTTTTGCATAATTACATTGCTTGCACCCTGATTTTTGGAGGGGGGGATTTTGTGCTTTTCTTTTCAGATGGGAGTTACTGTATGTATATACTGATGTATAAGTCTAGAAATTTTAGTCAAATAATTGACCCAAAAAACCTGAGTCAACTATCTCCAAGTTGATGTAAGTACTGTACTTTAACTCTTATTTAAAAAGGAACTGTCCCCTGGTGAAAGACAAACGTGTAATCTGTCCTGGAAGCTCTGAACCCCTCTATATTCTCTTATCCATCCAGCCTTTATTATGAGCACAAACAGTTATGCCTGTTGGAATTGTTAAAGTTCTTTGGCGTTGTCTTTCTTTGCTTAATCCTTTAGATCCTTTGTTGCATGCTTCTGAATTTTACCCTCGACTTATCCACAGGCCATATCAAAATCCATAATTTTGGCCCCCAAATTTGCTCTCATACATGAGATCACCTTATATTCAAGTATATACGGTATATGAAATGTATTTAAGAGGTGCAGAAAAGAAGATGGGGAAGGTAAAGAATTCTTTTTCAAAACTTCTATGGCCAATTAATTACACAACAGAAAATAACGAAACCTAGAAAAACTATTTTCTTTTAAAGAGAGGGGGTTGGCTGGCCTCCTCTTCATGCCTTAGGATTGAGGCATAAAAGGGTGATTTAAAAAGGAAAAAAGGGAGGTGGGTGGGTGGGCGGAAATAGTTCTGAGGAAAGCTGATAGGGCAGGCTTGAGCAAAGGGGGGTTGTCAAGAGTCTTGAGGAAGGGTCTGCTGCAAATTGGAAGTAGAAGGTTGCAAGGATTTGTGGACACTTCACTTTTCCTCTCCCACCCCTTCCCCAGCTTTTCTCCCAGTTGCGAAGTAAACATGGTGCTTATTTTGACTGGGCTAGATAAGTAAGACAAAAACATACTGGGATCAGACAGTTAGACGTGGTATTAATTCTACACTTAACTCTGTAGGGGATTGTTGAAGAAAAAAAAGTTACTTTTAGGTTCTTGGGGTGATTTCCCTCCTCTGAAAAAGCTTGCTAGAGGAACATTTTGCACATGTAATCACCTTTTCAGCCACCTGGTTTGGAAGGCATTTAAAGACTCACAGTTGTGTGTGTGTGTGTATGTTTTTCCTAGTTTGACAAGTTGGCATGTTAGGGCATCACGAGAGTGCTGGAAGACAGAAAAAGCACAAGCCCCTTCCTCAGAATTACTGGATTTATAAATTGGTCCTTTGTAGATTAGTTGTGCTTTTGTATCTTATTTTGTTTCTAAGGTTTCTGAATAATAAATCCTTATTTCCTTTTCATAGTTGACAAGACAGAGAGTGCCAATACTTTCCAGACTAGAGACAACAAATTTCTAGGAATCGCCTAAATTTTTAATTGTTTTGTGTTGAGTTTTTAAAAAAAAAAAATGAAAAGAAGGGTTTTCCCCTTTCAAAGATACTCCTTTTACAGGGAATTAATGTGTACCAGATTTTACAGAACATTGTATTGCTAAAACATAAAGTACCTTGCTTCGAAGATCATATGCCTAAGTATGTAGCTTTATACAGAAGTATGAAGTAGCAAATGTCAATATTTAAAGAGCTTAAGTATTTGGTTAGTAGTTGCATGGTTTTTAAAGCTTGGTTTCTCAAATAATTGTACATTCTTCTGCCTGTTTCAAAACTTTTTTAAAAAATAAGTTATATTAGACATGCAAACAAAGGCTGGTAACAATTTCACTCCATACAAAATAAACAAAAGGGGAAAACATTTCTCTCTTCAGGAAGAGGAACATACGCAATTAATGTTATTTTTATTAACTTGCAGAGAAACATTTAATTTGATCTGCCACATTCAGTCCCTGTTAATTGACTGCAGAAATAAGGTTGATTAATCCAAGCTGAACATTATTATTTTTTTAAAAAACAAACAATATTACTATTATGGAAATATATAGAACTCTTTTGCCTTTGGCACAATGAGAAGGAAAGAGTGGGTTTGCTTGTTTTGTTCCAGATCCATCTTCTAGGAATCACTCAGGAGTCTGATAAAGAACTTCTGCCCATTTTAGTAAGTCATATACATTAAGAACAGCTGGCTGTTTACTGGACATCTGAACAAGATTTTGCACACCTTTAATCACTTGCAGACTTTGAAATACATATATTTGTTTAAATGTACCAGTGGTGTTCTGGAGAGTTTTCTTCATATTTTTGAAAACAGAATTGCTCTAACTTTTAAAAACACAGAGAAAGAGATTCCTGTCCCCCAGCCCAGTCTAGTTATTTTTAAAGAAACTGGGAGAGTCAAGAATAAAAGATATATTCTAAAACAGAATGTGTGTGTACACAAATAAAGTATTCTGCCTTAATGATCTATTTGTTGTTCAGTCCAATTCTTTGTATATTTATTCTGCAGTAACTCCCACATTGTTCAGTGTTTCCTAACTTAAAAGTTAGTGTTCCTAGCACTGCAGCCCAAGAGTCTGTGGAAAGTTTGTTGGACTTCTCATATTCCCCATCTTCACCCACTCATGCAGGTTTCTGTGCAAGGGTCTGTTTTTGATCTTGCAGGATCGTTGGCAATTTATCTATGAAATACATATTTGTGAGTATATCTATCTATAGTGTAGATATATTGACACATATGTATGGTGAAGGTATAGTATGAAATACGTTAAGGAATAAACTGTCCAAAGATCAAGGAAGAGAACCAACAAGACCCCATTAGGTAGTTTAGCATTCCTTCTCTCTCCCTCCCGCTCTTTCTCTCTGTCTTTCCATTTGTTTAGGAAAACTTCTTGGTTGGTCTGCTGTATAAACCAGCTTAAGAGATTGCTTCTTTTTCCAGCTCTCTCCTTTTCTCTTTTTCTCTTCTCATAATAAAAGATTATTTGGATTTTGACTCTTGATTGTTAACAAGCAGCTAGCTATGAATTAAACCAAATGGAGTGCATTTATGTCCACCTAATTTTTTTTTTCATATTCCGCCTGAGTTTTATACAGTGATTCAATTTTCAGTAAAGAAACTGTCCTATAGAATCTTGTTTCTCCTTCCACATGGTGTCCTTGAACAAGATGGTAAACTGTGGTCACTTTGATTTGAGATGAAACACCAGCTGTAAATTCTTACAGAAATATATCAGCAGTTGTCTTTAAATTCAACTTATGTATTTCAAAAGTGTGAAAATGAAGGCTGGAAGTTTTAATTGACTTAACTGGTACATTAATCAACTAAAACTCCAGTCTTCTAGATACATATTAGAAGATAAGCTATTACAGGTATAAGCTAATACATATATATTAGAAGGTAACAGTTGAAGACTGAGAAGCTGCCTTATGAATAAACATGCATAAGGATTGTGCTGAACATCATTCATGGCAAGTAGGCTGAACTATTCAGGGAGAAAATGTTAATTATTGGAGCTGCAAATGAAGAGCAGGTTTATTTGCTGTTTTTGAGACAAGTTCAGTTCTGTTGTTCAAATTCACTAGAGAATGAAGGAGGGAGAGAAGGAAATGTCATTCATTCCTAATAATAAATAATTACTTTGGTTTATGAAACTGTGAGATAGTTTATAATTTTGTCATTTTCTTTAAAAAAGCATCTGTTCACACTGAGGTATTTGTAATATGCAGCTGAATTTAAATTTTACATTTGTTATCATTTAGCCAGGCATTGATTCAACTATAAGATGCTTAATTACATCATGTGTGAAATGTATATATTTATCATGTTTTTAAAAGTAATATAAAGATAAAATATAATAACAAAGTAGTATTAAGATAACATATAACAAGGGCTAAATAAAAAATTGGGACAGAAAAAGTTTGATGAGATTGCTGTTATGAATATTACATATACCTTGTCAATTTTGTATATATTAAAGATTCCTTAGTAATAATTACTACATTTTCCTGTTCCATCTGTTACATAAATTTAGAACAACATTTCTAATATCCTTCCTGTTCCTTTTAAAATATGAAAATAATTGTAAAGCATTTTAATTATTAAATGTTTTAATCTCTCCTACACTCACTGCCCTAGGAGTCAGTCCCACTGATAGTTCTAAGTAAAAACTTATTGTAAGCTATTTTGGCTTGGTGACTCAAGGTAACCTTTTCTCAACAAGTAGCAAAACTATTTGCAAGCATGCAAATATTTTCAATCTTCTCTCTGAAGCGGCCTGAAGAGAAAGCAATTTTTTTTTTCCCCCAATGGGTTGAGGGATATTTGAAAAGTTGCTGATGTATTTGCATATCATTATACCATAGTATTGTACCATATCTCTAGTATAGAGGTTTCACAATTTCTTGTTATTTTAAAACAGGGGTAGGCAACCTAAGGCCCGGGGGCCGGATGCGACCCCCCAAGGCCTTTGGACCGGCCCTAGGCTGATCCTGCCGCTGCCACCACTGCCTGCCATGATGATATTGATTATTGTTGTTATTACCATACTTGTTCTTGGGGTTTTCTTGGCAAAATCTCCACAGGGGTTTTGCCATGGCTTTTCTGGGACAGAGAGTGTGCATGCATATATTTTTTTAATTAATTAATTAATTAATTAATGGTGCTTCGGCCCCCCCTATTGTCTGAGGGACAGCAACCCGGCCCCCAGCTCAAAAAGGTTGCCTACCCCTGTTTTAAAATCAACCCTGCAAAATCTCTTTGACCAGAAGTGACAGTGGGACAAAAGACATGGATAAGTACAACCATATAGGATGTGATGTCTCTACCAACCACTTTTCACTTCATCTCTAGCTTCCTCTTCATAATTTCACTCACTGGGGTTTACCAAATCTTTTCGAACCGAGCAGTGATTTCAGTGGTGTGTCTGTATTAAAGTTTTATCCAAAAGCAATCTACTTAAGTAATTAAAATAAAAGCCGTGGAAGAGGTATAGCTTGATATGCTAAGAACTGGAAAACTGGAAAGTTGAAAATTGCAGGATGATGGACTAGACTTTGGGACCTATGGTTAATGGAGAAAAATGCAGACAGTAATAATAAAGCAAAAGGCTTACACTCTGGATTGACTTTCCACACAATTTGGCATCCACTTATTTGGCATCCACATCCAGTGGGACTTGGTTTCTAGACAGCCCCCAATCTCATCTAAATTTTCATGGAAAGATGTCTTCCAGGATCCCTGAACGTGCCTTTTGTCTATAATTTCCAGGGCATTACTTTAGGTTATGGTTTAATTTCTGCTTTTCCAACGAAATAAGCACATCTGAGGGTTTATTGTCTCTGACATTATTTTTATTTGTTGTTGTTTTAGTATTCTGTTTGCTATGCTTTGTAAATATTTTTTTAAATAGAGAGAATGAGAGGGGGAGAGAGAGAGTGCTATGGGGCAGGGAGGCAAAATGAGGACATTGATCCCCCAAGATTTCTGCACCCCACATGTCCTGGTTTTCATCTGTGAAATGTTGAAGGGTATGATAACTCTCAAAATGTTGATAATACAGTGGGCCCTTGGTATCAACTGGGGTTTGGTTCTAGCCCCCCACCCCAGATCCAAAATCTGTAGATGCTTGAGTCCCATTCAATATATATATATTCTTACATGGAACCAGTTCCATCCAAACTGTGGTGAGACTGATTTCTGAGTAGAAATGCATAAGACTAACGATTTTATAGGGAGTTACTGGGTCCTAGTTCCCATTGAAATCAATGGGACTTAAGTTACTAATTGATAACTTTCAGTGTAATCCTTTATAAATGAAATGCTCCCTTAGTCTGAAGTGCATGAAACAGCTTGCTGAAGATAAGCAGATGAGAGTCCCTATAAGTGCTTGGATTGGGTTTGTTGTTGTTGTTTACCTTCAAGTAGTTTCCAACTTATGGTGACCCTTTTCGGCAAGATTTGTTCAGAAGGGATTTGCCTTTGTCCCTCTCTGAGACTGAGTGAGTGTGACATGCCTACAGTCATCCAGTGGGTTAACATGACTGAGCAGGGATTCGAACCCTACAAAGCCATAGTCCAGCACTCAAACCACTGCACCATGCTCCTGGAATTCCGTTGCTACTGCCTTGAGTTTCATGATGGCAGACAAGTTGGATATAAATATAATAAATTGCATTTGATGAATATAGAATCCTAGAGTTGGATTCTAGAGTCCTAGAGTTAGAAGAGACACAAGAATCATCCACTCCTACTCACTGCCATGCAGGAAGACAAAATATGTTGGTCCCATATATAGTGTTACATCTGGTATTTCATCTCAATGATGAAAATAAGTAATGGGGATACTGTCTATACCTACATACCAGTATAAACTTTAGGAAGTACTGTATATCATAATGTTCAAATAAGCTATTAACCAGCTTTCCTTCTTATTTGCTTATCTATTCATTAAAGATGTGTTGTTGTTTTTCTACTACAGCTCCCAGAATCCCTCAAACCACCTGGGAATTTCTGGAAGTTATAACATTAAAAAAAAAAAATTCCAATCTCTGCATTAGGCCAATACACAAATGTAGGGTCCCTTTGTATCTGTTCACAATGGTTGGCTTTTGAGCTTCTCATGTTCAGAGGCACAACATTCCTGAATACCAATTGTTGGGAAGCAGCAACAGAAGGGGGCTATAGCCTTCTACCTCTTTTTCTAGTGTTTCCAGAGGCATGTAGCAAGCTACTGCGGCATGCAGGATATTCTCTGGGATGCAGCTTTGGTCCAGTCCTTCTTATTCAAAGGGTGTGGAGAAGCTTCTTAGTTGGGAAGGAAATTCCTTTCCAAAGCATTTTCTCCATATTCCAGGACTAACTTGTGCTACTGAAATAGATTCTTCGCCTACATCTTGATTTATTGTTATTTTCCAATCTGGTCACCATATGATGACCCTATAAATGAGATCCCCCATCTACCCTGTTCAGATCTTGCAAATTCAGGGTCGCTCTTTCTCTTTTCCTACTGCCTTCCATTTTTCCAAGCAGTATTATCTTTTCCAGTAAGTTATCTCATCCCATAGTACGTTCAAAATATGACAACTCCAGTTTAGTAATCTTTGCTTCCTAGTAAATGTTCAGGCTTGATTTACTCTTGGACCCATTTATGTGTTTTTTTGGGGCAGTCCATGGTATCTCCAGACCTCTCTTGAACTCATATTCCAAATGAGTTGATTCTCTTCCTATCAGCTTTCTTCACTGTCCAGCTTTCACACCTATACATAGAAACTGAAAATACACTGACCTGACTTTGGTATTTCAGGATCTATTAATGATTCATGTCTTGATTCCTGGCACAAATTAAATCCTGGGCAGGACATTGTTTTCTCTGTAATTTGGTTTACGTTTTTGGAGAAAGTGAAAGAACAGGTCAACAAAGCCACAACTATAGTTCTCCTTTCCCTGATGCCCCATTTGCACATGCAAATCAGCACTAATTGTTAATTAAGTGGCAAACATGAATGTGTGAACCAGGCCAGTCTTTAAAAAGTGTTCTGATTATGTTTATATGTTTTTTAAAAAATACATTTCTAAATGAAACAATGAAGATGTGAACTCTGATGTTAGTGCCCTTTTTTAAAAAAAAAAGTGTTTCAAAATAAAAATAGTAAAAGAAAGGAAATACTGAGATTGTTCCAACTGGGCCCCATACTAGGAAGAAGTGGGACACAAAATAAACATACAAACAAAAATCAGTATTACTAAACTCTCTTTCCTTTGCTTATAATAGCAATGGAAAGCTCAAGCAAATTTAAAAATTAGAATCCTGAAAATGCCACATTTCACATTTAGACATGCCTTACCTTTCTATCCTTTTTATGTTTGCATAGGTTCATTGGAAAATAAAGTGGAACAACATGAAAAACAGATCTAATGCAAGCCTGATTATATAGCTAAATCCAGACATGTTATTTTTTGGCTCTTCTCTTTCTGAGGTTATACATTGTACCCTTTCTCAGATTTTCATAATATCGGAAAGTGGAAAATGTCCCTTAAACTGCATTTTCCTGATACAAAAGCAACATACATGTTAATTAAAGTTGTATTCAAACTTTGTTGATCTCTAATATATATACAAGTTTTCAGCTGAGGATGAATTTCCAATGACTGCTTTAGACTGAAAATAGCCATTCTATAGATTCTCACAGCCTATGGGTTCTTGGACTAATTACTTTTTTGAGTATAGGTTGAATGTCCCTGATCTAAAATGCTTGGAACCAGATTTCAGAATTTTTCAGATTTTTGAATATTTGTGTGTGTGTGTGTGTATATATATAGATAGATAGATAGATAGATAGATAGATAGATATCTTGGAGATGGGACCTGAGTCTAAATATAAAATTCATTTATGTTTTGTATACACCTTAGACATATAGCTTGAATGTAATTTTATAAACAATATTTTTAATAGTTGAGTGCATGAAACAAAATTTGTATACATTGAACCATCAGCAAGCAAAGTTGTCACTCTCTCAGCCACCCATGCGGACAATTTTGGATTTTGAAATATTTTGGATTTCAGAATTTCTGGATAAGGGAGATTCAACTTGTATTTTATTCATTTGAATTTAAACTTCCCTAAGTTTAGGAAGGGTGACTCAACCTGTAATATCTGATTTTTAAAATTATATCTAATTTTTTCACATTTTTAACTGGGCATATAACCAAATTTGGGGTGAGGTAAAAATAAAAACATGACATAGAAAATCACAATAGGTCAAACACTGTGATGCTGACAAAAGACCACACTTTTTGGACCTTCCCGTCTTTCCTACAGCTCTATGGATGTTCCTGTGCCCTCGGGAGCACTTGGGGAAGAGGAATTGAAGGAGGAATGTGATTGCCTTCCTTTTGCGTCTGCTGGCAGATGTTTTCACCAGTGAAAGAACACCAGTGGATGTTGTTGTTGTTATTTGCTGTCAAGCAGGCTTCAATTTATGGTGACCCTGTGAAACCTCCAAGAAAGATCCTATTTTATCAACTATGCTCAGGTCTTGCAAATTTGCCATGGCTTGGTTTACAGTCAGTCCATCGATAATGTGATCTCTTAAAAAGAAGTTATCATCTTTCCCAGTGATTGTCTTATGATATGTCAGCTTTAACAACCATACATAGAAATCAGAAATAGTGGATTATTCTGCCTTTGGTGTTTAGCGAAAGGTCCTGGTACTTGAAAGTCTCACCTAGTTTCTTCATTTCAAAGCCTTTCAAAGTCTTAGCCTTCTTCTGATTTCCTAAGTACAGACTCAGTTCAGAGTGATGTCTGTGCCAAGGTACAGAAAATCTTTAACAAAGCATGACTAAGGATTCTGTATGGTGTGAAATGGGAGGAGGTCAATGGGGGGGTGACACTAAGGATGCCACTGGTTCAGGCTGGTTGTAAAGGAGAGGCTGCTGTGGGAGGAGTGACTATAAAAGGAGAATGTGTCCGTTTAAGAATAAGTCCAGAACTGTTCCATTCCAAGAGTTTTCAGTTAGAATTCAGGCCAGAATTCATAGTTCTGTCAAAGGGGAAGCAGTTTAAAAGTATAGCAGAAGAAGTTTAAAGGAAACAAGAAACAGTTTACTTTTGACAAAATTCAGTGAGGGAACTACCGTATTTTTCGGCATATAAGACGCACTTTTTCTTCCCCAAAACGAGGGTGGGGAAGTTGCTGCGCCTAATGAAGTGAATATAAAAGCTGAGGGCAAACTGCCGAGGCCTAGGCTAAAAGTAGGCCTCATTTCAGCCTGAGCCTCGGTGCTCCAGTGGGCTCCTCCCATCCCAGGAAGAGCCCATTGGAGCAGCCAGGACGGGGGTGGAAAGAGTCCTCTTTTCCTGGCTAGTTGAATGTGCTCCTCCTCTTTCCACCCCCATCCTGGGTGCTTCAATGGACTCTTCCTGGGGTCAGAGGACATCCTCCCATCCTAGGAACAGTCCATTGGAGCACCCAGGACGGGGGTGGAAAGAAATTACTCCAAGGCACTGGATTAGTACCCTGGCCAAGTTACACTGTCTCAGCCTCAGAGTGTGGAAATGGCAAACTCCCTCCTCTGAAGAAATCTGCCAGGAAAACGCTCATGGTAGGATCCAAATAATCCAGAAATTACTCCAAGGCACTGGATTAGTACCCTGGCCAAGTTACACTGTCTCAGCCTCAGAGGGTGCAAATTGCAAACTCCCTCCTCTGAGGAAATCTGCCAGGAAAACGCTCATGGTAGGATCCAAATGATCCAGAAATTACTCCAAGGCACTGGATTAGTACCCTGGCCAAGTTACACTGTCTCAGCCTCAGAGTGTGGAAATGGCAAACTCCCTCCTCTGAAGAAATCTGCCAGGAAAACGCTCATGGTAGGATCCAAATGATCCAGAAATTACTCCAAGGCACTGGATTAGTACCCTGGCCAAGTTACACTGTCTCAGCCTCAGAGGGTGCAAATGGCAAACTCCCTCCTCTGAGGAAATCTGCCAGGAAAACGCTCATGGTAGGATCCAAATGATCCAGAAATTACTCCAAGGCACTGGATTAGTACCCTGGCCAAGTTACACTGTCTCAGCCTCAGAGGGTGGAAATGGCAAACTCCCTCCTCTGAAGAAATCTGCCAGGAAAACGCTCATGGTAGGATCCAAATGATCGAGAAATTACTCCAAGGCACTGGATTAGTACCCTGGCCAAGTTACACTGTCTCAGCCTCAGAGTGTGGAAATGGCAAACTCCCTCCTCTGAAGAAATCTGCCAGGAAAACGCTCATGGTAGGATCCAAATGATCCAGAAATTACTCCAAGGCACTGGATTAGTACCCTGGCCAAGTTACACTGTCTCAGCCTCAGAGGGTGCAAATTGCAAACTCCCTCCTCTGAGGAAATCTGCCAGGAAAACGCTCATGGTAGGATCCAAATGATCCAGAAATTACTCCAAGGCACTGGATTAGTACCCTGGCCAAGTTACACTGTCTCAGCCTCAGAGGGTGCAAATTGCAAACTCCCTCCTCTGAGGAAATCTGCCAGGAAAACCCTCATGGTAGGATCAAAATGATCCAGAAATTACTCCAAGGCACTGGATTAGTACCCTGGCCAAGTTACACTGTCTCAGCCTCAGAGGGTGCAAATGGCAAACTCCCTCCTCTGAGGAAATCTGCCAGGAAAACGCTCATGGTAGGATCCAAATGATCCAGAAATTACTCCAAGGCACTGGATTAGTACCCTGGCCAAGTTACACTGTCTCAGCCTCAGAGGGTGCAAATTGCAAACTCCCTCCTCTGAAGAAATCTGCCAGGAAAACGCTCATGGTAGGATCCAAATGATCCAGAAATTACTCCAAGGCACTGGATTAGTACCCTGGCCAAGTTACACTGTCTCAGCCTCAGAGGCTGCAAATTGCAAACTCCCTCCTCTGAGGAAATCTGCCAGGAAAACGCTCATGGTAGGATCCAAATGATCCAGAAATTACTCCAAGGCACTGGATTAGTACCCTGGCCAAGTTACACTGTCTCAGCCTCAGAGGGTGCAAATGGCAAACTCCCTCCTCTGAGGAAATCTGCCAGGAAAACGCTCATGGTAGGATCCAAATGATCCAGAAATTACTCCAAGGCACTGGATTCGTACCCTGGCCAAGTTACACTGTCTCAGCCTCAGAGGGTGCAAATGGCAAACTCCCTCCTCTGAGGAAATCTGCCAGGAAAACGCTCATGGTAGGATCCAAATGATCCAGAAATTACTCCAAGGCACTGGATTAGTACCCTGGCCAAGTTACACTGTCTCAGCCTCAGAGGGTGCAAATTGCAAACTCCCTCCTCTGAAGAAATCTGCCAGGAAAACGCTCATGGTAGGATCAAAATGAGCCAGAAATTACTCCAAGGCACTGGATTATTACCCTGGCCAAGTTACACTGTCTCAGCCTCAGAGGGTGCAAATGGCAAACTCCCTCCTCTGAAGAAATCTTCCAGGAAAACCTCATGGTAGGATCCAAATGATCCAGAAATTACTCCAAGGCACTGGATTAGTACCCTGGCCAAGTTACACTGTCTCAGCCTCAGAGGGTGCAAATGGCAAACTCCCTCCTCTGAAGAAATCTGCCAGGAAAACGCTCATGGTAGGATCCAAATGATCGAGAAATTACTCCAAGGCACTGGATTATTACCCTGGCCAAGTTACACTGTCTCAGCCTCAGAGTGTGGAAATGGCAAACTCCCTCCTCTGAAGAAATCTGCCAGGAAAACGCTCATGGTAGGATCAAAATGATCCAGAAATTACTCCAAGGCACTGGATTAGTACCCTGGCCAAGTTACACTGTCTCAGCCTCAGAGGGTGGAAATGGCAAACTCCCTCCTCTGAAGAAATCTGCCAGGAAAACCCTCATGGTAGGATCAAAATGAGCCAGAAATTACTCCAAGGCACTGGATTATTACCCTGGCCAAGTTACACTGTCTCAGCCTCAGAGGGTGGAAATGGCAAACTCACTCCTCTGAAGAAATCTGCCAGGAAGACGCTCATGGTAGGATCCAAATGATCCAGAAATTACTCCAAGGCACTGGATTAGTACCCTGGCCAAGTTACACTGTCTCAGCCTCAGAGGGTGCAAATTGCAAACTCCCTCCTCTGAGGAAATCTGCCAGGAAAACGCTCATGGTAGGATCAAAATGAGCCAGAAATTACTCCAAGGCACTGGATTATTACCCTGGCCAAGTTACACTGTCTCAGCCTCAGAGGGTGGAAATGGCAAACTCACTCCTCTGAAGAAATCTGCCAGGAAGACGCTCATGGTAGGATCCAAATGATCCAGAAATTACTCCAAGGCACTGGATTAGTACCCTGGCCAAGTTACACTGTCTCAGCCTCAGAGGCTGCAAATTGCAAACTCCCTCCTCTGAGGAAATCTGCCAGGAAAACGCTCATGGTAGGATCCAAATGATCCAGAAATTACTCCAAGGCACTGGATTAGTACCCTGGCCAAGTTACACTGTCTCAGCCTCAGAGGGTGGAAATGGCAAACTCCCTCCTCTGAAGAAATCTGCCAGGAAGACGCTCATGGTAGGATCCAAATGATCCAGAAATTACTCCAAGGCACTGGATTAGTACCCTGGCCAAGTTACACTGTCTCAGCCTCAGAGGGTGGAAATGGCAAACTCCCTCCTCTGAAGAAATCTGCCAGGAAGACGCTCATGGTAGGATCCAAATGATCCAGAAATTACTCCAAGGCACTGGATTAGTACCCTGGCCAAGTTACACTGTCTCAGCCTCAGAGGGTGCAAATGGCAAACTCCCTCCTCTGAGGAAATCTGCCAGGAAAACGCTCATGGTAGGATCCAAATGATCCAGAAATTACTCCAAGGCACTGGATTAGTACCCTGGCCAAGTTACACTGTCTCAGCCTCAGAGGGTGCAAATGGCAAACTCCCTCCTCTGAGGAAATCTGCCAGGAAAACGCTCATGGTAGGATCCAAATGATCCAGAAATTACTCCAAGGCACTGGATTCGTACCCTGGCCAAGTTACACTGTCTCAGCCTCAGAGGGTGCAAATTGCAAACTCCCTCCTCTGAGGAAATCTGCCAGGAAAACGCTCATGGTAGGATCAAAATGAGCCAGAAATTACTCCAAGGCACTGGATTATTACCCTGGCCAAGTTACACTGTCTCAGCCTCAGAGGGTGGAAATGGCAAACTCCCTCCTCTGAAGAAATCTGCCAGGAAAACGCTCATGGTAGGATCCAAATGATCCAGAAATTACTCCAAGGCACTGGATTAGTACCCTGGCCAAGTTACACTGTCTCAGCCTCAGAGGGTGCAGAGGATGGAAATGGCAAAAAAAAAACCCTTGAAGAAATCTTACAAGAAAACCCTCATGGTAGGGTCAAAATAAGCCATAAATTACTCCATAAGACAATGGCCTAAAAACTCCAAAGGTACCAGTCCATCTGATCTTGGAATCTAAGCAGGGTCAGCCCTGGATAGTCCTTGGATGAGAGACCGCCAAAGAATCCCAGGTGCTGCAGGCTGTATTTCAGAGGAAGGAACTGGCAAAACCACTTCTCGAGTCTTTCTTGCCTAAGAAATCCCTAAGAAATTCATGGAGTCACCATAAGGCGACAGGAGACTTGCAAGAAAGTTGGGCAGGGAATTTGTGCAATACCTGGCCCTGCTGCTGGCTTAAATTTACATTTACAACTTAAAATTGTTCTTAAACTGCTGTTAACTTTATACAGTTGATATAAAATATTTTACTACAGTATTTGGTTAAGAATCTTTTTTTTCTAGATTTTCCTCCTTTAAAATTGGGTGCGTCTTATATGCCGGAGCGTCTTATATGCCGAAAAATACGGTAATAAGAACTAACATGTAACTTTTGAAGCACTGTGACTTCTGTCACCATACGATCTGTGGAACTTTCTTGAAAAGATACATCTTAACACATGCTTGTAAATAATAATAATAATAATAATAATAATAATTTTTATTTATATTTCCCGCCTCTCCCTATGGATCGAGGCGGGATTACACAATTAAATGAATACAGTATGCAAAATACAAACAATAAAATAGTAAAATCAAACAACAGTAATAAATTGTAAGAGCATAAAATATAATAAAATAAAATAAATAAAAATAGAATAAAATAAAATAAAATAGCCAATCGTTGTCAGAATCTAGAAATCTAGAAGATCAAATGGACAGGCCCGCCAGAAGAGCTCCGTCTTAAGTTAATGTTAAATACAGTTAATGTTTATTTTATTCCCAGAAAAGTAGTGGCCTGAGTGAATTTCTAACAATAATTTCTAACAATTTCACAGACAACACACTACCAAAGATAAAACACATATAAGAGGAGGACACTGGGGACCCCAAGCCAAATTCATTTAAAAGAAAATGTATTAAGGGTAGAAGCGGGGCAAGTGTCAAGGACCAAGGGGTCTTCAGATGTTTATGAGGTGAAAAGACAGCCTTGAAGCATTGACAAGAAGACTGCCTTCATCACAAACATGTTGAACTGCTCTTCTTCTTCTTCTTTTGTGCTGGAGGAGCCTACCCCTAGCCTTTCCGTTATTTCTGCCTCTGGTACCAAATTTTCTGTTAAAGAAATCATGCCCGGGGACACATCTGCTTTGTTAGCTGAAGTATACTTATACTGATCGTGCTCAATCTTCTTTGGGCTGCTTTTGGGAGAAGGAGTACTTTGATCTGTTTTGTTTTTAAGGGTTGGCCCTCTGTTTTTGCGGGGGATCCGTTCCGGACCCCTCGTGAAAACAGATTAGCGAGTATTCAAGCTCTATAGGGTGCATACCCCATTGATTTAAATGGAGGTCACCCCTCTGTGAATATGTAAAACTGCACACTTGAAGTCTGCGAGAACGGAGGGGCGACTGTATACAACTACAAATCTCAGAGTTCTAGTATGCTGGTGTTTCCTTGTAACTTCTCATTGACCCTATATTTTTCCCTTTCTGCCTGCATGCCCCTTTCAGGTATCAGTATTAGAATACTGATATGGCTTTTGAATATCATTCCATAGGTTTAAGAACAGCGGAGCAGGAGAGTGGAGAGGAGATACATTCTCACTGGTCTAAGCCTGGTAAATAACCAGACCTTTGGATCGTCTCATCTGATATTATTATTATTATTATTATTATTATTATTATTATTATTATTTTGTGAACTTATCTTTCCCACTTATCACATATACTGCAACATGCAGGAATTTCCACCTATTTACCTGGCAGATAAAGGGCTGGTAAAGGACTTTGGCAGAAGGTAAGTCTTGGGAAATAGAGTTCATTAGAAAGCAGAGGCCATGGTCAATAAATATGGGAAAGACTGAGCCACCAAAACTAGAATCAGTGAGGGCAAGGGGACAAGATTTTTATATATATATATATATATATATATATATATATATATATAGAAGAATTTGGAAAGTTGTATGCATATTCCCAGTGTTGGCTTTTGTCTATTACAAACTCTCCATGCTTTGGCAAACTGAAAAGAAAAGCACTTAACTTTTTTTCTTCTTCAACCTACTGCTTCACTGGAAATAAAAAAAAAAGTGTAGTTAATTTTTGTCATTTGGCATGAGTGTTTCTTTTATTCCATGAGTAATTTTGATCTGAAATTCACAGAACAAGCATTTTGGCTCAGTAGAATGGCCAAAGCTTCAGTGTCAGACTTAACGCCAAACATCTTGGTTTTCATTCACCCTGATTTCAGATAAGAGACAATGTGTGTTTCAACAAGGCTTTTTTTAAATACAGTTCTACTCAGTATAAATTATTTGTTTTTTCTATAAAATGGCATATGGTTGGCCAGAAAATTCCTTGAGACGTTAGAGACTCTCTTTTCCCCCCAAAAAATAAAGTCTGAAATGGCTCCCCAAAGAGTTTTGTGATTGCCCAGCAATGTAAATGAGATTTTTCTTTTGTTTTGGAAAAACTGATGTTGATGGACGGAGGACATTAGAATGGTGTGTTGGTGCCTCTTCATTGTAGCTGAGAAAGTGGAAAGATCTGGGTGGTTTACCAGCTACAAAGCAGCCAGAAAATCCCCCTCCCAAAATTAATGGGATTTGGGCAGGATAAGGTTGTCTTTGGATCTTCTGGATCCAAAGCCACAAGATGCTTGGAGTTTGGGACCATTCAGCTCTGCTAGCCCTGGAGCTGGCAAACCTAGCCCCCTGGTTAATTGTTGTTATGCAGAATAATCACCCTGCACAGGCAGACTTGACTTGTAAGACTGCAGATAAGCGTGGTAGAGTCATACAGACATAGATTCACAGAGCTGGAAGAGACCTCAAGGGCCATCCAGTCCAACCCCCTGCCATACATAAATACACAATCAAAGCACTCCCTCCCAACAGATGGCCATCCAGCCTCTGCTTAAAAGCCTTCAAAGGATACTCCACCGCTTTCTGAGGCAATGTATTCCACTGTCGAACAGCTCTTATTCTCAGGAAGTTCCTCCTAATGTTGAGGTGGAATCTCTTTTCCTGCAGCTTGCATCCATTGCTCTGGGTCTTGTTCTCTGGAGCAGCAGAAAACAAGCTAGCTCCCTCCTCAATATGACATACCTTCAAATATTTAAAGAGGGCTATCATATCACCTCTTAACGGTCTCTTCTCAGGTGAAATATACCCAGTTTCCTAAGTCATTCCTCATAGGGCATGGTTTCCAGACCCTTCACCATTTTAATCACCCTCCTCTGGACACGCTCCAGTTTTTCAGCATCCTTTTTGAATTGTGGTGCCCAGAACTGAACACAGTATTCACCAAAGCAGAATACAGTGGCACTATTACTTTCCTTGATCTAGATACTATACTTCACTTGATGCAGGCTAAAATCGCATTTGCCTTTTTAGCTGCTGCATCACACTGTTGACTGATGTTCAACTTGTGGTCTACTAGGACTCCTAGAACCCTTTCGCACGTAGTCTCGTTAAGCCAAGTGTCCCCCATCTTATATCTATGCATTTCAATGTTTTGCCCTAAATGCAGTACCTTACATTTCTCCATGTTGAAATTCATTTTGTTAGCCTTGGCCCAGCTTTCTAATCTATTAAGGTCAGGTCAGGCCTCACCTGGAATACTGTGTCCAGTTCTGGGCACCACAATTCAAAAAGGATGTGGAGAAACTGGAGCGTGTCCAAAAGAGAGCAACTAAAATGGTGAAGGGTCTAGAAACTAAGCCCTATGAGGAACGACTTAGGGAGCTGGGAATGTTTAGCCTGGAGAAGAGAAAGTTAAGAGGTGATATGATAGCCATGTTTAAATATTTGAAGGGATGTCATATTGAGGAGGGAACAAGCTTGTTTTCTGCTGCTCCAGAGACTAGGACCCGAAACAATGGATGCAAGCTGCAAGAAAAGAGATTCCACCTCAACATTAGGGGGAACTTCCTGACAGTAAGGGCGGTTCGACAGTGGAACACACTCCCTCGGAGAGTAGTGGAGTCTTCTTCCTTGGAGGTCTTTAAGCAGAGGCTGGATGGTCATCTGTCGGGGATGCTTTGATTGGGAGTTCCTGCATGGCAGGGGGTTGGACTGGATGGCCCTTGTGGTCTCTTCCAACTCTATGATTCTATGATTCTATGAAGGTCATTTTGAAATTTCATCTTGTCCTCTGGGGTATTTGCTATTCCTCCTAATTTTGTGTCATCTGCAAATGTGAGAATCATGCCCCCTATTCTTTCATCCAAGTCATTGATAAAGATGTTAAATAGCATTGGGCCCAGGACAGAACCCTGTGGCACCCCACTGGTCACTTCTCTCCAGTCAATATAATAATAATAATAATAATAATAATAATAATAATAATAATTTTTATTTATATCCCGCCCCTCTGCCAGGCAATCGGGGCGGCATACAACATTACAAAACTTAAAAACAATACATCAAATTAAATCCCGTCCCTCCTTCACCCACCCACCCATCCCCCCAAACATACAAGCAAACTAAATAACAGTAATTAAAAATACAATTTAAAAGCATAATTTTCTTGTCAGCATGGTGCCGACGAAGATGTTCTGGGCAGCCCTATATAGCCTCCAGCGTCTGCGGGGGTGGAGCGGAGGAGGGGCAGCTCAGGCTGCACAGGTATTCTCCCAGGGCTGGTCCTCCAGAGCTGGTAACTGGTCCTCCGCAGCCTGGAGGACGCTGCTGCTCGCCACCTGGTGCTGGCGAAGGTGTTCTGGGCAGCCCTATATAGCCTCCAGCGTCTGCGGGGGTGGAGCGGAGGAGGGGCAGCTCAGGCTGCACAGGTATTCTCCCAGGGCTGGTCCTCCAGAGCTGGTAACTGGTCCTCCGCAGCCTGGAGGACGCTGCTGCTCGCCACCTGGTGCTGGCGAAGGTGTTCTGGGCAGCCCTATATAGCCTCCAGCGTCTGCGGGGGTGGAGCGGAGGAGGGGCAGCTCAGGCTGCACAGGTATTCTCCCAGGGCTGGTCCTCCAGAGCTGGTAACTGGTCCTCCACAGCCACATCCGCAATATGTGCTAGATGTGCATCATCAGAGAGCCAGCATGTGGTTTGAGCGTTGGACTATGATTCTGAAGATCAGGATTTGATTCCCTGGGTAACATTTCGCCAGTGGGTGAACTACACACTCTCAGCCCCAGAAAACCCTGTGATAGGGTCACCTTAGGGTTGCCATGAGTTGGAAACGACTTGAAGGCACACAACAACAAATGTGCTTCATCTCAGCCAAGTCAGAATTGCTTTGTTCATATGATTATTCAGAAAAAATATATAACTATCTCTCATGGTTTGCAAAGGATAGGGATTCTGCTTCTATTACCCATGTTTTGGCTCAAGGACTATCAAATTGCACTAGTATGTCCAGTATCAGTATGGTGCAGTGCTTTGGTGGTTTTTAGGAGTGTAGTTGATCATTTTGCTGGCTTGAATTAGTGGAAAAATAAGTGCTTAGAATTATTTAGTGACTCTGAATACTTCTTATGCATTGTAAGTCTACTTCAGCCACTAAGGACAGCAGCAAGGAAATACAATTTATTGTCTTTGCATGATATAGCCAGTTATTATTCACCGTGCTTCTCTGTCTCATCTGAAATCCATGCTATGCATCTCCTACTGAATGAGGAGTGTACAAACTATTTCTTCAGTAAGAACCTGAATATCCTCAATCTTCAGATGGAGGGAGCATATGTAAGATCAATTTTGAATGAAATGAAGAAGGGCAATGGAAAGAAAGCACAGCTTCTTCCCTCTATTTTCATGGGTCAAACTAGTCTCTCTCTTAGCCTGAGTAGTATGGCAGTCCCTCCACTGTTATACATCACAGGGAACTGCATTTTTCTGTTTTGTTTTTCTTTGTTTGTTTTGTTTGCAAATGAATGGAGATTAAGAGACTAAAAGTGGCTATGCTGGCTGGAGGATCCTAGGAACTGTAGTCCAAAAAGCAATGTTCCCAAGCTCTACCATTTCCCAAAACAGAGCACAAGTCACAGTTTATTTCAATGGATGTGTGGTGATATAGTGGCACTGAATCAGGAAAGTCAATTCTGAACATTGCCTTGAAGGCTGTCTTGATGGAAAGGTGCTGTATGCTGCAACATTTTGCTGCAGAGACTTGCTTATAAGTGATATCATACATCATGGGAAACAAAACCCCACAACCTACCCAAGGAGGGGAAAAGAGAAGGAGAAACACTTAGATATTGAGAAGTATTGAAAAACTATATCTATTTTTTAGATAGGTCACTCTCTAGCCCATGCTGGGGAACTATTTAGAAATGTCTCTAGAGACTACACAGAGAGTTGCTCATAGAAATCAGTGTAGAAACAAAAAATTTAATCCAGCTAGGTCTGGGCACAACTATTTCAGATCTCTTCCAAACTGAGAAAACAAAAACAAAATGGAAACCAGCCCCTCCAAAACAAACAACAATTTGCAAAAACACTCAGCCCCAAGATAGCTAAGTGTGCATATTAGGTACAGAATGGTGACTAGGAAAAGAAAATGGGACCCTGAACAGAAGCACTGAATGTTGCAACATTTTGCTGCAAAGACTTTTTTAATGAATAAATTTACCAGTTGTGTTATCTTCTTCCTTCAACATTGTTCTTAAATGTAGGGATTCTTCAAATAGAACTCATTCCAAACATTTGTGCAGTTTCACCATCTTCAACAGCCATTGCCTGAATATATTTGTTCAAATCTAATTTGTATATCATACTCTGCAACATTTCCCAGATGAAAACTGATAAGCTATCGCACCAGTACCTGTAACGTTCCCATCGAGTCCCTGGAACATAACGATATGGGAACGGGTGTTACCGCATTAGACTATTGATAATGTGATAGTAACGTTATGAGAACACGTTATTGCACTACATTTACTGTTGTATTGGTACTGGCACTAAAGTAGTTCCTCAGCCATCCCTCATTGGCGCATGCTCACTGTTGCAAAAACCCCTATGTCTGCAGTGGAAAGAATGCTACCGAGAGGTTTAGGTAGTGAGCATTCATTGTTTTTTCTCATAAACATGAAGCAATTCAATCTACAAAAATAATAAAAAAAATTTTTTTAAATTGCCTATGGCACCTTCCTTGCATCAACACCGGAAGAGCTGAGTTTGTGGAAGTTCTAGGAGGAGAGGGGAGGGAAGGAGGTTGTCTTAGACAATCAGAATACGAGGACAGATTGAGACCAGGTAGGATTATCGCACACACATCATCTGGAATGGTCTGAAAGCCTTCTTCTGGCTGAGGACGCATTTTTACAGTTCTCCTCCTGGAACGGGCTAGGGACTGTCAGAGCACAGAATGGGATATCAGTGAGGATCATACCGTGCGATAAAATATGTTCCGTTCCGTTCTCATCACGTACTCATTACGTTCTGAGAATGCATTGCGATAAGCTTATGAGTTCCATGTGGTCTAGCAACATCAGAGTGTGATCAAGATGGCAAAAGTTATAAATGAGGAAGAACACACAACCTGCAGCAGTTTGCTTTTGCCTGAGCCCACTGGGAAGGGAAGGGTTCTACCTCATCCTCTCTTTTCTGCTCTACTGAATGGAAACTATTTTTGCAGCAACTGAAGTAAGCTGTGCAAAAAAGGGGAAAGTTCAAGGAGGTGGAGAGAGAAACTGGGACATTTTAAAAGCAGCTCAAAAATAGAAATGTAATCAGGACTGTCTCTGCCAAATCGAGACAGTTGGAGTGTATGGTATATGTGAACAGTATGAAAGACCTGTTATAGAAATGACATGCCATTTCTAGTTACAAACTAGCCAGCCTTCAGATGTGTTGGACTTACAGCCAACAGTTGGGACATCAGCAGAATATCTCTCAAATGAAATTTGATGGCCTTGTTACCTTGTTATGTTAATCTTATTTACTTCTAAGAAATCCAAGGAACCTTTGCACTGATGTTCAAGGTCAGGCCTTCTGCTTCAAAACATATACCCTTATTTACATTACATGATTTAGCACATTATGCTTAGATATATCATGGACAATTTGTGGCAAATCGGTTGACTAAAGATACTTCTTTTTGCAACGTTTTGGAGAAAATATTCTGTATCATCTTTAGAGGAGTAGAAATGTAGCAATTGGAATTAGCCTTCATATATAAATAGACTTAACAGGGAGAAAAGATTCCTTCTGCTAAAAGGCTGTAATACTACTCACTTCATATCTGAAATACAGTGGGCCCTTGTTATGCACTTGGGTTTGGTTCCAGGACCCCCTTTGGATACCAAAATCTATGGGTGATCAAGTTTCATTAAATACAATGGCAGTGAAATGGTGACCTTATATAAAATGGCAACATCAAGGTTTGCCTATTGGAATTTATATATATTTTAAGTATTTTCAAGCTGTGGATGCTTGAATCCGTTGATTAAAAAAAATTGTGGATAAGGAGGGCTGACTGTATTGGAATAGATCTAAACCCTTGGGAAATACAGAGTTGGCTTTTGCATCAGTCTAGAATGGAAATAAGGCTATATACATAGTATTATGCTAACCTCACTTCTCTGACTGATGAGAAGTTTCAGAAGTACAATGCTTACCCAGATTTGGTTTCATTTGGTAAGAGGTCACTGGAGGCTGATGGGAAGGGGAGGCATTCTGCAATATTTGTGTTTATTTACAAATATAGTTTAGACCACAGGTGGAAACATGCAGGCCAATAGTACCAGTCAAAATCCACCATATATACATATAGTAAAAGATCACAGTCCTTGGAAGACAACTTTTATTTAATTAATTGCACTACTTTTTGATTTAGGTTGTTAGCATTGAAAGGAAATGATTTTTGTTATGCGTTATTTGTATAATTTTTCTTTTGTGTTGCCTTGTTTTAAGTTATATAAAACCCAATAAAGATAAAAAAAAGAGATATACATAAAAAAATCCACCATTCCTACATCAGATCACCAAGGGACAGCCAGCAACCTAAAATGAGCCCAGAGCCCAGTTCCATTATGCCTTTTCCTCTGTGTCTGTCTTAAAAAGTACAACCACTCTGGATTCCTTGTCTAAGAAAACCCTATGAAGTTCATGGGGTCACCATCAACTTGAAGGTTCATACACGCAATAGATACATTGAATCCATTAGGTTTGTTTATGGGGTTGTCCACACAGGCCAAATAAAAAATCCTCCCCCTTTCTCTCAGTGAGAGGTCCAAACAACCCTGGTTCTGATGAGAACTGTCCAAACAATGCCCAAACCCACATAACCTTTAAACAGTTTTTTTTAAGGTTACCTTTTGCTCTGGTTCTTCCTGGAAGATCCAGAGCTCTCCATTGCAGGGCAGCTGTTTACACTACATGCCTTTTTGCTGCTTGGCGCCACTGGCGCTGGTGCAAATCGCTCACTCCGAGGTCAGAACAAGGTGCCTAGCCATGTGATTGACACTGGGGACCTTGTTTTGACCTCATTGTGGGCAACTCACAGCAGTGGTGGTGGCACTGGGCAGCGTATCAGGACATGCATGTGAACAGTTGCCTGATGACACAACAGAGGCTGCTCCTGGAGTATTCTGGCCCATGTGGACCTGGCCCTTGTGTTGACTCACCATTGAACAATTGATTAAATGGGTCTACTCTAGTTGGGATTAACCAACAGGATGCCATCCTTAGTATAAGTAATCTTGTCTAACCATCATTAGTCTCCTTAGGTCATCTTAGCCCCCAGGAAGACACGTCATGCAAATATAATGAACTATGAACACACATTTGCCAACCCTATAATGCTGATCAGCTTAAAGTTCTATACTGCTTCAGAGTGACCCACACTCAGAACTTGCAAAAGTTACTTTTGGGCTACAACTCCCAGATTCCCCCCGCTAGAATGGTCAGTTCTGTCAGTTACTGGCTCCCAAACTAACTTTTCTGAGGTGAGCCCATTCAATAGCTTTAACAGCATTTCTTTCCCTTTTAACCTTTCTCTTTCCTTATTGTTTTGACTATGAACTTCCAAAAAAATTATGCGTATGATTCTTGGCCCTAATGTTTTATACATGTGCTGGATTTCCACACAAGGGCAACTGCCAGCTATCACAGTCATTCCTTCTGCATGGTTTCTGCCAGCCCAGGTCAGGGAGAACATAGAGTAAGAAGACTGGGATGTGTCAAGGAAGTTCTATGAGATGGTATTGGAGCTGCTTCTCTTAAAATAATTTAATACACACAGTTTGCTGTCGTTGGCCTGCCTGGCGCCTGCACAGCTCCTGAGCCAGAAGTGTTCAGAAGTACCTTGTGGTGCTGTTAGTGGCTATCCTGATGTTTATGCATTGATTTGGGGTTGCAGTAAAAACAGTCCTTTGATGGAAGGTTGGCTGAACGACCCTGAAGTAGAAGTGCCAGCAGGAATAGAACAGGAGATTTTTTTAATGCCTCAGAGTAAAGCTCTTTTAAAATTATGGCTTGGACTTAGAATCATAGAATTATAGGAGATTATCACATGGGGGACAGGATAGGGACAGGATCACTCCCCCGTCCTTATCCTGTCTGTGACCCATTCATGACCACAATCTCCCATCCAGGAAACACAAGTGAAAGTGATTGCACAAAAGGTTTTCAAAGTACATCGCGTTGGTTCTGTCTCCTGTGAGTGAAGTGGAATTGTATTAACGGGTCCTTCTGTTAATACAAAATGACGGCAAATGATGGGACAATTTCATTTCATTCATGGCAGAATGACAGGATCAGCGTTGTGTACTGTGAAAGCCTTTTGCATGATCACTTTCACTCGCGCTTCCTGGACAGCAGAATGACGGGTGTGAAAGTCCTTCCTGCAAATGCATAGGAAGGACGGGACAATGGACCTTATCACATGGGGCCCAATCCAGATAGAATCCAGTCGAAATCCCGACCTAATACGTATTATTTTCCCGTATTTCCACACGACGTCGCACAGAACCCCGACAGAACCCCAACAGAATGCGGAATGATCCGAGATCTTTTGAATTTCGGTTTCTTCAGGAATTACAATTGTGCGACGGGATTAATATCGCTTTTACCGTAAGTGCGATCACCAAATATGTATCGCCAAATACGTATTGGGGAGCATTTCCCCGTCATTACCTCCTCGGAGCACCGGCGCTCCAAGGAAGACCTACTCGGAGCACCGATCCGATGCGGGGCCGGCGCTCCAAGGAGGACCTCCTCGGAGAGCCGGCTCTCCAAAGGGGGACCTCCTCGGAGCGCCGATCCAACGCAGGGCCGGCGCTCCAAGGAGGACCTCCTCGGAGAGCCGGCTCTCCAAGGGGGACCTCCTCGGAGCGCCGCTCCGACGCAGGGCCGGCGCTCCAAGGAGGACCTCCTCGGTGAACGCTGCGGCAGGAGGTCCTCCTCAGAGCGCTGGCTGTGTGGAGGGCCGGCTGCACCGAGGACGACCTGGGAAAGGGTGACAGCCGCGGCGAGTGACAGCCGCGGCGAGCATAGTGCGCATGTGCATGAACATCATTGCTTGTTCATGTACGGGATTTTCTCACTCGTGTGTGAATGGCAAATATGGTTCCCGGGAGCGCTTTCCTTAAATGCGCGATGAAGGTAATTGCATGTGAAAACCATTTGCGGAATGAAGGTTTATTTTCGGTTTCTTTTCGGAATCTGTCATTTCAGGATTATTATCGCTTTGTGGGCCACGTGTGATAAGGTCCAATGACGGGACAGGGACAGGCCAATGACGTCCTGTCCCCCATGTGATAATCTCCCTAGAGTTGGAAGAGACCACAAGGGCTATCCAGTCCAACCCCCTGCCATGCAGGAAGACACAATCAAAGCACTCTTGACAGATGGTCATCCAGCCTCTGTTTAAAAACTCCCAAAAAGGAAACTTCACCACATGCCAAGGCAGCATACTCCACTGCTGAACAGCTCTTAACCATCTGGAAGTTCTTCCTAATGTTTAGGTGGAATTTCTTTTCCTTTTGCTTAAATCCATTGCCCCGTGTCCTAGACTTCGGAGCAGCAGAAAACAAACTTGCTTCATCCTCAACATGAAATCCCTTCAAATGCCGATCATGTCACCCCTGAACCTTCTCTTCTCCAGGCTAAACATACCCAGCTCCCTAAGCCACTCCCATAGGGCATGTTTCCAGACCTTTTACCATTTTTGTCACCCTCTTACGGATACGTTCCAGCTTGTCCACATCCTTCTTGAATTTTGATGCCCAGAACTAGAGGTCCACTGGTTTCTCCCAGACCCTCCCTGGGGCCCGCCGGCTTCTCCCCATCCTTTCTGTGGCTCGATGGCTTCTCCCCGACCCTCCCTGGGGCCCACCGGCTTCTCCCTGATCCTTTATGGGGCTCACTGGCTTCTCCCCAGCCTTCGCCAGCCCTTTCCAAGGCCCACTGGCTTCTCTCTGTCCCATTCTTCCCTGGCATGCCCTGACCCTCCCCAGGGCCTGCCGGCCTCTTCTTGGGGCCATGTGGGGGCATCGCCGGGCATGCACACATGCTCCCATGTGCCCCAGAAGTCCACCAGAAGTCCCACCCCATACATCCCACCCACCCCGAGAAGTCCCACCCATGAGTGACCACACACCAACCCTAGGGATGCCACTGTCCTGAGATAGGTTAGACTGAGAACTAATGAAGAGCCTGCTGAGCTTTTGGGCTGAGAATAGATCTCAGATCTCTCTGTGCATGATGCCAGCTGCTTTCAAATGTTGTACCTTATTCCTGCTCATCCTATCTGCCAATAAGCCCTGGCACATAGAATCATAGAATCATAGAGTTGGAAGAGACCACAAGGGCTATCCAGTCCAACCCCCTGCCATGCAGGAACATGTGGCCCGATGGCTGCCATGCAGGAACATGTACCACTGAATCCTGGCTTGTTGTAAAGGATTCAGGCACATGTCTGAACAAATAGGAACATAGATAAGGTCTCTTGGGCCTGCTCTTAGAACTTTATAACACCAGCCCACTGTCCTGCCACAGTCATGCTAGTTTAAAAAGGGAAACATATAGCTTTGACATCATTTTTTTACTTCACACTTTTCTCTATAATAGCACATTGAAGATCCATGGTTGCACAATCTTTTCCACACTGCCAAATCCCACCTTCTGGGAAGGTGAGGACAAGCAACTGCCAACTGCCTCCCAAAGCTGGCTGCTTTGTGAATGTTTATACAGCAACCAGCTTTGGGAAGGTGTCACTATGAGGGGGAGGAAGGAGAGGGGAAGAGGAACAGAATCATGTCCAATAACACCACGTGACTGCCTGAGAAATGGAACTGCGGTGGAAAGGACCTAACACACAAAGGCAGTAATAGAGTAGTAGTGAGATTGAGATCCTATTGATGGGTTTTGCTGGTCAATGAAAAGGTGCACTGCAGTAAATAATAGAATGCAAGGCAGCAGCAGGAAGGACAAAATGTCATATGATACGTACCGGCCAAATATGCTTTTATTCTGCTAGAATGCCACTTTTATAGCCTCATGTGATAAACTCCTTAGTCAGCATGACCAAAGCTAGGAACTGGAGACTAGGCTACAGTCTTCAAAAACCTCTGACCAATGTACAGTGAGCCCTTGGTATCTGCTGGGGTTTGGTTTCAGGCTCCCCCTTTGGGTACCAAAATCTGTGGAAGCTCAAGTCATATTATATACAATGGCATAGTAAAATGGTGTCCCAAATATAAAATAGAAAAATCAAGGTTTGCTATTTGGAATTTGTATATTTTTAGAATATTTTCAAGCCATGGATGGTTGAATCCATGGATAAAGAATCTGTGGATTTGGAAGGCTGACTAAAGTCACTAATATGAACTCCTCATAGCTGCAGTTGACATTAAGGAAAATTGATGTTGTTCAGGTATGTCATCTCTCAGGGCAGCATTTTTGACATCTTTCTTTTCATTCAACAACATTCATAGGCTTTTGAAGAATCCCAGTGCTCCATAGTGGGCTATAGTTAGTGGCATCACTAAAGTTAGTTAGCATCACCTAGTGCGGTAACTCATGGTGTCATCCCCCCGCCCTTGACCTACTGCTATACCACACCATACAGAATCCTTAGTACAGTTGCCCCTCCCAATTCAGCAGGAGATCCGTTCCGGACACACACACACCACAAAAATGGTGGCTTGCAAATATTCGAGCCCCATTGAAAATAATGGTGCACGCGCCCGTGGTGCACACACGGGGCTGCATGCAGATGTGCGCACCATTTTAACTATAGCTGCTTGTTCCTCCCATGAAGAGCGAGACTGTGGACTCTAAGTCCACAAATGGGGAGGGACAACTGTAATGCTTTTTGGCGTAATGTTTCTCATAAATCATAATTCTCATATATCACTGAATGTAATGGCAATAGTTGTGACACAAACAACTAGCAAAATTAAAATTATACTTTTAAATTACAGTATCATACGCACAGCCTAAATGCATTTACATGTACATAGTTTCATGTGATTAGAGTGAAAATTTGGTAAAATGTGATGTTTTAAAATAAATTTTGAAAAGCTTTTTAAATTTTTATTTAAAAAATAAATTTAAAAAATTCAAATATTATTTTTTCATTAAAAGTTAAAACCTGAGGCCTCTCCTTTCTCCTTCCTCTAAGCATTGCCCCATTCATCTCTTCAGTGTTTTAAAGGGATTCAGGGAAATGACACAGCCTATTTCAGCCAAAAGGCCAATGTTTAGGGAGCAGTGGTGTCAACCCCCTTAGAGTGTCAGCTGGTGTGATCCACACCCCTTGCACCCTCTAGTGATGCCCCTGCCTATAGCAAACTGTTATCTGATGGGGCTGCTCCTTTGTAAGTACGTTCCTCTTGGAGGGCTTATCTTTCAGTGGGTGGTAATAGCAGTACCCATCAGTTCAGTACCAGTCAGCTTGGTCTGGGAGCTGCCATTTTAATTTCCCACAATACTCTGCAGCAATGGTGCTTGGAATGGTGGTTCATGGACCTAAGCTGGCCTCCTGGTGAGTTTCCAGGCAACAAAGAACTGGACACAGATGTGGTACTGGTCCCTGGCACATTGGTGAAAAAATTATCAGTCCCCAACATCAGATAGCTTGGGATGCAAGATGCACTGGTCTGGAAATGATACTGTATAAGGGATATTGTGGAAAATTTAAAATACTGGTTTCTAGGTCCAGTTGCCTGGTGCTGATCAGAGTGCTCAGGGTGAAGGATTGTTAAAAAGGGCACTAAGGGCCGTTGCCAGTGGTGGGCCATTCAGTGGTCACTGAATCTCAGCAATTGCCCAAGGATACTGAATGTTAAATCTGAGAGCCTGCCAGGGTTCCTCAGTATATTGTTACATCACCCTGAGTTCCCTAATCTTTTTTAACAAAGAGTTCTAACTCCCTCTAAATATCTCTCCTCCTAGTGTTGGGAAGCCAAGACCTAATTTTGGGGAATTTATAATTAGCTCAAATGAGAGAGGGAAGCGCCCAACTTCGCTTCTAGGACCTTATCCAATTGTCTACAGGAGACGTAAGAATTCTGGCTGGGAAGACACTGAAACGCTCCAATTAAAGCTCCAATTAAAGTCTAAAATATTTATTTGGCAACAATAAGCAAACATCCAAATGCAGCGCACACACACACACACGCTAGAGGAATAAGCAGGGAAGAGAGAGGGTGGGGAAGGCAAAGAGGAAAACCAGGATAGAGGGAGATATACTCACACCCGAGCGACTCCTCTGGGCTTTGGTGGCGAATGATGAGTTCCGTGGAAGGAGCACGACCGGCAAGAGGGGGGTCGCGGGAACTATCTCAGAGCACAGACCAACAGAGTTTCAGCATGCACTTCCAAGGTAGCACGAAGTCTGCTAAAATCCAGGGGTTCTTATAGGGAAATTCTGCCTTCTGGCCATGGGCTGGACAATAGCTAGACAAAGGCGTGATGGGCTTTTCATTGTTTACTTAAGTCTGGGTATAGTCTAAACAATGCATGTGGTATCAAAGCAATCAAGGAAAGGAAACTAGAGAAAGGAGGTGCCATCAAATCTAATCACTGTCTCATCAAGTGTGAGATTAAGGGGGGAAGCAGACGGAGGCGCCGGAGACGCCGCTGGACGGAGCGCCGCGGGACCGCAGCCTCCGCACCCCGGCGCTCCTGCGGCGTCCCTGGAAGGAGCGCTAAATCAGCGCTCCTTCCACAAGACAGGGAAAGTGCGCCCTAAAAGCGTAGGGTGCACTTTCTCTGCCTTTTCCGCCGCAGCGCGTCCGGTCGCTGCGGCAGGAGGTCATCCCCAGAGCGCCGGCCGTGTGGACGGCCGGAAGCTCCGAGGATGACCTCAGGAAGAGGAAGGAGCGCCGCGCGTGCAGTTGCTCCTCCTCTTCTGGGTCTCGCAGGCGACTCAATTAGTCGTCTGCCGAGGCCCTATGACAAACAAACACCATTAGGTATCTTTTCCAACATAATGGGATATTCCCCAAGGCAACTCCCATAACCTGCCTGTTCCGGTGGTCTTTTGTAACCTTACTTGCTTACATGACTTCACATCTAGGGGATTATGGCTTCTATCTCCCAGGTGTCAGGCTGGGGTCATAGGGGACTCTGCACAGTCAAAATATATATGAAAAATGGAGGACTTTTACTAACACTAGTCATCAAGTTCTATCCTGTCCATCTAGCCAGGAGATAACAGAGCTTAGAAGGTTACATTTCACAAATGATTTGTTCTCATTGTTTATTGTTTCAAAAAGTGATCCATAAAATCTGTTATTTTTTGCAGCTTTTGAAAAGGTAATTCATTGCATTGCTTTTTAATTTTTTTTCACATAAGGCTAACCCCTTAGGAAAATGGCATATAATTTAAAAGCACCCAAATGCCCAACAATGCCTTTGAAAAGCAATTTGAAATGTAACTTTAAAAGGAACTATAAATAGCTCTTTTCACACTGACAAAACTTCATTCCCACATGCTGCATCGCTTTTGAAATGTGGAATTTCCATGTTCCCCTTCTTTGCTGGTGAATATATGACTTTCTTGTAAGTTGACATGGAAAGGCAATATCAGAGAGGAAAAGATGGATTTGTGGGGGAGGAGGATGCCTCAATCCAACCAGCAGCTAGTTTGGTGCTGCTTCTCCCATAATAAAAAACTCCAAAAGCAGGCGCAAAGGGTTAAGGGAAATTCCAGTAAAGAAGTTAAATTCATCTGTGAAGAGGAATTTACAGAGACCAGGAAATGTCAGTGGTACACGTTTAACAATACTCATATTTAGAAAAATATTGACTTTCTTATGGGGCTACGGCAGGTCATGGTTTCAAAATTACTGATGTAGCCAGCTCTCTATTAATAGTCCTGCCTTTAAAAAAAAAACACCCTTTTCTTTGGCTTTTGGTCTAAAGAGCAAACAAAACTACTTTTGGGTTTTTTAAATAATCACATGAAACATCAAGCTCAAAGACACAATCTCCTTTGAGGAAAGTTTGAGGCAATTAATTGGCCAGATGTCCCAGAGCTGAGGAAAACTTGCTTTTATTTTGGGAACAAAATCTGACTTTCTGTTTTGGGATGAGACTGTGGAGGACATGGGTTCTTCCGTGTCTCCATCAAGGGATTTGGTACCTCCACATATTTATTTTGTTTTATTTGTATCCTGCCTTTCCCCCAAGGTTAGAACACAAGGTAGCTTACACGATATTGAAATAGCTAGCTAAACACAATAAACTGTAAATATAAAATTACACATTAATTTCAGATGGTCATTAAAACACTGCCTTCATAAATATACTAACACATTTAAAGTCCAGCATGTTCATTTAGGCCCAGTTTGTTATTAAATCCTGGCTGATTTTTTTTTAAGGCCTTTGCATGCTGTTGGAAAGTTAAAAAGGGATGGCGCTTGCCTAATCTCCCTAGAAAGGGCATTCCATAATGTAGGAGCATACACCAAGAAGACCCTCTCCCATTTCTTCACCAGATATATCTCTGAAGGTTGTAAGACTGGTTGTAAGCCTCTCCTGCAGATCTTAAAATCCAGGGAGATACAGTGCTTCAGATAGCCTGGACCTGAACTGTATAGGGCTTTGTGAAGTCATAGGCTTTCATGGTCAGCATCCATAGTTTTTTGTGTGTTTTTCGGGCTGTGTGGCCATGTTCTAGAAGAGTTTCTTTCTGACGTTTCGCCAGCATCTGTGGCTGGTGTCTTCAGAGCCAGAGAAGATGCCAGCCACAGATGCTGGTGAAACGTCAGAAACTCTCTTCTAGAACATGGCCACACAGCCCGAAAAACCCACAAAAACTATGTATAGGGCTTTATTGGTCAGAACTAGCACTTTGAATAGGAAATGGACCAGTACTGTTGTAACAGAAGCTCCTTGTAACTAATCCATAAGCAGTCTGGCTGCTGCACTCTGAACTAGCTGCAGTTTCCAAAAGTAAAGAGTGCACTACAGTAAACCAAATGCAATGAAATCTCTGTGTGTGCCTCTAGTTGTTTCCAGCTCATTGTGACCTGAAGGCGAACCTATCATGAGGATTTCTTGGCAAGATTTGTTCAAATGGGGTTTGCTATTGCCTTCCTCACAGGCTGACAGAGTGTGACTTGCCCAAGATCACCCAGGAGTTTTCATGGCCAAGCATGGATTTGAACCATAATAGTTAGGGTTCAAATCCATGCTTGGCCATGGGCTGTCAGAGTCCAACACTCAGACCACTACACCACATGCTGGCTCTCATACCACCATACTACAATGTAACTATAGAATTACATATGTTCGAAGAAGTACTGGCAGTTCACTTGGAGAACAGCATTAAACCCATTCTTTAATTTACAGAATTGCCTACAAACTCAGTGATTGTGTTCATAAGTATTTGTGGCACATGTTTTCATGCAAAGTACCTGGCACTTGTAAAAGTTTCATCCATTCAAAGGAGCTTATCATTCGAACTGTCAGTTTTCAACATCTGCAGGTGTTCCTAAATAGAAGAAAGATGAACTAAAATGATTAGAATTGTTTTCCTAAAATTTTAACTGGAATATGTAAATTAATTTTGCAAGTGAGAAGTTGCCATTTGGTTTGGGGCATTATGTTGATACTATTCTGAAAGGAAAACATCCATTTACCTCTTTTTGGTTTTAAATGATGCCTACAGAAGTTGTGTGAGTAGTTTTATGTGTGTTTGCAGTGAAGTGTACATGTACACCTATCTGTATACAGGGAATGAGAAGATAATGTGCTTTATACTTGGAAAACATCAGTAAATCTCCCCCAGTTACCCATTTGATTATCATTTTTATCGATGCTTACATCTGTAGCTAGGTTTTGGTTAACTCAAATACTGTTAGGGAAAAGAAGCCTATATTACTAGGAGAGTAGTCCTAAGTGTTGTTAAGCTGCAACAGATCATGGATTTCAGGAATATGATTTTTTTGGTCATACAAATGAGTATTTTTATTGTATAAGTCTAGGCCATTGTGTCTGAGCACTGCAGGTTAGTTACATCAGGCTATGATATGTTATACCTTAATATGGACAGATATTCAAAACGTCATAATAGTTAGGGAACACATTGCAATCCTGCTTTAATTTCAGAGAATTTAGAAAAGTTATTTGTTTAGACTATGCTTCCCAGAATCCTACAGCCAGCATGTATTGAGAAATTCTAAGAGGTTTAATCTAAAAAGGTAATTTCACAATCTCTAGTTCTGCATGCCTAAATGTAAAAAATTTCCTTTAGTGATTGAAGAGTTTTTTAAAACGATAATCATGTTTGCTGTTTTTCTTTAGTTAAAAACAGAGAGAGGGGGTGTGTACGAAGGCTTTAATAAACCATATTTTTCCTCCTAGAACTGCTAGATGGTCAGAAATGTATTTCCCTTAATCTTGCACAACACTGGACTGGCAGTGTGCAATTCATGTGCTGTTTATCCTTAAGTGTGCAAATCCACTTCACCAAATGCAAACAGAAGCTCATTGTTGTGGCTTTATCATTTTTTAGAAAAAGAGGGAGATTATTCTCTTCTTGGAAGGAAAAACCATTTGGTGTTTTCTTGTCTGAAGTTGCTTGTTTAATCCTAAACCTTCTCTCTCTCTCTCTCTCTGTGTGTGTGTGTGTGTGTGTGTGTGTAAATACACCACAGACATTGCTATAATTCTATATACTCTTTATTATAAATGTAAGGCAATTGCACAATCTTGGGCTGCATCTGCACTGTAGAAATAATCCCATTTGACACTACTTTAACTGCCTTGGCTCAATGCTGTGGAATTGCAGTTTTGTCTGGGAATTATAATTTTGTGAGGCATTTAGCCTTCTGTGTCAGAGAGCTCTGGTGTCACAACAAACTACAATTTCCAGAATTCCATTGCACTGAGCCATGACAGTTCAAGTGGTATCAAACTGGATTATTTCTGCAGTGCAGATGCAGTATCAGAGAGGAATTCAGACAACACTTTTTGCACTTGTTAGGTATGTTGAAAAGTTTTATGTGCTCAAGTTTCTTTCTCCACCTAGGCACTTTGAGCAGAGTAGTGGCTCCTTTTGTGGTCAATTTGGAATAGAGCTAATCGGCAGGCTTGTAGCACTGCAGCTTTTCTTCTAAGCATTTTGGGATTCCCCTGGCCTCCTCCCCCCCCCCCCCCCGCCCCATAGTTTAATTTTTTTCTTGTGCTTTGCTTTGTTTCTGCCTGTAAAAGCTGCCCTAAACGTGAAAGTGTCCATCAGTTCCAGGTTTCATTGGCTGAGACAAGCTTGCCATGATCTTCCTGCATAGCATCCCCACATCCCTCCACATATGAACAAAACTCTTATAGGCATGTGGAATCTTTGCTTTGCTTTATTCAAATTCAGTTTTTTGGTCCAGTAAATTTATTTGCAGCTCCTGTTGCCTTGATTGCTGCTCTCACAGTTGTTTGCTGTTAACTGCCCTTGAGTCAACCCTGACTCATGTAGACCCTGTGGATTAAACATCTCCAAGCTCCCCTACCCTCCACTGCTTTGCTAAGGTCCTGTAAATTCAGGCCTGTGACCTCCCTGATTGAGTTTAACCATCTGCTGTGTGGGCTTCCTCTCTTTCTAATGCCTTTCCTAGCATTAGTGCCTTTTCTAATAAGTCATGCCTTCTCATGATATGGCCAAAGTATGACAACCTGTTTCATCATCTTGGCTTCCAGGGAGAGTTCAGTTTTGATCTGTTCAAGGACTCCCCCCCCCTTTGGTGGGGGGGCTTGTCCATATTATCCTTAGCACTCTTCTCCAGCGCCACATCTCAAATGAGTTGATTTTCTATCTGCTTTCTTCACTATCCGGCTCCCACATCCATACATGGTGATGTGGAATACAGTGGCTTGGACTATTCTAACTTTAGAGTTCAGTTGTATATCTTTACACTTCTGGATCTTCTCTAGTTCTTTCTATAGTTGCTTTTCCCATTCCTAGTCTTCTTCTGATTTCTTAACTGCAGTCTCTGTTCTCATCAATGTTTGATCCAAGTTACGGAGACATCTTTATCTATTTTTATTTTCTCATTATTTAAGATTAATTTATGTAGATCCTCCATGGTGATTATTTTTGTGTTATGTTCAGCAGTAAGCCTGCCTTTACACTTTTTAAAAACTTTGCTTAGCAGTTTTTCCAAGTCTCTGATATTTTCCACCAGTTGTCATCTGCATATCTTAGAATGTCTATGTTGCTTTCTCATATCTTCACTCCTCCATCTTCTGAGTCTAAACCTGTTCTTCATATGATATTTTCTGCACACAAGTTGAACAAATAGGATGATAGAATGCAGCCTTGCCTAACTCTTTTTGCCAATTGGGAACCATTCTGTTTCTCCATATGCTTTTTATAAGAGTAGCCTCTTGTCCTAAGTACAGATTCCTCATCAGAACTACTATAACATACTGGTTCATCTGCATGCCATAGCATATTGTTTTCCTCACCTATCTTGAATTCCTCACCTATCTTGAATTTAATATGTTTTGCTTTGTGATTGGACTTTGGAAGATAAATAGGGGATTAATTTGCAAGTATAATAGCTGAGGCACATATCTTTGAGCAAATCCCTTTGGGTAAGAGAAAATGGGTTAACCAGAAGGAATATTCCCCTTAATGTCTACTTTGACCTTGTGTGGCCTGGAGGAAGAAAAAAGGGATTAGCAATGGGGAGAGCATATGATTAGTATCAGTCTTGAAACTTTAGGAAAGAAAGTTCATACAGGGCCTTTGCAGACTGCCAGAAATAGTGCACATTAAATTGAGGCACTGCCCTGGCTCAGTGCTAGGGAGTCATGGGAATTGTATTTTTTTCTGGGACATTGAGCCTTCTCTGTCAGAGAGCTCTGGTGCCACAATAAATTACAGTTCCCATGATTCCCTAGCACTGAGCCAGGGCAGTGCCTCAATTTAATGTGCACTATTTCTGGCAGTCTGCTTAGGCCCACAGGTAGATGAACAGCTGCATTTGCAGTTTTTGGCTTCTCTTTGAGAAAAGTGTACTGAACTTTATGTAAAACTGTAGTGGGGCAGTTGGTATGTGTTGCCTAGCTCTTGTGCTTCAGCTTTAGCTATCATAAGCATGCACTGTAGAAAACAGACACCCTGGAAGAAACTAAGGGCCTCAGCAGACGGAGGCCCCGGAGACGCCGCGGGTCGGAGCGCCGCCGGAGTTCAGCCTCCGGACCGCAGCGCTCCTGCGGCGCATCTAAAAGGAGCACCAAATTGGCGCTCCTTTTAGATGTAAGGGAAAGTGCGCCCTAAAAGCGGCGGGCGCACTTTCCCTGGCTCAAACGGCGCAGCGCATGTGGACACTGCGCCGTGAGGTCATCCCCGGTGCGCCAGCCGTGCGGACGGACGGCGCTTCTGGGGGCAACCTCGGGGAGAGGAAGGGGCGCCGCTCGTGCGGCTGCCCCTCCTCTTCCCTGCCCGGAAGACGACTCTTTTAGTCGTCTGCTGAGGCCCTAAGCAGCTCCTTTCCAACAGCAGGAGAACTGGAGGACAGTGCTTTTCTGAAAGAGGACTCTTTAGAGGACAAACAATAGGTGTCCTGGCAGAAGTGAAAAGGATCACATTTTCCCACAACAAAATAAAATAACATAGGTACTGCTAGGAAAATACAATCTGCTTGTATTTACAAGTGTTACCTGGGCTGTAATTTGTTTAATCTCGTGAAACCAATGAATAACAAGTGTGTAACAGGTACTAATAGCATGTTATCACCCAGAAAGACTCTCCAAACAATACTTCATTCTTTCTTTACCCTGTAGCTTGTTTCTCATTACAAGTTGGGTATCTCTTATCTGGAATTCCAAAATACTCCAAAATCTGAAATTGTCCACATGGGAGGCTTAGATACTGACACCTTTGCTTTTTGATGGTTTAGTGTGCACAAACCTTGTTTCATGCACAAAGTTATTAAAATATGTATAAAATTACCTTCAGGCTATGTGTATAAGGTGTATACAAGATATATGAATTTAAGGTTTAGATTGGGTTCCGTCTCCAAGATATCTCATTATGTATATGCAAATATTCCAACATCTGAAAAATTCTGAAATTAAAACACTTGTCCCAATTATTTCAGATATGGCAGACCCAAACTGTATTACATTGAGTCTGTCACACTTCCTAATGATAACACTTCAATTCTATTTTGACAGCCTACGGAATCTTGGGATTTGAAGTTTCATGAGGTATTTAGACTTCTCAGCCAGAGAGCTCTAGCACCTTCTTCAGACTACAAATCCCAGAATTCCACAGAATGCCTATGGTGGATAAAGTGGATTCAAAGTATAAGAGACTTCTGCGAAAAGGCCCTTTTATTTACCAAGCCTGGAAAAATTAGGACTAAAACTCCTAGAATCTCCTGGTTGGGAGATGGTGAGAACTTTAGTCCAAAGTTAGCTTTTCCAAGAGGAAGAGGAACAGATACTGGCTTCATGAAATATTGGCCATGCTGGCTGGAGGATTGTGGGAGTTGTAGTTGCAATCCAAAAAGGAACTTTTCCAAGCCTCTTAGCCTGTGGATGGCAGTTTTCTAAACACCAGCCTTGCCTTTTCCAGTTTTGTGGTGTTGCAGTCTTTGGAAGTGCCTGCAGGTCTCTAGACTACACTGCCATAATACCACTCCACCTTATCAGTGCCATAATGTTTATGATCCCTGATAATTGAACTCCTAGGTTGCAGAGTTCAGGTAAACTCTAAAGCCTTTGGGTGCTTAGTTACTAGAGTCACCTAAGAAGACTTCACCTTTGCTACTTGGTGTCTCCACCTTCTCTTTTGTTGTCCTGTTTCCTTCTACACCGTAGAGGTTGACTCAAGGTGACTCCTCCCAGCTCATGTTGATTTTGCCCTTTTCCAAAGGCCGAGTCATTGTTATGTTTTGCATAAGAGAAAATTATTTTGTCTGTACACACTGGTAGATGTGTGCTGGCAACACAAATTTCTGACTTCCCAACAGGTCTGCAGGCAGCTGGAATTGTAATACACAACAATGCAGTTTTTAAAGTGGTGCTCAATACTGTGCATTTATTTGGTGCTTTAGAAATCTAGTGTTGCCTCTCTGCTAATCATAGCTTCAAAACCAGGAATCTTCCTGGGGGGGGGGGGATCATTCAGATGTCATTTTTTAAAGTGAGACGATGCAAATCATCTCACTCAAGCATTCCAGGTTTGTTATTCACACTATGGAGATGCATCAATGTGCATCTCTACAAGTTCAGTTGCTCACACGTGTAAGCATTCAAATAAAGATGAAGTCAACAATGTGAATGCATTTGGAACACGTTCAAGGCATGCAGATTTTTATCCCAGGTTTATTCACATTAGTTATCCACACTACCAACAATGTGGATCTTTTTTAAAAATTTGGGGGGGGGGGGAAACCTGATATTGATTAACCTGGATTAAATGGGTTCTTTGGCACACATATCCCAAAACTTAATCGAGTGCATTCAGGATGCATGTGAGCAACAGAGATCCAACCTGGATTATTCCTGGATTATTTCACAGTGTGAATAACCCCTTGGAATGCCTCCCAGCAAAAGAAAATCCAGCAAAAACTTGTTAACCATGCAGCATTATAATCTGTGCTCATGCTAGCTATGGCTAATGCAAGCCATCAGGGACCCTGGAAGTGTTTTTAAGGTGCAGGGAGGCTTAACACTGGCAGATAGGTTGTAACTAGGGGGCAAATTGCCTTTACCATCCACTATCACTGATGTATTTAAATGTGAAGACTTTTCCAAGCACAATAAAATTGCTTTCAGAGTGTGTCAGTGCCACATTGCAGGTAGGCTTTATTATTCCTAGACTGGGGCTTAATGACAATAGATGTTTCAAAATAATAATAATAATAATAATAATAATTTATATCCCGCCCCTCTGCCAAGCAATCAAGGTGGCTTACAACATTAAAATTGTCATACAAATATAACACTCATCCAAAAAAAAAGTCTTTGATCATTTAGGGTACTTTTGATTTATAATTTCTGAGTAGGACACAGGAATCTTGGTCATCCAGTTTTGCTAGATCATTTCAGGAGGATCTCAGACCCACTTGGCTAGTCTTGAGGCAGGCTTGGACCCCCACCCATCCCATTCCAATGACCATGCAAAACCAAATTAGTAAAGTTTGTTTTCTTCCCTTACCTGTCCCTCTACTATTATTTTTCCTTTCCCTCTCCCTCATGAAGCAATTGGAATGTCCCCTTCTTTAAGCAAATGCAATTTTAGGCATAGGGGAAAAAGAGAACAAAAGAAGAGTGAGAATTCCACATGCTAATGTAAAACTTTTGCTTATTTTATTCCCAGATAGTAGAAGAAATAATTTAAAAAGTTTCCTTCTGAGGGTTTTTGTGCATTTTCCAATCATCCTTTGGATACGAACAATTTCATTACAGTTACTTGTTACAATTTTTGTTACTTCTTGTTGCTTAAAAAAAAACACACTATCATTTTAGACTCGAGGATGACATGACCCTCTCCCCGCAAGTCCTGTAAAAATGCCTGTAGGAATACCCTTAAAAGCAACTTTGAAAGGAAAGTAGAAAGCTTTACTTGTTACACCAGTAAAACAACTTCATTCTCAACTATACTGTTCCCTTTGCAATGGAAAATGTAGCAGATTTTCTACTCTGGCCCAATATAATAAAGTTGCTTGTAAGTGTATGTTGTTGCTTCCAAACTCTGGATTTACTTCCAAGTAAACCATGTTTACTAGCCTTACTAGAGCCACTGTGGTATAATGGTTTGGGTGTTGAATTGGGATTTGAACCCTGGTCTCCAGAGTCTAAGGGCCTCGGCAGACGACCAATAGGGTCGTCTCCGAGGCAAGGAAGAGGAGGGGCAGCCGCACGAGCGGTGCCCCTTCCTCCTCCCGAGGTTGCCCTCGGAGCTGCCAGCCCTCCGCACGGCCGGCGCGCCGAGGGCAACCTCCCGCCGCAGCGTCCTCACACGCTGCGGCGGAAAAGCCAGGGAAAGTGCGCCCGACGCGTTTAGGGCACACTTTCCCTGTCTTCTGAAAGGAGCGCTGATTTTGCGCTCCTTTCAGAGGTGCCGACGGTGCGCCGCGGTGCGACTGCCGCGGTCCCGCGGCGCACCGTCCCAGGGCATCCCCTACGCCCTGGTCTGCTTCCCCCCATAGTCCAATGCTCAAATCACTACACCAGGGGTAGGCAACCTTTCCCCTTTAAGGGCCGAGGGACTTCAACTCCCAGAATCCCAGGAGCTATTGGCCAACATGGGACTATTGGCCAACATGGCTGAGGCTTCTGGGAGCTGAAGTCCCTCGGCCCTTAAAGGGGAAAGGTTGCCTACCCCTGCACTACACCATGCTAGCTCTGTTATAAAACACTTTCACCCAGCCCTTTATCATAGGATCTCAGGGTGGCATATAATATAAACAATTTAAAACACTTGCAAACTAAAAATAAATAAATAATTTGAACACATTAGAAATGTACTAAATACAGCACCCGTTAAAACCACTTTAAAAGCAACAGTTAAAACCACTTTAAAAGAGTGCAACAATTTAAAACCACATGTGTGTATGTTTGAAATAAATTAGTCCTTGAAGGCTTTAATAAAAACCCATGGTTTCGATCAGGCCAGAAAAGAAAGTATTCTCGGCAACAGTTGGACCTCCAAGGAGACAGCATTTCACGATTACGTGCCACAGAAGAGAAGGCCCTCTCACATGTCTTCAAATTTCATATTGCCACCTGTGATGTCCAGCCTGGACTGTTTAAATTTTCCCCTGCATTTTCCTTCATTTTTAGTTCAATTCTTAGCATGTTTGAGCATAAGAATGTTCCACTGTATTCCACTGTATGAATTCTTAGCATGTTTGAGCATAAGAATGTTCCACTGTATCATCCACTGTATGAAAAAACCCACAAAAACTTCCACTGTATTAGTTTGTGGGAGGAGCTGTAGGAATCCCCTGCATTTTTCTAGTTTTGGTTTGCCCCTTCCCAGCAAGCTCTGCTTCAGCTTGGGATTTTTAGTTTTTGCTTAGGCAGGCTTGGCTTTATCTGTTTGGTAGCAAACAGGCACAGACAGAGGGAAAGGGCATTTCTTACACCATTTAGCCAGTTTATTTACCATTTAGCCAATTTACTTACCATTTAGCCAATTTATTTACCAGTTAGCCAATTTAGTTACCACATTAGCCAATTTAGTTACCATTTAGCTAGATTAGTTACCAAACGCAGTTAATTAAAGTAAATATCAACAACAAAGAAGTAAAGAGCACCAGAAGCTGAAAGACCCTGCACCAGCTTCATTGAATAGGATATCAAACCAAGATCAAACCCAGAGAGATGACAACCTTGAAGACTGCTAACACCTAAACTGTAAAGTACCTTTTATTTTAAACCTGTTAGAGCTGGGGAGGAGAAACCTTTTTCTTTTGTTCTTCAAAATAAATCCCCCCCTTTTGGACTTTACATTCAGCATTGGAGCCTTTTTGGGTAAAAGAGTTTGATCTCACCAGGGTGGCCAAAAGAAGATTCCTCCTGCAAAATTCTCAAACAGATATATAGACAGTTTCCCTTGGAAAAGTCACAGTCTCTCAGGGGGGATGCAGACGAGGGCGTCGGGGACGCCCTGGTCCGGAGCGCCGCGGGATCTCGGCAGCCGGACCATGGCGCTCCTGCGGCATCCCTGGAAGGAGCGCAAAATTAGCGCTCCTTCCACAAGACAGGTAAAGTATGCCCTAAACGCGTAGGGCACACTTTCCCTGACTTATCCTCCGCAGCGCGTCCGGTCGCTGCGGAGGGAGGTCATCCCCGGAGCGCCGTCCGTCCGGAGGGCCGGAAGCTCCGAGGACGACCTCAGGAAGAGGAAGGGACGTCGCGCGTGCGGCTGCCCCTCCTCTTCCGGGTCTCGGAGACGGCCCTATTAGCCGTCTGCCGAGGCCCTCAATCTCAGAGAAGGTAATGACAAACTCCATCCATCTGAACAAATCCTTGCTAAGAAAACCTTTGCCTTGGGGTCAGCATAAGTCAGAAATAACTTGAAGGCACACAACCACAACGAAACCATGTTTAGAAATAGAATCTAAAACACACTGCAAAAATAATCCAGTTTGAGAGCGCTTTAACTGCCCTGGCTTAACACTAGAGAATTCTGGGAACTATAGTTTTGTGAGACATTTAGCTTCCTATATCAGAGAGCTCTGGTGCCACATTAAGTTACAATTCCCAGGATTCCCTAGCATTGAGCCAGGGCAGTTAAATCAGTCTCAAACTGGATTATTTCTGCAGTGTGGTTTGGACCTCACTGCTAAGATGCTGAAGTTACATAATCAAAGTGGAAAGGGAGAAGCCTTGAAGGACTTCCGCAATACCCTACTATCCTAAGGGTCATTTTGCAGCCACCCAGCAAAAATTAAGAGAGATTTTACTCTAGTGCAGTGTTTCCCAAATATTTGTCCTCTGGGTGTTTGGAACTTCAGCTCCCAGAAGCCCCAGCCAGATTGGTCAACAGTCAGGAATTCTGGGAGCCTGAAGTTAAACAGATCTGGAGGACCAAAGTTTGGGAACCGCTGCATCTAATGCAGTGTTTCTCCATTATTTTCTGTCACGCCCCCCCTAGGAAAGAAGAAAACATTTCGCGCCCCCCCGCGCGATCACATGAGCAGGTTTGGCCAATCAGGATAGAGCTACTGGGGCTGTGCTGGGACAATCTCCCTCTCTCCAGCCGTAACGGGCCCCCCTTTATGGAGCCTCGCGCCCCCCCTGGGGGGGCCGCCCCACTATTTGAGAACCACTGATCTAATGCAAGGTAGTCCTGGATGAGGTTGGGGAACTTCCTCTCTTTTACGTTATTTTAGGCTTGTTGGAAGCTGAGATCCAACTACTGCTGTTGCATTGTGCAAACTGAAGCTTCATATGTTTGCCTCTGGGAAACTACTCATTCCTCCCCTGGTCTGGACTCTCCCCAGTCTGTCCAGAGTGTGCATAGTTCTAGTCCAGCAATTAAAAAGCAATTGGTAACCTAGCCACAGCTGCAGCAACCTGAGACTGGTTGTGGCAGGGCAGAAGAAACCTACAACAAACAACTAGCAGGAACCATTTTAAAAACAAATTGCAGCTGCATGCATGGAATCCTTTAAAATCCCAGATTTTTAAAAGACAGATCAGGAACCCTAACAGAACTTGGCCAGAACCTTAAAAGAGGACTGGAACAAAAGAAAACATGTGGACATCTGGCCTTTGTCTAATTTGTTGTTGTTGTTATTGTTGTTTGCCTTCAGGTTGTTTCCAGCTTAGGCAAACCTATCACAAGGGTTTCTTGGCATTTGGGTTGCCATTTCCATCCTTTAAGGCTGAGAGAGTGTGGCTTGCCCAAGGCCACCCAGTGGGTTTCCATGAGCGAGCTGGGATTCGAACCCTGGTCTCACAGTGGCCTAACCCAAAGCAAAGCAAAAAGCAAAGCAGCTTCATTTATATATTCATATCGTGTTATGGGATGTCTAAGCGGTTTATAACTGTAAGCTCATTGCCCCCCAACAGTTGGGTACTCATTTTAGTGACATAGGAAGGATGCAGGCCTGAGTCTAGCCTGAGGCCTGGCTAGTATTGAACTCGCAACCTTGTGGTCTATGAAGGAGTGGTTGCAGTACAGGCATTTAACCACTGTGCCACCAGGACTCCTCAATGCTCAAACCACTACACCACCTTTGTCTAATAGGAAGCATTAATCTGTAAAACCAGGTCTGTAAGACCAGGAGCAGATTGTGGCACAGACCATGAACTACATACAAAAATTAAACTAAAGGTACAAAAAATTACTAAATCAATCGTTGTGTGAAAAGTAAAAAAAAACCCTGAAAAACATCCCTCTAGAACAGGGGTTGGTAAGCTGTGGTCTGTGTGAAGTTGTAGGCTTTCATGGCCGGCATTCATAGTTTTTTGTGGGTTTTTCGGGCTGTGTGGCCATGTTCTAGAAGAGTTTCTTTCTGACGTTTCGCCTGAAGATGCCAGCCATAGATGCTGGCGAAACGTTAGAAAGAAACTCTTCTAGAACATGGCCACACAGCCTGAAAAACCCACAAAAAACTGGTCTGTGGTTTGCGTGTGAACCCCCCCCCCGGGCCATTTTTGCAGTCCTCAGGGCAGCCCTGGGTCAAAGTGTTTTTGCAGAATGCCCCCAAATGCACTCTAAGGGGTGAGGAGGGCATTTCCACCACCTTTGGAGGCCTCCTGGGTCCCACATGGGTTAAAAAAAAATTGCAATTTTTTTAAACAAATTTTTTTTTCCAAAAAAGCAAAATAGGATTTTTGCCCCAGATGTTCCAAAATGTCCACTAGGGGGGTGTAGGGTGCATCTTCACCATATTTTGTGGGCCTCCTGGGCCAATTTAGCCCCAGTGGTGCATTCTATACTATAGAAATAATGCAATATGACACCACTTTAACTGCCACAGCTTCATCCGACAGAATCCTGGGACTTGTAGGGACTTGTTGTTTTGTGAGGTGCCAGCACTCTTTGGCAGAGAAAGCTAAAAACCTTGTAAAACTACACAACCCAGGATGGAGCTACAGTACCTAAAGTGGTGTCAAAGTGCATTATTTCTATAGTATAGATTTACCCCAGGAGAGGCTTTTTTGGAAGCTGAATGCACTGTGAAAATGCCCCCACACTGCCGGAGGTTTTTGAGGACAATTAAAAAAAAATTCCTTCCTTCCTTCTCTGCAGGAGCAGGCCCTTTGCAGGAGCAGGCCCTTCAAGGTTTCCTGGGGGGCTAATGTGGACGGCCAGTCTTCCACAGTTGCCCATCCCTGCTCTAGAATTTCAAGACTAGATAAAATAAAAAATATAGATTTTTGTTATTAAGCCTAATTGACCAAGAGTCAGAAAAACTCTGGACCAAAACCAAGGACAGTGTCAGGCAACAGTGCAGAAAGACCCTTGTCTTCAGTCAAAATGAAAGAAAAGCCTCATTGAATGACAGATGAATTTCTTCAAACATTTAAGGGCAGGTGAGAAGCAAAAGTAAATGGTATCAGAAATAGGGTCAGAACCCTAAATAGGGTCAGCAACTTGTGTATAAGGACTAGAGAACTGTTACAATAATAGGAATAGTTCTATCACAATAATACATAGAACTATTACAATAATAGTAATTCCCTTGCATAGAAAGAAATAGAAGAGGACCACAGAAAAGATAGAGAGTTCTTCCGCAAGATTGGCAAAATCAAAGGGAAATTTAAACTAAGAATAGGAATACTATATGGACGTTATCACACGTGGCCCAGAAAGCGAAAAAAAAGTGGAAATGAGGCATTCCGAAAATAAACGGGAAATAAACAATAATTCCGCAAACGTCATTACCTTAATTGCGAATTTACAGTAATCGCATTAAACGTCCACACACAAGCGAAAAAAGCCCGTAAATGTACTAGAAATGAGCCTCTTGCACATGCACAGATAGAGGAATGCTCGCTGGAACCATGGCAACAGCAGGGAAATGCTCCCCAATGCGCATTTGGTTATCACATTACAGTAAATGCGAAATTACCTTAATTGTGCATTTGCATTTGCTCCAAACAACCGAATTTCAAAAGATCGCATTTCTGTCCACTTTCTGTCCACTTTCTGTCCAGTTTCTGTGCAACGTCATGTGAAAACACGGGCCACTAATCCGGTTTCGGTCGGGATTTTGTATGGATTTTGTGCGGATTTGGCCCCGTGTGATAACGTCCTATGACAACAGGGGAACAAATGATATGTTCAAGAAAAAAAATATGATTCAAGAAACATTGAAAGCCTATATAAAAGAGATGAAAGGATGGCTGATTCATTAAAAGAAGAAGCATTTATTAATGAATCTGCAATTTTAAAAACTAAACTTGTGAGAAATAGATCACCAAGAACAGATAGCATAACAATAGAACTGTTTCAACCTACAAAGATAGAATCCATTCAAATTCTAACTAGAATCTGGCAATAAATATGAAAAACAAAACAATGGTCCATAGACAGGAAATGCACAATATACATTTCCATTTCTGAGAAGGTTAACATCATAGATTGTAGCAAGCACTGGACCATTGCACTAATCTCCTATGCAAGCAAGGTGATACTCAAGTTTCTTCAACAAAACTTTTACTTTTATATGAAGTGAGAAAAAGCAAATGCTTAAGTTGAATTCAGAAAATGAAGAGGCACTAGGGATCATATTGCAAACATACTTTGGCTAATGTAACACACCAAAGAGTTTCAGAAGCAAATCACTCTATACTTTATAGATTACATAGCAAAGTATTTTTTCTGCATAGATCATGAAAAACTATGGATTGCTCTGAAAGAATGAGGTGTGCTACAACATTTGCTTGCCATGGTGCATATCCTCTATTCGGGCAAGAGGACAGAATATGGAGAAACAGAATGGTTTCCAATTGGCAATGGAGCAGATAATGCTGTATTTTACCATCCTATCTGTTTATACAATGAACATATCATATGTAAAGTTGGATTACACTCTGAGGAAGAAGGCATGAAAATTGGAAGAAGGAACACCAACAATTTGAGATATGCAGGTGACACCATACTACTAGTAATTTGTAATAACTATTGAGGAAAGTTGAAGAAGTTGAAGAAGAAAGTGCAAAAGCAGGGGTACAGCTGAATATTAAGAAAACAAAAAGAATTATTACAAACAATATAGATAAATTTAAAAGTAGACGATGAAGATATTGAAATAGTTAATGATTTTCTCAGTCGAAAGTGTTGTCAAGAAATCAGAAGAAGATTAGGACTCGGAAGGCCAACTATTGAAGGAACTAGATAAGATCCTCAAGATACATAATTGAATACCACAGTCAGGATTGTCCGTAGTATTTCTATGTATTGTGCAAGCTGGACAGTGAAGATAGATGATGGAAAAAATAAACTCTTTTGAAATGTGGTAGTGGAAAAGAGATTTACAGATACCATGGATCATGAAAAAGACAAATAAGTGGGTCCTAAAGCAAAAGAAGTCCGCCACTGATATAGAACTTTATCGTATGGGGAAAATCCCGTGAAGAAACGGGATTTAAAAGCTGGGGAATCTTCCGAAAGTAAAAAGAAGTGGCTTTTGACTACTTTCCGTTCGTGTTAAGCACAGTTTATCATCAACATTATGTGAAAATCTACCCACTCTTGCAGGTTTTTTCTATTTAAATCCCATTTCTGTCCGGGAGTTTTCCATGCGATAAAGTCCATAGACTGAGACAATCACCCCACATCATCAGATTTGGGTGTCATGAAAGGACAGCAAGTTGTTTGTTGTTTGTTTTTTATTATTGTATTTTTACTGGAGGGATGGGGAGTTGATTTTCTACTTCCTGTGCCAAAACAACTTGGCTGGCTTTGGGTACTGTGTGATTTGACCCAGGTAGGTGAAGGGTGCCATTAATGGCTCTGCTTCAAGCTGCAAAATGCCTTGGATCAGCCCAGTAAATGGAGGGGGAGAAAAAATGGTGGAGGATTATGCATAGAATCTGCTTGACTCATTTCTTTTGCAGACCTCAGAGCAGACCTCTGAGCTGATCAAGTTACACTTCCTTACGGTAATTTTGTACTTTCTCTTTTAATTATGAAGTTTCTTTCCTGACATGTGAGTGTCTGTGCTCTGAAACAATCTTTCCTTGCTTTTGCTACTTATTCATTAGGAACCAAAGAGAAACAAAAGCAAATTAGGTAATGTGTTTGTGAACAGATGAGCTTCCTCTGTGAACAAACAGTATGTTCATGGTCAGTATTTTTTGTCATCCAGAGTTAGCAAGTCCTGGACTGTGGTGCTCATCTAAAAAAGTGTGTGCACAGCTCCATGCCTTAGTGTTTGGTTTATGATTCTCCTCCTCCTGAAACTTGAGGGAGCTACAAAAACAGCAGGTAACTCTTGAGAGGTAAAATTGAGAAGTCCTGGTGTGAATGCACGAGGCTACATGGACTGCTGCATATAGGTTATCAGAAGCTTTCCCTGTATGTATATATTCAAAGTTAATTCGTCTTAAGAGAGCCAGTGTGGTGTAGTGGTTTGGGTGCTAGACTAGGACTCTGGGAGACCAGGAGGCTTATCACATAGCTAAAATAAAGTATTTTACCTGAACTGAATTTAATTTTAAATCGGGCTGCATCCTGACCCTATCACAAAGATTTTGCCACCGAAATCACTGCCCGAATGCAGCCCGGGTCCATCCCTGCTCCCAGGCACCTCTTTTCGAAACCAGGAGTTTTCCAGCTTGAAAATAGCTACCAGAGCACTTCTGGAAGCAGGGATGAACCCGGGCTACATTTGGGTGGCAGTTTCGGTGGCAAAATCTTTGTGATAAGGTCTGAATGCAGCCCGATTTAAAATTAAATTCAGTTCAGGTAAAACATTTTGTTTAGCCATGCAATAAGCTCTTAAAGTTCAGATCTCCACTTGGTCTTGCAAACCCAAGATAGGCAAATCATTTACTTTCAGCCTCAGACGGAGGCAATGGCAAACCCTGCTCTGAACAGATCTTGCAAAGAAAACCCTATGACAGGGTTGCCATAAGTCAAAGTAGACTTCAAGGCACACAGACAATAAGGGAACCTGCACTTCTGCTCACAAACTCTAGTAACAGGACACAACAAATTCCTGTTTGCCCAGGAATTGCTTCCTTGGCCTAATTAGTAATTATTAAAACAGCTTGTGCTCATATTTGGCCCTTGTTATTCTTGCCTCTCTCTTCTCTAACGCTGGTCCCCACAAGTTTGTTGGGGGAGGAGTGATGGTGGAGGGGGAGACTTGGGGCAGACGCTTACCATGGTCACCACACAAAACCGGGAAACATTATTTTACAAGCTGTAACTCCTACAGCCCCCCAGCCAACATGTGAGTGGTTATCTGGATGGGGGATTCTGAGAGTGGGAGTCCAAAAAGGTAACATTCCCCAACTCCACACTACCCAAGAAGGTCACAACTTTGTCACTGCTGTTGTCAGTGTTCCATCACCCCCCTGCTCTTTTGGGGCCCAAATAGCACCGCCTGAAAAAGAGGTTAGTGTTCTTCCTTGTCTTGTTGCTTGGTCGCTTCAAGATGGTGGATGGATGAGATGCAGCAGCAGTAGCAGTGCCAGAGATTAATAAAGGATCTTCCCCTATTCTGTGGAAGATGTCCTGCAGTGCCAACCTCACTCATCCCTTCTTTCCTTCTGTCATTTCCTATGCAATAAAATCCCAAAAGACACATGGCCCCTTAAGGTTTTAAAAATTATATGTAATATAGTGAGATAGCTACCAGGGGGGAGGGGGGGGATTCAGTCCTTATATTTGTAATGTTTGTATTCCCTTGGTAGCTTTTCTTTGGATGCCTAAACTTTACTTCTAAATACTCAACTGAAGTTTTAAGTTACTGCAATGCTACAAATTTAGGGAAATTTACATGGGGGGGGGGAGCAGAATTCCTATGGCTGCAGTGCCCTCATTTTGCCCCTCTCTCTGGTAGCTACACCCTTGATATGATAGGAGTTTTCATTACTGCAGTCAATGAATACTCTTGCTATAATAAATGCGTGGATGTTGAATTTTCCACAGAACTCTGAGGTTTTTTCCTATAACAAATTGACAAAACTAACCCTGTGGACACTGAAAAACACGAGCCTTTGAGCTCCTTGGGGCATGGATTGATCCCTTTTCTCCCATCTAGCTCTACTCCTTGTTTTCCTTATACCATTCTGTAAAATTCCATGTTAAATAAGTAAATAGTGTTAATTATTACTAGGAAAGCAAGATTTAATATGTTTAATTTAGCAAAATTAAGTAATTAGAGTATAATTTCATTAATTGTAGTAGCCCCAAATTTTGTTCAGAAAGGCCAAAGTAACATCAAGTGATACTCTAGTTTGGTGGTTGCCAACCTTTTTCATGCTGCCACTTCTTTTTCTCTTGGGCGACAACCCTAATGTCCCCCAGCACCTATTTCTTGATAATTAGGTCTACTGTTCTGCTGAAAATTCAACACAACTAATCTCAGTTGCTGCTCCCTTTGCACCCAGTCACCTTGGGTGCAAGAAGCTTCTTGCCCATGCTGGCCTTGTGGAAAAGACCTTGTGGAAAACACCTGTGCATGAGAGATTTCTCAGTCACTGCTTGATGGCTGCTCAGTTGCTTCTCCTTTTGCACCTGGTCATCCTGTGAGAAGCAACCAAGTAGCTGGTTGCCTGTGCTAGCCTTTGTAATCAACGAGGCTGTACAGTGGTTTTAAGAGTCCCTGAACATAGAGGTTTAATGCTACCCTCATCCCCACCATGGTTCTGTTGGTTCCCCTTGTTTTCTTGTGTGTCAGTGTTTTCACTGCTACACTGCCCCACTGAATCTTTCCACTGCTCCCAGCAGGGCAATATCATCCACTTTGGCAATCATTGCACTAGTTCATTAATTTTGGACTCAGACTACAGGAGACTCCACTTAAATGTTAGGAAGAACATCTTGATGGTAAGAGCTGTTTGACAGTGGAATACGCTGCCTCAAAGAGTGGTGGAGTCTCCTTCTTTGGAGGTTTTTAAATAGAGGCTGGATGGACATTGTACAGAGTGCTTTGATTGTGTCTTCCTGCATGGCAGGGGGTTGGACTGGGTGCCCCTCATGGTCTCTTCCAAGTCTAGGGAGATTATCACAAGGGGGATGGGACGTCATTGTCCTATCCCTGTCCCGTCATTGTCCCGTCCTTCCCGCACAATCGCAGGAAGGACTTTCACATTGCACCCATTGTTCTCCCATCCAGGAAGTGCGAGCAAAGGTGATCGTGCAAAAGGTTTTCACAGTACACCGCGCTGATCCTGTCATTCTCCTGTGCTTTGATTGTGTATTCGTGCTTGGCAGCAGGCTGGACTGGATGGCCCTTGAGGTATCTTCCAACTCTATGACTCTATTGTTTTTAAACAACATGTGGATTTATTTTACTTTAGTCAATTAAAGTGAGCACTTGATATCCACTGGGGTTTGGTTTGAGGACACCCCCCCCCCATGGATACCAAAATCCATGGATGGTCAAGTCCCATTGACACAGTAAATTGGCATCCCTTATATAAAATGGCAAAATCAAGGTTTGCTTTTGGGAATGTATATGTTTTTTAAAATATTTTCAAGCCATCAATTGTTGAATCTGTGGATAAGGAATCAGTGGATACTGATGGATAACTGTAATTAGTTACAAGATAAGGCATAAGATTAAAAGATGGGTACTGTATTTTCCGGCGTATAAGATGACTTTTTAACCCTGGAAAGGGGTCTCAAAAGTCGGGGGTCATCTTATACGCCGGGTAGAGGAGGAGTAGGACGAGGGGAGACAGAGAAGGAAGCCAGGTGAGAGGATCAGGACGAGGGGAGAAGGAGAAGGAAGCCAGGAGAGAGAAGGAGGAGGAGGAGGACAAGGGGAGAAAGAGGAAGAAGCCAGTTCTACAGTTTGGATGCAACCTGAATCTGCACTGCAGAAATAATGCAGTTTGACACCGCTTTAACTGCCATGGCTCCATCCTATGGACTCCTAGGATCTTCAGTTTGCTTTGTGGTACCAGAGCTCTCTGACAGAAAAGGCTCAGAGGAGGTTTGCCATTGTCTTCCCCTGAGGCTGAGAGTGTGTGACTTGTGCAAGTTCACCTAGTGGGTTTCATGGCAGAGTGGGGAATCACACCCAGGTCTCCAGAGTGGTAGTCCAACACTCAAACCACTGCACCATGCTGGCTCCTATTCCCATGTACTACCTATGAAACAATTGCAGACTTTTTTGTTGTTCTTGTGTGTCTTCAAGTCCTTTCGGACTTATGGTGACCCTAAGGCCACCTTATCATGGGGTCTTCTTGACATGTTTCTTCAAATGGGGTTTGCCATTACCATCCTCTGAGGCTGTGAGTGTATGACATGCCCAGGGTCACTTACTTGGCCACAGATTGTACATACCCCAGAATGCATCACCTAGTAAATTGGCAGTCCTCCCACCAAAACTTTCTCATTTCCCCCCAACTATCTCATAGCTGGGAGATGGAAATAATTTTTAAAGCAGCATTTAAAACTATTTTTTAAAAAGTAAGATCCAAAACACACTGCAGAAATAGTAAGATCCAAAACACACTGCAGAAATATATGCTAGGGAACATGGGAGCTGTAGTTTGTTGTGTTTATAAGTGACAGTTTTCCTGCTAAGTACCTGCATGTCATAAGCATTTGAATTAAAATTACCATATTGAAATCAAATCTATTTTTTTTAATTTTTATTTGGTGTGCGTTGGAAGAGGGGTTGTTTTATACGGTGAGTATATCCCAAACTCTGTATTTTAACTGGAAAAGTTGGGGGTCGTCTTATACGCCCAGTCGTCTTATATACCAGAAAATACAGTGAGTTGTTAGTCCTTTACATATCACTGTTGCCTTTCCACATTTAAAGGAGCTGAGGTAGGGGAGGCTGCTTGCAAAGGAAAGGGTTGTTTTTTTAAGGTCAGAGAGAACACAAAAAACTTTGCCAGTGGTGGAGAATCATTTGTGTATTAAATATAGTGGATAAATTAACTTTCCTTGGAAGACGAAGAAGTAATTCAGGGCCATCTGCATTACTGTCAAAACTGGAAAATGTTACTGTTGGTCTAGGATGAGGGAGGGCAGAGATCTGGAAAGATGGGTTATCTTGCAGTATAATTTAAGGTGCATTTTTAAACTGAAATAAGGCGAATGGGATTGTGGCTGGGGTGGCAGAATTGCACATATTGTGGGAAATACCTCATAAAAAACGCTGAAATAATGGAAGAGATTATGATGCTGGCTGCTTAAGCCAATAGTGTAATAAACACTTTCAATAGATAGGCAGCAGCTTTGCAAAGCGTTCCAAATGTCCTAAACAGACCCCCATTAATATTTATTGCTGTGCTATCAGTGTTCTTGTCAAAGGCCATTGGAACCTTCTTGTGAGGTTTCCTTACAGTCTCACCAGAGAAGCCCCATATGCTTTACTATCACTTTTTCCCTCCTGTCCAAATACTTAACACAACATTCCTCAAGAAAGCTACAAAGAGCAATTCGGGGAATGTAATAATTACGCAGTCACAAAGGAGAGACACACTGGGATTTAAGGCAGGGGACTTGACTATTTGGTTTCTTTGTCTTGGCATTATTTGGGTTCCCTGGAAACAACTACATTGTAATTTTTCCAGTACAAAATAGGACTTAACTGTGAAAATCTATTGTATTCTGATTTGGACTTGGTCAGTGTGGAATCCCGTTTGTCCCACAGATTTCAGGTTAAAAGTTCTCGGGTTGCAATGTTGTTTACAACATGTTGAAATAAATAGCAATACCAATCAAATTAAGACTTGTATTCAGAAATGAATGGCAAAATTAGTAACTGGTAGTAAAAAAAAAGAGAGAGAGAAAGCTAGAAGGCTCTTTTTATTTTTAAAGAAAGGAAAATGTATTTGCATTTGGTTATTAGATTTTTGCATACCTAAACCAGCTAGATTAATTTTATCCATGTGGTGCACAGGAGAAATGCCTTGAACCTAATATGGGGGAAGTGTGATTCTGATAACAGACTGGAGAGTGAGTCTTCTCTTAAACACAGCCTTTGTATTATTGATATGAGTTTAAATATTGTTGCTGCAAAGCAACAAACTATATCAGTTATTAAATTTTTGAAATCCTTAAACTATTTAAGGTTTTTTAAAAGAACAACATTTTTTATTTGGAATACACTACTGTAGACTATAGTCAACTTCACCAGATGCGGGGAGGAAGCTGTGCAGTCAAAGAAGGTATATGCCAGATAATATGTGCCAATCTTGAAGGAACCACAAGAATTGTTGTTGCTGTTTTCTTATTCTACTCTATTATTTTCTGCTGTTTTGTTTATACTTTATATTCCCCCCCCCCCCCAAAGCTGAGACTCAGGGCAGCTTAGAAAATAAAAAAGAATTGCAGGTAAAAACATATGCTAAACAATTTTAAAAGTGATGGTTAAAAATAGTATTAAACTGTCTAAGAATTAAAACTACTTAAAATATTAAGTAAAAATGAAAGAATAAAGGTAATAACAAACATTGCAGATTCCTTTTCTTGTAAAACAATCATTTCCCTAAAGTATGCTAGAATAAAAAGTTTTTCCCATGCTAGTGAAAGAAGAGTGAAGAAGGAGCCAGTTTAGTCTCCTTAAGAAGGGAGTTCCATTATTATTATTATTATTATTATTATTATTGATAATATCCCACCATTCTCTCAATAATGAGACTCAAGGCAGCCAACAACATATTTAAAATCAATGCAGATTAAAACTGTACAAAAGCAACAGTAAAAGAATAAAAAAAAATCAAAAAATATTTTTCAAACAGATAAAGTTAAAAACAGCAAACATTAAAACATTAGATTCACTGCAACAGACAAATCTTACAAACACCACTGCACAGCATTAAAAGTCCTCTCAAGTCATTTTCCAAAAGCCTGATGGTATAAAAACAGCTTAACTTGCTGATGGATGGAGAGCAAAGATGGGGCTATTCTGGTCTCCCTAAGCAGGGAGTTCCAAAATCTGGGAGTAGCCACCGAGAAGGCTGTCTTCCTTGTTCCCACTAAACAAGCCCAGGAAGGTGGTGGGAAGAGACTCTCCAGAGTTTGGGATCAACCATACAGAAGGCTCTCCCTTGTGTTCCTGCCAAATGTACCTGTGAGGGTGGTGGGACTGAGAAGTGCTTCCTCCAAACATCTTAGAGCCCAGGCAGGGTCATATAGTGTTTTAGTAGGGCTTTAGTGGGATTGCTCTTGGGAAGCAGACTTGCAAGTCAATAGGTTTAGGAGGGCTGTTTTGGCAGTGTGTAGTAATTCATTCAGTCTATAGTGAAATGTGAATTTCTTAGACTGTGAAGCCAAACATGAGGCATATTTATTTACAGTTGGGTGGGGACATCTTTTATATACAATTGAGTGGGCTCCTGTGGTCACTTGAGAAATTGCCCTCTACCAAAATCTGTGGATGTTCAAGTCCTATTGAATACAGTGATATAGTAAAATTGTGTTCTTTATATAAAATGGCAAAATCAAGGCTTACTTTTTGGAATGTATATTTTTAAAATATTTTCAAACCAAGGATGGTTGAATCCATGGATAAAAAAAAATCAATTGATATTCAGGGCCAACTGTATTATCAGTTACAGGACACACACCACTACCAACACTTGGACTCAGCAAAACCTTTGTCAGATGGAGCTCTGCTCATTTCCCATAAGCATGAAATACGGAACAATGATTTGAAATTCAAGGACATGTTCTTGTTGTTATATGTCTTTAAGTCACTTCTGACCTATGACAACCCTAAAGCCAACCTGTCAAGGGTTTTCTATATACCCTTGTTAATGCATGTTTTGTTTTGTTAGATGGCTCCAAATTCCTCCTTCTGGGTTACTCTATGACCTTCAACCTGAAAGATTAACAGCCTCCAGATCTCTGCAGTGTTGGCACAATGCTTGACTATTAAGGTGGTTAGTTCCTGGTAGTATTTATTTTATTTTATTCCTTTTTTCACTGGAGAGTCAAACCCAGCCATTAACAATTAATTTTAAAGAGCAATACCAACAAAACCAGACACCACCACCCCCAAACCAACAACTCCTATTGACCCTAAAATCCCTCTGGCTCTCTCTAGCCCTGTCATCACAGAGCAACCAAGAAGTTGGCCTTGTAACACTGCACAAATGTAAAATGGATTCATATGCATATCTGTAGAAGTAAGCCCCATCGAGTACAATGATGTTTACTCCCAGGTAAATGCATAGGATTGTAGCCTTAAGCATTTCCAACAGGCTTCCTTTCTGTTGCCTTCTGTCCCTAGAATGTAGGCAACCATGACTTACCCAGCATTGTGCCCTATGTCAGCTATTAAAATTATGCAGCATATCAGCATTAAATCATTACACACCAGGAAGCGTCATGTTAAGAACAAAAGAGGAATGCATCTCCTATCAACAGAGTACAGATTTTGAACTATTTTAGATTTCTTCCCCTACCCAAAAATTTGTTCGTTTATGGGTTCTAATCATTCACTTTACAATTACAAAGAACATAAACACTGGAAACCTTAAGTTAAACTTTTTTTTTTTTTTTGTAAGTTGCAGAGGATCTGATGGCTTGCAAAAAAAAAAAAAAAAAATACTGCCTACCAGCTCTGCTCCCACAAAGCTTATCTTGTCTGTCTTCCTATCTCCTGGTCCATTGCCAGATTGAGATGAATACGGGTCAGAAAGGATGCCTTTACCAGTGGTTAGATCGGGGGGGGGGGGGTTAGTCACATCTGGGTTGTTAAGTATTAATATTTAAGCATAAATAAGAAAATCTGTACTTTCAATATTTTGAAACTGCTTATTGAGCTCATATATCTATATCTATAGTTAGAAAATGCAGTTTTTTAAAAGGATGATACAGACGGCACAAACCGCCAGCTTTATATATGCCAAATACTATCTTTCTCAATGTTTTCTGTAGAAATTCAGCAGCAGCTCAGCACATGGGAGAGGAGGGAGGGAAAATGCATATCTTCTAAAACTCTTGAGAGTGAGCCAAAACAAATGGTTATTTTACAAACTGCATTCCCCCTTGAAAGATTTTAAAATAAGCTACATTATCCCCAACTGCATATCCCTTCCCTAAAGCAATTTTTACCTGGTTTCAATCAGGAGAAGGTAGTAGCACTTTTGTTATCGGTTGCAGGGACCTTGCTATACGAATTGGCCATCTGCAATTAATTCGCACTGTATAAATAGTTTTGAAGACTGAATAGTTTGCATTCCGAATGGAACAGTCTATTTTTAGCTTTTAGAGCTGGCTTGTTTTGTGTTCTCTGTAGAGGCAGGGACATTCTTTTTTAAAGTGGGTTTTTTGGGGGGTGGGGGAGTATGCTTAATGAAGAGACATAGTAATCAGAGAGAAAACAACTGGAAGAGAAATTTCTGCATAACTTTAAAATTCTACAAGAAGCCAAAGATGGCAGTACTGCAAAGGACTGTTTTGCAGAGAAAACAAGAGTTTGGGGAAGTTGTTTTTCTTTCTTACATTATATAAGTGGATGTCTCTCTTGTACCTATTGATTACAGGGAAAGCTTGTTTGGAAAGAGGTGTGGCAGAATACTGGATAACAGAAACTTGAATGCAGCCAGGGCTGTTCAAGAGAGAGTTATATCTGGAAAGCTATGCGATAACCATTCAGGACTAGAAAAAATAAAGGAGGCAAGGTTTATGCAAATATTTGACAATGTTCCTTTTCCATCAAATTACCATTTGAGAATATGAAAGCTTTTTGTTTGTTTGTTTGTTTTTTGTTTTGCTTATTTTCAGGGCCGTCACAGGAGAGTGAGATGAGCAACCTCCCCAGATTCCTTTAAACTTGTGCTTACATCTCAGGACCACCTTTGTCCCACACGTGTTTACCTGCAGACCAAGGGGCTAGGGGTCATATAGAGGCCCATGTCCTAGCTATATATATCAAGAACACAAATCCCTTTGCTCATAAACAAAAGACAACTGTTCCTTACATTGCTGTGGTTTTTATGATGTATAAGAAAGTAACCGCACTATGTGCCCTTAAAGTACATTTCACTCATACTCTCAATTGAATTTTGGCTGTTAACAATTTGCAGCGCTCACAGCCTTGCTGTGACTTGTGCTCTTCTTACTTATACCGAAATTTCATTGCTTCGCTCATGTCTTCACTTGCAGCCCTGTTTATATTTTATTTTTGTAGCATTGTTTTAAAACTGTAATACGCCTCTGTTTAAATCTTTTTCGGGTAGTTGGGAAGTTTAAGATCATTGCACAAATGCAAATCCTGTTACAGTTCTATATTAACAATTAGCAAAGCTTGCAATTTTGTAGGAAATACATTTGTACTGTAATTAGTAAACATAAATTGCTTGATTTACAGTGCAAGACTATAAATGTCTGTTCTGAACTGGCTCTGAATTCAGTGGAACTTATTTCCAGCTAAGTGGGTATAGGATTGTGGCCCTAGTACTGGCCAGTTCTTGGGATTTTATATTAAGTTCTGTGGCATTTGGACATTTTTATCTGGTAAAAGAGAGAATTCAGAGACATAGCAGTGTTAGTCTGCCAGGTCTAAAAAAGCTTATGCTACAATTTCTCTTGTGCAGTTAGTCTCAAAGGTGTTACAAGATCCCTTTGCATTCTTCCTCCTAAAATGATTGACCTTTCCATTGTTAAGGGTCTTGATGGCTTACATAATCATTGTTGCAAAAGTGTGGGTAATCAAATTTCACATAGATTTCCTCCATCTCTGCAAGCACATGATCGCTTCATATAGTATTTTCAGGAACATTATGCATTTCTAAAATCTAAACGCTATATTCTGATCCATTCCAGAGGCTCAGAGTGAGTAATGAAAAATACACATAAGGCAGTAGAGAATAAATGTTAGCCATGTATACTACTCAAAAGGCTGTACCTTTTTTCAACTTAACCCTCATCCCTCCCCAAAATAGCAGACCATTCATACTTTGAATGATACCTCTAGATATTGAACTATGTATCCTATCATCTCAACCATTAGCCATAGTGACTGGGTTTGATGGGAGTTGGAATCCCAATACAGCTGGGAAGGAGTTCCGTCTACAGAGAGACTGCATTTTCTCAAACATCTGCCACCCTCACCCCAATATTACATGGCAACCACTTTTAGACGGAAGTGGCATACAAGAACAATCTGTTATTATTGTATGTTCAAATGTTCAGACAGTTGCATTTTTTAAAATATATTAAAAAATAGTCCCACCACCGTTTTAGCTGGTATTAGAACTCTTGTTCACATATGTGGAACTTGTAGACTTGAATTTTGATGGTTGCACAGAAGGCCCCATTGGGCTTGTGAATCAGTTTCGACACACAGAGAACTGAAGGGCATAGTTTGGAGTCAAGCATCTATGTGGAGTGAAGTAATGAAAACAGATGGTCCTTCTGAAGAACAAGGTAAGCATTGTCAAGAGCAGTAAGTTATGAAGGGATTAAAAAGTGCAGACCTGTCCAGCCAGCTCAGCAGTAGCCGAATGTGCTTTTATGTTAATACACTAGGATTGGGTTGGTAGAAAGTTCATAATAAGCTTTAGACTGGAATAACCAACAGATTAAACAAAAATAATATTGATATTGAAAGGCAAATTAAAACGGATGTTAGATTTAACTAGGTAGTGGACTGGAACAGTGTGTGTGCACTGCTTGTCAAGTGAATCACATACAACGTGCTTTGTGCTTTTTTTTTTTTAAAGGCAGTCTTGTGGAATTTATATATTTTCACTGGCTATTTTCAGATTGCTTTTTAAAGTAAATAAATAAAAACCGTGGGATTTTCAAGTTGGTAGAAGTCACAGCACCTCTGCCACACATTCTAGCCCCCTCCCCTTTGGTTTATGTGTTTTTGTCCTTGGGAAGAGTGAATTTCATTCGCAATACACAGTTACAAAGCAAGTATCCATTTAACTATAAATTATGCTTATGGCCAGAAGGAAACTCTCTTTTGAGTTAAAGGCAGTTTTGAAGAGCGGACTTGATGTCTGGGATGTGTTAACTTGTACCACCTTGGGTGTGGTAAATGGGTTTTGCAAGTTTCCAGACTATACAAACAGCCTCTCCGCTGGGGTAAGAGAGTAAAAAGAGCAGAGGAAACAATGCATCTCCAAAGTAGGAGTGCCAGGTTAGGAGCATCCCAGGCCCTGAGATTTCAGGGCCAAAACCTAAAATATATTGATTTGTTTATTTATATTTTATTTATTTATATTCTGTCTTTCTCCCAGTATAGGAACTCAAGGTGGCTAACAGCAAATTTAAAACAATACAAATTAAAAATGATATTAAAACATTTAAAAATATAACATTTACAGTTTATCAAGTTAAAAACATTAAACATTAAAATAGTATTAAATGTATTAAAGAACTGTATACAAATATCTTAATATCTGAATTGCACAGCACCCATACATCTTTGTATGCATGATATGTTAACTATCAACCACAGCTGCTCAGAGCATGTAATTCTAATAATAAACACCAAGTCTAGCAAATATGAAAAATTTTGCCTGTTTGGAAATTTAGTTTTCCAAGTATTGCATTGAACAGAGTAAAAACAGCTTTCCCCAATTCTGTTTTTAATACCTTATTAATGGGAATTGTAGTCCAGCCAAATAAAGTTTCCCAAGCTCTGCGCAAGTAAAAAGATTACAGTAGCTGACCCAAAGCAGCCTGCAACATGCACACAAGAATACATAGATCTATGTAATGTTCAAGGTAATGCTCTTGCCTTGAGATTTCTTCCCTTTACACTGAGAAACAGAAGCTGGTCTGGACTCTGAGATTCAAGGCTGGGCCTGGAGATCTAGGGACCCTAGTCCAAACCCTTTTTCAGTTTTCTACAGAATATTGTCTTTCTGTAGACTGAGGTCATGTGTTCTGTGCATCACTTATAGTACTGTTCTACTGCTAGAAAGGCCTTTCCCTCAAATCAGAGATCCATGTGGATCCAGGACTTGGAGGTGGTTTATACTTTGTGGTAGAATCATAGAATCATTGATTTGGAAAAGACCTCAAGGGCTATCGTCCAACCCATTGCCATGCAGGAATACACAATCCAAGCCCCCCCCCCCCCAAGATGGCCATCCAGCCTCTTTTAAAAACCTCCAAAGAAAGAGACTCCAGCATATTCCAAGGGAGCTACAGTGATTTCATGCATTTGCTGGATGTTATGTACTGCCACTTTGAAAATCATCATACCATATATTTCCTTGCCCCATTAAGTAAATGCCATTGATGGGGATTGAATCTGCACATGCACCTGCTTCCTGTTGATGCCCTGCAATAATATGCTGTGGGAAGTAATTTTGTAGCAGATAACTTAGAATCATAGAATCGTATAATTGGGAGGGGCACAAGGGTCATCAATCTAACCCCCCGTGCAGGAATACACAGCTAAAGCAGACCTGAAAGTTGCACATCCAACCTCTGCTTGAAGACATCCAGAGAAGGAAAGTCCACTAAGGCAGCCTATTCTACTATCAAGCAGTTCTTATAGTAAAGATTTTGCTGGTATATTTCTCAAATGTTGATACAATCTGGATCCCTTTGAAAATCTATACTGCCTTCCCTTTCCCTTTCCCTTTCCTAATCAATGAATTGTTCTATAGGTAGATATAATGTACAGATATTCTCACATGTTGCTGTTTGTGTGCAGTCTACTGCTAAGAATAACTTCCCCACCTAAGATAGATCTCCAAAGTAAAGAAGTAGAAGTTACTGCAAATACAAGTTTCATCTAGGAAATAGGGATGTAGGGTTGAAAAATTTCTATGGAATTTTTCCCCAAGATATTCACCAGTGTATGCATGGAGGTTTCAATACATGCAGATGTGTCCACATGCATACACAAATGTATCCATCTTTATCTAGGCACTTGTACTGCACTCGGTCACATTATATGGACTAAGGATAGGATACAAACATCTAGTTATTCTTCTGAAGTGATAAGCGTTGACAAACCCTAGTGGTCAGAGAAATAGACTAACAAATGAATGCACTGCTAAGCTTCTTTCTGTTTCACAAAATCTCTTGCTTCTCAATCACTCACAATTATGAGATAAGTTGCCTACATCCACAAAAGCCATCCTTTAATGAAACAGAAGTTTAAATAAATTGTTTTGAATCAGATTTTTCTCAACTGAAAATGGAACTGATAAATTGTACAGAAAGTAAGTGAGTGAGTCTGAAGGTACTACAATTAGACCTCAGCAAAAGAAAGTTAAATTGTTAATGTATCAGATATTCTTCTCATTAGGTATGTGTCCTAAAAAGTAGTATTATTTCAAATATAGTAGTTTTTTGTTAAATATAAAGGAAGTATTTGCTATTCTTACAATGCAATTATTATAGATACAGTATTTCAACTAACTAATTTCCACAAAATGCTTTGAATGTCTTTATTTGTTATACTAGACAAATCTACATGCTTAACAACAGCATAATTAAACTTGGTTTGATGTATACCGGGACCAAAACGAGTACTAGAAAGGTGCTGGATCCAGCCCTTTGACTACTTTCTGTATTTCCCAAATTCTGTATTTTTCCTTCTAGAATGCACATAATTTTCACTGAACTTCATATTTAGATGTCAGCTGTCATCCTGAAATTTTTCATGCAAGCTTGGGATTGACCAGCAAACTTTTTCTTTCTTAAAGACTATGCTGGATCCTTTGGAAATTTTTTTGAGAAACAAATTTTGTGAATTGTTTCATAGAAATCATAAGCAAAATCATGAACATTAACTTGGGCAATGCCAAGTTAACCTCTTGGTTTACTATATTTGCTACTTGATCAACAATGAATTCAATTTGTATATCCATTTTGGGGGGGGGGGGGAATCCTTTAAATAATTGTTGTTTTATTTCTTCCAGTATTAACAGAAAATATATTATAGTACTATTATAATGTATTGTAATATGGCCAAAACTTAATGAATGCCAGCAAGAATTATTCATTGATGGGCATCTGTTTTTCATAAATATACTGGTGAATTTGGTAGTCTTATTTAAGTGACTGTCAAAATTCACCAGTGTGTGTCATTATTTATGGACATTCACCAAATTAGATTGCTAACATTCATATGTGAATGGTAGTATAGTACATATACTCAGAGTTTGGAAAAGTTAGTTTTGGGCAGTAACTCTCACAATCCCCTAACCAGCCACTCACTGGTTATGTTAGCTAGGGGATTCTGGAAATTGTAATTTATTACAACTCCCAGAACCTCCAGATATGGGATTCTGGGTCTTGTCATTCTAAAACCTAAATTCACAAGCTCTGCATATACTCTAATTAATTCAACACAGTCAGCCTTCCATATCCATGGATTCTGCATCCACGGGTTCAACCATCCACAGTTTGAATTTTGTTTTTAAATTCCAAAAGCAAACCTTGATTTGGCCATTTTATATAAGGGATATCATTTTGTCCACTTTCTGTGTGGGTTAATGATACATGCCATTGTATGCACTGGGACTTGATACGTGTCATTGTATGTACTGGGACTTGTGCATCCATGGATTTTGGTAGCCATGAGAGGTCCTGGAACCAAAAGCCAATTGATGCCAAGGGCCCACTGTTTGTATTCTATCAAATTCTGGCAAATACATATATTCTAGTTCACACTGTCCTAAAAGAGATGAGGGAGGATTACTCCTATAATAATATTTTAGCATCAATTTTGCTAACTCCAGGCCTGGCCAAAATGCCAGATCGTCATCTGGGATATATCACTGTTAACTTCCCCTGCCTATTTTATTTTGACAAAAGGCATTTCAGATGTAAAAATAGCTGCATTGTTTTCCTCTAGCTAAGGCTCACCAATTTGCAGGCCTGAATTCTTGTGTGCGTGTGTGTATTTAACAAGTTAGAATTCTGAGCTTTATTAGCAGACTTTGCACCAATGGGGTTAAAAAGTCATATGGAACTGCTGTTCTATAGAAGGCTGGAAAGGCAACAGCAGAGAGGTGTCATTATGAATGATTCCAGTGCAGTCATTTTATTATTCACCCCTGTTAGGCAAAGCCAGAACAATGGAAGGGAGAAAGAGTCCCTAGGAGACAAGGAATCGAAGCAGGATTGTTTTCTGACACACTGAGCATTAATCCAAAATTAACCTGCACAGAAAGTGGACAAATCCTGCAAAAGTGGGATAATTTTCAAACACATGGGGGGCATTGAGCATTAATCCATTTAATGTTGGATTAATTTTCCCGAAAGTAAAAAGTGGCTGATTTTGTCCACTTTCTGGGCGGGTTAATGTCGGATTACTGCTCAATGCCTCCGACATGTCTGAAAACTATCCCACTTTCGTGGAATATTCCCAGAATTTAAATCCATTTCTGCATGGGATTTGGGCACTTAGCCTCCCATGTGATAAACTCCTAGGTCCAGTTTCTCTTATCAGCCTTCTTAACTTCGAGTTTTAGGAAGGGCATCTGAAAGAAGGACCACCTATGCAAGTTTTAGCCAGTGGATTCTTGCCTTTTTGGGGCAAGTGGGAGATGGGCTAAGTGAGAGATGTGCTAAGACATATTCATGCTTGCATTAAAAAAAATCCAAATGCCTCCTGCCGGCTGGTGATAAATGTGTATATATAATACCAGGTTAATAACGGGCAATAGGACATGGGGAAATACTTTGTATGCTCTTTAGATCAAAGGTTTGGTAATATGTATTCTAATATGTGTTAATTAATAGCATAGAGGAAACAAGTTAGGAACCATTTTCATCAGGAAACATAGGGGCTACCCTTAGCACAGGCTTACAGGACAACATACAGTTACACAAATAACACCATAAAATAAAAACCTGTGATAATAAAACTGTGTGTCTGTGCATGGCTCTCTATCTGTCTCTGCTATAGTGCCAAAACAATGAAATTTGAAACTTGGCATGGATACTGAGGAGTCCCTGCTTCTATAATTTGTTGGTTTTTTTTTCATTACATGTAATCAGTTTGAATGGGTCTGTAGCCCATTGGGTGTATCCACACTGTGGAATGAAAGCAGTTTAACACCATTTTATCTGCCATTACTACCCCACAGAATCCTGGTCTGTCAGAGAGTTCTGTTGCCTTACCAAACTACAAGTCCCAGGATTATGTAGGATAGAGTCATGGCAGTTAAAGTAGTGTCAAACTGATTTAATTTTGCAGTGTGGATACATCCTAACTGGCTCCTCAAGTTTCAGAAGGCTGTTTAATAACAGGAAGCCTTGAGGTTGGGTTCAAATGTTGAGAACTATTTTGGGGTGAGTATCTGGAGGATAAAATTACTTAAAACTTTTATTTCTGGAGCAACACAAATCTAATCTCTGTGTAATTTATGCATCTGGTGAATCTTTCCTTTGTCTGACACAAAGTATGGCTATGTTCAGGCAGAAGATGTCTTTTGAATGAGAAAAAAGCATGTTTCTTCTCCCCTGAAGATATTGTAATTTAGGTAGAAAAGTGAAGACAGGTGAGATGAGGAGAGACTGATAGAGAACTGAATATGGGATCCATTACCATACATTGAAAAGCAATTTGAAAGCATATAACACAACAGAGAGAGAGAGACAGAGAGAGGATCGCAGCATTTTGGAGCATGGGCTGATTTTCTCTGGAGCAGGGTTTTTAAAAATTCGCCAGCAGCATGCACACGGCAGCAGGTGCCATTTTGGAAGGCCCCATGGTGCCGGCGCCGTGTGAATTCGCATGGCGCAGGCGCCCTGGCACCTTCCCAAGGCCCTATGGTGCCTGCGCTGTGCGAATTCGCACGACGCAGGCACCCTGGGGCTTTCCAAAATGGCGCCTCGCATCATGCACGCGCGATGCAGGGCGCCATTTTGGAATGCCCAACGGCGCCATGCACATGCGCATGGTGCCATTGGGCTTTCCAAAATGGCGCCCCACATGCACATGCATGCGCACAACGGGGGGCATTGTGTATATGTGCACGCGCAAGCGCATACACGCCGGCCCCTGGCGCCATTTCCCCCCTCCCGGCCACCGGCAAAAAAAGGTTTCTGACCCCTGGCCTAAACCATTAATTGTGGTACTTCTGCATGTTTCAAATATTTTATATAGGGGAGAAGAGTGTCTTTGAAATAGTTTTTTGTGGTTTTTTTGGGGCTGTGTGACCATGTTCTAGAAGAGTTTCTTTCTCACGTTTGAAATATTTATGAAAATTATCTTAGAATTCACCAAATTTTAATACTCCATTTACCTTTTTTAGTTATTCTTGGCTTGTCTTCTCTTTCCACCCTTCCCATTCTGCTTTCTACTCCACTGCCATCGTGCTTCAGTGGATCACACAGTTTGAGAGGTTTGGTTGGACTAAGTCACCTGGGGGACCAGGAGGAGACTTTAAGGTTAGCCACAGAGAAAGAGCAAAGGAAGGCTGCCAGTGTAGATATTTTGAGCTGGAATAACAATTCATGTATTCATCAGTCCCTGGGCTTCTTTCATTCCTTCACGAACATTTGCCGCAAACATTTTACATGTCATGTGAATTCCAGCAGACAACAAAATAAGCACTAACATGACTTTATTTCATTAGTAAGGTTAGGAGATTTATACAAACAAGTATTAAGATAACATGGGTGCAAATAATAATGGAGTCATTAGATACTTCATCTTTTAAATTGGAGATGCCATGAATTGAACTTAGTTTCCCTGGATCCTGTTTGAAAACCCTGTGCTCTGTCATTGATCTTTTCAGACCTTTAGCATTGGGAGGCAGAGGATGCTGTGATTCAGTTGTACAGGAAAAGTTCCTGTTTCCAGAGATGTAGGATTCCCATCTTCTTCAGATAGCAATCATATTATGGACTTTGTTGCCCATCTGAAAAAAATGTGCTGTGCTGCAGGGCAATCAAATGTTATTTTTGGTGGAGCCAATAACTGCATAGGTCCCCACAGGTGAAAACATTCATTCTATTCTCTGTAACTTCCTTGGTCTGTTAATAAAATTAATATTCTATATAAGAAATCAATTAACACTAATTTTAACTAATTAAATTATTTTGGTTATTAATGTGAATGACACTGAATGCTCTTCCCAATTCAGCCACTTAGCATTAACAAATTAATTTTGCCCTAGGTCTTCTTTCCTTCTGTGTTTCAGTTTCCTACAATAAATCTTTCCTTCTATCACACCTGTATCAGCATATCTTTTAATAAATAGTACCCTCCCATTGTTATGTGTTGCTGTTGTTGTGTGCAAAGTTTTAAAAGCAAGAAATAGCTTGGTTATATAAAGATAAAAGAAAAAAAACATGAGTGACTTATAAGCTTATCGCACCAGTACCTATAACGTTCCCATCGAGTCCCTGGAACGTAACTATATGGGAACAGGTGTTACCGCATTAGACTATTGATAATGGGATAGTAACATTATGAGAACGCATATTATTGCACTACATTTACTGTTGTACTGGTACCGGCGCTAAAGTAGTTCCTCAGCTGTCCCTCATTGGCGCATGCTCTCTTGCGAAAACCCCTGTGTCTGCATTGGAAAGACATTTAGGTAGTGAGCATTCATTGTTTTTTTCTTGTAAACACGATGCAATTCAATCTACAAAATTAAAAAGATATTTTTAAAATGCCTGTGGCACATTCCTTGCATCAACACCGGAAGAGTTGAGTTGAGTTTGTGGACGTTCTAGGACGGGAGGAGAGGAGGTTGTCTTAGCCAATCACAACATGAGGACAGATTGAGACCAGTAGGATTATCGCACACACATCATCTGGAATGGTCTGAAAGCCTTTTTCTGGCTGAGGACGCATTTTTACATTTCTCCTGGAACGGGCTAGGGACTGTCAGAGCACAGAACGGGAACTCGATGAGGATCATACTGTGCGATAAAATATGTTCCGTTCCGTTCTCATCACGTATTCATTACATTCCGAGAACACAGTGCAATAAGCTTATTAGTATAAAACCAGAACTACGTGGGGGAATAGTCATGGGTTTTTTAAAAATGTTTTTTTTAGAAAGAATGCCAGAGTTTTGTAATGTTTCATCAGAAGATATAGGAGAATATCACACAGAGACTTACTGTGGTTAAAACGTGGCTAAATTGTTCCTAAAGCGCATCGGTATGATCGCCAGTTATGCTTGTCTCCCATTTGCGGAGCAGCCTTTTTTTCAATAACAGGAACTTCCATTATTGAAGAAATGGCTGCTCCGTGAATGCTTTGATGATAGGAGCAGAGTAGGTGTGATTTAACCACGGGAGACATGCGTGACTGGCGATCACACCAACGTACTTTAGGAATGATTTAGCCACGTTTTAACCACGGTAGGCCTCCGTGTGATATTCTCCATAGAGAATATGAAATTCAGGGAGGAGAAAATAAAGCTTTTGAAAGTGTTTATGGAAAATAAACTCATTTCCCCTATTCTTTTTTGCCATAAAAAATCAAAGCCGCCTTCTATTATTATTTAAAAAAAAAATCTTTTCTCTTTCTCATCACCATCTGTGATCAACATTAACAAAGACAATTAAATTTAAAGTATACCAGAGAGCTATTTGCATTTCCCTTTCCCTGAGACTCTCCTCTGCATTCCATCTAAAGGCAGAGATAGATGTTTATAGTGGAAGAGTAAAAGGGTCATCTGGTTGGGGAAGAGGGAACTATTTACTTACATGAAATGGCAAGCATGCTTAAGTCTTCTGGGTGGAGCATTTGATCCATCCCGCAGTGCTAGTCTATGAGTGACATCCCCATATTTCTAATTTGCTGTAATGTTTATTTTTCACTTTCTTCTTTGCAGGCTCATGTTGTTGGAGATGTGGGGTTTTGAACAAATAATCTATGAGGCTGGGATCTAGCACTAGTAAATTGCTGTGAATTATGCATGGTTAGAACAGCAGTGGGGAATCTTAGGCCAGTTGTTTTGGATGACAATCCCTAAAATATTGGCCATGATGAGTGGGGCTGATAGGAATTTTAGGCCAAAACATCTGTGGTGAAGCAGGTTTCCTTCTTCTGGCTCAGGCCACAGAACTTTTTTGAGGCACTGAAGCAAAAAGGATGTATGCAATACTAGCCCCTACCATTGATTGGAAGTAGAAAGTGTGTATATATATATAAATAAATACTGGGATGGCTTCACTGTCAAACAGTTCTTACCATCAGGAATTTCTTCCTATTGTTTAGGTGCAATCTCTTTTCTTGACATTTGAATCCATTGCTATATGTCCTAGTCTCTGGAGCTGGAGAAAACAAATTTTCTCTGACTTGAGTATGACATATTTTCAAATATTTAAACAGGGTCATCATATCACTCCTTAACCTTCTCTACTCCAGGCTAAACATACCCAGCTCCTTAAGGTGCTTCTCATACCTTTCACCATTTTTAAATTTTATTTTGGCCACCCTGCTCTGGACACACTCTAGCTTGTCAATATCCCTCTTAAATTGTGGTGCCCATAACTGTACACAATAGTCCAGGTGAGGTCTGACCAAAGCAGAATAGAGTGGCACTGTTACTTCCCTCGATCTAAAAATTACACTCCTATTGATACAGCCTAGAATCATATTGGCTTTTTAGCTGCTGCATTACACTGTTGACTCATGTTTAGCTTGTGGTCTACTAAGACTCCTAGATCTCTTTCACATGTACTATTTTCAAGCCAGGTGTCAGTCATCCTATATGGCTCCAGAGAAGGCTAAAGACATTGTAAAACTACAAATTCCAGAATTCCATTGGAGGGAGCTGCAGCACTTAAGAATGTACCAAACTGTATTATTTCTACAGTATAGATGCATCTTCTGTGTTTCTGTGCCTTCAGATTGCCTGTTGACTCATGATAATTCTGTGAATTTCACAGGGTTTTCTTAAGCAGGGAATGCTTAGAGGTGGTTTGTCATTGCCTTCCTCTGAAACAGAAACTACAGCACTTGGTATTCCTTGGTAGTTGCCACTCCAAGTACTAAGCAGACCCAACTTTGCTCAGTTTCCAAGATCAAATGGAACCTGCCATCTTCAGGGTTATTATTGTGTCCCCACTGTATGATTTTAAAATACAGTGCAAAATGTGAACCTTTTAAATCAGTAATTTAAGAAAAAAAGCAATAACTTGTATCTAGCTGACTCTTACTTCCCTTACCAATGATTTGCTCCCCAGACTACCATGAAAACTGAGTTGCTGTTTCAAGTACTTGCATAATTGTGCTTTCATTCGTCCATTTTGTGAGGTCACACAAAAATCCTTATTGGAGCCTCCCAAATTGTGGGGAACTCTCTCCCACAGGAGAGTAGACTGGTCCACTGTCTGATTTCCTTCGGTCAGCAAGCAAAGACTTTTGGAAATTAAGTGAATGTGCAGAAGGGTCTTTTAGGACAGTACTGCTCAAACTGGTGGTCCATGGATCAGTCCCAGTCCTCAGCCCATTGACTGCCAGTCTCTGGAAAGAAATAAAGTGGTTGTAGCCAATGGGCACAAATATGTCCCTGCTCCCTGGCACATGAGGGAGGGGGGATTGCTGGTCCTCCATATCAGATGTTTCCGTGTGCACTGCATTTCTGTTCTCACTGGTATATTTTAAATGCTGTCATACTGCTTTAAATTGGTTTTTCTATAATAGTTTAATTTTTAAAGCCCTTTTTGGCTATTCATAATCTCTGCTGTAAACTGCTTTGTGTCCTATGTTGCGAGAAAGGTGGGATATAAAAAATAAGTAAGTAAGTTAAATGGATGTAACTGTTTTAAGATTTATAGTGTTGCCTGTTAACAAAAATTCACCAGTGACCTTCCTACCTGGAAGAGGACTGGGGAGGACCTAGTTTAAACATGGGTGATTATGCCATTTAAAGAACTTATTTTGAAAGTTAATTTACCTTTGATACAATAGTGCAGATCTTGGTTCTGTGACAAGCAATTAAAAGAGTTGATTAAAAAAGATATAAATGTTTGTGTGTGTGGCTACTTCACTGTGCCCCTTTATTCTAGTTCAGGGAATTTGAGCATAGATGATTACAAGAATACTCAGAATTTTTATTCTGCACCTGGGGCAGGTGCAAAAGCTGTCATGACAATTTCAACACATGGTTAATTCAAATCTGGCAGATAGCACAATGTTCAATGCCATCACATGCAAAGGTGATCACTTTCCTAACAATGAGTCAGTTGTCAGTATATATTCTGATGTTTGTCTTGCCAAGTTTCCTTTTGTGCAAAACATATCTTCTCATCCAAGGTTCATCTTTGTTAGAGGAAATGTTGTAATTGTTAACTGTCTGAATTTATATCTTAGAGCAAGGGTCCTCAAATTTTTTGAGCCAGGGGCCAGTTCGCTGTCCCTCAGACCATTGGAGGGCCGAAGTAAGAAACAAAAACAAAAAAACATGACCTTGAGCAAGTCACACTCTCTCATCCTCAGAGGATGACCATGGCAACTCTCCTCTGAAGAAATTTGCGAAGAAAACCTCCATGATAGGGGTCACCATAAGTTAGAAATGACTCCAAGGCACTGGAGTACCCTGGGCAGGTCACACTCTCTCAGCCTCAGAGGATAACCATGGCAACTCTCCTCTGAAGAAACTTGCCAAGAAAACCCCCATGATAGGGGTTGCCATAAGTTAGAAATGACTCCAAGGCACTGGATTACCTTGGGCAGGTCACACTCTCTCAGCCTCAGATGGTAATGGAAACCTTTCTCTGGAGAAACTTGCCAAGCAAACCCCCATGATAGGGTCAAAATAAGCCAGAAATGACTCGAAGGCACTGGATTACCTGGTCAGGCCACACTCTCTCAGCCCCATGTGGCAAAAAAAACACCAGGTGGGTCTGCTGGCGGCGGCAGCGCAGCAGCAACAGCGGCAGGAGCAGCCTACAAACCGCCCGCCTCCTCAGGGCCCTGGTTTCCCTCAGCGAGGGACTGAGAGGGCCGCTTCCCCTTCCCCTTCTCCCGCTGCTCAACTCAGCCGAGGCTGGGTCGGGCGCCTGCCTTCTTGCCTTTCTTCCTGCCTCCTTCTCTTCCTTCCTTCTTCCCTCAGCCGCCGCTTTACCTCCCTCTTCCTAAGATGGTGGTTCCCAAACAAAATGGCGGCCAGAGTCGCATGCTCGCTCACGTTGCGGCCTTTCTCTTCCCATCCTGCCCTGCAACTGGGGGCGGGGCTTGGTGTGCGATGAGCCGCAGGCCGGATAAAAGGCCTCAGCGGGCCGGATCTGGCCTGTGGGCCGTCGTTTGAGGACCCCTATCTTAGAGAGATTTTATACCTCCAGCCATTCTCTGTGTCAATGGTGTGTGCCAAAATTCCTCCCTTGATGTTCTAATAATGTCACCTATTTATTTGAATCAGCCTTTGAGTCAGTGACATTTGTTCATATGATATTGTCCTCTTTTTGGTAATGTCACTGCCCATGCATGACATCCCAGAATATCCTCAGGAATATTCTGGTACCATTGAGAAGAAATGAGAAGTAGCTAGTAGGTAATTGGGCAGCAGGGGGGAGATCTATCCTACATTTAGATATGTTGCTACTGTGGTTGTTGTTGTTGTAGTTGTTGTTGTTGTATGCTTTCAAATTGTTTCCGACTTATGGTGACTCTATCATAGTGTTTTCTTGGCAAGATTTGTTCAGAAGAGATTTGCCATTGCCTTCCCCTGAGGCTGAGAGTATGTGACCTGCTTAAGTTCACCCAGTGGGTTTCATGGCTGAGCTGGGAATTGAACCCTGATCTCCAGAGTTGTAGTCCAACACCCAAACCACTATGCTCAAACCACACTGGAAACCGGAAATCTGCACACTCCATCCCTGGAAGGTCAGCTTGCTTTTGAATGTTTGGTCAAGATGCTGGTTTTTAAGATGGTGTATGGGATTGGTGATGGTAGTTGATTGGACCTTTGTTGCCTTTTTTTTTCTGTTTGTTATTAACTGCCATCAATTTGACTTCAACTTATAGTGATCCCATGAATGAGAGACTTCCAGGTCCCATATTATGAACTGCCCTACTCAGGTCTTGCCAACATAGAGTTGTGGATCTATCCATCTGTAATGTAGTCATCCTTTTTTTCCTGGTGCTTCCTACCTTGTGAAGCATTATGATCTTTTCTAATGAGACATGTCTTTTCATGCTATGGCCAAAGTACAACAATCTCAGTTCAGTCAGCATATTTTCTAGGGAGAGTTCAGCTTTTATTTGCTCTAGGACCCATTTAATTGTCTTTTTAGCAGTCCAGGGTATCCACAGAATCCTTTTCCAGCATCACATCTCAGATGAGTTGATTCTCTTCCTATCTGCTTTCTTCACTGTTCAGCTTTCACAGCCATACATAGAAATGGGAAATATAATGGCATGGACAACTCCAACTTTAGTATTCCATTTTATAACTTTATATTTCAGGATCTTGTCCAGTTCCTTCATAGCTTCCCTTCCAAGTCCTAGTCTTCTTCTGATTTTTTGACTGCAGTCTCCATTCCAATTAATGCCTGAGTCAAGGTATGGAAAATCTTGAAGTATTTCAGTCTCTTCTTTATTTCCTTTAGCAATAGCATTTACATTTCTATACTGCTTCATAGTGAACCAAGCACTCTTTAAGTGGTTTAAAATCTGTAAGCCAGTTGTCTCCACCAAGCTGGGTACTCATTTTACTGATCTACGAAAGGATGGAAGGCTGAGTCAACCTTGGAACCCTGGGATCAAACTCACAACCTTGTGGTTGCAGTACTGGCATTTAGCTACTGTGCCACCAGGGCTTCTTTTGTTAAGTTATGTAAATCATTGGGGGAGGTTTCATTATTTTTGTTTTCTTAATGTTCACCTGTAAACTTGCCTTTGCACTTTCTTTCTTGACTTTCTTCAGTAATCGTTCCAAGTCTTTGCTATTTTCTGCTAGTAGTATGGTGTTAAATTGTTGATGTTCCTGGCTCCAATTTTACGCCTTTTTCTTCTGAGTCTAATTCTGCTCTGTGTATTATGTTTTCTGCATACAAGTTAAACAGATATGGTGATAAGATGCAGCCTCGTCTGATCCCCTTGCCAATTGAAACCATTCAATTTCTCTGTATATTGTCTTAACAATAGCCTCTTGTCCTGAGTACAGGTGACACATTAGGACAATCAAATATTGTAGCACACCCATTTCTTTCAATGCAATCCATAGGTTTTTATAATCTGTACAATCAAAGGCTTTGCTATAAACTATAAAGCATAGGGCTGATTTTCTTTTGAAATTCTTTGGTGCACTGCATTATCCAACATATGTTTGCAATATGATCCCTAATGTCTCTTCCTTTCCTAAAACCTTCTTGGATATCTGACATTTCATGCTCCTTACACAGTAAAAATCTTTGTTGTAGAATTTTGAGCAGTACTTTGTTTTCATGGGAGATTAATGCAATGATCGTGTGGTTACTATAATCCTTGGTGCCCCCTTTCTAACAGATTGGGGTGTATTTTGACTGTTTCCTATCTGCTGGGGATTCTTTTGTTTGTCCACTACTGCTGCTGCCCAATAGCTGTTTCACTTATATTACAGTCAATATGCTAGGAGTTAGATGTCTGTTTGTCTATTGCATTGCTGCTTTGTTGTTATTGCTTGTTCTTTTATTATTTTTGTAGGAGTAGTGGTAGTTGTTGTCTCGTGGTCTCTTGATGTGTCCAAAGTACAGCTTTAATTTAGTCACCTTGGATTCTAGGGAGAGTTTGGGCCTGATTCTCTCTAGGACCCATTTATACATCTATTTAACAGTCTATTGTATTGTGGTTGTAGAACTCATCTAAAGCACCACGTTTCAAATGTGTTGATTTTTCTGTCATCCTTATTCATTGTCCAACTTTTACAACCTATGTAAAATTGAGAAATTCTATGGCCTGGATAATTCAGACTTTGTGTTGTTGTTGTGGTGGTGTGCCTTCTGGTCATTTCCAAGCTATGGCAACATGGTTATGGATTTGACAAGATTTGTTCAGAGAGGGTTTCCCAGTGCCTACCACTGAGGCTTAGAGAGTGTGACTTACCCAGGGTTTTCATGGCTGAGGGGGGATTTGAATCCTGGTCCCCGGGAGTCCTAGTTCAACACTCAAACTACTGCACCACACCACACCACACCGGCTCTCATTCTGACTTTACTGATATATCTTTACACTTGAGGAGTCAATATATCAGGAGGAGGAGTCCTTGTATCTTGTCTATTGCTATTTGCCTTGGGGATTCTTGATGGACAAAAAAAAAATCAGAATACAAATATTTTGACTGAATGTATTTAATTGAGGCATGAGGATGTGATAACTATGTGCCAGCCTGTGCATAAATTGGTATAAGTGGATAGGAAGGATAGAATTTGGTGGTGCTGGGTAAGGGTAGTGAGGAAGGATAAGTAACAACATGGTTAAACCTAGGCTGACCTCTATTTTACTAGCAAAATTAGATTAAGAGTTAGGTGGGCATGACCGGGCTGACATAAGCAGACTTTCCTACCCCATTCAGCTTCTAGAAAAATGATATGGAGAGGGTGGGGTGAGGGAATTGTTGAATAGTGTGATCTGAGGTATGGGAGGGGATTTTTGCTTCCCCCATTGGATGCAGATACATTCACTTTCTTTTTAAACAATGAAGATTCTAGATCTAACCCATGATATTTTTCTCCCAAATATAAATTACTTTAAATCCAATTAGATTGGGGCCATCTTGTGTTGCAATTGCGATCAAAATCAGAAAAATACAATTTAACTAATTCGAATGTACTTTTAAAAACTGCTGGAAAGATCTCTTAGCCAAGAAAATTAAAAATAGGATCAAGGTGGAGGGCAGTTTTTATTTAATTCCTAAGTGGAGTGGGTTGGCAATTTTCCATTTTCCATATATCAGCAAAGCTGGACAGTAGTCACTCAGAATTGTGTCTACAGGTAATTGAAGTTGTCTTTGTATCCAGAAAATGTAAATTTAAAAAAAAACCCTGCACAGACGGCTTTCTCCATTGGATAAAACATCTAGATTCAGATTTGTGCAAAGTAAGTAGAAGCATTTTGTGTTTGTGTATGTGCCTTTAAGTTGTTTGTTGCCTTACAGCAACCCTGTAGTATTTTCTTAGGCAAGGAATATTCAGAGGTGGTCTTCCCAGTTTCTTCCTCTGAAATATAGCCTAATGCACCTGGTATTCATTGGCAATCATAGCTTTATTGAAATTAGTTTGTCTTTTGAATAGCAAACTCTACCATTCTGTGATGAGTTCCTTGTGTGTGCATGCATCAGTCAAGAGTTTTTATATATATTGCAGAAACTGTGGGAGGACTTCAAAGACATAGTAATGTTAGTCTGGAAAATCAGTATGCAAAGGGATCTTGCAGTACCTTTAAGACTAAGGGCCGATGCAGACCGGCCTAAAGGGCCAGCCTGGGGGTGGAGTTGGGGCGGGGTGACCGCACACCGGCCGCCCTGACAATGGCCCGACAATGCCATCACGCCACACACCCAGCTGCATGGTGCGCAACATCAGAGTGCCCTGTTGGTGCAGTGTACACACATACTGCGCCAAAGGGGCACAAAAGAGCCGCGGCGTCTGTTCTAAGGGCGGCTTTTTGCCGTCCCAAAAAGGGGGATTGGGGCCACGGCGTGTGGTTGTTGTGGCCCCAATCTGGCACTCCCAGGGGCGGCACAGAGTCCTAACTGAAAAAGACAAGTTGGTAGCATGAGCTTTTGTAGATTTGAGTCTACATAGTGTGCAATGTGGTGTAGTTGGAAGGAGATGCACTGAAAGGCAGATAAGTCTCATGTCTATAAGAATTCTGCCATCCAGTTTTACCCTCACTGAAACTGGATCTTCAAGTGATACCTGGGTGCCCTTAAGATACAAATCTGATGTTGAGTCTCAGTCCTGGCACTGAACACCTGCACATCACCTACTCCTATTGTAGTTGTGGATTTCCAGCATTGGACTACATGATCATCATGGTCTTTTCCACCTCTACAGCTGTGAGGTTCTATGGTCCTGGTGACCCCTGCTGTTGAGAATCAACAGATTGCTGCTATCTGCACAGCCTCAATAGTCCTTAGAAAAAGCCACTTGGTGCTGTTGCGTCAGCTCTAATGATGTAAAATTTCTGGAAATTTTGAAGTTATGGGAGGCAGCTTCCCCCCATTTTGGGAGAGGGAGTAGACCTTTTGGGAAGAATTAGAAAAAATGAAAAGAATTAGCACCCTTTACAGACTGAAAGTCACTTTGTTGCTTTAGGAACATAAAATATATAATTTTGTCTGGTGTGTCATGTTTGGTATATAAAAAGAACAGTTTACTCAGACAATAATTACAAATTGAGTTTCCTTTTAAAAATATTTTTTGTTACAAATGGAGGTATGAGGTCCTGAACTGTAAAGTATTACCTTGTTTTTTTGCAGTTTATTAAGAGCCGGTAAATAAATGAATGAATACAGAAGAAACCATCAACATAAGCAAAATAGAGGAAAATTTAGAACAGGGGTAGGCAACTTTTACTGACCTGGGGCTGGTCCGCTGGTCTAGAGCTCTTCCGCGGGCCAAGGGGGGGGGAGATATGACGCCCCGCACGTACGCGCACTTGCGCATGCATAGTACGCTGGATGTACTACGCATGCGCACGCACGCGTGCATGCGCAGTATTTCCGGCATACTGTGCATGTGCGAGCGAGTTGCGGCCGCCATTTTGTTTTCCAAAATGGCAGCGCGACTCATTTGAGCATGCGCAGTACTCCGGTGCATGCGCGAATGAGTCGTGGCTGCCATTTTGGAAAACAAAATGGTGGGGGGCGCACGGGGTGGTGGTGGTGTGCGGTGGCAGGACCGGGCTGGGGCCAGTCCAAAGGCTTCGCGGGGCCGGGGCCAGCCCCCGGGCCGTAGGTTGACGACCCCTGATTTAGAATCACAGAGTTGGTAGAGATGACAAAGGCCATCCAGTCCAACCTCCTGCCATGCAAGAACACACAATCAAACCACTCCTGACAGACAACTACCCAGCTTCTGTTTAAAAACTTCCAAAGAAGGAGACTCCACCACATTCTGGGGCAGTGTATTCTACTGTCAAACAGCTCTTACTCAAGTTCAGTTCTGGGAACTAATGTTTAGGTGTGATCTCTTTTCCTGCAATTTGAATGCATGGCTCGGTGTCCTAGTTTCTGGAGCAGCAGAACATTTTTTCAAATATTTAAACAGAGCTATTGTTTCACCTCTTAACCTTCCCTTCCCCAGGCTAAGCATACCCAGCTCCCTAAGCCATTCCTCATAGGGCATGGTTTCCAGACCTTTCATTATTTTGGTTGCCCTCCTCTGGACACATTCAGACGAGTTAATAGCCTTCTTGAATTGTTGTGCCCAGAACTGAACACAGCATTCCAGGTGAGGCATACCAAAGCAGAATAGAGTAGTACCATTACTTCCCTTTGATCTAGACACTGTACTCCTATTGATGCCGTATAGAATCATATTAGCTTTTTTAGAATTATTATTTAGAATTATTTTTTCTCCTTGAGTTTTCAAGAATGTTAAGCAAACTCATTTCCATAAACAGAACGATGAAAAGAAAACCAAGACCAGGAATTGCAATGATCTGATACTATACATTGTCCTACATAAAAGTCTTTTTGTTACAGTTTTTTTAGAAATAATTTTTGGGAAGTATATGTAGGCTATATTTCAGAGGAAGGGAATGGCAAAGCCACCTTTGAGAATCCCTTGCCTAAGAAATTTATGGGGTTTCCATAAGTTGACAGATGACTTGAAGGCACATATACGCACAGAGAGATGAATACCTTGTCACAAACATTCAACTTTCTAAAAGAAAATATCCCATAATAATTTTCCCCCAATTTCAGTGTTTCCTATTTTTCTGGGGGGAAGACTTTCAGGTTCCCTGACATTTTTAATCCCCCCCCCACTCCTTCTCATCTCTAAACATCCAATTTTACCAGGAATTCCTGGCAAACTGACAAGAGTTCCTGTTTTTTTAAAAGTTTTTTATGTTGCTGTTGTCAATTGTGCTTATGGAGATAATTTTAGGTTTCTATCTTATTTTATGCTTTTATTATTCTACATTCGCTTGAAGGCTTGTACTGGGTTGCAGGATGTTGTTTTATTTAACTCATAGTAACAAAAAGCTAAATAAAACCCTCAGCAACAGGTCAGTTTTATTGTCTCCATATTGTAGATTAGATGCTCTGTTTGACAGATGGAGAGCTTCTCTAAGACAACAAGTTATTTTACAGATGAGAAGAGGCTTCAGCCTTCCTTCTTCAGGTTATATGTCATACTTTTAGCTATCACATTTTTAATTAATTGAATTTCAGGTGTGTCCTTTATGATCTGAACAGGAAAAGATCAGAAACACTTTTTCAATAATTCTCAAAATATTCAGCTTGCCGAAAGATTTTAACTAAATGCTGAAAACTGAGAATCACAGTGAAAAAGAATAAGATCCAACTATATTATTTTCAAACAAGGTTCTTAAACCAATAATTATATATTTACGGTTGCAAACTGTCAGTAGAAATGTAGCATTTCAGGGTTTTATAGCACAATGATTGCTTATTTAGAAATATGTTCTTGTTCCTCTTTAGTGGGACTTATTCCCAGACAACTGTAATACTGCATGCAGCTGTAATAAGTGTTTTAAAATGTGTCCATGAAATCTTGTGCTGGTATACAGTATCATTAAAAGTATAACCCCACCCCCCCACCCCCCCGCAACACACACACACTCTGTGTTAAACAAAAGCTGTCAAGAGGTTTTTACTGTTTGTTTTGGAAGTAGTTTTTGCTGCTGTGCAGAAGTCCTTTTTAGGCTGAGTTCTCTTAAGAAAATATGTTAAGATGAGCTCAGCTTTTTAGGCAGAACATTAGGGTCAAAACGTGACATGAATGGCAGTGAATTTTGTTGCCCATCAAATGGTGTCACAGGCCAGAAGAGGATCAGAGCAGTTAAGGAGACATACTCTGAACTCCAGTGGCTTTATTCACTAGGAGAAGAAGTGAATTTTCCTAATACAACTAACCAAACTTTGACTGCAAGAAAAATGCCATTTCCTTTTGAAAAGATGAGCAATGACTGCATGTGTGCTATACACTGATGGTCCCCCACAAAGCCTGATCATACACAATATAGTTAATTAATTGCTATAGTATCTTATTACACTATCTTATTCTCAACAATCGTGGTTTTTGTTGGATTGTTTACAGTTTTCTGAGATATATGTATGTACACTGAGACAGTGTATATAAAGATTTTCAGTTTTGGTGACAGGGCTGACATTGGTTTCTGCTGGAAACAGAATTGCAGGAATTCTATGCAGCAATTTGCCATAGAGATATTGAACTCAGGGAGCTAATTCTCAAGAGCAGTAAACCAAATGTGGGCAACTCAATTTACAATTCGGGAGTTAGAGGTAAGAACATCTGTGTGTATCTATACGACTTTCTGAAGCCAGCGAGAGTCCTAAGATCCTCAGGAGAAGGCTTTCTCTTGATCCTACTACCATCCCAGGCTCGCCTGGTGAGGACACAAGAGAGAGCCTTCTTGGTGGCTGCTCCCACTGTGGAACTCCTTTCCATGGGAGGCTAGGCTGGCCCCCTCCCTGCTGGCCTTTCACCGGCAGGTAAAAACATTACTGTGCAAGCAAGCTTTTTAAAATTCATGCAAGCCTGGTTTATTTAGGGTTGTTGTTTTAGATCATGTTTTAAAACTTTTGTATGCTTTCCATTTTAACTGTGTAGTGTTTTAATTAGGTTATTTTAATTGTTTTAAAAAATGTTGTATTAATGCGTTTTATAGCGTGAGCCACCATAGGTCCCTTTTTGGGAGAAAGACGGGATAGAAATTAAATAAATAGAAATGAATAATTCAACTGCTTACCCAATTATTTCTACAAAGCAACATAATCAACCACTGTATCATGGATAAACTAATAGTAGCATTAGGCGGACCTGACCCCATGTAACATTGTGCTCCATAGAAAGTGAATTTACCAAGTTCACACATGGTTGATAACATTTGCTGCATAAGAAGCAGCTCCTTTCAAAGAAATAGTATTCTCTGCACATAAAGTGCTATTTCCTGTGTTGAAAAGGCTTGTTTTCTGTGCAAAACAACCAAATGTGAATTTTGCATAGAATAAGTTGTGAATTGCAAATACGGTAGGCTTCTCAGCTTTCCTCACAGTGGGAAGAAAATTGCTTAAATTGCTTTGTTGCTTCTTTTGAGAAGAAAATTAGGGAAGAATCACATCCCTGCTCAGAACGTGGTGTGTATCTTTTGCACCATGGTCTGTTGGGTGGATTCTAATAACCAGAGAAGACACCTGCAAGCCTGAACTCTGCCTTACGGTTCCTGTTCTATAACTTATTTCAGATTGTTCCCTAAACTAGGAGTAATAGGTAAGATGTGATGAGACGTATCCAGGGATATATTTGAACACCCCAGACAGTTCATTGCCATGTTTTTATTTAGCATCATCTCAAAATAGTTATTTCCTCTGCCGTGGGCCGTTGGTATCTGCTGGGAATTTGTTCCAGGACCTCTTCATGGATACCAAAATCTGTGGATATTCAAGTTCCAATAGATACAATGGCATAGTAAAATGGGGTCCTTTATATACAATGGTAAAATCAAGTTTTGCTTTTTTGGAATTATTTAAAAAATATATTTTAAAGCCATGGATGTTTGAATCCGTGGATATGGAGGGATAGCTATACAATAAGCTGCTAGTTGAGAGTGTCCTGACAGCTACTCTAATGTAATTACTCCAATATTGAGAGGCTAACAGTGTTGTTGTTGTTGTTGTTGTTGTGTACCTTCAAGTTGTTTCAAATGCATGGTGACTCTAAGGCAAACCTATAATGAGGTTACATGGAGGGATAACACTTGCAAGAAGTATATTGTGCATTTTGGTACGCCAATAAAGGTATCACTGTTTGGTGGATTTTTGTTTGAATTTGCTATAATAGGGTTTTCTAGGCAAGTTTCTTGGGGTTTTTTTTTTGTCATCCTAAGGCTGAGAGAGTGTGACTTGCTCAATGTCACCCAGTGGGTTTACATGGTCAAGTTGAGATTCGAATCCTGGTCTCCAGAGTCATAATCCAACACTCAGAGCACTAAACCACTCGAGGTCTCTAGCTAACACAGAGTAGGCCCTGAATCTGAATCTGACATTTGATTGCCATTTCAGTCTCTGTCATTATTCATTTTCTAGCTTCAGGAAACTCACTCCCTCTCAATCCTGACATCTCCAATATGGGTAACATTCATAAAATAATCTGTATGAAGGGCCTAAATAACTGCTCTTCCCAAAGGCAAATTAAAGTATATGTAAAATCGGGCATATGCAGCATATGAAGAGGCTTAATTAAAATAATCTTAAAAGCTTTTACCATTTATGTCCCCTTTACCCAGCCCTTTCAAGACCAGGGAGGCTAAAAGAGGCATTTCTTCCCTAGTTACAGTTGCTTAAGAAAGCATGAAATGGATTTTGATTTGTATGCGAAGAAAAAACAGGTAGTTGTGTATCTTAATCGGCACAGGCGATCCACATGTGAAATTCTCATGTTCGTGACAATCTATTAAAAGAAAATCATAGCTCCAGAGCGTCTCCTTCCCCTCACAGCTGCCACCTTCCTCTCCCAAAATCTCCTCAGGCTTTCTCCCTTCTTGCCAAAATGCCTCCAGTGCCTTTGACACGTGTCTTTTCTCTTCACCCTCCCTTTCTGTTTCTTCCATGTGCTGGTGTTTTTCTCTCCCCCTTTTCTTTTTCTTTCTTTCTTTCTTTAACCAATTTGACCCATGATCCCTTTGCACAACCACCAAGGACTTTTCCTCCCCCTCCCCTGGAATAACTGTTTTCTACTTTCCAAAGTTGCTTAGGAAATGCATGGTGTTTTTTGTTGTTGTTGAACCAAATTTGTTGAAACCCCCCCCCCCCCCCCAATTTTTGAAGACATTTAGAAACCCTTGTTGTTGTTGTGTGACTTATGACAACCCTGTCATGGGGTTTTCTTGGCAAGTTTCTTCAGAAAGGATTTTCCATTACCATCCTCTGAGGATGAGACAGTGTGACTTGCCGAAACCCACTTGCCACTCTTTGACACTTTAACTGACGTGGCTCAATGCTGTGGATTTCTGGGAACCATAATATGTTGTGGCTTCAGAGTTCTCTGATAGAAGGGTCTAAAGGTCTCACAAAACTACAATTCCCAGAATCCTATAGGTTTGAGCCAAGGCAGTTAAAATTGTGTCAAACCAGGTTATTTCTGCAGTGCAGAGGCAGGGTATCCTAACCGGGCCAAAAAAGAAAAGGAAAATTCCATTTTGGAGAAAATGCCAGTTTCCTCCTCAAATAAAAGCGACTGTCTGGTGGCTGCAGGTTGACCAGACATCCTCCTTTCCCAGGACATGTCCTACATTCCAGCCTTCTGTCCAGGAGGAATTCGCAAATGTCCTCCCTTTTTAATATGACTAAGAATCATGGATTTATATTTCTCTGGATGTTTTTGGCTTTTCCTTGGTCATGTCAACCTTCTGTCCAGGAAGATTTCCCAATTGTCCTCCATTTGGAACAGGACCAAGAAGCGTGGATATATATTTAAATGAGTGTTTTTGGCTTTTCTTTGGACATGTCCTCCATTTCAACCTTCTATCCAGGAGGAGGAATGCCAAAATGTCCTCCCAGACTAAGGGGAGTTGCAGACTGCCAGAAATAGTGCAGATTGAATCCATTTTTAGGGTTAGGGTTAGTGCTAGGGAATCATGGGAATTGCTTTTTTTTTCTGAGACATTGAGCCTTCTCTGTCAGAGAGCTCTGGTGCCACAATAAAATACAGTTCCCATGATTCCCTAACCCTTAAAGTAGACTCAATTTGCACTATTTCTGGCAGTCTGCAACCCCCCCTAAGAAGCATGATTTTCTATTCCTATGAATGTTTTTGGCTTTTATCTGGCCATGTCGATGTTACATTCCCAGAGGAATTCCCAAATGTCCTCCATTTGGAGCAGGACTAAGAATATATTCCTATTCAAAGATATAGCTGTGTTAGTCTGTAGAATCAGTATGTAGAGATACCTTAGAGACTAAAAACTGAAAGAAACAAGTTGGCAACATATGTATCTGAGGAAGTAGACTGAAAACTAAGAAAGCTCATGCTGCCAACTTATTTCAGTTAGTCTCCAAGGTGCTACAAGATCTCTCTACATTTATAATATTCCTATGTTTGTGTCTTTCTTCTTCTTTTTTTTCCCTTTCTTTTGGCCATGTCCTCCATTTCAAACCTTTAGCCCAAGAGAGAAGGAATTCCTAAATGTCTCTCCTTTGGAGCCGGACTAAAGAGCATACATTTATATTCCTGGCTTTTCTATGGACATGTCCTCCATTTTTTCCTTGAAGGTCCTCCATGTCCCCCCCCCCCCCAATGCCTTGTCTTCCTTTGAGTGTTAGGACCTTTGGTCCCCTTTGCAGTGGCTGCTAACCCTCTCTTTCTTTCTCTCTCTCTCTTGGGAAGGAGGGAGGGGGACCCCAAGAAAGCCAACATTAAAAACAAGCCCCCCAAAAAGAAGAGGGGCGAGGAGGAAGAGGAAGGCAAGGCAAGGCAAGGCAAGGCAAGGCAAGGCAAGGCAAGGCAAGGCAAGGCAAGGCTTGTGTCTTGGTCGCCTTACTTTTTCCCAGGCGGCTGTTTGAAGCAGGCGCCTCTCCTCCCTGCAAGCCCTGATCATGTGAATGGGTTGAGTTCCCATGGTCCTGTGTGTTGCCCCACCCCATCTCTCTCTCTCTCTCTATTTCTCTCTCTCTTTTCCTTGGGAAGGGTTTAACGTTTGGGAAAATAATAAATAAATCCCCTTCAAATATGCCAGCAAAGAGGGGAGGACGGAGGAAATAACCCCCGAGGAAACCCAGCAAGGAAAGAAGAAGAAGAAGAGGAGAAGAAGAAAAGAAGGAGGAGGAGGAGGAGGAGGAGGCAAGGGGGTGCCTTCTCCTAAGCAGAGTTTATTTTTAATTTTGGATTTTTGTGGGGCTTTTTTTCTTTCTTTCTTTGTGGGGGAGAAGAAGCAAGCAAGGAAAGAAAAAGGAAGGAAGGAGACCAACGCTGCCTTCCCCCCCCTCTCCTCTCTTCTCCTCTCCTTCTTTCTCTTTCTTTCTCTCCTTTTGCTCCTTCTTTCCCCTTCCTCCCTTCTCCAAGCCAAAGAGGACTGTGCAAAAAGCCGGTAGGAAAATAGAAAGGAGAGAAGGGGGGGAAAGGCGACGACAAGAAAAGAAGCAGCAGCAGCTTTGAGGAATTAAAGTCCTCAATTTAGAAGAGAAGGAAAAAGGAGAAGAAAGAAAGAAAGAAAGAGAGAGGAGGAGGAGGCCTTGGTTTGGAGCCACCACCATTAAGGGAGGAAGGAGCCGCCACCGCAGAGTATCAAGAAGAGAAGAAAGAGGGGGCAGAAATATAAGAAATTATCTTTATTATATTTCTTATATAAGCCAAGAAGGGCTGGTTTTGCCCTCTGGCAAAACGTTTTGACCCCTTTTGGGTGCTTCATCCTTTTTTTTGGAGAAGGCCGGGTGTGTGTGCCTTGCAAGGAGAAAGAAGAAGGAGGAAAGAAAGAAGAGAGAGGAGAGGGAATAATAATAGTAATAATACTAATTAAATAGCAAGCCCAGCAAGGAAGAGAAAGACACAGACAGTTCTAGATTCTCTCCCTCCAGGATTTGGGAAGGGTTTTTCTTCTTCTTCCTCCTCCACCTTCTTGTGTTTGGAGCCTTGCTGCTGCTGCTGCCTTGGATCCGAAGGAGGATTTAAATATAGAAAGGAAGAGGAAAGAGACGCCTTTTGAATGTAATTCCCCCCTCCTTCCTTCCCCTTCTCCTCCTTTTCCTCCTCCTACCATCGGAGGGTGGCGTGGAAGCTGGAGATATTTGGGGTGGAAAAGGCACCCTAATTTTGCCATCAATTGAAGGATTTTTTTGGGGGGAAGGGGAAGAGACACCCCAGAAGAAGAAGAACGAAGACGAAGGAAAAGAAGAAAGAGGGAGGCTGGTTTTTGTTTTGTTTTTTTGTGAGGTTTTATTTTGTCTTTGGAGGCTGCCAACCAGGCCCTGCTTTACCTTATTCCTCTGTAAAACTCTCTTTTTAATCCCCAAATTGGCTTGCATTTTGGGCGTTGTTGTTGTTGTTGTTTTAAAAAAGGGGTGCCAATCCTCTGCATTGCGAGGGAAAAGAAGAGGAGGAGGAGGAGGAGGAGGAGGCCCATCTTGAGCAAAGTCATCGTTTTCCCCTCCTTCAGCCCCACCACCATCGTGGGCTCTTCTCCTTCATGCCTCTGGGCAGCGGTCGCTGTGAGTAAAAAGACCCACAGATAAATAGGGGGGGAAGGAGAAAAGGCTTCCTCTCTCCCCCCCACAAACACAAACACCCAGTTCGCTTCCTGCTCCTCCTCGTCGTCGTCGCCGCCGTCCTCGGTCTCCCTCCTCCTCCTCCTCCTCCTCCTCTTCCTCCTCCGGCTTCCCCTTCTTTGCACCCACCCGGGCTTCCCTTTCCCCTTCCCCCCCAAAAAATGGGCTGCTTAGGGAACAGCAAGACTGAGGATCAGCGCAACGAGGAGAAGGCGCAGAGGGAGGCCAACAAGAAAATCGAGAAGCAGCTGCAGAAGGACAAGCAAGTCTATAGGGCCACCCATCGGCTCCTCTTGCTGGGTAAGGAGGAGGACGCGCCATATATATGTGTGTGTGTGTATACAGTATAGATATATAGATATAAAATGGTGTTTTAGGAGTACCAGATTGGGAGAGGAAGGGAAGGGCGGCGAACCCCCTGCCCACAGACCCACTGCGCAACTGGGCAGCAGCAGCAGCAGGGAGGGTGGCAACATGGGGGCCCTGCGGTGACTGGCGGCGGGAGGGTTTGGGGATCCAGGACCCGCAAAGAGGAGGGTGGTGGTCTGAAGGGAGGCCTTCTTCCTGGCTCTCCCTCCCCGGGAAGGAGAAAGGAAGCCGCCCGGTTCGCCCCGCGGTTGGTTCATGGCCGAGGTGGGCCCTGCGAGAGAGGAGTAGGCCTCGGGCCCTCAGGTGTTGGCGCCTCGAACTGCAGCCGCCGCCGCCGCCGCCTCTGGAACTGGGATTGGGAGGGTGTTGGTTCTCCCCAGGAGGAAAGGGAGGGGATTGGGGGGGGGGAAGTAAGGGTGAGGGGGGTTTCCTGAGGGGAAGGTTTAGGGGAGAAATAATATAATAATAAAGATTATTGGGTGAGGGAAAATTGAAGGGGCAAAGAAGGAATGAGAAGGTTATACTGAGGGGAAGATTGGGGGTTGAGGGGGTTTCCTGTGGGGAGGGTTGAGGGGGAGAAATAAGGATTATTGGGTGAGGGAAAATTGAAGGGGAGAAATAAGGAATGAGAGGGTTATCCTAAGGGGAAGATTGAGAGGGGGGCTTCCTGAGGGGAAAGTTTAAGGGGAGAATGATAATAATAAGAATTATTGAGGGGGAGAGTTAAGGAATGAGAGGGTTATCCTGAGGGGAAGGTTTAGGGGGAGAAATAACAAATAAGGATTATTGGGTGAGGGGAAATTGAAGGGGCAAAGAAGGAATGAGAAGGTTATACTGAGGGGAAGATTGGGGGTTGAGGGGGTTTCCTGTGGGGAGGGTTGAGGGGGAGAAATAAGGATTATTGGGTGAGGGCAAATTGAAGGGGAGAAATAAGGAATGAGAGGGTTATCCTAAGGGGAAGATTGAGAGGGGGGCTTCCTGAGGGGAAAGTTTAAGGGGAGAATGATAATAATAAGAATTATTGAGGGGGAGAGTTAAGGAATGAGAGGGTTATCCTGAGGGGAAGGTTTAGGGGGAGAAATAACAAATAAGGATTATTGGGTGAGGGGAAATTGAAGGGGCAAATAAGGAATGAGAGGGTTATACTGAGGAAGATTGAGGGGTGAGGGGGGTTTCCTGAGGAGAAGGTTTAGGGGAGAATAATATAATAATAAGGATTATTGGGTGAGGGAAAATTGAAGGGGAGAAATAAGGAATGAGAGGGTTATTCTGAGGGGAAAATTGAGGGGGAAGTAAGGGGTTGAGGGGGGTTTCCTGAGGGGAAGGTTTAGGGGGAGAATAATGTAATAATCAGGTATATTGGGAAAAATGAAGGGGAGAACTAAGGAATGACAGGGTTATCCTGAGGGGAAAATTGGGGGGGGGAGTAACAAGTGAGGGGTTTTCCTGAGGGGAAGGTTTAGGGGGATAGTAATAATAATGTTTATTGGGTGAGGGAAAATAGAGGGGGAGAGCTAAGGAATGACTGTTACCCTAAGGGGAAGATTGAGGGGGAAGTAAGGGGGTGAGGTGAGTTTCCTGGGGGGAAGGTTTAGGGGGAGAATAATAATAATAAAGTTTATTGGATGAGGGAAAATTGAGGGGAGAAAGTAAGGGGTGAGGGAAGTTTCCTGAGGGGAAGGTTTAGGGGGAGAACTAATACTAATAATAAGGATTATTGGGTGAGGTGATTTTCCTGAGGGCAAATTGAGGGGGAGAACTAAGGGATGAGAGGGTTTTCTTGAGGGGAAGATTTAGGGGGATGATGATGATGATGATAATGATAAGGATTATTGGGTGAGGTGGTTCTCCTGAGGATTGAGGGGAAGGACTAAGGAATGAAAGGGTTATCCTGAGGGGAAGATTGAGGCGGGGAAGTAAGAGGGTGAGGGGGGTTTCCTGAGGGAAAGATTTAGGGGGAGAACTAATAATAAGGATTATTGGATGAGGTGATTTTCCTGAGGGGAAGGTGTAGGGGGAGAAATAATAATAAGAAGAAGAACAAAAAGGATTATTGGGTGAGGTGATTCTCCTTAAGGCAAATTGAGAGGGAGAACTAAAGCATGAGGGGATTTTCCTGAGGGGAGGGTTTAGGGGGAGAAAAATAATAATGTTTATTGGGTGAGGTGATTCTCCCAAGGGGAAAATTGGCGGGGGGGGGGGGAGAACTAAGGGGGTAAGAGGGTTTTTTTTTTTTTTTTTTTTGAGAGGAAGGTTTAAGGGGAGTAAAAAAAATAATAAGGATTTTTGGATGAGGTGAATGAGGGTTTTCTTGAGGGGAAGGTTTAAGCGGAATAATAATAATAATAATAATAATAATAATAATAAGGATTATTGGATGAGGATGAGGTGATTCTCCTGAGGGGAGAATCGAGGGGGAGAACTAAGGGATGAAGGAGTTCTCCCACGGTGAAAATTGAGGGGGAAATGATAATAATAATAATAATAATAACAACAACAAACAATGTTTATTGGATGAGGGGTTCTCCTGAGGGGGAGAACTAAAGGATGAGGGGGTTCTCCTGAGGGGAAAATTTAGGGGGAGAACTAAGGGATGAGAGATTTCTCCCAGGTAAAAATTGAGAGGAAAACTAAGGGATGAGAGAGGTTCTCCTGAGGGGAAAATTTGGGTGGAGAACTAAGGGATGAGAGGATTCTGTTGAGGGGAAAATTTAGGGGGAGAACTAAGGGATGGGGGTTCTACTGAGAAGATTGAGGGGGAGAACTAAGGGGTGAGGGGGTCTGTGGGGAAAATTGAGGGGGTTGAGGGGGTTCTCCTGAGGGAAAAATTTAGGTGGAGAACTAAGGGATGAGGTGCTTTTCCTCATGGAGCGAAATAAGGGATGGGAGGGTTTCTCCCAAGGGCAAGATTGAGCAGGAGAACTAAGGGGTGAAGTGGTCTTCATGAAGGGAAAATTTAGGGTGGGGGGAATTAATGAATGAGAGGGTTTCTCCTGAGGGGAAAATGTAGGGGGAGAACTAAGGGCTGAGGTAAAATCTCTCAAGGTAAAAATTTGGGAAGCAAACTAATGGATGAGGTGGTTCTCCTGAGGGGTAAATTTATATGGAGAACTAAATGATGAAGTATCAGAGGCAAGGTGTAAGAGGATTGTATCTCCTGTCTTTGTTCCCTTTTTAACGTTTTTTATTATTTTTATTTATTTTTATTATCTCCCCCCCCCTTTGGCTATCCTTCTGATGAACATAGTATGAAAGAGGTTGCTCTGATAGTTCTTCCTTTGAGAGAACAACTTTTGGGGGTGATAATGGTTATTGTTCCCCCCCACACACCTTGGATACCTTCAGAGTTTAATGTATAACAGGTAGTTCTCCCTACCTATGTATGATTGTGTGTGTGTGACAAAGAAAAGCTAAAAAGTCATAGAATCATAGAGTTGGAAGGGGGCCTCATGGGCCATCAAGCCCATAAGATCACTACAGTGCAGACAATCTATAGCTACTTGGTCTTGTTGGTTATTCAGACTTCATCACCCAAGTTACAGTTTTGATTTAAAAAATGTGCTTTATTGCCCACCCCAGATAATTATTTGCTGTGTGTAAGGGGCCATATGGGGCATACATCTTTAAAAACTGTTATTCTGGCACTATTCCTGGTGGAGGGGGCTGTCAGTGCTGTTTAAATAGAAAGCTGTGTCACTATCAGGTGTATATGCATGGGACCTATAATGATGGGAAAGTATGGAGAGTACTAGCAGAAATGTGAGGCACTTAGATGAAGATGTTAGCTGTGTGTGGTCCCCTTGGTTGGGGACCAAAGTGATTATGACAGAATGGGATATCAGGAGACTGTGCTCGTCTTTTGACTGTTGCCAGTAACACCAAGACCCTTTCAGGAAGTATGTAGAATTTTTCAGTCTGGTCTTGAATTTGGGGAGGAAAAGTCTGAAGTGTGTGCTGAGAAAGAAGGAATGAGGAATGGTACTGATATGAGGATTTAAGGAGAAGGGGGAGTAAAAGTGGGACAAGAACGGCACTCTTCTGAAGCCAATGAAAGGAAAGGTTTGACCTCTCATTCTTCCATTTGTCACCCTTGCTGTCATCACTGATTTTCAAAACAGGCTGGGTGACAGGGAACAGAGCATTTCTGGGCACAGGGCTGTCTTTATACCGTATTATCACTTTTAATATAAAATATTTCCTTTTTTATATATTTTCAGTAGTCCTTTCAAAACATTACTTAGAGATTCCTAGCTGACATGATGCTAAATATCTATTGGAAATCAAATACTGTTGATGAATGGATTAATGCTTTTAGAGGATTAGAAGACGGTAGGCTTTCTACCATAGTGGAAGTGGAATGGCAGCCACCATGAATACTCCAAAGCTTTGAATGTGCTATGGGAATGTCATGTGTTCAGAGGTTTTAATAATTAATTTGGAGAAACAAAGAGGTCTAAAATTAAAATAGAAAAGAAATAGCAACATTTCCTGTGTTTAAAAAGTATGCTAGAATCTCTTTTTAGCAGACATTGGAAGAAAATGCTTGAATATTTTTATAGTGCATAACCAGAGACGTGTCACAAATGCTCTGAATATATACCTATATAAATCTGCTTTAAAAAAAACAGTGTAACTAGGTTTTTTAAGAAAATCAGGTTTTGCATTTTGAGTGTCCAAAGCAAGCCAGTAGAGATCTTAATGCATTTTTGAAACATTGGTCATTAGAAAACTAGAGAAGATTTGCAAGCTGTTCATAGATAGAACATGGCTTCCTTATGTGTCTAAGAGATGGTTGGCCCAGATGTGGTGGTTTTAAAAGCTGTAGTTATAGGCACAGTTTGATAGAACACAGACACAGTTTGACAGTAAAACATTTATGGTGTACAGTGTAATTATTATAAAATTCAGAAATGAAAAGCACAAATGGACAACATTAATAATACTGCACAACAGTGTGAACACATTATGAATGTTTAATAGAACACCTTTAACCTAATCAATTTGTTCGTAGGACTGTATACATCTTAGGGGCCTCAGTGTGGTTCCTCAGTTAGAGAAGCATTCAATTAATGTACCAGCCACAAATTTTCTTTGCTTTGCATTTACTTTGAGAAAAAAAAATGGGACTGTTATAAAAATAGGACTGTGTAAGTAACCATTAGAAATTGTTAGCGTTGAGACTGGCATTTAAATTAACTCTTTACCAAAATATTGCTCTGAGGATAGTTTTAAGTCTCCCCTGTAATAGGATATTATGATACATATTCAGAGTAAAAGGTTGGGGTAAGCACCTTTGCTTTTGATCAGCTTTCTTACTGCTTGGTAGGGTAAGTTGTTAATTCTTGAGAATATCAGAATGCTGTGACAGGGAAGCACTTCATGCAGTTATTTGCTACCATGGAGAAATACTACTGAACTTGTTTTTTACTGGTATTTTTAAAGAATGAGGTGATGGTAGGGAGAATAGATCTCACATCTTAGTAATAAAATGTTCAGACATTGGATTTGAAGAAGGCTGGTGATATTAATAGTGTGTTGTGCTTAAAAGAGATTTGGATAACGTGGCAGACTAGGGGAGGACGAATGGGAAAGGCAAAATTAGAATTTCTCCAGGAAAATATATTTTGATATATAGCTGCTAAAATTTAGGTTTGTGTGAGAGACTCAAAATGGAAGCTTGTGCTGTAAGTAAGTGTTGGGAAAAATACAAACAGTGTCTTCTGTGAGCCCTGTCCTGCATAGGTCAAAGTAGTGTGTGTGTGTGTGTGTGTTTTCTTTTTAGAATAGTGGAAGCTGTGTAGGAAAATGAACAGTAGAAAGATGCTAGAGCATTGTATGACTATCAGCTAGCAAGGGCTGGCAAAAAAAAAAGTCGGGGAGAAGGGAGAGGAATGAGCTTCTGTATAGAGATATAGAAAGCTAATAGCTGGTGTGTTTGAGTATCTTGGTCAATTTTTTTTTTGTCTCAGATCCTCAACTGTGCAGACTGAGTGGGTGCAACGTGATGATGTGTTGGGGAGAAAAGGGGCTTTCTTGTGTGTTGAGAAGGAGAAAGGAATTACTTGTAAGAAGCAGAATGAAGGATATTTTCTCATGCAGTGAAGTGTAGACTTGATATGCAGCTTGGCGGTTATGTGGGGGGTGTACAGCATGTGGAGGTGATGAGAAACTGCTTTCAGGATACAGATGGAGATGGAGAGCAGGAGAAAGCTCTTATGCAGTACTGTAGTAGAATGATGGTAGAGTTTTGTGTTTTCAAATGGCACCGTCTGTATTCACTGTTTAAGTGTGTATAACTGGCTGATGGTGTGATTAAAGATATAAAAGTTTAAAGACAGTGCTTGCAAGTGATCTGCTGAGTAAGAACTGCTATGACTTGTTCTTTTTCTTCATCTGGTTTGAAGTAGTGTTTTCAGAATACTTTCTCTCTAAGGTACTGAAGTTGTCTGTGCCTCAGTTTCCTTGTTCTGCTTATTTTGATGAAGAGACTGGGGTGGGAGAATGGGTAGTGAAATATTTCAGACTTTGGTTCTGACACATGACTTCAGCTGAATATTTAGTTTTAGCTTCAGTTGCAGTTTCCAGTGGCAATTACCATACATTTTTTCCTTTTCAGTTTTCAGTCATGCATTGAGTAACCCAAATTTGTGGAATTTACTTCTTGAATAAAAGCAATGCGTGTGTTCCTAGATCTGTTTCTTAAACTGATTTATTTTCATTTTCTAGGTGCTGGTGAATCTGGTAAAAGCACAATTGTCAAACAAATGCGAATCTTGCATGTGAACGGATTTAATGCAGAGTAAGTGTATCTATGTTTTTACTGTTATTTGAAGATGTGTATGCCGTTTATTTATTTTTTCTCAGTGTTATGAGATCTAGAGAAATTGAATGTGCCAGCTTAGTGTGCTTATATTGACATTCTCAGTTTGATGTATGTGAATTGGACCCCACAGATATGTAAGGGAACCTGCTGTTAGCCAGTTTCACTGAATTTTTTTACTGTCAGGCTTTGCAGAGCCAAAGGTTTTTGCTGCAGTTTTCCCACAATATGCTTAACATACTAACTTCTAATGTAGCTGATTAATTTAAGCTGCTCTCAACACTTTTCTCACATGGGATAAAGCACAGATAAACTGCATACATTTGTTCAAGGAGCTTTAAGCAAATCATTGTATGCTGGTTTGATATTTTGGACGGCAGAGGAGCTTTTATGGTTGCCATTTGAGATATATAGTTGGAATAAAATTACTTTATAGGGCTTTTTTGTGTCCTTGTTCTGATGGGCCAATTACTGTGAAAAGTGAAGGGATACTCATTACTTACTGTATAATGACATAAATATTTTTTATGTAACAACTTTAACACTGTCTTCAAATACCCTAAAGTTTTCTCTTTTTTGTAGAAAAATATTATTTGAAACACACCATAGGAATAAGATATTTTCTCCAGTTTTTAGCTAATTGAGGTTGTTTTATTTTGTTTTTTAACTTTATTCCCTAGGTTAGCATTCTGTAGCTTGTGGAGAATTATCTGTACTTACTAAGTAATGCTGTTAATAATTGGAATTGTAGTGTTTTACTTTCATCATTTGGATTCTGGAATAATGTTCCATAGTTCCTATTTTGAAACATCTGGCCAGGATCCAGAGATCTGCTTAGCTGGTTCACTATACCCAAGGGTTTTTCGAACTCACGTGTCTGGGACAGAAGCTGTTACATAGCAAAAGTCTTGAAAGTCGAGGTAGGAGGGAGTAATTGCAAAAGCAGTTTGTGATATATGATGGAGGCGATAGATTTCCCCCCCAAAGAATATGTTGAAAATCCCACAAGCGTGTTGGCTAGCAGAATGAGGGAATTGGATCCGTCTTCACTTTCACCACTGGGCCTCCATGAATCACATCATGGCTAGACAATAATAATAAGATCCCTGCTTGATTAAACCAAAGATTCAAAATTCTTTATCCCACAGTGACCAGCTCAGATTCTTACTGGAAACAGAAAGGCCTTTCAGGTAATACAAAGGCCTCCTCTATGGTGGGTGCCCCTTAGCAGCTGATATTCAGCTAATAAACATGGATGATCTGTGGAGATATATTTAATTGTCACTGAGAAGCTTAAGTGTGAATTCACCTAATCCCCTTTTAAAGCAGTCTAAGCTAGTAGACATCAGTTCATCTCGCATCTGCAATTCCATAAAATAATTGTGTGAAAAGGAGTTGTACTAAATATCCTGAATCTATTCCCAGCCAATTTCTTTGGATAAAGCCATTTGAAAATTTTATAAAATTTTAAAAAATAATGCTCTCCTATGCCTTTCTAATTTTCTTTCATTTTTTAGAATAAAAAAATGTTTTAGCTCTTGACAGAGAATCTTTCTAACTTTATTTCAAGTTTCTACACCCTTTCCAACTTTACTTACATCCTTTTTGAAATCAGGTCACTAATGGTAGCTGCAGTGTACCTTACAACAGTTTGATAGCTGTCATGGTACCTTGTCAGATATGTTGATCCTGGATTCATATAACTGTTAACTTGTTTTAGAAGAAGAATGTACTGTGTACTTCCTGAAGTGGGACGACTATTTTAGATTGTCTGATTTTTTACTTTTATGGGTGATGGATGTATTATATTTATCTTAAAGAATCTTATATTTTTGTGCTTTGGCTCACTGAAGTTCTGAATACATTTTAGGGTTTTGTTTCAGAAGTAATTTTGTTTTGAGAATTCAGCAAGCATCACCTTAAGTTTTAGTATACACAATGTTCAGGACAAATTTGCTCTTGTACATTTTCATTTCTTTAAAAAAATGAAATGTCATAAATATTCACGTTTAAAGAAAAACAGTACTTAAGTAAGATTTGAATGTAAATGAAATTACTTGTGCCATTTGTAGCAGTACTGCTTTGGTATGTGTGTCAAATCATTTTGGATTTTACACTTTGAAACATCTGAAAAAATAAAGAAAAACAGGTGTAGCTAAAATGCTACAGATTAGGTGGTGTGGGGAATATCCATTGAATATCTGAATACTCATAGAATAATAAAATTATAGAGTTGGAAGAGACCACAAGGGCCATCCAGTCCAACTCCCTGCCATGCAGGAACTCCCAATTAAAGCATCCCCGACAGATGGCCATCCAGCTTCTGCTTAAAGACCTCCAAGGAAGGAGACTCCACCACACTCCGAGGGAGTGTGCTCCACTGTCGAACAGCCCTTACTGTCAGGAAGTTCCTCCTAATGTTAAGGTGGAATCTCTTTTCCTGGAGCTTGCACCCATTGTTCCAGGTCCTAGTCTGTGGAGCAGCAGAAACCATACTCACCATAATGAATACTGGTTTTGGTTGCATTGCTTAAACCACTGCTCTTCAAAGTGGTGTTCCATGGACTGGTTCATGAGCTGACTGTCAGCCTGTGGCAGGTTTCCAGGTAACTAACAATATCATAATAATATGACACCAATATGGTTCTGGTCCTTGGCATATTGGGATTTATTTATTTAGTTTTGCCAGGATGGCATACAAGATAACTTGTTAATCACTGTTTTATACCAGTGAACCTACTACATGAATTAATTTTCTGATTTCTGATTCCTGCATGTCAGGGCGTTGGACTGCATGGCTCTTGTAGTCTCTACCAACTCTGCAATTCTGTGATTAGGTAGCATGCAAGATTTTGTGATAGATACTACATTTCTGATGATTCTGTGTTGATTTGACCCCCCCAACAAATGTGTCTAAACAGTTTTTAAAGTTATCTTTGGAAAACCTGCCTTTTTGAGCCCAAATTCCCAGAACCTTCCAACCATCTTGGCCACTGCATGATGACTGGCAGATTCTGGGAACTGTAGTCCAGAATAATTTATCCACCTTTGACTACTTTGTAATTTTTCTTAGAAAAGACACCATGCCTAAGGCATACAGGTTGGATGCAGGTTGAGTATCCTTTATCCAAAATGCTTGAGACGAGAAGTGTTTTGGATTTTGGAATATTTGCATATACATAATGAGATATCTTGGAGATGGGACCCAAGTCTAAACATGAAGTGCATTTATGCTTTGTACACACTTCATATACATAGCCTGAAGGTAATTTTATTATAACATAGTAAAAATGTTTTTAATAGATTAGTACATAAAACAAAGTGTACGTACACTGAACCACCAGAAAGCAAAATTGTCACTATCTGAGCCATCCATGTGGACGATTTTGGATTTTGAAGTATTTTGGAAGTTTGTAGAATGTACAGTGTATAGTGGCTGGGAGGAGTGTAAAAAAGTCCCCATTTAAACTCTCCACAGCTTCAAGGCTACAACATGAGGATAGTATTGACTTACCTTATAGGGTTATTTTTGCTAGATAACAGCTGTGTTTTGAAAATACTTCAGATGTTTGAAGTGTGTTGCATACATTGAAAAATAATATAATTGTAACTTACCTTTGTTTGCTACACAGTGCTTAACATGCATTATAAAGTATATAGTATCAGAATTATACTTTAAATACCTTTCTTATAAAATACATAATTGTGTACTGGATTTGGATATGTTAAATGGTACACTTTTTGGAACGTCTCTTAAATATTATATTAAACTTCTTAATTCTAGTATCTGAACTGAAGCCTGACTGTTCTCATTATCTGTAGTTTTCTGTTGTTGCTAGCAATGTGGTCATTGCTAGCACTGGAAAGTGTACATATTATACACTCCTTCTTTTCATAGAATCCCAGTTATCACTAGCTAAGCTGTCTGGTGACAGGAGTGGAGAACAGGCTCTTGTTCTCGCTTTCCATTTATGTTAGGAGTGCATCATAATTTGAATGCTGATAACTGTTTTTAAATAAATACAGTTTGCATAAATTAGAATGGTGTTCCATTAGCAGAACAAGCCTCTTACCATCTTATCAATTCATTTCCCCCCCGTGTAGTAGTAAAGTGAGATGCTTAAAGGAACAGGGCCTTTTCCTTGCTAGCCCCAGATTATGGAACACCTTCAAATAATTCAACTTGGTCCCTTCTCTTTAAGCAGAACATGCGGGCTAACTTTGATTTTTTTGCTGGGCCCATATTTGAATTTGATTTGAAGCTGTTTCTATTTTCATTTGTTCAATTTTTTATTATTATACTGTGTTTTAACATTTCTATGGTCAGGTGAGGTAGAATTAAAGGAACAGTACAACTCATTTAAGGGTATACTAATGTCTAGTAGCAGGATCTCCTCACTTGTGCATAAATGTACCACAGTCCTATATTCTCTGCATTTTAATCACTTGGAAAAATGTCTTAATACAGAACATATATATTGCGTTGTATCCAGGATTTCCACTCTGAAAAGTTTTTTTTATTTTCTGAATTTTTCCAATTCTCCTTACTCTAAGTCTGCCCTGGCACCTCTACCCAGCATTAATCTGTAGGCTTCAAAGTCCTGTAGAGCAAAGAGGTGGGTGCACTGCAGAGAGAAATGACAAGAATCACCTGCTCACCCTGTTCCAGGGGTGGAAGCCTCTGCTGATTCAATCAGCTTTCTGTCAAAAGACAAACTCCATTAGATACAACCCATTGTTTATAGTGTTGTAGTTATGCCCAGTCTTTGGGCCTGAGCAGGCTGCCGGAAAACATAGCTAATTATAGTGATCAAAGAAGACTGGCTTCTCAAGGTCAGCACACCTTAGCTCATTAGTTGGTGAAAGAAGAGATAATATGCATTTATTTAGAGCTGGAGTGGATAGCCTCTCCTACTCTCATTGCATTCCCTTATAAGCATTCTCTTGGAGATTGCATGTCAGTAGTGGCTGGGGACCCAGAATTTCTCATGCAATCTAACCATTCTTTTCTCTCCTTTTCTTAGTATTAAATGTATGGGAGGAAAGCTCACATTGGCACCACTAGAAGGTTTTCTCTTTAATATGCCTAACTGCTGAGTGAAATGAGGAAAGAGGCATTGCACTGGATCCAAAGGCACTAGAGAGCACAGGCCACATCCCTGATTTAGAATTATCCTATCACTGTGGGACAAGGTGTCTATTTCTAAAGGAGGATGCGCACAGTATTGATTTCACAAGAGGCTCATGCATTTTGGAGGGAAGAGATTCCAGATATGTAGTAGTAGCCTCTCTATGCGGTGGGGTGGGGTGTTGTGCTGTATGTATCTAAAATAGGGTAAGAATTTGCTGAGAATAACAGTAAAAAAGCAAAACATTCAAAATAGAAAATGTAGCACGTTTCTGGATCCTGTCCCATCTTTATCAGTCTGAAGTCTTCATTCCCCCCCCCCCCCCCCCCCCAATCTGGTATGGTGTTTGGCCATTGAGAGAAGATGTGAACAGGCTGAAAAGTGCTAAGCTGTGTTTTTGACAACAATTTTTTCCCTGTACAGTCTTGAATATTCAGTATGGTGGCTGAGGGGAGGACAGATCTATCACACATGTGATACTGTTACTGCAGGCAACTGATAATATGTAGATCTGAATCAGAAAATGTTAAATATACAGTTTCCTAAAATTATATTTGGGCTAGTTTGAATGCATGTTGTCATAACTAAAAGTTAACCAAATAAAAATGAATAGCTGAGATTTTTTAAAAATCATTAGACAAAGCTTTATTCTGTTCTGAGGAACAGAACATTAATTAATTAATTAATTAATTAATTACTGACTTCCTCTCAGCATGAGACCCAGTTGGAGAACAATTTCTGAGAACTTGCCTCTGTGTGCCCTAGTTCAAATCTGCTACATTAAATGGAAGTCAAAATAGAAGTTAAGCCAAACTAACCATACTCAGTATTGGATCTTTTATTTTCTTGCTCCAAAGCAACTATTGATAGGAGAGCTGAGTCTAGAAGCAGCAGTAGTATATAATGTTCACATATATTGAAGTATCTGTTTCTGTGCTAAATGTTTTCAGATCCTAAATTAGTGTTGTGTATTTAACCAGCAAGTAAGAAGTACTTCAGTATCACAGTTTCAGAATTGTAATTCACATTATATTTTGTTAGGCTAACATGGTGCTGGTATTTTTTAACTACAAAAAACTCCTGTGACCTTTATCTTTGATTTGTCTGAGTTTGCCACCCAAATCATTTTTAAGATAGGAAGGAGGTTGTATAGAGAAGTAATCTGTCATGCTTTGAGGTCACTCATGAATGCAACTTTAATTAATTAACTGTGGAGGACAGATTTATGCCTTGCATTCTAAAATGTTGTAGTTTCTGTCCAGCTTAGGAAAGCCAAGGAATTTTTCTGAGCTTCAGTTTGAGTCTTAACATGTGTGGTTGTGATGCTCAAAACCTACATTTTCCACCAAATTTTCCTGATGTTGAACAAAATGCATACATTTCTGGTCTATTTTTTATTCTTTTCCAGTTACTTTTTCAAGGGAGACAGGCATTTCACATCCAATTACAACTTGTGCTGGCAGGATGTATGGAGAGGCACTTGCTAAGTTTAGCTTCTTGTATGATCAGTAGGCTGACCAGTACATTTTTTCCAAAACTTGTAAATACTTACAAACTCAGATTTAGGCTAACTTCTCAAAAACATATGTATGCTTCTCTACTTCATTTCTCCATTCTGACCCCTGTTTGAAGTCTGCAAATTTGTACAATCCATCTTCTCCTTTCTCCTTTCCTTCCTTGATACTTCCACAACCACTGGAATTCCCAGGCGTAGTTTTTCTAGGTGTGCTAAATCTAACAGTTAGAGGAAGCAGTATGCAGCTGACAACAGCACAGTTTTCTTCTCTCAGTGCAGCCAGAAATAAACACAGTAGCACAGATACTCCCATTTATTATTTGGGGCACATAACCCATTTGGCCTACGACATTAAATTGTAATAGAAGTGGGTGTATTATATGCAGGTACAGGAGAAGAAGGGGTCAGTCAAGGACATGCATTGTTTTACAGAAGGCTACTACCACCACCAGTTTGAGAACAGCTTATTGGGGGAATCCAAAAGGAACAATTGAACAGTAATTTTATTGTGGACAACTAAAAATACTATAAAAGAGAACTGCACACTGAATTCCCTAGAACTCTTCATCAGTGGTACAATAGGTGGTACAAAATAGGCACAGGATAGGGAGATGATGATGATGATGATGATGATGATGATGATGATGATATTGGGGTAGATATTTGGCCAGAAGCCCTGCAATTTAGAGCAGGTATTTGTAGCAGAATCATACTTAAACTGTTTTAATTGCCTGGTTTTCATTTTTTAAGGAGTGCTTTTTTAAAGAAGTTAATGTACAGCAAATGTTTTAATAACTTACTATTTTTATCCGGTGTGCATTGCCTTAGGGGCCCTGGTGAGCTGAGAAACAATACATAAATACAAAAATAAAAATAACAGTGGAGATTTACAAACAGAGCAAATTAGTTGCTTACAGGTTTCAGTTATCCAAGTTTCAGCAAGCATAGGGAAATACTGGGTGTGATCCTGTGGTTAGAAACATTAAGAAAAGGGAGTTCATGATGGATGGGAGTTTCTTAAAAGGGAGATATTGAAGGCACAGTTTTAGACACTTCCAATGAGGAGGAAAAACAGGAGGTATTTCAAGAAATCTGGATATATGACTAGCTAAGATTTAAAAGGGTCGTGTACAAGAAATGAAATTACCAAAAAAGGAATTCAAACAATTGCCTAGTACATGTATGGAGAAAGTCAGAAAAGCTAAAGCACAGAACAAGCTCATGTTTGCTAGATAAGTTAAAAACAACCCCCCAAAAAGGCTTTTTTTAAATGTCTGTAGCAAAGGGAAGTACAGTTGGCCCTTCACATTTGTGGCTTTGGACTTTTGTGGATTTGATTATTTGCATTTTTGATTAATAAGTTCTCTCTCGGAATCTGTAAGTTCTCTAGTGCAACTCTGCCAGAAGTTGATGACAGAGTTGTGCTGGAGAACCTAGAAGTTCCTAGAGAAAACACTACTCTAGGCATTTGTAGGTCCTCCACATATAATTAATCATGTTGATTTTATATATTGCCTGATTTAATAATTTTTTAAGGGGGGGTGGGGGGGTTTCTGTATTATGTTTTATGTATATTGTGTTTTAAATGATGTAAGCCGCCCTGATTGGGTATCCATTGGGCGGGGTATAAATAAAATTTTATTATTATTATTATTATTATTATTATTATTCTGTGATCAATGTCTGGCAGCTGTTGATCATAGAGTTGCACTGGAGGACCTGGAGATTCCTAGAGAGGTGTGTTCTCAGGTAGAAATAATAGTGTTTTTTTATTTGCAATTTTTTCAAATTCATGGGGGTCCTTTATCTCTAACCTCAGTGAATGTGGAGAGGCCACTGCACAAGGAAATAATAGTGTCACTGCGATGAGAAGATAGCGATATGCTAATAGGACAGAAAAGGCAGAACTACTCAGCACCTTATTTGCCTCAGTCTTCTCTGAAAAGGAGAAAGGTGTTCAACCTGGAGAGTATGGAGCAAATGATGTAGTAGCAGAAATCCAACACAGAGTTGGCGAAGTAGTAGTATAGGAATGCCTGGCTACTCCAAATGAATTCAGGCCTCCAGGGCCAGATGAACTACATCCAAGGGTATTAAAAGAACTGGCAGAGGTAATCTCAGAACCACTGGCAATGATCTTTGAGAATTCCCGGAGAACAGGAGAAGTCCCAACAGACTGGAGAAGGGCAAATGTCCTCATCTTCAAAAGGCGGGAAAGAGGACTCAGACAATTACTGCCCAGTGAACCTAATATCAGCACCAGGAAATATTTTAGAGCAAATCATGAAACAGACCGTTTATAAGCAGTCTGTGGGATAGACAATGCAACTTTAGATTTCTTTTAGTTGGTTGAATGACCGAACCCAAATGGTGCTTACCAATGGCTCATCTTCATCCTGGAGAGACATGACCAGCAGGGTGCCACAGGGTTCTCTCCTGGACCCAGTATTATTCAACATCTTCATCAATTACTTGGATGATGGAGTAGAGGTCGTGTATCAAATTTGCAGATGACACTAAATTAGGAAGGGTAGCTAATACTGCAGAGGATTAACATTCAAATTGACTTTAAAAGATTAGAAAATGAGCTAAAACTAATAGTTTCAACAGGGAGAAATGTAAGGTACTACATTTAGAAAGAAAAAAATGAAATGCATAGATGGATGGCACCTACCTTGACAACAGTACATGCAAAAGGGATCTAGGAGTCTTAGGGGCCATACAGACGGCCCCTAAGGGGCGGATCTGTGCCCCCCCTGGAGCGCCGGATCAGGGCCGCAGCAACCATATGCCGCAGCCCCTATCTGGCTTTTTCTTATCCAAAAAGAGCTGGCGAATGCCGTCCTCTTTGGAGTGGCAAAAAGCCACCCTTAGTGCCGCCATGGCTCTTTTGCACCCCTTTGGCACAGCATGTCTACACGCTGTGCCAGAGGAGCACCCTGATGCCGCGCACCATGTGGTGGACTGCGCGGCATGACGGCGTCGTCGGGGTGACCAGCATGTAGTTGCTCCACCCCAACTCCACCCCCAGGCCAGCCCTTTTGGCCAGCCTGCAGAGGTGCTTAGTAGACCACAAGCTGAAAATGAGTCAGCAGTGTGATGGGGAAACTTACAAAGCTAATATGATTCTAGGCTGCATTAATATGAATATTGTGTCTAGATCTAAGGAAGTGATAGTACCACTGTATTCTGCTTTGGTCAGATTTCACCTGGAATTCTGGTCACCACAAGAAAGATATCGATAAGTTGGAATGTGTCCAAAGGGGTGTGTGTGACCAAAATGGTGAAACCATGTCCTGTGAGAAGTGGCTTAGGGAGCTGGTTGTGTTTAGCCTGGAGAAAGGAAGGCTAAGAGGTGACATGATAGCCATGTTTAAATACAGGTGTCCCTCCCAATTCGCAGTGAATCCGTTCCGCCCCCCCCCCCCGTGAATCGGAGCAACACAAATATTGAAGTTCCCATTGGTTACAATGGGGGGCGCTCCAGCGTGCTTGGACCATTTTGTCCCTCCCCGCTTGCTGTCCACAAACGAGTGAGACCACAGACTCCGTGCAAGTCCGCGAATGGGGAGGGACGCCTGTATTTGAAGGGCTGTATATTGAGTATAGAACTAGCTTGTTTTCTGACTAGGACATAGGCAATGGATTCAGACTACAGTAAAACAGATTCTACTTAAACATTAAGAACTTCCTGGCTGTAAGAGCTGTTTGACTGTAGAATAGGATGCCTCAGAGTATGGTGGAGTCTCCTTGTTTGAAGGTTTGTAAACAGGTTGGATGGCAATCTGTTTGGAGTGGTTTGATTGTGTATTCCTGCATAGCAAGGGGTTAGACTGGATGGCCCTTGTGGTTTCTTCTAACAATTATTTTAGGTGTAGGAGAAATCTGTAAATCTTGGAGACCTGCTGCAACTCAGACCTGTTTGTTGGCTTGATTGAAACACACAGGATTCTTAAATCAGAATACAGGAGTGTAAAAAGAAATATGAAACTCTTTATATCACCAAATCTACAGATTAATTTAGTGATCCACTCTAGGCAAAACCAAACTGTAACTACTACATGGTAATTGAAAAAAATTCCCCTTGACAAAGGAATTTTACTAATGGTAATGAATGTAATTCAGTATAAGAAATCTACAGACAGGTTGCTGTAATCTCGTGAAGTAAACTAGGACCAAAGGTGACCTAGAAATAAATTAATTCCACATCATCACATCGTCATTTACTGTCCATAGACATTTAACATATCAATATGTACAATTTATCAGTCATTATATAACTGCCCTTGGCAGTGGGGAAGGAAAATTACATGGATTTTAAAGTTAGGTAGACAATAGAAACAGGAAATAGTAACCATGGGAAAAGTGGAAAGATACATGCTAGCCACTGAAGCAAAAAAGTGTGTGGGAAGCCTGTTTAATACATGCATCTTTATAACATATAAAGGGTAAGTGAACCATACACAACCAACCATACACAAAAAAGCAACAGAAAATGTCTGTTTATGTTTATTCAGCCCCATGTTTGATATTTATATGATAATTTTTGAATTCAGCAGTTCAAGAAGGATGAGGAAATAGAGTGGCACACTGTGCATCCCCCCTTCTATAGCATCTAGTATAACATGTTTATCTGTGTTTGGTGCTGGAAACTAGTAGAATAACAAGACATATACATACTGTATACACATACACACGTTCGTATTTAAGTATCTATTTTTAGCTTCTAAAAGTACACTGTTTAGGTTCTTTTTCCATTGATTTGCTTATTCTTATGCTTGAGATGAAAGTCAACTCAGTCAAGTGCCATTTTGATTTTGTTATAACTATTTCTTGACATGGGAACCCCTTTCTTTTGACAATAGAACATCTGAAGGGTGAATTTATAATGATCAGAATAATCCATATCCACTAAGATGAAGAGATGAAGCAAACATTTAAAGAAAGGTAGATTCACTGTAAAAGGGCAAGGAAGTATTTTCAGTTAAAAGAGTGGTGAAATAATATACCTCAATGAAGGCAATTCCATAAGAAAAGGCTGAGCAGATATTTTTCATATTGAAAACTTAAATGCGATTTAATGTCATTTATTACAGCATGTCTATTTTTACCCATACAGGGAGATGTTACTTTATCAGACGCAGAGAGGTTAAAGTATATCTTAAAATACAAGAGTGAGATTTGGTTTACAGACTTTGGAGTACAGTGTGTTGCTAGCCAGTGTTCCCTTGTTCTCAGATCATCCTAATGAATCATTCTCCAACAGCAGAGTCCCCTAATTTTAGTTGCATTTATTACATTTAATTCATTTATTGGAAGAGAAATAGGACTGGCAAAATGTAACTGTTCATTTTCTTTGTTCACGTATGTTGAACTATTATTCTAGCTCTTGTAATACTGAATATTTCTATTTTGGATGCATTTTTCTTTAAAATAATGGAGGACTTTAGCTTGTCCTGGGCCATTTTTCTGCCATGGGACTCTCCAATAAGGTGCATGGAGTTACCAAAAGTGATATAAGATGAGGGATGTGGTGGATTGAAACTTAAGTTCACTTCTGCTTTTGAAAAACTGAATTTTAGGTGATGTTTTGGTGGATGGCACAGAAGTATGTCTTTATTTACAAATGAAATGAAGGGAAACCAGATTTCATCACAATGATCCACATATTATCTCCTTTCATATATTTTGATTTACTTGACAGTTTTTTCTAATAGCACTGTTATCCAAATTCTATTTAATCAATCATGCTGATTAAGTCCATTTAAAGTTTTCTGTCATTGAGCAATTTCAGCTTTTGTTGCAGCAAGGAGAAATCCAATCTGTTCCTTATATATAAGTTGCTTGTTCTGTCTGGTAAATATTCTATATAATAGTAGTTCTGCTTGGGTATTTATATACTGATTTGTCATATGTGAAAGGAGAAAAGGAGAGAAAGTAATGAACATTCTAACTACATGTTTTTGAGGGTGTGTCAGTCTTGAAGATGTTACAAGTATTTGCTGGTGTCAGACATGTGTGCACCAGTGTGGTGAATACCTGAGTTTGGATATGAACTGGGTCCTGCTAAGGTTGCTTTACCCAAATGTCTGTTTATAAAAACACTATATTTTTTTAAAGTTAAGATTGTTGTCCTGGCTGTTGTTTCTAATCCTATTGGAGTAGTTGATTTTTTCTCATCTGAAAAATTCTATAACATTTGTAGCAAGACAGCTGACTTTTTATTTATTTTATTATTGATGTTCTGATTTTATTATTTTATTGTTTATATTTTGTACTCTGTGTACATTCTATTGTGTAATCCCGCCTCGATCCATAGGGACAGACAGGAAAATAATAATAATAATAATAATAATAATAATAATAATAATAATAAATTTATTTATTTATTTTTCCCGCCTCTCCCTACGGATTGAAGCGGGAGTACAAAGATAAAATGTACAAAATGTACAGTAGTACAATCAATAAAAAAAGAAAAACATAACAATAAAACCACAACAGTAATAAAAAGAACAATCATAAACAATAAATTACAATTAAATGTATACAAACTGTTAACATTTTACTGGTAAGAGCTGATTGCTTAGTTTTATCCTGGAGTCAAATGTTGTGCCCTAGAGCATTTTTTTGCCTCAGGTGGACAGACTTTATTGAAAATATGATACTACCATCTGATTATTTCCTCCTCTACAAGTTGTAAAAATAGAAATAATTTGAGATTGCACTGCTATGAGGAGGAAGTTCGAAACATTGTAGCCCATATGGTGCATGTAGCCCACAAGGCCTTTTTGTGGCTGTGGCCTGCCCAGTTTTAGTGGGGGGAAATATAGGGATGGCTTATTGCCCACTCCTGAACCATGGGTTTGGTGGTTTAGAGATGTTTGGGACCCCAACAGGACTTAAACTATCTCGAAATTGAAATCAGTTTGGTTAGTCCTGCTATGTACTTTATATTAAATCCCCTCTTCAGTAGTTGACTTTGTGGTGCTGGACATTAAATGTAGCCCCCAGCTCTTTCCTGCTCCTGGTCAAAAAAGGTTGTATGAAGTTGCCTTCTTTTCCTTAAGGCAAAGCTGCTGCTGTGTTTATTTTTGTAATAACCTTCTGTAGGCTGTATGGCAAGAATGAGAGCTGGCCAGAACATATTTCTCTTCCTTCTTTTTGCTTCCTTTTTATCTTCTCTCATTCTCTTGTATGTTTTTTCATTGTGTTTCTTCCCTGTGTATGCAGAGGCTGTGCTTTTGTTAATGCACTAAAGAAAATGGAGTGATGTGGTAAGGATCTGGTAATGCAGGAAGAGGATATGCCAGATGAGTGGTCTGGAGGGCAGTTCTCTCTCCATGGCCAGAGATTCCCCACTGTTGTCCTAGGTTAACTACAGTTTAGTTAATCTCAAAGCCCAAAACTTAAGACCTAACTGGGATTTAGCTCCTGTATTGTCTCACCACGGAATATGCCAGCTTGGGCTGCCTACTCCTGCTCTAAACCACAATTAAGATCACAATTAAGATGGAGTTTTGACTTAGATATAACTGTAACCTTCAGTTAACTGAAAATGGAACTGAGAATGTCCAATATGCTTGCAGCAAAGCTGTAGAGAGTCAAAACCTGATAGGTTTTGGGAGATTTAATAAATAAAATCTTAATAATGTTACAGTCTCATTATATTTCAGCCAGCCAGTGAAACTAAAAACAAATAGAGGTGTATACTTATTATCTCAGTTAAAAGCAACCTGAAAGAAATGCAGTTGTAGAATTTGCCTTTAAAAAACAACATGGAAGAAGCAGTTCATATTCTGCAAAGGAAGGAGTTTTTCATAAGTATGGTACGGTCACTGTTGTGATGCCAGTTTAACCTCTCTTTCTCATGTGCATATTGGAAGGGCCTGAACACCCAATCTTAATTTGTGGTGAGAGCAAAACAGCATTGGACCTATCCAACTTGATAAATTAACTACCTTTCATTTGCTGCATTCTCTTGTGTACTATTATATAGGCCATTCTGTTCATTCCTATCTGTAGTCAAGACTCCAGAAAATAATTATCTGTCCCTGCTGCATCTTGAAATTCCCAAGACACAGAAATAATGGTACGATCAAAGTAAGAAATTGTCACTTGTGAGACTTGAGTAAGGCTTTCTCAACCTGATAGCTTCTGAGTGTGTTGGACTGTAACTCTCTGGCCAGAGGGCCATTGGAAATATATTAGCCAGGTTTCTTGCAATATTTTTCCAAGGTGATGCACAATAAATTCAGTTTAATACATATAAGAGTGTTAAGAATAACAGTAATAAAACAGTTATGAGCAGCAACAATGAAATCAGACCATTACATTCCGTCTTATTTGTGCTCTGAGCTAAGCAGTACCAAATATTGTAACTTTCCATAGAATCAGGGCCACCCAGTCCAAACCCCTGCATGCAGGAATACACAATCAAAGCAACCCTAACAGATGGCCAACCAGCATGTTGTTAAAAACCTCCAAAGGAAGAGACTCCACCACACTCCAAGGAAGTGTGTTCCTTATACTTGCCTGGGCTACTTGATGGTTTTGGTTGTTGCTCCCCCCCCCTTTTTTTTTATTGTGTTGCTTTTCAGGTGTGAAGACCAGAAATGTTCAGACTATTCTCCAAGTGCATAGATTTGTATTAAAGCATCATGATATTGGCAGTTTTGTTTTCAATTCCTTTGCTAATTAGGGCAAGGATGGAATTTTGTTTTTACTGGTTTTTGTTTTAGCTGCAGCAGCCACACACTGGGGTCACATTGTAATCAAGTTCTCTACTGTAAACCCAAGATTCCTTTCTTGGTCCCTCTTGGCCCACTTAAATATAAGCAGCATATATGCAAAGTTACAATATTTTGCCCCAACATGCTTTACTTTATTCTTGTTTATGTTTAATTTCATTCACCATTTCAGTGGGCATAATCTCAGCTTGAAGTGATTCTTTTGGGACTCTTCACATTGGTTTGTTATTGTAACAACACTGAACAATTGGGTGCTGTCAGAAAACTTGGTTGAATCTCATATAACTGATTTATGAGCAAGTGATGTTTCACCAGTCCCGATAGAGATACCTGAGGGATCCCATTGTCTGTATCTGTCCATTATGAAAATAGACCATTTTTCATTCTCTCTGCTTCCTGTTCTTATCAGTTCTCACTCCATAAGAGGAATGCTTTTAGGATATGCTGCATTGACGTATGGTGCTGTCTCCTCATTTGGAGGTTTTTAAACAGGCTGGATGGCCATCTGTCGGGAGTGCTTTGATTATGTGTTCCTGCATGGCAGGGGGTTGAACTGGATGTCCCGTTTGGTCTCTTCCAACTCTGTGATTTTGTAATCCAATGACTGTACTGTTTGGTCAGGAGATTTTCATGAAGGTCTTTGTGAAAACCTTTTGGAGTTTGGAGGTCCAAGTAAACCTATAGCAGGCTTATTTGCACTTTCAGAAGTTGTCTAATCTTCCTCTATGTTTAATAGTGCTTTCCACTAATATACCCTGAGCTGATGTTAATCTAGACAGTCTATAATTACCTGGATCCCTCCTGCATCCCCTTTTTTTTTCAAACTTGATATTATATAGGACACTCAAAGTCCTGTGGTATAGAGATTGATCTTGGGGACAAGTTACATATTCTAGATAGAAAATCAGTTATTTTACATTTAGGTTTTTATTCCTGTTGATTTTGTTAGTTTGTAATTTGCAAATAAACCCTAGAGATTCCTCAACTCCTCACCCCCACCCCACCCAGCAGACTTCAGTTTCTGGAATTGATATCTGCCTTGTATCTTTAGCTGTAGAGGCAGATTATTTTATCTTGCATTTTTATTACCTGACACTTTTTTCCCTCTCCTTCCATTCTCCAGTACCTTTTTTTCTTTCTTTCTTGTATATGTTTTCTTAACTTGAGGCTTTCATAGAAAGTTTGGATTTCATTTTAAGAACTCTGTTTTGTCCAAACATTGCAGTGCCTTGCAGAAATACAGTGGGCCCTTGGCATAGGTGGAGGAACCATTCAAGGAACAACCCCTTCCCCCGCATATGGGAAAAAATGTGTATGCTTAAGGCCCATTCAATACTATGGGAGTGCACTCCCACGTATGGCAGCATGCGCATGCCTGTGGTGCACACGCCATTTTGTCCATATGGCGTATGGCGCAGGTGGACTATATTCACATCCCTTTGACTTTCCACATTTTGTTGTGTTATAGGCTGTAATTGAAATGGATTCAGTTAGCATTATTGTCTCTTGATATATACAAGGCACTTTACACCTTTAAGGTGTAAAATATTTTATGGCGCAAAAGTTAAGTAAACAAAAGCAAACTAGTGCTTGTTGGTTGCTAAATATTTATCTCACTGAGACAGTCCTTGGTAGAACCACCTTTGACAGCAGTTATAGTCATAATATTTTGAGGGTAAGTCTGCATCAACTTGGTACATCTGGATCCTGCAAGGTTTGTCCATATGGATCAGGACTCTTGGTGAACAAAACCCCACAAGTATTGACACAGATTCTCAGTGTTTTGGAGGTCTGTGCTTTGAATGAGCTATTCTATGACATTCAGTTTGTTTTTAAACCTCTCCTGGGTTATTTTGGCTGTATGTCATTGAAAAGGTGACTATACAAGGTCCCAAGTCCCTTATAGTATGAAATAGTTGTTTTCTTCCTTTTCAGAATTGCCATGCATTGGCTCCATTCATCCTGTCCTCAATTCAGAGTAGTTTCCCTGTCCTTGGGAAAGAAAAGTATCCCCATAACATGATGCAGTCACCACCATGTTTCATTGTTGGTGTGGTGTTCTTTGGGTAAAGAACACTATCAGTTTTGTACCATAATTATACTTTGGAGTAAAGCCAAAAAGTATAATTGGTATTATCATCATATTCATCTGTTTTCATCAAACCAATTCCCCCCTCCCACACACACACATGTGCACTGTCACTCATGTGCCTTTTTGTAACCTCCAAATGGGCCTTGATATGGGTTTGTTTCAGCATCAGCTTTCTTCTCATATAGGTGATAGATGTCCTATGAACAAGCTATGGCTCTCTCCAGCTCCTTCCATTTTAACATTGGTCTCTTGATTGTTTCTCTGACTAATGTCCTTCTTGCCCAGTCACTGGTGGCCTTCTCTGCAACGGTCAGGAGTGCCTGTTATCAGCTTCGGCTGATACGCCAGCTGCGCCCTTTTCTGGAAGTAAGGGATCTCGAGACTGTTGTGCACGCGCTGGTAACCTCACGTCTAGATTTCTGCAACACGCTCTACATGGGGCTACCCTTGTGCCTGGTTCGGAAACTACAGTTAGTTCAAAACATGGCAGCCAGACTTGTTTCAGGTACATCTAGGAGGGACCACATCACTCCGGTTTTGAGGTCCCTCCACTGGCTTCCTATTGGTTTCCGGGCCCAGTACAAGGTGTCGGTTATTACCTTTAAAGCCCTAAAAGCTTGGGTCCAAGTTATATCAGAGACCGCCTCCTCCCATATAATCCTCCCCGTGTGCTCCGGTCCTCTGGGAGGAATTTCTTAGAGCCCCCAAAGATCGAGGCTATCCGTTACCTCCCAGAGGGCCTTCTCTGTTGTCGCCCCCAGGCTCTGGAATGACCTGCCGGACGAGATCCGTCAATTAACATCTTTGGACAGTTTTAAAAAGAGAAAAAAAGAATCACATGATTTTTAAAGAATGAACCATTTCTGTTTTCCAGTAAATGACTTTGTAAATCGTTATGTACTTCATAGCGCAGAACTGCTAGAAGGAGCATAAATGTGGTTTTGTGGTTTGTCCATTTTTTAATTTTGGTACTTACTGTCATTCATATTTCTACTTGTTATTTAAAGAACATGAGAATGACTATGTGCATGTGTTTATATGCCTTACTTAGATGCTTTGGCGTCAGTTTAATAATAATAATAATAATACGATTTATTTGTATACCGCCCCTCTGGTAAACCAATCGAGGCGGTGAACAACAAAATACATTCATACATTACATTACATTAATACAATACAACAAATTAAACAACATAATACAGTAATACATTCCAGCAAATTAGACAAAACATTCCCTCCCCCCTGAACATCAAGCAAATAACAACATTAAGATCTCGTTTACAAACAGATTAAAAAAAACAATTACTTAAAATTATACAATATAAGATACAAATTATGTAACTGTTAAGAAAAACCCATCCCTCCATCCCACCCCCTCCCACCCACCCACCCAAAAACAAAATAACAAAAACAATATAAAGACAGTTATAATTGAAATATACAATGTAAAGTGCCAATTATAAAATTACTAAGTAAAGTTCCTCCCCCAACCGCGCAGATGTTCACTCAGTTATTCCTTGGAGGGCTGTAAAAACTTCTTAAGTATCATTAACTTTAACCTCTCCCGGTTGTTTTTTGTGTTCAAAGATTTGGGGTTCACAGCTGGGAGGATGATACTAGATGGTGTTCTGCTCCTCAATGCCCAGATTGCATGCATGGCCCAGACCTGTTTTCAGTGTTTTTACCTGCTGTTCCTTCTTGTGAAAGAAGGTTGCTGCTACTGTCATCCATACATTGGCCAATGCTAGATTAAGATATGTTATGAACTTGATATCTGACAAATATTTGGCAACTTTTTGCAATCTGATGCCCTTGATATATGTTAAATTTGTAAGCTCTGTCATTGCCAATCAGACAGTCTATTTCACTGAGTATGAGTTATAGTCCAACACATGCAAACATAGCATGACAGAGTTGGAAAAGATCTCAAGGACTATCCAGTCCAACTCTACTATGCAGGAATACACAATCAAAGCACTCTTCACAGATGGCCATCCAGGCTCTGTTTAAAAACTTTCAAAGAAGGAGACTCCACTACACCTAAAGGCAATGTATTCCACTGTTGAACAGCTCTTAACTTTCAGGATGTTCTTCCTATTATTTAGGTGAAATCTCTTTTCCTGTAGTTTGAATCTATTGCTCTGGTCCCTAGTTTCTGGAGCAACAGAAAACAAGCTTGCCTCATCTGGACAGCATCTAAGTTAAGAAGACTGCAGTAACAGGTCCAGAATGTGTTACTAAGATCTCAGCATATTGAGCAGATTTACTCTGATGCTTAAAGATCTGCAGTGACTGTGGTAGCATGGACTGGATTCACATTACCCAAAAAACTTGTATCTACCTCAATTCCGGTGCTGTTGAAACACATGACATATGACTGTTTTCACAGTGAAAGCATTTGTTTTAGATTTAATGCAATTTACAAAAAAAATTACTCTGCAGTTTTAGGATAAACTAGGCTTTTTATGTGTGTTTAGCGCCAAAAGCAGAATCAGAGTGGAATAGGAGATTGGGGTAATTTAGAGCAGGTTGAGTGGGTGGTTACCTGGATCCCACAAACATACTTTTGCCATCTTTAAAATGTTCATTTGCAGCTGATGAATGTGTGTTACGTTTGTTTGAATACTTATTATTTTATTAAATTTTATTACATGATCAGATGGGAGAGAGTGTGTGTATACACGCTCCCTTGATCAGTCAGAAGAGTCTCAGACTGTGGCTGGAGGTGTTTTAGCTTTAATGCAGTTTACAAAAAAAAAAAAATTGTACTCTGCAGTTTTAGGAAGAACTGGAGTTTTTATATGTGTGTTCAGTGCCAAAATCAGGATCATTGTGGAATAGCGGATTGGGGTGATTGAGAGGAGGACAGGTGGGTGGGTAGTTACCTAGATCCCACAAACATAGTTTTGCCATTTTTTAAACATTCATTTCCAGCTTGTTTAAATACTTCATATTTTACTAAATTTTATTACATGATCAGATGGGAGAGTGTGCTTGCGTGTGTGTGTGCAAGAGAGAGAATGTGTGCTTCTCTGATGTCAGAAGAGTCTGGTTGTGGCGGGAGGTGCATGAGAGTATTCTTTGGGAGGAGAAAGTGTATACATGCTCTCTTGATCATTCAGATGAGTCTCACTAGGGAAGGAGAGTCACGTGAGAGATATTTAAAATTATCTTACTTACTCATGGTCTCTCACTAGGATGCAAAGCAGGGATTGGATTGGATGGGGCAGCCATCAATGAGAGTCCAAAGTGGGTGGCAAGATTAACAGGAAAACAAGAAAGGCTATTGGTTGATAGGCATGGACATGCGAGGTGTAAACAAAGAAACAAAGCTGCAGTGATTCTGTGTCCAAAAATAATCTGATACAGCAATCACGTGGATGTGATCGGATACTCCTTTTGTCTCATTGTGACTTCTGGTGAGGGGAATGTGTGGCTGTCAGTACACATTGAGTTTGGATTATAAATGAGTGGGTGTGATGCTAATGGGAGTCCAGCCAGAGCAGTATAATGCACAAAGGAGCTGAATTGTTTTGCAGGTGTTGGTGCAGTTTCCGTTAAATTCTAGGTTCAACTTGAAATGTTGGTAGATGGTCTGGGTTTAGAATATCTGAAGTGCTGCCTTTCCTATCATAGAATCATAGTTGGAAGAGACCACAAGGGGCATCCAGTCCAACCCCCTGCCAAGCAGGAACTCACATTCAAAGTATCCCCAACAAATGGCCATCTAGCCTCTGTTTAAAGATCTCCAAAGAAGGAGACTCCACCACTCTCCAAGGCAGTGTGTTCCACTGTTGAACAGCTCTTACTGTCAGAAAGTTCTTCCTAATGTTGAGGTGGAATTTCTTTTCCTGTAGCTTACGTCCATTATTCCATGTCCTATTCTCTGGAGCAGCAGAAAACAAGCTTGCTCCAACCTCAATATGACACCCTTTCAAATACTTAAACGGCTATCATATCACATCTTAAATGTCTCTTCTCCAGGCTAAACATACCCAACTCCCTAAGTCTCTTGTGTTCCAGACCCTTCACCATTTTAGTTGCCCTCCTCTGGACTATGTTTGTTTGTTGAAGAGATCTGTGTTGAAGTCTCTTTAGATCATTGCTGATGATACCCTGGATTTGGAATTTGCTTCTTAGAGAGATCCATTCTACTGTTCACTCCTTTTGATAGTATCAAAATGGTTTTATTTGGTCAAGCATTTGAGAATGAAAGAGTACGATGCCTTTTCTGTTATGGCCCTGCTCTTCCAAAACTTGTTTTATTTAGTCCTTGAGTATTACATTTTTATCGTTCTAATTTATTTGGCATATTTTATATTCAGTTATAGAAAGATAGAATATAAATATTATAAATGAAAACAGATCTCAGAGTATTCCCCCATTGGGTCACAACATCAATCATTGTTTTCTTTATTTGCTAGAGGGCGACATGGAATACAGGATGATTTCAGTAATAATGGCCATGCAGCCAATAATAAGGGTGAGATAAGATAGGTTTCTGAATAGCACAAAAGTATTGAAACTGTTTCTAAACTGCCTCTTTTGCTTTGTAAGTTGTGATGGTGATGAGCAAATCCATTCAAAATATCTTCACTGTCCCACATTTTTGGATTGTGGTGTAAATCCAGAAGTTTTAAAGGTTAAGACATGGATTTTGGCTGACTGTTTTGAATGTTTATTATACACATAATTTTTGTTGATCCAAAAGATGAGTTAGGTGTAACAAAAAACTACATTTGTATTTGACAAATGCAGTAAGGCACTCAAGTATGGGGCAATACAAGCGTTTTAGTAATTATTTTCTTTTATATTAATGAAAGGCTATTAAGATGGATGGCCTGGGGTGAAAAGCTTTACCCCACTGACTTTTCCTCTGTTTTGATAGTGGGCATTCAGTAATAAATATGCAGTTAAGTCAAATAGTTACCTTGAACATTTCCCAAGAGGCACAACCTTGCCAGCAGAATGCCTCCAGCAATTCTTGTTTACGTCACACTGTAACCATCATATCTTAACTGGAAAATTAAGTGGAAACAGTTTTATACAGTACTGACCTTGGGCTTCTGCAGGAATCAAAGTAGAAAAGCTTACATTAGTAGTTTCAGTTGGTTATTCCATCATTCAAACAACCTAATTTTGTAAAAATGGCATGCCTTTTAAAGAAATACCTAGGGTTTTTTTTCTCCAGGAGAATGAATAATCAAGACTCACATGGATATTTAATCTGTATAATGCATGTATTATGTTAGTGTATATCCACATGTGTATTGCTATTAGTTTCCAAAGAGGTTTGAGAGACGTCCTCTAGTTTTAGTATAATGATCCACACTGATTTTTATAGTGAATGTTTTTCATTGATCAAGAGTGCAGACAAGTGGTGAATTTGTCTGATCAGAGTTTAGGGAAGAAGGCTGAAATTTCTCACAGGTGGCAGTTCTCTCTGTCTTGGCATTAGCAGGGAATATTATGACACACATCACAATATTAGTTTGGAAACCCATTCTTACTGGTTCCATCCCTCACTGCCAGGTTCCCTACTAGTTTTGCTCACACCTGCTTTCACTTTCCCTAACTTTGCTCCTGCTACCAAGATTTTAAAAATAAAACTGGAATCAAATTACATTTCCAGACTACTGTTGTGTTTTGTGTTGGAGTATATTACTGAAAATGGTTTAGAAACTTCCTTAACATGTAGCTCAAGGGTAGGCAACCTTTCCCCTTTAAGGGCCGAGGGACTTCAGCTCCCAGAAGCCTCAGCCATGTTGGCCAGTAGTCCCATGTTGGCCAATAGCTCCTGGGATTCTGGGAGCTGAAGTCCCTCAGCCCTTAAAGGGGAAAGGTTGCCTACCCCTGATGTAGCTGCTAGACTACTGAGTAGAACAGTGATTCCCAGACTCTGGCTTTCCAGGTGTTTTGGACTTCAGCTCCCCGAATCCCAAACTGTTGGCCAAGATAGTTGAGACTTCTGGAAACTGAAGGCCAAAACACCTGGAGGACTAGCATTTAGGAATCACTAGACTAGAACTAGAGCTGCATCTGCACTGCAGAAATAATGCAGTTTGACACAGCTTTAACTGCCATAGTTCAGTGTTATGGAATCCTAGGATCTTTAGTTGTTGTGGTACCAGAGCATTCTAACAGAGAAGGCTAGAGCCCTGGTGGCGCAGTGGTTAAATGCCTGTACTGCAGCCACTCACTCATAGACCACAAGGTTGCGAGTTCAATACTAGCCAGGGCTCAGGCTAGACTCAGGCCTGCATCCTTCCGAGGTCGCTAAAATGAGTACCCAGCTGTTGGGGGGCAATGAGCTTACACTTGCAAACCTCTTAGACATCCCATAGCGCGATATGAAGCGGTATATAAATGAAGCTGCTTTGCTTTAAATATCTCACAGAATGAAAAATCCCAGAATTCCATAGCATTGAGCCATGGCAATTAAAGCAGTGTCAAACTGCATTATTTCTGAGTGCAGATGCAGCTTAAGTGAACCCTGTGTTGTGCTATGCCAACTTTCCTGCCTCCTTTCTGCTTCTGGTGCCAATTCAGAAGGTTGGTATTGACTTTTAAAAAGCTTTTGCAGCTTGGAAGCTAGACTATCTGATATATTATTTGTCTTCATATAAGTCTTCTCATAGGGTCTTCTGCTATCTGACGTTCAGCAGGGGCATCTGAGAAAAGGCCTTTCCAATAGTGGTGTCCTAGGTTTGAATATTCTCCCAGAAAAGTTTGCCTGTTGTATTGTCTTTTCCATACCTTTTTCTTTTCCCAGTATTTTAAGGATTTTAGTTTTTGTTGATCGATTTTGTTTGAGTGCTTCTCTTATAACATTAAATGAAAAGTTATAAGTCTTAATTTTAAATTTTATTTAACTTAATTTTAAGTTATAGTCTTAATTTTTTACTTTTAGTCCACTGAATGTTGTGGTGTAGATAAAAAACTAATACAGCATTTTAATTTTCTTAAAGCCTCTTGATATAGTTAACATATAATATTAGTTGATCTTGTATTCAAAAGCTGATTTACCCTCTTTGATTGTTACCTGTTTCTTTTAAGAAACTTACTTAATTACAGTACTTTGGAGGCATAAGGCTGGTGTGGGGTAGGTAGGAGTGGAGCTTTTATTAATCCCTCTCCAAGTTGCTTTACCTCTCCTGTGGAATATTTGGGGGCTGTCAGGTGGTGGACAGTGACAGCTTCAGTAGGACTGTGTTGCTTATAAAATAGCAACAGAAAGGGATTGTGTTGGTAAGGGGGCAGAAAGTTCACAGCGATTACTTAAAACACACAGTATTTTTAAGGCTGGCTAAAATCAGCTTTACAGCACAACAGGCTGATGTAAATTTTTATTTGTAATATTCAACTCATTCTTTTGGTGTATATTCATTTTGTACTTGCAGGCTCTCTAGTTTCACTTACAATACATCTAGGATACCTGCTGAGTTAGACTATAGGCATGTCTTTACTGACTGCCTAATCCAGAGCTAGTGCAGAACATTATGAGCACACACACCTGGCCAAATCCGGTGTGACACCACATTCTTGTACACACAGTTCAGCCAGGCTGACATCCCATCGGCCCTGCTAGCCTGTCCCCCTTGGTGCTGACACCAGTTCCTCATGAGCAGGAACTCCCTGTGATAGTTTGTGCCATGTGCCATGTGCCAGTGCTTCTGCTGAGGTCAGAACAGAGTGCTCTACCATGTGATCAACAATGAGGGTGTCATTTTAGCCCATCTTCATTGATCACGGGGGCACTCTATTCTGGCCTCAGCGGCAGCCTGTTTTTGTACCACTGCTGCTTCTTGTAGGCAGCAGCTCCATGTAAAGGCATGCTGCCACTTCTGCTGAGAGGTCAGAATGGGTGTCGATGTGATTAACAAGGAGGTGCCTATGTAATCATCATCATCATCATTATCATCATCATTTTTATCCCGCCCCTCTGTAGACGCAACTGGGGCGGCTTACAACATTAAAAATACCATAAAATACAGTATAAATCCCAAGACCCTCCCACTCCTTAAAATAATATTAATCAATAAACAAATTAAAACATACTTAAAATGACTCACAATGACAGGACAAGCAAATAACAAGACTATGGCAGAGAATAGGAGAAAAGATGGGCTAACTCTTGAGGCCGGGATCTTTATTCAGGAAAGGCCTGCCGGAAGAGATCCATCTTAACAGCTTTTTAAAAGCTGCTTAAGGTGGTGATATGACGGATCTTGTCTAGCAGGCCATTCCATAATTTGGGAACGGTTGCTGAAAAGGCCCTCTGCGCGGTTGCAGACAACCTAGTTTTTAAAGGCTGAAGCAAATTCCTCTCAGAGGACCTGAGTGCACATGGATTATATGGGAGGAGGTGGTGCCAAAGATAGGTTGACCCAAGCCATTTAGGGCTTTAAAGGTGATAACGAACACCTTTTACTGTGCCCGGAAACTAATAGGCAGCCAGTGAAGTGACTTTAGAACTGACATTATATGGTCTCTTCTAGTTGTTCCCGAGACCAACCTGGCCGCCATATTCTGTACTAATTTGAGTTTCCGGACCAAGCATGAGGGTAGCCCCATGTAGAGCGCATTACAGAAATCAAGACAGGAGGTTATGAGTGCATGCACCACAATTTTAAGGTCTCCAACTTCCACGAAAGGGCGCAGCTGGCGTATCAGCTGAAGCTGATAACAAGCACTCCTGACCGTCACATTTACCTGATTAATCATCTGAAGCAATGGATCCAGGAGCACCCCCAGACTGCAAACACAGTCCTTAGAGGAGAGTGTGACCCCATCCAGGACTGGAGGTTGTATCCCAATACCTAGTTTCGGGGCCGCTACTGTAAGTACCTCTGTTTTATCTGGATTCAGTTTCAATCTGTTTTTTCTCATCCAGTCCATTGCTGCCTTAAGACAATCATTGAGAGGAGAGACGCCATCTGTAGTCAAAGCTGAGGACTGAGGCATAGAGAAATATATCTGGGTGTCATCAGCATACTGATAACACCCCACCCCATGTCTCCAAATGATTTCTCCCAGCGGCTTCATATATGTATTGAATAGCATCGGGGACAGGATGGCGCCTTGAGAGACACCACAATTAAGCTCTTTCCTTGTAGAGCAACTGTCCCTGAGCAACACCCTCTGGAATCTTCCCGAGAGGAAGGAATGGAACCACTGCGATGCAGTGCCTCCAATTTCTAACCTACTCAGGTGATCCAAGAGGATGTTATGATCTATTGTATCAAAAGCCACTGAGAGGTCTAGGAGCACCAGCAGGGTCACACTACCCCTGTCAATGCCCAGACGAAGGTCATCAGTCAAGGCGACCATGGCAGTCTCAACTTCAAATCCTGTCCTAAAGCCAGTTTGAAATGGATCTAGATAATCGGTTTCCTCCAAGACAGCTTGGAGTTGAAGAACAACCGCCCTCTTGATCACTTTGCTCAAAAAAGGTAATAAAGAGACTGGCCTATAGTTCATATCCAGGGGGTCCAAGGAAGGTTTTTTCAGAAGCGGCCTAACCACCGCTTCCTTCAAGCAAGATGGAACATGACCTTCCCTAAGGGATACATTAATGATGTCCGTAAGGAACATCCTCATGGCATCCCCCCCGGGTGGCCAGCCATGATGGGCAAGGATCAAGAGGGCAGGTTGTTTTCCTCACTCTACCAAGGAGCTTGTCCACGTCATTGGTACTCACAGATTGAAACCAATCCAGTATAATTTCATTAACGGAGTTGCTGGACACCTCATCCATTGATTCTGCTACAACACTGGCATCTAAGTTGGCTCTTACCTGAGAGATTTTATCTGCAAAGAAGTTGTTAAACGCGTCGCAGCAGGCCATTGTTGGGTTAAGTAATGGGTTCTGCACAGATAAAGCCTGTGTCAGTTCGCCTACCACCCTGAACAGTTCTGCTGGACGGGACTCTGCAGACGCAATACATGCAGAGAAGAAAGATTTCTGCGCTGCACGTATTGCCTCTCAATAGGAACAAAGAAATTTCCTATGACGAATCTTGTCAGATGAGAGTTGAGTTTTCTGCCAGATGCACTCTAGTCGTTGTCTAACCCACTTCATCTTCCTAAGCTCTTTGATATACCATGGTTTATGGTTAGAAGCGGGTTGGAAAAGATGTTTGGGAGCGATTGTGTCGATAGCCTTGGCAAGGTCGGTATTCCAGTTATTAACCAAAGCTTCAACAGAAGCACTGGCATTACCAACCATTAATCCCTCTAATGCCGTCTAGAAACCAATTGGTTCCATTAGCCTTCGAGGGCGGACCATTGTAATAGGTCCAACACCCCCAGTGGGGCGGACAGTGGTTCTTAGCTCCATCTTGACCAGGAAATGATCCGTCCATGACAATGTGATGGTTTTGATAACCTCCACCCATGGATATTCCTGTTCTGTACTGAAGACCGCATCGAGGGTATGACCCGCACAATGAGTGAGCCCGACGACCAATTGGGATACCCCCATGTTTGCCATGGATTCCATGAACTCCTGAGCCGCACCTGTTAAATTTGACAAACTGGTCTCGAGTGGAATGTTGAAGTTGCCCACAACTAAAAGTCTGGGCGAGTCCAACAGCAACTCTTAAGACCAGCTGTGTCAGCTCAGTTAGGGAGTCTGTTAGGCAACAGGGTGGCCAGTATACTAACAGAATCCCCAAGCTATCCTTAGTTGTCAGGCTCAGGTACATACACTCGAAATGGACTGTGTTCCAGACAGGTATCCTGGTCAAGGTCAGGTTATTCTTATGAACCAAAGCCACTCCGCCCCCCCTTCCCCTTACTCACTTCTCCCACTGCTCACTGACCGAGTACCCGGCTGGGAGAACCTGCGCCCAAGTTACAGCGCTGCCTTCTCCCAGCCAGGTCTCTGTGAAACAAGCCAGGTCGGTGTTCTCGTCTAAGAGGATGTCATAGATGATATGGGTCTTGTTTTTATGTCATAGATGATATGGGTCCTGGCATTGCAAAGGAGCAGAGTAAGATTAACGACCTCCCCATCCTAGATCACATGGCTGGATGTCCCCAGGAGGCGTCTAAGCTATGTGATCAGGGGTGTGTGTGTGTGTGTGTGAAAGAGAGATCGCTGGTTGTGTCACTGTACCTCTTCCTCATTGATCACATGGGTATTCTGTTCTGACTTCTCAGCAGAAGCAGTGGTGCATAAGGTAGGCACTTGCAGGGAGCTGCTCAGTGAGTGAAGAAGGGCGGCTCCGAAGGGGATCTATCCTCTTCCTTGCACTGCTCAGCACAGGCTAAGGAATTTGGTGTTACTCTTGGCATGTTGACAGCTGGATTGGCTATATTGGACCCAATCCAGCTGTCTACATGGCCAAAGGAACTGGAGGCTCCTGGAAACCCTGGGTTTTTTCCAGACTTTGCATACTTCAGTGTAAAATTGGATTAAGGACTGATTTTTCCCAGAAGTACCCATGCATTATGGAGAATGCCAGCACTGGCTTCAAGGTGAGCATGCCATTTTTTACTATATTAGCAAGCTCTATTCTTTAAAAGTACAAATTCTAGTCGTTCAAATATAATTTCTAGGAAACAGTCGTCAAATTTCCCTCTACCTTCCTAAAAAACTTTAGCAAACTCAGATCTTATTACTTCTTATTTATCACTGAGTCACAGAATATTGCCTCCTAGAATCCTTTGTCTACTTATATGGTGAATTATAATTATGATTGCAGTAAAATTTTCATTGATAAACCTGTAGATTTAGGATAAAAGCAGAGAAGCTCAGGCTATAATTGCGTACTTGAAGAATAAAAATGTCAGTAAAAAGGTGTTGTGGAAGGCACTTAATTACTAAAAGTTCAATAAGTTGGTCACTAAAACCTTTTTCTTCTTAGGCCTTTTTATATAGCATGAATTAAACAGAAGTAAGAGCCTCTGGAAAGTATTGGTAATGTCATTGACAACATTCAGAAATTGTACTCAGAATTGCTCTGTTAACAGTTTTCTAATTCAGGAGTAGAGGTTATGAAAAAAAAAATCAAGTTCTGCAGAATGGATCCCCTGCGAATCAGGAGGGACAACAGTATAACTAAGAATCTTTTACAGCAGTGGTACTGAAAGTGATGGTCTATGTACCTTTATTGGTGCTGGTTCATCACCAATTGGTTACAGGTTTTGCAGGAAGAAATGAAAGAGTTACAGCTAATTGGAAGAAATATGGTATCAGTCCCTAGAACATTGAAATATCTGTTTAACAATGGAAAAAATAATTGCCAGTCCCTGATAATCCTGAGAAGCACTGTTCTAGAACACATGAAAGGAGCTGATGTATGCTTGAAAATGCACCATATCAAAAAATAAACTGACATGTGATTAACAGTAGAGAAGATTGTCTCCATTTGGGCAGACTTTTAAGTTTTTAAATATCCATGAAGCATTCTGAAGGTTCAGATGGAGTAATTATGGATAGTGATAAAAGAATGACTCTCATTAAACAAATTTTCATGAAGTAAAATTAATTTGTTGTGAGTTTTTGATTCCTTTCCCCCTTTCTCTCAGTTCATTTTCAGATATCTGTGTTTGCTTGGTACTTTGGAGTAGTCTAACTTCAGAAATAGTAATTTTCTTTCTTTTACTATCATGATGGATTCTTCTGTTTTCCACTGGAACCTCTCCCATCCTTCTCATAAACCAACAAAATCTAGATTTTTTAAGGAGTTTAGTAGATTATAACCTCATTTATAAAAAATAATAAAGAACACTTAAAAGTAAATTCAATAAGTAAATTTGTAATTATTAACCAAGTAAAGAACATTTTTAAATTTGGTATGTTCTAGTAGCCTGTTAAGTTTAGGAACAAATCAAAATACATATATCTTATGTCTTGTTTTCTTATAATAACAATGATTTTGATGTATAAAGGTCGCCCCAAGAGGGCCTTTCTTTACTTCAGCATCAACATTTCTGGAAATTTTTACAACTTGAGTTCAGGTAGGGCAAGGTCATTTTAAGCTGAGGATGGTGTAAGAGTAGAACCTGATGAATGATAGACAGAGCCAAGGTAGAAACAATTTCATTAGATTTTCAGATCTCTGTATAGTGCACGCTTGGGATGATATGGTTTCATTGTTAACTAGTGCAACTCTAAATGTTTGGAAGTGACTGCTATTTTAAATTCACCACCATAAAAATATTTCTGTACATTCTTTGTGGGCAACTTCTGACAATGCAGGAACCAGATTTTTTAGCCCAGATCCACCATGGGCCACACCAAACTTTCCCCACCCCCAAATTCAAAACATAGACTCTAAATAATCTAAGGTCCACTTCTGGACTTTCTTTCAGAATAAACTTGATTAGTAAGTTTGCAGCACTATAAACTCTCATACACATTTAATAAACTAGAACAACAAATAATTGCAGTAACAGTTTGAACACTGCTCAAGAAGGATTATTTCCTATATAAGGTTTGCCTATACAAATTGATTCTTATCAGAATTTAAAAATTTGAAATATTCCAGAAACTAACACTTTTTCATTGGTGGCTGAGATAGTATCACTTTTACTTTTTGGTGATTCAGTGTACAAAAACTTTGTTTAATGCACAAAATTATTAAAAAGATTGTGTGTAAAATTACCTTCAGTCCATGTGTATAAGGTGTGTATAAGACAGAAAATGAGTTTTATGCTTAGACTTTAATCCCATTTCCAAGATACTGCCCTACATATAAGGAAATATTCCAGAATCTGAAAAACTCCAAAATTTAAAACACTTGTGGTCCCAAGCGTTTTGAATAAGGGAGATTCAACCTGTAGTCTAATAATATACTGTATGTTAGGTATGGTGCCATTTCGAAGTTTGTTTGTTTGTTTTTTTGTCACTGCAGTTTTTTCCTTCCAAAAGCCAGAAGGGATCTTCCATAAATCTGTGCTGTGGTTTGGTGGTAGTCTCCGGTCATTATCAAGTTGGCCATAAAAGCAGATAAAAGGAGGCCAGACTATGCTAAAATTGCCCATACCTATTTGTTCCTTTGATTGTCTGAGCAGCTGGGTGAGTTTTTCAAACAGCACTGAGTCCCAGGTTTTCCTACACCAGTTCTCTTAAGCAGAGAGCAGATCCCATCTTCTACAACTGAGCAATTTTTTTCTTGCTGCAAGTAATAGAAACATGAGTATGTGGTATAAAGATGTTTAGTCTGGCTGTAGTGATACTGTCAGCTAGTGATTTCTCTAATCTTGCTCTGGACCCTTTATCCAAAATGTCCAGCCCCAGATGTAAGCACATCCTGGGGCAGTGTCTGGATATATGTAGTAGTTCAGTTTATTATCAGCAGATCAGTTTAATCGCATTTTCCTTTCTGAATACTACTGATTTCATAGGCTTCTTACACTTGATTGAAGTCCAGTCATCATCCAAGATGGGTAAGGCTATATCTTGCTCCCAAATATCCTTTGAGCCCATGTGAGGTACTTCTGGGTGCTATAACCTATACACTTTCATTACTGTTTCCTTTTATAGTTAATTATAAGTTATTATTAAGTGCTTAAATGAAATAAAACACCTAGTGGCGTATTGTTTTATTTCTGCATATAAACTAAAGAAATGTGTGATTTGATGCATTTGTAGCCATAACCTTATTCTGTAAAGCTGAACACCCTCCCAGTCGATACAGTGACTAATTTTGTGGCACAGTGTGAAAAGAGATGTTTAAATCATTGTTTCCAAAATGAGAGGGTACCTTTAAGGCAGGGGTCAGCAACGTATGGCCCGGGGCCGGATCCGTCCCCCCGAGTCCTTTGGACCGGCCCCAGCCTGGTCCTGCCGCTGTGTGAGTCGTGGCTGCCATTTTGTTTTCCAGTACGGCGGAAGTACTGTGCATGCGTGAGCAAGCATGCATGCGCATGCACAGTACTTCCGGTGTAGTGTGCGCACGCGAGTGCGAGCGTGCATGCGTGGCATCATTCCCCCCCCCCGCCCGCAGAAGACCTCGGGCCCAGCGGACCGGCCCCCGGTAAGCAAAAGTTGCCTACCCCTGCTTTAAGGAATGGGTTTTTCAGTGTTTTCAGGCTTAGCAATAACAAGTACATTTCTATACCACTTATCAGTGCACTTAAGCACTGCCTAAGCAGTTTACAATGTGTACGCTAATTGTCCCCAACAAGCGACCTCGGAAGGATGCAGACCTGAGTCGAGCCTGAGCCTGAGCCCTGGCTGATATTGAACTCATAACCTTATGGTTTATGAGTGAGTGGTGCAGTACAGGCATTTAACCACTTAGAATAGTTGGAGGGGGGGTGTTATTATTTCATTGAGGGATCTTTTCCCAATTCTGTTGTGACATATTTTCTGTATCTTTGAATGCAGGTAGAACAGACTGCCTTGTTGAGAAAGCATTGCATTATGGAATCTTCTAGCAGAACTCAGTCGGTTTTGATCTCCCCCTCCCTCTGAAATTTTTGTTTTGTTTGTGGCAAAATTGAGTGATAGTTTAGTTTCTTCAGCCTATCCAGGTTTTAGGAAAGTAGATTCCACGTTACTTAATCAGTTTGTGGTCAATTTTCAGACCTGTGATTCTACAGAGCTGTTTCCTGTCCTCTGGCTGTAATCCAGTGTATATAGCTCAGTTTTGGTTTAGTTAATCTATAACTGCACTAGTTGCTGTACACTCTCAGAGCTGTGATATGCTTTCAGTTCTTTCATCATTTATGTTGCTTTCAGTTGAAGCTTAGATAGGAATAGACAATATTGCAAGAACACAACTTAGTTTTATTTTTCCAGTGCTAATCTTTTGGATATTGGGGTTGTTTCTGGTGCTTTCTGTTACGGGTTCTACAGATTTGTTTTATATTGTATTAATTTCATAAGTGCACTTGGAAAATCAAGCTGTGTCAAGGAAAAACTAGGTTTAGTGTAGATCAGTTTTTTAAAAAAGCATTGCGCGATTGTTCAGAATGTCTCAGTTATGATTCCTGGTTTCATGTTTTCAAGTGGTCCACATCCCTCTTTCTTCATGGTTTCTGTGTCTCACACAAATGGGATCTCTACACCTGCACAGTGCGCTTTTCAGAGCTTCTAAACCATAGATGTGTTTTGGCAGTAGCCCTACCCCCTTTCTCTGAGGTATATAGGTCGCCTTGCCCCTCCTAGCCTCGGTTCTTTTTCATCCATCACAGTAGTAGCATGGATTAGAACTTCTCTAGCAAACGTCTCTTTCACTTTAGATTTACAACTTTTTGGAGGATGGTGGAGTGTCTACTGCAGGGGTCGGCAATCTAAGGCCTGCGGGCCAGGTGCAGCCCACAGAAACCTTTGGACCGCCCCCTGGCTGGTCCTGCCGCCGCTGCAGCATCCTCCAAAATGGCACCCTGGAGTCTCGCGCAATCTTTCCCATCACGGAGGCCGGCATGGTCGAGGGAGCCCTCCTGGGGGACCCCTGTGGCCGCCAAAACGGTGCCCCGCCCTGCATGCCGCTGAGGAGGGCTACTCTGGGCCTCCCTTCGGCCCAGTGCCTTTCCTTCAGTCCTCCTCGGCGGCATGCAGGGCTGTAGGAAAGGCACCGGGCCCAAGGGAAGCCCAAAGCACCCCACGCACCGCCGAGGAGGGCTGCTTTGGGCCTTCCTTGGGCCCGGTGCCTTTCCTTGGGGAAAGGGGTTTTCTGGGCAAAATTTCTTCAGAGTGGGTGTGCCATAGCCTTACTCTGCGGCTGAGAGAGTGTGACGAGCAAAGTGCGAGGGAGGAGAGAGTGCACGTGCGATCCAGACCCCCCAGCCATGAGGACAGAGGTTAGTTGGGAGGGTTTGTTTCTGTTTTCTTGGGGTTTTCTGGACAAAATTTCTTCAGCGTGGGTGTGCCATAGCCTTACTTTGCAGCTGAGAGAGTGTGACTTGGCCAAAATGGGTTTGCATAGCCAAGCAGGGATTCGAGGCCAGCTCTGCAGACTCCAGCCTCAGACACTTGATTCATTCATGCCACCCCTGCGCTTGTTTGTTTCATTTAAGGTAGCATTTTTAATTGTTGTCATTGATGATGATGATGATGATGATGATTTTTTCTTGGGGTTTTCTTGGCAAAAACTGTTCTTTTCTTTTCATCACTCTGTCTTGATGCAACCCTCCCCACAACAAAGTTGCTCTTTTCTGTTTCACTCTATCTTGACCCAACCCTCCTCAATATAATTTGGCAACCACAAATACCCATGAGGCTTATAGAAGTAAGATCTGCTAGTTACTGGGTGTCTAGATCTGTTAATTCTGACAATGTATAGATGAAATGCTATGTCAAGTAGAAGAGTGCAAGAATTGAGATTAAAAAAACATAAACAATCAAATGATTCCTCATTTATCTGGAAAAGCCTTGGAATTCATCACAAAAATCACACTAGGCAAACACCGTATTGAGGGAGAAAATATGTGGTGGCAAGGCATACTGTTTGGGAGATTTATGTTCTTAGAAAGGGTTATGCAGATAAAGCACATAAAATTGGTATAACTCATTGTAAAGTGAAAGTGTTGGATTAAATTATCATCGACATCATCATTTGTTTATATAGCGCCGTCACTGTACATGACGCTTTACAAGTAAAAGAACAACAAAACAGTTTCCTGCCCTCAGGTTTACAGTCTAATTAAGATATGACATAAAGGGAAAAGGGGATGACAGTGCAGAAAAGGATTAAGTCCAGCGGAGACTAGGACATGGAGCAATGGATTCGAGCTATAGGAAAAAAGATTCCACCTAAACATTAGGAAGCACTTCTTGGTGCTAAGAGCTGTTCGACAGTAGAACACACTGCCTTGGAGAATGGTGGAGTTTCCTTCTTTGGAGATTTTCAGATAGAGGCTGGATGGCCATCTGTCAGGAATGCTTTGAGAGTGTCGTTTGTGTGGCAGGGGGATGGACTGGATGGCCCTTGTGGTCTCTTCCAACTTATGATTCTATGAGATACTGCTGCTGCTTCTCTCCCTCCAAGGCCAAGGCAGTGGCAGTTAGGATGGAGGGAGACCATTTCGTCTGCTTCTGGACATAGGCATGATGGAACTGTACCTACTTCTTCTCTCTTGCTGAAGACAGGGCAATGCTTCCTCTCCCCCCTCCCCCCGGCAACTGCTTTTTGGGCCGCTAGAAACCAGCCAAGCTCTGGACAGTTCTAGAACTCACGTGGGTGTGATTTTCTGGTATGGAGGGATTGCCTGCTCCCATTCCACTGGAATTTAATGTTCTCCCAATGAAAGTCCATCATTGGTTTTTGCCCATTCTATGCACACCAGTATAGTAAGCACCCAGTAGATAAAACCCTATATTGAAAGGGCAAAGCACTCAACAGGTTACCAGACATGTACATGCACTTCATATTTACCATGTGAATTTTTTTTTTTGTAATGAATTTCGTAATTGTAAAAATGTCCCAGGTGGCTGTGTTTGTAAATGGATCACTAGTTAGATGTAGGATGACCATTTAAGTATTGCACTCTTCCAGAAAGACAGTTAATCGGATCTGGTTGCAGATTGCCTCCTGGATGTTTCTTTATCAGTTGCAAAGGAATCTGTTTATAATTTAATTTGGGTGTTAAAATTTTTTTGAATGATACATGTCACAGAGATAATATATACCATGCAAAGTTATATTGTTAGTTTATCTTAATTCCAGTTCTTAAATATTGAAGAATTATTAATACCCTGATCTTTGACACAAAAAGTTTAATTACAACTTTAAAAAAAATGTTTGGTATTAAACCTTGTTTTTTCCCCTTCGCTTTGTTGTCTCAAGGGTTTTAGTGACCTTGTCAGACTGACAAAGATTCCTATTAGTCCTTCTAAAGAGCAAAACAACAAGCGTATGATCACTATTGTAATAAGGTTAACAGATGCTTCACGATGTAAGAGCTTGTGTTGTGGACTGAGTTATTTGAAGTAGACTTCACTATACACACACACACACACACAGAGCTCAGAATTTGGATTAAAATACATCCATGGCGGGGGGGTTGGAGAACACCTTAACAATGGAAGCAGCTGAATAAATGTAGCCTTTGTTGCATTTCTTCTCTCTAGATAATGCTAAAAGAAAACAAAGCAGGCCTGTTCAGATATAATTATGCACTAGAGGAAGTTTCAGGATGAATCCTCCAGTTGACACCTAAATTTCCTAAAGCCACCAGATCCTGTCTGGAGGTGAAGCAGGGTCAGCCCTGGCTAGTATGTGGATGGGAGACTACCAATGAATACCGGGTACTTTAGACTATATGCAGATGGGCGGCTCTGGGCCGTCCCTGCTAGCTGCAGATCGAGGTCGTGGCAATTAAATGCCGCAGCCCTGAGCCTCCCTTTTGCCACCCCTAAAAGAGTGTCCAACTCCACCCCCAAGCTGGCCCTTTAGGCCGGTCTGCAACGCTCCAATATTTCAGAGGAAGGAACAGACAAAACCACCTCTGAGTATCTTGCCTAAGAAAACCCTGTGGAATTCATGGGATTGCTATAAGTCAAAAGGCAACTTGAATGCACATACACACAAATACACCAAAGCAAGTGCTGATTGTTTCTTCATCTATGTCCTATCCTTCAGTTAAGCTCTCTGCTCTTGTTCTTTCAAAAACATTATTCATATCAATTTGCTCAGATTTTCTGGATTTTTTTGAGCATGAAAAACTTGTATGGAATGGGGTGGATGTTTTCTCCTTTCAGACCTGAAGAGCAATTTTTCCTCTGAATGCATATGCTTCCATAATAGTGCGTAAGGAGCAAAAACTTTATACAGCCTCATATTATATTATATAAAATAGCATAGTGGAACAATGCTGAGAAGTGGTTGTGTTGCTGTATTTTAAAAAATTATCTGTCCTTTGGGAAGATTAAGTTGAAAATATTTTAAAATCTGATAGTTTTTTTTGTTTGTTTGTTTGTTTGTTTTTGAACAACTGTTACTTTAGAAATAGTATTTGCTTGTAGCACATTGCTGGGCAGCAGGTTGAAATGATTTTAATGCTTAGAACTTCTGTAAGCCAGTGCCGTGGTTGTGTTTGTTTAGTCCTTGAGCTGTTACTAAATTGTACTTGAAACTAAGTTATTCATCAAACTCTTCACATGCCTCGGTGTATAGAAAACCCCATGCACAATTGTCATGGAAAACATACAGGTAGTAAACATTTCAAAAGACAAATTGAGATTATATGTTTATTGCTGTAATAAGACCCTTTGTTTACTGAACATGCCATAGGGCCATGGTAACACAGACAGAAATAGGGGCTTGAATGCTCCTGTGGTGAAGACAATGATGACTACTCCACCAGTTTGCCAACTGCAAGATTTTCGCACCTTCTTGAAGTACACCATTACTTCATTATCTTGTCAAGAACTTAAAATACCACTAAAAGCTGTCAGTAAGAAATGTCTAAAAATTAGAATATTCACATAATATGTAAAAAAGTGTGTGTGTGTGTGTGTGTGTGTGTGTGTGTGTGTGTGTTTGCATGTGCACATACATATGGGTCCTAGCAGTATTTCAAATAATATGAAAATAAACTGTGAAACACTAAAACAGAAATAGTCAGTGAGAAATTGCCTGTTGCATATTCCTTGATGCAAAATAATGATATCTCATAATTGACTTAGATGATAGCTGGAGCTGCATGACAACTGTGTTTAATAAGCATCTGCATTGGCTCCTTAAAGCTGTTGTGGCATGTGTGTCTTTGTCTGAACCCATTATATCTTGAAAGTCTGCTTTGTTCCCTAGGTTCCTGTGTAATCTATACAGTCACTGTTCACTTTCATATTCATAGTGAGGGTGTGTAGTAAATAACCACAAACCAGTTGAGCCATTGTTCTTGATTCAAAGCCTGTATAAACTTTGGACCTACTCAACAAATAGATCTTTAGAGTAAAAAAGCATTCCATACCCAGATGTACTGATTCAGGCATATTAGCAATAAGTGGGGCTTGCAGAAGGATAGTGCTATTCTCTTCACAGTGGAATAGATTGGATTCATCCTTAGAGTAAACCCATTGGATTGAGTGGGACTTAAATTAGTCATGGCTCCACACCACCATGTCCTATCAGATCTGCCATTTTTCTAGGAAGTGAAAAGAAAGAGAAGGGAAAGAAACCCTTCCAGATGCTATTCAGAATTAGAGAACATAATACTCTGAAAATTCTACTCCATGTTTGTCTGGTAGCTTAACATTCAGCTACCAAAATACAACTTTCCTCCTTTGAGAGTACTTGCTCATAAAGACCTTCTTGCTCTGGGCTTTTTAGTAAATAGACTGGTTGAAAGGAGTGTGTAGTTTGTAGCCCAATTTTATTTATTTATTTACTTATTTGGCTTTATAACCAGCTTTTCTTCCAGTGCAGAAATTATGGGTAGCTTACTATGTGAATTATAGCAAAATGTTGTTTAAAAACAATCAGTTATAACATCAAAAACAATTAAAGAGAATTAAACTCATCTTAAAACCAGGTATAACATTAATGTGGTTTAAAGACATTTAAGAACATACGGTGTGTGTGTGTGTGTCTGTTTGTGTCTGTGTGCCTGTTTAACTCCATGGCCTTTGGTTTATAGTATCCCTCAATGTTCAGTTTTACTCCACAGGCTGTATAACATATGTGTGAAACCTCTAGGAGAGGTTAAGAGTTTTAGGGTGTTGTGTTAGCAGTAATCTGATGACAAACAATTCTGTCTGTGCTTTCCATGTAACTCTACAGAAGGTGTTTTGGTACTAAACCAATCAGCTACCAGTAAAGGACTGGATGAGGGCAAGCAAACTGAAGCTTAATCCAGATAAGATAGAGGTGGTCTTGGTCATTATCAAAGCCCATCAGGGAATATGGCGCAGCCTATATCTGATGTTTGTACTTTGGGCCTACTCCAGGACTCAGCCGTGAGCCAGATTTTGGTGGTGGCTAGGAATATGTTTGCTTAACTAAAACTAGAGTACCAGCTGTGCACATTCCTGGAGATGTCACATGCCTTGATTACATTTTGTTTGGATCACTTCAATGTACTTTGTGTGAGGCTGCCCTTGGAAACTTCAGAAGCTTCAGCAGGTCGAAAATACTCATTGGGCTTATGTGAAGGTTCTTCGTATTACTCCTTGAATCCTGATGTGTGTATTACGTGTGTGAGAGAGAGAGAGAGAGAGATTGTATGCCCTTGACAGGGCTGGCTATGTTGTTGATTTATGGTGGTGTGATGATTACAGTAACAACAATAATATAGCATCATCAGTATATGTGCTTTACAAAGTAAAACAACAGCAACAACACAGCCAGCATAGAAGCCAATGTAGCTTAGATTATTTAAATGAGTATAGTGCATAATGGAAGAATAGCCATTGTTGTTGTCGTTGTTATGGCTCTTCTTCCATTAAGCATTATGTTCATTAACTCTAACTCCTACCTATGCAGCATTGCCTTCTGTGGGTTGGTTGATACACTGATCATAATATTTAAACTTAAGAATGGGCAACTCACAAAAGAAATTTCTACTATATTATAGAATAAGTCAACAACATCTAGTATCTTGATAGGCAGTTACTGTTGGGGAAGCAGTGCAGTGACATCTTTAAGCCTAGATGGGCAGAAGGGAAATAGCAGCCACAGATCACAGGACTGGAAAGTAAAACTTTATCATGTTAGGAAAAGTGCAGCTGTTCTATAATACATAGAATTATAGTGTTGGAAGGTGCCTCATGGCTCATTAAGTCCAATCGCCTGAACAATGCAGGATCTGCATCTAAAGCATCCCTATCAGATAGCTGTCCAGCCTCTTTTTGGAGACATCCAGAGAAGGAGGCCCCACCACTGCTAGGTTATAGGTTGCATTTCTATACAGCTCTTATTGTCAAGAGATCCTATCTAGTGTTCAGTTGAACTCTACCTTCCTGTAACTTTCAACCATTAGATCTGGTCTAATTATTGTCCCATAAAACATTTTTATAATAGTTGAAGTGGACCTTGTCAGTTGTAGAATGTGAAATTAGCATTCTTAGCTAAATTAGGTTGTGCTCCATGTCAGTGAATGCAACAACAACAATAATAATAATAATTTCTATCCCGCCCCTCTGCGAACGCAACCAGGGCGGCTTACAACTTTAAAAAATACAATAGAAATACAATATAAAACCCATAAACCCACCCACTCCTTCCCTCACTTTGAGATTTAATCTATAGACTCATTGGACTGAATATATTGAAACTACTTGAATACCTCTCTGAACTGTATCTCAAAAGTAAAAATAGACTGTAAAAATAATATAACACAGTGATAAGTTTATAAAAACAAAACCTGTTAGGGACAGTGCTAGTAGGTGAGACAATATATGGCGTCCTAACTGCTGGTTGCAGAATAATTTGGGGGATTTGCTTTTGGGAAAGAATACAGTTGCCCCTCCGTTTCTGCAAAGGATCCATTCCGGACCCCTCCCCCCATGAAAATGTAAAACCACGAATATTCAAGCCCCGTCGGCTTGAATGGCCACACACTCTAGCGCGTGCACTATTTTATCCCTCCCCACTTGCTGGTCCATGAAGGACTGAAATCACATACTCGGAAGTTCGCGAACGGGGAGGGATGACTCGTTGGAGAGAAGCATTTCTGTATGACTCTGTTTAACTAAGAGCAAGTAAAAACATAGCCTATTCCAAACACTGCCTTCCAGTGGTGCTTGTGAGTGAACAAGTAAAGAGGGATAATTTTTCTATTCAGTTTAAAAAATAAAATTGAAAGCATTCAAATATCAAAAGTGTAATTTTGGCAGTTAGGCAACTGAGCAAAGAATGTTAGAGGTTGTCTTTGGGTTTCTGTTGACTTTTTTCAATAGTATCCGACAAAGTACAAGTTATTTCTCCATGCTGTAAGATTATGCAACTTTATTAAGCTGTCCTATGTTAGATAGGCTGGCAGAATCTCTGTGTGTACTTAATGGCTAGAAACTGGCTAGTGAGATATTTATCAAATATTATTTATCATAATAAAAATATTGACTTTTGTTTTCCCTTTCAAAGTTATCTGTTCACAGTCTGGAAATGTAATTTATTATTTTCTTGATTACAGGGAGAAAAAAATGAAAATTCAGGATATTAAAAACAATATTAAGGAAGCTATAGAGGTAAGTCTACAAGCTTTTCCTGGTTGCTTTTCAACTAATCATTTAAGTCATCACTTTCTGATAACTCTTTCTGCTTTTTCTCTACAGACGATAGTCGCAGCAATGGGAAACCTGGCACCTCCAGTTGAGCTAGCCAATCCAGAGAATCAGTTCCGAATCGATTATATATTAAACTTAGCAAGCCAGATAGATTTTGACTTCCCACCAGTAAGTATGAGCTCTTATTGATAACAGACTTGTGAAGGGTTGGTTTTCAACCGTTATCACTGCTGATTTCTGGAGAAAGGGGGCATAGTTTGGTGAACTTTCTAGTGAAGAATGGTCTCTTAAGATATCAAATACATATGGCTTTAGTGGTGAACAGGTGCTGATTCAGAGATATAGATGTAGAATATGAACTATTTTTTGTTCTGTATACTTTACAGTCCAGTAGTAGTGTTATGTGTATGCTAGTGTTTGTTGGACAACACAACAGCATATGTTCTGCAGGTGAGGTGTATTTGTGAATCATTTTCTGTACAGTTAGAAGTGGTACCATAGCTTGAAGTACAGGATGGACAGTGACAGTAATGTACTGCAAATGCAGTTGTTCTTTTTTTTTTTTTTAAGGTTTTTGCTTTGTTTTGTTTTGTTTTTAGCATTTCCCACTAGTCAATCTCACTTAAGTTTGAAGACATTATTGCTGCTGTTGTTGCTACTGCAATGGTGGTGGTGACTATGATATGTATTTCTATAACATTTGAGGTATATTGAGGACTTCACCAAGCTTATTTCACATATGGTCTAAGCATTTAGAATAATTATTTTATTTCAGCCTAATAAGCAGGGACTTTTTTCTCATGCATTTTATTTTTTTAATTTTTTTATTATTATTTGGAGTATTTATATTCCGTTCTTCAGCCATAAAGGCTATCAGAGCGGCTTACAAATAGTTTATTAGATGGTTCCCTGTCCTCAGGCTTACAATCTAAAAAGACATGACACAAAAGGGAAAGGGAATGGCAGTGGAGAAGGGGGATCAGGTCCAGTGTTCTCCCTCTGAAGCCTAGACCATGGCAGATGGACTGGAGGGAGGGCTCTCTTTCTTAATCTAGGCTAGGCCCAATGGAGCTGGCCTGCCTCTCTCCTTCTGAGGCCAAGGAATTAATGTAGGTAACAGACCCTTGTCTTTGCCCAGCAAAAAGACAAACCTTTGACCTCTATACCCATTGGAAGAATAAAGTGCAAGTGTAAAGAGCAGTACCTGCTGAATCAGGACTTCAGTCCTGCAAAGACCACTGAGGGAAGCAGAAAGCATTACAACCATGAAAACTGGGATTTGAGTCCAGTTTGCAGAAAGAGGAGACCCTTTGAATCAAAGGGTCTTAAATTAGTCGTGCCTACTTTGTTCCATTGATTTAAGCATTCTCTAAGCATAGTAAGTCTGGATCTAACCCTTTACATGAGTCACTTCCTCAGTATGTGCGCATGTATGTATATTTATGAATTCAGCTTTATAAAACTAGTTTCAAATTTTTTACAAGTAGGAATGAGAAACAGGAACACCTGGATATCAGCATGACAGAATTCAAGACTAAGATGTAAGCACTCAACATGGGAGGTGTCTGTTTCTATTTGCCTTCTGTCTGTGGAATGAATTCTTTGTCCTTTTGTTTGTGGTTATTTTTCCTTTTGTGGCAAGCATAGCAAGTGAATAGTTCACAATAAGCAGAACTATCATTTTGGTATCTGTAACAATCCCTCCAGGATGGTTGCAAGCAAAACTTTTCTTTCAGTTCATAACAAATTATGCAGAAGATCTGTTCATTTCAACAGACATGGATCATCACATACAGACCTGATATGTATTTCCTTCAGCTATAAGCATTTACATTATTGGCTATGTTAGTATTCTTAGTGATCTTTAAATGGCACAATCTCGAGTAATTTTTTGAGAGATAGCAACTGTTCACCATTGATGAGACAGTCACACACTTAGTGTTTCTTAACCAGAGCTTGAAAGTGAAGATAGGTATCAGTATTAAAAGAAGGTATGATTTTCAGGATTATGCATGGTATTCTTATCTGCATAAAGAAGTGTAAAGAACTGAATGTTGACTGCAAGTTGCTGAGCTACTATCTTAGAGGATAACCCCACATTAGAGGGCATATCCATATCTTTTTGTGGAGACAGATGTTTGAGGGGAAAGTGACAGATATATGTAGCGGGTAGGATTGTGGGTGTGTATCAGTACGAATGGTAGCATAGCTTCCAGAACTGATGGTGGCTGGTTGCTTATCAAGATAAGCCCAATCTTAGGCTTGTTACCCATCGATCAGGGTGTCATTCCCGTGTTATTTAATACCTTATGCTAAAACAGTTGTATGTTCCAACCATTGTGTACTGTTCGAATCAATGGAACTTACATGTGTTGACTTGCCACATTTGGGACCTCTCTAATTGGGACTAAGGACCTTTGGAGGCTGCTAGAAATAGTGCAAATTGAGTCCACTTTAAGGGTTAGGGTTAGGGAATCATGGGAAATGTATTTTATTGTGGCACCAGAGCTCTCTGACAGAGAAGGCTCAATGTCAGGGGAAAAAACAATTCCCATGATCCCCTACCACTAACCCTAACCCTTAAAGTGGACTCAATTTTCACTATTTCTGGCAGTCTGCAAAGGCCCTAAGAATGGATTTACACCTTTTAATTTAAATATAGGTTACATGTATCTTGCAGGGGGTTTTTTTGTGGTTTTTTTTGTTTTTTGTTTTTTGTTTTTGTTTTGTTTTGGATCCAGTAAAAAAAAAGAGAGAGTCAGAGAGAGAGAGAGAGAGAGAGAGAGAGGTAAAAGGAGGATGTTGTGTTGCCTTTGAGAATGTTTGGTATTGTCAGTTCAAACCCAAGGAATCTTGAGAATTTATTTCAGGATTAAAAGTAGGTTTTGATCACTATTAGTATAACGGTTAGGAAAACTTGCTGCAGGTGGGCTAAAGTAATGGTTCTTGAGCCATGTGTTTTGTTCTTGCTTTTTGAATCTTGGCTTAAATGTTTACCATGAAAAGTATTTTCGGATGCTTTAAAGTAAGAAATAAGGTTTTGTTGATTCCTGTTATTGGTAAAGAAAGAACTTATTGAATTGAACTTTGAGCACCGTTGGGATACTTATTTATTTAAAGTATTTATACCCCACTCTTCAGCCACAGCTTGAAAGTGAAGATAGATATCAGTATTAAAAGAAGATTTTCAGGATTATGCCGTTGCTAGTTTGAATGTTCCCTAACTCTAAATAAGATACTACACACAAGGAAAAGGAAATGGCACTAGAAAGGGGATTGAGAATCAAGCAGACTGATCGTGCCAGGGCCACGGCAACCTCATGATCCAGTCACCTTACCAGCAAAAATGGTTGAAAGCCACCCCTTTTTGGCCTGGTTCTTTTGGGTTGGAGCAGCCATGGTGCAGCTTCTGGCTGCATTAGGGGCATGTGGCATCTAAACACAACACCCCCAATGCGTCCCGGTGGCGTTCCTTTTGGTCTGTCTGTTTGAGGCCTAAGTCCAGCAGATAACTGCTCCTGCTTCTCTCCCTCCAAGACAGGGCATTTGGGAGAGAGGAAGGGCTTTTCAACTGCTGTTTCTTCTCATTTTCCATATTTATATCCTTTCATAAGCCATTTTAGGCCCAGCAGAAGCCATGAGGTTTCTGCTTTCAGCTCTAGATTGTTTCAACAATTTAATTTTGGGAACCAGATTAAATATTTAAATGGAATTTGCTTCTTGGTGGCAAAGAAACTCCATGGTTGGCAGTTTGGCAATTTATTGCCTTCATCTCACTTGCTGACAAGAAGCTTCTGATGGCCCTGCTTAGCCTCATAGCTGGTAAGGACTGCAAACAGAGACTTCCAACTAGGCAAAAGCTTTACAGGAAATCATGGTTAATAATCTTTTAGTAGTTAGAAATTAATGAATAGGTCCAGTTGACACTACCCATTTCCAGTTTAGAATGAATGTAGGTCAGCTCACATACATAAGTTGGCAGAATTCCTTCATACCTTCATACATTATCTTGCATGTTGTGGATAATACTTCCAGGAGGCTTCAAATCCTGCCATAGAAATGGTATTTCCTATCCTGCTGCTGTGTTACAGATTTGCTTCTCCCTCCTCTCTTGGTTGTGAATCAAAACAACAACTGCTGCTGTTGCTATTGCCTTTCCTCCTCCTCCTTGGCAGTTGGTAGGCAAGAAAACCTTAGAAATATTTCTCATCTTAGAAATATTTTACTGCTGCCCCAGTGACAAAAGTTTAGGTCAAGGGAAGCTGATACTTTCCATTCTCCAGTGGGTTTTAAAGCCAAACTTGTTACTGTATCTGATTATTTGTGGCAGGGTTGTGGTTATGGTAGGAACAAAATGGCAGAATATTGAGCTGGAGCTCATATCTGTAGTGTTGTTGTTGTGATTATGAGTTGCCTGTGTTGTTCCAACTATCAATTGTTCATTGAATTAGAGTTCTCTCTAACGTGTCTCTGTGGAGCATACAGTCTCACCTGAGCTCATTTGTTGGCAGTGTTCCTCTGATACTGAAGCGCGCGGGGGGGGGGGGGAGCTTATATATTAATTATCTGTAAAGTAATTTCTAACTTGGAGTATCCCAGTGCTCTTAACTCCCTGGGTACATTAATTGAAATCAGTAATCTCCAGAGAAAAATTGAGAATTTATAATAGTGAATGGTTGGAGAGAAACCTTATATTGGTCTATTTTTAAATAATGCATTGCAGCTAGTCATGTTCCTGTGGTGTGTTGAAATTCAGCATTTATCTTAAGCTTTGTTCACTTGTTAGGTTAATGTATTGTTTAAATGTACGAAGAGGAGAGGACAGTAGCCTCACATTTCTGTCGTTATTTTTGCTTCCATTAAAATTATATGTCTGAAAAATAATCTCTTTTACTAACAGGGATGAGTGAGAATTCTGATTGTTCCACATTCCTGCTTGCAATAAGACCCTCTGTGAAAATACAAGAGGCTCTCTTCTTTAGAAAGGTGCTTTCTTTTTGAGGAAAGTGATTATGGTGGGGAAAGAGCTAGTACACTCTTCTTTTCTGTTTGAGCAACATGCTTACCTAACTGAATGGGTCTTGAGTTGTTTTTTTTTTAAAGTAATACATACAACAAATATAATTACTTTTAAGTGTGCAAGTCAGCTGCTACTTCAAAGCCTTTGTTTTATCATATACTTGTGAAAGTACAGTGGATCCTTGTTATCCCCTGGGGTTTGGTTCCAGGGTCCCTCGTGGATAACAAAATCCGTGGATGCTTAAGTCCCATTAAGTATACCTGTTTACCAAAATGGTGTCCCTTACATAGAATGGCAAAATCAAGGTTTGCCTTTTGGGATTTATATATTTTAAAAAATATTTTCAAGCCATGGATGCTTGAATCCGTGGATAAGGAAGGCCGGCTGTATTTGTGTTCATTGCTGAGGGAAATACATTCTTATATTTCTCACTCTGGAAGAATTTTGATGTCCTTGCTTATTTCATGTAGTGTATTTATCTGGGGGAGTGATGTAATATGGTCCTAGTATCCCAATACAAGGGATATAAGTTGCACTTGGGGAAAGGGGAGGGTGGTTGAGAAAAGTAAAACCTCTTCATAAAAAGTCAGGAGAGAAAGTACTGAGAAAGGTGAATTAACTTTGAACTTCCAAGAGATGCCAAAAAATTGGGGGGAAATGTTATTGCCACTGTAGCAAAGCAGCACAATTGGAGAAATTTCTGTGAGGAGCAAAATGCCATCAGATGTAAGGGAAGACTGTTTCTATGCCTCTTCTGGGTGCTTCTTTCTGTGGTGCATAGTCTCTTTGGCAGGTTGCAGGATTTCATAAACCAGTAAAAGTAGCCCAGTTCAGTTCAAACAGTAAAGTTTGTACAGGTGCATGTAAACATTCAGATAGCTTCTCCGTGGACACCAAGCACTGTAATTTGGTGTCCATCACCACTGAAGGAGTAAATCCGGACAAAGAAGTCAAATGAGGGAGGCTTAGGAATGTTTTCCAGTGCACATCCTCCCCCTTTTCTCATGGTAGATGGAGGTGCACTGTCAGAGAGGACTGCTGTGACTACCTATGAAATAGTGGTGCACATAACCATATAGGCACATATGTTGGTACATGCATCTACTTGAAAGAAAAAAAGGTGTTCCAAGAAGCTAGAGATAGGAACTAGATAGTTAAAATCAATTAAGTTGGAATTTTTCTAACAGAAATGCACTACTTAATTAAATTTATTTTTAAATAAAGTAGTTGACTTAAATTGGAATTGGAGTATTCATTTAAGTCCAAAATGAAATATCTGCACAAAATTGCCTCAGAAGTACTCAGAGCATTCCAGAGTAGACTGTACTTTAGAAAGAACTTGGATTTGAAGGTTGGTTCTTTTTTAAAAAAAGATCACGAAGTACACATTTCTCATGATTCATAGTTTTGCATCATTTTCAGTTTATCTTAGAATAGTTTTATCTTTATCTATTATTTGGATGAAAGAATAAGCAAAGCAGCTTCATTTATATACCGCTTCATACCACGCTATGGAGTGTCTAAGTGGTTTACAACTGTAAGCTCATTGCCCCCCAACAGTTGGGTACTCATTTTATCGACCTCGGAAGGATTCAGGCTTGAGTCTAGCCTGAGCCCTGGCTAGTATTGAACTCGCAACCTTGTGGTCTATGAGTGAGTGGCTGCAGTACAGGCATTTAACCACTGCGCCATCAGGGCTTACTAGAGCACATGCTTATCTTAGGTAGGCCCAAACTAACAAAATTAATTCAACAGGGAGAAATGTAACAAAATTAATTTAACAGGGAGAAATATATGGCACTACACTTAGGCAGGAAAAATGAAATGGGCAGATATAGGATGTGAAACACCTGGTTTGACAACAGTACATGCAAAAGGATCTAGGAGTCTTAGTAGACCACAAATTGATCTTGAGTCAGCAATGTGATGTAACAGCTAAGAAATCCAATGCATTTCTAGCCTGCATCAATAGGAGTGTAGTGTCTAGATCAGGGGTAGGCAACCTTTCCCCTTTAAGGGCCGAGGGACTTCAGTTCCCAGAATCCCAAGAGCTATTGGCCAACATGGGACTATTGGCCAACATGGCTGAGGCTTCTGGGAGCTGAAGTCCCTCGGCCCTTAAAGGGGAAAGGTTGCCTACCCCTGGTCTAGATCAAAGAAAGTAATGGTACTACTCTATTCTGCGTTGGTCGGGAATCACCTGGAATACTGTGTTCAGTTCTGGGCATCACAATTCAAAAAGGATTTTGACAAGCTGGAGCGTGGCCAGAGGAGGGTGACCAAATGGTGAAAGAACTAGAAACGATGCCTTATGAGGAGACACTTGGGGAGCTGAGGAAAAGAAGAGGAAGAGGAGCACAGAGGTGGGGAAGGCAGGAAGCCTTGGGAAAAGAAGAGGATGAGGACAGAGGTGGGGGCAGGAAGAAGCCTTGGAAGAAGAAGAGGACAAGGAGGACAGAGGAGGAAGAGAGGAACCCTAAGGCGATCCTCTCCTGGGGTTTTCTTGGCAAGGTTTGTTCAGCGGAGGTTTGCCATTGCCTTCCCCTGAGGCTGAGAGTGTGTGACTTGTGCAAGTTCACCCAGTGGGTTTCATGGCAGAGTGGGGAATCAAGCCAAGTTCTCCAGAATGGTAGACCAACACTCAAACCCCTACACCATGCTGGCTCCTATTCCCACATACTACCTATGAAACAATTGCAGACTTTTATGTTGTTCTTGTGTGTCTTCAAGTCCTTTCCGACTTATGGCGACCCTCAGGCAACCTTATCATGGGGTTTTCTTGGCATGTTTCTTCAAATGCCATTACCATCCTCTGAGGCTGAGAGTGTGTGACATGTCCAGGGTCACTTACTTGGCCGCAAATTGTACATACCCCAGAATGCATCACCTAGTATATTGGCAGTCCTTCTTCCCAACACTTTCTCATTTCCCCCCAACCATCTCATAGCTGGGAGATGGAAATAATTTTTAAAGCAGCATTTAAATCTCGACTATTTTTTAAAAAGTAAGGTCCAAAACATACTGCAAAAATAAATGCTAGGGAACATGGGAGCTGTAGTTTGTTGTGTTTATAAGTGACAGTTCCTGCATGATGACCTTCTTTTTGTGAGCATCGTGGTGTTTGATGATGTGAAGCAGTTAAAGATTGAGGGCATTTAGTAAAAAGGATTACTAAACTTCCTGAAGTCAAAGTACTTTGGATTTTGTATTATCTGTGACTTGCCAAATAAGACGAAGGAATTTAAAATAAGCATTTGAAATAAATTACCATATTGAAATAAAATCTGATGTTTTTTTAAAAAAAATTATTTGGTGTGCATTGGAAGAGGGGTAGTCTTAGACAGCGAGTATATCCCAAACTCTGTATTTTAATTGGAAAAGTTGGGGGTCATCTTATATACCCATTCGTCTTATACACTGGAAAATACGGTGCGTTTAGTCTGATTAGCCTGAGAAGATTAAGAGGAGATATGATAGGCCTGTCTAAATCTTTGAAAGAATGTCATACTGAAAAAGGAGCAAATCTGCTTTCTGCAGCTCCTGAAAATAGGACCCGAAGCAGTGGATCCAAACTACAAGAAAAGAGATTCCACCTCAACATTAGGAAGAACTGCCTAACAGTAAGAGCTGTTCAGCGGTAGAATACGCTGCCTTGAGAGTGGTAGAGTCTCCTTCTTTGGAGGTTTTTACACAGAGACTGGATGACCATTTAAGGGGGGGGGGGCTTTGTTGGTCTTGATGGCCCTTAGAGTCTCTTCCAACTCTTTGATTCCTAGAATTTTTCTTCCCAAATGTCAAATAGAGAAAAGAAGACATTAGTTTGGAATGCATATGTGCGCTGTGATACCAGGTTTAAGTAAGGATGTGGTTTATACTGCAAAGCAGGGCACAAAACTGAGCTGAAGGTATTTGTACCCAACAAAGGATGAAATGACCTTCTTTTTGTGAGCATCATGGTGTTTGATGATGTGAAGCAGTTAAAGATTGAGGGCATTTAGTAAAAAGGATTACTAAACTTCCTGAAGTCAAAGTGCTTTGGATTTTGTATTATCTGTGACTTGCCAAATAAGACGAAGGAATTTAAGTGCTTAATAGATGATAGTAACTTCCCCTTTTTTATAACCATTCCTTCCTGTACTTTGTAATTTGTATACTAATAATGAGTCAGTGTGGTTTGAGTGTTGGACTAGAACACTGGGAGACCAGGGTTCAAATCCTTGCTCAGCATTGGAAACCCACTGGGTTATCTCAGGCTAGTCACAGTGTTTTACCTCAGAGGAAGGCAAAGGCGAACCCCTTCTGAACACATATTGTTAAGAAAACTCCATGATAGGTTTGCTTTAGGGTCCCATTGGTCAGAAATGATGTGTAGGCACACAGCAATACCAGTAGTAAGCAGTGACAGTGAAAGAGTTGTCCTCAAGGAGCTTGGAATCTTTTTATTATAGAAACACATTTTCAAGGTGGCTGGCTGTTGTAGAACCAGTATTGCTATGTAGCTGGATATGAGGTGACTGTAAAGATTAGAAGTTCTGCCCTTGCTTTTTATTAAGAGCAACCTCATTGTTTTAACTGTAAAAGTTGAAAGAGATGTTTTCCAACAAATAAATAAATAAATATCTGAGATTTAAAAATGTAGTGAAGAAATAAAAATTAAGAAAGAAATAAAGTATTTTTGAGCCGTTGTTCAGAAAGGAAAGAAGTAGCTCTGGTGGCGCAGTGGTTAAATGCCTGTACTGCAGCCACTTGCTCATAGACCACAAGGTTGCGAGTTCAATGCTAGCCAGGGCTCAGTTGTAATGAGCTTACAGTTGTAAACCGCTTAGACACTCCATAGTGTGGTATGAAGCAATATCTAAATGAAGCTACTTTGCTTTTGCTTTGCTTCATAACCAGTTTGTTTAAAGATTAGCCATTTACAGTTGGCCCTCCGTTTTCATGGGGGATCCATTCTGGACACCACCACCCCACGAAAACGGAGATTTGCAAATAGGCTTGAATGGGGTGCACCCCGCCCCATTGATTTAAACGGAGGTTGCCCCTCCATGAATATATATAACCGTGGACTTCAAGTCTGCAAGAACTGAGGGGCGACTGTATTTATGTAATACATTTATGTTGTTGTTGTTGTGTGCCTACAAGTTGTTTCTTACTTATGGTGACGCTAAGGCAAACCTATCATGGAGGTTTACACTGAAACCATATGCTGGCTCTCTACATTTCTGTTTCAAAGTCCTTATGATCACCAATTGTGCCTCAAGCACCTAATGATCACTTTCCAGGGAGAATAGGACACGACAAAAGAAAATAACCTATATGCAGGGTTCAAGACTGTCTCAGATCAGCAGTAAGTGATATCAAGGCCATTGCCTATTCTGTGAACATATTTCATTATAGCATGGAAGTGTTTGACAGAGAAGAGACAGATTTTTTTTCTTACACAAATCTTTGTAAATGCTTGCAAAGCTACCTTTTGCAGGAGTGGAGGTTTGACCAGTTTTGCAGATTCAGATTCAAACACAAGCTGGTGGGTTACAAAAACTCTCATTTTGGACTAGTAAATGAAAGTTGGATGGCTATTTGTTAGTGCTTGAAAAGCAGGAGAGTAACATAAGTTCACAGTAAGTTTCTGATAAGATTAGTCTTTAACAGGGACAAAGTGGTGAATAGGTTTTGGATTGAAAAATCTTATACAGCATGCCTGCACCTGATGCAGGCTTGCCATCTGTGGCTTTAAGCTTACGTGGACGGCAAGCCCTGAATGTTTTAATGGTGCGCCCTCCCACGGCACACCCACAGTGGCACGCACAGGAATGTGTGGTCATTAACAATGGGACTTGAGGTCCTGCATGTTTTTGCATACGTGGGGGGGAGTCCAGAACTGACCCCTGGCATATACAAAGGGGCCCCAGTATAAATTTTAATAGTTTCAATTTTCTGTATAACCTATGCATTCTTGTACAAAAGGGCATCACAATTTGAAGTATAAACTGGGTTAGTCAGCCATCAAGAATTGAGAACCAGATTAGCTCTCATGAGACCTTGGAGTACTGTACCACTCTTAGCTGTTGATTTGGGGATTTTTATTTTTTTAAATTTTTTAAATTCAAAATATCAGCAGTAGTATGCCATGTCTGCCCTCATGTTTTAGGCCTAGGAGAAGCCTTTTTTTCAACCAGAAAATAAACAATTTAATTCCTTCTTTAAAACAGTTCTGTCGTGGGCCTAAAATAACTCCTCAGAAAACCAAAATTACAACCAACACCACCTAGAAAGGATGGATGAGACTGTTAGTTTTTAAAAAACCCAATCTGTCGTGGGGAAGGGGTCCTTAGGTGCTACAGGTGGCTGACAGGCTGTACTTTGTCCACTTTTGTTTAAACATCCCAAAATAGCCCAGATATGGGAGTAATAATGAGAGAAGATGAACAGAAAAAGACTACTTTCAGCTTTTAATTGACTTCTGGCCATTTGCTATAATTGTGGGGCGGGGCAGTGGCTGAGAGTCAACATGGTGTAGTGGTTTGAGCATTGGACTACAGTTCTGGAGACCAGGGCTTGACTATCTGCTTGGCCATGGAAACCCAGTGGGTGACATTAGGCAGGTCACACACTCTCAGCCCCAGAGGCATTCAAAGGCAAAAAACCCTCTCTGAACAAATCTTGGCAACAAAAGCCCATGATAGGTCCACCTTAGGATTGCCAGAAGTCGGAAAAGACTGGAAGGCACACAATACCAAGGTTTATTTTGTACTTTTTAACAGTAATATTGCCATCACTGAATGTCCTGTAGGAATTCTGTCTGCATTAAAATGCTTCTTACTCGTTTCTAGAAACTCAGCTTTTGAAATAAAGACTTAGGAAGGGGGAGAGAGAAAAAGAAATGTGGCAGCACCTTTAAAACTAACTGGTTCTTAATTTCTCATAAGCTTTTGCAGATATAAACTCGCTTCCTCAGATGTAGTAGAGAGTGATGACAAATGCTCATGTATGTAGCATATTTACACAATCATTGGAGTGCGATTGGATGTAATATGTTCCAGAAAGATGCAAATCGTGACCTTTGTCATAAATTTTCTAAGGGCTAGCGCAAGGTAATATAGGTCTTTCAGGTATTTAAAGTGGTCAATTACTTTTGATGCGTGAAAGCAATAAATCTGCTTACCAAAAGTCAATTTCTCAAGGTTCAAAACTCTCTCTAAAAAGATTCCTTTTGTTATATGTGCATTAGCAAGGACACTTGTATTAATATATGTAGTGTGCATGAAGCCATTTTCTTTGTTCATACATCTGCTAATGGATTGGAATTTGTGAATCTAGTTCAGTTCAGCAGTTTCTATTTCTAGTCTTGGTTGTTCAAGGACCATAACCTGTAAATCACTTACTATGTATCCAGGAAGTTGAAATGTTCTGCAACTGGTTTTGGGGTATTGTGGTTTCTGATGTCAGATTTGTGTCCATTAATCTACTTGCATAGAGGCTGTCCTGTTTGTCTAATGGAGAGTGTAGAGAGGCATTGCTAGCATAGGATAGCATATATCACATTGAAGGAAGAGGAAGTAAATGTACCTCTGATGTTGTGTGTGATGTTATTGGCTCCTGTATATTCTCCCAGAGTAGATGTGGAGACAGAGCTAGCATTTGGTTTGTGGTGGGTTCTTGTTCCTGTACCCATGTTGTGTATCCTGTTGTAAGAAAGTACTTGTTTAATATTTGGAGGCTGTTTTTAGGCCAATAAAGGCTTGCTTTCCAGAGCTTGTGAAAGGGCTGTGTTACTCACCAGAATTGATTGTAGCTGTATGCTGATGTGTTTGAGTGGTCTCAGCTGGGGACTGTTGATGACTACTAAAGATGTCCTGTCATTTAGTAGTTTTGATCCGCCTTATAGTAAAGTGAATTTGTTGTGTTGATTTGAGGCTCAAGTTGATGGTAAGGTGGAAGTTGTTGAAATCCTAGTGGAACTTCTCAAGTAATTGCTTTCCTTTTGGCCAAATTACAAAGATGTCATCATGAAACCATAGGTAGAAGAGAGGTTTTTGGTGCATATACTGAAGAAGCATTCCAGGGTAGCCAAGAAGATGTTTGCATACTGTGGTGCTATGCAGGTGCCCATGGCAGAGCCACTGACTTGGAGGTACATATTATTCCCAAAAATGAAGTAGTTAAGTACCAAGTGGCAGAGTACAAAAATGGCTAGGTCTGTTGTAGCTTTATTCAGAATTTGGATGGCATTCTTGATGTCTTATAGTCCATCCTGGTGTGGGATGTTAGTGTATACCGATTTCATATCCAGTCTCTGAGAGGTTATGTTTTCCTCAGGAAATCAGTTGAATCTTTCACATAGCTTGGAGCGTTGGTGGCATATGACCTGAGAACTGAGTCAGTATATCTAGATATCCCAGTGGTCAGGGTTCTAATGCTTGAGACCAGGGGTAGGCAACCTTTCCCCTTTAAGGGCCAAGGGACTTCAGCTCCCAGAATCCCAGGAGCTATTGGCCAACATGGGACTATTGGCCAACATGGCTGAGGCTTCTGGGAGCTAAAGTCCCTCGGCCCTTAAAGGGGAAAGGTTGCCTACCCCTGCTTGAGACAGTAGATCTTCCTGGATTGCCTTGTTTGTGCTTTGCGTAGTAAATACAAGATGCCCAGTTAGGACTCCCAGAGTGTGTTTATTCAGTTCTGTACATCAGTGGAAAACTGAATAATTTTTATAGTTTTTTATATTCTCATTAGTGGGATCTTTTGGAGAGGATTCTGTAAAATGTAATATTGGACTGTTGCCTCTCAGCTTCCTGTATGTAGTTTGACTTACTTATTTGTCAGCCTGATGTATGATAATGTTAGGCTTGTTTCTGAAACAGGGTGCCATCTCTTTCCATGTGGCTGAGATTATGTGGTAAATTGTGTGTCTTGTTGATGATCTCAGTTTGGGCACAAAGACAAAAGCATTCTGTGTAGAGATCTAGTTCCATATCGTCTGGAGGGGTCCGTGTAAAGTTCTTCTTTTTGTAGCACTTGGAAACCTATTTTTGTGTGTTGGTGTAGTGACTATTGTCATGTGGTATAGACTGAGGTGATGTTTGTGGGTAGTTGTCCTGGCTGGTGTCACTGTCACTGAAATATTCCTTGAGTCGTAGATGGGGGAAGAAATTTCTGTCAGTTTTGAGGGGCAGAAGGATAAGCCTTGTGAGAGGACAGATTCCTCTGCTTGGCTTAGTGTGTATGTAGCTAGAAAAGTTTACAATATTATTGTCCAAGTTGGTGGTGTTTCTGTTGTGGGCCTGTAGCAAAAGAGAGTTTCTTTTCTTTCTTTTCCTTTGTAGAAGCAAAAAACATCTTAGTTCCTGTCAGTCGGTAAGAAAATACTGATAAATTTTATACTGGAACTACATTAGTCAATTATTTTTATGTACCGTAATTAAGAACAAAAATGAATTCAGAAAAAAATCTTTCAGCATTAGTGGCAGAAAAATAATCATGAAAACTTAGTGCATGCCTGAAGAATCAATCTTTTATAGTTTGTTTCTGTTAATGTGTGTATCCTTGGAACATTCTGGTACTATAAATGTTCAGTATGGCATTCTAACACACAATATAGGAAATATTAATGAGTTCCCTGGTAAAATAACTTCATAGAATCATAGAGTTGGAGGAGACCTAAGGGTCATCAAGTCCAACCATCTGCCATGCAGAAGGCATGAGTAATCCCTGTGGAATGCTGTTGTGTTTCACTGCTCCTGTGCTGTAATGTATGTATTAGTCGCTGAATTGATATTATAATTCCTCTTTACAAGCTTAGTTAATGTAGTTTGAAATAAAAGCCAAAGATGGGTGGCAGGTAGGGGGAAGCAAAAGGCAGAGCTCTGTTTTGAATCTGCTTTTTTTCTTGGTTATTGTTGTTGCATGCCTTCAAGTTGTTGTTTTCGTTTCCAACTTATGGCAACCCTGGCACAAACCTGTTATGGGGTTTTCTGAGGCTGAGAGGGCATGGCATACCCAGGGTCACCCAGTGGGTTTCCATAGCCAGCTGGAGATTTGAGCCATGGTCTCCAGATTTGTAGTCCAGTGTTCAAACCACTATGCCATACTGTGCTGCTCTGTAATCAGAGTCTGCTAGACGTCTGTGTAGTCATATTATCCAAGCTATTTGGTTTTTACCAATTTAAGGGCTAAAATATACAGCTGTCCCTCCCCATTCGCGGACTTAAGAGTCTGCGGTCTCACTTTTCATGGGAGGGACGAGCGGCCAGAGATAAAATGGCGACACATGCCCATATGTGGCCCCACGTGTGTGCCATGGGCATGCACACCATTATTTTCAATGAGGTTCAAATATTTGCGAGCTGCCATTTTGCGGGGGGGGGGGGGGGGTCCAGGACAGATCCCCATGAATTGGGAGGGGCTACTGTACATTGAGGTCTCCCTGATTGATTTCAGTGGCTCAACCACCTTCATTTTAAAAAGCTCAACATAAAATAATAACTTTTATCATTTTTCGCAAACATTAGTGATTTAATGGAACAGATTAACACTCATTTAGGAAAATAATCTTCTAATGAGAAAAGAATTACTTTACTTAGTGGGTTTTGCTGTATGATAGAATATTTGGGAAATATGATACTCTTGTTAATTTGAACTAATTCAAACAGTTTCTTTTGTAATGTCTTGAATGGAGATGTGCTGCTCTTTTATTTGTTTGTAAGAAGTTAATAATTTGGATTCCTTGACTTTAAACTTTATGTCTACTAGGATTAAGTATGATGAGCTAAATTGGTAGGATAGACCTATGGGGATTAATGGGGTTTGTTAGTCAACATGTACATAAAGTCCTTCTAATTCTATTAGAATACAAATTGGCATTGCACAGTTCATAATGGAAGGTGCTAGAAGTGACCCACACTCCCAAGATTCCAACACTATGATATTTGAAATGAGTGCTGCCCCCAAACTAGTATTGTCCATCTGCTTGTTTTCTTTTGGCTATTTTGTAAAGAATGGGGTGGGGTGGTAATCTTTTTTCTATTCTTTCTTTTTATTAACTAATTTCAGTAACATTTCCAGCAGAAATAACCCAGCAATTTCTTTTGTAATGTCTTGAAACCCAGGCTGGAAGGGCCTGGCAGGGACTAATCTGCATAGCTCCTTTCACCCAAGGCGGTTGGGTGGCTAGCCAGCCGGCTGGCCAGTCAAGACAAAAAAACCAAGCCAAGGTGGTCAAGAGAGGAAGCGGTGGTGGCAGGACCTTGCGCCACTGCTCCTGCTCTTTCTCTTCCTTCCACTTTTTCCTCCTCTTACCCCATCTCTGCCACCACTCTTTCTCTTCCTTCCTTCCTCCTCTTCCTCCTCCTCCTGCTGCCACTGCTGCTATTCTTCCTCCTCCTCCTTTCTCCTCCTCTTCTTACCCCTCCATCACCGCTGCCACTCCTCCTTCCTCATCCTCCTCCTCCTCCTCCTTTCTCCTCCTCTTCCTATCCCTCCATCACTGCTGCCACCCCTTTTCCTCCTCCTCTGGCACCCCCTCCCCCATATGGGCTTGCCATCCATGGATGCTCAAATCTGCGGATGGCAAGCCTGCAAATATGGAGGACGAACTGTATTGTTTATTTTCTATATATGTATTTTGTATTCTGATTGTATATTGATGTTTATTTTGTGTTCCCATTTTTAGAGGGTAAGTTCACTCAGTTAGTGTTGCAAGTTTATTTTAAGGCCCCAAAGAGAAGCCTTGATTTTAAAAAATAATAATAGTGGCATTAGGCATGTCAAATGGGATTTTAGGCTTCTTATGTTTCAAAATCAGTATTCTTCCTTTTCCATGAATCTGTATAAGAAATTGATTTTGAACTTTTTTTTAAAGTCACTATCTCATATGAAGGTTGGTTGTTGCTGCCTTAGAAATTGAAATTTATAGTTCTCTTGGATGCAGAAAACTAGTAATTGGTTCTCTGTATTCTGACTGTTGTTTTTGGCAAGTACTTATTCTCTTCTCATGACAATATTTAGAATAAAAAATCAATGAAGTATTAGAATCATATTTTCACTTTCGTTCTGGTTGTTGTTGTTGTTGTGCACCTTCAAGTTGTTTCTGACTTATAGTGACTCTAAGGCAAATATATCATGGGGTTTTCTTAGCAAGATTTATTTGGAGTCAGAGTGGCCTTTGCCTTTCTCTGAGGCTGAGAAAATGTGACTTGCCTAAGGCAACATAGTGAGGCTCCATGACCAAGCAGTGATTACAATTCTGGTCTCCAGAGTTGTGGTCCACTGCTCAAACCACTACATCACATCATAATTTTGCTTTTGCTATAACAGTCAAATTGAGGCTTTTATATTGGCTTTTAAAGACAGTTGTATTCTATTTAAGACCTAATCTCTACTGTGAAGCTCTACTAAAAAGGTATATACAACACAGATACTTCCATACGGTATACTCTGTCATGAGATTTTTTGAGTATGTTCCTTTGTACAATCTTTAGCTTTTTTCTGTACCCTACAGTTTTTGTGTAGCAATTACTTTGAATAGTGATGAATAATCCAAACTGTTTTAACAGACTTCAGATTTTTTTAAAAATCTAACATATGGACATTTCTGGATTTTGTCCTATGGCTCCACTTCAAAGATTTACTTCAGTTCTCTTGCATAGTTAAAAACACTTATATGTGTAACCCTTTCTCATTTGCTTCATTGTTGAGGCCAACATCCCATTCGATGAACAGAGCTCCCATTGCTGTTAGGTGTATCCACTTTTGAAAACAGGAGCTCTGATCTGTGTAACCAAAGCTCCTATATGTGTGCTCACCTGATAAATTGGAATCATAGTGCTTATAATCAGAATATTAGAGCTTTGCTTTGCTTTGCTTTGCTTTGCTTTGCTTTGCTTTGCTTTGCTTTGCTTTGCTTTGCTTTGCTTTGCTTTGCTTTGCTTTGCTAGGGGCAAAGGGCAAGGTGTTAGGAGTCATGGCATGTCTAGCCCAGCTGCATGTTTACTCAACTGGACTGAAGTGTGCATCCCAGTTTGGCCAGGAAGCCCTTTAAAAAGACTTAGTCTGATCTGCATTGCATGAATAATCCAGATTGACACCTCTAACTGTCATTGCTCAATGCTATGGCATTCTGGGAATTTGTTGTGACACCAGTTCTCTGACAGAGAAGGCATGTCCCACAAAACTACAATTCCCAGAATTCCACAGCATCCAGGCAAGGCAGTTAAAGTGGTATCATAGACTTGGAAGAGACCACACCAGTCCAACCCCCCCCCCTCCAAAATCAAAGCATCCCTGACAGATGGCCATCCAGTCTCTGTTTAAAGACTCTGAAGGCTGAGGAAAAGCAATATTCTTCTTTTTAAAAATCAGAAAGGTTGGAGGCCACACTGTCCACCCCACCATGATGATTGGCAAAGAGTCAATCACGTTGGTATATTAGAGGGAATGATTTAATCTTGCTTTGTAGAGACAACATAATATATTTCACAATGCAGTCTTTTTGTAAATACTACTTTGTGTGTAGTCTTTCATTCAGTTTTCATTACTGGAGACCTAAGTTTCTTTAGTGCCATGAAGTACCTTTTACCAATTGGGGAGTTTTCCTAGGCATAGCTTGTTTGGCTGCAGTTATATATTTATTACATTTATACTCTGCCAAAAAATACACTCAAATTATCAGTGATCTAATAAGACTTGGCTGGACAGATCAGTACAGGTAGAGTCTCCCTTATCCGGAATTCCAAAATATGAAATAATCCAAAATCCAGAGTTATCCTTCTGGGTTACTGACATAGAGACACCTTTGCTTTTTGATGGGTCAGTGTACATAAACTTGGTTTCATGCATAAAATTATTTAATATATGTATAAAATTACCTTCAGGCTATGCTTATAAGGTATATATGAAATATAAATGAACTTAATGTTTACACTTGGGTCCCATCTCCATGATATTTTCATATTATATATATATATATATATATATATATATATGCAAATATTCAAAAATCCGGAAGAAATCCAAAACAGTTCTGGTCTCAAGCATCTTGAATAAGGGAAATTCAACCCTGTATAGCAGTGTGTTGTATGTGCGACTGTTTGGGAGTTGCATTTGGTAAAGAATGCAGCTGCAAGACCTTTAACTGGAATAGACTGTGGGGAACAACATACATGTATTAAAAGAATATTATTGACTGCTTTTCATTATTGAGTCCAAATCAGAGTGCTAGTGGAAACGTTTAAAGGCTTAAAAGTCTTGGGCCTCTGAAGGAATGTGCAGATATCATATCAGCTTGTCCAGATGCTCAGCCTTGATTTATTTTCTGTTGTTTCTTTAAATTGTAAAGTCACAGGGACTTTGCCTTGTTTTGTTTTTGTCATGAAATGCATGCCATTCTGGGCATCCTAGAGAGGTGAATACTGGATTAAAGTGCCTTTTAAAAATCTGCTTTAGCTCTTCTTCAGTTCCCTGCCACCCACCCCTTTGTCAGAGTTGAAGTGGTTGATGACCAGGAAGAAAATATTTTATTTCTTGTGATTCTGTCTTTTCAGGGTCATCTGGTGCCTACACATTCACCATAAGGGAAACTCCTTTTTATTCTTCCAGTCTTTCTAAGGAGCTTAGATCTTAGCGTGCTGTATTAATTGAGATTTTATTTTGTTGGTTTTTATGGTTACTTTATTTGTCTTTCATTGACTTGTTTCAATGTAAATATCCCTGAGATTTTATGAAGGCTGATACATATATTCACAAAATGAATAATTTAATGTTTAAATAGATAATTATTAATCTTTTGAGGATAATGTAATTGTCCAAAGTCCCAAAACAGAGCATTTCTCCATCTCAATAATTTTGATGGGAAAGCACTCAATAGGTGCTTTTGCTCTACCACTGAAATGATTATGATTTCAGTTTAATTACGATTCATATAACTTAACTACAATTTTATTTTCTGATTGTGTTGCTTTTATTGATGAACATGAGGAATTCTAATATCTGTGCTGGTTGTTTAAGTGTTTTAAAAAACAGTAAAAACAGAATGTATCTATGCTAGTGTGCTTGCTCTATAATGTGTAAAACAGGTTTGTTTCATATAACGTACATGCACAGTGAAAATGTTAAGAAAGGAGGACTTCTTTTTTGTGTGCAGAGATGAAATGAGGGCCTGTTTGAAATCTAGAGAAGCTGCGTAACAGTGTTGTTTTTTTATACAGTGGTGCTGAACACACTTCCTGTTTCTAAAAAAAGCTTCTCATTTAGCTGCTAAATAAATATGACAGCACCTGCAGAACTGGATGTATAACCTCACCTTTTGTGTTGAATCACCCGAATGGCTTGGCTAGTAATGGCAATTTGCAGTTGAACTGAAGGCTGGGACACAAGCAGTGCAGCACTGGTTCTATTTTGGTTCGTATAAGTGTTCACACTATGGCTGCATATATAGAAACACTGGCAGTTAGAAAGCAGTTAACAATGACCTTCTGAAGTTTCCTGGAGTACAGTATTGCTAGGTCAGCATCCATCTTGCAATTTTAATAGAAGGGAAGGGGGGCAAGAAAGTTCATCCTCAAACTATATCAACCAGCTATTTTCTTTAATATATATCTGGTTTTTACTGGCAATAATTAGAGTAACAGAGAAAAAGAGGTTCCCATCCCCAAAGTATTTTGTGGCTTTTAGTGCTTTGTGTAAACTTAACCCTTAGAGGCTATTCCACAACTTAAAGACATAGTTCTAGTTAAAAAAGCATCAAACTAAAACTAAGTTCCTGTAACTATACTTGCCCCCTGCGTGCCTTTCTTCATTCATTTGTTCCTGTTCCGTTTGTTGCCCCTCATTAAAATGTTGATTGGAAGGGCTTCAAAATCTTTATGTCTTCTTTGGCTATTGTTAACTATTGTGTTACATACATTGATAATAGTTGTAAGTAATACAGTACAAAAGTATGTTACATTTTTGAAATAATTGTATGTGCCCTTGGGGGCTAGCAAATGTCCATGGTGTTTTCACTCTGAAGCAACAATTGATTTAGAATCATAGAGCTGGAATTAGTTTGCATTTTAAAGCTCATGAGTCTCAATTTCATTGGAAGCGTACAACCAACCAAGATCAGGGACCTCACAAACCTCTTGCTAGACCTGGGTTGCCATACACCTATGTTCCCATTCTCCAAAATTGATTTTAAAAAATAAGATGCATATTATTCAGCGTTGCTATACCCCGATGCTGTTTTAAGCACAAGAGGGGCTTTTTGCTCTGGTTTAAAGGATAGATACCTTGGGCCATAAACAGCTGAAGTGGCCTCAAAAATATTGTGAAATTGCCCCTACAATGTCAGAGGATGCCATGGACATATGAAAAAGAAGAAAAAGAAGAAAAATTGGGAAGTGAGGGAAGGGACTTTGCTGGTTCTGTGCAGTCTGTGCACCATACTGCCCTCACCCCTGCACTGCATCATTTCCTCATTAAGGTTGTCCTATACTTGCTGGAACACACATTCAGTATTTTGCAGGACTTTTAAAGTTATCGTATTTTCCCCCATGTAAGACGCTCCAGCATATAAGACGCACCCAATTTTAAAGGAGGAAAATCTAGGGGGAAAAAAAGATTCTTAACCAAATACAGTGGTATCTCTACTTACGAAATTAATCCATTCCACTGGTGGAAGGAGGCCTCCCTTTAGCCGCGTCCTGGGTGGTTCAGTGAGCTTCTCCTGGGATCGGAGGATGTACTCCGACCCCAGGAGGAGCCCATTGAAGCACCCAGGACACAGGGGCCTCTTTCCACCCCCGTCCTGGGTGGTTCAGTGGGCTTCTCCTGGGATCGGAGGACGTCCTCTGACCCCAGGAGGGGCCCATTGAAGCACCCAGGACCCGGGGGCCTCTTTCCACCCCCGTCTTGGGTGGTTCAATGGGCTCCTCCTGGGATGGGAGGACGTCCTCCGACCCCAGGAGGAGCCCATTGAAGCACCCAGGACACAGGGGCCTCTTTCCACCCCCATCCTGGGTGGTTCAGTGGGCTTCTCCTGGGATCGGAGGACGTCCTCTTACCCCAGGAGGGGCCCATTGAAGCACCCAGGACCCGGGGGCCTCTTTCCACCCCCGTCCTGGGTGGTTCAATGGGCTCCTCCTGGGATTGGAGGACTTCCTCCGACCCCAGGAGGAGCCCACTGAACCACCCAGGACGCGGGGGCCTCTTTCCCTGGGTGGTTCAATGGGCTCCTCCTGGGATGGGAGGACGTCCTCCGACCCCAGGAGGAGCCCATTGAACCACCCAGGATGGGGGGAGGCTCTTTCCATCCCCGTCCTGGGTGGTTCAATGGGCTCTTCCTGGGATGGGAGGAGTCCATTGAACCACCCAGGAAGGGGGGGCTTCTTTCCACCCCCGTCCTGGGTGGTTCAATGGGCTCTTCCTGGGATGGGAGGAGCCCATTGAACCACCGAGGCTGCGGCTGAAAGGAGGCCTCCTTTTAGCCTCAGCCTCGGCATTCACCTTATAAGGCGCACCAACTTCCCCACCCTCATTTTGGGGAAGAAAACGTGCGCCTTATATGGCGAAAAATGCGGTACTAATTATAATTAAAGACCCAATGTTGCAAGATGAAGTGTACAAAAACTTAATGGAGTCTTAAGTGTCATCATAGGCTCTAAAAATATGCAACTCAGTATGAAATCAGCAGGCAGTAGTTTCTTGTACCACAGTGCGCAAATGGGGAGAGACAGTTATAAAAAGATTTCCAGAGTGGTAGCTGTGTTATAATTAATATAGGCATCCCTCAGTTAATAAAGCCTCTGATTAAGATGCTCTTTTTACAAAGTCTTTTTAAGTCCACCTAGCGCCCACCTTTTCCTTTGTCTAGATTGAAGAGTTTTGTATTTGTTTGTTTATTTGTTTACAGCATTTGTATTCTAAAGATAACAAAGAAAGGCTAGAGAAACACAGACTTTTGGTGTAATCTTGCAGCATGTCTGCAGCAAACAATTCAATAGCTGAGAAAGAACTGGACTGTGCTCTTCTAACCAATCGTACTGTAGCTGTATCTGCTTGCAGGCAGCAGGCAAGATACACAGCAGTTGACTCCAGAACATTTTACTGAGAATTCATGAATAGCAAAACAGAAGGAAAGGGGGAGAGCGGATAAATCACTTCACCAGGTACTCCCAGCACGTAAAAAACCATCGATCTACAATTTGGCCACCAAAATGGTAGTAATAAGGAAAGTGGAGGTTGGCGAAATTTAAGAAAGAGAAAATAATCCCTAGAGGCATTTTGGCAGAAGCTTTCAAGTAGTCTAGAAGATTCATCATGTTTTTATTTATTTCATTTCACCCCTACATATTGTTAGTTTTGGATAAAAAATTGCTGAAACATGTTGAACTACTCTTCTTTCTGGGGGTATGCAGGAGTTTATTCTTTCCATGCTATTTCTGCCTCCAGTACCAAATTTTCTATTAATGGACTAATCCCCAGTAAAACATCTACTTTGTTAAATGAAATATTACTTGTACAGCAAAGAAAATGGGGAGACAATTTTTTCACTTAGTTATTAAACGTATAAGGAGATAGTTTGGGGGGAAAGAAGCTTTTTTATTGAACCACCCATCATGACCCCAACATCCTTTTCCTGGTCAATAACTGCCAGCATAGAGCCCATCAGTATATATGTTAGATTAGGACTTTTTGTCCATTGTGCTTCATTTTACTTGTACAGGTTGATCCTCCCTTATCCGAAATGCTTGGGACCAGAAGTGGTTTGTATTTCAGAGTTTTTCAGAGTTTAGAATATTAGCATATACATAATGAGATATCTTTAATGAGTGTTTAGACCCCAGTTTCATATACACCACATAGATTTTAAAATAATTTTGTGCATGAAACAAAGTTTGTGTACATTGAACCATCAGACAACAAAGTTGTCACTATCTCAGTCACCCATGTGGATAATTTTGGATTTTTTTTAATATTTTGGATTTCAGAACTCCAGATAAGGGTGATTCAACCTGTACTTATATTGTTCATGTTTTGCTCCCTATTCATCTTGTTTGGAGAGTTGTTTAGAAGTCATCTGTATTTTCAGCCTACTGAATAATTGTATTCCTTGATAGCATGCATGTTCTGCTGTAGAGATTCTTGTGTAACTTCATTTTTCCCTCCACATTGGCTTCTTATTCTTATATTCTTCCTCCTGTTTAATCCATTAGGGCAGAGGTAGGCAACCTAAGGCCCGGGGGTCGGATGCGGCCCCCCGAGGCCCTTGGACCGGCCCCAGGCCAGTCCTGCCGCCGCTGCCGCCACCTGCCATAATGATATTGATTATTGTTATTACTTGTTCTTGGGGTTTTCTTGGCAAAATCTCCACAGGGGTTTTGCCATGGCTTTTCTGGGGCTGAGGGAGCGTGCTTGCATTATTATTTTTTATTATTTTTTTATTATTTTTTGTGCTTCGGCCCCCCAATTGTCTGAGGGACAGTAACCCGGCCCCCAGCTCAAAAAGGTTGCCTACCCCTGCATTAGGGTATTCATCCCCTCATCCTATAACCAGTCATTTTTATTGTTATAATTTATTCACTTCTGTCACCCTTGTAGGTTTGTAGAGCCTCCATTGACTGCAGCAATCTATCTTTAATTAGTTTGGGGAACATTTGACTTGGCTGTTCCCCGGAGGGGGGGGTTAACATAATTTGCAGAATCCAGCACTGATTATACCAATAATAACAGATAGAGACCCCATCAGTGTGAAACATCATTGGAAGAAATATAAAGAGCGCACGTGCACACACAGATAACTCATCCAAACAAACAACATAAAGAGCTCACCAAATGGAGGAGCAAAATGGGATAGCAGAACTCAAGAATTGGGAGAGGGGGTGTAGTTATCTATCCTGAAGGAAGGATCCATGGAAAGCAGGAAATCAGAACTAGTGTGAACCACCAGGCTTGGAGAAGCAGCTCTTTGGCACAGACAAAGGAACTCAGGCCGAGGCTCGAGAACAACAATCACAGTGCATGCAGGGTTCTGACTGCAGCAAAAAGATTTTGCTTTTCAGGTGATATTTATACCCTTAAAACCAACACTGATCCATGAAAATTCTGTGGGAAACCCAAAAGTTTGATTATCCCTAGAGGAACCTGATAAAGTTTCTAAAGTAGAAAGCTTGTTTAGATATTCAGGAAGTAGAAGTGGTTGATTGTGATTGATAATGCTTCAGGGACTTCTACAACACCTAGACAAGATCTGGATTCCCTAGGAATGAGAGGGGGGTGCTTAAGAATACACAAAATATGAAAGGGGGATTCTGTGTTCTTGTTTGATCTAGCAGAACTCATCTTTCTGCTTTCAGTATCCCTCAGAAATGCAGAGTAAAGAGTGTGTATTGTGGTGCTCCTTCTTGTAAGATCCTCCATCCTTTCCTGCACACTTTTCCACATGGCTGAGCCTACATTCAATTCATGAGTGCTAGCTAAGTCGGGTGCTATGCATGTCATTGCAGACCACGCCTTAATGTTGCATCAAACTGTATCTGGATTGATAATATATTAGGGGGTGTTTGGATACTGATACTTGTATCCCATATTTTCACTCAAACTAGTATACATTATAGATAATTTTTAAAAAGATAGGGGAAAAAGCACATACAAAGATATACTTCGATTAAGGAGCTTTTGCTGAGTGAATCTTGTTGACCTTTTTTAAAATCTCATGTATACAGTATTTGCTAAATCACCCCAATCAACATGTTTGTTAGCATGCTTGGAGAATTCCAAAAAGTTGTTGCGATTGCATTTCCATTTGCAGAAGTCATATTGTTTCTTTCTTGTGTACATGTATGCATAATAATTTCCACTAATCTACCTTGAAGTTTGAACAGACATTATGCTAATTGCTCTGTAATTTTATGTATCTGTTTTAAAAACACGCTGGCTGTTTTCTAGCCTCCTGTTATCAATCTCACATTTGAGTTCCTTAAGGGCATTTGAGTGAATGCTGTCTGGATTTGGTGTACCAATTTTTAATTTACTGGTGAACCCTGTAGCGCTGTATGTGTGTATGTATGTATGTGTGGACTCCTGCCCTATATCAGATCTCAGGGCATCTTACAATGAAATCAATTTAAAACTACTACTACTACTATTACTGCTACTACTACTACTACTACTAATAATAATAATAATAATAATAGGTGTTGCTATTGTTGTTGTTTTAAAAGATTTAAAATATAGCGAATAGTTGATCAATTAAAAACCAGACAATGTAAAACTGGTTAAAAGAATTTTAAATAATATAATCATGAGATATGTGCAGCCTGAATAAAACCAGTTAGGACCAAATACTTTAATAAAAAGCCGTGTTTCTTAAAAATAAACTTTTATTTACTTTCAAAAGATTATATATAACAAAAGCAGAGTAATAAAAACACAAAAGGAGGGAAAATAACCACATTAGTCATAAGTTTCTATAAAAACTGAACAGATGTCCAAATATACTGTATATGCTAAACTATAAGTCAACTTTGTGTATATGTTGAGGGCAGGTTTTGGGGTCAACATTATGGATATTGATATGACCCATGGATAACTAGAGGGTAAAACTTAAGGGTATAACAAAGGCTGTAAAGGTAAATGATGCCAAAGAACTTACAAAATTTTGACATACATAACTGTTTGTGTTCACCCTAAAGTTGTTCACCCTGCACAACTTGGCCGTCGGTAGGGACAAAAATTAAAATAAGCTAAACTAATTAGGGCCACATAGAGGTTTTAATTAAATATTAAATAATTAATAATAATTAGTATTAATTTTGTCCTCCTCCTCCTCCTTTGTCTGAACCTCTCCTCGGGAGAAGGTCAAGTGATAGAGGAGCCTTGCCCCTCTTCCTCCTGCACCGCCTGGCCTTCTCAGGAGAAAGCCTGGTGGAGGAGTCTTCTAGGATGGGTGTTTACCTGTCCTTCTCCTCCACCCATCCTTCTCCTTGGGAGAGACCCGAGCAGCAGAGGAGCCTTGCAGGGCAGTGTTTGCCCATCCTCCTCCATTGCCCAGCCTTCTCAGGAGAAATTAGGGTGGCGGAGGAGACTTGCAGGGCAAGGGTTTGCCCATCCTCCTCATCCACCCAGCCTTCTCAGGAGAAAACTAAACAGCGGAGGAGACTTGCAAGGCGAATGTTCACCCATCCTCTCCCTCCACCATCGCCCAGCTTTCTCCTCAGGGAAAGCAGGGTGGCGGAGGAGACTTGCAGGGCAAGCATTTGCCTGTCCTTCTACTCCTCTGCTTGACCTTCTTCTCAGGAGAAAGTTGGGCAACAGAGGACCCTTAAAGTTGTTTCACATCCTCATGGGCCACTTGAAATCATCTGGCGGGCCTTTTAAAATAAGGGGCACTTTTTTACTGTGGCATTGTATATAATGAGACTTGAACATCCATGTATTTTGGTATCCGGGGGGGGGGGCATGTCCAGAACCAAGCCCCAGTGGATACCAAGAGCTCACTGTGTTGTGAAATTGAAAGTCATGATTAAAATTGCTCTTTAATTTCTGTGGTCATTGAACCAGCAAGGGCAAAACACTCTTCAAGTTGCAGAGATCATCAGGGGAACTACCTGCCCTTCTCTAACTCCTTGTTTCTCTGTTGTTTTTACTTCAGTTCCTGCCTTCCCAATTGCATGTGCACTTTGCCCTCTATACAAATTGTTCTTTGAGCAATGCATGCTTAGAATAGCTCTCTCGAAGCAAACGTGAGTAGGCGAGTTTGGAATAAATCAGGAGTTTTTAAAAAAAATGAAAATAACACAAGTTGAACTTTTTGCTTCTTCTTCTTCTTATTATTATTATTATTATCATTATTATTATTTATATCCCGCCCTTTAGAAAACCAATCAGGGCGGCTCACAACCATAAAATCTTACATAATATCTCAAAGCCAACAATCCCTCCCCCCCCCCTTAAAACAGTATTAAATCCATAGAATTAAAACCACAGTTCAACAATTAAAACAATTAAAATACTTAAAACAATTGTCCAAAAAGACAATATTAGACCCACAGCAATGTTCCTCATCCATCCTTAAATGGGGCCACGTGAAGATTATTGGGGTGGGGGTACCCGAAGCTGGGATAGTTAATCTGGAAAGGCCTGCCGGAGGAGATCCGTCTTGACAGCCCTTTTAAAGCTGTCTAATGATGTTAACTGACGGATCTAATCTGTCAGGTCGTTCCAGAGTCTGGGGTCGACAACTGAGAAAGTCCTCTGGGAGGTTGTCGCAAGCCTCGATTTTTGAGGCTGCAGCAAATTCCTCCCAAAGGACTGGAGAGTGCAGAGAGGATTGTATGGGAGGAGGCAGTCCCTGAGATAGCTTGGACCCAAGCCATTTAGGGCTTTAAAGGTAATAACCAACACCTTGTACTGGGCCCGGAAGCTGATAGGCAGCCAGTGGAGGGACCTCAAAACCGGAGTAATGTGGTCCCTCCTGGATGTTCCCGAAACAAGCCTGGCTGCCATATTTTGTACCAGCTGTAATTTCCGAACCAAGCACAAGGGTAGCCCCATGTAGAGCGCATTACAGAAATTGAGGTGTGAGGTTACCAGCGCATGCACAACAGTCTCGAGATTCCTTACTTCCAGAAAAGGGCACAGCTGCCGTATCAGCCGAAGCTGATAACAGGCGCTCCTGACTGTCGCATTTACCTGATTTGTCAAGGAGCACCCCCAGACTGTGAACACAGTCACTGGAGGAGAGTGTGACCCCATCCAGGACTGGAGGTTGCAACCCAATTCTTGGTTTCAGGGCCGGTACCGTGAGCACCTCTGTCTTTTCGGGATTCGGTTTCAATCTGTTTTTCCTCATCCAGCCCATTACCGCCTGAAGACATTCATTGAGAGATGAGATGCCATTGGAATTCGAGGCTGATGAACGAGACATGATTTGGGTGTCATCCGCGTACTGATAACACCCAGCACCATAACTCCGTATAATCTCACCCAGCGGCTTCATATAGATGTTAAAGAATGTTGGGGACAAAATAGCTCCCTCTTACTGGAGCTAGTGTCCCCAAGCAGCACCCTCTGGGACCTACCCGAGAGGAAGAACCGGAACCACTGCAAAGCAGTGCCCCCGATACCTAACCTCAGGCGGTCCAAGAGGATGCCGTGGTCTATCGTATCAAAAGCCGCTGAGAGATCTAGAAGCACCAACAGGGTCACACTACCCCTGTCAGTGCTCATACTCTTTCATGTCTGCTTCAGCTGTCTTTATTATAATATTTGTTGCAGCTAAACATTAGTTTTATTCACAACTTAATGTGGGTTGGTTTTCCTATGGCTGTATCCCTGCATATCACTTCACAGATATAAGGTTGTTTGGGGGGGAAATGAGGTGAATCAGAATAGTTTAGTACAAAAAACAAAACAAAAACAAAAAACCTTTGGGCTGTTAATTTTGTTCCAAAACGGGATCTAGATTTAGAGCAGCTATATAAGAAAACTTGTTGGTGTGATGATAGTGATGAGCAATTATAAATGTCAATCCTTAGAATCTGTTATTTTTCTTAATGTTAACTGTTGAGAAGATAAATAACTTGCAAAGCTCTATATTTAAAATATTATTGTAAACTACTCAGAATTAACAGATAGATTGACAAAGACACAGGCTGTATCTGCACTGCAGAAATAGTACAGTTTGGCCCCGCTTTAACCATCCTGTGGCTCAAAGCTATGGAGTCTTGGGATTTGTAGTTTGTTGTGGCACCAGAGCTCTCTGACAGAGAAGGCTAAATATCTCACAAAGTATAATTCCCAGAATTCCACAGCATTGAGACATAGTAAGTAAAGCAGTGTCAAACTGCATTATATTTGCAGGGCAGATGCAGCCACAGTGAATTCTAAGAGCAAACAGAAGAATTGAAGAAAAATGACAGAAATTATGAGAGGCTTCATGCTTCCAATTTTCCTAAAATAATAGAAGAAAATTACCAATTTTTAAACAAGAAGCTGACAAAATGGTCTGTAAGTTAAATAAACAAATTTATTTACACACACACTATCCTTCCCTCATTCCTGGAGCATGCCTCTTCTTCATGATTTCTATGATTCATACAAAATTATTTTCTGCCAGCACAGAGCCAATCAGAAGCCACAGCATAGAGCCCTACTCACATAATGTATAGGACTTCAGCTGATACCGAGTTTCTTTCCACCATTTCAGCAGCTGCAGTAAGAGTAGAACTGCTGTGCTAGTTTGCTTCCATGACCTCTCCACATTTATTTCTTGTCTTGTTCTTTCTCTCATTATTACTTCTACTACTTTTTATTTTCTTTTGCTTTCTTCTCAGCTTCAGTCTACCTTTCTTCCCTCTTTCCCAATGGTGTTTGGGAGTATCCTTTGGATGTGATACACTTTCTCATCATTTCTTCTAACCTGCTCAGTACTCATTACGATCTGCCACAGCAAGTCAGATAGCATACTAACAGTGACAGCCTTGGCTTGCTCCTCTGTTCCTGTCTTCCAGGAAGACATCTTGATGTCTCCTGAACTGTTCTATTCTGGATCCATTTCAAACTGGCTTTAGGACAGGATATGGAGTTGAGACTGCCATGGTTGCGCTGGCTGACGACTTCTGCTTGAGTATCAACGGGTAGTGTGACCCTGCTGATGCTCTTGGACCTCTCAGTGGCTTTTGACACAATAGACCACTCCATCCTCTTGGATCGTCTGAGAGAGTTAGGAGTCGGAGGCACTGCCTGGCAGTGGTTCCGTTCCTTCCTCTCGGGCAGATCCCAGAGGGTGAGGCTCGGGGACAGTTGCTCTTCCGGAATAGAGCTTAATTGTGGTGTCCCTCAGGGCGCCATCCTGTCTCCGATGCTATTTAATATCTATATGAAGCCGCTGGGAGAGATCATTCAGAGGCATGGAGTATGGTGTCTTCAGTATGCTGATGACACCCAGATATACTTCTCCATGACCAGATCATCGTCTCAGACTTCAGATGGCATCTCTCCTCTCAATGACTGTCTTAGAGTGGTAATGGATTGGATGAGGAAAAACAGATTGAGACTGAATCCAGACAAAACGGAGGTACTAACAGTCACGGGCCCGAAACCAGATCTGGGAAAACAACTCCCAGTCCTGGATGGAGTCACACTCTCCATCCGCCTCCTTCCTTATGACCCCCCCCCCCCGAGCACTTCGGTCCTCTGGGAGAACCTGTTACAGCCCATAAAATCCAGGCTGTCAGCGACCTCCTAGAGGACCTTCTCTGCCTCCAATCCCAGATTATGGAATGGCCTGCCGGATGAGATCTGTCTCATTACTACTCTTGACTGCTTTAAAAAAGCAGTAAAGACGGATCTTTTCCGGCAGGCCTTCCCTGAACAACATCCCGGCCCAAAAGAAAGTACCGGTATAAGGAGAAGATAATGATTCTGGCTCTTTAACTGCCTCTGCCAAGCTGCTATTTGTACGACTGCACTATACTGTTTTTATCTTGTATTCTAATTTTGTAATAGTTTAATATATTTTTAAGGGGCGGGTGGGTTAGGGAAGGGATTGTTGGATTTGTTTCAACTTGTGATGTTGTTTTAATTTGCTGTACGCCGCCCCAATTGCGCTGTAGAGGGGCGGGATAAAAATTATTATTATTATTATTATTATTATTATTATTCACACAGCAACAGGGCAGGGTTCAACAAACTTTGCACCATGTAGTTCATGGCCTGGTGGATCTGTCTGTCTATCATTACTGTATGAACAGTAGTTAGTAAAGTTCTCTACTGACAATTCCTGCCACACTAAATGTTTTAATTCATATCTCCCCAAATATACCCTCCAAATTTGGTGAAAATCCATCCAGCTGTTTTCACATGATGCAATAACAGACAGACAGAAACATTATTTATTCGTTTTTGATCCTAATGGCCCTTTCTCCTGCAAAATGCCAATCTTATGCCTGCAGTTTCAATAGCAATGCATTGTTTCTTACAGTTGAAGGTAGGCCCTGTGAAGTGGTGACACTACAATCCTGCATTACATGACTGTACAACATTGTAGATCCACTATGTCTTCATTTACTGGACAAAAAAAGATGACAGAAACAGAGATGTTTGAATCCAGGTAGCTTTTGAAATTTCTGGTTTGTTCATAAAACTTTTTAAAGAATGGGACTTATAACTTAACATTGGAAGGAAAGGGAATGACTAGTACACCTTCATTGAAACCTTCTGTGAATTTTCTAGGTATTTTGACATAATAAAACTACAATTGCTGGATACTTTTTAAGGAGTGGCATTGAGTGCTATACAAAGAAGGAGGGGAGAGTGCATTAAGACACACAAGTATCTCTGCTTGTCTTGCAGCTTTCAGAAAGCCCCTAAAATTGTGGGAAATTACTGTGCTTCAGTAGCTGAAAGGTGCTTATGTCACAGCCATGTTCCATTGTATCAGTACAGGGAATATGTAATGCATATACCTTTTGGATACCAAGTGTGTAATTATCCCTATAAATCCCACAGGGATATTTGAAAGCATATGAACAATCTTTTTAGAGAGGAATGGCATTTTTTTCTGGCCTGAATAGATAAAGGTGATGTTGCATTCATATATATCATGGAATGAAGAAAACCCTCTTTCTAAGATGTTATTGTAAAAGTGGTGTGACCTCAACAGGTATGTTCTTACTGACTAAAAGGGGAATAGGAAGGAGCTGCTAAGTTCACAGGAGGGTAAACATGGCGTGGCCATACTTTATAAAACATTGTTGTAAGGGTCTGATCGGTCCAGGATTAAAGGATATTTTTATTTTAAAAAACTAAACCACACACACACACACACACATTTTCACTGTAGAGCCTGACTGTTTGACCTTTAATCATAAGGTTTACTAGGAAGTGACCTATTTAAAACTCCTGTTATGAAACATGTAGTTTCATGGGGCACTGAACTTTGTCCTAACAAAATTGAATCTAACTGTAGTGTTGTGTAACCCTTGTGCACACCTTTCAATAGGTTGTGTGTTTGTTTGTGTCTTTTTCTGTTGTTGTGAAGCAAGCAGCATTGACTTTTTCAATATAAGTAATAAATAGCAAGCTTTAAGAAGACAGATCTGTCCTCTGTATTTATGATTTATCAAAGAGTTGTGTATTCATTCTAAGGTCATTTTTTGGATGGTCAATTTGTGACAGTGTATATGGATAGATATTTATTTGAACAAAACATTTATTCTAAAAGCACTGTGTTTTCCCAACATGGAAAATACTGTATCTCTAAGAAATACAATTACTCCCCCAACAAAAGCATCCTTTATTGCAGCTTCTGTCTGGAATATATCTGGTAACCTAGGGTGAGGGTTGGGGAGAAAACTGAACCAATCTAATTTGCATTTCTTAAATGATAATGTGGATCAGAAGAACACATTATCTTTCAGTTTTTGTACATTGCCAGATTTTGAAGAAGCAGTCCTCAGTTGAATAAATACTAAGGCTAAGGTTCTGAGGCTTTATTTTGCCTGTGTCCTCCATGCTATCAGCCAGCTGTGATCCAAACTGAAGGCGCTGCCTGTGCCTTTTCCCATCAAGGCAATAGTTGAGGCGAGGGACTTGGACAGAGGGCGGGGCTAAGGCTCTGAGGCTTTATTTTACCTGTGTCCTGCATAACATCAGCCAGATCCGAGCCAAACTGTGAGGCTGCCTATGTCTTTTTTTTTTCCTCCTCCCCCCCCCCAACTTTGACCTTATATTTTAGCCACTACTTAAGGAGTCTTGGTAGATTGGCCTTTGGCCATTTAAGGGGACTATAAGGTATTGATGGGATGGAAGGTCTTGAGTTACATCAGGACATATGTCCATCAGTCGACGATTCTGGGAAGAGGTTAGATATTTTCATCGGAGAAGCAATTCAAGTTGTGCGGGGCAATGGAAGATATGGTGTTAGCAGGGCGAAGGGTCATTACAGAGGAAGACGCGATAGATGCTTGATATCCATCTTGCCTTCCATTCGCCCTGCTGCCCTAAAAGATCTGGTGAGCATGCCTAACCAGCTGCTAAATCTTTCTCTGCTCTTATGTAATGCCAGATCAGTGAAGAATAAGTCCCGTATTATCTATGACTTACTGATAGATCACAGTGCTGCCCTGGCATGTATTACGGAGACCTGGCTAGGAGCAGATAGCGCTGTAACCTGAACTCAGGCCCTTCCAGCCAGATATTCCATCAATGAGCAGGTAAGGGAAAGCAGGTGATGGGGGGGGGGGGGTTGTAGCCATGGTCCATAAAAACAACCTTGCCATAACCAAGATACCTATCCGTGCATTACACCATATCAAATGCATTTACCTTAGCTTGAAGACCAGGGAGAGACTGGGGATTCTGTTGGTTTACTGTCCAACCCATAACTTAACAGATTCCCTAGCCGACCTGACACAACTAGTCTCGGAGCTGGTGTTGGAGTCGCCTAGGCTTTTAATCCTGGGTGACCTCAACATCTCCCTTGAGGCTGGTTAGATGAATCTTACTGGTGTGGCTCAGGAATTCATGGTTTCCATGACAAACATGGACCTCCCAGATAGTCTCTGAACCAACACATTGTGCAGGTCATACCCTCGATGTGGTCTTCTGCACGGATCAGGCATATCCATGGGCAAAGTTAATTAGCATCTCCACATTGTTATGGATGGATCATTTCCTGGTTAAGATTGGACTGAAGGCCACCATGCCTCCTCCAGGGGTGGAGGTCCGATTAGAATGGTCCGCCCTCAAAGGCTGATGGAACCCATTAGGTTCCAAGAAGCCCTAGGCGGTTCTATGGTTGGCAATGCCAACAGTTCTGTTGAAGCTCTGGTTAATATGTGGAATAACAACCTTACCAGAGCTGTAGACACTATCGTTCCCAAGCGTCCTTTCCAACTCACAAAAAATCGTAATCCATGGTATACTGAAGATCTTAAACAAATGAAGCAGGTTGGACAACGACTAGAGTGCAGTTTGCTGATATCTCGACACTTCCGATATCCGATAAGACACTTCATTGGACTTTTCTTAGGTCCTATCAAATGGCAATAGATGCAGCTAAGAAATCTTTCTATTCTGCATCTATCGCATCTGTGAAATCCCGTCCAGCTGAGCTGTTCAGGGTGGTGAGGAATTTAACTCACTTGCCTCCCACCCAGAATCCTCTATTAGAACCAACTACAGCTTGCTGTGATGCTTTTAATGATCATTTCACAGATAAAATCTCTCAGATAAGAGCTGACCTGGGTGCCAACTTTAAGTCAGTAGCAGCTAGAGAGGTGTCCAGCGCCTCCGCCATGACTGTTAGACTGGATCAATTTGAGTCGGTAAATACTGAGGATGTGGACAAGCTCCCTAGTAGTTTGAAAAAGACGACCTGCCCTCTCAATCCTTGCCCAACTTGGCTGGCAGTCCTGGGGGGTGATACTATCAAGTTGATGCTGAAAAATGTAATTAATGCATCCTTTAGGGAGGGGTTCCCTGTCCTCTTGTCTTAAGGAGGCAGTGTTAGACCACTCTTAAAAAAGGCCTCTATGGACCCCCCTGGACAGAAATAATTATAGACCTGTTTCGGTGTTGCCATTTTTGAGCAAGGTGATCGAGAGGGCGGTCACCAATCAACTGCAAGTTGTCTTGGAGGAAACCGATTTTCTGGATCCATTTCAAACAGGATTCAGGGTGGGGCATGGAGTTGAGACTGCCATGGTCACCTTAGTCGATGATTTCCATCTGGGCATTGACAGGGGAAGTGTGACCCTATTGGTGCTCTTGAACCTCTCCGTGGCCTTTGATACCATAGACCATGGTATCCTTCTGGAACGCCTAAGAGAGTTGGGTATCAGCAGCACTGCATTGCAGTGGTTCTGGTCCTACCTCTCGGGTAGGTTCCAGATGGTGTCGCTTGGGGACAGTTGTTCGGCCAAGAGGGAGCTCAAATCTGACATCCCTCAAGGTGCGATTCTGTCACCAATGCTATTCAGCATTTACATGAAGCCACTGGGCGAGATAATCCGGAGGCATGGGGCGGGGTGTTATCAGTATGCTGATGCCACCCAAATATATTTCTCTATGTCTCAGACTGATGCAGTGGCTAAGGATGACATCTCTCCTCTGAATGCCTGTCTTGGGGTGGTAATGGACTGGATGAGGGAAAACCGACTCAAGCTGAATCCAAGTAAGACAGAGGTACTTGTCATAGGAAACCCGAATCCAGGAATGGAGTTATGTCAGCCAGTTCTGGATGGGTTCACACTTACCTTGAAGGACTGTGTCTGCAGCTTGGGGGTGATCCTTGACTCGTCACTTCACTTGACAGCTCAGGTGGATGCGACAATCAGGAGTTCCTGTTATCAGCTTCGGCTGATACGCCAGCTGCGCCCCTTCCTTGAGCAGGGAGACCTTGAAACAGTAGTACATGCACTGGTAACCTCTCAATTACACTTCTGTAATGCGCTCTATATGGGGCTACCCTTGTGCCAAGTTCGGAAACTTCAGCTTGTACAAAATATGGCAGCCAGGTTGATTACAGGTACTTCTCATAATGACCATATAACACCAGTCCTGAAGTTCCTTCACTGGCTGCCAGTTAGTTTCCGTGCAAGGTACAAGGTGTTGGTTGTTACCTTTAAAGCCCTATATGGCTTGGGACCAGAATACTTAAGGGATCGCCTTCTTTCCTATTGTCTGTCCCACACACTAAGGTCCTCGGAGATGAACCTGCTACAGCTGAAAAAATCTAGGCTAACTTCAGTTAGCCAGAGGGCCTTCTCCTCCACTGCTCCAAAGTTGTGGAATGACCTACCAGAGGAGATCCATCATATCTCTACTCTTACAGCCTTTAAAAAGGCTCTTAAGATAGATCTCTTCCGGCAGGCCTTCCCAACTTAACTCCTCTTCCCGCACAAGGTGATCTACGTCGCTCTATTCACCAATTATCTCCCCCCCCCTTTTTTCCCCTCTTTTTAAAAATCTTTTTGTATTTTTGCTCTTAAATTGTGATTGTTTATTGTAATTTTAGTATTGGGGTGGGGGTTGGGAAGGGACTAATTTTGAATTTTATTGTATTCCGTGCACTTTTATTGCTCTAACCTGCCCGGATTCCTTGTGATTGGGCGGGCTATAAATAAATTATTTATTATTTATTATTCTTATATATTAGGACAAGTTAATCAATTGCAGCAGCTGCAGGGACCAATTTATGCTTCACTGGACGTATAGTGAACCAAACTGTCCTATTTTTATTTTGACAAAAATCACACCTGCAAAAGTCTATTTCTGACCTCAGTTTCTTGGTATTTTAAGGGGGAATGCTGGGAGGCTTCCAGTAAAAGTGCTGCTGCTTGAGGCTTCAATGAAGTGGCAGTTGGCAGGGTTTCAGAAGTGATTTTTACCTGATTTGGGTTAATGTGAGGGCTTTAAAGTGGTTGGAGAACTTTGGCGCAAAAAAAGGAGTTGCCCTTAATATGGCCCATGGGTAGCATTGTATCATCCCTTGCATTAGGAGACATGTGTACAGAAACGCATACAATACTGTATTATTTTTTATGTATACTCATCTGTCCATTCCTTGCCCTTCACTGGAAACCAAGCGTGAGATTATTTATAAGCCTTGCCTTAGTACATAATTCTTTTGACATCACTAGTGACAGCTGTCTCCCTCAACTCCCCATGTTATTTTGTAAATTTTAAAAATGTCTAGATTTCCTGCTGACTGATCCCACTTTCAAAAGAAATAAGGCTATTTCCTCCTGGTTTTAGGAAGGATTGAGCTATCTTATTTCTGGGGTTAAGATGACTCTATTTCATATGGTAATCAGATGGTGCTAATACTTTCTTTTTAAGTAGAAAGGCAGGAAAGAAGTTGCAAAAATAGATAAATATGGTCACTGTGTTCAGAGAATTTATTTGTTATCATATGTGAGGCAGTTGGTGAGAGATTCTCCTGGAGATTATGTCTTCCAGTTCATATTTAATCTATAGTAAGACTGACATGGTTCCCTTAGTTTCGTATCACCTGTGTATATTTTAATTGACTGTTGGTAGAGAGGAGCTCCTACCCTACAGAAATTATTTCAAGTCTTGTTCACATGCGTGTTTGCACTGAAAGCAACACCATGCTCTGATGACCTAGCCATCTTTTGGATCCAGTTTTTTCCACATTTGTAAGATAGTAGTAGTCTTTCGTCATGGTCAGAGTTTGTGGATAGCAGAATAGTATAGGCAGAGTGCTTCTATTAAAAGAGTCTAATATATAGTTGCAGGAATAACCTGCATTGTTGTTGTCTCGTCATATGCTGTATTAGAATGTGATAGCAAATGAACTGATGTTATGGCAACAAGAATCAACATGTAAGAACGAGTGTGATAGCTTCTCTTTTCAGGTAACATGCTTATTACAAGATATGGCAGGGGTGACTTGATAAGCTTTGTAACCTATTTTAGTTTATACTTTTGAAAGTGTTAGATGAGTCCTGTGTCTGTGAAGGGAATCGCAAAGTTGCTGTGAAGGAGTTACAGTCTGCCCGGATCCTTCATTTGTCTTCTACCTGGTAGACAGTGGTTTAAAGTATGAAGATTTTACTTTATGACTCCTTTACATGTTAGCTTCCATTGACTTTGATTTAGAAGCATAGAACCATAGAGTTGGAAGAGACCTCAAGGCCATCCAATCCAACCCTCTGCCTGCAGGAACACACAATCAGAGCATCCCCAACAGATGGCAATCCTGCTCTGTTTAAAGACCTCTAAGGAAGGAGACTCCACCACTCTCCAAGGCAGTGTGTTCCACTGTTGAACATCTATTACTCTCAGGAAGTTTGTCCTAATGTTTAAGTGGAATCTCTTTTCCTGTAGTTTGCATTCATTGTTCTGTGTCCTATTCTCTGCAGCAGCAGAAAGCAAGCTTGCTCCATCCTCAGTATGACACCTTAAACAGATAATTAAACAGGGCTATCATATCACCTCTTAACTGTCTCTTCTCCGTGCTAAGAAAGGATAGAAGGCTGGGTCAGCCTTGGAGCCCAGGGCTTCTTACAAAGACCATAGGAACAAGAGAGCTCCAAGTCACCCTATCAACAACCCTGTTCTTCATTCTCAGGGCCATGGATTCCTTGATTGAATCTATCCATCTGGAATGCAGACTTTCTCTTTTTCTACTACGTTCTACTTTCCCAAGCATTATTGTTTTTTCTAGTGAATCATATCTTCTCATGATATGGCCAATGTACAACAGCTTCAGTTTAGTCATCATGACTGATTTTCTCTAGGACCCATTTATTTGCCTTTTAAGCCAGGGGTAGGCAACCTTTCCCCTTTAAGGGCCGAGGGACTTCAGCTCCCAGAATCCCAGGAGCTATTAGCCAACGTGGGACTATTGGCCAATATGGCTGAGGCTTCTGGGAACTGAAGTCCCTCAGCCCTTAAAGGGGAAATGTTGCCTACCCCTGTTTTAAGCAGTCCACAGAATCCGTAGAATCCTTCTTGAGCACCACATTTCATATTATTTAGTTTTCTTCCTATCAGATTTTTTCATTGTCCAGCTTTCACAACCATACATAGAAATTGGAAATATGATGGCATGGACAATCCTTAATTCAGTATTCAGTGATATATCTGTACACTTCAGGACCTTGTCTAGTTCCTTCATAGCTGCCCTTCCAGGTCCTGGTCTTCTTCTGGTTTCTTGACTGCTCTCTCCATTCTGATTAATGCTTGAGCCAAGGTATGGAAAATCTTAATCTATTTCAATGTCTTCATCATCTGCTTTAAAGTTATTTAAATCTCATGTGGTCATTAATTTTGTTTTCTTAATGTTCAACTGTAAACTTGCCTTTGTACTTTCTCCCTTGAGTTCCTTCAGTAACCATTCCAAGTCTTGCTATTTTCTGCTAGTAGTATGGTGTCATCTACATATCTTAAATTGTTTCTGTTCCTTCCTCCAATTTTCACACTTCCTTCCTCTGAGTCTAATCCTGCTTTATGTATGATATGTTCAGATACAAGTTAAACAGATAGGGTGATAAAATGCATCCTTGCTTGACCCCCTTGCCAATTGTAAAGCCTTCCATTTCTCTGTATTTTGTCCTGACAATATCCTCTTGTCCTGAGTACATCAGACAACCAAATGTTGTGGCACATCCATTTATTTAACTGAGATCCAAAGGGCCTAAATACTTGAAAGGTACCAGATCTCCATGGATCTTGGAAACGTACGTAGGGTCAGCCCTTGCTAGTACTTGGATAGGAGACTGCCATTGAATACTAGGTGCTGTAGACTATATTTCAAAGGAAAGAACTTTCAAAACCATCTCTGAGGCTGCATCTGTGCTATGGAATTAATGCAGTTTGACACTGCTTTAACTGACATGGCTCAGTGCTATGGAATTCTGGGATTTGTAGTTTTGTGAGATATTTAGCCCTTTCTGTCAGAGAGCTCTGGTGCCACAACAAATTAAAAATCCCAAGATTCTATAGGATGGAGCCATGACAGATGAAGCAGTGTCAAACTGTGTTAGTTCTGCAATGTGGCAGCAGTCTGAGTATGCCTTGCTTAACAGCACCCTATGTACAGTTGGCCCTCGGTATTGGGGGTGGGGGGGGAGGTTGGTTCCAGGACGTCCCACAGATGCTAAAATCCATGGATGCTTAAGTCCTTTCCGAATGAACGAGCAGGAATGCCACGGCCACTGCCAGTCACCATGCCCTTGTGGAAGCTGCTCAAAGCAGGTGGCTGGCAGGTTCCTCTTAGGTGGTTGGCACCTGCTGTTGTTTCCACTGCTGCCCTGGGACTGCTTCTTGGCCTGGTTGCACTACATGTGCATGGTGGGCTTCAACCTGGAGCTCAGACAGTCATGAGGCAAGGGTGATTTGTGTTCCTTTCTTTTCCCTCTGTATTAAAGGGAAGCAGCAAAATAATTTTTTTGAATATTTTGAATCCACAGTCAGTTGAGTCTGTAGATGAGAAGTATGCAGAAATGGAAGGCTGACTGTAATTCATGGGGTTACTATAAGTCAACAGGCGATTTGAAGGCACGTGCACACAAATGTAGGTTTTAGTCTGCTGCTTTTGAATGTCTTAAAAGTTTATAAGGAATAGAAGGCATGCTCAGCCCATTGGGAGATGCATTGCTTGTGTAGCAGCGAGCTCAAACCATCTGTATGAAACTTTAAAAATATCTCTATAGTTATGGGTATGTGAACAGTGGACCTACTCCACTGATAGAGTGTGAAAATGGAGAGAAGTTGGTGCAATATAAGAGGCTTTAGGCTTGGGAAATGTTGACTACCTGGGTCAGGAGCAAAGTATCTCCTTTTCGTCATTTTTTTAAAAAAATTCTCTGCATGTCTGTGCACACATGCTGTCATTGAATAGTATGTAATAAGGCAATCCATGAGTAGCCAAATTCATGGACTGCCAGCCTGCTGATAAGACGGGTAAATTGTATTAGTCTGTTGCAGTAAACAAGAGGGAAGGTAAAAAGAGAGCAAGGAAGAACAATCTTGTGGCACCTTTAAGAAAGATCAGTTTATTTCAGTATAAGCTTTCATGGATTACAACAGATATCTTGCAGCTCACTACAGACTATATTCTGGACTTTTTGCATCTGAAGAAGTGGATTGTAGCTGACATATTGTGCAGAAATAAATTAGTTAGTCTTAGTGGTACTACAAAACTTCTTCTCTCCCTTATTCCCTCCCCTAGACTGGACCAGGATTGACTATTGACCATCAGTCCATTCAATGCTTACTGAACACACAAGTAGTGTGTTAATTTACACTCCGTTCCATATATCTTTATAAAGATAGCAGTGGGTCTTGGGTCCGGCCTACTCATACGTGTGTCTGCGAACCAGAAATTGTATTGTATTTTTAGGTAATGGTAACACTGACTCTGATGGTTGGTTGCTATGGCTAGTTTGGGAGCCCCATTTCCAGTTCTTTCAAGCTACTGCCACTACCATTCTTTTCACTGTACTCTTCTGGGCATTCATTTAGCAAACAGGTGGAAGAAGAAATTTGCTGCAACTTCCTTATTTTCCATATCTATTTTCTGAAGAACTCTAACAGTGCTGAGGGGACAGTGAACACTTGGGACAACTGAAATGGGCTTTCCAGCTGGTCCCCTGAATAGCTGTTGCTTCAGTTTCTTATTGTCTTCTGTACAAGTTGTTTGCAAGTCCTCAGTCAAGTGTTTGGCTTGAGAAGTGTTTGGCTATGGGAACATAGTCAGTTGCAGAATGGTTACATCATCTACTCAGACTTCTGGAGGACACCAGCATATTTCAGTGGATGATTTCACCTGTCTGTGTCTGGCTATGAGGAAATAGCCAGACATTACTCTCCATGATATCAACTAGCCAGTAGATAGTTTGAGGAGAGGCTGCAGCAGCTCAACAGTGAGCTGTGTGTCTGTGTGAGAAGATAGTTCAATAGAAATAGTTCAAAGTTATGCCTGCTGAATGCTTAAGCTATACTCTGCAATATAGGATCTCAGCCAATGGCTGTGAAGTGTTAAAATGTTTAGGTCATTTAGGCTCTGTGATATAGTGATTTCAGTGTTAGGCTATGAATCTGAAGACCAGGGTTCGATTCCTTGCTCGACCATGAAATGCAGTGGGTGACCTTGGGCAAGTCACATGCTCTCAGCCTCAAGGGAAGGTAATGGCAAGCCTCTTCTGAACAAATCTTGCCAAGAAAATGCATGATAGAGTTGCCATAAGTCGGAAACGACTTGAAGACACACAATAATAATAATAATAATAATAATAATAATAATAATAATAATAAATTTTATTTTTATACCACCCATTGGTAGCCCAATCCGGGCGGTTTACAGCATAAAAATAGCATACAACATAATACAAACATTTTCCCTCCCCCCCTTAAAACATTATTAAACTACATTATGATTAAAACCATTTAGCAATTTAAAAACAAGAAATTAAAATTTAATACAATACCATCACAATGACCCCTGTAACTTCTTTCAAGAGAACAGGGGTTCTAGAGGTTCTACCGGGGGGGGGGGGGAACCCAAGGCCGGGATATTTAGTCTGGAAACCTTTTAACCCTCACTGCTTTTGCCATGCCATTTATGCACACACTCTGCTTGCAGCAGAAGTAAGAGCTCTTTTGTATGTGATTGCGGGCTGAGCATGAAGAGGACTGTTGCATATTTTCAGACAAGATCATGAGGATCTCAGTATGATGTGATTGGGTGGGCATCCTGTACACTGCTTAACACAACAGTGATACATTGAAATTAAAGGGCGGAGAAAGGAAGCTTTATTTTGGAGTCTTATAAGAAGACCCACCAGTGGTCTGTACTCTTTATATTTTGAGGGAGCTGAATGGCTTCTTGTCCAGATACTTTCTACTTTACAGAACTCTGTCTTCTATGTGAAGGGCTTTTTAGGACTCCTATATGAGGTGTTTTTTGTTAAGTGTTATCCAGTCCAAGTCAACTTAAAATGCAAGCATGAGAAGGGATGACAGAGATCTTAAAGTTGTCCATTTACCATTAACATTTACCATTTACCATGAACAACAGAGTGTGCAGAATCAGATTGCATGGTCAAAAGCTTCATGATGTTGAGTTGTATAGTATTTTTATTTAAATTTTAGTAACTACTTCTAAATGTGTATATACACATTATTCTTCTTGGAGGTGCCTTTCTTAATTTGGCAATGTATAAATGGCCACGATAAAGGCTGGTGTGTTTTTTCTGTAAATGTTGTAAACTGAACTTAGTTTGTGGGATAAGCTATTAGAAGCAATAAAGATTGCATACCTAGACCAGCTAATTCTTCACTAAATTTGTTTCTAATGTAAAGCCACAATTTCCAGTTCATTAGGTCCAAATACCATGTATTAGCTTTTTTGCTAGTAGAATTTAGTTGAAATGGAAAATTATCCATTGAAAACTTAATTCGTGCAATGCATATCTTAGCTATTTTTATACCATCAACTAAATGTCTGTATTAACTGTAGGTCCTTTTGGGGATCCCAGTCTAGAAGTTCAAAGAGTGTGGATTTAACTGCCTTTTTCCATTCCACGTGGAAAGTTAATAACCACATTAGAAAGATAGCATAAATGTTCCTGGGTTATAGTGCAGCTTAAAAGATGTTGACATCAAGGAAAATAGAATCTAAATTGATCAAACTTAGTAGCTGTAGCTTCAAACCTACAGCTCCTGCTCCAAAGTAGAGTCTGCCAGCCTTTCCTGTGGTGCCTCAGAACACTATCTTTATGCCTTACCTTCTTGTTTTGTTTCTTCTGAATAGAGAATGCTTCTTAAAAACCCATCCCATTACATAGTAATAAATTTAAGAATTGGCAAGTTTCTAATTAGATCATTATTTCATTGATTAAATAACATACTAAGTAAGAATTTATTGAATTTAATTAAATCTATAGTGTGAATATTAAGTATGAATGTAGTGATATCTTTCCAGGCTAACTAGTACACTGTAATTGAGGCTATAGTCCTATTCTTTTAAAGTGCAAACATGGAATAACTGACAACAAGCAGTACAAGATAATTAACAGAGAAGTTTATTTTCAGCATTCATATTGTTTAAAAGGACAGCCAAAATCTAGTGGTATACTTACACCAGGTCTTACTGCTTCTGCCAGAATTTGTTATTTTTCCTTCCTCCTGCAACCCCCACACCCTAAAAATTGCTTTTGGTGAGCTGTGAAACCTTTGGATCCAATATTTTGACACTACATGGGGCTTGCAGCAGGAGATGTAGGAAGTCCCAATTCTTCTGGTGTTGGGTACCAGTGTACAGGGGACACTACAGAAATATTTCCAAATTGAAATTTGGTAACTGCCATCACTGAAAAAAATATTATGTATGAGAAATGCAGGCTTCCTTACTGTTATATTTTATTGCTTTTGTCCTCAGTCCATTGCCATGATTACCTAGATCCATTTCAATCTGATTTTAGGCCTGGCTATGAAACAGAGAGAACCTTGGTGGATGACCTACGCAGAGAACTGGATAGGGGGTATATGTCCCTGTTAGTTCTACTAGACCTCTCAGCGGCTTTCGATACAACCGGCCATGGTGTCTTTCTGGGCCGTCTCGCTGGGATGGGCCTTGCAGGGTACTGTTTTACAGTGGCTCCATTCCTTCCTGGAGGGGCAAACCAAAAGATGGTGCTAGGGGACTCCTGTTTGGCTATTGAACTATGGGGTTCCTCAGGGTTCTCTTTTGTCCTCCATGCTGTAACTTATACATGAAATTGCTGGGATAGGTCATCTGGAGTTTTGGGGTGCAGTGCCATCAATATTCTGGCGACACCCAACTCTGTTTCTCCTTTCCACCCCAATCTAAGGAGCTATCCTGGTCCTAAACCAATGTCTGTCATCAGTAATGGACTGGATGCGGCAAACAAATTTAATCCAGACAAGACAGAGGTGCTCCTAGTCAGTCAGAAGGCAGATCAGGGAATAGGGATTCAGGCTGTGTTAAATGGGGTTACACTTCCCCTCAAGATGCAGGTTTGCAGTTTGGTGGTACTCCTAGATTCAGCATTGAACCTGGATACCTAGATTTCAGTAGTGGCCAGGAGTGCTTTTGCACATTTAAAGCTTGTACGCCTATTCCCCCCATTCCTTGAGACGCTAGATCAAGCCATGGTGGTTCACACCATAGTTACATCTTGTTTGAACTATTGTAATGCAGGCTACTTTGGGCTCTCTCTAAAGAATGTGTGGAAAATTCAGCTGATCCAAAGAGCTGAAGCCAGAATGTTAACAGGGGCAGGTTACAGAGACCTTACTATGCCCCTGTAAAACAGCTCCATTGGCTGCCAGTTTGTTTCCAGGCATAATTCAAAGTGCTGGCTATGACACTTAAAGCCCTATATATATAACTCATGACCAGCTTTTTGGCTGACTGTATGAGTTGGCCTGGCCTCTGAGATAAGCAGGGGAGGGCTTTTCTTAATCCCACCTCCATCTAAAGGATGGTCAGTAGGGACATGAGAGAGGGCCTTCTCAGTGACTCTCCCTAGACCAGGGGTAGGCAAGAAGTTAGTTTTGATAGAAGCTGTTAAGGGCCGAGGGACTTCAGCTCCCAGAAGCCTCAGCCATGTAGTCCCATGTTGGCCAATAGCTCCTGGGATTCTGGGAGCTGAAGTCCCTCAGCCCTTAAAGGGGAAAGGTTGCCTACCCCTGCTCTAGACATTCTGGCCTCCCCTCCCTTGAAGGCCAGAATGATCCTCCTCTTATTGTCCTTCTGTCCACAGGGTAAAACTATTTTGTTCAGACAGGCTTTTGAAACAGAGTTTTTAAAGAACAGGCTCTGGGTCCAGCACTGTTTAAGTTGTACTGTTTTTAATTTGCTTTTATCTTATAAATTGTGTTTTATTCATTTGATGAGTGAAGTGTTTTAATACTGTAATGGCTTAATTTGGTTTTAATGTTTTTTGTATGGTTTTAATTCTATTGTCCTTTTAAATCAGAGGTCGGCAACCTTTGTTGCCGAGGGGCTGGGAGGAGGGGAAATGATGTGCGCACTTCCCCCCCCCCCCCCCGCATGTGCATGCGCCATTTTGGAAGGCCCCACCGCGCCTGCACCGGGCGAATTCGCCCGGCGCACACGCGCTGGGGCCTTGCTAGGGGCCAGGGAAGGCCCCACGGCGGCTGCGCTGTGCGAATTCGCACGGCACAGCCACCCTGGGGCCTTGCAAAATGGCACTGGTGTGCTGGCGCATGCGGGGCACCAGCAGCGGAACGGCCACAAGCCGGTCCCAAGGCCTCTGCAGGCCGCACCTGGCCCGCGGGGCGTAGGTTGCCGACTCCTGTTCTAAATTGGGAGTTGCTTTGAGTCCCATTTTGAGGGGAAAACAGGATATAAATAAATATGTTTAAATATGGTGTAGTGGCCTTTACCTGCAATAACCCTCCCTCAGGACCTCTGACTACCAACTTAATCACTCATCTCAAATAAGATATAGTCTTTTGATTCTGTCACTGTTACTTTTCTTCTCTTTTACAATTTTTAATATGTTTGACTAATGAGTTTCAAAAGCTCGCGTAAAATATTTTGTGCCTTTTGGTTCTAATAAAGGTACAGTTGGACCACTATCCATTGGGGATATGTTCCCAGTATTAGTGCAAATACATGGAGCTAGGGATAATAGCGAACATGTATTAGTTGACCATACAGTCATGCTGGAGGACCTCCAGATTCTGGGTATCTGGAGGTCTCAGTATGACTCTATGGTCAACCTCTGCTAGGAGCTGCACTGGAAGATCTCCAGATACCTAGAGAGACATGTTTTCCCCAAATTCAGGTTAAATTAAAACATGGTTGTCAATCCTGTGGATACGGCGGTCCTACTGTATATCACAAATTCATACGTTTTGGATTTTGTTGTATTTTGTGTGTGTGTGTGTGTGTGTGTGTGTGTGGTATATGACAGCAATGGTAAAACTTTTAGAGACCAAGTGTCCAAACTGCAACCCAAGACCCACTTATTTATCACAAAGTGCTGCATCCCTTTGGCTTTCTGGTATCAAACTCTGGCAAACGCTGTGCTAGGGTGATGGCATGCATGCTCACAGAGAGGGCTCTGAGTGCCCCCTCTGGCACATGTGCCATTGGTTCGCCACCACTGATATAGCAATAGCAAGTACATTTCTATACTGCTTATCAGCGTACTTAAGTGCTACCTAAGTGGTTTACAATGTGTAAGCCAATTGCCCCCAACAAGCTGGGTACTTATCTTAGTGACCTCGGAAGGATGCAAGGCTGAGTCGATCCTGAGCCCCTGGCTGGTATTGAACTCGCAATCTTGTGGTCTGTGAGTGAGTGGCTGAAGTACAGGTATTTAACCACTGCACCGCCGGGGCACCATATGATCTGTGATGGCTTTCACTATGCAAGTCATCACTGGATTCGTGTTATAAATGCAAAACTATAATTGAGAGAAGTTCTATTTATTTTAGTTGAATACTGAAATATGGTTAAGGCCAATAAAAGGATTTAAAGGATGAAGCAAAGGAAAACAATGCCAAAGAATTTACAGGATTCCAGCAGGCATAGCTGCTTACACTGGGTGAATGAGAAAGTAAAGGGGGGTTAGTGCTTCCAGGATAAATTACACTTTTGCCTTTCTCCACTCAGCCACCACATCCCTAAAGAAGACAAGGGGACCTCTATTCAGGAAGTGAATCACTTCTTCTGGAGGCTTCCAAGACAGTCAGTTGGCTCTTTTTTGTCATAAAAAAAGGGGGAGGGATGCACAAACAGCCATCTTGCTGTATATTTTAGTGCAGTTTCAAGTGTTTTTCAATTAGAAGTTAGTTTTGATAGAAGCTGTTGAAGTTCTAATTTTGACCAAAATGGCATTTTAGTAGCTTATGATTTTAAACCACTGAATAAAGTTTTCATTTGATTTAATGCTAAGTGTTGGTCAAGAAAATTATCCAGGGAAAGGAAACTATTTACATCCATATTGTGTGAGTAGACTTCCACTTGTGCCAAGGACCTTTCCTGTCTTTTCCCAATCGGCAATCTCCAATCCTCCAAAGCAGATTTCAGGGATTTGGGGGGTGCAAAGTAGAGGAGAATGAAGCTGTTTTACTACAGACAAGCACAGTCGCTTATAGTAGTTTTGCATGAACTTTCACTGTTCTCTCTTTAGCACATTGCTGCATTGATTGGAATACCAGGTTTGATTTCTTGAGGCTTCTGGAAAGATTTTAACCCTTTTTATTATGTGTATTTTGATATATTTATTGAACCGAATTAACTGGAGATCTACATTGTTGGTTTATTCAGGAACCTGTTTGTAGTCCAAATGGAAATTTCTGAAGAGCCATTTTATTTAATTGGTTGTTTTCGTTATGTTAAAGCATGGTGCTTTTTGTTTTATTTTCCTTTTCTTAAGCATTGTCCATGATGATTAATTCCCTCCTTCTTTTTTTAGGAGTTCTATGAACATACAAAAACACTTTGGCAAGATGAAGGTGTAAAAGCTTGCTATGAGAGATCTAATGAGTATCAGTTGATCGATTGTGCACAGTAGTAAGTACAGTTTCACTTACAGTTCTTTCTTGTGTGGGTAGGGGGGATAAACATGGGAAACATTTCCTATTTTAATCTTCCATTCAAAAAATATGTGTAACTTTATTGTGAACACAGAGAGAGGGTTTTATATATATTTTTATCTTGTGGTTTTCTCCTTCTGTCCTCTACAATTTTATTTGTTCTGGAATCATATTTGTTCTGGAATTTTGCATGTGGAAGAGCTATAAATAATAATAAAATAAATTTTATTTATATCCCGCCCCTCCGCAGCGCAATCGGGACAGCTAAAGATATAGCTGTATAGATGACTTTATACTTTTAATGGGTTTTTAAAAAAAACATAGATCCATTTTATATTGCCAATCAGTTATAGGCAATATCTGCAAAAAGTATGTGAAAGACTGCTTAGGTCATTCAGCAGTAAGCATGCAGTTCCTTCAGTTTTGAAAATTTCTTGTGTGTACCTTTAGCATGACAACTGTAGGATAATTAAAGAACTGATTCTCGTATGTAATTTGCAACAGTGGTGTGTGGAATTTAAAAAAAAATCAGTGGCTTTCAGTGGGAAGATAATGTTGTGAATTGGTTTTATAGTCCGCCCACCACACTCACAGGTTTAACTGTTGTTGATTATTGATTATTTGTGAGTTTGCCTGAGGATGAAGAATGAACAAACAGGCAGGTGGGTGGGCGGACAGCTGGACACAGGATGCCTCTGCCTCCTCCTGGCTGTTGCCCTCATGCCTGGTGAGTCTGCATCCTGATGGTTCACTAGCCAGCCAGCCACCGTCCAGGCATCCATCCATTTGTCCGCTGCCTTAGCTCTACTGCATTCCTCCCACCCACTCCTGGTCCTTCTCTCCTGGTAGCCAGCCCAGAAGTGGAGTCAGTGGCTAGTAAATGAGGGAAGGAAGGGGTTCTGCTCTCTGCACACCCCACGTGGCCTTCCTGCCACTCGTTCTGGCCATCCTCTCAGGCTCCTTCTTTCTGCTGCACATACATCCTGGCTGCAGAAGAGAGAGGTGAGTGGATAGAGGGTCCCAGGATAGAGCAGGACTCCCAATGATCATAGTGATAGCGTCCAATCTCCCATCCCTGGCCATAACTCTGGCAGGCCTAGAGATATTCACAATTCTTCCATTTTCATGGGGGGCTTGTGCCCCTAACCCCTGCAAGTGTGGAGTTCTGACTGTAAATCAGTATGGAACTTCTTGCTGGCATAAAACTTAAAACAGAATAGACTTCTAGATTTACTTGCTGGAATGAAAATGTTAACTAGCTGGTAGTACACAGAAATGTGTCTTCTTATCTGAACCAACACCCTGTGCCTCTGTGCTTCACAGAGAAACCTCTTCAGAAGATTATGGGACTCTGCTGAACAGTTTGGAATGAGGTGAATAGGTCTTCTTGAGGCAGCAGGGGGTTGTTCAAAATCATACAGAGGTACTTGAATGCATGTGGAACAGATTCCTGTTCCTTAAGCAGTCCCTGTATTCCAGTCACACTGTTTAACATGCTGGACAAGCTTTTGGGTGAGGCTGTACAGAGGACTGCAGCATGGAGAAGAAAAAAGAAGTCCTCATGTGGAAACAAATTTCACCCTCACAGGTTCCAAGTTTTTGTGTTTGCTGTTGGGAGTAGATTGATCTCAGAATTTTGTTTGATTTATTGTTTTCCCCCTTTGGAGTAAAGGTGAAATAAACTCAGCCCTTCATTTATTGTTGATTTTTGTTATGGCTTGGAAGCAGCAGGCATTTCCTTTCTCTGGAGTTGTACTGTTAATCAGAGGACCTCAGCACTTCCCCCAAGTTCTCTGTGTGTGCCATAGAAGAGATTGGTGGCAACCATAATGGCTACTTACCCAGGGTGTATTAAAATCAATGATTCTTTTTTAAAAATGACATTTAATGTATGTTATTAAAAATAATTAAATACTAAATTTCTCACTAGTCTCTTAAAACTAGCAATTAAAGTGCAGTCTCATAACAGGCACACTAATTAATACCCTATGTATAGTCTCATAGAATTGGATTAATAGCTCTGTCACAGACATTGTTACCTAAAATCAAACACGGAAAGACTAGAACACTCATATTTCTGTTATTATTCTGTAAATAGAAATGACAGTGAGAGTGTGGGAAACTAAATCTAGTAGATGTTTTAAGAATGGTGTATATTTATTTATGGAAAAAAAATTAAGCAAGTAGATGTGTAGTGGCCAAGTGGTCTGAGCAGTTACATTTGAGTATTTTGGTTAAGATCCGCTTTCGTGTGTATGGTTTCCCAGTGCCCTCTGTGTCTGTTGTCCTCTCGCTTTCCTCAGGGGATGGTCCCAAGTATAATGCCTATTTAAAGCATCAACAAATCCATGGATGGAGATGTTGGTGCTATATAAATACATACTTATATTTTGCTATCCAGCAATACTACAGTAGCAATTGTGAAACATTTTTATATTTACTATTTAGAATCTTATTTAATAAATCATGGCTTTAATCCAGTTGTCAGCCTGAATGCCAGTAAACCTTTTAAATTAAATTAGTGGAAGTTGTATAGGTGACTTTACTTACCAAGTTCACACTAATTCAGTGAGATTAACAGTTGGCTTTATGCATAAATACTGTGAGTGATTTACTATTCGTCATTCCTAATTTATTGATATAATATCCACAGCCTACACCCCTAATGAGTACATTATGTATTACTGTTTCCAAAATGAATAGAAAGACACTTAAGTTAAAATGACACAAGTTGTATTCACCTACATGCTTACCTGATTTCTAAACAACCATTTAATTTATTAGGTTTCATCCATTTCAGAAAAAAATATATGAAAAGGTGTTAGGGAAAACTTTATCATTGTTTTATCTTGATGATGCAAGTTGTCTTGCTTTAAAGCAATCCATCCCGCAAACTAGTGAGGTAGTGTTGTGGACCTCTTCCTTTTAAGCAGTGTGTTGCCATAATGGTATGTTAGCAGTGAATAAAATGTGTTTCCATCTCTTTTTCAAAGTGTAAGTATATGTTTGAGGAAAGGGAAATATCATGGTGACACACTTCAGTTATGGCTCCTGGATTTAGTCCGATTCTGGCTTCAGATTATGTACCTTCTGATCTCTGAGTATTCAGTATCTTAATCCTGCCCTGTATGATCCTGTTTCTGTATATGTAAGGATGTGGGTGTGATTTGGAGATTCAGATGATCATCCTTATTTATGGAAAGGGAAGCTTGTGAGTAGACTATATTGGGGACACAGTAGTACAGGTTTATACTGAAGGAAGAATATACCTTCTGGCACATTGAAGGCTTGGCCAAAAAAAAAAAAAAAGGAGGACACACAACGGTTTAATAGTTCAGGGGTGTTTTTTTAATGTCTGTTATTTTAGACATTTTCATTGAACTGTTATCAGGCATGTTTAGTACATAACAATCTCAGTCCAACAGAATAGTTTGTTGGACTAGGAACAAGCTATGGGTGCACATTCTTCTCCCTCCACGTTCTGTGTCTCAGTTCTCTCGTGCCTTTGCTCAGCACTTCTGAGGTTTAACCCCCAGCTTTACATGATAACCAAACCAAGTTCTCAGTGACATTGCTGTTTGTAATTAATGTTTCTTCTTGTACATTTGATTTTGAAGAACATCTTAGGTATAGCCATGGGTAATGGGAAATATTTTTACATGAGGCTCTTGAGACTTCCTGCAAGTTCAGACAGTATTGGGCTATTTGGACAGTCTTACCTGGTATAAAGGAATTTTGTATATATCAGGATCACAAATATGGCTGGCATGGTACCCAGTCATGTAGGCCCTCTCCCCCTGTCCCCACCAATCCTGGGAGAAAATGGCACCCATTCTGTATTAGGCTGTTCAGAAAGGACATTACAAAAGTGTGACTCCTGTATAGCGGGATGAATGAATACCAACAGCAATTGCTGTGAAGTGATGACTTGATTTTTGCATTCCCTGCTCTTGGCAGCGAACCTTTAATTTGCTCTCATTTGCCGTCCTCAGGTCTGACAGAGTTGGGCCCTGACCCATGAACTCTCTTAACCTCTGTTCTTTCAGAGGCTTTTAAAAAGTGAATCTGTTGAGACCTTGAACTTCTCCATAAATAAGAAATCAAGAGGATGGATTTGGATTAGCTTCCATACTGTCTTTATTTGCATGCTCCCTTTAAAATGTTATTCCTTACAGAAATATTGCTACAAGACAGCATTGTTTGAAGTGCCATGTTTAGAGGCTATATGTATCTCACCTGATGACTTCAGTATAAACATGTCCTTTTCTTCTCGCTATAAGTTAGATATTACAGGCTTTGTCTGTTTGTCATGGGGATGTCCAGCTTTTTTGGGGGGAGGTCCTTTTTTTGTAGTGGTTCCTCAATTCTAGAAGAAGACATGATTGGTGTCAACTCTGTACTTTTTTTGGCGCCAAATAATTTTTAAAAAAAAAATTGTCCAGGCTCTCAAAATTGATTGTATTGTTGCTAAATGGCCAAACCTTTCAATTTCATTGTACTGATTAAAAATAAATTGATTACATTTTGAATATTCTAAAATTATACTTGTAATTCTTAAACCAGGAATTCTAGCATCTTCACTTGAAATATGCATGCTTACTCGATAGAAGCCATTTGTGGTTGACAGATTTTTTCAAAAGTACAATGCTAGAATTCTTAATTTCAGTCACTATGTTGATTCTACAGCAAAGTGAACCATATTACATAGATTTTGTCCTCAGATTTTGATAGCACTTCCACGTGGAGAAAATGGACCTGGCTAATGGGCATAGTCACACCAATCTATGTAAGTGAATGAAGAAACAGTTTGATTAGAAATATTTAATTAGAGAGAGTCACCCTGATCAAATTATCTTAGATTCTATCATGTCTTTATCTTTTCCTTCCTTAGCATATATAACTGTAAAGAGTTTTAACCTCTTCCATAGTTGATTGTATTTTTAGGAACCGGTATCTTTCTTGTCATACCACACTTTGTCAATATTGTTGCATAATCTTATCAGTACTTTGTGCTAAACGTATTAACTGTTTTGAGAGATTTTCTCTATGGAAATCTGCAGCCACCCTTCTCAGGGGTGGGGAGATAACAGTGTGCCAAAATTATCTTTTTTGTTTGTAGTCATTTGCAACACTTTTTATAAAAGTTGATATGGGAAATCCAAGACTAGATTCTATTTATTTAATCATGACCATGCTTTGCCATATTATATGCTTTGTAGACCTGCGACGTCTGTTACTGTGTAGATGAACCCTTGCTCAATGTGGAAGTTTCGCTGACTATGCCTCCCTTCGGCTTTTTTGTACTTCCTGCTTGCTTATACAGAAGTGTGCAGCTTGGGGAGGGGGGGAATTTCCCTTTCCTTAACTGGTCTTACCAAACTGGTTACTTTCACTTTGGCTTTTAAAAAATGTCTTGAGGCAGGGAGGGAGATTCCTTAGGGCATTTGATAGAGAGAGCTATTAAAGTAAGGCAGGAAACCACAACACTCTTTGGCTTTCGGGATTCTTTTGTGAAAGCAAAGAACAATAATTGTTCAGAAGTTAAATTTGAAAGTTTTTGTCTTACCTGGGAATAGGAGGAGAATTTTGATCAGTTCACAATTTGGTATGAACTTACTGAATTCACAGTTTCATGCTGAGATGTAAATGAGAATGCTGTATTTGCTGTAATTGTTTAGAATTTTACAATACAGTTCGCTGGGAGGAAATGCATATAAAACGTGTGTATTGGGGGGAATATACAAATAGCCCTTATACTAAGTGAAATTACTTGCAAAATGCATGCAATTTGGAAGAATGCTTACAAAAATGTGTATATTTTTGAGACATCACACAAGTGCTTATAATTTTCTTTTAAAATGTATAAACATAGGTGGAAATATGAAATAAGGGCTGTGAAGCATTGAGAGAAACAAAAATTGATAACTCTTAGCCTTGTCAGTATTACTTAGAATCCAGATAGCAGATATTCAGTATAATATAAAGAACATATAAAATGGCACAAAACTGGTTTTATTGTTGTGGGAATATCCTATGGGAGTGATCCCTATAAAAGGTGAATGAGATTGGGAAAGGGCTATCATATAAAAACAAAAGAAGAAATGCTTACCTCACGTTTTAATGCAGAATAGTTACCGTACTTTAAATATGAGCTGTGTGGAAAATGATATAATAGGCTATCAGTGATGTGAAAGTTTCTTGACCTTGCTTATCTGATGTGTAGCAGGCTAAGCAATTTGTTGTACTACCGTATTGTATTTTGACTAGATTTTATTTTGGCAGGATACATGTGTTCACATATTTTTGCTCTTGTATCCATAATGGTGAAGAAAGTTTAAATATTTTAATACAGTAATAATCAATAAAAACTAGATATTTAGTCTGATATTGTTATGTTACTGACTTTGTTCCTATTTTTCATGCCTCATAAATGGCCTTACAATGGCACATTCAGAAAGCTGTTGCCGCCACCATTTAGATAGCCCTATCATATCATTTTCCTGGTGATTTTACTTATATCCTCACTATTTAAGGGTTTTCTATGCATATCTCTCAGTTAAGGTTTCCTGGATCTTAACTCAGGTGGAAAAGGAAATAGGGCAAGGGAAGCCATTTGCAAGCTGTTTCACACCCCTCTGACTTCAGGAAGGGCTGGAAGTAACATGAGAAAACTTACTCTCATGCTGTTTCCTGCATGTATGCCTCAGCATGTTTACTTGCCGTCTGCTATTTCAAGGGAAGATGTGGAGGCTTAAGAGGTTGGTAGTATAGGTACAGCAGCCTATACTTCTCACACTTCAACATGTGCAAAGTGGCAATGATAGCTTGAAAGGGGTTCAACAGCCATGGAGGACCTGCAGGATATTTTGCTGTATGTTGTAGCAGAAGCCTTTATGATGGAGCAGAACAGTTGATGAAGTTCTTAGATAACAGGAACATTTCTGCCCTAATTGTGCCTTTTAGCAAGTTCATGTTTTTCTCTCTCTTTCTGTGTGCATGTAGCTATGCTGTGTAGCCATTAAAAAGTCAACACATGTTAGAAAAATCTCACTTGAGTTCTTTGCATAATCTAAGCAAAGAAATCACAGATGCAAAAATAATGTTTATGTTTTATTGTTACTTGTTGTTGTCTATATTTACAGCAAAGACATACAACTAATAACTTTGTTTTAAATAATGCCAGTAAGTGAACAAGTCTGCTTGCTTGGTAAGACTTTTAACACCACATTTCTACCACCCTTAACCAATTTCTCTGCTGCAGACATTTTCAGACTCTCTTCTGGAGAACCTTGTGGTTCTTGAGGCTCTTTAGAAATTTATCAAGCATTCTGCTGTGAGTAGATTGGTAATGATCAATAAAGTTCCCTGAAAGATAACTTGCCCATCATTCCTAATCTGTCCCCGCAATGCATAGTTACAATCTAGTATTAGACTACATTGTATTCCAGGTGGATGCTTATTTCCTATATGATGACAAAAACAAATTTTGAATCCTAAGAAGAGAAAGATTTAACTGTATGGAATGGCTCTGTTCAGACCGATAATATCTAATAATATTTAAAGATATTTCCTGTCTGTGAATTTCATTTCTTTAGTTAGCAATCAAGGCAACAGGATCTGAGAACTGGGAGATCCAGGATCTAGTCCCATGAGTCACCAGTATTAAACACTGTGTCACAGCCTGATCAGACTCACAGTGTGGTTGTGAATGTAAGGAGGACAGGAAGAGACCAATGTATGCTTTGTGGTCATTAGAGAAAAAGTAGGGTACAAATGCAATGAAACATTTTTTTGAAAGCTCTGTGATTTCCCAGTTTTTAAATAACTCTTCCAGCACCGAGAGAGATACAAATAGGATGGAGGGATTTTTAATTTTGAAATGTTTTCATTAAATTTTATATTTCATTTTTATTTTTTTCTTTATCAAGATCTTGATCTTTCTGTTGAGAGTCAAATATAATGGACACACCAACAGTTGTTGCTACAATCAACTTGTGTAAGCATATTTGAGAGGGCTACTCTACTTTGCTGTTCAGTTTTTGCATTACTCTTGAGGGGCTTCACTGCTTTCCATTCCTACACATTCATCTGGTTTTCATAGAATCACAGAGTTGGAAGAGTCCCTAAGGGTTATCCAGTTCATTCCCCTGCCATGCAGGAATACACAGTCAGAGCACACTCCACCACATTCCAAGGCAGCATATTCCACTGTTGAATGGCTCTTACTGTGAAAGATCTTCCTAATGTTTAGATGGAATCTCTTTTCTTATCATTTGAATCTATTACCCCATGTCTCTGGAGCAGCAGAAAACAAGCTTGCTCCATTCTCAGAATATTTAAACTGGCTATCATGTCACCTCTTAACCTTTTCTCCAGGTAAACATACCTATTGTTGTTAACTGCCCTTGAGTTCAACCTCTGGCGACCCTGTGAATGAGGCATCTCTTAAGCGTCTACACTGTATCCTCAACAACCTTGCTCAGTTTCTGCAGACTTTGGGCCGTGGGAACTTCCTGACAGTAAGGGCGGTTCGACAGTAGAACACACTCCCTCGGAGAGTAGTGGAGTCTCCTTCCTTGGAGGTCTTTAAGCAGAGGCTGGATGGCCATCTGTCGGGGATGCTTTGATTGGGAGTTCCTGCATGGCAGGGGGTTGGACTGGATGGCCCTTTTGGTCTCTTGCAACTCTATGATTCTATGAGTCTGTTCATCTGGTGTATGATCTTCCTCTCTTTCTATTGCTCTCTGACTTTTGAAGCATTGTTATCTTTTCTAGTGAGTCATGTCTTCTCATGATGGGGCCAAAACTCAATAGCCTCAATTTAGTCATCTTGGCTTCTAGGGAAAGTTCAGACCCAATTTGCTCTTGTACCCATTTGTTTATCTTTTTAACAATACATGGTATCTGCAGAAGTCTTCTCCAGCACCACATCATGAATGAGTTGATTTTCTTCCTATCAGCTTTCTTCACTGTCCAGCTCTTACACAGTGATGGGAATTGGATGGCATGAACAATTCTCATTTTAGTGTAGAGTTGTATATCTTTGCACTTTAGGATCTTGTCTAGTTCTTTCATAGCTGCTCTTCTTAGTCCTATTCTCCTTATTTCTTAACTGTAGTTTCTGTTCTGGTCAATGATTGATCCATAATTTGGGAAGTCTTTGATTATTTCAATGTCCTCATCATCCATATTGAATTTGTGAGTATCCTCTGTGGTCACTATTTTAGTTTTCTTAATGTTCAACATTAAACCTGCCTTTGCACTTTCTTCTTTGGCTTTTCTTATTAGTTATTCCATGTCTTTGGTTATTTTCTACTAGAATTATGGTGTTTTCTACATATCTTTGAACATATCCATACATATCTATAAAAGATCGAGGTTAAAATTTATACTAAATTTTACTTAAACATTATTCTTGATTAATGTATTGAATTGTAACAGTGTTCATTATATTTATTCTCCCACTTACCAGCCCTCCAAATTACACCAGAATAAAAACATGGAAGGTCAGATTCCCAAAAATAAGGATTCAAAATCAGTTTGCCATTTAGAAATTCAGCTCCGAGGAATAATATCCAAAATAATTTCAACCTGATTAAAAGGAACTGCTGCTTGTTTAGTCTCCTACTCATGTTTTACCATTTCTGTATTTTCAGACCTTTCTTTTTTTAAGAAACCTTATTAGAACAGTAATGTTGGCTTTCTTGTGAACTCTGTGACTGTCCTTTCAGGTTAGCAAATGAAAGTGTGGAAGTGTACTGGGTCCAGTTTTAAGTCGTTTCATCTTGCGGATTAGTACTGGTATTAATTACTTTAGTGTTATTGTTCATTAGCACATAGCCCACCAGAGATCATGCTTACTTTCTCAGTTCCAGACCCACTGCAGTATCAGGAGACTAAGGGCCTCGGCAGACGGCTTAGTCCTCGGGGCAAGGAAGGGAGGGGCAGCCGCACGCTCGGGGCCCCTTCCTCCTCCCGAGGTCGTCCTTGGAGCCGCCGGCCCTCCCCATGGCCGGCACTCCGAGGACAGCCTCCTGCCGCAGCGTCTGGACACGCTGCAGCGGAAAAGTCAGCGAAAGTGCTTTCGCTGACTTGTGAAAGGAGCGCTATTTTAGCGCTCCTTTCAGGGGCGGTGAAGGTGCGCCGCAGGATCGAGGCGTGGGGATGCCTCGGTCCCGCGGCGCACCTTCCCAGGGCGGCCCCGTGCCGCCAGTCTGCTTAGGCCCTAAGGTCCAAAACACACTGCAGAAATAATCCAGTTTGAGACTGCTTTAACTGCCCTGGCTCAAGTCTAGGGAATTCTGGGAACTGGAGATTTGTGAGGCATTTAGCCTTCTCTGTCAGAGAGCTCTGGTGCCACAGTAAACTACTGTTCCCAGGATTCCCTAACACTGAGCCAGGGAAGTTAATGTGGTCTCAAACTGGATTATTTTTGGAGTGTTTTGGAGCTAAGAGGAAAGGAGAAAAAATACCCGTGACCTCAAGACAGTGGGGAGGTGAATGGCTTGTGTGAATTGACAGATGGCCATATTTAAACCATATTTAAAAGGGTTCAGATGCAGGCAGCTTCTTCAGGGGCAAAACCTACATTGCTTTTATTATCATACATTGCACATCTGTAATTTTTTCATTAAATCATGCCCAAAATGATAGAGGAGATAGAGAAAAATGATAGAGAAGATCCAGAGACATAGCTGTGTTAGTCTGGAATATCAGTATGTAAAGAGATCTTGTAGCACCTTTGAAACTTAATTGTATAAAAGAAGTTGTAACATAAGCTTTCGTAGACTTGGTCTATTTTCTCAGATGCAACATCTGATGTTTACATACAGAGAGGATCCAGTTCATGAAGAAGAGTGAACTCAATGGCAGTTGATGAAGGATAAAAGAAGAAAAAGGAAGAGCCACACATGGCACATTTTTGTAAGAAGGGCTCTAAATTTAATGTGATAGCCTCTTTAAAAATTGTCTCCAGGTGTCATTCTATACCTATAGTACTACACAGGAAGACATGGTGCATCTGCCCAGATGCCTTGTTAAATCCCTGTAACTATCAGGTGCTTGGTGTGCTCTTCACAGTGTTTTCACATAATCAGAAATGATTGGCTTTGTAGTGCCATGACATAATCCATAATTGGATCAACTATGTTGCAGTACAGGTGATAAACCCTCAGTTGCCAAACCATTACTCAGCACTCAGGAGTGTCACTCCAGTTCACAAACTCCTTTTCACCCCCTTTCCTGGATTACAGTTCCTGCAAAGCCTGAAACAGCATAATCATATACTAGAGATCTTCCTTCTCCTCCCCACCATTATGTTATAAACTGTCAAGGACTTGTACAGGTCAGTCATCTTCTCCCCCCCTCCACTGATGATATTCTGGAAGCACTAAACATTAGTCCTTAACAGGCCATTTTTAAAAAGCTATGCTAGATTTCTGCAAACATAATGAGTCCCCAGATCATAAAGAAACCCCAGCATAGTCTGTAGGTTTAAGCATTTTACTGCTTTTCTGAAAGGAACTAAGAGCAAGTTGCATATTAATTGGAATTATGATATGAGAAAGCTATGAAACACTACCATAGAGACCACAGTGTTGACATGACACTGTTTATTTCTATAATATATCTTCTGAAGCCTAAAACATACACGTTTGTGTCTGTTTAGTTTTTAGTTGTTACATAATATTTTATTATATCTTGGCATGAGGGCTTTATATTGATGAGAAGTACTGTATATATTCATGTACAAGTTGACCTCATGGATAAGTTGAGGGAAGGTTTCAGAGTCAAAATCCTGGATTTTGATATGACCTGTAGATTAGTCAAGGGTAAAACTTAGGAGGCTATAATAAAGGACGGAGAAAGGGAAATACCACTTCCCTCCCTCCTTCTCCATCTCTGGACCTCTCCTGACCACCAAACACCGATTCCCAGGTGCTAGAGGAGAGGTTTCAGCATCAGATTGAGAAGGGAAGCAAGTGGATTTAAAGGCAGAGTTTTTTCCATAGAAAGCAAGATCTTGCAAAATGGACGAGAGAGAGAGAGTGAGAGGCAAGTGGATTTAAAGGTAGAGTTTTTTACATGGGAAGCAAGGTCTTGCAAAATGAACTAGAGAGAGAGAAAGAGGCATGTGGATTTAAAGGCAGTTTTTTCCATGGGAATCAAGGGCTTGCAAAACGAATGGGGGGGCAAGTGGATTTAAAGGTAGAGTTTTTTCCATAGGAAGCAAGGTCTTGCAAAACAAACTGAGGGGGGAAGGTATTGGTGTTAAATGGAGATTGGGGGATCAGGCTTGCTTGTTTTAGCACCTTTCTAACCATTACTTGTGTTTATTGACCCATGTATAAGGTATTTCCCTCTCTCCGTCCTTTATTATAGTCTCCTAAGTTTTACCCTTGACTAATCTACAGGTCATATCAAAATCCAGGATTTTGACTCTGAAACCTTCCCTCGACTTATCCATAAGGTCAACTTGTACATCAGCCCTGGTGGCGCAGTGGTTAAATGCCTGCACTGCAGCCACTCACTCATAAACCACAAGGTTGCGAGTTCAATACCAGCCTGGGCTACTCAGGCCTGCATCCTTCCGAGGTCGCTAAAATGAGTACCCAGCTTGTTGGGGGGCAATCAGCTCACAGTTGTAAACCGCTTAGACATCCCATAGCGCGATATGAAGCGGTATATAAATGAAGCTGCTTTGCTTTGCTTTATAAGTCGACCCAGGATTTTAGGGTCAATTCTGGGGTATAAATTTATCGACCTACAGTCAAGTATATATGGTAGTATTGTTTAGTTCAAATAGCGAAGATGTAAGTATATTGCACACTCATGGGTGCATTCCTCTCACAGCATTCCCTAGACTACCTGACATTAGGTGCACTCCGACAGATGCTGTTGTTGTACAGATTCCATTTATTTCAAGATTTTGCACCACCAGTTTTGTGAAAAGTACTTACCATTCAACTAGAAACACAACATTAAAAAAATCACTTTAATGCATGACTGTATTTTCAAGAGGGGATTTTTTTATGTGAGCAACTTTTGTTTAGGAGAACAGTTTTCTGGAGCAAATTGAACATGAATGTAAAATGTTGTGTTGCATATTACTACGTTCTATCATGATAAGATGAGTTCTGTATTTGAACCTTAGGAGTTCACATTCTTCAATGTACAAAAGACTTTATATGGTTGCACTCCCACTACAGGAATAATCCAGTTTTAGCATCGAGCCGTAGCAGTTAAAGTGGTGTCAAACTGGATTATTTCTGCAGTACAGATGCAGCCTATGAGGAACAAAGGATAAACTGAATGCATGAGATAGAGAGCGGCAAATCTTGTAGCCCTGTTATACACAGGTCTCTAGAACACACAGGGTACAACAGCAGTGTGAGGATTGAGTGAGACTCTTTCTGGAATGTGTATCTGGAAAGCAGTTGTCTGTGACTGGATTTTGTTTCTCTCAGCCACTGAGAACCTTGCATCTATTGCAAAGGGCCCCCTGCCCTGAAAGTACTTATGTAAATGAGACGCAGAGCAACAAGCCAGCAAATGCATATTTTTAGCAAGGCTGCTGGGGGGTGAGCAGATGTAGTGGCTGCTCTATGTCATGCAGGAAACTGTACAAAAGGTAAAGGGGAGGAGAATCCTGCACAGAACAATTTCCACCCCCATGGAGTGTCGCAGCTAGTTCCTTGAACATGCATAAAAACTTACACGTCAAAAGAGTTGTTTATGTGAAATGAAAATCATTGATATTTGAATCATATGTGCTTGAATTTGGGATGATGCAGGTTAATTGGCCATGCTGCTCCATCTATTACAGATGCTGACATTACATATTTGTAGAACTGCTGAAGTCAGTATGGAATGCAGTTTCTCTTTACCTTTTTAGTACCCAGCACCATGAAGTTCAACTTCCTTTGGACTTCCAAATGTGTAGAAAAACATTCTTAAGGTGGTCAGTAAATAAAATTGGCTAGGATTCTCACTTTCTACTGTCATCAAAAATAGAAATGTGTAAGTGTAGGTAGGCTGGGCTAGTCAGCTTCTGTTGTTCACTCAGGATGGCATTAGAAATACTAGCCCTCTCATATTCATATTCATATCCAATTGATACATCAACGAAGAAAATTAGAGGTCTCCTTTTTAAAAACAAACAACTACAGTGGCGATTTTCAATAAAGTTTATTAAATTCTCAGGATTCTGTCTTTCTGCTGATTGCATTTAATCAGAAATCCAATGGCACAAAACTTTGAGCATAATAAATCTGTTAGACTTTAAGATGCCACAAAACTCTTAAGCTGTGTTCAAATGCCACACTGATGCACATGACTCACTCCCATTGGAAGAGAAAGCAACTATGTAAATAGACCAAATATTTTTTATTCATTCTTGACTTACGACACTGCCTTATCTAGGGAAAGACAAGAGGGTTCTAGGTTTGGACATCACAATATTAGACAGATAATCCATGATTTGTTTAGCTGCTCCTGCTTTGTAACAGAAGAGGTTTGGTACTACATTAAATACAACAAACATAGCTATTCATCTGGAAATTGGAATACATACAATGATACATTTGATCCTATATGCTCCTAATGTACAAGAGAATAGGAAAAAGTCATAGCATGTATACATGTATGGTACACTTAAGTACTTCATATTCAACGTTACAGGCTTAATATATACTGCACATACTGAATTCTCATTAACAATCTTATTAACCAGTATACTTACTCCTGTATTACCAGTTATTCCAAAAAATGACCTTCTTTGACTTCAGATATGAAGGTGTATTTTAAAGTTGTATTCGCCTTGGTGTCAGAATAATTTGGCCTTGTTTCATTTTTTTCAAGTGAGTTGGGCTAGTGACATTATTTAAAGGAAATCAAGGTAGCTTACAATTTTCTAGCATTGCCATACAGTTGGCCTTCTACATTCACTGCATTCCCTTTCATGGATTTGATGATTCACAGATTTGATTAATACGTTCTCTCTAAGGATCTCTAGGTCCTCCAGAGTATCTTCTCTGGGAATTCCTAAGTCCTCCAACATGACTCAACTTCCAACAGACATTGACTATAGAATTGCCTTGGAGGACCTAGAGATTCCTAGAGAAGTCTTCTATTATGTTTTTAAAAATAGCATTCAGAATTTTATTTATATTTATTTTTATTCATAGTTTTTCGACTTTCACAGGAGGTGCACTTAACCCCCAAGAACATGGAGGAGGAGCTGACTGTATTACATAGACTTCTTTTTTCTGTGTTTTTATTTTGTGCATTCAAAACATGTTTCCTTCACAAAACAAAGCATAGTAGTGAATGACACACACCTGGTCAGGTAGTCATCAGATGAATATAGGCAAAGGCAATTTCTCTTAGAAGATAAAAGTGGCTTGCAGACAGTGTGCTATGAAAATAACCACTGACTGATTGATTTCCCAGTACAGTGTCTGCAGTAGGCCTTTGTATGCAGCAGACTCAGAGCAGCATTAAATGTGTTTCCCATTTTTGAAGATGACTTGACAGTTACTATATTTAGTAGTTTAATATGCAAACTATTATATTTGTCACTAAACTTATTTTTCATCAGGCTTCTGTTCTTTTTTTCCAAAAGAAAAGAACTAAAAATAGGTTAGCGTCTCTCCCACTCAGTATGTGTTACTGTAGCAACTGGAATTGTCTTTCCATTTCATCTTTTTGACCATTTTGATAATTTTCACATGCTCTGCTGTTTTACTTTATTTTAGAGATTGTTAAGCAGGCTGAAATTTTAGATACTGCCCAGATAAGTCTGCTGATCTCCCTTAAGAGAGTTTAATTGAAGAACTGTGCAGGTTCATGATACATTATTTGTGTTCAAATTGTGACAGTGTTATAGCCTCTGTTATCAATAATATAATCTCTTAACCACTGTCCTAGAAAGTGTGCTGTCTTTGGTCGAACTCTAAAGACATTATTTCTCAAATACTTAGGTCACACTTTATGTGAACATTTATTTAATCACAGCTCTGAGGCAGCATTTGGTTTTAAAATCGAAGGCTATGATAGCTACATGAACTCACATAGACAGCACTTCAACACAGTAGATTTTTGACAGTTTTACAATCTGATTGTTTAAGGGTTTAGTATTTATCATCAGTGAGTTATTGTTTTGCTGCTGTTTTTACTGTATTCATTGAACTCCCTAAGTTCCCTGAGCCATCTAAGGTCCATGAGCCCTCCTAACGATATCTTATAATTTACAATATTTAATTTAAAATTATTTTTAAAACAAGTAATTTAATGTTGTTATATTATAATGTGTTTAACATAATGTTATTTTCAAAATATCCAAAATGGTAATGATTATTATAGTAGCTGGACTTAGGTAGAGTCCCTGTTTAGACCTTTCTGGTGAAGGTGTATTTCTACTCCCTCCTCTCCTCCCCTTCTGTTAATTATCAGAAGCACAGTAGTCCTCACTTGCAAAGGGTATGCACAACTATGTCTAGCACCCGGTGGCAGAAGACGTTGCTTCTGTCATTAAGGACCATACTCAAAATTCCCTTTCTCCACCCCTGCCCCTGCCCCCCATCAATTAAAGCACTGTATTCCTAACTGCCCTGGCAAAGTCCTGTGCAATTCTTGGGCTTGTAAGTTTGCTGAGGCACTGCAGCTCCCTGATTGAAAATCCTAAATGCAAATCCCAGGATTCCAGAAGAGGTTGCCATAGCAGTTAAGAGTGGGGTGTAGGTCTTTAGTTGTGTTGTATGAATTGGTGCTATGAAGAAGGCAAGTGAAGCATAGTTGCAGAACTAGCCTCTATGGAGGACAACCCTTTAATACATAGACAAGAGTGCATGCAGTCTAAAATCTTTCAGAGCTCCATAAGCAATAGCAATAGCAAGTACATTTCTATACAGCATATCAGTGCACTTAAGCACTCCCTAAGCAGTTTACAATGTGTAAGCTAATTGCCCCCAACAAGCTGGGTACTCACTTTAGTGACCTCGGAAGTATGCAAGGCTGAATTGACACTGAGCCCTTGGCTGGGATTGAACTCACAACCTTGTGGTTTGTGAGTGAGTGGCTGCAGTACAAGCATTTAACCACTGTACCACCAGGGCTCCTTAAATAAGTGATAAAATAAGTGATTTTATGGTGGAGAATTGTGATTCATTTCCCCTCCAACCTACTCCTCATCGGCCCCTACTTATGATAAGAATGCCAGTTCACTCCTGCGTGGTATAGTGGGTTGAGTATTGGACTACAGCTCTGGACACCAGGTTTCAAATCCCTGCTTGGCCATGAAAACCCACTGGGTGACCTTGGGTAAATCACATGCTCCCAGCCTCAGAGAAAGGCAAAGGCAAACCCCCTCTTAATAAATTGTGCCCAGTCAACCCCATGATAGGGTTGTGTTAGGGTCATCATAAGTCAGAAATGACATGAAAGCAAACAACAACTGATTTTCTTTAGTAATCAACATGAATTGATGAGGGCTTTGTTTATTGGTTGGTTAGATGACATCTCTCACTTTAAAAAGTTGCTTTCTGGTTATAAGGAGCTTCTGTCCACCCTAATAGATACAACTGCCTTTCTCAGCCTTTTTACCCTGGCAGAACCATTGAAATAGCTTTGGAATCTCAGGGAACTCCTGCATAAAAATATATTATTATATTCTCTTATTTTCAATCACAACCTCTCTCAGCACATCGAGCAACCTCTCATGGAACATTAAGGGGATACAGTGTTAGCTAAACCAAGAAAAGAAGAGAAAAATCATCTGAAGGAAAACAAAGTTAAAGAACACTGAACAAGAATCTAAATCAAATTCATGTATAACTATAAGAGTAAAGGAGCTTCTCTCCAAGAAAACATAATGGAGGAGGATAGTAAAGGCCTCATCAGAAGTACAAAAAGCAGAAAAAAAAATCTGCCAAGTTTTGACTGCAAGAACTCCAAGCACAAGGATATTAGGATTCTAACCCGGTCTTAAAAAAGAATTAAGAAAAAATGTAAAAAATAAAATTCAATTTATACAAAAAATTACTGTGAAAGTAAAGTTGATAGATTATTTAAGTGTTTTAAAGAAAATAAGAGGAACAAGAAAGCACATCCAATGGGAAAATACAGAAAAAAAAGAATAAGGAATTTAATGGGATAGTATGTTTGACATAAAAGTTAAGCACTTTCTGTCAACAGACTAGTGCTGAAAATTTAAATGTAATTCAAGCCCCCTGGTCAATTTCACAGTTCTCCAGTAAGGCTACAACCTCTTCTACAGAATCTTAGCAACAAGAACCTATCCCAAAATAACATCTTAGCTAACAAACACTGGTGTCTAGAATTAATTAAACTAAATTTGGGTTTTATCAACACCCTATACCAAAATAAAAATGGAGCATACACTGTTTGAGGCACCTAAAAAAGTTACCTCTAGGTCCAGAAAATGTTCAAAAATAGAATATATTTTCTAAATTTACAGTTCTGCATAAGCTACCATAACTTTTGCATCTCCTAATATGGTTGCTACAATCTCAAGAGCTAAAGAGTTCCACAGAAAGGGTATGGGAATAAGCAGACATTTTAATGGTATTTCCCCAGTTATTTCTCTTGAGAATCATGTAAAGGGATGGGAGCTTCAGTTGTGCTACCATTTGTAGAGTGGTAATTCAATTCCACTTTAATACCAATTTTGGTGGTCAGTGGGTGGGATTTACGTGTGGCTTAGGTGCCCTTTGCTTACCAGCAACCAAGGGAAAAAGACAAGGCATTTCCACCTGATTATTTTTCAATTAATTGTACTATCTGATATGGCCTCATGGATATGTGAAGATGACGACCAATCTGTGCACATGATTGGGTATTGGATTTTATTATATGGATTGTGGGTTTTTATTATTGTTAGGATTTTATATATTGTATTTTATATATTATATTTTTCTATATTTCTCTGTAATCCCGCCTTGCTCCTTAGGGAGACAAATAAAAACTATTATTATTATTATTATTATTATTATTATTATTATTATTAGGCAAAATAAGTGAGAAACCTTTAAACTTATTTTTTCTCTATAGAAAAAAAATCCATTGGCGAATGACTGACACCCCTCAACTGGGGCTTGGCAGAGAAGGGAAAACTTTGCTCACTGGCCTCCACCCTGGCTCCTTTTCCAGCAGAGTATCCCAGTTTCTGAGTCTCTCTCTCTCTCTCTCTCTCTCTCTCTCTCTCTCTCTGACACACCTATTCCTGGAAATGTAAGCAGAAGAGTCTTACAGTTAATTTCATTATTCTGCCTGTTTCTGACTGAGCAGACTTGATCAGTCACTCGCAGATTAATCACTCATTTAGCTGATGCCTTTCATCTGCCAGCAATTAATCACATCTATCCTGAATCATGAAGTTCCTCTCCCACTCCCCAGGAAAAAATGACTTTTTAAAAGTAGGATTGCTTTTAATTTATTTTTTTAGGTGAAAACTCCATTGATGAAAAAGAAACACTTTCCAAACACACTCCCACGTAAATAACAAAAGAAGACCAACATCGTGTAATAAACCCCAACAAAGGTGTAATCATCCTGCTCTAATTGTGATTTACTGCCTCATGTAATAAAAATCCTTAGATGTTCTGCAAGAAATACATCATAAGGGTGTTTCTTGGACAAAGTCTAAGTCTGGATTATGGCACTTAGGAAACCCACTTAAACTGTTAACACATAGAAAACTGAAAACATGTTTTTCAGCAGTAGGTTCCATAAAATCTAGAGAAGAAAAAGTGATAGGAGTACGGTGGGGCCTCCTTATCCACGGACTTTCCATCCCCGGATTTCAGCATCCACAGATGTTAAGCCCCCATTGTCCCTAATGGTGGCGCAGCCGTGTACATGCACTGCCATTGGGGACAACGGGACTTGAGGCCCCATGGATTTTGTTATCTAAAGGGGGGTCTAGAATGGATCCCCTGTGGATATCAAGGTCCCACTGTCATTTCAAGATGCAGTTTCTATTAAAGAATGTTCTTTGAATAGTAGTTCTCTTTTGTAAAAGCAGCCCCACAGCACAGAGGGATTTAAATGATATCAGAATTAGACAGTTAAAAAAGAAGATGTCCTAATATAGTGGTGTCTTTCTATCCTCAAACTTGCCATCCACAGATTTAATCATCTGTGGACAGCATTCCCCGTTGTCCCCAGTTGCGGTGCATGCAGCTTTGTGCATTAGGGACAATTGGACTTGAGGTCCCTTTTGTTTATTTCTTTCTATGTGTGGGGGTCCAGAATGGATCCCTAGTGGATAGGATGGTCCCACTGTAATTCAGAGCACCTTGTCATTGAATTTGATTTTATTGATTCACACCAAGAACATCCACATGAAAGAAATTCCACATATTACTCTGGGCATCCCTATATTTATTACAGATTTGTAGATAACTATTAGTAACCAGAAAAGTCAACTTAGGGCCTTTACAAACTGCCAGAAATAATGCAGCTTGAGGCCACTTTAACTGTCCTGGCTCAATGCTAGGGAATCATGGGAATTGTATTTTTTTCTGGAACATTGAGCCTTCTCTGTCAGAGAGCTCTGGTGCCACAATAAACTACAGTTCCCATGATTCCTTAGCACTGAGCCAAGACTGTTAAAGTGGCCTCAAGCTGCATTATTTCTGATAGTCTGTAAAGGTCCTTAGTATGCTTGCAGATGATTTGGCAGTCTTGGTTTCAAACCATCTCATTGAAATTCTTAAAACTTTGGAGAGCATCCAGGAATATGGTGCATGCTCTGGTCTTTCTGTTAAAATAAATAAAGCAATATTTACATTCTTCCCCTCAATATAACAGTCATTTTTTTAAAAAAATCCTGTCAGGAATAACATCAATCAGTAATTGGGTGTTTTGGTGTAATGACCCTTAATCAACTGTTAAAAACCAATAGGTTAAATTATAAACCAGTTCTATATTTAATTTGCCAGAAACACCTGCGGTGGAAGATTTAATTTATCTTGATTGGGCAGGATTACAACAACTAAAATGAATATCCTCTCAGAATTATCCTATATATTTCAAATATTGGCTATGAAACTACTGGGAAAATTGGGGGGGGGGGGGAAGTCAGTCACAAATGTATGATAAGAATCCAAAAGAAGGGGGACTGGAGTGTTCCTAATCTTAAGCGTTGTTGTTCAGTATATCAGGTTTAGCAAAGCTTGATTTTTTTTTAAGTCTAAAAGCAACTGTTCATGGTCTTGCAGTCTCTGATTTAGAAGTAGTAAGGAGAACATTTTTTTTCTGAGTTTAAAAACCAAGTAGATAGAAGAATTTAGTAATTCATTTTTATGTAATACAATACAATTCTGGAAAAAATGATGAAAATAATTATATTTATAGACAAAGAGATAAACCAAACCAATTTAAATACTGGTGTGCAGTTTGACTGTGTACCTTTCAAGACTTATTTAATGGAACATCCTCTAAAGATGAGGCTCAGATCACATGGGGTGGTGTGTGCCAAACATTCCTGGTTTGAAATATTTCAGGTTCTGTGCTTTACATTACATCAAGATGTGAAAGACCAAGGCTCTCACCCTCTGTCCTCCTCCAAGATTTCTCTCATCCAAGTCAACAAGAAAGCATGGTGTTCTTGAAGAATTTATGCAATACTTACCATCCTCCATGGTCTAATCATCCATGGATTTCCTTTTTGAAGTACAGTGACCAGAATTGTTTACAGTATTCCAAGTATGGTTGTACCATATATTTATATACTGGCTGCTTTATTTTCAGTTCCCTTGTGCCAATCTACACAGCTGCACACTAAGAGAATATTTTCAATAAGCTATTCACCACAAATCCAAGATTGTTTTTCTAGTTGGTTATTGCTAGCTCAGCTTCCTTAAGTGTAAATGCAAAATTGGGGATTTTGTATGTGATGCAAAACCCAGACATCTTTTTAATATGCATCCAGGCAGAGAGCAGTGAAGCAAGTTTAAAGATCACTACAATGCAGGTCAAGGAAAATTGATCTTTTAATCCAGTTGAACACGTGTAAGAGTTCATTATGGGCCCTACTTTGTGGCAGCAATGGAGGAAAATGAGAGATTTTACATCTACCATGTGTCTTCCAGTGGGAGCTGTCCTGCGTAGCTTGGAAGACATTGAAAGACATTGCCTGACGAGAGTAATGATTTGAACACTCAGTAGTATACTGTGGGTTTTGCTAGCCATTTTGAGGACAAAATCACATCTATCACAGTTGCACATTTTGTGCAGGTCAGCCTGCACTGTTTGGCAAGATGCTATTGAATGACTTTTGTCTGTAAGACCTGAAAATGTGATCATAGTATTTGGTTAGGCTTGCCCACTTGTTTGCAAAAGCCTTCCCATTGTGGCTGATTACTTCTGGTAGGAAGAAGATCACCTATTGTTTCCTTGAACTTACACTTTCTTAGGTGACAAGGTTACCATAAAACAAACTAGTACTGAGACCACTTCTTGGGCAGGGAGAAATCTTTTGGCCTAGAGGATGTTAACAACTATGTACCACTGGCCCATTTGCCCTTCCCAGGTAAAGTTCTTGAGCATGTAGTGGCACTCCTGGATGATCTGGTTTTAGCATTGAAAGTGCATTCAATGCTTAATTTTTTTTAATAGAAATTATGGAATGTAATTGAGATTCTCACTTTGGATGGATTAATAGATGTGGAAAGCAGCATTATTAGATTTGTTATTATTTATTATTAGATGCTATGGAATTCTGATAATTGTAGTTTGTTGCGGCACCAAAGCTCGCTGACAGAGAAGGCTAAATATTTCACTAAATTACAATTTCCAGAATTCAGTAGCATTGAGCCATGGCAGTTAAAGTGTGTCAAACTGGATTATTTCTGCCATGCAGATGCAGACCTGATTTGGGTTTTTTACTGCTCTTACACTGAGTAGAAAATATATAGGCAGTGTGGGTGCTGGCACAGGGATGAGACCCACACCCAGTTTCTGTGTTAGGAATAATCAGAATTAGGAAGAAGGGACATTAGTAGATTTATTATTATTATTATTATTATTATTATTATTAGCCACAAAAATGTAATATCTACACAAGCCCTAGGATTCTAACTAATGGATGGTGTTTTTATTCTTTACTCTTATTTACCTTAAGGCATGTCCACTAAAGGGAGTAATAAATAATGGTTCATCTTGAAGCGCTTATATTAATAAACATAGTATCAAAGGTACTCAGTCTCTTTGGAGATCCCTAGGTGGCTTGTCACTCTAGGGATTTCAATTCTCCCATGTCATTCCATTCTTGTATTGACATATCAGAAGCCAATATATGTGTAGCAATTAAATTGTAATATTGTGAGAAGTACAGTATTTTGCTAGGAAATTTTGCCTGCAAGTTAAACATAATATTGTTCTGTTACACTTATCCTTTTACTGCTGAATTTCATACTTTGCCTTTTTCCACTACTTGATTCCCTAGGCTAACCAGAATCCCTGCTGCTCTTTAGAATTCAAGTCACAATCCGGAAGCTCTAATTATAGTAGTGCAAAACAAATGGAAATCCTGGAATTGTTTTGTGTATGCATGTGCACACACTGTACTTGAGACAGAGACTAATACAGGTATAAGAGGAATAGGTGAGGCAGAAATCCAAAGTATTCCCCACTGTTTATGTGCAGTAATTCATGCCTTGACATATGTTTTACTTTGTATAGGAGAAATTAAACAAGTCCTCTAAAATCATTGCTTCTATAGAAAGGAATTTGTATACATTGTTGACTCCTTCTTCTGTATACTTCTTTACTGGCCATGACTTTCCAGCCTTACTATATTTTCTGGTCCTGGGTGTAAGTGTGAATGCTATGCTGTCAGGCAGGCTCCTGCTTTCTAGGAAGAATTACTTTCCTACAGTGAAAATACTTAGTGCAACCCAAGAGTGGGGGTCCACACAAAGATGAAACAGTCAGTCTTCTTGGGGCGGGGTTGTAATTCTACCTCTGTGTGCTAAAAATGATTGAATACCTCATTGCAGAAATGGAACAGAATTGCCTGCTCTCAGCAGAGGGACTGATGTATGCAAAGATGCAGTGAGCAGCTTCCTTTATAAGTGAGTTCTTTGGGTTGCTCATATGAAATATTTTTTCTAAAACTTATTAATTTCATTACAGTTCCACGAGGTATTTACCACCTTTCTGAGATGATGATGATGATGATGATGATGATGATGATGATGATCTAGATCTAGTACCTTCAAGTCATTTCCAACTTATATCCTAGGGCAAACTATCACAGGTTTTCTTGGCAAAGTTTGGTCAGAAGGGTTTGTCTTTGAGGCTGAGAAAATGTGACTTGCCCAAGCTCACTCAGTGGTTCTCCAGAGTCATAGGGCCAATGCAGACTGCCTGTTTGGGGTGGCAGAGAGCCGCTCTGGGGAGCAGCAGATCAGGGCCACAGCCCTAATCCTTCCTTTTGCCGCCCCTAAAAGAGCAGCAAAATGCCGCTCCTTTCAGGGGCAGCGAAAGGCCACCCTAAGAGCCAACGCCACAGCTCTTCCATGCCCTTTCAGCTCAGCGTGTCTGCATGCTGCGCCGAAAGGGTGTCCTGACACCACGCGTCGTGCATACGGCTGTACAGCATCAGGGGGGTTGGGGCAATCGGTATGCAGCTGCCCTGCCCCAATTCTACTCCCAGGCCGGCCCTATGAGCCAGTCTACAACAGCCCATAGTCCAACGCTCGAACCACGACAACACGCTGGCTCTGTTGATGTGTTAACATTACTTACACATAGGCACAGAGTGTGTGTCTGTGTAATGGGGTTTTTTGAATGGAACTCAAAGGGAGTATTAATTGCTGCTCCCAACTGAAAACTGTTTTGTATTTCCTCTTTCTTTAAACCATATTTTTTTTAGTTTTTTATTTGTCTTTTCTTAAATTGAAGTCCAGTCTAAGTGGGCAGACAAAGTTACACAGAAAGTCTACAAGTGCTCTGGAGAGTCATAGAATTGTAGAGTTGGAAGAGACCACAAAGGGCATCAAGTCTAAACCCCTGCCATGCAGGAATACATGATCAAAACAACCCTGATAGATGGCCATCCAGCCTCTGCTTAAAAATCTCCAAAGAAGGAGACTCCACCGCACTTCAAGGCAGTGTATTGTATCATATTTTAGTCTTAATGGTATAGTTTACTGGAGTGTCTTAGAGTTAGTGTCTGTGGGTAGATGGTAGGATGTTCTTGGAAATAATACCTTTGGCACTTCCAGGAGGCTTGCTGGGACACTTGTTGCTTGTCAGAGAAATTCGTCTTGGATTTTAGTTTTAAGAAAGAGGGAAATTTGGTTTAAAAGAAGAAGAGAACAGAGGCCATGTTTTCAGGGCAGGGGTATAGTGATCTGTAACAAGAAATATTTTGTTTTTGTTAACTGCCTTCAAGTCAGTTTCAACTCATGGCAACCCTATGGATGAGACATCTCCAAGGCCTCTGTCTTCCACTGCTTTGCTTAATTCCTGCAACCCCATACCCATGACCTCCGTAATAGATTCCATCCATCTGGCATGTGGCTTTCCTCTCTTCCTACTTCACTCTACCTTTTCCAGCATTATTGTCTTTTCCAATGAGTCCTTCCTTCTCATTATGTATCTGAAGTACAACAGCCTCAGTTTGGTCATCTTGGCTTCCAGGGAGGTTTCTGGCTTATTCTGCTCTAGGACCCATTTGTTTGTCCTTTGGCTGTCTATGGGATCCTCAGTGCTCTTCTCTAGCACCAATGAATCTCAAATGAATTTATTTTCTTCTTATCATCTTTCTTAACTGTCCAGCTCTCATGTGGATTACAGCAGTTCAATTAGAATATCATATTCCTGGTGATTTGTTTTTCACTATTTCTCTTATTGCAGTTTCCACCCCATTTTTTAGATTTGGGGTTCATGTTCATATGGCACTTCGTTCCATGTGTTATTTTGTCATCTCATTTGTATAATTCTTCTGTGCATTGCATCCAGCGTCTTTTTATTCCTTCCTGGTCTTGAATTATGTTATTTTTATTGTCATAGATCATCCCAGTCCTTGGTTTGAATTTTCCTTTGATTTTCCGGTTGTTGTGAAATAGATTTTTTGTTGTCTTCTTTTTCGCTGCATTGGTCATTGTAGTGATTTTCTTTATCTTTCCGCACAAGTCATTGTACTGTTGCATTCATAACTCTTAGTTTGTTCCTATCCCCCTTTTGATTTTCTTCTTTTCATTATTGCTTGTAGTCTTTTTTCTGTCATCCATGGTTTTTTCTTTTTGTTTTTGTTTATTGAAAGTGCCTGTCTGCATTCTTCTTTTATTATGTCCCTGGCTTCAGATCATAGTTCCTCTGGTTCTTGGTCTATTGTGCTTAGCAATCCGAATCTGTTTCTTATGTTGTCCGTAAATTATGTTGAGATATTATTTAGATCATATTTTTGGTATATTTTCACACACATCAGGATTTTCCAAAAGTAAAAAGAAGTGGCTTTTGACTACTTTCCATTCAGGTTCACCACACTTTAACAGTGACACTATCTGAAAATCTACCCACTTTTGCGGGGGGGTTTTCTACACAGTAACATTGAATCAACTTGCTCATCTTAACTGATAAGCTCTAGAAGAGGTTAATTGATTGGAATTAACCTCTAGAAGAGGTTAATTGATTGGACCAAGGGTGCTAAATGTCTTACTAGATCAGGAGGAGATGCTTACTACCTTGGAGGAGGCTATAGAGTGCCCTCCCATGAAGAGGACTTCCCTGGACACAGAGGTATGTGAGAACTACCACCCTATGATTGGTATCTCCTATTTAGGCAAGGTGCTGGAGTGTATGGTGGTGGGACAACTTCAGACATTCTTGGAGAAGGCATATTATCTGCACCCTTTTCAATATGGTTTCATTCCAGCATACAGTACTCAAACAGCTTTGGTGCTCTTACTGATGACCTAAGTTGGGGGAAAGACAAGAGAGTTGATCTTCCTGGATCACTCTGCAGATTTTGATTCCCTTGGTCATGGCATCCAGCTGGGTTAGCTCCACTATCTGGGACTAGGAGGCACTCTATTACAGTGGTTCAGTTCCCTATCTGTGAGGCCAGTTCCAAGAGTGGCATTGAGGAACTCCTGTTCAGCCCCTTGGTCATTGTGCCACAGGGTTGTGTCTTGTCTCCAGTTTCAATATCTATATGAAGCTGCTGGAGGAAGTCACTAGGAGTTTGGGGGTTGGGTGCCATCAGTATGCTGATGACACTCAGCTCTACTTGTTGGAGTGAGTTTGGGGCTGAGCAAGTGGTGGAGCAGTGCTTCTATGTTGTAATGGGCTGGATGAGGACTAGTAAATTGAAGCTGAATCTCAGTAAGACAGAGTATTTGTGAATTGGTGATTTTTAACTTTGGGAATTGGGTAAGCTACCTGCCCTGGATGAGGTTGTATTCTTCCTGAAGAAGCAGCTGTATAGCTTGGGAGTACTTTTGTAGCCATCTTTGTTATTGGAAGCCTGGATGTGGAAAATACAGAATACAACAGCTAGATTGCTGCCTAGAACACCATATAGAAACCATATAGCATCTGTTTTAAAGGAATTGCACTGGCTGCACCTCCGCCTAGAATTGAAGGTGCTAGTCATAACATTTAAAGCCCAAAATGACTTGGGCACTTTGATACTTGAAGAATTGGTTCTCCTTATATACGCTTCTCTGAGAATTAGGGTCTGTTGCAAGGGCCCACCTCTGTGTCCTACCAGGGGCGGTGGGACATTGTGAGAAGATGTAGCACAGTTACAGAATACTTCAGACTCTTGACTGGTACCTGTGCTTGGTGTCATTTTGGCACCAAATTTCAGATAGATAGATAGAACAGATACACACATATCTGTGTGTGTGTCTGTGTCTGCCTGTCTGTCTATCTTCAGGACCTAATTGATTTTCTTGCAGTTTGCCAATGTGCTGTGGTTAGCATTTTTTTGAAATTGTTTTAACTGTTTTTAAATGGTGTGGTTTTAATAATAAACAATTTCATATATATTTTAGTCTTTTAAAATTATTTATTTTCCTAAATTGATTTTAATGTATGCCATCCTAAAATCTTCAGATAGAGGTCAGGATATAAATATTAAAGTATATATATACAATGGTATCTTTCCTGCCCTTATAACTATACAGTTGTCCCTCCTGATTCGCGGGGGATCCGTTCCAGACACACACACACACACACACACCCTGCAAATCCGGAAAAACACAAATAACCAAGTCCCCATTGGTTACATTGGCGGCATGCTCCTTCCCATGCCATTTTGTCCCTTCCCACTTGCTATCCATGAAGGAGCGAGACCGCAGACTCCAAGTCCACAAATGGGGAGGAATGAGTGTATATCATCCTATCTTGTGATATTTCTTTATAGTGGAATATCCACCCACCAATTTTATGTACTTCCCAAAATGAGGACATTCTACATACTTATAACTGAAAGGCAACAACCAGGTAGCACTTTTGGTCTTTTGGTCTTTTGGTCATTTCTTGATTTTATTGTCTCCCTCATAAATAAACAGCAAATAGTATTGTTGCCTAGCAGGCTGTGTAAGGTGACAATACTAATGTACTATGGCTATTTTCCCATATTATTATAATAATAATATAAAGGAATTAATAAATAATTAAATTTATTTTTATATATACACACACAGACACTCACATATATACACACATTGTAAGATAAAATGAATGAATAAATTACAATTATTGTAATTATACATTCTGAAAAAAGTATGTTTGAAGGCAGATAACTCAATATCCCATATTACCTTTTCCAGACAGATGTATTCCTGTGCTTATTTCTCTCACAGTTGCCTGCTACCCTGTTGGTTAATTTAAAATTAAATCTCTTTCTGGGCAAATAAACCAGTGGTATATCACAGAATATGTAGATACTTAAGCACTGTTTTAATTTAACTACTGGATTATGTTCCAGCCATTAAAGTAGTCAAATTAAAGAGTATATAAATTTAAATTTAATCCTTATTCATGCTGTTGGGAAATTTTAGACCCTCTAGTCCAGAGTCATGTCTTGTAATAGATTTCTCACAGAACCTGACCTACAAGATAGGCATCTTATGACATTGTTTACTACTGCTCTGGTGACAGTGTCCCCAGATTTCAGCCACCTGCCATATACAGTTTTGCTTTGTTTTTACAGACAAAAACTATACTAACAAACCTTTTATTTGTATTGCTTACATTTTTTTGCAAACCAAGAATGCTGCCAGAAAGCAAATCATCACATGAATATGTCTTTTTTTTCCTTTTGCTCTGAGTGATTAGGTATTGTGTAATAACCCACACCTACAAACACTCCTGTGGACATATGGACTTGCAATATTTTGTGAGTCAGAAACACCCTATATTAAAGAATTTCCACTAACATATTTATCTGCCTAGATAAGGATTAAATAAGTGCAAAAAGAGTCTAAACTTGAGATTCAGATTAATTTCCACTGGGGTTTGCAATATATGCTTAATCTGTTTTATAAAAAGCATTCCCTTTTGGTTAAAACAGTACATGATGAATTACTGCTAAGACATCTGTTGGCTGAATAATTTAATAGCACCCACCCACCCACCCTTCCATTATGCACCTGTAGAAGTTTTTCAAAGCTGTGATGCTGAAGTTTCTTTTATTTCCTTCACTGGAGTTTCTGGAGCTTGGTGAATTAAGGACATTTGTAATTGCAGGGTTGTTCCTCTAGTTGCCATGTAGGCTTGCACGTTTGAAGAGCTGCCTGGATTGAAATACTCTGTGGATGGCAGAGATTTCACTGGTTTAAAAACATGGTGGAGAAACTGTCCCCATGATTCAAATGGGGAGTTTCCCATTTGTCCTTCAAAAATAAAAAAGCCAGTGGCATTTTTTCATGCCCCCAAATTCCAGAAGGAAAGCTAATTTCTTAGTGTTTGTAATGATTTCTTTATGTTTACTACTCTTCTGCTATATCCTTAGAAGAAGATGGACAAAGATGCATAGTAGCATCACATCAATTTGCCACTTTTATCTACTATGTCATTTGCTGTCCAAAAAAAAGTCTCATTTCTACTTTACTGAACTAACACTTGAGGTACAATGAGATGTGATATTTTAATAATGAGATTAAAAAAATTTTTAATACAAGTTGGGGGAAAGAGAAAATCTCATGCTCTGTTTGCACTCTAGGCATGACCTTTGCTGGTAGCCCAGTACCATTTTGGATAGCTCTCATAATATACTGTATGAGGTCACCCTGATTGCATTATGCAGAATGCAGGTGAATTGCAGACATAGCATATATGATATATACAGTCCTGCCTAGAAAGCATAAAGAAGCACATAATATCATTTTAGTTTGTTTACTTTTTACCAAAAATAATAATAGAAACTATGAAAAGTTCAACAGTACCTGTTTGGGGAAGCTAGGATTTTGGAAACAAAAAGGGAATTTAGCTAGTTTTTAGTTGGCTCTTCAAAACATTTTGTTTGAAAGTCAGATGCGTATGACATGTAGGTGGGTTTCGGGGTTCTCTGGGGTCTGATTGTGATTGTATTTTATGAAAATTTTCAATGCTGTAAGCCACCCCAATTGCTCTGCAGAGGGGCGGGATATAAATAAAATTATTATTATTATTATTATTATTATTATTATTATTATTATTATTCAAAAGTGATATACTACACCATATGGTGTAGTGCTGTTGTTGCTGCCTGAGTCCAAGCTTCCATAGATATGGGGAACTAGTACAGTTAAATGTTCCACATTCAATGAGCAGAATCAACTTCCCAGAATATAAGAAGTACCAATAATCAGATTAAACCAGGTCCAAAACACACTGCAAAAATAATCTAGCTTGAGACCACTTTAACTGTCCTGGCTCAGTGCTAGGGAATCCTAGGAATTGTAGTTTATTGTGGCACCAGAGCACTCTTAACAGAAAAGGCTAAATGTCTCACAAAACTACACTTCCCAGAATTCCCTAGCCTGAGCAGTTAAAGCACATGGTTTAACTGCCCTGGATTCTGGATTATTTCTGATAGCTAACACAGACTATTTCATTTATATTGGATCAAAATGGGTACCTGAGGATCTTGTAGTGTAGCCATTAAGAAGAGGGAAAAAAATCTCCCACTTCTGTATTTGCATATGCAAAGCTAAGAAAAGGCTTTTGTTTGCAGGACAGCAATTTCTCTGAAGATTATTAATTGAAAAGCTTGTCCTGACTGTATAGTTCTTTCACTAAACAGAGCTTGGCATTGGCTATAGGTCTTTAAATCCTTGGCGCTTGGGTATCTTAGGCTCTGCAGCACAAATGAGTGGAAATTCTGAATGCACATGTAACCAGTATGTTAACAGTGTAAAATTTTCCAAGGTATTTATATGCAAGCTGCTCCATTCTGAAATGTACCGTACATTGTTCAGATTGTAAGCAGACAAAATTGTATGTGGTTGAGGGCTGGAGGGGAAAGATGAAGTTTTGCATATAGACTTTGAGTGTGTAGGAAGCTTACTGTACAATTTTTAGAAATGAAAATATCCATGTAGGGACCTAAAGGAATCCTGTGGGCTGATGGTGCAGTTTGCATTGAATGCCTGCATTAGTTCTTTTATGATGTTTGGAGTGGCTTTTTATTTTTGCGCTTATCACACTGGTTTCATCCAATCTGCCCTACCAATTGTTTTTACACAAAATGTTTTGTATAACATTTTGTGTGTTATCTCAATATATTTCTGCAGTTACTGAAAGAGCAGGAATTGCATTCATGTGTCTAATTTTGTGATTATCTAAATTTCAATTTTAATGGTTTTTGAGCTGTGAAGTCGTAGGCTTTCATGGCCGGCATCCATAGGTTTTTGTGGGTTTTTCGGGCTGTGTGGCCATGTTCTAGAAGAGTTTCTGACGTTCTCTGAAGATGCCAGCCACAGATGCTGGCGAAACGTCAGAAAGAAACTCTTCTAGAACATGGTTTTTGAGCTGTTTAATAAAGTGTGTTTCTTGTTTTTATTATGCTGTAATATACGATTGCCATAACTTGCAAATGATATGGATTTAGGATGCAATAAGTAGAACTCCGATACATAAACTGCTTTGTTTTCATTGCCCTCCATGGATAGAGGGTACATCTACATGGTAGAAATAATGCAGTTTGACAGCACTTTTCACAGCCATGGCTCCAACCTAACCAAATCCTGGGTTTTTATAGTTTTGTGAGGCACCAGCAGTCTTTGGCAGAGAAAGATAAAACTGCAAATCCCAGGATTCCATAGGCTAGATCTACAGTATTTAAAGTGGTGTCAAACCACTTTATTATTTCTGCATCATTTCTACAATGTAGACGCAGGCATACTTAAATGTATCTTTTGAATTCTCCATTCTGATCATCTTGTAATTCAGGAGGGTGACCAAGATATTGTGATAAAAAAAATGCAGTCTCTTTGCTGTCATGAATGAAACTTAGAATTTCAAAAATATATGCAATGACTTGAAATGCTTTATGGGGGTAGTTTCAACAGTGTGTCAGTTCAAGCTTGGCTGGCATGGAAGTGAGAGAAACTGAGGTGTTGTTGAAAGCAATATTCTTTCAAACATAATTTTTTGTGGGCTTTTGGGGCTGTGTGGCCATGTTCTAGAAGAGTTTCTTTCTGACGTTTCACCAGCATCTGTGAAGATCTCTGAAGATGCCAGCATCTGTGGCTGGCGAAACGTCGGAAAGAAACTCTTCTAGAACATGGCCACACAGCCCGAAAAATGCCGGCCATGAAAGCCTTCGACTTCACATTCTTTCAAACAGTTCCTTTGTTGTGTAGAAGATTTTTGGAAAAGTTCAGAAGTTAAATTGATTGATGATTTATTGTGATCAAAATGAGTCATGGTAGAAAATGTATTTTCTCTCTACTCCACCACTGTGCTTGTGGTATGTGTGCCTTCCAGTCACCTGTCGGCTTTTGGTGACCCCACAAATTGTATAGGGTTTTCTTATGCAAGGAATATTCAGAGATGGTTTTGCCAGTTCCATTTTCTGACATATAGCCAACAGCACCTGGTATTTGTTGACAGTCTCCCGTCCAAGTCTTAACCAGGGCTGACCCTGCTTTGTTTGCAAGATCAGACAAGATCCTGGTGCTTTGTGTTATTTAGGCCTTCCCTTTTTCATTAACCACTATTTGGCATTCTTTCTGAAACTTAAATTGTGGTTAATCTTAACTATGGCAAGTCTGAAACAAGACAGATTTATATATAACCCATGGTTTGAAATTGTAGTTAAAGTATATTAGGTCTAGTGAACCTAATAAAACGAGAAGCAAACATTTCAAAGATACATTTAAGTCTTATCTATGGGTGCATCTGCACTTTAGAAATAATGCAGTTTGACACCACTTTAAATACTATAGCTCCATCCTATGGAATCCTGGGATTTGCAGTTTTAGAAGGTCTTTAGCTTTCTCTGCAGCCATGATTGAGGGGAGAGCATAAGTCGGGTAGGCAACCTTTTTGAGCCGGGGGCCGGGTTGCTGTCCTTCAGACAATTGGGGGGCCGAAGCATGCATGCATAAATAAATAAATAAATAATTTTAAAAAAAAATTTAAAAAATATGCATGCACACTCTCTCAGCCCCAGAAAAGCCATGGCAAAACCCCTGTGGAGATTTTGCCAAGAAAACCCCAAGAACAAGTAATAACAACAATAATCAATATCTTCATGGCAGGCGGCGGCGGCAGGACCGGCCCCAAAGGCCTCAAGGGGCGCATCTGGCCCCTGGGCCGGAGGTTGCCTATCCCTGGCGCATAAGTTTTGCAGTAGCTCATTTTCATCATGACAAATCATAGTTTATCATGACATCCAACCTAGGTGCAAAACACACTGCAGAAATAATCCAGTTTGAGATTGCTTTAACAGCCCTGGCTCAATGCTAGGGGATTCTGAGAGCTGTAGTTTTGTGAGACATTTAGTCTTCTCTATCAGAGAGTCTTGTGTCACAGTAAACTACAATTCCCAGGATTCCCTAGCACTGAGCCAGGACAGTTAAAGCAGTCTTAAACTGGATTATTTCTGCAGTTTGTTTTGGATGTTAGTGAAACTTCTTTTAACTGTAATTCTTCCAACACTGAGAAGTATAAAAAATACTTGCCTTTAAAAATTATATACTCTTATTGGTTTGAGTTTTCAAAATCAATAGTTGTATGGGTTGTCATGCATCTAAAACACCTGGAACAAAACTAAAAACTTTTCAGAAAATAAATATCAAGCCGCTGCCAAAAATTGTGGTACCTCTATAGTTCTTTAGCTCAGTATTGTAATATAATCTGCCTACATCATGGGGGGGGGGGGTGTTTTTCCATGCTGCCTTGGCCTGCATTGTTGTACCTCTTCACCTTTAGGTAAATGTAAGTCAAATTTCCCATTTTGTAATTCCTGAACCATCACACACATGGATTGGCTGCCATTGGCAGAACACACTCTATATAAGAATTAGAATGGAAGCCATTTTAAGTCCTTTGGCTGCTTTGAAAAATTCTAAGGAGATGGAAGCACAGACATTTATATGGCTCTTGGGACTTTTTGAACTCTTGGATAATGTAACTTCTAAAACAAGGGTTCCCAAACTTTAGTCCTGTAGATGTTGGGGACTCCAGCTCCCAGAAGTCCCAGCCAGCTTGACAAACAGTTGGGAATTCTTGTAGCACTTTTGAGACTAACTAAAGAAAGAAGTTGGCAGCATGAGCTTTCGTAGATTGAGGGACGAAACAGACTGCAGAAATAATCTAGCTCGTGACTGCTTTAATTGCCCTGGCTCAATGCTAGGGAATTCTGGGAACTAGTTTTGTGAGGCATTGAGCCTTCTCTGTTAAGAGAGTGCTGCTGCCACAACAAACTACAGTTCCCAGGATTTCCTAGCACTGAGCCAGGGCAGTTAAAGTGGTCTCAAGCTGGATTATTTCTGCAGTCTGTTTCGGCCCTCAATCTACTTCCTCAGATGCATTTGGAGGAAATAGCCTTAAGTCTACAAAAGCTCATACTGCCGACTTCTTTAGTTTAGTTTAGTCTCAGAGGTGCTACATGATCTCTCTACATATTGATTCTGCAGACTAACATGGCTGTATCTTTGAATTCTACCAGTAAGAAATCCTGGGAGCTGAAGTCCAAAAACATCTGGAGAACCAAAGTTTGGGAACCACTCTTCTAAAACCAACCGGGTTGTCATCTTACAACCAAAAAACTTGCTAGCCCCAGTCCATAATGTTTTAAAAAAATACTAGAAAACCCAAAAAAAAACCCCCAACCTCTCTGTTTTGTTTTGGTGTGAGTGTGTGAGTGTGTGCAAGAAATACCATTAAGAGTCTTGAAATGACACGGTTTGCCACAGACTGCAGGAGGAGAAGGGGGGGGGGGAGGAAGGGAAATCAGCATAAACACATAACTACAGCTTTTGCATGAATAATGTAGCCTTCGTGTTTTTATAACCCTACCATAAAACCAATCCTGCATTAAATGCTAATCAGAGTTATTTCCCTGCCTGGTTCTGATTGTCTTTGTAGGCTAGTTGAGAGATGTATTGTACCTTTCCAGCATCTCCAACCGTCTGTGCCTATTTTTATTTGTCAAGCTGGGGCTGGGCTGGCCCCATTCCAGATGTGTCTCACAAGATTTGGTGCTGATGGTCTATTTATAGCACTGTGGTTCCATTGTCATGACAACCGTGCTAGAGGCCAAGGCGGCTGGGAGCTATTTCTGGACTCAGTGCTGTAATGTAAAACTGATTGGGAAAGTTAGTACATCCTCTAAGCCAGACTAACTTTAGACAGGCAGAAAAAGAAGGGGGGGAGGGAAGAAAGACACCCACAGTTCCTTTAAATAGATTTTCTTTTTCTCTTCTTGCCTTTCTCCGGCTGTGTTCTCTAGGGCCCCAGCAATTTGGGAAAGGCGTGGTGGAGCTTATCCTCTCTCACACACACAGTAACTAAACACAGCATTTGCTGTCTGCAGTGCATTTTGCACGTTTGCATTTTAAATTAGGTATTTGGGGAAGGAGGGGCAAAGCATAACCAGAAGTCTTCAAGGAAGACTTCCTTCCCTTTTTTCTTCTTCTTCTTCTCCAGTGCAATGCAACACAATAATCTTCTCATTGGAGTTTTCAATAATTTTAATTGTTTTTAATATGCATTTTGTGCACTCACAGACCATATAAGGAACTGCAAAATGATTAACACAGGATGATTCCAGATATATGGAGTCATACTTCATTGCTTTCTCATTATTTGCTTGAAATTTTGACCAGTAGTGCCCCTCTGCCTCCAAGTGGCTGGAATGCTCTCCAGTGATTTTGTAATTAAATCTCATTCCTCTGTGAAAGCTATTTTTATTTTGTGTCCACATTTGCTGTCTCTCTCACAAATCCAAAGTATATATATTTAATGTATGTAATTTTGAATAAAGTTTCATTATTTCAGTACACTTCTGTTTATAGAAACTACATTGTGAGATACCAATGCTATTTTGTTGTTAATTACCCTCAAGTTGATCTCGACCCATGGCGACCCTATGGATGAGACATCTCCAAGACCCTCTGTCCTCCACTGTTCTGCTTAATTCCTGCAACTCCTTAATACCCATGACCTCCTTAATAGAGTCCATCCATCTGTCATGTGGCTTCCTCTCTTCCTACTTCTCACCAACTTTCCCAGCATTATTGTTTTTTCCAAAGAGTCCTCTCTTCTCATGATGTGTTCAAAGTACGACAGCCTCAGTTTGGTCATCTTGGCTTCCAGGGAGGTTTCCAGCTTGATCTGCTCTAAGACCCATTTGTTTGTCTTTTTGGCTGTCCATGGGATCCTCAGCACTCTTCTCCAGCTATTAGCCTTTGCTTTATGTAATCAGTTTCAAAGTCTAAAACATGGAACATACAGTAGTCACTTCATCTAACAGGTATCTTTCTATTTATGTAAGCAAGTTTCAATTCTTCTGTCTACAATTATGCAAATAATAATATAATCAGGATACATTTATTAGTGCTTCTGACAAATCTAACTGCACTTCTTGTTGAGATAAACAGCCTTTTATTGTGGAAGTTTAGTCTTAAATATTTAGAAATCATGATTTTTAAAGGTAGCAATTCTGTTTCATTTTTTACTAAGAAACTAAATGTTCATGATTTTTAGGTTTTATGTGAATTAAATGTCAACATGTCTTGGGACATAAAAGCTGAAGATTTCAAACAGATTTGCAATTCCATTTTGTACTCTGATTGACTTGCATGTGACCTTGGCACTAAAATGTCAGTTACTACCACCATATTTTTTGGACAGACCTCTAGCATTTGAATGAACCCTTTTGAAAAATGATAATTAGAAACCCAGACACTTGACAATAGTTCCAAAAACAACTGGTCTGAGAATAAACTTGAATGTTTAGAAATCCTTTGAATGCAGAATAGCAGTAAAGAGGAAGTACAGAACTGTCAGAAAGACGTCTATCAGGAAGGCTCACCATTTTGTGCTTAAACATTACAGGTTGAGTCTCTGTTACCAGGAATTCTGAAATCCAAAATACTCCAAGATCCAAAATCGTCCACATGGATGTCTGAGAAAACCTTTGCTTTCTGATGGTTCATTGTATACAAACTTTGTTTCGTCCATAAAATTATTTAAAATATGTGTAAAATTACCATTAAACTATGTGAATAAGGTGTATACAAAACATAAACAAATTTCATATTTAGACTCCCAGACGTTTCATTATGTATATGCAAATATGCTAAAATCTGAAAAAGTCTCAAACACTTACAGCCCCAAGCATTTTAGATAAGGGAGATTAAAGCTATAATAGGAAAGATCGAACTGGCTTTCTCTAAGTGTGATCGTTGTCTCTTAACTGCTTAAATGAGCACGAAAGTTAGAGTTGTACAAGCCATTGTATTCCCTATTACTGTGTATGGATGTGAGAGCTGGACAGTGAAGCAGATAAGAAGAAAATCAATTTGAGATGTAGTGCTGGAAAAGAGTGCTGAGGATCCTGTGGACAGCCAAAAAGACAAACAAATGGATCCTAGAGCAGATCAAGCCTGAAATTTCCCTGGAAGCTAAGATGACAAAACTGAGGCTGTTGGACTTTGGCCACATCATGAGAAGGCACAACTCACTGGGCAAGATAATATTGCTAGGAAAGGTGGAGGAATGTAGAAAGAGAGGAAGACCACATGTCAGATGGATGGACTCTATTAAGGAGGTCACGGGAATAAATTTACAGGACCTAAGCAGAAGAGCAAAGGCTAGGGAGTCTTGGAGGTGTCTCATCCACAGGGTTGCCATGAGTCAGGATCAACTCAAAGGTGATAACAACAACAAATATTCTCCTAGAACAAAAGACTCTTTGACATAGAGGTTGATAATTTTTTATGTGTCTGACAACATCACATAGGCTAAAAAATTCAAGTGGCTACTTGTCAAAAGGGTTGACAAGATTTCTTTCTCTGGCAGGGAGGATTAATTCTAAATGAGGGACTTGGGTGAGAGTAATCTTTTCCCCAGCTCTTGAAAAATCTGAAAATAGATGGTGGGATAGTCTAGGGCTTTTGAAACTTCTACCTACTCACCGAGTTGGGAACATGGGTGATTGTTTGGGACATGAACTTCAATATTTTCCTTATTATCTTACCCAGATGCTCAACATTTGAGTGGAAACGGCAATTGTTCAAATATACAGAATTTCCTCTTCCGTATGCCATGTTGGGAGTAGAAATTAATTGATCTTGTTCTTGATGTAGATCTTGTCATCTGGAAACTGGTGGGTGTTGGGGTGGGGTGTTAGCCTTCACTTCAGTTCTTGATTTCCAAGATGTGTTAAAAATATTTTAGCTGTCCTCAGAGCAACTCTCCTATCTGGCTGTCCATTGTCAATACAGAAGAGTTTTGCATTTAACCTTGGCAGAAGGCTTGTTTCAATCCTGGTTTTGCCTTTTAAACCTCTGATGTGACCCCAGATATTTCGAAGAGGCATGATAGCTGTGGCCACCGAACTTTGGCAGTGACAGATCACTGTTTTCCCTGATCTAAATGAGTGGCTCTTGGTTGACCATTCAGAGCATCATCTGTTCTGAACCTCTCATTTGTCTTTTGCTGCATTATCTTGGGCTTGGCAATTGGCATCAACTCCAACAAATTGCTTCTCACCACTACCCATAGGGTAGGAGCCCAGTGGACAAGTCCTTATAGATTATCTGGATTGGCAGCAATATAATTCACTGCTGTATCATACTTCTGCACATACTGAGCTTGATAGGATCAACAATGGGAATGCTGCACTTCACTCTTAGGCCTCCGCAATTGCTTTGTCAGTACCAACACAATAGATATGTTTCCACCCTTTCCCTGTACCTCTTACAGCCAACTCAGCAAATAATATCTGATGAAAATAAATATTTCCCATCTCACGGAAGGCATGGTTTTCACAGCTTAACAACTGATTCTTACTGCCTTGCCTACACATCCAATTCAAATGTGGAAGACATTGCTTAGGATTTTAAATCCAGAACTGATTTTCGTATCTCATACTGTCCCTTCCCATCAGTGTCCTGGAGTTCCTCACAGTGACAAACATCAGCAGAGCCTACAGTAGTGTGATACTTCAATGAGCAGAGATGTACCTGCACAAGAACCTTCTTGTTGCTCACAGTGGACATATGATTCTGCTGTATCCAGTATCAAATATTCCTGATGACCATCCATGTCACTAGGAAAAGCAACCAACTAGCAAAGTAAATCAGCAGATCAGGCATAAGAGGGCACTCAACCTTCCTCTCTAGGGCAGACAGCAATGGGATGTTGCAGCTGTGGATGTTAAAAAATAAACTGTGTTATTATACATCCTTGTTGGTCCAAGCAGCCTTGGTTTCCATTCCTCCTAAGATAGAGGGCATCTTATGACTCAACATAATTTACTGGGAGAACCTCTTGATTCTCCACCCAGAGGTGACGACAGTCTGGTTGAAGGTATGGAGACTCTGTGTTTGCCGCTTGTTATTAAGGATCTGGCTAATCTTAGAAGAGATTCTGAAGCCAGTCATTGGGAAGTCTAAAATAGACTTTCTACAGCTGATATTCAATGTAACATTAATCTCTTTAGTTGTTTATTTTTTGACAGAGTCTTTCTCGTGTATTTCCAAGAAAAGGACTTGAGTTTTTCTTCATCAAATTTTTACCGTGTAGGTTTTAGTGTATGTTATTGTTTGCTTTGTTGGAGATGCAGCATTTTTTATGTGGTCTTCTGAATCTTCACCTGTATAAATTCCTTCCGGTTCCCACATAAAACTTTTTGGTCGTGTTCTGTCAACTAACTAGATGTCTTTTCAGCCCATACAGAACTGCTTTCTTGGAGTGGTCTTTGTCCCTTAGCTGTGACCACAGTTTCTGAGCAGTATTGTGTGCGTTTAGGATTGGCAATCCTGAATGCATAAGAACAGAGTGTTCATTAGATTACTGAAATGGGCTACACAGTTACATGAAAGTTATCAAAAAATAATATAGTTATGGATTTATTTCTTAGTTGTAAAAACTTCAGGCAACATGCAAAGCTAGCAAACTAAGCTGCATTTTCTGTGTGTGTAAAAAAACTGTGTTGATGATGAAACATCTTTTGCTTCTATCGTCTGAGAAGATTGAATCTCAGATCAGAGAAACCTGAAATATACAATAAGGTAGCTTATCACCATTCCCCGTCTCCAGGGAGTATATGGGCAGAGAGATTCCTCTCACCCTATGAGTAATGCTTGATCTAATGAAGAGAAAACACAACACTTCAGTGATGCCTTCTTTGGTAATGATCATGATAATGTACCAAGCCACTGTACAGTTTAAAACTACTTGAAGTAAGTCTTAGAAGTTGATAGAAATGCAAAAAATGTGTCATACACAAATTTAGTTGTGTTTGAGCATCCTGTGTGGCATATTATGGCATCCTCTTGGAGAGCCTTCTGTTTTACTGATACAGCTAGGAGTATAGTTGCCTCTTTTTTCTGCTTCATATTCTTTGCCACATTGGGGCATATTTCCACAACCACCACTGTGCAGAAATGAGCACTTCATTTATTGTTTTTAATAACAGCATACACATGCCAGCGATTTGAGTGTTGGAATATGACTGTGGAGAGCAGGGTTTGAATCCCCTTCTCACACTCTCTCAGCCTCAGAGGAAGGCAATGGCAAACCCCCTCTGAAGAAACATGCCAAGAAAATCCTGTGATATGGTCGCCTTAGGGTCTCCAGGAGTCAGAGGTGACTAGAAGGCAAACAACACATGCACACTTTCAAATGCTGCTATTGAAAAGGATGCATGCTTGACTTGTAATTCCTTTACAATGACAGGTAATCCTCCAAACATATTTTGTTTTTTGAATGCTGGCCAGTTGTTAAATGTTGGGACTTGTTTTGGGATAGAAGGAATGTTTATGGCATTCTGACTTGTTTTACCTTGGATGCATGTAGCCATAGAATTCCCTCTCCAGTGGAGCACTCTACTCTGGTGCTGCTCCTTCTGGGTAGCTAGTGTTTTTTAAGGAAATCACAGGCCTAAAAATAGTCTGCATAAACAACAAGGCAGTTGTCCCATCCCCCCCCCCCCCCCCCCCGCCGCCTCAATATTTGGAAATCTCTTGTTCATTTCTTCATTGTGCCAGCATATTCAAAACCAGTGCTGCTTAACAGGAAAGTAGAAACATTTCTGAATATGTCCTGTAAAAATGAAACTTGAATGCACTATGAAAAATCTGAGTCCAACAGCATCTGCATTTTTGAGTTAGCATGACTTCCAGTTGTTTCACACACTAACATTCAAAGTCAATCATCATTACCTTGCATTTAGTATATAGATATTGACATTTGCTGTCTATATCTTTGTGCTTCAAAAATTATGACTCAGCTATCTTTTCCTTTCACTTTTGGATTTGTTTTAATTTGTGCCACCAGTGCAGTTGCAAAGTACAAAAAACCCCAAAACTGTTTATAAATATGATAGGGTGTTCATGTTGCAGTTAGAGGCATGTTATTTAAAATCTGGAACAACCTTTTTGAGGCTAACAGTGCAGTCCTGCATACACTTACCAGAGAGTAAACTTCCTTAAATTCCCTTAATCTTGCATCTGAATAGAATTCTTAGGAGTCTGTTCTACTCACTGGAACAAATAGTTTTCTATTTGGACATGCGTTTTTGTTCTGTTTTCTTATATTCTTATTCTTTCCCTGTTTTCCCTTCCCCTTTCTTTTTCCCTTTTCTTTTACTTAATTTTTTTTCTTTTGGAAGTCTGGGAAGGGATCAGAAGCAGAGAATTGCCTCTCAGACTCACTGGAGTCAGCCGTCTTTTGTAACAGAGTAGTTTCCACCAGTAGAGTGAGACTTATTTCTAAGTAAACACGTATAGAATTGGATTTCAGTTTTCATATAATGTAAGATTTCCAAAGCTATATTGTAGAAATATGAAATACTAATAAAATTTAGGAAATGCATTCAAATTAGTCTCAAAGGGTCCTTTTTGTGCTGCATTTTCAAATAACTGTAGCCTAAGACTAACATGGGAAGCCAGCTTGTGGTGTAATGGTTTGAGTATTAGATTACAACTCTGGGAAACAAGGTTCAAATCCCTGCTTTGCCATTGAAACCCACTGGCTAACCATGGACAAGTCACACTCTCTGAGCATCAGAGGCAAACCCTCTCTGAACAAATCTTGCTTAAAAAAAAAAAATACCAGTGATGGGGTTGCCTTAGGGTCACCATAGGTCAGAAATGACTTGAAGGTACACAACAAGATTAACATGGCTGTTTCATTACAAAAAGCTGAAATCTCAGCATCTGGAATTCTCACAGAACAAATGCTTTTCAAGAATTTTGAAATGGATCTACCTGTACTTTAATTCTGCCTTTAAGTATATTCTCCTCTTCCACAACATAACACACCAAGAATATTGCACCACTAATTTAACACCGAAAGCATATTTAATTGTTATATCAATAGAGCTAGATGTAGGTACTATGTATTTCAGTAGAGACATGTAGAGAGGGTACCATTCTGTCTCTTAATGAGGCCATAACTAATGGCATGTGAAAGTGTGGGAGTGGGGTAATACCTTTAGGTGAGGAGATTTAAAATCATTGTGTAGTCCACCCACAAAAAAAAATCAGTACCTACTGGTGAGAAGTTCTACTCTAGCTTCTGTAAGTTTCAGTCAAGGTACTGCAAGGCGTTGTGTGTGTGTGCAAGTTGCAGACATCATATATACTAATAGTGAATGTATTTTCCAAATGTGAATCTTTATGTAGTTGAAAGGGCATAGTGAGGGGAAGTGCCAGAATACTTGAGGGAGATTTGCATGAAAGGGGGGGGGGGAATACCCTTATTCCCATGAGAAATGAGTATGTTCAGTAGGCATAGGATTGATACTGATTTAGTGGGCTGATAGTAGAATAAAATTCCCTGGAAAAGGGTTTGACTGGGTAGCTAGAATCCTGTAAGCTGGAGGAGAACATCATGCTGAAACATTTTATTGCAAGTCCCACTTGTTTTTCATTAATTTGCATTCATGCACCAGAGATTTTTAGTGGAACTATTCTGTGTTTACTTTGTGCTAATATGTAATTGCCTTGAGTAGTCCATGGCATTGGCTGAGTTGCCTGGTTTTCTTTACCACATTACTTTCCACTGAGAAGTAAAATGGAACAACTATTCATTGTGTGTGTTGGGCATCATAACATGGATTTAAAATGTGTTGGTGTGTGCTGTGATGGCAAGTAGATGGAAGACTGAGGCTAGAGCAAACTTACTCATGTAAATACTAAACCATAGTTTAGCACAGGTGTAGGCAACCTTTTTGAGCCGGGGGCCGGGTTGCTGTCCCTCAGACAATTGGGGGGCCGAAGCACCAAAAATAAATAATTTTTAAAAAATAAAAAAATATGCATGCACACTCTCTCAGCCCCAGAAAAGCCATGGCAAAACCCCTGTGGAGATTTTGCCAAGAAAACCCCAATAACAAGTAATAACAACAATAATCCATATCATCATGGCGGGGGGCGGCGGCGGCAGTGGTGGCAGGACCGGTCTGGGGCTGGTCCAAAGGCCTCAGGGGGGTGCATCCGGGCCTTAGGTTGCCTACCCCTGGTTTAGCACTATGCCAAAACCAGGCCTATCTATAAAAGGGATTGAGATTTTGAATACTCTGCCTAATACCAAGCAATACACTCCACATCCTTTTAAAAAGCAGTATGCATATGCTAATGGCTATCAAAATGAGTTCAACTGGGTCACTGCATGTTGTGTTTTTTACTATTAAAATTTTATTGAAAGATCTTATTTTACGCTTGAAAAACAGTCCCCATTTCTTCTGTCCCTATTGCCCCCGACACACACATTTTAACCTCCTCAATAGCAAATAGATGAGTTGAAAGATCGGGGGGGGGGGTGTACATATGAAATAAAAGGTTTGAAAACTATAATAAAATATAAAATAAAATTCACAAGCAAGTGAAGAAGGAAAATGTATGAAAACTATTGAATTATAACCAAAATTCATGCATGGCATGGTCCAAGTGACATCTAGTCTGTATATAGACCATAAACTGGGAGAACCATCTCAAATACTTTCAGTGGTTCCTCCCCTCTCCCCCCTCCCAAAATACCCTAGCTTCCTATTATAAGCCAACAACTCTAGAGCTGTTTGTATTAATGTTTCTTTGACCCATCTCTGATGTTGAAGTAAGGATGTATATTTTCAGTGCCTAAGGACTATCTCAGACTCTGTTTAGTGACTAAAGATTTCTTTATTACCAACTGAGTCTAGTCAGCTAGGGATCATCTGATCACTAAACAAAATATGATTTTGCCATGGTGCAAAACTCAGCTGAAAAGGTGTCCACTGTTGAGCACATCAGATGAATTATATGGGCCTGTGAGGTTCCACATGTCCAGCAATTATCAATGGTAGCTATGCCTGAAAGGAAGCAATTGTACCCAGAGCAGTAGGATTTGCACAATATGGCAGAGCCTCAGTTCTGTTGCCAGAGTCTTTATTGTAGCCAACACAGAGTTCCAATGAACTTGTGTAGTAATTTTTTGAAATTGCATATAGGGGAAAATGTGTCTTTATTCACATGGTCCAAATAATTACTCGTAGGCCCTGTATCGCATCCACCTAGGTCATTTTCTCTAAGTTTAAAATCCTAACTATTTAAACGTCTTAACATTTTCCGTCTGTGCCTCCCGCACCATTTTCCTTGTTTATTCCTTGAGCTTTCCCTACTTTCATTCCATTTTCTATCCCACTCCCTCTTGTTTTTTGAGTTGGGATGGCAAGAAGTGTATATAAATATTCTAAATACGGATGCATTTCAAGTTCCAGTTGCAGCATACATTTAGTGTGTATGAAGGGGAAACCTATATATCTCTCCATTACAGACCATTCTAGTAACCAGGATCCTCGGGACTTAGGGGCATTGAAAATCTCTGCTTCTTGTCCGCTGAGGAGAATACCCTAAAGGTGTTGAAACACAAATGAGCCAAACATCAAGACCCAGCTATTCTTGTATGCATACTAGTAGTTTAAGCTTACTGCTGCTAGACTTGACCAACAGACTGATTCAGGTATATGTGAAAACGATAGAGCCTTCCCCAAGCTATGAGTTTGACTATGTGGTTTGACCTCCTCTGTGCTAGTGGGTTGTCCTCTGTTATTAAGTAAATGAGTGTGCATATATGCCTTTAGTCGCCTGCTGACTTTTGGCAACTTGGTAATTTCATAGGGGTTTCTTAGGCAAGGAATATTCAGAGTTGGTTTTCTTCTGAAATATAACCTACAGCACCTGGTTTCCATTGGTGGTCTCCCATCTAAGGACTAACCAGGGCTGCTAGGTTTCCAAGATCAGACAGGATCTGGTGGCATAAGGATATTTAGGCAGCTAATACCATGTTCCAAATTTTGATTGCCATATTGGTTGAGGTATGTGTGTCACACTTCAATAGAAATGAGGATGCCCTGTGCCACATGTGTACCTTTCAGACTTCAGCTAATTTGGCGATTACTTTGATATTTCTTTAGTAAGTAAGGTGTCTCTTGTACAAATTCTGTTTCCTTCATCTAAAAGGGGGGCCCTAAAATTATGCCAAGACATGTGACATGCATATTTCTGAATGTGATATGTTAAATTTTATTTATAGTTTGTTGTTCATTACCATGACTATTTCAGTTCTGTGATGCTGAAGATAATGTTCTTGGCCCTCTACTGGATGAGTATATACATTAAATACAAGGTTTCTTTGGCCTATAGAAAAGTCTAAATACAAAATGCAGTGAACTAAAAGTGTTAGATAAAAGCCAAGTAATGCCTGGAAATGACATATTTGAGTCATAAATTAATTTTAGCTATGACAGATTTACCAATGAGACATTTTTTTTTTCTTTCAGTTTTCTAGACAAAATTGACATAGTCAAGCAAAATGAATACACACCTTCTGACCAGGTGAGTGTAATGTTTTTGGGAAATACACTTATATATCCTAAGAATATCTCCTGTCTTATTCTAGATTTCACCTATTCTTGTCACTCCATTCTTAGTTTATGCAATTATACATTCAGTCTCTGTAGTTTTAACAAATACGTAGCTTACTATGAAAATTTGAATTTATAGTAGTGGAGGTAGCACTCTCTCCCTCGCTCTCTGTATATATGTACACCTGTGCTACATGCTTATGTTCTTCCTGTGGTATCACACTAATCACACACAGTACTAAAGATGAAGCTGAAATTTAATCCAGACATGTGGACCATCTGATTCAGTTCACTATATCCATTCTTGCTCTAGTTACCTCCCGGTAAAACAAGTGCAACATGTGCTGTAAGGGACTGTCTTTGAAAATGTTCAGGAACTACAGCTAATGCTAAATACTGCTGCCAGAGTATTGACCAGAACAAGATAATCAGATTATATCATACTCTGATTTTTAAACATCTCTGTTGGTTGCCTTTTTATGAACCCACTGCAAAGTGTTGAGCTGTTTTTAAAAGCCCTAGATAGTTTGGGACCCAGGCAGATTCTTCCATGTTTCTCTCTACTCCATCATCAGAGGTGTATCACTTAATTCCTTGGCTGTCTGAGACACAGTGAGTAGCAAGCAAGTGCTTCTCTCCCCCCCCCCCCCCCCAGTATGGTGCCCAAACAGTTGGAATATCTTCGTAGGGCAGATACAGACAGCCCGAAAGGGGCGGCATAGAGTCGCCCCTGGGAGCGACAGATTGGGGTTGCAGCAACCACACGCCGCAGCTCTGATCCTCCTTTTTGCCATCCTTTCAGCTGCCGCGGCGGCTTTTTTGCACCCTTTTGGTGCAGTGTGTGCACACATTGTACCAAGAGGGCGTCCTGATGCTGTGCACCGTGCGGACAGGTGCGCAGCATCAGTACGGCATCGAGGTGGCCGGTATGCTGCTGCCGCACCCCAACTCCACCCCCAAGCCAGCCCTTTGTGCTGGTCTGCATCGGCCCTGAGTTGTGTTTGGCCAGGCCTTGCACTTTATGGTTTCAGACATTTGTTCAAAAGCAAATCAGTAACTCAAATCTCAGAAAATTGAATGAAGAAAAGTTAAAGAAAAACACCTTAGCATAATCATGCTCAGAGATTATTATTTTTTCAGCTGAAAGCTTTCATAAATAAGTGAGATACTAATGCAGACACAATGAATCAATTGGTGAATGGTAAGTCAATACTTAAATGGAAATCCCTTTGATTCTGTGGGTCTGCTCTAGTTAAGATTAGCAGTTGGATTTAGGCAATTGATGTTGATAGCATTTGATTCTTTCAGTTTTATTATGTATGTATTGGAGTTCTTCTTTTTGCTTTTTTACTGTTGTAGGCTATTTTGTGTTCCTTTTGCAAAAGAGAAAGAGGAGATATATATTTCGAAAATGAACAGTTCTCAGAAATCACGACTATACATGCAGAAACCAAACATTAACTATTAACTAACAATACTGCTTGGTGTCTTTCTCCACCAGTATCACACAGTGCCATCCATCTCTAGTCCAGTCTGCACTGCAGAAACAATGCAGTTTGGCAGCACTTTAACTGCAATGGCTCAGTGCTGTGGAAGTCTGAGATTTGTAGTTTGTGTGGCATCAGAGCTCTCTGACAGAGAAGGCTAAATGTCTCACAAAATTACAGATCCCACAATTCCACAGCACTGAACATGGCAGCTAAAGTGGTGTCAGACTGCATTATTTCTGCAGTGCAGATTAGACCTAAGTCTTGTATTCTTTCCAAAAGTAACCATTTTGGAGTTATGAGAAGGACTCCTTAATAACCAGTCTATTTCTTTTTCTTTTTTCTTTTTTTCTATTTTAAAGGACCTTCTCAGATGCAGAGTTCTGACATCAGGAATATTTGAAACCAAGTTTCAGGTGGACAAAGTAAATTTCCAGTAAGTATCAGTAAAAGTGACAGCCAGCATGGTGTAATGGTTTGGGTGTTGGACTAGGACTCTGGAAGACCAGGGTTCAAATCCACACTTAACAATGGAAACCCACTGGGTGACCTTAACCAAGTCACACTCTCTTGGCCTCAGAGGAGGGCAGTGGCAAACCCCCTTTGAACAAATCTTGCCAAGAAAACCCCATGATAGGTAGTTCACCTTAAATTGGAAGTGACTTGAAGACATACAGCACACATCAGTAAAAGTGGTGCTTCAATTCAGAATAAAGATTAAATAAAACAAAGGGCCAGTTTATTCAACTGTATTTTACATGTGATAATTGCAAACTATCATGTGGAAATACAGTGGTTGAAGTTATGTTGGAAAATGCCATTCTGGATCTGAATTAGCTTTTCTTTTAGGCCTTGTCCTTTTTCAAATTATCAGTTAGACAAATAGAAATTTACAAAAAAAAAATCCTTGTTGGTTTTTAAAAGCTGCAACATAAAACACCATAATTTTTATCTTTCAGCTTGTGTAAGTGATACTTGGAAGAGTAATTCCTGTTAGCAAGCTGTAAAGTCCCTTGTAATAGTTGCCAGATCCTGCATGCCATCTAATTCTGACAATAAAGTGTGGTCCCTGGTTGTAAGAATGAAAATGCTTAAAGTTGTTTCAATTGTTAATTAGCATAGCAGTCTTTCACTGGTTCAGATGCATATAGGTAAAATAAGGGAAACTTTAGTATGTTGCTGAAAGTTTTAATTTTTCTTTCTAGTATGTTTGATGTTGGTGGGCAAAGAGATGAACGCCGAAAATGGATCCAGTGTTTTAATGGTAAGACTGAGCATGTATAAAACAAGTAGTATATTAAATTATATATATTATCCATGCATAGGGCACACCAGTTAACTGCTTATCACATATCTGCTAGCAGAAACTTGGCTTTACTGGGGCTGTTTGTATATCTGCTCACCTCTATTGCAATCTTTAAAAGAAGGGAGACTGGGGGCCACCTTCTCTCCCATGTCCCCCTCATGGTGTGCATGGCCATTCCCACTGCAATGGGAATTGGAGCAGGGTCCTTTCCAGTTCCAGTTTCTACAGTTTGGGGAAGGGGAGTTGAGAGATGAAGGGAATCAGACAGCTATATTTTTTTCACATTTTTTGGCCATTTTTCTGGCCAGTTGTTTTTTAAATATATTTTGGAGAAGTGTGTCTGGGGTTTCTAGGGGGCTCTGCAGGCTGCAAAATAGACAGCCAGGGACTATATGTGGTCTGTGGCCCATACTTTACCCACCCCTGCATCAGAGCTTTGTTTTGTAGTGAATGGTTTTTTGTCTCTGCAAGCATACCTCATAAAGTTTGTTTGTAATGATTCTTCTTTCATAGGATGAGTGGATTATTCTTTCCACAGGATGAAAGTGAGAAGCTTAGGATTTTGTGTGCTCACAGTAAATCAAGCCACAGCCGGATTTGTGCTAATTGTGGTGCTAACATTAAGATATGCAAAATCTAAAAGCATATGATGTATAGGAATCCTATTGTTCTGGGATGCGTAGACTGTTTTCTTCTTGGTGAAGAAGGATGAGTAGTTACACTTTTTAAAAAAGATAGATTTGATCAAGAAGTTGTGATAGTAGATAGGAGGTAAATGTTTTGAAATGTTTGTACAAGCAGTCATTGGTACATCTGCAGACTGGTTAGTGCAGGGGTAGGCAACCTTTCCCCTTTAAGGGCCGAAGGACTTCAGTTCCCAGAAGCCTCAGCCATGTTGGCCAATAGTCCCATGTTGGCCAACAACTTCTGAGATTCTGGGAGCTGAAGTCCCTCGGCCCTTAAAGGGGAAAGGTTGCCTACCCCTGGGTTAGTGCTTAAATTGTCTACTATAGAACATGAATGCTAAAAAAAATTATAATTTCTTAAGTACAGATCAGAATGCGGTACGGCATTAGATATATATTGCATAAATGCCTAGTGGTATTTTCTAGAACATTAACTATTCTTGAATTTCTTTAATGAGAATTTTAGAAGGAGACAAGGTTATGGAACAAGCGTTTCACACACCTTGAATGTCATGTTCATGTTAGTAACTGAGTGTGTATAAAGATGGCAAGGAAGCTCTTTTTAAAAAATTATTTTGAGATTTTCTCCTACTGAATTAAATTATCAGCTAGTCAAAGTTGTCAACATATTTTAATAACTGAAGAAGTGTGGTTGCCACCATAGTTAAATCTTTGTACTGGTATCAAATTCGTTATTGTGCCATGTTTCCTTGTACCCTTCTAATAGTTCCATTCAGTTTTTCCTTCTGCTCCTTCCTCTTCTGGTTGCTTCAGTCATGCTCTTCTTCATCTGTCCTGTTTATTGATGTCAAAAATTTAGGAGCTTGGGAAGCTCTATGGGGCTCTGGAGCACCACAACCACAGACTCATAGAATGCTGGATCCTATGAGTCTGTGTTTCCCAAGAAAGAGGCAATGTAAGGTATGGTATGAAATAGAAGGAAAGAGGGTCATTACTTTAAATTATATATCCTCTCTTCATGATGTTTCTCCTCCATTCTTCATCATTTCTGTTTCTGTTGTCCTCTCCAGTAAATACTACTTTGGAGAATATTTAACAGGAAGGAATGTACAGTGACTAAAGGGGTCTGGTAGCTACTACAGTATGTAGAAGGAACAAAATAATAGCTTCCTTAAGACACAACTCTGCTTGCTCTTCTCCCTTCACCAGAAGTTCATTTGAATTACATTTGAACTATGTTTTCTTCTTTTCCTCAGTCATTTCTTTTTGCCAGCTCTGATCATATTTGGTTTTTGACTTTGTCTCTTCTTCTCCTTGTGTACCTTTGACTGTATATTCTGATTGCACTCATGTGCATAGGAGAGTTTATATTTTGTCCTTGCATTATCCTCATTCTTTCCAAGATTCTCCTGATTTTTTTACTTTAGAAATTAGAATGTAACAGAATAAGATCAATGAGAAGTTCTTGAAGATTGTATAGTATTTTTGATGCATGCTTTGTTTTTGTTTTTTTAGATGTGACTGCTATTATATTTGTGGTGGCCAGCAGTAGCTACAACATGGTTATACGAGAGGACAATCAGACCAACCGGCTTCAAGAAGCATTAAACCTTTTCAAGAGTATCTGGAACAACAGGTCCATCCTTTCCATTTTGACCAATTATGCCCCTAATAATGCTTACTTTAAATTTGTTTGTAATAGTAAAAACATTGTATAAAATGCAGAAAATGTATTTAAATACAGTCAGCCCTCCATATTCACGGATTCCTTATCCATGGATTGATTCAACCATCCTCTGCTTGAAAATATTTTAAAATTATATAAACTCCAACAAGCAAACCTTGATTTTGTCATTTTATATAAGGAATGCCATTTTGCTATGCCATTGATAGGATTTGAGCATCCACTGATTTTGGTATCCACAGAGGGTCTTGGAGTCACCCCCCAGTGGATACCAAGGGCCCACTGTAGAAGAGCATATACACCACTAAAATAAAGATTATACTTACTAGAGGTGGGTAATAGATGATGGCTGTTTCCAGTATATATTCTTTATATATGTGTGTTCTATTTGAATAGCCTAGCTCAGCTTCTCCCCCATGTTTTCCTCCTGGAGTGTAGCAGGAAAGTGAATCCTCTTTGTTACCTACAATCAGTGAGTGCAGATAACAAAGAGGAATCCTTTTTTGTTCTGCTCAGCACTTCTTCCATCCACTGCTGAGGAATGTGTAGGAGAGCAAAGCCAGCTGAGGACATGGTCGTCCCTCCTGGCATCATGCACCCTGTGGAAGGGTTGGCTAAGAGATCTACCAGATTTACATGGTTTATTTTTCCCCATTTCTAACAATCGGTTGGCTTCTCTTTTCTGTAGGTGGCTACGGACCATTTCAGTAATTCTTTTCCTAAACAAACAGGATTTGCTAGCAGAGAAAGTTTTGGCAGGGAAATCTAAAATTGAAGACTACTTTCCAGAATTTGCTCGCTATACCACACCAGAAGATGGTAAGAAACATGATGTTCAACACACATTAAACAAATAAAACCTTACATGGGGAAAGAATGGGGGAGAAGAACTGAATAAGAGTTTTTGGGGTTTTTCTTTGGGAGCCCCAGAATAATATGGTTCATAATTTCATTATTTTACCTTTTCAAAAATATGAGATTGTACATGATTTCTCTCCGCTTTGCGAGTTGTTAAATGACATTTCTTCAAGACAACTTCCTTTCAACTGCATACAGAGTAGTTGCAGTTCTGATCAGGTGAATGCTTTATCATATTAGCGTAGAACCACTGCTACATTAATAATTCTTAAGATTCTATATTTTCAGGAATACCTTTGTGTTACTTCAGATTTGTCAGCCTCCATGAGTCCTAGACAGCATAGATGTTTCTTAGGGATGATAAAAGCCAAAAACATCTGAAGGGTCAGAGCTTACTCACCCACTTTTGTGATGATTATATCGATCTCTATATATGTAGATAGATATAGGGCTTGGATCCTAGCACAGGTGTGGGCAACTGTGGCTCTCCAGATCTTTCGGCCTACAACTTCCATCATCCCTAGTCAGCATAGCCTAAATTGAGAGATTAGAGGAGTTGCAGTCCAGAAACTGGACAAAATGACAGCAGCTTACCTCTAAACTAGCCAAAGGAATTATTTTGCATAAAAGCTATTTTTAATCTTTCCAAAGGGCATTGTATGACAAATCTCTATCTACTTTTCAGAAAAAGCACTTTAATAAATAAATAAATAAATAAATAAATAAGACAGCCTCCCCAAATTTAGAGGCTGTAAATATCTACCCTGTTTCTTCTATTTCTTATCCTGTAATATAATGCACAACACACTGTGGATCTGCACCCTGAGTCATTGTCTACTAGTGGTTTTTCATGGTATGGCACTAAGATATTTATCTTTTCACTATGTTGGATTCCAAGTGAATGTATTTACATGAATTTCCTGTTTTAAGATAATCTTCATTCTTTTTTAAATTGAGCAGCAACACCGGAACCTGGTGAGGATCCTAGAGTTACAAGGGCCAAGTATTTTATTAGAGATGAATTTCTTGTAAGTATGGCTTCTTCATACTTGTTTTTTTTATTCAGTTCTTTCCAATCAACCTGTTTTAGAACATTTACATTTTTGTTTTTATTCAAAAATTGCCTCGGCCCGCCTGACTGCATAAGCAACCTAAGTGGTCATGAACAAGCAGAGAGATTAGGCATTTTGTCTGAATGCCTTCTGTGACACTGCAAGATGATTTTAGTCCCTAGTTTTTGGGTTGTGTGTTAGTGTTATCTTTCAATGGTGCAATCTCATCTTAATAGAACTAACTAATAAGTCACCAGTTTTAAAATACTGGCTTTTATATCATTCTCTTTGGATGTTTTTTTTGAATACTGGTACTGACAGAAAAGAATATGTGGACATGTAAAAAATATTTATCTGACTAGATATTGGTATTCTCTAACAAAGTTTTATGACCACAATATTGTATAATGAATACTTTAGTCTGACTTTTGTTACTGTAGATAATTTCCTAGCCCATTTTCCCAGAGCAGTTTTGTTTTGAACTAAATTTGACCTTTAAATTAAATTCTTAAATCTTGGTGGAGAGGTCTAGAGGATAAAGAGCACATGGGATAAGAAGAGCGGTCTTACTGCTCTATTCTACAAATTGTCCACAAGTTTTGACATAGGCTATGTATCTGTTGCTCTTACAGAGAATCAGCACAGCAAGTGGAGATGGAAGGCACTACTGCTATCCACATTTCACATGTGCAGTGGATACAGAAAACATTCGGAGGGTTTTCAATGACTGTCGGGACATTATTCAACGGATGCACCTTCGCCAGTATGAGTTGTTGTGATGGAGAGCATTTCTCTGTTTTGGACTCCTTATTCCTTATTAAAAAGAAAAAAAACCTGGCCCACATAGGGTGGAAGAGAACTATTGCAATCTCCCTCTGATTTGCATCCCTCAACCTTTTCTCCTTGCTGGACAAATAGCAGCACTTCTAAGCTTGCTTGTTTCACCCCCTTGGAACAGTTTTAAGGTGGCCCATGCAATGTAAAGGGCCATTTCTGCAAGCAGGGGGAGGGTGTCTCTTAACACTGTCATTAACAAACAAACAAAAATTAATAAGCCCTGAAGGTGGAGCATCTGAGAGGATTTGGGAGTAAAAGTTAAATATTAAAAATGCAACAAAGAAAATGGGAGAGACAATGTTAGGTAATTAGCACTGTTGTGGGCATAAATCATATATCCCATGATCTCAACCTTGTATTCATTAACTGCATCAGACTAAAGAAGTTGCCAAGTCACAGACCAAGTTGAAAGGACAGGCGCTTGAGTTTGGTTCTCTGCCTCTGAATGTGACTTTTGAGTGGAAATACTGACAATTCTACAACAAAGCTAGACAGTACAAAACCAACTGCTACCTTCAAAAGGGTGTTGTTGAACCTTGGCGGTCTTAAGATGACCAGGGATGTTGCAAAATGAACTGCATTATGGCTTGTGATTGCAGAAAGAGTTAACCACACACTGTTTTCAGTTTGTCCACTGATTATCTTGTGTCCCATATATATATACATATATATACACACACACATACATATGCACATATATATACATATATATATATACACATATATACATACATATGTGTGTGTGGGTGTGTGTGTATATATATAAAATCATTATCTGGACTGTAGTCCTCACAATCTTCCCTTTTTCCTCTTCTCTTTCCTCCCTCCTATTCCCCCTTCCTACCTCCACACACCTTTTTTCCCAGTTTTTATTTTACTGCTGGATTATTATTCTTGTACAGACTGTAAAATGTATTATTTTGTACAACTTTATTGAAAAAAATAACTTGTAGAAGATCTTTGTGCCTTGATTATGGCTGTACCTGTGCAATGAGCTAAGATGTAAGTATGTTTGATTGCGCTGTACAGCTTTGTCAACCCTATCAGCAGCATTCGCTCAAGGTAGGGAAAATTTATCTGTAGTTTAGGGTTTTTTCTGGTTTATAAAAGAAGGAGGAAAAATACTGTTTAGTATATTAAAAAAAGTACAAATCGTGCAAACTTAACCACTTTAAAAGTGAGGTCTACAACAAGTGACCAGATGTTGCAGCATCATGCTTTTTAATTTTTAGCTTTAACTCATTTAAATCTCTATCCAAATGCAAAACATGGCTTGTTTCTACATAAACCAAATTTTGCTACAAATTATACATGTTAGTCCTTGTCATTCATAGTCTTTTTTTGTGTGCAAAAAGACAAAAAACAGAACAAAGAGAGCAAATATACAGGCATTGCACAGGCCTCACTGGCTGGCCATCTTCATGCTGGGTCAGATAGCGTTCCACCCTATGATATTTCTATAATGGGCATAAGGCTCCCATGTTGACACCATATACCTTGCCTCTGAATTTGGCCACTGAATTTCAGTTTCAGATGACATTTTATTTCTCTTTCAATAAAGAGATACCTTAAAACTTTATTTTATATTAACTATATAAGTAGCTTAAAGTGAAGATGTGTGGATTTTTTCTTAAACTTGAATAATTTATGCAAATTATATGCTTAGACCAACATGTGGTACAGTAAAACAAAAGAGAGCAAAAATCACTGTAGCAATAAGAGCATGTAATTTTAGTAACTACTACACTGCTTTATATTTTATACTTAGGTGTTTTATGTCTTTGTGAGCATATTACTTTTTCATGTGTCGAAACATACATGTACAAATTTGTACAAAGTCTAAAATAACAGCTATAATAACACATCTAGAACAGTGTTAGCCTATATTACTCAAGCCACCACTTTGCCCCATCCTGAAAAATGAGGGGTGGGTGGGGTCTTAATATAACAATTATTTTTAAATTGCTTTTCACATATTAGTATTTTTTCCACAGGGCATCTTCTAAGATTCTCTCTTAGAGAAAGTTCCTATTCTTGCTTCCAAGAATTTCAACAGATATATTTTAAGACCTACATGCATTGAGGATCATAGGAAAGTCAGATCATTTTTGAATCAAAGCTCTAGTAAGAAAATTAATTTCCCTGTCTGCTTCAACACAATTATACCACTTGAATGAAGTGGTGGTGGTGCATCTTTTCCTGCTAGAATAGAAACAATTGCATTGTCTTTCACAGAACACACATTTCAGCCTTGTTGCTGCATGTAATAATGAAGGAACAACACATGTTCATGAGGCTTTCTTTCTGGTTTTCTATTGCTGCAGTTCCCAGAGTAAGTGAGAGCCAAGCCATGTCACATTTTAAAACTCAGCTTGCCTGATCAGGTGTGGAAGCTGCAACAAGCGAGGGAACTTTGACCATGTGTGCAGTTCCTTCATACTACCATAAATAGCTTCTTTGGATTGCAGCCTACTCCTGAAGTTAAGCCAATGTAAATTAGCAAACTACCCATTTTAAAATGTTTAAAGAGGAACTGCCTTGTGAGTATTTGGAGTCAGTGGCAATGTCTGACTCGGAACTCACCTTTGCCAGTATAAGATTTTAGCTAGTGCCTATTGTTGGGGTTTCGGAGGGTAAAGTCAGAGTTTCAGAGGTATACACACACAATAGTATAAAATATGAGCCTTAATGATTGTTACAAAAGCCAATTTTTTTTTAGTTTAGTGCCAAATTTATTTTGTTATCTCTTAAAGCCAGGGGTGGGGGGGGGGGGAATGAAAGAAGAACTAAACCAGAAAACAAACTATTGGTAAGGAATGTAATGTGTAATATGTGATTTGAGAAAAAAATAATTATCACCTATATAACAGAGGCATCTTCCTTTGGTGAAAAGATTAAGCAAGCATATGTAACAAAAGGGTGTGTGTGTCTGTGTGTGTGTGCAATGCATGCACACATAGCACCCCATTAAAATTCACTTTATATAAAGCTTTATCTGAATGGAAATGTTTGAGATGCTTGTCAAAGCTGATGGGAGAAGGCAGTGTTTTTAAACTATTTGGGCTGCATATGTATGAGGAGAGACTGAAAGAAAGAAGTGTGTGTGTGTGTGTGTGTGTGTGTGTGTGTGTGTCTTGTTTTAATATTGCCTCTGTCTGTCTCTTAAGTTTGTGCATTTTAGTGGCCTGGTAAACACAAGTCTTATTTTTAACAGCTTTTATCTCTGTTTTGTTTTTATTTTTAATACCAAAAAAATCCATAAAGCTTCAGTGCTTGCTGTTTAATTCTGTGTTTTCTTTTGTCTCTATTTTAGTTGCCTTAATTTTGCAGTAATTTGAGCCATTCCAATCTAACCCGTATCTTTATTTTTCTATTTATTTATTTGAACATCTTGTTCAAATAATTGTCGTGATCAAAGAAAAAATTGCTTCTGTCATCTCTTTCAGGAATTTCTGACTTTTAACAGCCACGATGATTTTTCTTACCTTTTAAGACTTCATCAGAATGTTAATATGTACATTAGCTACAAATAAAGACACTATCACTTCTAACAATAAAACCACCTCTAAAGTTTTAGGGTCACATTTGCATTTTCACTATTGAGCAAGGTGTGTTTCTATTACACCTGTAATATCATTGTGAAAGTCTACATTTTCCAAGGCTAAAGTTTTGATACTATGTGCAAATACTTGGTTTTCTATTGGGAAAGGGAGATTTTCAAGAATGTGTAAGGGAATATTTCCATGTAAGGTTTTCCTTTAAGTTTTAAGGTTATGCGGCTCTTGTTGGCAAGCTCAGATAGTTTTGTTTTTTTATTTATTTATTAGGTGAAGATTATGTTTTTGCAAATATGTAATTTAAAAGCATTTGGGTTTAAAACATAACCCTTGCTATGCTGATCTCCTGCAATTTAGTCTTACAGTTTGAGAAATTTTGCATAAACAATAAATTGTAGAGATGTTGTTGTTTATAAAACCAACATTTGAGCTATCGAAGTAACATTTTAACCCAAAATTGTTATTTGGCAAAATGGATTTTAGAATTCTGAGCATTTCCAGGAGTAGATGGTACTGTTTCATCACTTTCCTTTTTATTAGTCTAACAGGAAATGCAGGGAAGGAAATAGCATTGGGGCCTGACTGTATTCATTCAAAGCATAGTCACTAGACTATGGAAACTAGTATAGCTAAAGCAGAGGAATGGCAGATAATGATGTCCTATGTTTTCCCCAATATATTTGAGCCCTTGTAAATTTCAGTGAATACTGAATTTCAAAAATACTGAAATTGAGTAAATTTTATACAGCATTTTAGAGTGAAATTTTGATCATGGTTTTTAAGGAATAATCATCAGCTATCATAAGCCTCTCTTTATATAACATATTGTGTTTCACACATTGTCGCTCCACAAATGGTTGGGCCCAAATTATAAATCACTTCAGCAGCATAGAAGCTATTTTGATCCTCCATGGCTTCAGTAAACTATGGAAACAGAATTCTGTGGTAAAGACATTTCCTTTTTTTGAGATTGGAGAATTACAGAATCAGAACATGGACACATGGTTCCTGCATTTACAAGGGTAAGGTATTAATCAGGTCATAACGTTGCAACATAAAGCTAGGTAATAGCGGTGTGGAAAAAATTCCTATTGACATGAACTTTTTGGTGTACCACATACTTCCTAGTTTTGTGTTAATGGGCTCACGAAAGCAATTTCTGTATTATAAAGGTAACACAATGATCACGCCTTAGATGCATTTTTAAAAATTATTTTTGTAAAGATTATATCCCTTTGCACACATTTCATGGTGATTTACAATAGATTAAAATAATACAGTGACCTAATTGCATCAAACAGTTTAAAATACAGTTACAAAACAATACTGCTTTTTTTATTTAAAAAAAAAAAGCCTCCAAATACTATACTATTACACTTGTTGAAAGTCAACAGAGATACACTTGACAAGACAAATTTCAAGAGGAATTTATTTATTTATTCTACCTGTACCACAGTAAAAATGCTATCAGTAGAATAAATTCTAAGCAGTGCGGTTTTTGGGTGAAATTGGAGTGTGATGGTCTCCTGGTGGACCATCTGAACCCAGCCATTATTCAGTTTATGGCTGCATGTGACCAATCTTGGTTATATCCTACTGGGAAAAAAGCATTATGAATCTGACTGCACATGCTAAACAGTGGGATGTATTTTTCCTTGCTACACCAAGAATACAGTTGCCTCTTCATTTTCGTGAGGATTTATTCGGGACCACCACCACCCACCCACCCACGAAAACAAAAACTCACATATTCAAGGCCCATTGGCTTGAATGGGCATGTGCTCCTAAGTGCGGCCCTGTGTGTGCATGCCATTTTAGCCAATGGAATAATCAAGACCGTGGATTTCAAGTCCACTAAAATGGAGGGGTTGACTGACTGTACATTGTGTTACTGAACTGCAACATAAGAATGGATTCTCCTGTGACATTATACATTACAGGTTGTACTGTGCCTTTTACAAATTAGTATTTTTCTTAACTGCTCATGACAAGCCATATTTGAAACGAGTAATTTGAGAGGGATGATTATTGTTTTTAAACTGTCCACATTAATATATATATTTATTATATATAGTTCTTCATTACAAAACAATCACAATTAGTATACACCTTCAATGGCAAGTAGGAACCATTCAAGAAAATCTAATTGGGAAAAAATGAGATAAAAGGAGCAAGGAGTACAGGTACTGACATCTGAAACTCACCAGTATTGATGTGTGTGTCAAGCCTATCTAGAGATGGAAGCTGTAGATACATGCAGGCACAAGATGGGCATCTTCACTGAAAACCCCTTTCCTATTTTCTGATTGCAAGTTAACATCTGTGGAAAGAAGATCCTTGCGGAACCAGGAATTCAAAGATTTACCCAGCTGGATTGCTTGATTTGTCAATTTTCTGCCAAAGATATGTCAGATATATAACAGGGGGATTTATATATACCTCTGCCAGAAATGTATTAGCAAATAGTGGTCAGAAGCATTATAACACACTCTATTTCTTTCTTTTTTTAAATCTTATGATTTTATACTCTGAACCTCTGCAACCCATATATATGACAAATTTGTAATTCTTTAATTTAAAATAGCAAGAGGAATAAAGGTTGAATTACATAATTATGTTACCTTAGCAAAAGAAAAGGGAGATAGGAATAAAATCGGAACTATGACTGCAACTGTACAACAATTTGTGCACAGCTATAACCATCAATGCAGAGAAATAGAAGACAATAACAACAAAGGAAGAACGAGCCGCCTCTTCTACTATATCCAGGAACTCAAACCAAGGGCTGGGATGCTATATGACCAGAAAAAATATATACTACAAGATCGAGAAGAAATAAAAAGATGTTGGATGCCATACACAGAAGAGTTGTATAAAAGAGATGGAAAAATGAATAACACATGGAACCATGGGGTTGCAAAGACAAATCCCAAATTCTAAAAAGGTGGAAGCTTCAGTAAGAGAAATTGGAATCCATACAGACATATTAGTTAATACCAGAGATGATTCTATGTCAACAATATGGGAAACAAAATAGTGTCCAACAGACTGGAAACAATATACATTCCCATCCACAAAAAAGGAAACACAAAAGACTGCAGCAAGAACAGGACCATAGCATTTATTTCCCACAAAAGCAAAATTATGCTCAAAATTTTGCAATATAGAGGCAAAGCAGACAGGCAGCTTGGAGTGGCCTCTGGGGATCACACTGACCAGACAGCTTGTTCTGAAAGTGGGCTGCCACCACGGTCCCAAACAGGCTTCCATCAAGGAGTGAACTTTTGCTGCTCCTTTTGCCAGTGGTTTCAGGCTGCCTTGGGTGGTCTCAGAGCAGCTTCAGGCTGCTCCGTGGTTGGGGGTGGGGGTGTCATCTGTAAAGGGCCATGTACGTTTATGGTGCTATACAAATAAACAACAATCATCATCATCATCTGTATGCTGTGTCCCCAAAGTAGCTGAAAGATGTAACTTTTGGGCTGTTTCAGACCATAGACTCCAGTCACACATGAAGAGAGACATTGCAGAGGTGCAAGCGAGGTTCAGGAAAGGAAGAGGCACAAGGGACCACATTGTAAAACATACTATGATTAATGGAGCATACCAAGGAATTCCAGAAAAAAACAGCATGTGCTTTATATATTACAACAAAGCATTTGATTGCAGAGATCACAAAAAGCTATGGATAGACATTACATCTGATAGTACAGATGAGAAAGCTGTACTTAGGACAAGAGGTTATTATCAGAACAGAATACGGAAAAATGGGATGGTTCCCAGTTGGCAAAGAGGTCAGGCAAGGATGCTTTCTGTCTGTTCAACTTGTATGCAGAAAATACCATACGAAGAGTGGGTCTAGACTCAGAAGGAGGAGGAGCAAAGATAAGAGAAAGGAACATCAGCAGTCCAAGATATACTATAGTAATAGCAGAAAACATCACAGAATTGAAATAATTAATTAGGAAAGTTAAAGAAGAAAGTGCAAAGGTAGGCTTATTTCTGAACATAAAGAAAACAAAAATAACAAACTACATAAATTCAACCTAGACAATGAAGAAATTGAAATAGTTAAGCATTTCCATACCTTGGATCAAACATTCATCAGAATGGAGACTGCAGTCAAGAAATCGGAAGAAGACTAGGAATGAGAAGGGCAGCTATAGAAGAACTAGACAAGATCCTAAAGAATAAAGATATACAACTGAATACTGAAGTTAGAATAGTCCAATCTATTGTATTTCCCATCACCATGTACAGGTGTGAGAGCTGGATATTGAACAAAGTACATAGAAATAAAATCAATTCATTTGAGATGTGGAGTTGAAGAGGAGTGCTGAGGATAACACGGAGAAGCCCAAAATGCAAATGAATGGATCCTTGAACAGATCATGCCTGAACTCTACCTGGAAGCCAATATGATCAAACTGAAGCTGTTGCACTTTGGCCACATCACGAGAAGGCACAATTCATTAGAAAATACAATAATGCTAGGCTTGCAGAAAGAGTCAAAGACCACACATCAGGTGGATAAACTCAGTCAGGGAGATCACGGACCTGAGTTTGCAGAACCTAAGCAGAGCAGTGGAGGACAGGGGGTCACCATGAGTCGGGGTCACCTTGAGGACAGTTAACAACAACAACAACAAGCATTTCCATGTCATTTGAACATGGAAAGGCAGGAAAGAAAAATGGAGAAGAAAGGGCCTAAAGCCTCCAACCAAACTAAAAGTAGTCACTCAAATTTGTTGTTGTTAACTTCCTTCGCGTCAGTCTTGACCCATGGCGATCCTATGGATGAGACATCTCCAGGCTCCAGGCCCCCCTGTCCTCTACTGCTCTGCCCAGCTCCTGCAAACTCATGTTTGTGGTCTCTTTAATAAAGTCTATCCATCTAGCATGTGGCCTTCCTCTCTTTCTACTTCCCTCCACCTTTCCTAACATTATTGTCTTTTTCAGTTATTCATGTCTTCTCATGACATGTCCAAGGTACAACAATCTGAAGTCTTGTCATCTTGGCTTCTAAGGATATCTCTGGCTTGATCTGTTCTAGGACCCATTTGTTCGTCTTTTTGGCTGTCCATGGGATCCTCAGCACTCTTCTCCAGCACCACATCTCAAAGGAGTTGATTTTCCCATCTTCTTTCTTGACTGTCCAGCTCTCATCACATCCATACATGGTAATAGGGAATACTCATAACAAACCTGCAGCAATAAATTATCTTCACTAACCTTCCACTTCTTTTTAAACTGTATCTTCAGTTTATTCAGAACTGTAATAAAACACTTACCATTAAGTCCACAGAAGTGGGCTACCAATTGTAATTTGATTTTGATTCCAAAATGGCTTATACCATAGATTCATAGATTCAGAGTTAGAAGAGACCCCATCAAGTCAAACCCCCTGCCATGCAGGAATACAAAATCAAATTACTCCTGATGGCCATCCAGCCTCTCTTTAAAAATCTTCAAAGAAGGAGGATCCATCACACTCCAAGGCAGAATATTCTACTGTTGAGCAGCTCTTTTTGTCAGGAAGTTCTTTCTAATGTTGAGGTGGAATCTCTTTTCCTGCAGTTTGAACCCATTGGGCTAGGTCCTATTCTTTGGAGCTCCAGAAAACAAATTTGCTCCATCTTCAGTATGACACCCCTTCAAATATTACACAGGACTATCATACCACCTCTTAACCTTCTCTTCTCCAGACTAAACATACCCAGCTTTGCTCTTGGCCAAACCTAATTCAAGACTTCCTTACTTGACTAGCTCCTAGAATCCATATTAATTTGTTTAAGTCTGGCAATTTCTAAAGCTTAATAAATCATCCTCTAGCTTTTGAAAGTGTGAGTAGATTCCAAGTGTTTTGCATACAGCAGCCACAGTTACGTGACAGAGAAGTGTTTGTTCTTACTATTCCAGCCCTGCATTATTTTCAAAATTCTAGTGTCAGGAAGCCTCATTTTTCTTCACTGTCTTATTGTCAGGTGCTAACATTTCTTTACAGAAACTTCCAAAGATAAAGATGCCCTTTCCCACTGCTATATTTCCAACAGATATCCATAGTGAACCTGTGTAATCCGAGGTCAATACCATCAGTCATACCACTATAGCCACTTTATTTGCATTTTTCTTTCATAAAAGTGAATATTGTATATTTACATTTCCAAAGGTACATCCATGTTTCTGAAGACAAACATGTTTTAAGATACTTTATCTATTTAGTAAAAATAAATGTTTAGATTCAGTAAAATATGCAAAATCAAATATAGTGATGATTTTGGTCCATTTACTGATTATTTGCTCAAACTGAGTTACCTCCCTCTTTTCTAATCCAGTCTTGCAAAAAGTGTCTAATTTTGAAATAGGCATTCAAATGTCACCTGTTTCTTCCTATATATGTGAAAATACTTTGATATAACAAATTCTGGATCCATTGTTTATATTGACAAAATTCCTGTTCACCCCATCTTTAAAGAAGAACCAATTTACTGTCTTTATTATTAAACTGCAGGTTAAAAAGAACGTTTTGTGATTTTTTGGGGGATGCAAAACATTTCTATAACAATAATGTACTCTCAGGCTTACTGATAATACTGTTAGGGTCTTTGTTAATTTTAACCTAGTTTTAGGATTTAATCACAACTATAGATTTATGGATACATTACAAACACTGGCCTAAATCCAATTGCTATTCACAACTAGAATGGACCCATTAATCATAGGAACCTGAGAAGTCAGCACTTAACGTAAATTTCATTTATTCAATATATCAACTCTAGTTGGAAATAGCAGTTCGATTTAAGTCATTTTTCCCTACCTCATTTTATTTTCTATGTACTACAGAACAGTTATGTTATTCAGTTTAAATCATTAGTTGACAATATGCTGCAATATCTGCTGCTGCCAATTCCACTTATCTTTTATTTTTCTTATTATTTGAAAATTAACTAACTTTTTTCTTGTCCCAATGAACATAATTATCATACTCTGCTACACTTTCATGTTGAAGTACCATTAGGAATATATGAGCAGAATTTTTGTCAGCACCTTTGGTTACTATAGCTGTAAATAAGTAAATACAAATAAGATTTTCATTGCAATGCATACATGTAGCATAATTCTGACCATACAAACAGGCATTTAGCCGTGGACTTAGCAGAATCAGAATTGTACAGCAGCATAATGATTATCACATAATGAGCTCAGTGTCAGGTTCAGCTGCCCAAGATTTGTAGAGCCAAGAAAACATTGCAGTGAGGTTAACTGACAAATTATTTTGAACTTTTAAGACAGGTTGCTATGGACAAATTAATGTCCAAACTGAGTTTCCCTAACACAATACACTCTTTAAAACCCTTTCTCTTCTATACTCCCCTTTCTCTACTGGCGATGGAAGCACTTTGGGATACATCAAAATGTTCTTTCAAGTGCCTGCTTCCCCCCTCCCTCTGCTATCGCCTGCATCTGTCCCAGGAAGAAAAAGTGTTACTTTGCTGGCCATCGAAGTTTGATCCTAGGGAGTAAACAAGGTCATAAAATAACATTCCTATAGCCCAGGGGTAGGCAACCTAAGGCCCGGGGGGGAGGCGGATGCGGCCCCCTGAGGCCTTTGGACCGGCCCCAGGCCAATCCTGCCGCCGCCGCCGCCGCCCACCATGATGATATTATTGTTGTTATTACTTGTTCTTGGGGTTTTCTTGGCAAAATCTCCACAGGGGTTTTGCCATGGCTTTCCTGGGGCTGAGAGAGTGTGTATACATATTTTTTTAATTTTTAAAAATAATTTTTATTTATTTATTTATTTATTTATTTTTGGTGCTTCGGCCCCCCAATTGTCTGAGGAACAGCAACGCGGCCCCCGGCTCAAAAAGGTTGCCTACCCCTGCTATAGCCCATCTGTTCTCCTGTTTGGGTATCATTGGGATAATAATTCACTTTCGATTCCTCTCTACTCTATCAATATATCACCACATCAATTATCCCCATTCCCTCATATCCCTCATTATGGCAGATCCATACCCTTTTGGATATGACAGCCTGTTAGAACAATATAAATGTTTAGAAATGTAGGACTGAGATTCAGCATGGGACCCAAAGGAAGTATTATTATCATCATTATTATGAAATAATATTTAATATTAAAACAATCCACATTTAAAACTGTTCATTTAAAATTCACAATTTTACTGGATGTTCAAGTAATCAATCTGGCTGCCATGTTTTAAACTAGGTGAAGTTTCGGAACTTGGTACAGAGGTAGCCCAATGTACAGCACGTTGCAGAAGTCCAGCCTTGAGGTTACCAGTGCATGCACTACCATCTGTAGGTCCTCCGGATCTAGGTAGGGCACAGCTGATGTATCAGCCAAAGCTAATAATAAGCACTCCTGGCCTCATTTGGAGAGACAGATCCAGAAGCACCTCAATCTGTGAACACAATCTTTCAGGGGGAGTGTAACCATATCCAGAACTGGTTGTCACACCTCCAAACCCAAGTTGGCACCTTTGATGACAGTACCTCTGTCTTGTCTGGATTCAGCTTCACCACCTGTAGGCATTCATTCAGAAGAGACACACTATCCTTAGCTAAGGCTGTTTTTTAAGGCATGGAGAAATATATTTACATCTAATTTATCTCATGTAACTTTGTTTTGTTTTGTTTTGTTTTGGCATGTGTGAATCCTTGCCTTACATTCTGAAGTCTGTACACTCTGAAGGACACTCTTGAATCCTTGCCTTACACTCTGAAGTTTGTATTGGGCTATCGGCAACAATATTGGTGTAAGGACACACATCAGTTATATTTTGGTCTGGCAAACATTATTGTGCAAATCAATAAGCACAATAAACATATTACCATACATATTAATAAGAAATTATCTAGAGTAACCCAGCTCAGTTAAAATTTATCATATGTACTGCAAAAATACCATTAGTTAGGTTGGTATTAAAAACAATTTCCCCCAAATGGTCGAGTCTACCAGGTTTTACTGAGGATTATGTTTCACAATGGAGAGGGGTCCTGTAATTTATATTATTATTTTAAAATTCCTTTGGATTTGTTGATTGTCTCTTTTATCTTAGCATACTAACAAAATCTATTTTGATCTAATGTTGAAAATATATTACTGGTACTTTGCTACATTTGGTGCTATCTTAATTTTGTTTTGTGGTTCTGAATGACTCAGAGTTGGAATACCTAGAAAGGAGCTACAGTACTTGTTGGTGAATACAAAACAAATTATCTCTTTAATTCAGCTCCTTGGGTAAAGTTTTTTTAGGCACCCTAAACTTGCTCCCTATTTAAAAAAAATTATAGAATGGGTGAGTTCTTCCTTCAGATACATGCAATCTAACTGTTAAATAAATTAGAGGATGCAGCCATGTTCGCCATTGTTTGATATCCTTTAAAAAAAAAACATGAGTCAAACTGTTATTGCTTCTTGGCTTATTGATATAGTGGTCTTATGCTCCGAGCAGCAAAAATGCTCTGACTGACTGATGTACATGGCTGTATCAACCAGCATTGTTGCTGAATGATGAAAGGAACAGAGTTGTCAAACCAATATGTTTAAAACTTGTAAAAAAAAAGAGATGGGCATCTCAAATTTCCCATACTCCTAATATGAGCATTAAAAACCACAGCAGTTCATGCAAATATAAAAATTAAATAGTCCATCCAGCCCAGTTTCAAACCATTCACTTTGGAAAATTGTATTTATTGATTTATTGCAAATACAATGTAAATAAAATATTACATATAATCATGGGCTAAGTATAGTGGGTGACGTTGGGCAAGCTGATTTAGTTGTGAATAGCTACATGGCAAATGGTTAGACTATATGGCTCTTGCAGTCCCTTCCAAATCTATTATTCTTGTTGTTGTGTGCCTTCAACTAATTTCCAATGTACAGCAACCTGAAGGTTAACCTATCACAGGATTTTTTGGCATGTTTTGTTGGGGTGTGTGTGTTCCTCTTTGCTTTCCTCTGAGACTGAGAGTGTGTGACTTGCCCAGGCCAGCCAGTGGGTTTCCATGGCTGAGCAGAAATTTGAATTCTGGTCTCCAGAGCCATTGTAGACTGCCAGAAATAGTGCAAATTGAGCCCACTTTAACTGCCCTAACTCAGTGCTAGGGAGTCATGGGAACTGTACTTTATTGTGGCACCAGAGCTCTCTGACAGAGAAGGCTCAATGTCTCAGAAAAAAAATACAATTCCCATGATTCCCTAGCACTGAGCCAGGGCAGTTAAAGTGGACTCAATTTGCACTATTTCTGGCAGTGTGCAAAGGCCCATAGTCCAACACTCAAGCTACACCACCACGCTTGGCTCTGTATACTATGCTGGCTCCGATTCTATAACAAATCAAATACTTTTGCTTCTTTACCTTTGCTAATCCTGATGTTTATTTGTAGCTGACATTTTTGTGAATATGGTCACCTTTCTGAGCTGAAGCAAGTGCCTTGTATGCATATACATCCATACACTTTCTGCAGAGCTTGGAAAAGTTCCTTTTTGAGCTACATCTCCCAGTACTCCCAACCAACCTAGTCCATTGTTGATAGTCCAAACAAGTAATTTTTCAAACTCTACAGTGAGGAGAACATACAGTTAGGAAATCTGTGCTTTCTTCTGAACTCTTGCCCTTAAATTCCCCAATTATCATATTATGTCATATATTTAGCACACTTTGTTACATAATTTAAAAAAAATAGAAGCTTATACTGTTTTTCCTGTTCCCTTTCTCCCTTTATTTCTGTATTTTCTGTCTTCTGCGTTGTCATTTTCTTCCATCAAGAAGCAAAATTGATGCACTTAACAGATTCACAGTTTTATAGGCTTTAATTACATTCCCACCCAGGTCTTGCTTATCTTAATTTAATGGTCCCTCAAACAAACATTTAGTTTTGTTTGTCAAGGCTGGTATACTATATACCTGATCTTTTTGGTTCTCCATACTTTTATTAGCTGTGTAAGTTAGCCATCTTTACAATCTCTTCTATATTTGGTAACCCTTCTCTGATAATTCCCATTGCTCTGTTTGTATCCTTTGTTGTGGCTACAAAACACATTTTATATGATAAATTTCATAGATTATAGGGAGGTTTCAAAGTCCCAGGAAAGTAGCTAAATCAGTCCAGGAGAAACTGAGATAAACATCACAAATAGACAGTCCCGCTGCATGGCAACTTGATTGTAAAAACTGTTTTCAATAAGGCATGGAAGTCAGCTATCCATGAGTTTGCACAAGCTCCTCTAAGCCTAAGTAGACTTACCAGCCTCTTAGTGCACACAGTTTAGAAACATAAAGCACTGCTTTGTATCAAGTCAGGCCTATGTATTGTCTATGTGCAGGGGTTTTCCAGGGTTTCAGATCAGAATCTCCTAAATCTAGCTAGAAAAGTCTCTCTTCTCACTGGTTTTCTGTTGGCAAGTAAAAGTCATTCTATTCCAACAGGTCTTTAGGATCTAACTCTGCAAGGGCTTTTAACAGCTGTGCTCTTTTATTGGTCCTCTGTCATTTTTATGGATTTGTTTTAAAAGGTTTTAATTCCACAGATAGATTAATCACCTTTTAACAATGGCTGGCATTCTGCTTTGCAGATCCATAAATGCTCAGTATTCAGTAAGATTATGTAATCATGATTGTGGCACTATTATCATTATCATAAATGCCTCCCAACTAGAGTTGCCATATCCCGTTTTTTCCCGGGACAATCCTGGTTTTTCAGGCTCTTTGGGATGTCCTGCCCAGTTTTAGGATCATGTACTGGCCAGCGATCCAGGGCAGCAAGGCCTCCCTGATGACTTTGGTGCAGCCACACAGGGCCTCAGCCTCCTGGCCAAGCAAGGCCCAAGACATCCAGGGTGAGGCCTCCCTGACACAGCTGCATGGGGCCTTGGCCGGCCAGACAAACAACCCTACAGACATCCAGGGCGAGGCCTCCTTGGCGCAGCCTTGGCCGGCCAGCCAACCCACAAGCAGGTCCAGGGCGGCGAGGCCTTCCTGCCGTAGCTGTGCAGGGCCTCAGCTGGCCTGTCAAGCCCCAAGGTTTATGTTATATTTATGTTAATGTTTTATTGTATTTATATTTAATGTTATATTAATATTTTTATTTTAGTAATGTTTTTGGTTTTTAGTTGGGCATGTCCCCCATTTTTTTATTTTATATATTAGTTAAAAAAATACATATATATATATATATATATATATATATATATAACATCACATTTTCATAACGGAAAACACACAAATTTATAAAGCATTATAGCCATAATTAACTTTTACATCTTAGACAATTCTTCTCTCAATTTTGGTTCTAGCTCCTGGCTAATTTAGAATGTGTTCTTGTATGTTTATCAGTGTCTACAAGTAAATAAATTTTATTCTTATTATTAACAAATTTTATATATATATATATATAATTCTTATTATTAACAAATTATATATATATATATATATATATATATATATATATATATATATAAAACAAATTATATATATATATATATACATATTTCTGTTAACCCTATCCAAATAATAAATTTATAAAGTTTTTCCAACTTCTTGTAAAGATTAATTCCCCATTTTTCTTGAATGTCCTACATTTGTCCTACATTTCCCCCCTACATTTTGTCCCAGTTTTGTGGAAGAGAATTATGGAGTCCCTACTCCCAACCCATCTTAACTAGGAAGTGCATCAGACAAAGCTCTGTTCAGCTCATTGGGTATTTCCAGCCCCTTCCCACCAAAGAGTGAGGGTGCAACAATCAGAAGAAGACACAGGTTCACTTGCTAGTGGGAGGGGGATGGAAACAACCTCCTCATTGCACCCCTATCAATAATGGACAGACCTCCTTTGCCCATTGCAGCTGCTGGCTGTTAAGGTAGGTTGAGGGGGTCATTACTTAGTAGCTAATGTCAAATATTAGGAAACAACTTTTCAGTTACATTTTAATTGCCTATAACCATAGATCATCACAATATAAAATAGAGATCGTGGTACAAATGCAAAGCATTCCCAGACACTACATGATTGTGAGCCAATACTTTTAACCTGTGTTGTTATGTTTTATTGTTTCCAATTTTATTATATGTATTAATTTCTAATTGCTCCTCATAGAATGTTCGCCACTGGCAGGTCTTTATTTTATCTTAATTATTTTAACTCAACTGATTGTATGTACACTGCTATGCAAACTTACAGCGCTTTATAAATAAATCGGGATTTAAATCCACAAAAGCGGATTCAGACACATTAGGGACATTGAACATTAATCTGACATTAACCCACACAGAAAGTGGACAAAATTGGCCGCTTTTTACTTTTGGGATTTTCCACTTTTGCGGGATATACCCAGAATTTAAATCCAGTTTCTGCCTGGGATTTGGGCACTTAGCCTCCCCATGTGATAAACTCCTAAGAATGGGAAGGGCAGCTATGAAAGAATAAGAAAAGATCATAAAGTCTAAAGATATACAACTAAGCACTAAAGTGAGAATCTTCCAAACCACTGTATTGCCCATCACCACATATGGATGTGAGAGCTGGACAGTGAAGAAAGCAGATAAGAAGAAAATTCATTTCAGATGTGGAGCTGAAGAAGACTGCAGAAGATACCATGGACAAGCCAAAAAGACAAACAAATGGGTCCTAGAGCAGATCAAACCAGAAATCTCCCTGGAAACAAGATAACAAAACTGAGGCTGTTGTACTTTGGCCACATCATGAGAAGGCATGATTCACTAGAAAAGACAATAATGCTAGGAAAGGTGGAGGGATGTAGAAAGAGAGGAAGACGACATGCTGGATGGAGAAAGGTAATGGGTATGAATTTGCAGGAACTAAGCAGAGCAGTTGAGGATGGAGTTTTAGAAAGGTCTCATCCACAGGGTCACCATGAGTTGAGATCAACTTGAAGGCAGTTAATAATAATAATAATAATAATAATAATAATAATATTTATTTATATACCGCCCAATGGTTGCCCAATCCGGGCGGTTTACAGCATAAAACAATTACAGTAAAAGCATATCCCCCCCCCTTAAAACAGTATTAAACAACGACATAGTTAAAATCCTAATAACAATTAAATGGCGAAAAAATCATAACAATTAAATTAATAAACCCACAACACATCGGCCCATTATTAACAATAACAACAAATAGCCTATTATCACAGTGTCTTCACCTATACTACAAACTGGCTTAAGGTGTCTCTTGAAAGTATAATTGAGCACCATCTGCAAAATAAACATCCAGTTATGGATCCTAATCAGTCTTAAGACAGAGAACTGGTAGCATGTAAAAGTAGTACCGTGTTTCCCCAAAAATAAGACATACCCATAAAATAAGCCTTAGCAGGATTTCTAAGCATCTGCGCGATATAAACCATACCCCAAAAATAAGACATAGGGCCGATGTAGACGGGGCGGCTTTTCTGAGCCGCCGCTGGGAACGGTGGATTGGGGCTCAAAGGGCCACTCCTTTTGGGGGTGGCAAAGAGCTGACTGTTGAGCTGCAGCCGCAGCTCTTTTGCGCCCTTTTGGAGCAGCGTGTATGCGGACAAGTGCGCTGTGTCAGAACAGAGGACAAATAAGACATCCCCTGAAAATAAGCCATAGTGCATCTTCTTGAGGCCAAATAAAGACAGTGTCTTATTTTCGGAGAAGCACGGTAGTCTGAGTGTTAAAAACTACGACTCTGGAGACCAGGATTCAATTCCCTGCTTGGTCATGAAACCCACTGGGTGACCTTAGACAGGTCACACACTCTCAGCCTTAGGGGAAGGCAATGGCAACCCTCCTCTGAACAAATCTTGCCAAGAAAACCCCATGCCTTAGTCGGAAATGACTTGAAGGCACACAACAACATCAACAACAAAATCTACACAGTGTGGTGGAGCGGTTTGAGCATTGGACTATGACATTGAAGTCCAGGTCTTGTAGCACCTTTGAGACTAACTCAAGAAAGAAGTTGGCAGCATGAAGCTTTCATAAACTTAAGTCTACTTCCTCAGATGCATTTGGTGGAGTGGTAAGCCAGGGACAGACTTATAGATGTGTGAGAATGTCGATTTGAATTCAAAATCCTTTGTGTGTGGAAATGAAGTGGCAAGTCCAGTTTTAATTATGGTCGTCTGAGAACAAAGGCATTGTAAACTAGGCTTTGAAAGTGGAAATGTAATGGCAAATCCAGTCTGACAAAGGAACTGGAGTTTGTCCCTGGCTTACCACTTCACCCAATGCATCTGAGGAAGTAGACTGAATTCTACAAAAGCTCATGCTACCAACTTTTTTATTTCAGTGTCAAAAGTGCTACAAGATCCCTTTGAACACTGATTCTACAGACTAACAAGGCTATATCTTTGGAGACCAGGGTTCCATCACCCACTCAGCCATGTAAATCCACTGGGTGGCCTTGGACAAGTCACACTCTCTCAGCCTCAGGGCAAGACAATGGCAATCCCTGAGAAAATCTTGCCAAGAAAACCCCATGATAAATTCGCCTTGGGGTCGCCATAAATCGGAAACGACTGGAAGGCACATAACAACGTCCAGCAAGCAAAATGTACCCCACCACAAGCACTCCATCTATGCTCAGGAGTACATCTTACATCCTTCCCAACTGATAGGAAATTTTATTAATAAGCCAACCCCAGTGCTTCAAGGCGACTATTCTTCCTCTATCACTTTCCCAACCAGAGATTGCTGCCCCCAAGCGACTAAATTTAGTCTATAAAGACTTTTAAGAGGGGGGAAGGGCTAACATGAGTACCCATTACTACTTCCGGTTTTGAGCTAGAAGGGCCATGAGTCTCTATGGGAGTCAGCGCCGTCCCTTCTAGCCGACACGTCTATGGTAACAACATCTGTGTTCGAGCGTCCAAGGAGTCGCTTTATTACCAGAAGTGTTCTTCATGTTCTTGACTGACCCTCTTTGGCCTAACCCGCTTAGCCACCACCACGCTCCGCCATTACCCACAAGGCTCCACGACACCGTTTTGTCACCATAAATATATATTTTGGAAGATGGACCCCTCCGTTGTTTGGATAGATTATTCCGGGTTCGCATTGAGACGCCATTTTCGAGTGTTCTAGGACAGAAGTCAGAAATGCTCTTAGATTAGAAAGTAGTGGAGAAAGCCAAGGTTTTAGACAGGAGCTTGCTATAGTTTGCTCCTAAACAAAAGCACAAACAGAGGTCTTTTTCATGCACTTATTATTATCTTTATTTATTACACAAGGGTTTGTATGTGCATTTTATTTTTATTTTTTACTTTTTACTTTTTAAAATGGCTGGAAAAATATGACCTTCCTCCATTGGCCATTTGTCACCCCAGCTAGCCCTGAGCTTGATATTTAGAGAGCAGTATCTTCCCCACATTTTACATTTATTTTTTCATTTCTGTTTTATTTGTTTCACTTTGAATCCTGGCTCGGCCATGGAAACACACTGTGTGACCTTGGGCCAAGTCACATTCTCTCAGCCTTAGAGGAGGGCCATTGCCAAAGGCCCTCTGAAGAAATCTTTCCAAGAAGACCCTATGAAATGGAAACAACTTGAAGGCACACAACAAGAACACATATTATATATACTGTGTGTGTATATATATGTGTGTATGTATAATATATATTATATATGGGCCAAGTCACACTCTCTCAGCCTCAGCCATGGCAACACCCCTCTGATGAAATCCTGCCAAGAAAACCCCATGAAATTGAAACAACTTGAAGGCACACAACAAGAACACATATTATATATACTGTGTGTGTATATATATATATGTGTGTATGTATAATATATATTATACATGGGTCAAGTCACACTCTCTCAGCCTCAGCCATGGCAACGCCCCTCTGATGAAATCCTGCCAAGAAAACCCCATGAAATTGAAACAACTTGAAGGCACACAACAAGAACACATATTACATATACTCTGTGTGTGTGTTATATATGTGTATGTATAATATATATTATATATGGGCCAAGTCACACTCTCTCAGCCTCAGCCATGGCAACGCCCCTCTGATGAAATCTTGCCAAGAAAACCCCATGAAATGGGAACAACTTGAAGGCACACAACAAGAACACATATTACATATACTGTATGTATGTACGCGTGTGTATACATACACTGCTATATTATATTATGTATTATATATACTGTATATACTGTAAATATATAGAAAGTGTGTATATAGTGTATATAGTGTAATATATATATATATATATATATATATATATATTACATTATAAATTCTTGTATTCCTTTCATTTGTCCATTGTTCTGAAATTAGGGAAGAGTAGAAACCCTTTCAACATTTGCATTAGAGCTTCATCCACACTGCAGAAATAATCCAGGTTGACACCACTTTAACTGTCATGGCTCAGTGATGTGGAATGCTGGGAACTAGTTCGTTGAAGCACCAGAGCACTCTCTGACAGAGAAGACTAATGTCTCACAAAACTACAATTCCTAGAATTCCATAGCACTGAGCACAGCAGTTAGGCCCTTATCACATGGGGTCTGAAGCAGAGCTAATCCAAAGGGCATCCACAGCTAATCCGTATTGTTCCCCGTGTCTACACACGACGCTGCCCCAGAACTCGGCAGAATACGGAGCTAATCCGTAAGGAGCAGGGAGATTTTGACATTCGGTTTGTAGAGGAAGTACCTAGGGAGCCTTAACATTCATTGCGAATTGGTGGGCAAGGCGAAAATCCCAGCGAGGGGAAGGGATTGCCTTGGCAAAAGGCAAACTGGATTGGAAAGAAGAGGAGGAGAGGAAGAGGGAAGAGGGAGGCGATCTCTCTCTCTCCATGGGCTGCCTTCCCTTCTCCAGTCCTCCAGCCCTCCTCCTCCTCCCCGGTTCCCATGGCTGCCTTTCCTCCCGGCTTTTTGTGACGGGAGAGAAGGGAGCCTTGGTATTAATTGCGAAATGGCCAAAAGGGCGATATTCCCTCCGTTTCGCTATGGAACCGAATTTATTCCTACTTCGGTTAGTCTTCGCTTTTTCTTTGCTTCGTGGCCAGCGTTTGATAAGGTCCTTAGAGTGGCTTCAAACTGGATTAGTGCGGATGCAGACTGCATCCTCAAGCAGCTCATTGCCTAACATGTTTGCTGTCCTTTTCCCCACCGGGAAACAAACCTGCCCTGAGCTCTGGGTGCGAGTCTTGTCTGCTGCTGTTGCTGCTTCTGGGGGAAAAAGAACTCTAGAAGGCTCCATCCTATCTCTCTATTTGCAGCAAGGCCAGGCCACCAAACAGACAAATTTCTCGAAGGGGAACAGCAAATTTATTGTTACTCAATGGGTTTCTTAGGGCCTGTACAGACTGCCAGAAATAATCCAGTTTGAGACCACTTTAACTGCCCTGGCTCAGTGCTAAGGAATCATGGGAACTGTGGTTTATTGTGGCACCAGAGCTCTCTGACAGAGAAGGCTCAATGTCTCAGAAAAAAACATAACACTACAATTCCCATGATTCCCTAGCATTGAGCCAGGGCAGTTTAAGCAGTCTCAAACTGGATTATTTCTGGCAGTCTGTTGAAGCCCTTAGTCATGCTCAAAATGGAGGACATTTTGGAATTCCTCCTAGACAGAAGGTGGGAATGTAGGACATGCCCTGGGGAAAAAATGGAGGCTGTCTGGTCACCCTGCGTGTGATGGAATTCGGGGATTTGTAGTTTTGTGGGATATTTAGCCTTCTCTGTCAGAAAGCTCTGGTTCCGCAATAAACTACAGATCCCAGGAGTCCACAGAATGGAGCCGTGGCAGTTAAAGCGGTGTCAAACTGGATTAACTCAGATTAACAACGGAGGAGTACAGTATAGTAATTCACTGTCTCTCTCAGGGTGCATCTTCTTGTTGTTGTGTGCCTTCGAGGGATTCGAACCCAGTGTCCTAGTCAACCACAACGCTATGCTGGCTGTAAATAAACCCTAAGAAATGAATTTATATTTCTATGTGTGTGTGGGGTTTTTTTTAAGCTTTTATTTGGGAACAGCCTACATTTCCCCCCCTCAGATGTCCTACATTTTGCGGTGCCTGGTCCTCCTTTGCAGTCAGGAGATCTAGTCACCCTGTTTAAGCATGGAAGAGACACAGAAATGTTAAAGCCAGTATTAAACTGGGTTAATTCGGCAGCGTAGATGCAGCGATGAGTGTTTTCGAGATAAGCAGACATTTCACACCACACGCTTACAGCCATTGTGGTTCCACTTGAACTTCTTGGTAGGCAAGCTTCGGCCTTGGTTCGCCTCAGGCTTCAGGGCCTTTTGCGCTCCTTCTGTGGTACCTGAGGGGGGATTCTGGGAATTTTTGAGGGGAGGCATTTTGGATGATCCAGCCATGGACTTGGCGGTCAATATCACACTACGCTGTTATAGCACTATTATTGCACTTTAACTGTTATGGCTGAGAATTCTAAATGCCCTTCCCCAAACTACAAATCCCAAGATTCCACAGGAGACAGCCATCGTTGTTAGTGGACTAATAGCACTGTAGTAGTTTGAGCATTGGTTTATGACTCTAAAGACCAGGCTTCGAATCCCAGCTCAGCTATGAAAAATCATTGGGTGACCCTGGGCAAGTCACACTCTCTCAGCCTCTGGGGAAGGCAATGACAAAACCTCATCTGAACCAATCTTGCCAAGAAACCCCCGTGATAGAATTGCCATAAATTGGAAATGACTTGAAGGATCACAAACAAATAAGCACCCAAAAGTGTAATGTGATATTCCCTCAGAGGAATCCTGGGAGAGGTTTAGGGAGAGGCATTTAGAATTCTCAGCCGAACTACAAATCCCAGGATTTTACAGAGGCAGCCCTAACAGTTAAAAGTGGAATAATAGCGCTTTAACAGAGTAGTGTGATATTCCTTCAAAGGAATCCTGGGATTTGAAGTTTGGGGAGGACCATTTAGAATTCATTTTTTTTTAAATTTCTCAGCCAGAGAGAGCTCTTAGTCCTTGCTAAACTATACATCCCAGGCTTCCACGGAGGCAGCCCCTAACAGTTAATGGCGCTGTGATTGATATTCCCTCCAAAGGAATCCTGGGATTTGAAGTTGAGGGAGGGCCATAGACGATTCTCCGCCAGAGAAGAGCTCTTAGGCCTAGCTGAGTTACAAATCCCAGGACTCCTCCACAGGAGGCAGCCCTAGCCGTTTGAAGGGGAACAATGGCGCTATTAACAGTTCTCCACAAGCGTTCAGCGGGGCGAGGCTGCCTTTCTCCCTGGGGCCTGAGGGACGGAGGGAGGGCCGGCCTTGCGGCGAGGCGGAGCCAGCGGAGCTCATGGAGGAGCCCGACTACTTCGCGGGCAGCGCGGCCGAGTGGGGCGACGACACCGACGGAGGGGCGGTGAGGCCAGGCCTCGGGAGGGAGGGAGGGAGGGAGGCCAAGGGACGGAGGGCAGCCATCTTTCTCCTCCTCCTCCTCCTCCTCCTCCTCCTCGGGCCCTGCAAAACTGAGGCGAGGAGGAAAGAAAGAGAGGCCGCCATTAGGCAGGGGAAAGCAGGCGCCCTTAGGGATGCCTTTGCTATTCTTCGCTCTCTCTTTTTTCCCTCCCGTCAACAAACTTTTCTCTTCCTTTCCCCTGACTGGAAAACTGGATACTTTTCTTTTTCTGGCATCACCGCCTCCATTAATACAAACGCCAGAAGCATTCTGCCTCGTCCCAAATAACTGGGATTGTTCTGTGTTTTATAGAGCCCAAATAATTCTGTATTTTGTTGCTGTTGTGTGTGCCTTCATGTCTTTTCTCACTTATGGCGAACCTGCGCAAGTTTCTCCAGAGGGGGTTTGCCATGGCCACCCTCTGAGGCTGTGAGAGTGTGACTTGCCCAAGAGAGGCCAAGGTCAGAGGGGGTTTGCCATGGCCATCCTCTGAGACTGAGAGAGTATGACTTGCCCAAGAAAGGCCAAGGGCAGAGGGGGGTTGTCATGGCCACCCTCTGAAGCCGAGAGAGTGTGACTTAACCAAGAGGCAAAAGTCAGAGGGGGTTTGCCATGGCCATCTTCTGAAGCTGAGAGAGTGTGACTTATCCAAGTGAGGCCAAGGTCAGAGGGGGTTTGCCATTGCCATCCTCTGAAGCTGAGAGAGTGATTTGCCCAAGAGAGGCTAAAGTGAACCTATCAGGGTTTTCTTGGCAAGTTTCTTCAAAGGGGGTTTGCCATGGCCATCCTCTGAGGCTGAGAGAGTGTGACTTGACCAAGAGAGACTAAGGTGAACCTGTCATAGGGTTTTCCTGGCAAGTTTCTTCAGAGGGGGTTTGCCATGGCCACCCTCTGAGGCTGAGAGAGTGTGACTCAACCTAAGTATGTCACCCAGTGGGTTTCCATGACAGAGCTGGGATTTGAACCCTAGTCTTCAGAGCCCTAGTCCATTGCTGAAACTACACCATAATTGTGTAGAAGATGCTGTTGTTGTGTGCCTTCAAGTCATTTCTGACGAAGGTTTAAACATTTATTGTTTTTATGGTTTAGAGAAAACTGTGGTTGTAAAAGCTTAAAAGGTTTTAATCATTTTTGTAAGATGGTAATTTTATGGCTATAAAATAACCTACTATGCCATGCTGGCTCTGTATTTTCTGTAAAATTTTGTATTTTATAGAGCCGAAATACCCAGCGTGGCACAGTGGTTTGAGCACTGGACTCTGGAGACCAGGATTCAAATTCCAGCTCAGCCATGTAAACCCATTTGATGACCTTAGGCAAGTCACACTCTCTCAACCTCTGAGGATGACAGTGGCAATCCCCATCTGAAGAAACTTGCCAAGAAAACCCCATGACCTTAAAGCAGGGGTAGGCAACCTTTTTGAGCCGGGGGCCGGGTTGCTGTCCCTCAGACAATGGGGGGGGGGGGTGCGAAGCACCAAAAATAAGTAAATTAAAAATTAAAAAAAATATGCATGCACACTCTCTCAGCCCCAGAAAAGCCATGGCAAAACACCTGTGGAGATTTTGCCAAGAAAACCCCAAGAACAAGTAATAACAACTATAATCAATATCATCATGGCGGGCGGCGGCGGTGGCGGGCGGACCGGCCTGGGGCCGCTCCAAAGGCCTCGGGGGGCTGCATCCGGCCCCCAAGCCTTAGGTTGCCTATCCCTGCCTTAGAGTCTCTAAATCAGAAACGACTTGAAGGCACACAACAACAACAAAATATCCTAAAGGTATTTGTTTGATCTTGGAAGCTAAGCAGGGTTAGCCCTGGTTAGCACTTGGGTGAGAGACTGCCAACCAGTGCCAGGTGCTGTAGGTTATATTTCAGAGGAAGGAACTGACAAAACCACCTCTTGAGTATTCCTTGCCTAAGAAAACACTATGAAGTTCATGGGGTTGCCATAAGTCAACAGGCAGATTGAAAGCATAAAATACACACATGTTGGTCACAGTTATGTTGGCGTTTTACACACAACAAGTCAAGGCACACACACAGAGCCATTCAGGGACCTCCTCTCCCCATTGTACTGTAGCAAACTGGGGAGAGGGATATGTGGATTGGGGTGGTTCCTTGACTCAGTGGGTTGGGGAACATACATATTTTTCCATCAGATTTTCTCTCTATCCCCCATCTGCAAAATAGGAGGATTTCCTTTTCTGGTATAAGAAGTTTCTCTCCACATTTTTTTAAAAAACTTAAAAGTTCTGTTTCATTTGTTAGAGTGAGAAATCCAAAATAAGAGTGCAGCTGTAAGTGATCTGTATTTTATTGTGCAAAATTTGAAGTCGGTCCAATGATCCATTTACCCAGAAGTAACTCTGAACTCATTAGGATGTAGAGTAGACTTATATGACATTGCATTGTCTCTTAATTATTATACATAATGCCTTTGTCAGGTATTATATAGGTCCAAAACACACAGCAGAAATAATCCAGTTTGAGACTGCATTAATTGTCTTGGCTCAGTGCTAGGGGATTTTGGGAACTGTAGTTTTGTTGGACATTTAGGCTTCTCTGTCAGAGAGCTCTGGTGACACAATAAACTACTGTAAAATTCTCTGGATTCCCTAGCACTGAGCCAGGGTAGTTAAAGTAGTCTCAAACTGGATTATTTCGCAGTGTGTTTTGGACCTTAGTGATGGGAACCTGCAAGCTTTCCAAGTACTCAGATTCAAGCAGGAATTCTAGGAAACTTGGAAGTTTGCTTGCTAATTTGGGACATTTACTTTTAAATGAGATATGGGAAATTATGTGACTCTTGATGTTCAATTGCAACTCCATCAATCTTTTCTATTATAGCCAATGATGAGGAAAGGGGCACCTGGAATGCCAACAGTACCTAGAATGCCATAGTTTTTCTACACCTTTTAATTGGTTTGAATAAAGGTACAACATTACCATAGCTTTGGGGTTTATTCTATATTTATATGTATGTGACTTTTCATAAAGTTACAAACAAGGATTCTGAACAGAAGTCAAGATATTTGGTGCAACTTCTGTTATGGATCATCAAAGAAGCACATTTTCTTCTAGTTGTGTGGCCCTGATGTGAACCAGGGTGGAGAGAAGGAGGCAGGTTTCATTATGAAAATGCTCCTACCGGAGCAGTTTTTTCTTAACGTAAATGGTTGTGTGGTTGCCCCCAGGCTTGTGATAGGGCAAATAATTCAGCATGGAAAGGTGCAGTCCAAATTGGATCCCCAGCACTAGTAATTTGCTGGTGGGGGTTGTGCTATCTGCAAAGAAGTACAGCCACCCCTCCATATCCACAGATTCTTTATCCATAGATTGAAGCATCTACCTAGCTTGCAAATATTTTTAAAAAGTATGAATTCCAAATAACAAACCTTGATCTTGCCATTTTATATAAAGGACACCATTTTCCTAAGCCATTGTATTTAATGGGACTTGAACATCCACAGATTTTGGTATCCACAGGAGGTCCTGGAACCAAAACCCAGCAGATAACAAGGCCCACTGTACTTACTTCCACAGTCAGAAGATTGTACACAGTAATTGTGCTTCCAGCTATGCATATGGTTAAATACATATTTTCAAATATGTTAGAATGCCTGTAGTACTGCTTCTTCATGTTTAGGAACACTCTGGATTAATGAAAACAAAGAGTGAATCACGGTATTTAGCATAAGAGTAAGCAATGTAAGGCCCACACATTACATTTAGCCCTCTAACTATTTATGATGGAAAAGCACATGAATACAAGTTTTCCTTGAAATGCCCAGCATCTTTCAATATGTTCCTCAGATAAGTACCCAGAATGTAGGCATTGTTTATGTGTATTGCCGTTTGGATGCATTTAATAATAAGACACCATGATGCAACAGTTTCTGGATGTTGATGGAGACTGGATGCTGGGCTGGAAGGATTAATGTTCTGGCCAGTTGTATGGAGTAGCTTAACAGTGTGCTGAAACATGCTTTGATTCTTGCTGCTTTGTTTTGGATTTCTATATTTCGTTGAGGTGTTGAAATGCTAACTGAGGGAAAATGCTGACCTTGCCAATTAGTATATTATAAGACAAAAACAGTGTGGTGGATAAATTAACAGTTGTACTAGAAAAATTAAAAGTTGCACTTCTCCACTTTCAAACAGCAAGATGATGATTATGGAGAAGAAGATGATGCTGAAGTCCAGCAGGAGTGTTTGCACAAGTTTTCTACTCGAGATTATATCATGGAGCCCTCCATATTTAATACTCTAAAAAGGTGAGTAACAGGTGTTGTAGGTGGAAGAGGAGATTGTAGAACATGTAATCATTTGGTGGGTGTTGTACTTTAAAATCTGATGCTGTGTGATTCTTTAGGACAGGGGTAGGCAACCTAAGGCCTCGGGGGGGCCGCATCTGGCCACCACCTCCCCCGCCATGTTGATATTGATTATTGTTGTTATTACTTGTTCTTGGGGTTTTCTTGGCAAAATCTCCACAGGGGTTTTGCCATGGCTTTTCTGGGGCTGAGAGAGTGTGCATGTATAAAAAAAATTATTTATTTATGGTGCTTCGGCCCCCCAATTGTCTGAGGGACAGCAACCCGGCCCCCAGCTCAAAAAGGTTGCCTACCCCTGCTTTAGGATTTGGATCAAGTGAGAATGACTCTTATCCTCTTGCAGGTATTTCCAGGCAGGTGGCTCTCCAGAAAATGTGATCCAGCTTTTATCAGAGAACTATACTGCTGTAGCCCAGACAGTAAATTTGCTGGCTGAGTGGCTTATTCAGACAGGTATGTTCCCTTGATTGTATACTGATTTTCTTCAGAGCCTTCTTTATAATGGTACAGCCAAAAGGACAAGCCTAGCAGTGGCAGTTTTCTTGCTCTTGCCTTTATAATCTTCATTCTTTATTAATCACTAGAGGGGAAAATACTCTTACTGAGGATTTTATTTTAGCATTTTGTATATTACTTTTGTATTTTAGTATTTTATAGTGTTTTAGCATTCTTTTTTGATTGTATATGTTCTGATGTACCACCCTTTGGTGAAAAGGATGTTAAAAATAAACGCTGTTGTTGCTTTTTGAGACACTTTTGATGGAAGCAAGGTGTAAAGCTTTGGTTCAGAATTGGCTGCACATTTAATGAATGGGTTAACTGAGTAGCTAATATTTTAAAATTTAAATAGAGGCATCACATGAGAGCTGTTGTGCAAAATCAAATCAATGTAAAATGAACATCTTCTAACTGTAATTGCCTCCTTGTTAAATTTGGTAGAGGATGTGTTCTCTCTTCCCAAAAGGGATAAACACAGGAAATGTCAAGGAACTGCTTTTTGATGAATGTAGATACATACATCAAATACAGTTACCCCTTTTTATTGCAGGTGTTGAGCCAATTCAAGTCCAGGAGACAGTGGAAAACCATTTAAAAAGTCTGCTCATTAAACATTTTGACCCTCGAAAAGCAGATTCCATTTTCACAGAGGAAGGAGAGGTAATGCACATAAGGCAACCAAATATTATAAATCAGAATCCTTTTTAAAACAATTGCTAACTGAGGTCATCTCAGAGAACTTAAAGGAGGACAGCAGAAAAGACAGACTTTCTTCTGGAAACTGCTCTAGCTAGATCAAGTAATAATTTTGTGGAATCTCAGAATGATTTCTATGGCTTTTCCATTTTCTTGTTGCTAAAAATGAAAGAGACTGTGTTGGTTTGTTCAGACTATTCAGTGGGACTTTTGCCTCCCATTTTACTAGTAGACAACTGATACTGAGACATGTATGCATCACTCATTATAGCCGTGCTTCATCCATTATTTGTTTACATACAACATGGAGAGGAAGTATGCATTTGACTATATCTGAATAAAGATGTGGTAGTCTTTTTCCATGGTTCACAGATTATTGTTCACCATTATCTCCAGTGCCTTACTGATCTCGCTATTCACAGTAAAATACATTTGCCTTTCTTGCCTTAGATTTCATGCTTTTTCTCATATTAATTGTTTTATAAGTAACTTGCAAGGTGACTGTTAATGAGTTCATAGCTGATTATGCATTTGAGCCAATAGCTCCTTTCTGCAAATTAATCATTTTCTGCTGTCCCACACTGTTTTCCCTTTTAGTAATTCTCTTCTTCTAAAGATCTAGATTGATTTTCCTGGCTCCTTACTTCATGTCATTCTGTTGCTCTTATTTTTGGCAGACTCCAGCATGGCTTGAGCAAATGATAGCACACACTACATGGAGGGACCTCTTCTACAAACTTGCTGAAGCTCATCCAGATTGCCTCATGCTAAACTTTACTGTCAAGGTAATGTCTTTTGGTGAGCTTGGAAAGCATGACAGTTCCTAACCATTTTCAAGATCAAGAGAATCACAGTGTCATGAGCAAATATTTAACTGGGGCTATTGCCTTAGATGTTAGCAAGAATAAATAGAATACTTGTTCATGTGGAAATGGCACACAGCCTATGTATGATGATGTTAGGTATAGGTTGCTGATAGTTTTCACTTAAATCAGAGATGCTGATCTCTTAAGATTGTCAAGTACTCTGTCATACATTCTTACCAAATTTTTTGGTTGTTCGTGCAAGAATACTGTGTTTGAAATCCAGGATTTGGACCAAAAATTTGATCCAAGCAAATATCTTGGGTAAGATGAGACATTTCCTCCTGTTTTGGTCAAAGACATTTCTTCTGAAAACTTTGGCATCAATAAAGTTTTGTTCCAATTTTCCTCTAGTGAAATGTAATGGTAATTGCTAAAAGGTGTATATGGATCTTCTAGTGAACCATGACTTGCAGTGTGACTGTTACCTCAGCTGCTGGTGCTGTTGTTGCAGCTTATCTCTGATGCTGGGTACCAAGGGGAGATAACCAGCGTGTCAACAGCATGCCAGCAGTTAGAAGTCTTTTCTCGAGTATTGCGTACCTCTCTGGCCACCATTTTAGATGGTGGAGAAGAAAACCTGGAGAAGAATCTACCTGAGTTTGCGGTAAGTTTGGCTTTCTTGCCCTTTTCAGTAAGAATGATTGGTGAGCACTCCTGCACTATCAGGCAATTCAAGGTTCATGCAGAAGTTCCCTCCCATACACACAGCTTTACCTCACCGTGGAGGAAAAGAGTAGTCTTTTCTGTGAGCAGAGTTTTCATAGGCTGTCCTGTCTCATTCCTACCACCTGGAGAATCCCTGTGCAGTTGTTGATTACATTTCTATCCTGCTGTTTCACTAATAAATTCAAGATAGCAAACATTACTGCCCTCTTCCCCCTTTTCTCCTCACAGCAGCCCTATGAGGTAGCAGAAGCAGAGAAAGTGACTGACTCAACATTACTTATTGGGTTTCATCACTCCATGGGGACTAGAATTTGGATTTCCAGAATCCCAGCCCAACAGTTTAACTACTGCACAGCACTGGTTCTTTTATTTTAAGAAAAACTCAGGGGAAAAGGATAGGGAGATTTCTTGTCCTTCCCGTGGGATTTTGTATATAATGGCAACAATGAGGCACTGCTCATATGTTCTGGTAAACCTTAAGGCAGGGACAGACAGCCCACTCTTCAAATTCATTGTTTGTACCAGAAAATATATGAGCCAGTGGAAACCACAAATAATAGCTTGACTTAAAAGAGCTTTTCTCACTCTTTGCTTAGTTATCATTTGCACAATTTTGATGATATATCAAAATAAAACAGAATAAAACATGATTATTGCTGCTCATTGAAAGAGCTGATAATAAGTGTCTCAATGGTTTTGCAGAAAATGGTGTGCCATGGTGAACACACGTATCTCTTTGCCCAAGCTATCATGTCCATATTAGCCCAAGAAGAACAAGGTGGCTCTGCAGTGCGCAGGATTGCTCAGGAGGTTCAGCGGTTTGCTCACGAGAAGTAAGATTTTACTATATTTTAAAACTCTCCTTCCTGATTTGCTCTCTAGCTATCCTTGCCCTTCATTCTTGGTTTAGCACATTGCAAGCCCAACACAAAAGAAACAGTGATCATGAGAACAGAACCTAGCCTGGAAAAAAAATCCTGCTGACCAAGTGGTGACAGAATTTCACTTCAACAAGTTTTCACTATTATACAGCAGTTGTAGCAAAATGAATGTTGATTTGAGTGCACCACTGGAAGTGTAAATACAGCTTGGAAAAGTTACCTTTTTTGGACTACAACTCCCGGTTCTGGGTTCTGTCCAAAAAAAGGAAGTTTTCTGCACTGGCATGTGTAGACTTACAGTAGTCTTTCTGGCAACTCAGGGTGCTTCCAAGCTGAAAGACATCAGTGAGAATATTTTTTCCTACCCAAATTTGGTGTCCTTCACATGTATTGAACTACAATACCTGTCTTCCCTAAACCAGTGTGGAGTGCACTAATTTGGAGAAGGCTGCCCTCAATTATGTTTAAGAGTGAGGGCATGCAAGGTGAGATTCTTAATAGCTGTTCTGCCGCTGTTGAACTATTCCCAAAGTATGACTATTGCCTGAGAAGCTTAAGAGATTTCATAAGATCTTCTGGTTTGTGTTGACAGTTGGTAGCTAGGCTTATATGGAAATGGAACATTTCCTTATGTTGATATGTTTGAGATTCTTCATTATTCATTTTACACACACATACACACACACACAGAGAGAATATATTTTTGGCAAGATGTGATATAAATTTAATGTGTGAACTGTGAATTAATCTTTAAAATGATTATTCAAATATAGTTAATATTATGTTTTTGAAAGTACAAAGTGAAACAACTTAGATGCTACATAGGTTTCTAATCTTTTGATAGTAACTGTTTCATACAGACCAAAACCAGTGTGAAGAATATTGTTTTGCAGTCTTAGCAATGTGATTCTGTTTAGTGCTTTTTTACGTTTTGATTGGACTTTGGTAGTTTTATGGTAATTGTCTTCTGCTGATGTCTGTCCAGTGCTACCCATTCTTGAGATTGCTCAAAATGAGCTTTCTCTGTTTCATCTTTTTTTTTTATCTTATCAAGGGGCCATGATGCTAGTCAAATTACTTTAGCACTTGGAACTGCTGCTTCATACCCTCGTGCCTGCCAGGCCCTTGGTGCCATGTTATCAAAAGGAGCTCTGAACCCAGCAGATATCACAGTCCTCTTTAAAATGTTCACCAGCATGGATCCTCCACCTGTAGAACTGGTTAGTAGCAACTTTCTGTGCTTCTCCTTCAACAGCATAATGGACTGTGTCCCCAGTTCATTAATAATTTATTAACTCTGTACAATTGTATTCAGATTGGGAATACAACTTTTCTATTATCCACAAAGTATGTAAATATACTTCCTGCCGCTCCTTGAGGACAGAGGGCAGTTATTGAAAAATTATTATTATTATTATTATCCCACCTATTTCCTAATAATGACACTCAAATTGTAGATATAGATGTAAATATAGACATAGACTCTTCCTATGAAGTTGCATGCTTTTGACACTTTCTCCTAGGATATCTTCATCCTCTCTGGCTTCTGTAAGATATATTAGCAATTGTATGTATACTGTGAATATGAGAAGAAATCTCTGAATTACAAGATCGTTAACCCTAATAGTTGCAAAGATATTCAGTAGACCAACCTTAATTGTTCAAAGGGTGTTGTATGATACTGTCTCAGTATACCCTTATAGCTGACCTGTAAAGTAGGCTAACTCTGTTCTTCTCATACAGGAGATGAGATGTTAAGATTTGTCTTATATCACCTCATGAATTTGTGGCTGGGGCAACATTTGAACTGGCAGTCTCTGACCTGTATTTCATTCTTTTAAATTATTACATAAACTTGAACTTGCACTGATTTCAAAAGATGCTGAAATGTTTTACCACTTTGTCCTATTATGTTCTGTACCATAAAGATATGGCCTGGATTGTGTGTATGTGTTTTTGTGTGTGTGTGTGCTTTTCAGTCTTTATTCTCTGGGCCATCATTTTGATTGATAGACTTTCTAATGGTTTATCTGTTTAAAATCAGAATGTGTTGCTCTCATTCTCTTCCTGCTTCCCCACACATGGACACACATAATACGTACATACATATATATATATATATATATATGTATGTGTGTACTCTTTCTCTCTCTCTCTCTCTCTCTCTCTCTCTCACACACACACACACACACACACACACATTTCTATTTTGAGCAACTGAAGAAGGCAAAATGTTTGCTAATATAATTAAATAGTTCTGTTCCTGACTCTGATAAGTATATATATGCACATATTTTAAGTGGTTTATTGCATCCTTTTGGGATCCAAGTCAGACTTGTCAGGTGTGTTATTTGTTGACTTGGTCTTTTGAATGTTGTGGTTCATAGTCTTAACAGAAGGCTTCTTACAAAAATGTGCCCATTCATTGCCTTTCTCTCTTTAATTCTTTCTTTAAATAAAGTTTTGCACTTCACTTTTGCCACTTTTTCCCCTGCAGATCAGAGTTCCTGCTTTCCTGGATCTCTTCATGTTGTCATTGTTTAAGCCTGGTGCTAAGATCAATCAGGACCATAAACATAAATATATCCATATTTTGGCATATGCTGCTAGTGTTGTGGAAACTTGGAAAAAGGTAAATTAAATGGAGTTGTAAAGTGGTAATGCTTATGAAGCTTTGGCTTCTTTAAATTCTAACTTAATCTCCATACACAGACACTAACTTGGGGGGAAGCAGACGGGCAGCACGGGGCCGCGGTATCCGCACACCTCGGCCCCGCGGCGCAGCTTCGCCGCCCCTGGAAATCCACAAATCGCCAAAGGTGCGCCGCAAAAGGCTGCCAGCGCACCTTCGGCGACTCTTCCGCTGCAGCGTGTAAGGATAGTCCTGGGCAGGGTTTTAAATACTAATTTCAAAAGATCTGTGAAAGTCATGAGTACAGCAGGTCTCTGTATCTGTTCTTCTCCATGACAGCCTGCTGGTTATGGAAGAACAGAGAAAGTGAAAGCAGGGAAATGCGTGGCAAAAAGAAGAAACTTTTCCCCTGCTCATTTTCTGGTGTGGCCTCACCCATTAATAGCATCAACACAGTCCATCACTGATGTGTGGTCCCTGTCAGTTTACATCAGATCTTGGAAAAGGTTTTTGGTTTGTTTTTTTGGATTACAAGCCCCAGAATCCTCCAGCACAGTCATTGACTGGGAGATTCTGAGAGTTGTGATCTAAAATGTAATTTCCCCAAATTCTGGGGTACACCGAGAAAATACATCCATCAGTCAAACAAAAACCAAAATTCAACAACCCTGAAAGAAAATCCCAATCCCTTCAAAAAGGTCCCTCTATCCCTTTAGAAAACTGTACACTATACCTGCAAGATGGACCAGTATTTGCATTCCATATCCCTGGTGGCGCAGTGTTTAAATGCCTATATTGCAGCCACTTACTCAGAAACCATAAGGTTGTGGGTTCAATACCAGCCAGCGGGCTCAGGGTTGCATCCTTCTGAGGTCGCTAAAATGAGTACACAGCTTGTTGGGGGCAATTAGCTTACACATTGTAAACCGCTTAGGGAGTGCTTAAGTGCACTGATTAATGGTATAGAAATGTACTTGCCATTGCTATTGCTATATCCCTAATGGATGGGGGTGGAGCCATTGGTTTGCTGATAGCATGAGCCATCTATTATTTTTCCAGTACAGTAACATTTTCCTGTTGACATATCTGTCGTGGTATCCTTTCTTTGCTGTTTCTCTGTGAATGTGGAACAGTACATGGTAATTTATGGCCTATTTAGGGATGTCAATATATTTTCGTCAGTGCAAACAAGTTGGATTAGATAATCCTCTGACTATAATTAGATACAATTTTATTGTCAATTTTTTAGGAACTGATTTCTCATATCAGATGCCTTCTGGGGTACATAGGATCTGCCTTAGTTACAGTTTCAAATCAGTCTCATAACTCTCGCTCCCTGAAATGTACTAAAATTTCAGTAAGTTTCAGTTCTTGCTATTACCAGAACTGGGCAAAGATACACACAGGTGGGGTAAGGAACAGACAGTCTTCAAGGTGTGTCTGGACTCCAACATCTACCAAGCCTAATAAGGGATCATGGGAGTTGAAATTCCACATTTAGAAGGCCCTATGTTTCTTCATCACTGCCATATACTGATGCCTCTTGCAGCAGCTAATGCTCGTTTGCTTGTGATCAGGAGAGTAACAAATATTTTCCTGTCAAGAATTTCAGTCTGTTTTTATCAGTGTAATAATATAAGAACAACCATATTGAATTAGACCAAAGGCATATTTAGCCCCACAGTTGCCTATGGGAAGTCCACCAGTAGGTCATAATTCCCAGTAAGACATGCTGTCACACTTCCCAGTAACTGATATACAGAAACATACTCTCTGATACTGGCGGTGATGTGTTGCCATCTTGATGGCCCCATCCTTCTTGAATTTATCCAGTTCTCTTTTAAAGTTGGCAGCTGTAACTACATCTTGTGACAGTGAATTCCATAGGTCAACTGTAAAAAGAAGCAAGACCTTAAAAGAAATGCATTTTCAAAAAATAGCCATTGTCATGCTGGTGTAACTGTAGCTGGGGCAGTAAACTCCACAGTTCAGGTTTGTGCTCTGTGAAGAAGTAAGATCTTTAAAGAAACAAATTGTCATTAAATGGCTATGGCATATGATTGTGGTATGTGACTAAGTATGTCTCTGCATAATATTCAATTATACCACTTAAACTGAAATATGAAAAATGAAATATGAGAATATAAAAAGCATTTTTAGGTTTTTTTGAAAAGGTGGCAAAATGAAGATAGGCACTATGCACTGGTTGTAAACAGCAAAGCATTCATGATTCTCTTTGTCTCTGAAATAATATTTTATCATTCTTAGAACAAGAGGGTGAGCATAAATAAAGATGAGCTCAAATCCACTTCAAAAGCAGTTGAAACTGTTCACAATCTCTGCTGTAATGAGAATAAAGGAGCTTCTGAACTTGTAGCAGAACTGAGTACTCTCTACCAGTGCATCAGGTATGCACCTCCTTAGAAGATATTTTGAACTCATTTGCTTCAAAATAAAGCTTGAAGTAAAGCATATTGAGGAAATCTGTTTTAAGGAAGGATGCCTTTTTCTTCTGTGTTTAAGGTCTTCTTCAAACTACAGTATTTATTTCACATCAGCATAAGAGGAAACAAGGCTGAGAAACTAAAGTCAATTTAGTGCCAAAGAACATAGGAATCCAATAGCTGTGATCTGATTGATGATCTGTTTTGTAAAACTGCATATAAAGCAAGCAGTATTCTAGCTCTTAGGATAGCAAATAATGCCCTATATGTTAGGCATTACTTGTAAAAGATACAAAACTTAAGAGGTAATTGTGGAAGCATTGCACTGATGATCAAAGATTAGTGGCTTCCTCACTAAGTGGGACCTGTTTAGTTTATCAAGCATTGGTCTCATTTTCTCCAACCCAATCTTTCTTCTGTCAACAATTACTAAATAAAAACAACAAAGGATTTTACCTTTGTTTATAAACAGGTGTTTGGAACTAAAGACAGAAAGATATTTCTGCATCTTTGAGTAATGAATGTAATTGTTTTCATGGTTGTGGGATTAGTACAGAGGCTAGAAATGTTTTTGTGCTAAAATCTATTATTTTGAAGTTTACATATTGGGGCAGGTATGTTTGAGACACTTCCCCACCACCCCCTTTTTATGGGCTAGTATTATTGATAACTTAAGAGTTTTCCAGATTTGGCTGCTGTCTCAAGATCAGAAGAGGCAACATCAGACTGGGGGAAAAGTATCTCCCTAAGGGGACAATAGAAGGGCCCTGGTAGAGACATTCAGATCTGGAAACCTTAGACAACAGATTATAGAATTCTACTCTAAACTCTTCATGTTGCATGTTGTTTCCTTGTATCTTTAGGTTTCCAGTAGTAGCAATGGGTGTACTGAAATGGGTCGACTGGACAGTATCAGAGCCCCGATACTTCCAGCTCCAGACTGATCACACTCCAGTGCACTTGGCATTACTGGATGAGGTAAAACCAAGGTTCTCTATAGTTTTAGTACTATAGGGTCAGAATTGAATTTGATCCAAAAAGAAAAGTGAAGTCAGTGGCCTGTGTAATTAATTCTATTTCTGCTAGTGGGGGGCGGGGGGGGGGGGGGGAGAGTTCATATTTTTGTCAAGAGTGCAGGATATGTGGCTCTCTAGATGATGTTGCTCTGCAACTTGCAGCAACCCTAGACAGCCTAACCAGTGTTGAAGACTCATGGGAGTTGTCTGGAGTGTTTGGCATTCCCCAGTTCTGCTTCTTTCTTTCCCCTGCCCCACATTTCTTTTCTTGCCCCTTATTGTGTCTGTCATGGAAACTGGACGAAAGGAACAGCTGATAAATGTAGCATGCAAATTCAAGGACTAACCATTAAGTGTATTAGAATGTGTTAGGCTTTGTTATGGAAGTATCAATCACCATGTAGGATGGACTGTACCGTATCAGACTGCAGGTGATAGAATCCCATTTTTGAATGGTACCATATGTTTAAGAAAACTCTACAAATGGAAAACCATCACATCATATAAAAGGGAATATAGTCTTTCTCCCTTATCATCTGTTAATTTTATTGGCGATTTGTATGGATTTTAAGCCACCCCGATTGCTCAACAGAGGGGCGGGGTAAACATAGATTTTATTATTATTATTATTATTATTATTATTAGGCCTAAATCCATTTGCTAGTCCCAGTTAAAGTAATTTTGAATCAGTTTTGGGATAGTAAATAAAGACCGAAATAAATCTCATTTAGGGCCCATCATGACAGACTGAGGAAAAACCCCAGAAAATCCCTGGTTTTGTTCCTATTTTCCCCATTCTGAAGTAGTTCCAGGGAACTCCTGGCACTTACACATTTATTATTCCCACTTTCTATATCAGTTTAAATTAACCCAATATTTCCTGAAATGAAGTGTATCTCTCCATGGCTGGCTGGCTAGCTGGTTGTGTTATCCTGGCTAAAATGACCACACATGACTGTTCCCAGGACAGCATATTCAACAGAGATAAAGCAACGGAAAGAAGAATGCTATCAATAAAGGAAAATGATCCTAAAACTTAACTAAAGTGCTAAAGCACTTTTAACACTTTGATTACGATGCCTGATTAATAATTTAAAAGGGCTCAGTGGAAGCTGGTGAAAGTCAATCTCTGAAACATTGCTTGAGTCTAGATGTGACACATGATTCATGGGAGGGGGAGGAAGAAGAACACAAGGAAGCGGGGATTGAAGGAAACCCAGGATAATTCAGGAGTCTGGATGCAAAACCATGTCTATACAGGTAAAATCAAAACAAAGGGAACTTCCAGGGATTTTTTTTGCCTTTCTAGATAAACCTTTACTTATTGTATTGTTCTTTTAATGATGTGAGCCGCTCTGGGTCCCAGTTCTGGAAAAAGAACCAGATATAAACAACAACAACAATTTACCTACTCCCATTCAACAACTCTACTCTTAATTGGGAGGGACTAGCAATGGAATCTAGCGCATATTTTTAGTAGAGGGTTGTTTAAAAATTGTATGTCTGCTCTACTGATTGAAGTGTGCCATTCTGTTCTTCCCTCTTTTTCTGTTGTATTTATAGATTATGGCTGCAGAAATAATGCAATTTGATACCACTTTAACTGTCATGGCTCAATGCTAGGGAATCCTGGGGTCTGTAGTTTGCTGTGGCACCAGAGCTTTCTGACACAAAACTACAAATCACGAAATTGCATGTTATTAAGCCATGACAGTTAAAGTGGTGACAAACTGCATTATTTCTTCAGTGAAGATATAGCCCTTGTCTCTAGTCAAGCATTTCAGATTGGGTTTTTGCCATACCAGGAAATTCTTGGTGATAATCTGCTTTTGTTGGTCAACTTTAGAACACAGGGATGGGTAGAAGCAGTATGTAGTCTGGGTTTTAAAAATGTAGATCTGAAAGCATTTGTCTCTTGACCAAGTTTAGATGTTAATAGAAATGCAGCCGATCTTACATACTTACATTTTTGTTTGTAGATCAGTACATGTCATCAGCTACTTCATCCTCTTGTCCTGCAGCTTCTTGTCAAACTCTTTGAGACAGAACACTCTCAACTTGATGTTATGGAACAGGTGATGAAAAACATTTTGTCTGTGTTTAAGCTGCACCTACCTTTCTCTCTTTTTAATTTATGCATTAAAAAGCCAAGTGGTTGGATGAGGAGTAGAGAAAATGCAGTTTGTGGACCACCTGAATGCCCTAAGATTGGGTCTTACCATTGGGTTTTCTTTGCAGGATTTGCTCATAGGGGTTTGCCTTTGCCCTGAGTGTGACTTGCCCAGGCTCACCCAGTGGATTTCCATGGCTGAAAGGGGATTTGAACCCTGTTCTCCAGAGTCATAGTCCATTGCTCAAACCACTACACCATGCTGGCTTTCCCACCCTCTCTCCAATACCTTTCTTCCCTCCATTTCCCTTCCAAAATGACAATAGAAAGTGATGTCATTTCTGATCACCATTTTGGAGAGAAATTAAGGTATTTGGAGCATGCTGGTATCTTGGGGAAGCCTGTTGGGCAGTCAGGGGAGAAAAATTGTCTGCCATACAGTCGTTCACTCTTTGGCTAGACTCTTACATCTTTTCATAATAAATTATGGGAATTGTGATTCTGTCCATTTATAGGACTCCAATTCTAAATGATTTAAGATTGCAGCTTCCATTATTCCTTGCCACTGGCCATAGTGTCTGGGGTTGATGGGAGCTGGGAGTCCCATATCTGGAGGACTACATATTCTGGTTTATCCAGAACCCATGGGGTGGTGGAGTTCTGCCTCCCCATCATTTTGCTGCAGTTGGATGGGGAACAGTTTGCATAAGGGATTATTAAATTATAGCTGCTAGAATAGCCCGTAGTTATACCAGTGTAACACCCCAATTTTATTCCAGAAATGGAAGTTAAGATTTATGAATTGCTTTGACCCAAGGCAGCTAAATGGAATCTCATTGTTCAGTCAGAATTTCTCCTGAGATTCCTATGTATAATACAAAAGGAGCGGTTGCTGCATGTGCTCCCAAGGAAGGAACAAAGGTGTCTTCCGGTTCTTCTGACAGAGAAACCCCCCAAAAACAAAACAGAACCACTGACATCTCTTTTCTTGTCCAGAGCAAAGAAAGAGCTAGAATGGTGTTGCTCAACCACAAGAAAATGTAACTGCTATTGAGACCTACAAATTCCAGCATTACTTGGAAGCTTCTTTGCCTGTGGTGCCTCGTTCGTTGTGTGTATCAGCCCAAAGACAAAACATGCTGAACTATCTGGCCTTCCTTTCATTTTATAGGGCAGTTATCTTTTTTAAAATGTGAATCTTTTGTTTGGACTTTCCATCTAAACATTAGGGATAACTTTTTCAGTATAAGAACTGTTCAGCAGTGGAATAGATTACCGCAGAAAGTGGATGGCCATCTCTCAGAGTTCCCTTAATTGTAGATTCCTTCACTGGCTGGGCTTTGCACTACATAAGAGGATGGCATTTTTCAGGGGAGCAGTTCTTACTCACACCCCCTGTGGACTATGCCCATCTTTTCTGATGCACTGAAAGTGACCTTGTATTAATTTAGGGCTGACAGAGGCTGCAGGGAAGCCAAAGTGCTACATTTGCACATGGTATTAGTCTGGTTTGGGGAGAAAAATCACTTGAAAATTGTGCCAATTTTTAAAAAGGGAGAGTTTGCAGTTTGTAGGAAAGGGGTTTGTGGACCCATTTGGCCCATGGGCACACTTTTCATATCCTTGGACTATGTGGCTTTCATTGTCCCTTTCAATTCAATGGGTTATGCATCTATGAGTCCTTGGGAGAAAATTAAGGGATTTCTGGTTGTATCATCATCCTAACATGTTGCTCTGGCAAAAACATGGATAGCACCATTTAACAAGCTGCGCATCAAACATATTGTCATCTTCTCTGTCCTTTTAGCTGGAACTTAAAAAAACCCTCTTGGACAGGATGGTACACTTGCTAAGCCGTGGATACGTCCTTCCAGTCGTTAGCTATATCCGCAAGTGCCTGGAAAAGCTGGATACAGACATTTCTCTGATCAGATACTTTGTGACTGAGGTTAGTAAGTTCCTGGACCTCTGTAGCCTAAAAAAATGGGTTTATTCAGATTAATTTTCTCAAGTTCATTAGATGGAGAGCCTTAAAAATTGTGTTTTGGTCATTTAATTATATCTTTTATTTAATTTAATTTAAAATTATATCTTCTATTTAAAATAAACCTTAAGAATGGCTTACTACCATCCATAACTCAAGTTAATAAATAAAGTAAAAGTAAAAGTACATTATCCACATTTAAAACATCCACCCACTAAAAGCTCCAGAAAATAAAACAGTGTTACTTGGTACATAAACAATAAGGTATTTTGTTGCCAAGTGAATAATTTTGCAGAGAAATTCTGTTCATGGCCAGAAACTGCCCTTTCCTTAGTCACTGTCATATAACCTCAGAGGTTGGTGTACTTCTGTCATGGCTTCTGAACACAAATCTATGAAAAACAGACAGGTTCATATGAGTGTTAATGATCCTGCAGCTGCCCTAGTCCAAAGCTTTTTAGCATGGTATAGTCATCATTTTGAATTGTACCTGCAGACAAAGTGGAAGCTGGTGGAAGCTACTCATACTGGGAAGAGATTAGCATGTATAAGTTCACAGCAGATGTATAATCATATGGAACTTTTGAGTGGTTTTTGAAGTGGTCCTACCTACACAATACATTATAGTAATCTCTACATTGTCAAAACATCAGTAATTGTCAGTAGCAATAGCAACAGCAAGTACATTTCTATACTGCTTATCAGTGCACTTAATAAGCACTCCCTAAGTGGTTTACAATGTGTAAGCTAATTGCCCCCAACAATCTGGGTACTCATTTTAGCGACCTCGGAAGGATGCAAGCCTGAGTTGAGCCTGAGCCCCTGGCTGGTATTGAACTCGAAACCTTGTAGTTTGCTAGTGAATGGCTGCAGTACAGGCATTTAACCACTGTGTCACCAGGGCTCTTAAGCATTAATATGTCAGCTATTGTCAAACTTAGGTTGTAATCCTGTTTGCTGGCATAATTACATTTGCATAGTTGAGTAAGGCTGCATCTGCACTGCAGAAATAATCCAGTTTGACACCACTTTCACGGCTATGGCTCAGTACTATAGAATTCTGGAAATTGTAGTTTTATGAGACATTTAGCTGCCTCTGTCAGCGAGCTCTGGTGCCACAACAAACTACAATTTTTAGAATTCCATAGCATTGAGCCATGGCTGTGAAAGTGGTGTCAGACTGGATTATTTCTGCAGTGTGGATGCAGCCATAGGACGGAGTATGATATGGTAGCAGGAGGATTCATTTTTGTTAAGAGATAAAGCTGCTCTGCCAGCTCTAAGGCAGCTTGGGAGCTGGTTGGGCACTTTTTCTGTCCATGAACAGAATTTCTTTCTGTTTTCCCACTGCTGCTGAGTACTGCTCCAAAAAGTATTTTACACTGGCATACCAGTAGGCCATCTAGATCATCATGAAGCTGAAAAACAGGTTCTTATATATACTACTGTAGTGTTTTGCTCCATTGAGTGAGAGAGAATCATGGAATCAGAATCACATAAAAATAAATCAAATTTTAAAATTATTGAAGTGACAGAGAAAATGGTAAAAAGCAATAAAAGAATATAAATGAGTGAATAATATAGACTATATGATGGCAGTTATTGTTGCTGTTCCAGCATAACGTAAGGAATTGTAATGTGGCAGCAAATAAAAATAATAACCTTATCAAAGAATAAGAACAAAGTAAGGCATAATTTTCCAAATACAAAATAACTATAAATCTAAAATATTCTCCAGCCCCACTACCTTAAGAACAAAATGTTATTGCTGAAGACTAAATACAGTATGCTAAGGCAAAATACAAAATGTCTAAGGTGTACACCAAAAGGAATGAAAAACACAAAAATGGAACAGCTAAAAATACGAGGAACCATTGAGAGAGCATCGCTTAAATTTGCCGGATCCAGTTAAGTTCCAGTATCTCATCCTGAGTAAATCCTGCGCAAGCGTAATCGGAGGCAAGCATGCACAAAATGGAAACATAAGATTCCTAGAACAAAATACAAAGCACATATCATGTATTGTTCCAACAGACGTTTGGTAAACTCCAGACCAACCTGGGGATCTGTAAAATAGCACAGCAAGGAAGAGGAGGAGACTTTGGATTCTTCCCAATATTAATAATCCCATTTTCACTCATAATATTTCTATAATTCTATTGGTTCTTCAACAAGTAGAAATTTGTCTTCCTCATTTCTAATTTAGTGCATGAATCATTAAAAGGGTTTCAGAGCCAAACGTAATCATGAAAAGCAAACAGCAAAACTAAAGGAAACAGTGATTAAAAATTGTAATGAATTTAAATACACCACCTCTGTTAGTCCTTTATTTATTTTTACAGGCTTATAAAGGAACAAAATCCTATTACCCACCTATAAAAGCATAAAGAATTATTATTTCAAAACACAAGCACAAAAACATTAAATGTTATCTGAAAACATTGAGAAAGGAATGGTTACTGTTAATGATTTAGAAATAAATGCTATTTTGAACTCAGGTCACCTAATATTATTTGATATAACTCCAAGGTAGTACATTAAAAATGTAATTATAATCTGAAACATGTAAAAATCATTATTTCACTTTTGTCTCTCTCTGTGTCATTACAGAACCAACAAGGTAGTTGAGAGATAAACTCTCAGTTTCCAGGGTAATTTTAACTTGAAAGGAACCTTGAAGGCTGCACAATGCAGGTGTCCTATCTTTAAATTCATTAGTCTAGCTGAAGGAGTTATCTATAGTTCCATGGTGTCCCATGTTTCATCCTCAAGAGCAGACTGGCCTCTGATTATGTTCAGCATAACTATATAGAGGTCCATGATTGTGAACCAAAATTTTCTTGACAGTGGAAATGATGAAACTTTAGGCCTTTCCATGAGGAAGTGGTTAACACACAGTACAAACAGAAGATTGGAGTAAAGAGGCACTTTAGTCTAATTCAATTTTCATATATTATTGTGTTGTTCTTGTCTAAAAATGAGCCCAAAATTATAAAATTACTTTCTTAAGAATCCCAGTGCATTTCAAGTCTCTACTTATTATCATGGAAATAAATTTTATAGAAAGGCAGACCTTGAGCTAAATAATTCTCTAATTAATTACTTAATTTGGAAAGACAGTTATCTATCAATACCATCAGTAATTGCACAGGTTATTAGATCATATGATCCTCTGATAGTTTCGCTTTGTTAGGTGAACATCATAGAATAGAATCATAGAGTTGGAAGAGACCACAAGGGCCATCCAGTCCAACCCCCCTGCCATGCAGCAACTCCCAATTAAAACATCCCCGACAGATGGCCATCCAGCCTCTGCTTAAAGACCTCCAAGGAAGGAGACTCCACCACACTCCGAGGGAGTGTGTTCCACTGTCAAACAGCTCTCACTGTCAGGAAGTTCCTCCTAATATTAAGGTGGAATTTCTTTTCCTGCAGCTTACATCCATTGTTCCGGGTCCTCTTCTCTGGGGCAGCAGAAAACAAGCTAGCACCCTCCTCAATATGACATCCCTTCAAATATTTAAACAGGGCTATCATATCCCCTCTTAACCGTCTCTTCTCTAGGCTAAACATACCCAGTTCCCTAAGTCTTTCCTCATAAGGCATGGTTTCCAGACCCTTCACCATTTTAGTCACCCTTCTCTGGACACCCATAAATAGTATGGGATCTGCTAATTCCAGCTGGGACTGAACTGAAGGAGTAATGTTTGTTCCACTTCGAAACCATGGCTATGTAAAGTTTGGAAGATTGAAGAGATGATTAAGTTACAAAGTATATTTGTTTAAGAGATAGTAGACAAAATATTGTCTGTTCCTGGATCCGTTTATTGACTTCATGAGGGCCAGATACAATTTGGCCATTATAATTTGTTTCATGATTTAAATACATTGTGAAACTGTTTATTTTCATCCTGTATTGTATGCATTTTCATTGTCTAGAGTTATATTAGTTGCTTTTTTTGGTCAGAATTAGATTGGATAATGATGATGCATGCATTTTTGCATGAATACTATATTTAAATAATATATTTTCTGCATTTAAAAAACTGACTTCTTTTCAGCTCATCTCAGCTCTCAAAGAGTTGGCTTTTCCATCTGTTATGATAAAGTGAAGGCCAAAATGCATTTGAATTTTGAAATGAATCTTTTTGGTGACATTCAGACTGTTACATTTCTACTTTACTTCATGGTTACATGCCTAGACAGTATTTCTCTGTTGGCAGGAACTTGTCCTCTGCTTATTATACCTTTGTATATATACGTCACAAATATATATATGATTGTAAAATTGTGTATCCTTTCCTTTTAACTGATCTCAGGAGGGGGAAATGAATCAATCAGTGTCTTTATTGTGATATATTCACTCCTGCTAACCCATGTTCTTTTTGCCATCTAACATCTCTTCAGGTACTGGATGTGATTGCTCCTCCATATACCTCTGATTTTGTACAACTTTTTCTTCCAATCCTGGAGAATGACAGCATTGCAGGCACTATTAAGACGGAAGGCGAACATGACCCTGTTACTGAATTCATAGGTAAAATCTTTCCCACACAGTTTTTGTGTTTGGCATTTCAATTTACTCAGTTATCTCCAAGCCTAACAAGTTGCATTAGCTGAAGGCTTCTGAACATAGTTGAGTGGCTTACACCATGTTTCAGTCACCACTCCATGCTCTTAGACTTAGCACAGTGCAAGAGAACAGAATTCACCAGCATGTACCACTTATCAAATATCTTGAACTACTGTCAGCTGTCTGAACCATAGCTATCTGAACCTAGCTAGCCTACAGTTACATTTCAGGAGTTGAAACAAGAAAGTGATTCTTGGTCTGTTAAAGACAAATGTTCTGTTCTATAGTGTAGATATTTTTAGATGATTACCAACTGCATCATGTCAGTAGGTCAGAATCCTGTCAGCGATATACAATGGCATAACCATTTATAAGCCAGTGCATATACATAAATATTTGAAAGGATGTCATATTGATGAGGGAGCTAGCTTGTTTTCTGCTGCTCCAAAGAACAGGACCCGGAACAACAGATGCAAGCTACAGGAAAAGAGATTCCACCTCAACATTAGGAGGAAATTCCTGACAGTGAGCTGTTCGACAGTGAAACACACTCCCTTGGAGTGTGGTGGAGTCTCCTTCTTTGGAGGTCTTCAAACAGAGGCTGGATGGGCATCTGTCGGGGATGCTTTGATTTTGAGTTCCTGAATGGGAGGGGGTTGGACTGGATGGCCCTTGTGGTCTCTTCCAACTCTGTGATTCTGTAATTCTATGATTTTTGGTTGTTGTATCAAGGGGCATTCAGTACCTGTTTACACAAAACCACCCACATTCAGCCTCAGTTTGATGCCATCCATCATAGCACTCTACTATGACCTATCTAAGGCTTGGCTGGGGAAACACTGGTAGTGTTCTACTGGGGTGAAAACAGAGGCCCAAATTTCAGTAATCATACAGATAGAGAGCAATGGAGGTGTTGTGTATATGTCTGGATGGGGAGGGAAATGGCAGTGTTTTTCAACGTGAAATAAATTTATGGTTGAACATGAATGATCTGTCTCTACGTTTAGTTTGGATCAGTTATAATAAACGACTTGGCCATACTGGTTGTCTACTGGACCAACCTGTTTTGTTTTTGTTTTGTTTCAAGCTCATTGTAAATCGAATTTCATTGTGGTCAACTGAAATAGAGAAAAGATGCCACCTGTTGATACCATGGATTATCCTTCCTTTGTGTGCTACAGCAAAGGGTAATACAAACAGCATTGAAAAAGGAAGAGCAGTTTGCTGCTTGATGCTTCACGTGACCCAGGAACGTCACACTGGTGTATTTTTAAATTTAATTTTACTTTTCTTGGATGTTGTTATTTTCATTACTTCTGAATTTATTGGGTTGCCAACTCAAAACACCTAGGCATTTTGAAGAGCAATATGAAAGAAAGCTTAAGGGTGCTGCTTGTGACTTAAGGGGGCCTGTCATGCTTGTCTGGAAAAATAAAATGAATGTGATGGAACAACTACAGGTGATACTCCTGGCAGTGTTGGCTGGGAGAATTCATTATTTCAAGGTGTGATATAGGACTGACTTGATGCTGTGTTTTCCAGAGAGAAAGATCTACTGCATTACCATTATCCTGTACACACAAGTAATTTTTGTAACTGGAAAAGTGGTACAAAAATCTCACATTGTCATGATAATCCTGTAAACATCTCTTATGGCATTATTTGTTTGATATGCAGTTTGATATGCAGCTCTCCCTCACCACCAATTGTGAAATGTCTTTACGTCAAGTCTAATATTGGAAATCAAGGCAATACTAATCCTGTTAATGACATTATAGTCTAAAAAACAACATGAATTGTCAGTTGCTGAGTAGTTGCTGGTCACTGGTTTTCACTGCATTCCAGAAAAAAAACTGTGAACCTGGACCCCATGTTCACAAATTCATGTCTTTTTGAAAGGTTTATATATGAGTACCACATATGTTTACGTATTATTATCACAAGTTCTGTGCAGCCTCTATCAAAGAATCACTGTCTTTGTTGTTCTTTAATGCCATTTTTTAAACTGTTGATGGTAATGTGAAGTTGAAGGCTTTCATGGGCGGCATTCATGGGTTTTTGTGGGTTTTTTGGGCTGTGAGGCCGTGTTCTAGAAGAATTTCTTCCTGATGTTTCGCCTCCATCTGTGGCTGGCATCTTCAAAGAAGATGAAGATGCCAGCCACAGATGGAGGCGAAACATCAGGAAGAAATTCTTCTAGAACACGACCTCACAGCCTGAAAAGCCCACAAAAGCCCAGATTTGATGGTAAGTTGTATTACTGTGTGAAAATACAGTTAAATTTTTTTGACTGCATAGCAGCCACTTAGCAGTATACAGTATAATGTTTCTTAATACATCAATGGAGTTTATTACGCAGGGACAATTGGAAGTATAAATGGTGATTAACTCGTCAGTTGCGCATTCACGATTAATATTTTCACATGACGTTGTGTTTAAAGAGCGATTATCCCAGGAATATGCCATGCAATTGCACTAATGGTTTTCATGTGACGTCACGGTGAAAAGCAATTAAAGTGCCATTATCCCATGAATAACCAGGCAATAAACAGCAACAGATCATTCACGGGATTTTACCATGAATGATTTTTTGCTGTTTATTGCCTGGTTACTCCCTGGTTAGTCCCGGGATAACGGCTCTTGTGTGTGAAAATGTTAATTACGTTTTAATTTCAATTACATGATTTTGATGGGTTAATCACCATTTAAACTACCAAGTTTTCCCCGTGTGATAAACTCCTTTGTCATTATCTGTGTAGGATGAAAAAACAGCATGATATATGGGAGCCTGTAATTTTTAATAAACTGTCTTTTGGGTAAAGAATGTTATCTTGATTTTGTAGTTTTAACAGTCAGTATGTGAGGTAGGTCATGACAATAAGAAAACTAGATACTGAAGTAAGTTCATACACATTCATGGAGGATATGTCATGCCTTTTTATCCCATTTCTTGAGGGACATCAGTGGGATGATGCGGTTGCCTTCATGGCCTGCTTCAATGTCTCTTTATAAGCATCTAGTTGTCCAGTGTGACTGGGTGGTCCTTTGACCAAATCCAGTGCTGCTCTTCTGATGTTTTTGGCTCAGTGTATAGACCTGGTGGACCACATTTGTTCCACTAGTTTGTAACCTGCGTTGACCTGTTCCGTGATATAGTCATTAGTGCCTCACAGAGGAAGTGGGGTCTAATGCTTAGAGGAGAGGCAGGCAAGCTGGTACCTTCAAGACCTGTTAGGAAGCAATTCCCATCAAACCCAGCGGACATGGCAAATGATTGGGAATTATAGGAGATGTACTCAAAAACAGCTGGCCAGCAGAAGGTTGCCTCCTGGTGTTGGGTGACAAGATTAAACATGTTTGGGAAGATCCAAGTTCAACCTTGGGCTTCCCCCAAAAGCTCATGGGCTGACTTTGTCATACTTGGTACTCCAGTCTCAGTGTAGCCTATTAACAGAATGTGTGGGAGAATAAAATGGATAGACAGTGGATTATGAACCACTCTCAGCTTGTTGGAGAAAAGAAATCAGACAGTCAATGTTGAAATCAACAATGAGGGCGTTAACTAGGAGATTGATCCTAAATGCGTGGGGCCTGTAGAGCCTCCACTGACAGTTGCAATCTATCTTTAATTAATTTGGGGAATGTTTAGCTTGGCTTTGCAAGAGGGAGGTGACACATGCAGGAACGGAGCGGTGATAACTGATAGAGACTCCAGGCATGGGGAGCTATGTGAACTTTTATTAGAAGAAATATAAAAGAACACACATACTAGAATAACTCATTCTCTCACACAGCACACAGAAGTAACCAAATATAAAAAAAGTGAAAGGGGACAGCAGAGATTGAGGGCTGGAAGAAGAGATGTATTTACCAATCCTGAAGAGATGGTACACTGAAAGCAGAAGCAGTTTAAACCATGAGGTTTGAGTAACTGGGCAGAAACACAAAGGAGTGGTAACTCAGACTGAAGCCTGCGGGCAACAGTCACCATGCAAGCAGGGGAACATTGCAGCAAAAAGGCTAGGTTTTGGGGTACTATTTATATCTTTAACCCCACCCCAATCCATAGAGGTTATGTGGAAAACTAAAAATTTGATTGCTCTCAATGGAACCTGAAAACGTTTGAGAGGGGTTGGTTTTGATCAATGATGCTTCATGGACTTTACAAAACGTAGACAAGATCTGGAGTCCCCAGGAAAGAGAGGGCAAGAAGAGGCATTTGCGAATACACAAGAAACGAAGAGGGAGATTCTGGCCTTGTTTGGTCTGGCAGAACTCATCTTGGACTTTTGGTTTCTGTCAGAAATGTGAATGGGTGTGTGGTGGCTCTCCCAGCAGCTCCTCATGGGCTGGGTTTACGGAGATTATCACACAGTGAAGTCCCACTGGGATAGATGCGGGATCCTATTGCATTGCTCTGTGGCTGGGCAGTAGGTAGCCCATATGCAACCCAAGCTTCTCGCACAGTTATACATAAATGGGAAAATCCCATTCATGAAAAGCTGCAGGAGAAGCCCAGGTTGCATACAGGCTGCCTACTGCCCAGCCATGGAGCAACGAGATAGGAACCAGCTTTGAGTTTTAGATCCTGTGTTTATCCTGGCAGGACTTCACTGTGCAATAATGTCATAAGTGTCATTCAAACCACCTATTTCAGTATTATATTTGCCATCTGTAGCAGGATTAATAAATATATTTGGGGATATTCAAATGCTTACAGGAGTTCCTGGACTTTGTGTCTTTTTGTCACAATCCAGTGTATCTAAACAGTAAATTTAGATAAACAGTAGGTCTAGAGGAGATGGCAAGTTCCCTCATAGTCCTCTGCCAGAGTGTAAATGGGCTCCTATTCAGAACTGGTTACTTTCTAAACATAACTAGAACAGGAATGCATGAGATCCCCTCTTCTCAAAGGCAGCTGCCATTCTCTTGCACCTTAACTTGGGAGGCACTGTGAATGATGGGTCTTTTGGCATTCAGTGGCCCAAACTCTGCTAAGAGGTATCTCTGGAGACTCTTAATGCATCTAAGTGCAAAATATATAGGGTTACACTCTGTACATACACATCTCTTGTAATGATTTCACTCCTCTTCCAAAGTCAGCAACATCCAGTTAACTTGCTCTTTCCAAATCAGGAGGCAAGGGAATGGCAAGACAAGGATGGAGGGGGAGTTTTGCATGTCGGCAACTTGTAAGCACCTTCATCCTTTGGTCCAAGGGAGCTAGCAGCAGAGGCAAAGATTGACTGGAAATTGGGAAGCGGTGAGCAGTAGCAGCAGGAAGAGCTCATGCATTGTGATCTCACAGTGGTGCCATGGTTGGCTATGGGCCTTTGCAGACTGCCAGAAACAGTGCAAATTGAGTCCACTTTAACTGCCCTGGCTCAGTGCTAGGGAATCATGGGAACTGTAGTTTATTGTGGCACCAGAGCTGTCTGACAGAGAAGGTTAAATGTCTCAGAAAAAAAAATACAGTTCCCACGATTCCCTAGCACTGATCCAGGGCAGTTAAAGTGGACTCAATTTGCACTATTTCTGGCAGTCTGCAAAGGCCCTATATTTTCAAAAGTTAACAAAAATGTGTCACTTTTGTTTAACTTTTAACACAGCTGTTCATAATATAATGCTTGATGGGTTGTAATATTCTTGTTTTATTATATTAGTTTCACTGTAACTCTATTGCATTTTGAAATAGGTTTACTCCAAAGGGAAATAATATTCCTTCCAGTGATGATACAAAGTATACATTCAAAGAACAAGGTTACCCTCTCCTTCCCCTTTCCCTGTGTATTTATGAAAATCAGCTTTAGGAAGCTGGAAGTCCCTTGGAAATGGTTTGGGTTATAGTAAGATGGACTGCAGATAAAATGGGAATTTGGGAAAATCCTCCCCCATCATAGGACACACACACACACACACACACACACACACACACACACACGAGACCAAGCTGAGATACAAGTCATGGAGATCTATTCATGATTGTTAGCTGCAAGATTTAATAGAAGAACTTCTCAAGACAGTAGAACTCTACTCTAGGACTGTGGCGTTCTGGGGCTCAGAAGGCCATACTTCTTAATTTTTACTCTTATGGGATGCAAAAAGGTTGTATCACACCAACATATCCTACATTTGAGGAGAGTGGAAATGATGTTGCATCACCACCAGTCACTTGAGGGGGGAGTGCTTGTTTGTTTCTTTTGTTTCTAGGTGGAGATCCCAATCTTTTGAAAAAGTTTCTTAAAGTAAGTAGAGAAGAAGGTAACAGTGATAGGGATAGAAGATGGAGAAGAGGAAGAAGAGAGGAAGAAGAAGAAGAAGAGGTAGGCTAGAAATTGTTGCAAAGTGTGGAAAGAATGAGATAGAAAGAAAGAAAGATTTGAGTTTAGGAAGGCACAATAAGATTTATGTTTGGGAGGTGAGTTTGGGAAAGTGTAAATATGAAAGAATTGAATTGGAAATGTAGGAAGATTGCAGCAAAGAAATTCGAGGAGCTATTATATAATATAAATATGTTATGTACAATCGGCCACCCATATCCATGGATTTTTTATCCATGGGTTCAACCATCCACAGCTTGAAAATATTCCAAAAATAAATAAATTCCCAAAAGCAAACCTTGATTTTGCCATTTTATAGAAGGGACATGATTTTACTAGACCACTGTACATAATGGGATTCAAGCATTCCTGGATCCAAACCCCAGCAGATATCAAGGGCCCATTGTATAACATATTTATGTATATGTATATAAATATGTACATGTTATGTATATAAATGTGTCATGGTGTGAGTGGAATACACGTTAATTCCTTTTATATGTGTTGTTAAGTGTTTATATGTGTCTGAGTTTTTATATGTATATAAATGTTTAATAAAATACTTTTAATACAGAAAAAGCATTCTAACATAAAGTGAAAGTTCTGTGAAATAACTTTTAGCCCAATTTTTTCTTGCAGTGTTATATAAGTTTGGGCAGTCTGGGGATCCTAAGGGCTACATTATGCTCCACCACAGTTCATGTAGCCCAGGGGTAGGCAACCTTTCCCCTTTAAGGGCTGAGGGACTTCAGCTCCCAGAAGTCTCAGCCATGTTGGCCAAAAGTCCCATGTTGGCTAATAGCTCCTGGGATTCTGGGAGCTGAAGTCCCTCAGCCCTTAAAGGGGAAAGGTTGCCTACCCCTGATGTAGCCTAAGGACTGGACAATGCTCTGCTGGATGTGGGAACAAGCACAGGGGCTGCATCCGCACTGTAGAAATAATCCAATTTGGCACCGCTTTAACTGCTATGGCTCAATGCTAGGGAATTCTGGGAAGAGTAGTTTGTTCTTGCACCATTCTTGCACCTTCCAGGGAGATGGTGCTGACCGCAGCCTGGCAGGACTGTGGGATGCCCTTGTTGTGAGTATGACTCATGTAACTGACTTAATCTACATTTTGCCAGCTTTTGGGTAGTTTTGACATGCTGAAATATTTATGCAGGTAAGGCTAAGTTTTGTTAGGAAGGGGTGATAAGAAGAGCAAGTTAATAGTTTCTGGATGATGCATGAGGAAATCATTCTTGAACTAAATAAACTCTTCCACTGTTCCATCTTTGATTCCATTGCAGCCAGCTCATGCAGCCGCTTTTTTCCAGGAAGCATCAGCATAAGATGTTTTGTTTTCTGATTATCAGGTTAGCTGTGGTTCTTAAGGGGACAACGCCTTTCTCTGCTGTGGGGCAAAATTCCTTTTTAAAATAAAGGTGCGTTTCATAAGAAAGTGCTAGAGGCAGCCATGCAAGGAAAGATGGGCCAGGCGTAATCCCTTGAGTGTTACTTTGTTGTTGTTAACTGCCCTCAAGTTGAGCCTGAATCATGGTGGCCCCATGGATGAGACGGCTCCAAGACCCCTGTCCTCCATTGTTCTGCTCAGGTCCTACAAATTCAGTCCCATGGGCATGCTGTCCTCCTCTCTTTCTACGTCTCCCTTTCCTAGCTTCTTGTTGTGTGCCTTCAAGTTGTTTCTGACTTATGGCAACCCTAAGGTGAAACTATCATGGGGTTCTCTTGGCAAGTTTCTTCAGAGGAGTTTGCCATAGTCATCCTCTGAGGCTGAGAGAGTGTGACTTCTCCAATCGTTTTACATGGCCAAGCTGGAATTTGAACCCTGGTCTCCAGAATCATGGTCCAATGCTCAAACCACTACAGCACACTGGATCATTATTGTCTTTTCTAATGAGTCATGCCTTCTCATAATGTAGTCAAAATATGACAGCCTCAATTTAATCATCTTGGCTTTCAGTTCCAGGTAAAGTTCAGGTTTGATCTGCTCTAGGACCCATTTGTTTGTCCTTTTGGCTGTCCACAGGACCCTCAGCACTCTTCTCCAGCCCCACATTATCTCAAATGCATTGATTTTCTTCTTACCTGCTTTCTTCACAGTCCAGCTCTTGCATTCCTAGATGGTGATGTGAAATACAACGGCTTGGATGAGTCTAACTTTAGTGCTCAGGTGTATAATTTTACTCTTTAGGATCCTGTCTAGTTCTTTCATAGCTGCCCTTCCCATTCCTAGTCTTTTTGCTTATATAAAGGCGTGGGTCCTGATAGAAGTCTCCTCCTGCCTCTTCGTCCTCCTTTTCTATCCTCCCAGCAGCAATCTGCTTATTGAGATTTCTTGGAGGCCTTCTCCTTGGACTGTCACCCTTCTCCCCTTCTCCGTCCCAGGGCCACATTGGGGGCCGGTTCTGAGGCTTCATCCATGCTACAGAAACAGGTTTGGCATCATTTTAACTACCCTGGCTCAATGCTATGGAGTTCTGGGAACTGCAGTTGGTTGTGGGACCAGAGCAAAGCTGCAATTCCCAGAATTCCATAGCATTGAGCCATGACAGTTCAAGTGGTGTCAAACGGGATTATTTCTGTAGTGTGGGTGAAGTGCCTCCTCCACCTCCTTCCTGGGATTCCCAGGATCCCATACCATGGAGCCAGGGCAGTTCCAGTGGTGTCAACCCAGATTTATTCCTGGGGTGTGGATGCAGCCCCTGCTTCTCCATCCTGGGAGTCCCAGCATCCCATACCCATTGAGTTCCAGTGGTGTCAACCCAGATTAATTCTGCAGTGTGGAAGCTGCCCCTGCTTCTCCTTCCTGGGATCCCCATAATGCCATAGCCCTGAGCCAGGGTCGCTAAAGTGGTGTCAAGCTGGGTCATTTCCCCCAGTGTGGATGCAGCCCCTGCTCCTGCTTCTGCTTCTCCTTCCTGGGAGTCCCAGGATCCCATACCATTGAGTCAGGGAGGGCAGTTCCAGTGGTGTCAACCCAGATTAATTCTGCAGTGTGGAGGCAGCGCCTGCTTCTCCTCCTCCTCCTTCCTGAGCTCAGCCTCCTTCTCCTGCTGGAGGCCGGCCTCCCTGCCTCCCTCCCTGCCTGCCTGCCTCCCTCTTTCCCAGGGGCCTCCCGAGAGACCCACCGCCGCCAGAAGGATGACCTCCTGCCTCCTCGTCCTCCTGCAGCCCTTCCTGGCCTTTGCAGCAGCCACCGCCCCCGGCTTCTCTGCGGAGGAAGGACGCCGCAGCTGCTCCCAGCCGCTCCCAAGGCAGCCTCCGGGGCTCAGGTGAGACTACTGCCAGGCCCATCCTCCCCAGTCCTCCTGCCGCAGGGCGTGGTTGGGGCTCTTCTTCAGAGAACCACACAAATCACAGACGAGACCCCCAAAGGCCATCCAGTCCAACCCCCTTCTGCCATGCGGGAACCGTCCTCCATCAAGGCACCCCCTGTGACAGATGCCCATCCAGCCTCTGTTTAATAATAATAATAATAATAATAATAATAATAATAATAATAATAATAATAATAATAATAAATAAAATTTTATTTATAACCCGCCCCTCTGCTAAGTTTAAAAACCTCCACAACACTCCATGGAAGTGTGCTGTTCCACTTAATTCTTCCTAATGTTGAGCTGGGACCTGTTGTCTTCCTGCAGCTTGCATCCATTGCTCTGGGTCCTCGATATGGCATCCCTTCCTAAGCTTGCTCCATCCTCAATATGGCACCCTTTCAGATCTGTCAAGAGGGCTATCTATCCTGAGTGCCTTCCAAGGCCTTTCCCATTTATGTCCTGGGGTTTCCTTCCTGGGGCAGGAATTGGTCAGAGGGGGTTTGCCATGGCTTTTCCCTGAGGCTGGGAAAGTGTGGCTTTCTGTTGTTTGCTGCTGTGTGCCTCCAGGACATTTTGGACTTTTGGCCACCCTAAGGTGGGTTTTCTGGGCAAGATTTGTTCAGAGGATGTTTGTCATGGCCAGCCTCTGAGGCTGAGAGAGTGTGACTTGTCCAAGGTCAGCCAGTAGTCCATCATCATCATCATCATCTCACCTTCCTCCGTATAGGGACTCAAACCATCATTAACAAATAAAATCCCCTTGTTGTTGTTGTGTGCCTTCAAGTCGTTCCCCACTTATGGCCATCTTAAGGTGGACCTGTCCTGGGGTTTTCTTGGCAAGATTTGTTCAGAGGGCATTTGCCATGGTCTTCCCCTGAGGCCAAGACAGTGTGACTTGCGCACTGGCTCTCACAGCCACTATAGGGCCATAGCATTAATTTTACCCAACAGGCTATCCAGTAGCCTATTTTAATTTCATCATTAACAAATAAACTCCCTTGTTGTTGTTTTTGTGTGCCTTCAAGTCCTTTCAGACTTATGGCCACCTTATCATGGGCTTTTCTTGGCAAGATTTGGTTAGAGAAGATTTGCCATGGCCTTCCCCTGGGGCTGAGAGAGTGTGAGTGTGTCCGTCATATATAGGACTCATTTCTCCCAGTCAGTCTCCATGTCTGAGCTGGGAATCAAACCCTTAATTTTAATGTCATCGTTTACAAACAAAATCCCCTTCTTGTTGTTGTGTGCTATCAAGTCATTTCTCAATTATGGTGAACCTATCATCGGGTTTTGCTGGCAAAATTTGTTCAGAGGAAGTTTGCCATGGCCTTCCTCTGAGGCTGAGAGAGTGTGACTTCCCCAGGTCACTCAGTGGATCTCCATACCTGGGCTGGGAATCAAACCCTGGTCTCCAAAGTCATAGTCCAACACTAAACCACTGTGCCACAATAGCTTCCTCTGCAGGGTGACCAGATATTATACCCGCAAAGAAGGACAAGGCAGTGGGATCCCTGGGGTTGGCCTCACCCAGTAAACTCATGATGTCTTGAAAAATTAGTCCTATATATGATAGATACAAAAAGACTTTTAAGAGCCATCCACAGTTTTTTCATGATCTTTACAATCTATAAAGCACCTGTTGATTTTCTTCTGGAATTTCTTAGCATGCTCCATTGACCATCCTACATTTTCAATGTGGTCCCTAGTGCCTCTGCCTTTCCTGAACCCCACTTGCACCTCTGGGATTTCTCTCTCCATGTATGATCGGAGTCTATCTTTGCAGACTGCTAGAAATAGTGCAAATTGAGTCCACTTTAACTGTCCTGGCTCAGTGCTAGGGAGTCATGGGAATTTTTTTCTGAGACATTGAGCCTTCTCTGTCAGAGAGCTCTGGTGCCACAATAAACTACAGTTCCCATGATTCCCTAGCACTGAGTCTGGACAGTTAAAGTGGACTCAATTTGCACTATTTCTGGCAGTCTGCAAATGCAAGTTGCAGAATTTTGAGCACAATTTTGCTTCTATGGAAATGAATCCTATGGTCCTATAGTTGCTGCCAGTGTGGTGTCATAGTTTGAGCATTGGACTAGGACTCTGGAGACCAGGGTTCGAATCCCAGCTCAATCATGTAGACCCACTGGGTGACCCTGGGCAAGTCATACTCTCTCAGCCTCGGGGAAGGCAATGGCAAAGCTGACCCCCCCCCCCCCGCAAGAAATGGAATACAAAGGCACAATTGTGTCTAATTCACTTGCAAGCATGGTTGCTAGTATGAATATTTATTTAGAAGGAAGTTCCCTGCAAGGAGCAGTCCTGTGACTGCCAACCAAAGAGAGAAGTTGAGATCATCCTAAAAGAGGGAATGATTTTATTTCCTCTTTCCAGAGAATGGAAATAGTATTAACTTGCTCTTCTTCCTTTTCCCTCCCTTTTCAAACAGAACATACCCTCGTCCACATGAGTATTTGGACCCCTCTACACTCCCAAAGAGCTGGGACTGGCGGAATATAGATGGAGTCAATTACGTGAGCTCCACTCGCAACCAGCACATCCCAAAGTATTGTGGATCCTGTTGGGCTCATGGCAGCACCAGTGCCCTGGCAGGTAGGCGATTCTGGTGGTGTGGTTGTGGTCGCCTCCTTGTGCTTTTCTCCACATTCAGGTCAATAATGGTGAGCAGTTGTGATGGGTCTGTGGGCCAGTTTTCTGTCCCGGGACCCTCTGGGGTTTTCCTAAACTGTCTGTAATGACAACAGGCATACCCAATAGTGAACATCCATTTCTGATTTTGAAAAGCAGGGTTTCACAATGTTTACAGTTGGAATTTTTTTAAAAAAAATTGTGGCCCCTAAACCTATTTAAAATGTGAATTGTTCCAAGAGCCCCCCAGATGAGGTAAAATACTCTTCCTTGATCAGAAAAAAGATGGTCTGCAGGAGTCAAGCCATGCAGCTCATGAGATTTCAAGGCTGCACATTACCATCAGAGGTATACTGTCTTGGAATATGGAAGTTCCATCCTTAGCTATTGAAATACACAATATTTAATAACCAAGGCCAGCCCAAAACATTTGGCTATCTGATATATGGTGGCATATGCCACCTTAAAGCAGGGGAGGGCAACAATGGAAGAAGTAGGGGTCATCCCTCCATGCCCCAGTGTTGGGCCACACAGTCATGTTTTAGTACACCAAAAGTGCTGCTGCCTCATTTCCAACTGAATTTTTGGGCGATTTATAGCCTTTGGGGCTTTTTTTTATGGGAAGGGCTCCCAGAAGCTGGGGAAATTAAATTGCCACATTTGCAGCCATTTGAAATCAGTTTTGGCTGGTTTTCAAGTAAACAAAATCACCCAAAAACCAATGCCACTTAAAACAAAATTGAGGGAAGGGTATGGGGTTCACTAGGGCTATACCCTGCCCACCCTGGACCAGTTGAGATATTTTGTAACGGGAGGCAGAAAACCCCACAAACAACCCTCCTCATAGGTTTTTGTGGGTTTTTCAGGCTGTGTGGCCATGTTCTAGAAGAGTTTCTTTCTGACGTTTCGCCAGCATCTGTGGCTGGCATCTCTGAAGATGCCAGCCACAGATGCTGGCGAAACGTCAGAAAGAAACTCTTTTAGAACATGGCCACACAGCCCGAAAAACCCACAAAAACCTATGGATGCCGGCCATGAAAGCCTACGACTTCACAACCCTCCTCATCTTTTCCAGTAATAATAAAGGAGCAATAAATCGTATCAGAATGTGCCACCCTTCAAATGACCTGAACCTGCTCCTTGGCTCATAGAGCTGGCCTTTTTAATAGCGCTGTTTTCTTTGCTTAAACCCTAAGTTTCTTTTCTGTTCCCATACTAACTCTCTTCCCCTCATTACCACTAATTCACCCTTCTATCTTCAGCTTCCCTGTATTTCTCACAATTGCCAATTTTCCCCTACCCCCCCCCCCGCCCTCAGATATCCAGGTGAGAAAGAGAAGTGGAGATGGGAGAGCAAAGAGCAAAAGCCCTAGTCTGTGAATTTTGCTTTGAGCATGGGTTCCCAGCTGCAAGCCTTGACAGAGGCTCTCTATGCTGCAACATTTTGGTGCAGCTGCTACTCATTTAATTAAATCTGTCAGCTTTAAGTAAAAAGTTATGTGAACTACAGAATGCTGCAGGTCTCTCATTATGTCTCACCCCCCGTGCTGGTTGTCTCCATCTCTCAGATCGCATCAACATCAAAAGGAAAGGCGCCTGGCCCTCAGCTTACCTCTCTGTTCAGCATGTTCTCGACTGTGCCGAGGCAGGGACCTGTCATGGAGGAGACCACCTGGCTGTATGGGAGTATGCTCATCACCATGGCATCCCGGACGAGACTTGCAACAATTACCAAGCAAAAGATCAAAGTGAGATTAAGGAGAAATCCTAGTACGCAATATCCCTCTCCCTCTCCCCAGTCTTTGTCTTTGTTTGGAATCATTACATTTTGGATTACAAATCTCAGAATCCTCTAACTAGCATGAAAGAGGAATGTTAAGACTGTCAGTTGATCCTTCTTCCATGTTTATCACTTTTATTGCATTTGAGGGTAGCAGGCCACCTTTGGATAGGTTGTGTGAGGCAGATACAGCTCTGTCCTCCAGCTGTTATCTGTCACTTTCTGTCCACCCCTGGATTTGCTGCATGAGGCAATTGCTTCATTCTACCTAATGGTAGGGCAGGTTGTGGTTGCATGTGCCAAGAATGCTTCGGCCCCAATTTCTTGCATACAGTGTGAATGCCTGCAGACTGCAGAAAGAGGTTTTACATGCATACAATATTGTGCATGGGGGCTTCCATGTGAGACTTAAAAATCTGTGCTATCAACCTCTCCATGGTCACCAGCTGGACAAGTAACATCAGCTGCATGACTATGCTTCTGCAAGGATGCTGTCAGAAAGCTGCAGAGTTACAGGGAATGACAGTGGGGTCCCAGACACCTCCTTGCACCCCAATCAATAAGGTTCCCGGGAGCGCTTTCCTTAAAAGCGCGATGAAGGTAAGTGCGTGTGATAGCCATTTGCGTATTGTAGGGCTTCTATCGGTTTAGTTCAGGATTTATTCTTTTATTGCATTCTTATCGCTTTGTGGCCCGTGTGTGATAAGGTCCTAAGATTACTTTAATCCTTTGTTTTTCTAAGGATATCAAAAATCTAAGGAAATATTCATCTTTGTCCACCATCACCTCCCTGTTTTCCTGCAACACTGGCTTTTTCTCTTTCTTACTTCTCTAGTTCTTCTACCTCCAACTACCCTCTAAAATTGTTATTTATTACAAGTTGGGGAACTCAGCTTGCCACATTCAGACAAGCCCATCAATCATAGACTTTTGTAGCAACCAAATGTTTTTACTAGTTCCATAATCTGGTTGCCATAATCCCTCAGCTAGCATGTCTAGTAGCCATGCTGGCTGGAGGGTTTTGGAAGGTCCAAAAATTAATTTCCTCAGATTCTTGTGACAGTTACAAATTGTACTCAAAATCACTTCCATAAATGACAAAATGCCATAGCAGTACTCAGTAAAATATTTTAAAGCGTCCAATTTTTGTTTAATCCTCTCGTAACTCTTGAACTGCAGTTAAGCATACAGCATGAAACATTGTGAAGCTACTCTACTTCTGCAAATAATATCAAGATGAGAAGGATTGCTCCCCTCAAAGTATTTTAGTATCTGAGAGGCTGGTTATTTGACCCCCCCCCCCCCCCCCGTTTTTTCTGAGCCACACATGTAATTGCATGGCCATGTCTACATGGATAGACTAAGGGCCTTTGCAGACTGCCAGAAATAGTGCAAATTGAGTCCACTTTAAGGGTTAGGGTTAGGGTTAGGGAATCATGGGAATTGTATTTTATTGTGGCACCAGAGCTCTCTGACAGAGAAGGCTCAATGTCTCAGGAAAAAAAAAAAACAATTCCCATGACTCCCTAGCACTAACTCTAACTCTTAAAGTGGACTCAATTTGCACTATTTCTGCAGTCTGCAAAGGCCCTTAATATCACAGAACATTGTACTGGAGAAATTTCATTTTATTGTGTATAGCAATTGGATGAAAGAAGGCTTTCTGAACCCGCTAAATATCTTTGTTAATTTTATAGAATGCAAGAAGTTTAACCAGTGTGGAACGTGTGTTACTTTCGAGGAATGCCATGTGATAAAGAACTACACCCTCTGGAAAGTTGCAGATTATGGAACTGTCAGTGGGAGAGAAAAGATGATGGCAGAAATCTATGCAAATGGACCAATCAGGTAAAGATATGCAGCTTTAGTGACAGGAGACTAATAATAATAATGTTTATTTATAATGCTCTTTTCACCAAAGGGCAGAACATCAAACATATACAATCAGGAACAAAACAATAAAACACAACACTGTAATATACTCATATATTAATATATTGTTGTTGCTGCTTGCCTCCAAGTTGTTTCCAACTTATGGCGACCCAAAAAATGACCCTATCATGGGGTTTTCTTGGAAAGATTTGTTCAGACTGAGCTGATAGAGTGTGATTTGCCCAAGGTCACCCAGTGGGTTTCATAGCGGAGGGGGGGGGGGGGAGAAATTGAACCCTGGTCTCTAGAGTCATAGTCCAACACTTAATGAAAACAAAATCCTTATTGGTCACTCATTAGGATGATAGAACAGGTCTCGTTGCAGGAGTGATGGTGGTGCTTCCTCCGGAGTGTGCTGATTCTTTCATACCACCCAGGCAGCCTCTTATATCTCTTTCAGGCAGAGGAGCAGGCGATACTCGCCAGCTGCTATCTCAGTCCTGGGGGAATCTGGAGCCTGCTCCTGTGAGTATCTAGAGTTCCTGCATGGCAGAGGGTTGGACTGGATGGCCCTTGTGGTCTCTTCCAACTCTACGATTCTATGATTCTAGAAGATGGTCCTACTCAATAGGAAGCAGACAGACAGCAGTGACTGTACTACAGTGGGGTCTTGTTATCCATTGGGGTTTGGTTCCAGAACTTGCCATAGATAACTAAATCTGTGGATGCTTGAGTCCCGTTAAATACAATGGCATAGTAAAATTGTTTCCTTTATGTAAAATGGCAAAATCAAGTTTTGCTATTTGGAATTTATACTGTTTTTCAATATTTCCAAGCCATGAATGCTTGAAACCATGGATAAAGAATCCGTGCATAAGGAGGGCCAACTGTATTATGCAGAGTACTATATTATAGAGTATTATATTATATTATATTATATTATATAAATGTATGAAATTATATTATATTATACAGAGTATTATAAAGAGATGACATAGTAACTATTGGCAACCCATGAACAATCTATCACAGTGGCCTGGCACACAAGAAGTCAGAAAACTGCAGGAATTCAGGCAATAGGAGGCCCTCGACAAATCAATTCTTTTCACTCTGTGGTTTGTTTAGCAAACTTGTCATGACTTGGCACTTTGGATTATTTCTTCCCTAGCAAGTCAGAATCTGTGGGGTGGGGGAGACCAGCTTGTGGAAGAAACACAAGCCAAAGCACCATCTCTTGCTAGGTTCTGTCTGTGGGTTGTTTAGTAGCATTGATCAGCCCAGTGCAGGCACCACTAGCTGATCCACAAGAGATTAAATTCTTTAAAAAAAAAAAAACTTGATTAAAAACAATGATTCTTTCAGTTCTTAAATGAAAAGCAAGCAGATGCAATTGTAGAAAATACAACCAGTAAGGAGTCATTATATTATAATTAAACAATGCATGAACTCCCGGAACTCTTTCTCCCAAAAACCAGCTCCCAAAACCCTATTCAGAACTTCTCAATTCCTCTCTTCCTAACTGGTCTTCACTCTTGTCTTTGAGTGCCTTAACTAACTTTTACAGATAGGCCTCTAAGGAGTACATCAACACTGTAGTTTGACACCACTTTAACTGTAGTGGCTTCATCTTACAGAATCCTGAGATTTTCGTTTTGTGAGACACCAGCACTCTCTGGCAGAGAAGGCTAAAGACCTTGTGAAACTGCATTATTTCTACAGTGTAGATGGACCCTAGGTTATAACTTTCCCTCCCATGGGTCCCCCTTCACAACATTATTTAGTTCAGGGGTAGGAAACCTTTTCCCTTTAAGGGCCGAAGGACTTCAGCTCCCAGAAGCCTCAGCCATGTTGGCCAATAGTCCCATGTTGGCCAATAGCTCCTGGGATTCTGGGAGCTGAAGTCGCTCGGCCCTTAAAGGGGAAAGGTTGCCTACCCCTGATTTAGTTTCTGTCTTCACACATGGACACATTACACATTAATGTAAAAGCTGAAGGGAAGATGCCAACAAAAGGCCGTTGAAGATATGCCTTGAATCCTGTTGGCAGCATTCACTGGTGTAACCCCCAGTAATTCCAATGTATATGCAACTTTAGACACTGTGGAAGGAGAGTCTTGTACCTTCTTCCTCAGTGTTCGTACTCTCAGTGTGCGACATAGCTCTGTCCACCACTGGCTATTGACTGATTGTAGGAATGTGCCCAAACACAGAAAGGGAAGCTGTGATACCTTGCCTTTTCTCTCAGCTTTTATAGTAATTCCAAAGTCAATGTCTTGGCACCCACAGTGATGCTGCAAGATAACTGAGGCCCTCAGCCCTAACCTGGGAGAATTCTGACTGGCTTTGCACAGCAGGGGAAGAAACAAAGCAGAAGAAGGAGCAGACTTTGCTTCTTGGACTACCAGTGTAGGTATGCTGGTGGAAACTTAGGTCTTGTCTGTATTGGCCAGGAGCAACCTGGAGTATCTGGGCCCCGCAGTTGCCTCATTCTGACCCCATTCCCTTGGCCTACATTTCTGCACCATCACAGCTATCTGCACAGGCATCCCGCTGGGCATGTCCACTGCCACTGTGGGTCACTCGTTCTGAGGTCAAAATGAGATATTTAGTGCTGGCTATCTCTTTCTCACTTCAAAATGAGTGATCCGCTGCAATGGTAGACACATTGAGTGGCCCAATGGGATGACTGTGCAGATAGCTATGCTGGCATAGAAACAGAGTGCTCCAGATGTTTCTGGAAGATTTGCAACAATAGGTAAGGTTTTTTTAGTTTGTATTAATATTGGTATGCCCTGGTTTTGGTGTGGGATATGCCGGACATTGTCCAGACTGTCCATGCCAGAACTGAGGTTTGGGCTGTGCACTGTGCAAATGAGACAACATCAGAATGGGCTTTTGGGCCCATGCAGGCAAAGCCTATGGCTGCATCTGTCAGCTGCTTGAATCTTGACCAGTGGCTCCAGATTCTAAATGCCCAGGTAAAAGTGATTTTTGCTCACTCCTCTAACTGATGGATGAAGCTCATAGCCCTAGATCCAGGTTGTGGCTTTTGAACATTCAACACTACTTGTCTTCACTAGCATCCTAAAAGAGTTTTGTTGTTTTTTTATGTTTAAACAGTTGTGGGATCATGGCCACCTCAAAGCTGGATGAATACACCGGAGGAGTCTATGCAGAATACAAACCATTGCCTATAATAAACCACATCATCTCCGTTGCTGGCTGGGGAGTAGAAAATGGAACTGAGTACTGGATTGTACGGAATTCTTGGGGAGAGCCCTGGGTAAGGAGAGCTATAGAATCCAAATGCAAGTCTATGCTTGCTTTCTATAGATTTATTTAGATGAGCAAAAGTCACTGAATGATGTAAAGATGGGCTTTATTCCAATATATAATGGAAATGCTCAGATGGGGGAGCATTGGTATATGGCTTGAATTTCCAAAATAGTTGTTGACAAACTTTGGTAACCCAGAAGAAGATAGAACAGTGGGCAGAATCCAGGAATTGAAAGAGTTTGAACAAGTATGGATCTGCATTTTACTCTACTGAATAAGAAAGATATCGTTTTACACAACCAGCCACATAATTGTTACTGAACTAGCCCACATAATTTTGGTCTGCTAGGCTCAGTGCAGCCCCTCTCCATCATCCCCCCCCAACAAAAGTTTTGTGACTGAAAGAAGGAAGTGAAATAGGGCCATTCACTGAGCCCCTGCTAAGCTATCAGGCAGCATTGGGCTCGTAGGGTCCTCCAGGTTGTTCTGCCCTGCTCTATATGCCATGTATTTTCTGTGTTCCACTTTGGGACATGACCTACATGTCAAGGAATATGTCCCGCTCTGGGAACTACAGCTGCTGGGAATGGTGCCCCATTAGAACCAGCTGTAACAGGATGGAAGTGGCATTTTCCTTGAGTGCAACTGTTGAAATAGAGCACACACTGCCTCTAATGGGAAGGCAGTCACATTATCCTGCTTAATTACAGTTTTATAGAAAGTCCACAGCAAGACGTTCTTTGCCACTAGGAGCACCTGGATCTTGATGCAGAGATTGGCACCAATTCTGAAAAGTGAGGATTTTACCCTGCCAAACACATCAACATCACTTTCAGCTCAGACAAACTGACTGTCATCCTGTTAGTGGAATGTGCAGCCATACATTAACCTGCGTGTGTGTGTTTGTGATTGCTGTGGAGGTTGGTATCAAAGTCCATTCCCTCCACCACCACCACCACCTACCATAGAGCTGCTGAATCACCACCACCACAGCCTTTCCATGCCTGGCATAGAGCAGTGGAGGATCAGAGAAACAACTTGCTATGTCCCTGAAGCCAGACATGAAATGATGACATCATCTGCCAAGACCTCTAGAGCACCTCAGTGGACCTTAGTGAAGGATGTAATCACTTTGCTTCTGGCTACAGGAACATAGCCAGATCCTTCTGTGACCTCACTTCTCTAGGCATGCAGTGGTCATGCTGGAGGATTCAGCAGCTATGTCCAGAAGATGGTAAACTATGGTACAGTCAGCCATACAGGATTGCAGTCTTTGTGTGTGTGTGCACAAGTATATGTATGTAATGAATATGTGCTTTGCTTCAGTCCTGTTGAAATGGATGAAAGCCCATTTGATTGTATTCCTATAGTACTGAACCAAGAGGGATCAGCAGCTAGGAGCCCCAGTGCTGAATCTGGTCTCTTTGGAAGGGATTCCTACTCAAAAAGCTCTTAACTCAAAAGAGTATATGCCGTGAGTTGATGGTGTAGCCAAGAAATTTGTCCAAAGGCTATTCTAGGGTTGAGAAGTGGGATCTTGGCTGTTCTCTTTCTTACACCCTGAACAGGTTGGGAATATCACAAGGAAACAAGGGCCCTCTGGCACAAATGACTTGCAGAACAGCAGTTGCATGGTTCAAACCCTGGACACAAACAGCCAAATACCCCACTGCAGCTGTCAGTATACTTGTTAGCATATCCAGAAAAATTGCCCTTGCTTTTTAAAAATTAGCACTCGATTCACTGATCTGAGTTAAAAGTTTGTATCCTCCCATCTCAGCCTGCCTAAAAGCTAAGTTCATCATCAGGGGTCCTGCTGTATGTCCCACCATCTTGTGGGGCTAGGCTGGTGGGTACACAAACAGGGATTTCCCTGTAGCAGCACCTCAACTGTGAATCTGCCTCCCAAGGGAGGTCAGGTTGTTCTCCATGCTGTGGAGGCCTTTACATGGCCTTTGGCTCTTAAATTAGAAATATCTCCTCTGGATGTTTTTTAAATTGTGTTTAGATGTAGAGCTACAGTGGGCCCTTGATATCCACTCGGGTTTGGTTCCAGGACACATGCACAACCCATGGATACCAAAATCCATAGGTGTTCCAGTCCCATTAAATACAATGGCATAGTAAAATGGTGTCCCTTATATAAAATGGCAAAATCAAGATTTTGTTTTTGGAATGTATATATTTTTTGAATATTTTCAAGTCGTGGGTGCTTGAATCTGTAGATAAAATATCTGTGGAGAGCTGACTGTACTTTAAAAGAGGAGTTTTGACTATTTTTAGTTGTTGTTTTTTAAGTTCTTAAAGTGTTTTTATTAATTATGCATCACCCTGAGAGCTGTGATGGGTAGAAAGGTTGATAAATAAATGCCTTGAATAAAATAAGTAAAATAAAATTGACATGCAGGCAATTTTTAGGATGTTGCCATGGCAAGAAACACTAATTTCAGTGTGAGTTCCTTCTTCCAGTATGCCTCTACTAATACAAATGGATACCTTGCAGGGGGAGCATGGCTGGCTTAGGATTGTGACAAGCGCATACAAAGGAGGACAAGGAAGAGAATACAACCTGGCTGTGGAACAGCACTGTGCTTATGGAGACCCCATCCTTCCTTGAGCTTTATTTGTACTTCTCCTTTTGAAATGAAAAGGATCTTGCAGCAAGATTTTCTCTTCTTCCTAGCAAAGAGGAAGAACTGACTTTCAGTTGTGCATGGTACAATTTTTCATTTCTTTTAGAGTGATCCATAGTTTTACATGAGCTACACAATCAAAGGCTTTGCTATACTCTACAAAGGCTGTAGGAAAAGAGGAGGACTGCATCAGAGGTGGAGAAGGAAAATCACAACCCTGAGTTTGCAAGACGGAGCAGGGCTATTAATAGCAGCGTGTCTTGGAAGTCTCTCATTCACAGGGTCATCATGCTTTGGAGCTGACTTGACAAACAAAACAACAACATGATAAAAATATCTTAACACAGATGAATCTACTTGTTTTTCATATTCAAATCGTATATAACAGCTATTATTTGTATAGAAAGAGAAGCTGAGATTATGAAATGTGTTTATATTCTGCTTGGAAACTTTTGTGTTCAAGATTTTGTGTGTAGTCATACCGATGAAGTGACACAAGGCTGTATTATTTTAGCACTATAACGCTAAAAAAAATGGTGGGAAACATTCAATCTGGTAACAGAAATGTAATGAGAGAATGAAAGTAGAAAACCTCCATGGTAAAGGGCACACCCTCATTCAAAATGTCATCAGTGAGATGGTAAAAAATATGGTGGGAGGAACACAGACACTAGATAAAGATGTTTAACATTTACCCCAGTCTATATCAGAAACTCCTGAAACAGGAACACAAACCCAGATTGCTTGCATGCTTTCTTATGTGCTTAACACCCACACACATAGTGCCTGCCTCTGAATTGGTCTCTCATACAGAAAGAACAAGAAGATTCCAAAGTGCTATAACGTGGAGACAGTTAATACTAGGGATTGAGGGGGAAAGTTTGTGAATGAGACTGTATGAATGAGACTGCTGTTAGGAGTTGCAAGTGCACCTTGTCTGCCATAAAATGTTGGGTAGCTGGGGTGATGGGTTATACAGTAGAAATGGCTGTTGCTGAGATATGGTGATCTCAGACGCAGGTGCCCAGATAATACTGGAGGGGAGGCAGGCATGAGTCAAGTCTATTCAGGGTTGTTCCTGTGAAAAGAATATAACAATAACAACAAAGAAAGGGCAGTATTATAACAAGAGGGACAAATGTTTTCATTAATGTAGGGCATGAGCAGACAGGTGGGATACCATGGGCCAAGCCTGTGCTATCCTGCCCCTGGGTCTGATCCAGGACAGTGTCCAGGTTGGTGCAGTGACAGGCAGGTCATTACATGCATGTCTGATGCTGGGCCATGTACCTGCTCCCGCCACATGCCCCTTATCTGCCGCTGCTGTCTGTCCTGAAGGCCCCCCACTGTGTCCAGTGAGAGCGGAAATGGGGCTCCTAGCTACACCAGTGTGTCCAGGCACCCCCTTCTGATGTCAGAGGCCCTGGTGGATGTACACAACAGCGGCGGCAGGTAAGTGCCCAGGGCCATCCGGTCACCACAGAGTTTCTAAGAAACTCCACAGCAAACAACCAGTCTTTTTGGACTGGATTAAGGTCCCTTACAGCTGGAAACGGTCTGGGACTACTGGATCGGCATCTGGATCATGGACTGGGGCTAATGGCCTGTGTCACAGGAAGGTGAAAAACCAGGGGGAACACAGGCTTTTTGGCCCATGCATACAGGCCCTGTAAAAAATGAAGATTGAGCCTGCCATGATTTTAAATTTTGCACAGTTTAATTAGGCAATGATAATGCTTTCTGTTCAGTTCTGACAATGAGCATCTCAATAAAGGTTACTGAATAAAGGTTTATTGAGTTTTAACTTCTGAAGACTGCATTTCTGAACCTGGTGTCCTTCCAGACATGACACTTGATTTCCAAAATCTCACGTGAACAGTCATTTAACCATACCTCTAGAGACCCTCAGAATGAAGCTAAAACTGACATTTTGAATCAGACTCTGAGATTTGGCTCCCCTACTCACATGTGCAATGTTGGTATTTTGGAAATCCACAGACCAAGCAAATTCCACACTATCATGCTCATCTTGTGTATTTAGCAGCAGCTAATGACTTATTAGAAAAAGTGAATACTAACAAGTTTTTTTTTTAATATGCATCTATTTAAACTGGATCTAAAAAGAAGAGCAGAAAATGAAAGTCTTGACTACTTAAACCTAATTGCCTTCAATGGCACTGAAAGTCATGGGTAACCTTGTGTCAACCTTCTCCATCCTGAAGTTTTCAGATGTTTTGCACTACAGTTTCCATCAGCCCCTGCACAACATTCCCAATGAGTGAGAGATTCTCAAATCTCCAGTGCAAAACTTCTGGAGGGCACCTACCTGGAAAAGGTTGCTTAATGGGAATATGAGTTAAGGTTCTTTTCTTTCTTTTTTTACCCTCCCCTAAAGCATGACAAGCCAGAGTAGATCACTTACAAATGCCCTGCAAGATAAGAGCAGGAGAAATATTGTTGCATTCTGAAATATTTGTTATTACACTAGCTTTGGTCATTTTTTAAAAATATATACATTTGGAATCTGAACGAAAGGAGTAAATCCTTCAGGATTCAGGAATATGAATGACTGGAGTGAACTTATTCTAGTGATTGGAGGAATCCCACCATCTATAGCCCTAGTCTAGAAGCTAGTGCATTTGAAGAAATTCATCTATTCAGTGTTTAGTAAAGAAATACACAGAAGCACAGTTTTAACATTCTTGCTTCTAGCTAGGGGTATGCCCAAGAAGGAATACCCAAGAAGGGCCAGAGATGCAGCTAGAGATGTTCCACAAAAGAGACTTTATGGAGAAATTGAGTTTAAAAGGCAAATGACACACAAGTCCTTTATGATTGGTCAGGTGTAGGGGAGCTGGAATCCTGTGCATTGGATCCTGTAAATCAGAAAGGGATAGGAGCCATGGCATGGCCTTAATGGGCCAGACAAGGTTAGTTGGGCAGAAAGGTGGGCATCCAAACTAGTAGGTTGGTCAGAATAGTTCCTGCCAGAACAAGGAGCAGATTAAAGTTTCGGAAAAGTGGTTGGGGGACACAGCAACTTAACTGATTTCCTCAAGGCAGAGAGAGTGGAAAGGGGAAGGAACAGGGCTCAGGCATGGAGGACATGCCTTACAGTGTCACTACTGATGGATGTTGATGATACTGAGCTGGATGACAAACCAGTGGTCTAATCCAGTACAAACCATTCCTATGGGGTGGAAGAAGAGACTTTCCAACAGAGAACATTAAAAGATGGAAAAGTCTGCAGGTCCAAGGCCAGTTGTGAACTTAGAGGTGCCTGAAGGCCCGTGGGAGTGATTTTTGTGTTAGATTGCATCCAGTTGCCCATCTCTTCTCACAGCTTTATTGTTTAACTCTGTAAGGGCTATTAGGTACCCACCATTTTAAATTTCCTACTATGCCCTGAAGCAGTACTGTGTGACATGGGGCATGGGGGGGGGCATAAAAAAAGCAGTACCTCAGAGCCAACCTCCCCAAATCCAAACTGGGGGGAATCATAGGAAAGTCAATCCAGCTCAATGCTCCAAAAGTTCTTTGGAACTTGGCATTGGCCTCAAGCCACTTGGAATGGGGAGCAGGTTTGTCTCTTCACGTCTGTCATATGCTTCCTTTTGAAGAACCTGTGGTTGGGGCTGGTGGGTGTCCAGCCAGTCTCATCTCACTTCTTCTCCATATAATCTTGACCGTGTTCAGCAGGGTAGCTTGGGGAGGAATGAGGGCATTGCTTCTGCCAAAATATGGGTTCTCTCCCCCCAATGAAATTTTACTTCAGACCCCAAATTTCTAGCTAAGAGTGAGATAGTGAAAATTGTTGACACCTAGAACTCTTCTACTTGCTGTATTCTCATTCCCTTGGCAACTTTTCTTTGGATACTTAGACAGTACTGTATTTCTTAATGCTCAACTGAAGTTTTGAATTCCTGCAATGCTAGAAAACTGGGGACAGAATAAAAAGATGCTGGTTGAAATTCTTCTGAGGGACAATGATTTCCCCACCCTAAAGCTACACCCCTGGCTATGTTTGTCCATGGAGAGATCACAAGTGAACATTGCTAGAATTGTAAACAACTCTTCAAAGTCAGCACACAATACTGGTCAGCCCTAAAAAGTGAAAAGGTTGTTGCATAAGACTTCCAGCAACTGGAAGATAGGGCTCTGCTTATGCATCCTTCTCTACCCCCTGGCAAATACCTAATTGTGCTGTAGTGAGACAATTTGCCTTCCCTATCCTCTTACGTGGACTGATCTTGGTCTAGACTGGGGTGGGCAACTTTGGCAAGCACAAGACCAGTCCTTCTCTTTTCCTCTACAGTTATCTTCTTGAATCATAATTTCCAAACCCCAAATATGAAGCAATCTCATCAGATCATGGCCATTTTGGGCAAATGAATGAGCTACATCTGTGCCAATCAAATTCTAATAAAGCATCCAGCACTCTGAGATGCCATCTTGGCATAGAAACCCAAATGAAGGCATATATCTGTATCATCATGGTTTTTAAAAGGATTCACTGCATATCCACCTTCACATCAAATACATGTCTACATGTTGTGCTGTAAAAGATCAGTTATGGAATCTACTCTTCTGGGACAAAATCATGATGGATTTCAGATCCTCATAACAGATACATGGGGATACCCCCAAATCCCCCACCAGATCTGTTTTCTGCTGCTCGAGAGACTAGGACAAAGAGCAATGGATTCAAACTATAGGAAAAGAGATTCCACTTAAACACTAGGAAGAACTTCCTGATGGTAGGAGCTGTTTGACAATGGAAGATGCTGCCTCGAAGAGTGGTGGAGTCTTGTTTGGGTTTTTAAATCAGAGGCTGGATGACAGTCTGTCAGGAGTGTGTTGATTGTGTCTTCCTGTATGGCAGGGGGTTGGAATAGATGGCCCTTGTGATCGCTTCCAATTTTATGATTCTGTGATTCTATGAAATCTCTTCTGACTGAATTGACTACACCAAAAAAATTATGGCTACATCAAGTGGTAAATAATGCAAAAACCTAGGTCTGACACATGGATCTGTATAAACAAATGGCTGAGATCCTGTGTGGCCATGATCTGATTCCTGATCTGACCCTCAAAACCCTCCTTAAAATTCAGCCAGCTACACTGAAGGTTGGAGTTCTGTGGCAGCTACACCAAGGAGTTATAACAGGACCTTGAAGGGGTCCCTGCTTCTAATATAACCTCTTGCTGGTGGGAGGGGGCTGAACATCTCATCCTTTAGCATCTCACTTGGCAGCACTACAGAAATTGATCCCAGTGTCAAACTGCATTATTTATACAGTGTAGATGCACCCTTAGGCTCCCACTAGCACCTGGGCAGCTGCATTTTGTACCAACCATGGCTTCAGAGCCCACTTGGGACCACCTGGGATCACATCCGACTGCAACCTGTTATTGGATGGTGGGTCAATTGCAGTGTCTCCATGTAAAAAGCAAGGAGGTCTGAGTCCTTCCCCACTTTCTGCTTCCTTAGGATGTCTCCTCATTGGGGTAAAACTAGCAAGGCCTACCCAACTGTCTGGCAGAATAAGAGGACTGCCTCACCCAGATGTGTCAGTTGTGTTGAAAGTGCAGTACATGATTGTTTAATTTCTTATCATTGCCATTTTTGTTCCAGATAAGATTGGGATGAGTGGAGGACCAGGGGACATTTTATTTTTTGGCTTGGCCCAGCTGCAATTTTATCTCACAGGTTGTGGGATTCAAGCTGCCTAAGATTTTGCCCAGCCTAGTCAACCTAATCCATTTCCACACACACCCAATTCCTTTTGTTGGCTTTTTGCTCTTCCTCCTCCTCCTTGCCCTTAAAAACCAGGTGGCCTAAACAAAAAGGAGAACGGAATTCAAGTGAAGAGGAAGACACCAAGGCAGCTTTCTAGAAGCATCATGTTGGACCGTGTCCTCTGTTTAGCTCTCCTCTTCCTGACACCCTTTCTAGGGATTTCCCTGGGTGCCAACATCATTTTCAAGGAAGAACAGAGCTGCCACAAGCCACTACCGGGCAAATCCCCTTCCCTCCGGTAAGAGACAGTGGATGATGGGTAAGAAGTCAGAGAGGGGGTTGGGGAAGGGTACTATAGCATGCCAAGGGATCTTATAGCACACTGGAGACTAACTGAAAGAAAGAAGCTGGTAACATGAGCTTAGACCTGAGTCTACTTCCTCAGATGCATGGAGTAGAGTGGAGTGGAGTGGAGAGGCCAGAGAGAGGACCATAGGATAGACACAGCAAATACAAGAGTTTCAGGTTTAATTTTTCAAGTGACAAGCGGATGCCACAGAGCTTTATTCTGGCTTCGGTGTTGTTCACCATCCTATTAAATGACATGCATGAAGAAATAGAGGGCATCATCATATTTGTAGATGATACTAAGGTAGAAGGGTATATAATATCTCAGAAGACAGAATCAGAATTCCAGACAACCTAAACAGAGTGGAGCACTGGGCTAAAAAACCCCCAATAATTTCCAACAGCGATAAATGAAAGGTTTCAAATAAAAATCCACCAAACACTGGCTTCTTCATCAGGCAAGATGTTACAAACCAAACAGGAGAAAAACAATTGGAAATGTTAGTCAGATGCCTACATGTTGTTTCAGTCTTGAGTTAAGATGGTATGAAGAGGGCACCTTTTGCAGGCTGGCTCTTCCTCCTTCTGATCATGTGGCAATTGGGAGTTTTTCAAAGTCCAGGATTAGGGTTAGGGTTACCCTCTTCATACCATCTTAACTAAAGACAGAAACAACAAAATGCAGGCATCTGACTAACATCTCCAATTGTTTTTCTCCTGTTTGATTTGTAACATCTTGCCTGATGAAGAAGCCAGTGGAGCTTTGAAAGTTTGCAATAAGTATATTGTGCATTTTGGTTGGTCAATAAAGGTATCACTGTTTGGTGGATTTTTGTTTGAATTTGCTAAATGACCAACACAGCTACCCCTGCATATTAAATGAAAGATTTGTTATTGTTATATGTCTTCAAGTCATTTCTGAACTTATGGCAACTCTAAAGCAAACCTATCACAGGGTTTCTTGGGACTGAGAGTGTGTGACTCGCCCAAGGTTACCCAGTGGATTTCCATGGCTGAGTGGGTAATCGAACCCTGGTCTCCAACATTGTAATCCAATGCACAAGCTACCCTGGCTCTCAAATGAAAGGTACTGTACTTCATTTAATTAGGAAAAGTCAGTTGTATGAATATAAGATGGATGATGTCACAGCAGTTTGTGTGAAAAGGATTATGAGTCTTAGAAGATCTCAGGCTAAGCATAAGTCAACCGTATGATGTGGGTTGTGGTGGGGAGGGCAATGCAGTTTTTGTCTGTAGGAAGAGAACTATAATGTCCAGATCAAAGGAAGCAATAGTAAAAATGTATTCTGCTTTTGCCAGAACTCATCTAGAGTATTATGTCCAGTTCTGGACACCAGAATTCAACAAGGGTATTGAGAAGCTGGAAGAGCCAGCATAGTGTAGTGGTTTGAGCATTGGACTATCATTCTGGTTAGATTCCCTACTCAGCCATGGAAACCCACTGGGCGACTTTGGATGGCTCACAGACTCTCAGACACAGAAAACCCATCTGAGGAAGTAGATTGAAGTCTATGAAAGCTCATGGTGCCAATTTCTTTCTTTCAGTTAGTCTCAAAGGTGCTACAAGATCTCTCTACATACTGATTCCATAGGCTAACACAGCTATATCTTTGAATTCAACACAGAAAACCTTGTGACAGGTTTACCTTAGGGTCACCATAAGTCAGAAACAACTTGAAGACACACAAAAACAAATTGACAAACTGGAATGTGTCAAGAGGTAGGCAACCGAGCTGGAAAATCTTACTGGGGAACGGAATGGATTGTTCTCCAAAAAAGTGACGTTTCCAAACTGTGGTTAAATGCATTGTGTGGACATGTACGTAACGTCACAGATACAGGAATGCTGTTTCATGTTCTGGAATTGGAATCTCATCTCCAGCCACCAGCCAGATGATAGGAACCAAATTTATTCATGTATTAGAAGATTTTAGAAATATAAACTGCAACAAAACATTGCAGTGTGGTGTTTACTTGTTCAGGATTCTAGCCAGTCATGACATTTTCAAAATAAACTATTTGGTATTGGTTGGTCAGCATTCAACATCCACTAAATGGGATCATTGAGTTCTTTGTGGTTCTCTCCTCATCCTGGTGATTCCCAAATCAGTGATTCCCAAAGCGAGTGGTACCATTCCCCTGGGGGACTGCGGAAAGATCCAGGGGGGCAGTGAGGAAAAACGGAGTAGCAAGGAGGCATAAGGAGGGCATCAGAATGAAGTAAGCATTTCTTACAAACTCTATATGATAAAATTCAAAGACATAGCCATGTTAGTCTGTAGAATCAGTATGTAGAGAGATCTTGTAGGACCTTTGAGACTACGGAAAGAAAGAAGTTGGCCGCATGAGCTTTCATAGACTTAAGTCTACTTTAGTCTGCTACCAACTTTTTTCTTTCAGATCTCAAAGGTGCTACAAGATCTCTTTATGTCATAAAATTCAAGTTACCAACTCCTGGGGAGGGCAGAGCTGTGTGGGTCCCCCATGGCCTCTCCTCAGGGGCCCTGGAAGTCATTGTCAGCTGGGTTGCTGCCTTCTTCTGCCCAGCACAGGGCCAGACCTTTGGTTACGGGCAGAACCCTCCACATACACAAAGTGCCCCCTCCCCTCTCCACAGGTGCTCAAGTTTCTTTGGCACCTGAGACAGCAAAACAACCCCATTCCAGCCCAGGGTCTCTTCCTCTTACTGTCCACACATGAGGGGAGGGAATGGAAGAAGGGAAGAGAAGGCAGCCTGCCACTGGGAGACCACCATCCCTCTCATCTGCAGCAGAGTCCCCTATGCTCAGGGGCACCTTGGCCAACCCATTGTGGCACTCCTCCATCAAAACCCCCCAGCTTTGAAAGATCTTCTAGTGAAGCCTCAGTTGGTGTTTCTGATGCCTCCACCTATAATGGGGCGACCCTTCCCTTCCTTTGCTGCTTGATGTTTTTTAATTGCATGACTGTGATGGAGTAGAAAAGGCTGTTCCAGGTACCTGATTTCTTTGTGTATTTCCTGTTTAAAATCACAATCATTAAATCATTAAAAACCATTGAAATCAAGCTACAGGAAAAGAGATTCCAACACCTCAACATTAGAAAGAACTTCCTGACAGTAAGAGCAGCTCAATAGTGGAACACACTCCCTCGGAGAGTGATGGAGCCTCCTTCTTTGGAGGTTTTCAAAGAGAGGCTGGATGGCCGTTGTTGAGGGTGTTTTGATTGTGTATTTCTGCATGACAGGGGACAGAGTGGATGGCCCTAGGGGATCTCTTCCAGCTCTATGATTCCATGATGTGGTCTTTGGATACCTTCATAGGGCTTGTAGTCCCTTGCTCACATGCCTCCTGGGATCATCTGGATGCAAAGTATGTCCTCTCTTCCTAACCTATGGCCTCTGGTCAGCCCATCACATTGAAACTGTAATCTCCTCAAGGCAGGGATCTAGTATCAAGAAATAGGAATGGGGGGCATGCTAGGGTTGTCACCCAAGAAGAAAGCGGGTGGCAGCCCAAAAAAGTTTGAGGACCACAGTTGTAGAATATATTTGCTAATAGTATATATTGGAAAAGTGTCGTTGTCCCCCCTTTCAAAAACTACAATTCCTTGAATACCTAGCAAGCACATGCCCATACTGGCTGGGAAACAGAGGGTGAAGCAGTCAAAACATTGACTTCTTAAAACTGAGATTTCATGCTAATGATTGTAAATTTCAACATCCCTCCTTTATTCTGCCCATTTAGAAGCATCAATGTTTTTCAAATGTCTCTCATGCTAGTTAATCTAAGCCTTTTCTGTGGTTGTTTTGCAACAAGAACCTGAAGGCAGGTCCAGCCTTCCTGTGGTTCAAAAAGTGCTGTTATCTCAGAAGAGACCTGAAGAAACATTGGCCTCATAGGTGATCACAGGACTGCCTAGACACAATGTAAATGTCACAAGAGCAGTCATGCAGTTGCCACAAAGAACAAAGATTAAACCAAGACAGTGTGATGATAAGAGCAGGGGTGGGGAACTGTTAGCCCTCCGGATTACAATTCCCACAATCCCTTACCCTTGGCCATGCTGATTGAGGATTTTGGGTGTAGAAATCTGAAACGTCTGGAGGATCAAAGGTTCCTCACCATTGAATCAGAATATCTTCTCTGTGAGATTATTGCATGGCTTAAATAATACTATTTACCACTCCCGCATTTAATTCAAATTCGTGCTGCAGCCATGTTTTATTACACAGCTTTTGCAACGGAATCCAACTTTAGACTAAATCCCTGTTCCAATGCACATCCAAAAACGTGCTCCAGTGGCCATTTTTCCAAGTTAGAATCTTCCGACTTGGAAAAACAGCCACGGGAGCACGTTTCCCAATTCACATTGGAGAGGCGATGTACCGGATGGCTTGCAGGGGAGGGGAGCCGTGTGGTAAGACCCGGCTCCGGCCCAAATTGGGCTCTAATTCGAAAGAGGTAAGCTGGGTCTGGGAAGAAGTGCGATACCAGTCTCATTCCCTCCAGATAAGATAAGACTACTGTCCCTATCCAGTCGAACATCTCTGGGGGTCAGTGGTAGGTGGGAGTCTGTGTTAGGCTGCATCTGCACTGCAGAAATAATGCAGTTCAACACTGCTTTAATTGCTATGGCTTAATGCTATGGGGTTTGTAGTTCAATGTTATGAAAGCCTGGGGTTTGTAGAGAGCTCTCTGACAGAGAAGGATGAATATCTCACAAAACTCCAAATCCCAGAATTCCATAGCATTGAGCCATGGCAGTTAAAGCAGTGTCAAACATCATTAATTCTGCAGTGCAGATGAGGCCCTAATGTGTTAGACAAAGCAGCTTCTCGCATTACCTTTTAAAGCAAATAAAGCATCCTGGGCTGCAGCTGGGACACAGCATGGAGGTGGGGATTAACACACAGTAAGTCGCTGCCAAATCGCAAGGCAACTGCAGCCTGGGTCCCAGCCCGCCTTTTTTAAAAACGGAAAGTTCTTGAGGTTTAAATAGCGGCTGGCTGAGGATGGCTGGGACCCAGGCTGCAGTCACCTGGGGATTTGGCAGCAACTTATTGTGCAATAATCCCCGCCTCCATGCCGTGTCCTGGCTTCAGCCCGGGATGCTTTATTTGCTTTAAAAGGTAATGCGATAAGCTCCTAGGAGTGGGGAGGCCACACATCAAATCAGCCTTAAAGATCTCTGGGTGACCTTGGACTAGTTGATCTCTTTTTTTTAACCTACCTTGCCGGGCTGTTGTGAAAATAAGTGGGGAAAGGAGAAGCATACACACTGCCTTCAGATCCTTCTAGGCAATGGCGTACCCTGACTTGGTGTGGGGGGAGGGCTTCTGGGGGAGAGGCTTCCAGCACGCACTGCACAGGAGCATGCACACACACATGCGCACCAGAAAATCATGCACGCAACCCCACGGCAGCCCAGAAATCCCCATGGTGGCCGGGAGAGCGGGCCCCCGGCAGCCAAGAAAGCCCCGTGGCAGCCTGGAGAATGGGACCTGCATGCCCCCAGCAGCCCAGAAAGCCCCATGGAGGCCGGGAGAGTGGGCCAAGGCCCTGGGAAGGCCCCATGGGGGATGGGGGATTGACCGGGTGTCACTGTCATAACCATGCCTGCATGCATGGATTCTGTCAGGTTTTTATTGCTGTTGATTTGAATGTTATAGTTGCTATATCGGTTGTCGATGGAAGGGGATTGTGGGTAAGCTAGTAGTAATAGCAAATAGGTTAGCTGGTATGGAGGTTGGGAATAATTGTAGGTGGCTAGGATAATTTTGAGAAAGTTGGCCCATTGGAATGTGTAAGCTGTGGGATGTGGAGAGTTGGTGTCTGGATGTAACTGAAAGGAAGGGTAATGGGTGGAAATGCCAGCGCTGAAGAGAGATAGTGCTGGTGAGAAGGTTTGGAAAAGGGGGGCTGGCTTGATGGGGGAAATATGTTAAGGAAAATGCAACATGGGACATACAGTGATAGAAATAAAATATGTATGTGAAAGTCACAATGAGTAAGCAAGAGCAATTATGAAGCTACACAGGTGCAAAAGCTAATGTAATTTAGAAGTCTTGAGAGCCAAGGACAAAGTTATAGAATGCATATTGGAAACACCTGAGATTCATTAAGTGTACAAGGTAAAATGATGAAATACTTGGGTTGGTTTTAAGTATGGGTTGAACTATGTGAACCAATCAAAATAAATATACACACCCACTGGGTGGAAACTAACTAGTGGGTGGTGATTAACAATGGCTATAATAATTGCAATGTTTGCCAATGTATTTGTGTGGAGTAGTTTTGGAGATATTGTGGGTAGTTGAGGAGATTTGTAGAGATTGTGATTTGTTGGGCATATAGTACTTGTATATAGTAGAATAAAGTAGATCTTTTATATAAGACTACTGAGTTGTCTGGTGTCTTGAGTGAAGATACAAGAGCCAGCAGAGTCCTGGAAAAGTTTGGAGACATCTGGGGAAGAAGAGTGAGAAGGCTTGGAGAGTTTGTCAGGGTTTTCAGCCTATTCTCTGAAACTCTGCTGCTTTGGAGAAAAGCATTAACCACTGATCAAAGCTGGTCAGCTCTGCTGCATAACAAGGTGGTGAGTTAGAGCCAGAGGTGAAGAGCTACAACTCTCATCATCCATGACAAAATAGACTTGGGAATTGGAGGTGGGTGCTGGATTTGGCACCAACAGTGTTGGGAGGAGTTTAAAGGTTTTGGGGTTTTAAGATATCATTTGGCTTGGAGGGCGCAGTTCTGGCTTAAATGCTGACTGGTGAATTTCTGACTCTGGACGTTATCACACGGGGTCTAAAGCAGACAGAACCCCGTCCCATCCCCGTCCCATTGCGGTTCCTTTGCCCCTGTGTTCACATGACGTTGCACAGAACCCCACCCATCCCCGTCGCATCCCCGTCCCATTGCGGATCCTTTGCCCCTGTGATCACACAACGTCACAGAGAACCCCCTCCCATCCCCCTCCCATCCCCGTCGCACTGCAGCATCATCCCCGTTCTTTTGCATGCTGGTTTCATTGGGAATTACATTTGCGCGACCAGAAGCATACCGGAATGATGCTGCTTTCGTTCATTCCGGAATGATGCTAGTTGCTAGAGACCCGCGTGTGAAAACGTCCTCTGTGTTCTCAATAAACTTTTTTGTTGATTCAGTGCATTGGACTTATTGATACACAAAGTTCCTGAATTTGCTCAAGTATGACAGTCACCCCCTCTTCTGTGGTGTCACCTGGTGCGGTCAGCACCCCCTGTACCCCCCCACCAATGACGCTACTGCTTCTAGGGTTGTACATCAATGAAATAATAAGATCATTCAGAAACAGGAGCCTACCCTTTCCTCACTAAATATAGGCCCAAGATTTAATCTGTTTACCCTTTTCTGTCAAACAGAACCTACCCTCGGCCTCATGAATATTTGGACATCTCGGCGTTGCCCAAGAGCTGGGACTGGAGAAATGTAAAAGGTGTCAATTATGTGAGCGCCACACGCAACCAACACATCCCTCAGTACTGTGGATCCTGTTGGGCTCACGGAAGCACCAGCGCCTTAGCAGGTATGGCCAAGTGAGCTACCAGAAATGGCTCTCTCCTTGTTCAGGATTGCAGGACACACACAGCCCTGTGGAACACGTCTAGGAGAATGGCTGGGTTTTCTTTCATTGCTCCTTATCTATGTGCCAGTTCCCAAATTGCCTTTTTAAATCTGCCTTCATTCATTAGCCTTGGCTTGCCATGTGTGACAGGGAAGATGTTGAGAGTATCTGGGAGGAGGAAGTTGCCTCAGGTCTATAACCTCTTTGGGAGCATGGAGTTAAGCCATGCAGCTCTCTGCCTGGCCTAAAACGCTTAAAATCCCCTGTTCGTCCCTGCAATGGATGAATATTTTAAGAATAAAGTGGATTGGCTGAAGAAGCAGAGGATCATATTGTGCAAGCAGCAAGGATTGGGACACATGTGGCCAAGCAGCAACATCAGAGTGTGGTCAAGATGGCAAATGTTAATGAAGAAGAACATACAAGCTATTTGCTTTGGCCTGAGCCTACCAGGAAGGACAAGATTCTGCCCTTTTCTTGTCCCTGCTGAGTTAATTCAATAAAAGTGACTTGCGCACATTATTATTATTATTATTATTATTATTATTATTATTATCCTGTTTTCTCCCCAAAATTGGGACTCAAAGCAGCTCACAGTCTAAAAGCACAGTACAATTAAAAACTTACAAAAAAGTGACAATTAAAATAGAATTAAACTATTACAATATTAAAACAGATCATTTGTTTAAAAGCCACACATTTTAAAATAAGACAACATCCCCAGGATGTTCTTTAAAAGCTTTCTTTTTTAAAAGCCTGTCTGAACCGAAAGGTCTTAGCCTGCCAGTGGAAGGACAGCAAGGAGGGGAGCGTTCTGGACTCCCTGGGAAGAGAGTTCCACGATCTAGGAGCAGCCATCGAGAAGGCCCTCTTTGTCCCCAACAACCGTGCTTGTGATGGTGGTGGGACTGAGAGAAGGGCTGCTCCTGAAGATCTCAGAGCCCAGACCAGTTCATACAGGGAGATATAGGGCCTTTGCAGACTGCCAGAAATAGTGCACATTAAATTGAGGCACTGCCCTGCCTCAGTGCTAGGGAATCATGGGAACTGTAATTTATTGTGGCACCAGAGCTCTCTGACAGAGAAGGCTCAATGTCCCAGAAAAAAATACAATTCCCATGACTCCCTAGCACTGAGCCAGGGCAGTGCCTCAATTTAATGTGCACTATTTCTGGCAGTCTGCAAAGGCCCATAGTCTGCCAAATAACCTGGACCTGAGCCACATAGGACTTTATAGGTCATAACCAGCACTTTGAACCCAGTATGCCACAATTGACGCAAGCCAGGATGAAGGGGGAAAGTGAGAAGAAGAGAGAGAAACTGGGAAATTTTGGAAGCAGCTGAAAAAGTGGGATGACAAAGAATTAAACAGGACTGTCCCTGCAAAATCAGGACAGTTGAAGGGTATGGATCTGAAGCGAGGAGAAGGAAGTGATTGAAAAGACACCTAGCTTACAGTAGAAGTGGGTTGATTTTAGGTTTCATGTAGAACATACTTCATTTTTTGCAAGAATTCCATATCTTACTAATCAGTATCAGATGCAAAATTGTATGTGTATGTCTGTGTCAGTCAGCAGTGGAAGCAATTACCAGCTTCCTTCCTGATGAACCATAAACTTCTGAAAAGTTATTTTTGTGGGGAAAGAAATGCGTTACATCTCCCTCCCACACCATTTTCCTGACCATACCATTTTATTCCTTCTCAGATCGCATCAATATCAAGAGGAAAGGTGCATGGCCCTCAGCTTTCCTCTCTGTTCAGCATGTTATTGACTGTGCCGGGGCTGGGAGCTGCCATGGTGGGGACCACAGTCATGTTTGGAGGTATGCCTACGAACATGGAATCCCAGATGAGACCTGCAACAATTACCAAGCTAAAGACCAAGGTATGTGAGATAAAATTAGAGGCCATCTTCCCATGTGAGGGTGATCATAAAGAAAGAAAAGCAATTCAAACAGCTCTGCCCTTTATTCCAGCTTTGTAAAGAAACCCAGAATTTACTAGCCTATAATACCCACCAAAATATGCATTATTATCAAATAGGGGAGGCAGGGCTGAGAAGTGGAAGAGCAAAGATCACAGAAACACAGGGCTCCTTTTTTGTGACCCAAACCATATTTTGGCTTTATGTGTGAACAGAGCCATCGTCACAGGCATACAATGCCCTTTTGAAGTTCTTCTTGACTATTATTATTTCTATTGCTGTTGTGAGATTGAAGCTGAGAGGGCAGCAATTTTTCTGCAGATTCTGGAGATTCACACTCATTTTTTTGTCCCGAGGAGATGCGGATTACCACACTGATGCATATCGGGTCTGTTGTTCCCATTGCATTTTGGCTTCACAACTCTCTTTCAATCATTTTGACCCTTGTGTTATTCACACATGCCATCATTTTGGGTTAAAATGGAGCCACCTCCTTTCCTTTAATGATACAGAACGATCCAAATCGATTTGGAAGTGTATTCACACTGTGGATTGATGTGGATCTTTCAGTAAAAGCCAGGAAAACTCAGTATTGAATATCCTGGGTTAAGTGGGGGGTTTGCCATCCCCCCCTCCTCAGCATTCAGGATGTGTGTGAACATCAAGGATTCAACCTGGATTCATCCTGAATTATTTTTGTAGTTTGAATGGCAACTAACAGTGAGCTTGTAGCTGAGATATTGCTTCACAGTTCACAGTACTAGCTTCTCAACAGCATGTTTAGTGAAGAAAGACCATCTCTTTCACTCACAGAAATCTGCTTAGCCATAAGACTGACATCAGAGAACTGTTAGTCTCATCTACCAATGACAAATAACAGGGCTTTCTTGGTGATGGGCCACAATTGTGAATATTTTCTCTGTGGAAGTCAAGCACATTCCCTCTGTTTTCCATTTTTAATTAAGCTTTGATTATGCTTCTGTTCTGGAAGCTGTTTTGATGATGTCCGCTGGTTTTTTCTTTGATTTTGTTGTGTATGCTTTTAATTTTTGTTTTCATTTTGTATTCATTTTTTGCTTCCTTTTAATGTCAGAAGCTTTGGTAAATTTATTTTGTAAACCAGGGTAGAGTTAATAAAACAAACGAATATGTCACAACACCAACTTTTATTCAATGAAGCTTAATGAAATAAATTTTGTTGCAAGATGGACATTATCAAACTATCTTGATAAATTTTTCTGTTTATTTATTTTGCAGCATGTGAAAAGTTTAACCAATGTGGCACTTGTGTTACTTTTGGACAATGTCATGTGATACAGAACTACACCCTCTGGAAAGTGGCGGATTACGGCCATGTTAGTGGGCGAGAAAAAATGATGGCAGAAATCTATGAAAATGGTCCTATCAGGTGAAAACTGTTTCCAGTCTGTGTGAGAATCTTTAGCAGATATTGCTATTATCATTAACTTCCTTGCATTAAGACAAACCAAAAAGACCTCTTGAATTGAAGGAATTGTGCTCTGTTTTCTGACATCATTGAAAATTCAAGAGTATTGAAGATAAGGGTCAAGTTACACTTCTTGAATTTCCTGATTTCAATGAGAATTTCAGTGCCATGGTGAATTGGGCTAACCTGCTGATATCCAGATTATACTTCTGCTTTCATGCATCATGTTTTGCCAAAAATGGTATTGCACTTTATTTTGTCCCAATATCATACATTGGCTGGCATTTTTTTTTAAAAAAATTAACCTTACTGGCAAAACACAACAGATTTGTTGGGACAGTATTTGTCCTGGTTATTCTATGCCTACTTCTTGGGAATAAGTCCAGAACTCAATAGGTCTTACCTTTGAGTAGAGCCATACAGGACAGCATTTTTGAGCCTATGGAAACGCCAACTGATCTCAAGGGGATATCCTAACTAGTATTTCATCTTACTCTGCATCATTTTGTATAATATATGATCGGAGATTGTATATATTTAAGAATTATATTGGGAATTTTAAACTTTTGCAAGTTGATTTCAGAGCTGATAAAGGAACCTGCTGATTTTGACTGGCATTTTCTATATCATTTGATTTCAATAGTTGTTCAATCATGTGCACCCCAAAGCTGCATGCATACACTGGAGGACTTTATGCAGAATACAACCCTTCACCTTCTACAAACCATGTTGTTTCCGTTGCCGGCTGGGGGGTAGAAAATGGAACAGAATACTGGATTGTCCGGAATTCTTGGGGTGAGCCCTGGGTAAGTAAGCAGGAGATAAATGCTTCAAACAAGATCCATTTCTTTTTCTCTCTCTCATTTTCTAATGATTCCTGAGGTGGAAGAAGAGAGTAACATTGTAAAATGCAGAAGCTAGTTTTGAAATTGGTTGTTGTTGTGTACCTTCAAGTCATTTCTGAGTTATGGTGACCCTAAGGCTCATAGGGTTTTCTTGGCAAGGTTTGTTCAGAGGGGGTTTGCCACTGCCTTTCTCTGAGGCTGAGAGAGTGTGACTTGCCCAAAGCTGCCCAGTTGGTTTTCATGGCCTAGCCTGGATTTGAACCCTGGTCCAATACTCAAAGCACTACATCACACTGATTGACTAAGGGATAATTTCCCCCCAAATTCAAAGGCTCACAGAAGGTGTAGCAGAAATGTTCTCTGCCAGTGAATTGGCAGCTATACTCTGGAGGCCCCCTTGATATGCTGATAAAAGGGTCTCCAGGAATCGAGGTACTACAGAAACCGTCTTTGCCAGCTATAGGGCCATGAGCAGACCCCCCCCCCCAGGCATGTTGAGGTTACATTTGGATTGACAGAATCGAAAGCCCCCTTGTTCCGGGTGATGCTCAGGGATTGCATTCAAAATTATGCCAGATCTTGAGGTGCTCTAGTAACTATTGCCTTGCTGTCAGTGGAAGAAGGGCAGTTTAAAGCAAAGGGAATACTAGTAACATGAAAACATGGAAAGAGAATGCAAGAAGAGCTCTTGAATATTTTAATGAAAAAGTTTGGAAATTGCACAAGCAGAGGTTAACAGAGACTGCAAAGGGAACAAATTAGCCTGTATAGTGTGCAGAAAGCTGCCCTGCACTGAATGAGACCACTAGTCCACATAATTTAGTTTTATCTGCACCTCAAAGGCACCGGATACCCTCTGACTTTAGAGATTAAGCAGGGTCAGCCCTGGTTAGTACTTGGATGGGAGATCACCAATGAACACCAGGTGCTGTAGGCTATGTTTCAGAGGAAGAGAAAACCACTTCTGAGTATTCCTTGCCCAAGAAAATCCTATGAAATTCATGGGGTCACCGTAAGTCAACAGGTGGCTTATAGGCACATACACACATACATCAGACTTCCCCAATCTGATCCTGCCAGATATTTAAGACCCTCGTTGGCTTCAGAGAGATCCAGAAATCTTGCTGCTGTAGCTTTCTTTGTTTCCACTTTCCACATACACCCACTTTGCTATGTTAGACTATAAACCTCTCAGAACTTTGCATTGTTTTGGGTTATGGGTTATTATTGTTATTATTTGCTTGTTTTTGTTTTTTCTATTTTGCTTATTTCATTTTGTAAAGCATCAGGTACATGGTAGACCATGATAGCTGGAGTCTTCTGGGAGCTGTAGTCCAAAAAATGTAAAGTTTCCAAGCTCTGCATAAGAGAGAAAAGGTGGCTGAAGCTGAGCTCATTATGATATGCCTATATAACTAATGCCACTTAATATCTTGCAGGGTGAACAAGGCTGGTTTAGAATTGTGACAAGTGCATATAAAGGAGGGAAAGGAGCAGACTACAACCTCGCGATTGAAGAAAAATGTTCATATGGAGACCCAATTGTTTCCTGAGCTTATACTGGGCTCTGTTTGTAATGGCGGCTTTGGAATGCAAGGACACTTCCAGCTGGTTGTCTCTACTCTTCAAACAGAAAAATTAATTTACTTATGGACTTATGGAATGGTAACCTAACTGAGTCCATTCTCCCACATGTGCCTGCCTGGGCTTTGAGATCTTCATAGAAAGTCCTTCTTTCAGTGACACCACTCCCATAGACATGTCTGGTGAGAATATGGAAGAGAGATTTCTTATTTTCTATTCTCATTTTCTGGACCAACCTTCTTACAAAGGATAAGCTAAGGTCCCTTCTGCAGTGGCTGAATACTTCTTTTTTAGTGTGCTGTTCTATTTTTATTTCTTGTCTTTTCATGGATACATTTTAAATTTCTTTTAATTATATGTTTGTACTTGTACATACATGCTCTTTTTAAATCTGTATCTGTTCTAAATTTTATAAGGTACTTTGCACTCCTGTGCTGGGAAAAGGTGGGGTAAGAAGAAATAAATAAAATGGCAATCATTATAGAGGTTGCAAGGGCCTCTGCCCCATTTTATGTCAAAAATACCTGTGTTTTTTTTTTAAGCCAGAAGCAGACATCTGGCCACTAGGTTGGTTGATTTATTTCATTTTACAGTCTATCTAGGCTGCAAAGGATTGGGGTTGGGGAGGAAGCATTGGCTCCTGGACCTGTTGCGTTTGCACATCCCTGGGTTGCAAGGTGAGTCACCAAACAGCTTCCATTGATGTGCACAAAAAGCCATGGTGGCCATCTCTGACTTGGGGTCAGGAACTCTTGAAAACACAGAAGCCCCAAATATCCTGTATCTCGTTGCAATCATTATCTCTGACCCCATATCACTTGGCTATTGAGACCCCAAAGCTAATCAGTGTAACCTTCTGATTAGTACTGAAACACACCCTTCCAGAGTCCAGCATCCCTTTGTTTGGGAAAAAAAAATACAATCACCGTTCCCTTTTGTTTAACCTGGAAATCTTCTTTGTCCAAAACCTTGGACTGAGGAGCTCTTCTTATCTTGCTCTGGCTTTCTCTTACTGTCTTATACTGAGTCACACCTTTGGTTCATCTAGCTCCTTGGTCAAAGTGAGCTCGCAGTTATTCTCCAGGGTTTCAGGAAGGAATATTTCTCAGCCTTACCTGGAGATTGAATCTGGGACCTTCTTCATGGCCATTATGTGCTCTAGCATTGAGGTGGGCCCCTTCTCTTGCTCTCTTCTCCTGTCTTCCAATGCCTTTGCCCCAGACATTTGTGTGCTGCTTGAGAGTGGGCCAGCAGGCAGATCATCTGCTCAAAGTGCTCCTTAAAACTCTGATTTGGGGCCTTTGCAGACTGCCAGAAATAGTGCATATTGAGTCCACTTTAAGGGTTAGGGTTAGTGCTAGGGAATCATGGGAATTGTTTTTGTTCAGAGACATTGAGCCTTCTCTGTCAGAGAGCTCTAGTGCCACAATAAAATACAGTTCCCATGATTCCCTAACCCTACCCTTAAAGTGGACTCAATTTGCACTATTTCTTGCAGTCTGCAAAGGCCCTTGGATGCCTGCCTTTTTACCTCCACACCCAGTCTGGTCCAGTAAAGACTTGCTGTGGCTCTGGAAGAATGGTGGCTGTCCCTTCCCCACCCTGTCATAATGGAGATATATGTCATTAGCCTTGCTTTTTACCAATAAAATTTCCTTTCTAGAAAAACAGTGGCCTCATCTTTGTTACTCACTCTACAGCCAAAATCTAAAGTCCTAAGATTTGTTCGCAATGTGCAGGAAGATGTTTCTCTGACCACTAAAGTAATTCCATTTGAGTAATCCATAACACATAAAAAGAGGTTTGGGTGTGAGAGAGAGAAAGAGAGAGAGAACACAGTAATGTTTTCTAAGGAAGTCTAGTAATACATGAAAAACATTTGCAATTTTAACATTTTTGGCAGTCCACATGGCCCCAAGAGGATCGGTGGGGCACAAAATTGGTTCCTGGATCTACTGAACTAAGCCATTACTGGTTTGCAGGGTGAGTCATAATAAATGATGAAGGATTTCTTCCACTTCTTTTATCTCTCTTGCCACCTGTTACACTTTTGGAGAAAAAGACCCGACATGCTTAACATTAACTTATATTCACCTACAGCAGCTTAACATTAACTTAACACACTCGACATGCTTAACATTAACTTATATTCACCTACAGCAGCTTCCCTAACCTTTTGCCTTCCAGATGTTTAGACTGCAAGTTTTACCATGGTAGAATTCAGACATATCCATGTTAGTCTGGATCAGTATACAAAGGGATCTGCATGCACCTTTGAGACTAACGGAGAGAAAGATGTTGGTAGCATAAGCTTTCTTAAACTTAAATCTACTTCATCAGATACATGGAGTGAAGTTTCTAGGAACAGATCTTTATAGTTATGAACGTTCTGGTTGTATGTGTGAATAGCAATAGAAATGCAAAACTTGAAGGTGTGGTGATGTTATACAAGTTCAGTTATAATGATGCTCTTGAGCAGGGTTTGGCAACCTATGGCCCACGGGCCGCACCCGGCCCATCGACCCCTGCCGACCGGCCCCCGCTGACCCCCGCTGCCGCCGCGTACACTACCGCCGTGTGCGTCGTGGCCGCCATTTTGTTTGCCAAAATGGCGGCCGTGATGTGCGCGGCATGCGGCGACGGCGCGCACGAGGCGGCAAAACTTGGTGCACGGGGGTAGTGGGGGTGGCGTGCGTGCGCATGAGTGCGCACGCTGCCATTCCACCCCCACGGCCCGGCGGAAGACCTGGGGATCAGCGACCAGCCCCAGGTAAGTAAACCTTGCCAACCCCTGCTCTTGAGGGACAAAGGCAGGAGAAAAGATGTCACCCATCAGGTGAAATCTTTAGAAGAATAAGACCCATTGACATCTGTAGGTGCACTGCCAATCTTTACCAGAGTTTACACAAAGAGTTCTGGACAAACCAATATTTAATCCCATTTCTGTCAATAATCCCACTAGTAATGTGGTTGAGGGACTACGGTATGTGTTTTTACATTCAGTCGTTTCTGTTCTGGGCAAATTGGTTCAGCACATATTAATCCAGTTTTGGAGCAGCCATGATCCACAAGTGTTTGAAGATTAACAACCAACATAATCAAGACCAAAACACTTTTAGGATACGAGTAAAACAGCCAGCTTTTAATGCTTACTCTGAATATCATTACAAAAAACAAAAGGCCTCAATCCAAAACTGGGGGCTTTGGGCTTCACCTGGCATAAAGAGAAAAGGCATACTCTTTCTGCAAGAGAGAGTAAAAGTGACTTCCACAACCCCATTTAGAGGCAGAACTATATCTCCAAAGCCTTCACTGACATTTCCCCCTTTTCTTCAGCATTTATATAAATGTCAAGGTCTCACCCCTTCCTAGAAAAAAGGGTCGAATGCAAACTGTCTAAGTTTCCAGTTCTTCCATACATTTACTTTTGAATGATATAGATTTAAGCATGGCAATCCAGTATACTCTTGTCCAGGGGTAGGCAACCTAAGGCCCGGTGGCCGGATGCGGCCTCCCAAGGCCTTTGGACCAGCCCCAGGCCGGTCCTGCCGCCGCCGCCGCCGCCTGCCATGATGATATTAATTATTATAGGTTTTGTGGGTTTTTTCGGGCTGCGTGGCCATGTTCTAGAAGAGTTTCTTTCTGATGTTTCGCCAGCATCTGTGGCTGGCATCTTCAGAGAAAACTGGAATGGAAGAGCATGGGTCTATATATACTGTGAGACCCTGGGTAGGGAGGAGTGGTTCCCAGGTGAACTGTGTGTTGTTCTGTGCTGAATAGGTATTGTTCTGTTGTTAATGGCATAGCTTCAGGGTAGCAATCAAGGATATTGTCTGCTATTCCCATGTAAACTGTGTATTGTTCTGTGTTGAATAGGTATGTTCTGTTGTTAATGGCATGGCTTCCAGGTGAGGATATGCAATCAAGGAGATTGTCTGCTATTGTCTGCTGGGAAATCCCCTGACCCTGGTTGGTTTTCCATTTGCATTTGCTGAGTGCCAATTTTCTTATTTTGTAGGACTGGTAGCCATGTCTTGTTGTTAATTATTGTTGTTATCACTTGTTCTTGGAGTTTTCTTGGCAAAATCTCCACAGGGGTTTTGCCATGGCTTTTCTGGGGCTGAGAGAGTGTGCATGCATATTTTTAAATATTTTTTTAAAAAATTAAAAAATTATTTATTTATTTATTTTTGGTGCTTCGGCCCCCCAATTGTCTGAGGGACAGCAACTCGGCCCCCGGCTCAAAAAGGTTGCCTACCCCTGCTTTTGTCTGTCCTCTGTCTCTAAGCTGTCTTTAAGCTATATTGAACTTTTAATTCCATCAAATAATGATAGCTGGCAGCAAGGGAACATCGAGGCCTGGGGCATTTGTCAATTATCACACGTATGAACTCTGTGTACTTGTCACAGATGGGCTCCATGCCACAGAAGAATTGTTTCATTCATTCATTCAATGCTTGGCCCATCATGGATTTCTAAATGAATTATGATTCAACTAGAAAGCTTTTTTTGGCAAAGCTTTTTTTGTTGTTGTTTTGTTTTTACTATGGCTACTAGAATCTTTCAGACAAGTCTCCAAATTCCCCTATTGACTGTGAGATTGTGGGAGCTGTACTCTAAAACGGTAACATTTCCAAGGTCTGAGTTTAATGGTGCCAAAAGCACGTGAGACCTAATATTGACAAAAGATAAAGAAACACAGAATATCTTAAGAAGCAATTGTTGTCTCCTTTCATTGCAATCTTTTTTCCTCTGCTGGTGTTAGGAAATCAGAGGATTGTTTAGTGTGATCCACTGGGTCACCTTGGGCAAGTCACACACTCTCAGCCTCAGGGGAAGGCAATGGCAAACTTCTGAACAAATCTTGCTGAGAAAACCCATAATAGGGTTGCCATAAGTCGGAAATGATTTGAAGGCCCACAACATTGATATGATACCCCTGTTTAAATCTTTGAAGAGGTGTCATATTAAAGATGGAGCAAGTTTGTTGTCCACTGATAAGGAGCAATAGATTCAAACTACAGGAAAAGAGATTCCACCTCAACATTAGGAAGAACTTCCTGACAATAAGAGCTGCTCAACCGTGGAACAAACTGTCTGAGAAAGTGATGGACTCTCCTTCTTTGGAGGTTTTTAAATAGAGGCTGGATGGCCATATGTTGGGAGTGCTTTGATTGTGTATTCCTGCACGGCAGGGGGTTGGACTGGATGACCCTTGGGGTTTCTTCCAATTCTATGATTCTAACAAGAAGAAGAAGAAGAGGAATAGCAACAAATTATTTATAAAGTCACAAATCTTAATGTTCTATTTTTTTAGATCTGGATCAATGTGGGACATCAGTGTGCCTAAACAAAAGTGATGGCCTGATTTTACTTGAGGACCTATGTCTACGGAAAATAGAATTGAACATTTCCATAAAGTCTGTATTCAGCAAAGGGCTGGCATTACACAACTATATATAGAGGAGGCAGTGAAGTGGCTAATGCACAATGAGACTGATGCGCAACAAGGCAATGGCTCCCTTTGGAGCAGGACTAAGAAGCATGGGTTTATATTTCTATGGATGTTTTTGGCTTTTCTTTCGGGATGTCCTGCTATTTTTCTGGAAATGTCCTTCATTTTGAGGTGCCTTGCCCTCCTCCCTCCTTTGTGGTTAGGATCCTGGTTCCCCCTGACTATGGACTGTCGCAGCAAATCCCTTCCTTGTTGTTGTTGTGCCTTCAAAAGTCCTTCCCGATTTATGGCTGGCGGCCACCCTATAAGGAGATTTCCTTGGCAGGTTTCTTCAGGGAAAGGGGTTTGCCAGGGGTCACCTGCCAAGGCTGAGAGAGTGTGACTTGCCCAAGGTCACCTCTCATGGGGGTTTCTGGCAATTTTTTTCAGAGGGCGGTTTGCCAAGGACTTCCTCTGAGCCTGAGAGAGAGTGACTTGGCCAAGGTCACCTCTCATGGGGGTTTCCTGTCAAGTTTCTTGGGGGGGGTTGCCAAGGACCCCCTCTGAGGCTGAGAGAGAGTTACTTGCCCAAGGTTACCTCTCATGTGGATTTCTTGGCACGTTTCTTCTGGGGGGGGGGAAGGTTTGTCACAGACCCCCTCTGAGGCTGAGAAAGAGTGACTTGCCCAAGGTCACCTCTCATGGTGGTTTACTGTCAAGTTTCTTCAGAGGGGGGGTTGCCAGGGACCCCCTCTGAGGCTGAGAGAGAGTGTCTTGCCCAAGTTCACCCAAATCGAACCCCGGCCTTAAAACCTTTTGCAACTCCTCTGGGGACAAAGCCAAACCAGTCCCTTTGGCCCGCCTGACAGGGAAAGTCCGGAATGTGTGTGTGTGTGTGTGTGTGGACCTTTGTTCTGCCTCCGCCCTCCAAAGGCTCCTCCTCCCCCCTCCCTCCCTTTTGTGCCGCCCCTACAAAACCAGCCGCCCGAGGCTTGGGGTTTGGTCAGCCAGGGACTCCGGAGCTTCTGCCCATCTCTTCCCAGGGACTTTGGGAAGGAAACCTCTCCAGCCTCCCCATGGCCAGGCTCGCCTTCCTCCTCCTGATGCCCTTCCTGGGCCCGACTTTGGCCGCTGGAGGCTTCTTCCACCAAGGGCAAAGCTGCTATAAGCCCCGGCCGGGGAAACCCGCCTCTCTCCGGTAAGAAAATTGGTGGAGGCTGCATCCACACTGGAAAAATAACCCGGTTTGGTACCGCTTTAAGTGCCCTGGCTCAAGGCTATGGAATTCTGAGAACTGGAGTTTGTTGTGGGGCCCAAAGGGAATTCCATAGCCTTGAGCCAGGGCACTTAAAGCGGTACCAAACCGGGTTATCTCTCCAGTGTGGATGCAGACAGGGGAGGGAATGACAGGGTGCCTTTTGGGGAGGTGTTAGTTCAAGCAGTGTCAAAGTAGCCCCTTTATTCTCCTTGTATGTACTGGGGTTATTAAGTGTTTAGCACCTAAGTCACTGATAAGAGACTCCTGTTTGGGAGGATATTTGGCTCCACACTGGAGAAATAACCCGGTTTGGCACTGCTTTCATTGCCATGGCTCCATCCTATGGAATCCTGGGATTTGTGGTTCTGTGAAGAGCCCAGCCCACTTTGCCTTGTCGTTGTTGCATGCCTACTTTGGGCTCATGGCATCTGGAAACCTTATCCTAGGGTTTCCTTGCAAGATTTACTGAGAAGAGATTTGTCATTGCCTTCCTCTGAGGGTATGTGACTCATGCAAGTTGGTTTCCATGGCTGAACAGGGATTTGAACTCAGCTCTCTGAGAGTCCAACACTCGAAGCAGGACACTGCTAGCTCACATAGCTTTTATTTATACTTTTTAAAATCATCATCATCATCATCATCTTTTTATTTAGAGACTTAACCATGTTAGTCTGGAATATTAATATGTGATGGGGTCTGGCAGCACCTTTGAGACTGTGTGAAAGAAGCTATAAATGTAAGTTTTGTAGACTGAGGAAGTTTGTTTTTATTGTATTGTGGTTTATTGTATGGGATTTTTAATGTTGTAAGCCGCCCCAATTGCACAGCAGAGGGGTGGGGTATAATTATTATTATTATTATTATTATTTTTACAAACACTCAAGCTACAATTTCTTTAGCACAGTCTCAAAGGTACTGCCAGATCCCTTTGCACACTTTTTTTTAAAAAAATTTATACCTGTTAAATGTTATGAGAGCTGCCTTGAACCTGTTCACTTTTTTAAAAGAGCAGGGCATTTCTCCACTTTTTATGGGAAGGGTGATAGAGGTTCTTCAATGTGTTTTTTGGGGGGAAATCTCTAGTTCTGTCTCAAGCTTCCCATAAGGCTGGGAGAGCATCTTTACCTGAAACAAGGCTTTTGCAACTCATTGCTGACCTTGGAAACAGTCTGCATTGGGATGTTTGAAATACAGGTTCAATCACTGCCCCGTAAGTGACACTTTTAAAAAAGCACACAAAAATGAATTTAAACTTTTCAGGCTGTGGCGATTAGTATATAGCATCACACACTGGCAATTACAAATGTCAACCCTTTAAGTCAGGGGTAGGCAACCTTTTTGAGCTGGGGCCCGGGTTGCTGTCCCTCAGACGATTTTATATATATATATATATATATATATATATATATATATATATATATAATATGCATGCACACTCTCTCAGCCCCAGAAAAGCCATGGCAAAACCCCTGTGGAGATTTTGCCAAGAAAACCCCAAGAACAAGTAATAACAACAATAATCAATATCATCATGGCGGCGGCGGTGGCAGCGGCAGGACCAGCCTGGGGCCAGTCCAAAGGCCTCGGGGGGGGGCGCATCTGGCCCCCGGTCCATAGGTTGCCTACCTTTGCTTTAAGTGTTGGAGACCAGGTTGAAATCCCTGCTCGGCCATGGAAACCCACTGGGGTGACCTGGGACTAATCACACTCTCTCAGCCTCAGAGGAAGGCAAAGCTAACCCTGGTGGCGCAGTGGTTAAATGCCTGTACTGCAGCCACTCACTCATAGACCACAAGGTTGCGAGTTCAATACCAGCCAGGGCTGAGGCTCGACTCAGGCCTGCATCCTTCCGAGGTCGCTAAAATGAGTACCCAACTGTTGGGGGGCAATCAGCTCACAATTGTAAACCGCTTAGACATCCCATAGCGTGATATGAAGCGGTATATAAATAAGCTGCTTTGCTAACCCCCCCCCCCCAACAAATCTTACCAAGGAAACCAGTGATAACTTAGGGCTGCCATAAATTGGAAACAACTTGAAGGCACACAACAATAATCTCCCCTTCAATCTATTTGGAACTCCTGAAATGGTCCAATTATTTGTCTTTCTAGCTTATCTAAGCATTTTTCTAGGACAGTTCTGCAAGAGACAGGTCAAATTCTTACTTTAGGGTGCAATCAGGTGATGTTTCTGAAGAAATAGCAGCCTCCTGGGGGATCAGATGATAGCTGGAGAAAAATGCAAGAGCAGTCATGTGAGGAAAGGTCAGACTCGATGCCAGATAAGAGCAGGGCTGGGGGACTCATAGCTGTCCTGATGACTTGGGGCAGCTTCCACTGTCTTTTACCATTGGCCATATGGGCTGAGGATTTGGGGAGTTGAAATCCAAAACGTCTAGGGGGCTAAAAGGTTTCCACCTTTAGATTAGAATACCTGCTCAGTCCGGTGTCCCTCCAAATGATTTATCATTTATTGATATTGCATGTGTTTCCCAAAGTGAGACTCGAGACAGCTCACAAATTTTTCAACAGATACAAATAGAAACGCAGTAAGTTGTAGAATCATAGAATCATAGATTTGGAAGAGACCACAAGGGCCATCCAGTCCAACCCCCTGCCATGCAGGAACTCCCAATCAAAGCATCCCTGACAGATGGCCATCCAGCCTCTGCTTAAAGACCTCCAAGGAAGGAGACTCCACTACACTCTGAGGGAGTGTGTTCCACTGTCGAACCGCCCTTACTGTCAGGAAGTTCCTCCTAATGTTGAGGTGGAATCTCTTTTCTTGCAGCTTGCATCCATTGTTTCGGGTCCTAATCTCTGGAGCAGCAGAAAACAAGCTTGCTCCCTCCTCGATATGACATCCCTTCAAATATTTAAACACGGCTATCATATCACCTCTCAGCCTTCTCTTCTCCAGGCTAAACATCCCCAGCCCCCTAAGTCGTTCCTCATAGGGCTTGGTTTCCAGACCCTTCACCATTTTAGTTGCCCTCCTTTGGACACACTCCAGTTTCTCCACATCTTTTTTGAATTGTGGTGCCCAGAACTGGACACAGTATTCCAGGTGAGGCCTGACCAAAGCAGAATAGAGTGGCACTATTACTTCTCTTGATCTAGACACTATACTTCTACTGATGCAGCCTAAAATGGCATTGGCCTTTTTAGCTGCTGCATCACACTGTTGGCTCATGTTCAACTTGTGGTCCACCTGGATTCCTAGATCCCTTTCACACGTAGTCTCATTCAGCCAGGTGTCCCCCATCGTATATCTGTACTTTTCGTTTTTCCGCCCTAAGTGCAGTACTTTACATTTCTCCGTGTTGAATTTCATTTTGTTAGCTTTGGCCCAACTTTCTAGTCTGTTCAAGTCATTTTGAATTTTGATCCTGTCCTCTGGGGTATTAGCTACTCCTCCCAATTTGGTGTCATCTGCAAATTTGATAACTATACCCCCAATACCGTCCTCCAAGTCATTAATAAAAATTGTAACTTTGCAACACAATGAAACAGATTCTCATTTTAAAACAATAACCAAATAAAGGACAGTTTAAAACCACTTTAATAATAATAATAATAATAATAATAATAATAATAATAATGTTTTATTTATAACCCGCCCCTCTGCTTGGCAATCGGGGCAGGATACAGCAAATTAAAAGTACAGCAAGTAAAAACATTCCATCCTCCCCCCTAACCCTCCCACCCCTTAAAACGGGATTAAACTAATATCAGATTAAAATCAAATTACACAATTACACAAGTAAAAAAAGGGGGAAAGGAAATATGGTTACCGGTAAGTATAAGGGTTAAGATCCCCATCTTCAATAGCCAAAAGTTTGCCAAAGTTTGAAAAAGATAGACACCCGCTAAAAAAAAAAGCCCTTGCTGGTGGAAGGACAGTTGTGAGTGGGGCATCCTAGGCTTTCAATGAAGGGAGTACACAGACTAGGAGCAGCCACTGAAAAGTCCTCTCTTTGGACGTGCCACTTAAAAATTGTGGGACAAAAGAGGTCTCCTCTGAAGATCTTAAAATCTGAGCAGAGATGTGCTGTCACATAACATCCCTTTGTGTCACATAACATCCTCAGGTTTGGGGAAGGATAGATTAGTAAATTGATCTGGGACTGGGGGAATGGAAAGCTACGGTAATTCAAATTTTAATTCACTCATGAGTTTCCCAGGCTAATCTTGTCACTTTCCTTCAGCATAATCTACTTTGTTGCGAGAATAAAGTGGAAAAGGAAGAATCTGCCTTCTGCTCCTCGAGGATGCATATAAATGAAATAAACAATATTGAGAAATAGTAGCCTATCACTTCCTTACTGAATGTGGAATCAAAATGTAATCTATTTGCTCTTTTTTTCTTCTTCCCCTTTTTGCCAAGCAGAACCTACCCTCGCCCTCATGAATATTTGGACATCTCTGCATTGCCCAAGACCTGGGACTGGAGAAATGTAAATGGTGTCAATTATGTAAGCACCACTCGGAACCAACACATCCCTCAGTACTGTGGGTCCTGTTGGGCTCATGGCACCACCAGTGCCTTAGCAGGTATGACCAAGTGGGCTAGAACAGTTTTGGCCTTGTGCAGGACTACAGAATACACACATCCCTGTGGGATGCACCCAGGAGAATGCCTGGGTCCCCCCCTCCCTTGCTCCTTACCTGTGTGCCAATTCATAAATTTTGTAAATCTTTCATTTATTGTGGTTTGTCATGCTTGACAGGAAAGGCATTGGCTGAGATTCAGGAGGGTTGCAGACTGCCAGAAATAGTGCAAATTGAGTCCACTTTTAGGGTTAGGGTTAGGGTTAGGGAATCATGGGAACTGTATTTTATTGTGGCACCAGAGCTCTCTGACAGAGTAGGTTCAATGTCTCAGAAAAAAACCCAATTCCCATGATTCCCTAGCACTAACCCGAACCCTAAAAGTGGGCTCAATTTGCACTATTTCTGGCAGTCTGCAACCTCCCTCAGCTACTTATGGCCTTTGCAGACTGCTAGAAATAGTGCAAATTGAGTCCACTTTAACTGCCCTGGCTCAGTGCTAGGGAATCGTGGGAATTGTATTTTTTTCCTGAGACATTGAGCCTTCTCTGTCAGAGAGCTCTGGTGCCACAATAAACTCCAGTTCCCATGATTCCCTAGCACCGAGTCAGGGCAGTTAAAGTGGACTCAATTTGCGCTATTTCTGGCAGTCTGCAAAGGACAGTAGTTACACAATTATCTTTGTATCTAGCTAAGTAGGATTTCTAAGCCTGCCCCCCCAACTTTTTTAAAAAAAATCATCATTGCCTGAAGAAGGCTGTGAGTTTCAAAAGCTAAGGACAATTAATCTGCAGATGTTTTAGATGGCCTAATAATGACATCGCCATAATATGTACTTTGGAATTATGGTCTTATGATCAACACAGCTGCATTAAAATAAAACATGGCTAGGAAAGAATTAATAGACACAAGCTTTACTTCCTCCTATGAGGATCTCTGATGCAACGGTCAGAAAGAGAATCCCAGTTGCATTTCCTCCTTACACGGAGGTGGTGAGGATGAAAATGTTAGCCTGCTTTGTCCTTATCGACAGGCGAATGGACCACCATCACTTGCAGTGGCTGCTGCCTGGTAAATCGGGACTGGAGAACTTTTATGACCTCTATGCATTCCCTACACTACATGAATATGTTGGGATTGTGAATATGAACCAGTCACAAAAGCATAGCTCTAGGTTACACATTCATCACTGCAATCATGAATTCCAAGTCAGTAACCTCATTGGATATGGGGAGATTGTTGTGCAAGTAGCCATAACCACCTGCTTTACAATCTGCAGCCAATTTATATTATGCATATGAATCAAATTGTTCATTCATAACTATAGTCTGGAAATGCTAATGTCACGGTGGTCTGCTACTCAGTGGACTGGCTGCCTATGGGATTCTGGGAACTGTAGTCCAAAAAATTAAAATTGCAGATTAGAATAAGAAGATTTTTTTAAAAAATTAAGAGAACAAAGTGACTTAGCTGAAACAGTAGAGAACTGTAGCGAGAGAGCAGCTGGGATTTGAAGAAAGAGGAAGGAAGTGATAAAGTAATACTAGGGCAAGTATCTGTCCTACAGCAGAAGTGAGCAGATGTTGGGCTTTTGGTGAAATCTACTGCTTTCTTTTCTAGCCCTCTGAGGTTTACTAAGTAGCAGGTGCAAAACAATTGTGTGTGGGGTAGCAATAATTACCATTTATCATTTGAATTACCATTTTCACCTCACAAGTCGCAGTGGCTGCAGTCCTACATCCCTTCAGCACAGCATAAATCTCTGCTCATGGAGATACAATGTGCTAGCATTATTCAAACCCATTTTAAATATATATATTTAAAAATGACAAGATATGCAATCCATTGGTTTTGCAACTACTTGCCTCGCTGAGCTGCAGTCCACCTGTAATTGCAAGGAGTTGCAAATACAATGGACTCATATTCTATCAATTATATATATACAGCGTCCATAGGTCACACCACAAGCACAAAGGCAGCGCTGGGGTGGGTGGGTTAGGGATGGCTGCTTTCCCAAAAACTGAGTCGGGATGGTAAACACCTCTCTGCCATTAGTCCCTCCCCTCCAGAATGATGCGATTCAGATCTTTCGTTCCCACTTGTTGAACACGCTTCAGAATTTATTCTTTTCAAAAGAACTGCCAAAAAAACTAGTGTCAGGAAACAGCAGGTTTTTTGTGTTTGTCTTGCTTCATCGCGATTGCAACCGAGCACATTAGGATCGGAACCGGTTTCAAGTGGGAACGCCGGTCATATAACCCGATTAGAAATTTGCTTTAAATCATGGTGGGAATGAGGCCAGAGTGCTTATTCCTCATTTGTGTTCTCTGTCGCATTTTCCCCCCAAAGTGGTAAATTCAAAGACAAGTGAGTTTATCACATGGGGGACAATTGGAAGTATAAACGGTGATTAGCCTGTGATAATGGTTTTCACATGACGCCATGTTCAAAGTGACATTATCCTGTGAATAACCCGTTATTATTGAGCAATTGCGCTAATGGTTTTCACATGAAGTCGAGATGAAATGTGATTAAAGGGCCATTAACCCATGAATAACCAGGCAAGAAACAGCAGCAAATCATTCATGGGATTTTCTCGTGGATGACTTTTTGTTGTTTATTGCCTAGTTATTCCCTGGTTATTCACAGGATAATGGCACTTGTGTTAATCTCATTTTAATTGTGTTTTATTGTCAATTGTGTGATTTTCTTGGGTTAATCACTGTTTAAAGTCCCAAATCCCCCCCCCCCCAGTGATAAACTCCTATAGCCATTTTAGTCTGGGAATCAGAGTGCAAAGGGATCTTGCCGTACCTTTGCGGCTCACTGAAAGAAAGAAGCTGGTAGCATGAGTTTTCGTAGACTTGAGTCTACTTCCTCAGGTGCATGGAGTTTGTTGCTGGACTCTCCATTCTACTCCATGCATCTCAGGAGGTAGACTCAGTTCTATGAACCCTCATGCTACCAGCTTCTTTATTTCAGTTAGTCTTAGAGGTACTACAAGATCCCTTTGCATATTTTTTTCCAGTTACGTGCCTTGGTTTCCAAGGATGTCTCCAAAACATGAATTCTTGGCCAAACTACATGTATCTCAAATAACAGAATGCACTTTGCCTGTATAACTCTTACTTCACTTCTGGCTCTTCTTCAGTTGTTTTTCCTGACAGTTCAGACTGCAAGCTCCTTGGGGCAGGTATCAGTCCTTTTACTTTGTAAAGCATCATGTATGCTGACAGTGTTACTCAATGATAATCGCTTACATGTTGTACAGGAGGCCTGTGGCTAGATCCTCTGATATTCTTCATTTTTACTTAAAAGTGGGGGTGGGTTAGAGAGGACTCTGTGTGTGATCAGACAAGCAACACTGAGAGAGGAGTGTGTTTTATTCTTTTACAACTCACCCCTTCATAGTTATTTCCTTTATCACAACATTTTCTTCCCTGACAGATGATGCCCCCTTGCTGGGAAAGCTTCATAGCAATGGGGAGAAGGAAATTGCTTTTTGGAACTATGCCTTCCAGAATCCCCCAGCCATCAGGGCCAGTGCAAAAGCTGGGTAGGAGATTCTGAGAGCCAAGCAGAGACTGGACGGCCTTCTGTTCGGAGTCCTTTGATTGTGTGTTCCTACATGGCAGGGGGTTGGACTGAATGGCCTTTGTGGTTTCTTCCAAATCTTTGATTCTGTGAGAAGTTGAATACCAAAAATGTAAATAATTTGAAATTCTGGCAAGAATAGGTATCTCTTTCCCCTAGTCTGATCCAGTTCAGGTTCCCATCCCAAGATAGGATGTGTGTAGATAACTATGAAAATGAAATATGAAATCAGAAATACTGAAGTTGTGAAGATTCTGACTTTGATGTTCAATGATATGCCATTGCATTTGAGACTTGAAATCCCCATATTATAATATAGTATTATGTCTCATGTTGTGTGTACTTTATAGAATATTGAAGAGGTCTAGTTTGAATTCATTTCTTTTTGTCTCTCAGATCGCATCAATATCAAGAGGAAAGGTGCCTGGCCCTCAGCTTACCTCTCTGTTCAGCATGTCATCGACTGTGGCAATGCAGGATCCTGTAGTGGAGGAGACGACAGTGCTGTCTGGGAGTATGCACATAACCATGGCATCCCGGATGAAACCTGCAACAATTACCAAGCAAAAGACCAGCGTGCGTGAGCTCAAAAGCACAAGCTATTTCCCTATGCAAAGCTAGTTGTAAAGAAAGAAAAGAACTTGAGATGGCTTCATTGGTTTAATAGTAGTCTTTGCAAATAAATTCCACTGGCCATGCTTATTGGGGTGATCTCTTCTAGTCTAATAAGTTTAACAAGAAATGAGTAGGAGCGATCAATATCCAGTATATGACAAATGCCAGTTATGCAAAGCTATTTCAGCATTCTGTTACTTAGGATGATAGGGTTGCAGTCTATGATTATGGGTGCTCCCAAATGGTCCAGTTTGTGAAAGGTGTCATTTAATACTTTTCCAAATGACAAGCACTGCCTCTTGCTGTTCGTATGGAGCCTTGCAAATAAGTCTTTGTTATTGTTGTGTGCCTTCAAGTCATATCTGACTTATGGTGATGCTAAGGCAAACCTATCATGGGAGTTTCTTGGCAAGATTTCTTCAGAGGTTTGCCTTTGCCTTTCTCTGAGATAAGATCACCCAGTGGGTTTCCATGGCCAAACATGGATTCAAACTGTGGTTTTCCAGAATCCTAGTCCAAGTGTCACTGTGATCAGAGAACTGCCACTCTTTCCACTATGGGGGAATGACAGGGACTTATTGATGGCGGCCTACATGTGTGGAAATCTCATGGGGAAGTCAGGAAGGCTCCATCTTTTCTAATTTTTAGATGGCATTTGATAATGGTTCCATGCTGGAAGTTGTTTTATAACTGAATTTGCTTTCTTTTTTTGTTTGTTTCCTTGTTTTCTTTCAAAAAAGCAGCTGTGTGTTTGTATGTTATTTTTGTTTTGCTTCTGTAATGTCAGGCAGTTTGGAACACTTTATTTCAGAAAGTGAGGTAGATATAAAATAAATGAATATGACACTATAGCAGCTTCGGTATAGTGAACTTTCATTTCCTATTTTTTGTTGCAAGTACTGTGGACTGATACACTTTTCCATTTGTTTATTTTGCAGCATGTAAGATGTTCAACCAATGTGGAACATGTGTTACTTTTGGAGAGTGTCACATAATAAAGAACTACACTCTCTGGAAAGTTGCAGATTATGGATCTCTCTATGGGCGTGAAAAAATGATGGCAGAAATCTATGAGAATGGTCCCATCAGGTAAAGCAAGCATACACATTGCATAATAAATGACTATGATCTGTTTCTTTTTGCCTTTCTTTAAGAAAATATCTTAAAATAAGGCAGTTTTTCCCTCTTTTGGACCATACCTGCTAGGTTTGCTCCTAAAATTTAGTGACACAGTTTTTAAAAAGTCAACTACAAACTTATTTCAAGTTTCCACATAGTGTCTGCAATTATAATTTTTCTCTTCACAAAAGCACATGCAGTTTGTAAGTTTCATAGGACAAGTACATAATGACAACAATCTTGGTACTGAAGTTTGGCAAAAATGTCTGACTTAGGTTCTTTAGTTACATCCAACAGCAGATGGGACCTCATAATGAATTCTTGTTTACTAACAAAGGGCCTTTGCAGACTGCTAGAAATAGTGCAAATTGAGTCCACTTTAAGGGTTAGGGTTAGGGAATCATGGGAACTGTATTTTATTGTGGCACCAGAGCTCTCTGACAGAGAAGGCTCAATGTCTCAGAAAAAAAAAATTCCCATGATTCCCTAGCACTAACTCTAACCCTTAAAGTGGACTCAATTTGCACTATTTCTGGCAGTCTGCAAAGGCCCTAAGTTATTCTTGGATTAGTAGCAATTTTAATATGTTTATTTGAAGCATTTTTATTGCTGTTAATACAGAAAAAGACTACCAAGACTGTTGGATTTCTACCAGAACACTTGAACAGCCAAATATGATTGTTTAAATTACAACCACCTGTATTCTCTTTAAGAGAATATGCTGTCACATTTAGTGATGTCCTAACTTGCTTCAGAAAGCAATAAGGGATTACCAGTCAATTTTTATTAGTCTGCAGTTTTGTACTCATTTTCCTGGTAATAAGCTCCACTGAACCCACTTGGACATACTTTTGCATAGACACGTACAGGGTCACACTGATGAATGTATGGAAGCACCAACTGATCTTATGATAATATCCATCACAATATTTTCTCTTACTGTGCATGTGTTTGCATCACATGTAAAGAAAAAAACTCTGGTATGTGTTCTTCAGAGGACTGGTTTGAAAACTGTTGAATTCAGAGCAGATAATGAAAGGCGTTGATTTTGGTTAACATTTAAAGCAATATAATGTCATTTAAAACAGTTGCGGGATCATGGCCACTCAGAAGCTGGATGAGTACACTGGAGGACTTTATACAGAATACCAGCCTGCTTATCTGATAAACCACATAGTCTCTGTTGCTGGTTGGGGAGTTGAAAATGGAACGGAATACTGGATTGTACGCAATTCTTGGGGTGAGCCCTGGGTAAGCAACAGAAACAGAGCAGAAACTAAATCTTTCTTTCTCTCTCTCTCTCTTTCTCCACTCTCCTCTCCTCTCCCCTAAAAAACTTGTGACAGGTGGACAGTGTATACATTGTAAAGTCTGGATGCTGGTTTCGAACACATAGGACAATGCTTAGCATCCTGTTAGTGACATACCACAAGTATAAGTCCACATTACATCTGCATATGTTTTTATTTAGTCATTGTGGAGGTTGATATTCCCTTCCTCCTTCCACAACAACCAAAGATTTCAGACTGCTTCACTGCCACCGTGGCCACTTTCTGGCTGGTGGAGAGTAGAGGGGATGGAAAAGCAACTGGCTATGTGTCCCTGTTGCCAGATGCAAAATGATTACATCATCTGCTAAGACTTCTGGAGGATCCTGGCAGACTTCAGTGAGCAATGTAATCATTCTGTATCTGACTGTGATGACATAGCCAGATTCTTCTCTAGTTATGCATGAAAAACTAGTATGGTACTTTGTGCCATACAAGATTCCAGCCTCTGTGTGTGTGGGTGAAAATGGGGTGGAGGGTAGAAGATGCAAAGGGCTATGGAATATGGTAGAAGTGTTACTCAGCCAGGAGAGAGAGTACTGCTAGTGAGTTGGGAATTGTGCCCTGGAAGCCCCCTTGCTATTGCCCGTAGTATGGTTTCCAGGGGCTGGCAATGTGCTGACAATGTTCTGCCACCAATATGGTCTCAGAAGGGATGTTCCATGGGCAGGGTGAGGGTGGGTTTGGATCCACAGACTTGAAAGCCCCTTCTTCTCCCAGCATGGCCATGGGTTCTATTCATGGAACAGAGTAGAGGTACTTTCCTATACAAGCTACTAATGGGTCCAAGCCTGTGTAGAATTTGAAGACATAGCCATGTTAGTCTGGCTCATTATGTAGAGGGTTATTGTAGTATCTTTGAGACTAACTGAGAGAAAGAAATGTATAGCATAACCTTTTGTAGATGGTCTTCTACATCAGATGCATCTGGTGAAGTAGACTCAGTCTATGAAAGCTGATGCCACTGACTTTTTTCTCTCTGTATCAAAGGTGCTACAATATCCATTTGAATAACCTGTCAACTTAGCATACAGGAATCTTTTTACTTGAGCCCAGTTGTAAGATGTAACAATACTGAATCACCTGATGTGTGTTGCCTTGTCTTCACATCCCACAGTTTGTCCTCTAGCATCTTTTTATTCATTTGGGGACACATTTTGCAAGACAACTGGCTGTGGCAATCTGTCACTATATGAAGGGTCCACACATTATATTGGGATGCAGTCTCTCCAACAAAGTGTATACACAATTTAGGCATAGCAATATTATTTAGAAAAGAACTTGAAAAATGTCTAGCGCCACATCAATGCTGGTTGGGAAATGAAGAGACTTGTAGTGCAAACCTTCTCTGAGTGTTCTCTGACATACAAAAGCTACTATGCCTATATAACTAATGCACCTTAACATTTTGCAGGGTGAGAAAGGCTGGCTTAGGATTGTGACAAGTACATATAACGGTGGAAAAGGAGCAGACTACAATCTTGGTATTGAAGCACAGTGTACTTATGGAGACCCAGTTCTTCCTTGAGTTGGCCCTGCCTTCTCTTTGCAATCATGGTTTTAGAATGCAAGGACTATTCCAGCCAGTTGCCTCTTCTTTTCAAAGGGATGACGTGATTTACTACAATTTCAACTAATGAAGGACTTATTGAGACTCCTGTCCCAATACTTTTTTTGCATGTGTATGTTTGGTTTTTTTTAAAAAAATCAGGGCTGTCTATAAAACAACCAAATGAATTAATTACTTGTACTGATTGCACTATGAGAGAGCACAAGGGCAAGCAAGCAACTTGGTGAACTTCAGTTGATTGTGATAAATTTATTTAAATCTCAAACTCCAGGACTTGTGCATAGGGGGAAACATCCAATGTATTTGTCATTCCTTTGCTTTGTTTAGGTCTGAGCCATGTTTTAGGTCAAGCTCAACATTAAGATGCCTATAACTCTTAAGTTGGAACAAGAGCATCCCTGCTTTTGTAATTCCTTCTTCCCTGCACACTTGCCCTTTCTTTGTTGATGTATTACTCTTGTCCCCTTCAATCTTCTTCTTACTGAGACACTGTGCATGATGAGGGAGGCAGGGGACAGAGGCAATGTAGGGAAGAAGAAAAAAGTGGAGGGATCTCTGGATTTTCTTATTGCATAGAGGAAGACCAAATCTATTCCCTGTCTTTTTAGTGTTGCACTGGCTGCTCAGGACCAGATTGGATGTTACTTTCTATGTATCATTAGATCCATATATTGAATTTCTCTTTCTATACTATATTGAGTGAAACAGCTCCATGCACTCTTAGCTTCCCCTAAAATCTGGATTTAGACAGTTTTCACTGTTGAAATTTCCTTCTGAAAAGCTGTTAAAAGTTAGTTGTAACAAGTAGGAGATGATGGAGATGACTTCTCAGTGGGGAAAAGTCCATAGCACAAACAGGCTAAACTGGCCTCCTCCTCCAAAGTCCTAATCTGCACCATTAGCCGACAGATGCTTTGCGTTTTGATTTTTGTTTTTAAAGTAAGTTGACAACATCCTGAACATGGGATGCAAATATATTTCTATAATAATATTTTGTTTGATCAGTTAGAAGCAAGACTAAACATAGAGGGGAGCAACTGTAATGCAGTCCAGACTAGTTGCAAGATCCCATAGTTACAAGAAAGGTTTGCCATTGCCATCACATTAATTGTCTTGCTCAGATACAGCTCTTAATTAAATCACCTTGGTGCAGGGCTGCACCAAGGTACATATCTGACTCTTGCAGTCTTTATTCTATTTGCCCTCCATACCTGAACCTATCTGGTTCCAGAAGTTACAGCAGCTTGCTGAAGCCTAAACTTGTTCTTAAATGCAGCAGAAGTCCAGTATTCCTTTATAAGATTAAATCTGGGAATTGCTTTCACATAGTAATCTTTTCTCTGTTGCTCATTTGTAGAAATCATTCTGTCAAGGAAGAGGAAAGTTATTTCTCTGATGCATCAATGCACACTTTTTCTAGGATTAGGGATGAAAAGCCTGTGTAATTTTGGCGCCCTCCAAGCCTAACTGTGTTCATAAACTAAACCATTTTCTTCCTGCTAGAAATAAGGGTTATCAGACATCTGGAAAAAAGCATGGGAAGTGTACACCTTTTATTGTTGGTCAGTGTGTTAGATCTTAAGTGACAGATCTGGATCCCTGCTGGATTTTATTTTAGTACTCTTGTGCAACACAATAGCTGCCTCACTTGACAAGCCTTTACATGTGTAGTTTGAGACTATTATTGCACCTTACCCCTGTTCCTTGCCAGTCAACCTTTTCCCAACCTAGTGCCTTTTCATTACTCTTCATTGACCATTACTTTTCATTGCTGACAAGAGTTGATGGGGGTTGTAGTTCAAAATATCCTGTGGATGCAATACTTAAAGACTGCTGGTCTTCTAGACTGATGAAGATGTTTTAAAATTTGTTCATAATCTTGTGCCTGATGTACCTAATAAAGATACTTTCTTTTGGACTAAGATGAATGATTTTGATTTCTGTGTTGTGGTGTAATGATATTTCATCTCCTTGACTGATTAATTAATATCCCATACTTTCCCCAATACTGAGACTCAAGGCAGCTTACAAAAATTAAAACCGTTTAGCAAGCTCAAGATGGCAACTCTCAAGCAATTTAAACTTCACTTGATAACAGCTCATTTGGGGAAATAAACCAAATAATATAAAATTAGGGGCTCATGGCTAAGGAAGTTTGAAATCTGCCTCCTCCTGGTGACTGATGTGTGAATTAGTAAAGATGGGGCCAGAGAGGAATTTCCCAATATGCAAACTTTGTAAGTTTTGAGATCTTCCAAACAGATGGGCTAAATAAAGTAGTTTCTACTTACTTTGAAGGTGAGGCGTTTAGATGACATATGCCTCCAAAGTGGACAGAAACTGGATTGAAGTTGTGCTCTGAGGCTAAAAACTGGAGCAAAAAGAAACTGGGATATTTTGATTTAGCATGGAAAATACCCTGCATATAAATGGCCCAACACGAGAGAGGTTCTGAAGGAGTGATCCATCCTAACCCTAACTCTAAAGTTGCATATAAATGCACTGGTGTAGATGCACATTAAAAAAGGACAGAACTGGCATACACAAACAGTTGGGGCAGCAATGCAAAAAAGTGAAAGTGTGACACCTCCAATGGATATAAGTACAACATACACAAACCAGACAGTCCAAGAGGGGCCATGGGGTGAAGGCATGTGTGTGTCGGTCTCCATGATTGTGCTTTGCCAGTGTTTTAGTGGGCACACCAATGCTCCAATGCCTTGTACTGGTGGAAGATCGCAGGTGCGACTATGTGGCCGATCAAAGGGGTGGCCATGCAATGGGATGGCATCTACACAGCAAGCAGTCACCAGCAGTGTATTTGTGTGGCGGTGTGCATGCATGGTGAGGAGGCAACAAAAAAATTACACAGTGGCATGCCTTGACACTGTGCTGTGTGGTCGGGCCATGTATATCCAGGCCACCTTGGGACTGGCTAGTGCAGACAGGGAGGTTTTGATCCACTTCCAGAAAATGCAGGTTCCAGCTGCTTTTTCCTGCCCGTTTTTTCCACCCCTCTGTCTTTAAGCTATATGGAACTTTTAAAGACTTCCAGCAAATAATGGTAATTGGCAGCACATGGTAAGGGAACATCCAGGCCTGGGGCATTTGTCAATTATCACATGTATGAGCTTTGTGTACTTGTCACAGATGGGCTCTGTGCCACAGAAGTGTGGTAGCACTTAAAGAATTGTTTCATTCAGTGTTTGTCCCATAATGGATTTCTAAATGTAACATTATGACTCAAATAGAGCTTGGCAAAGCTGCGGTTTTCAACTATGTCTACTAGAATCCTCTAGCCAGGTTCCCTAATGGCCCCATGGCTGTGGGATTCTGGGAGCTGTACTCCAAAATGGTAACATTTCCAAGCTCTGAGTTTAATGTTGCAGTATGCACATGAAACCTAATGTTAGAAGATAAAGAAACACAGCATATCTCGAGAAGCAATTGTCATGTCTCCTTTCATCTTGATCCCCGCCTCCCCCCCCCCCCCCCCGCTGCTGTTAGGAAATGCCTTTTGTTAGAGGATTATTTAGTGTAAATATTTGACAAGGTAAAGAAGATAATTTAGAAAGTCACAAATCTTGATATTCTGTTTTTGTCAGATCTGGATCAATGTGGGACATCAATGTACCTGAACAAAGTGATGGTCTGATTTCATTTGGGGACCTATCTCTATGGGAAAAAGAATTGAATACTTCCATAACTGTATAACTGCCTGTATTCAGCAAAGGCTGGCATTACATAAATACACAGAGGAGCCAGTGAAGTGACCAATGCACAGTGAGACTGATGCAAAACAAGACAATGGCTAGGAAGTGCTAATGTGCCTTGGTAGGCATCTTCACAATTCACTAATAGGATTTTTTTAGCACCTCTGGTACAATAGCTACATTTGTGTAAAGTTATATAACTTAGAATGCCATAGAAAATTCTGGCCAATGTAATTATTTAAAGTACTCCAACTGCCTCATAGGTTAAAAGTCAGGGATAATTGAAAGATATGATAACAATAATCAACATGTGTTTGTGTGCTTACAAATCGTTTTTGACTTATGGCAATCCTAAGGCGTGGATCTAATACGAACACAATAATTTTTAACAGTGATAAAGGAAAGGTTTGTTGCTTGTTATGTTCTTCACATTGATTTTGACTTACGGCAACCCTAAGGCAAATTTATCAGAGGATTTCTGAGGCTGAGAATGTGTGACTTACCAAAAGTTTGGCAAGTTTTCCCAGTGATGGTGCCATTTCATGATGTGTCTGAAGTACGACAGCCTCACTTTTGTCCTTTTGGCTTCCAGGGAGGTTTCTGGCTTAATCTGCCCTAGGATCCATTTGTCCTTTTGGCTGTCCTCAGTACTCATCTCTCCAGCATCACATCTCAAATGCATTGATTTTCTTCCTATCATCTTTCTTAACTATCCATATCTCACATCCATCCATGGTAATAGGGAATACGATAGCTTAGATGATTCTGACTTTTGTGCTGAGTTGTATATCTTTGTATTTTAGGATCTTTTCTAGTTCTTTCATAGCCACCCTTCCCATTCTTAAGTCTTCTTCTGATTTCCTGGCTGCAGTCCCCCCTTCTATCAATGTTTGACCTCAGATACGAGAACTCTTTTAGGCCAGCCTTTTTTCATCCCAGTCCCTTCACCTCCTGCAAGGAAAGGCTATGGAGCTGCAAACTTTGCCCTGATTCCTCCCCATACGAAACCTTCCCTGGCAACTCCCTCCCTCCTGCCGCCCCTACAAAACCAGCCGCCCGAGGCTTGGGGTTTGGTCAGCCGGGGACTCCGGAGCTTCTGCCCATCTCTTCCCAGGGCCTTTGGGAAGGAAACCTCTCCGCCAAGGCGGCCTTTCCAGCCTCCCCATGGCCAGGCTCGTCTTCCTCCTCCTGATGCCCTTCCTGGGCCTGACTTTGGCCGCTGGACCAGGCTTCTTCCACCAAGGGCAAAGCTGCTATAAGCCCCAGCCGGGGAAACCCACCTCTCTCCGGTAAGCAGACCCTGGGGCTTTGTGGTTGTGTGCCTTCAAGTCCTTTCCAACTGATGGCTACCCTAAGGCCCACCAATCACACAAATAATCTTAATCTTTTCAAATTAAAAAAAAAAATCCACCAAACAGTGATACCTTGATTGGCCAACCAAAATGCACAATATTCTTGTTGCAAGCTTTCGAAGCTCCACGGGCTTCTTCTTCATCAGGCAAGATGTTACAAACCAAACAAAAGAAAAACAATTGGAAATGTTAGTCAGATGCCTACATGTTGTTTCAGTCTTGAGTTAAGATGATACGAGGAGGGTACCTTTTGCAGGCTGGCTCTTCCTCCTTCTGGCCCTATGGCAATTGGGAGTTTCCAGGGTTAGGGTTAGGGTTACCCTCTTCATACCATCTTAGCTAAAGACAGAAGCAACGAAATGCAGGCATCTGACTAAAATCTCTAATTGTTTTTTCTCCTGTTTGGTTTGCAACATCTTGCCTGATGAAGAAGAAGCCAGTGGCTGTGCTTTTCAAGCTGTGCTTAGGGTGTAATCAGGTGATGTTTCTGAAGAAATAGCAGCCTCCTGGGGGATCAGACGATAGCTGGAGAAAAATGCAAGAGCAGTCATGTGAGGAAAGGTCAGACTCGATGCCAGATAAGAGCAGGGCTGGGGGACTCATAGCTGTCCTGATGTCTTGGGGCAGCTTCCACTGTCTTTTACCATTGGCCATATGGGCTGAGGATTTGGGGAGTTGAAATCCAAAACATCTAGGAGGCTAAATAATCTCTACCTTTAGATGAGAATACCAGCTCAGGCTGGTGTCCCTCCAAATGATTTAATATTTAGCGATATTCCATGTTTTCCCCAAAAGTGAAACTTGAGACAGCTCGCAAATTTTTCAACAGATACAAACAGAAACAGAGCAAGTTATAATGTTGCCACACAATGAAACAGATTCTCATTTTAAAACAATAACCAAATAAAGGGCAATTTAAAACTACTTCAGCAAAAAAGAGAAAAGAAATATGGTTAAGGGTTAAGATCCCCACCCCCAGTAGATTGCCAAAGTAAGATGATGATGATGATGATGATGATGATGATAATGATGATGATTGCTGGTGGAAGGACAGTAGTGAGTGCCTCCCATTGAAAGGAATTCCATAGATTGGGAGCAGCCACTGAAAAGGCCCTTTCATTGAACATGCCACTTAAGAATAGTGGGGGGAAAGGGTCTCCTCTGAAGATCTTAAAATCTGAGCAGAAATGTGCTGCCATATAACACCCCTCTGTGGAAGGCACCAGGTTTGAGGAAAGACAGAATAGTATGTCAGACTGGGATGGGGTGGTGGTGGTGAGCTCATTCAAATTTTAATTCACTCATGAGTTTCCCAGGGAGACCTTGAGCTAGTCACTTTCCTTCAGTGTAACCTACATTGCTGGGTTGTTGTGAGAATAAAGTGGAAAAGGGAGAATCTGCCTTCTGATCCTTAAGAATGCATATAAATGAAATAAACAACAGTGAAAAATAGTAGCCTATCCTTTCCTCATTGAACATGGAATCGAAATTTAATCTATTTCCTCTTTTCTTCTTTTTGCCAAGCAGAACCTACCCTCGCCCTCATGAATATTTGGACATCTCTGCATTACCCAAGAGCTGGGATTGGAGAAATGTAAATGGTGTCAATTATGCAAGCGCTACTCGAATCCAAGACCTCCCCCAGCACTGTGGGTCCTGCTGGGCTCATGCCAGCACCAGCGCCTTAGCGGGTATGGCTAAGTGAGCTAGAAATGCTTTTGGCCTTGTGCAGGTTTACAGAATACACAGAGCCATGTGGAATGCATCCAGGGGAATGCCTGGGTTTTCTTTCCTTGTTCTTTACCTGTGTGCCAAATCACAAATTGCCTTTTGAATCTGCCATCTTTCATTTGTTGCGTTTTGCCATGATTGAGAAGAAAGACACTGGCTGAGATTCTCATTCAGCTACTTAGCTCCAAAACACACTGCTGAAATAATCCAGTTTGAGACTGCTTTAACTGCCCCGGTTCAATACTAGGGAATCCTGGGAACTATAGTTTATTGTGGCACCAAAACTCTCTGACAGAGAATGCTAAATGTCTCACAGAACTACAGTTCCCAGAATTCCCTAGCATTGAGCCAGGGCAGTTTAAGTGCTCTCAAACTGGGTTATTTTTGCAGTGTGTTTTGGACCTTAGTTATATAATTACCTTTATGTCTAGCTAAGTAAGGTCTCCCCACTTGCCTGCCCACCTCCCCATTCTGTTTACTGGGCAGAAGTGGTTAAGAGCAACAACAGGGGCTTTTCTCTTGCTGATCAGGAAAAAGCAGACTGATAATCTCACCCTCCTCTCATGAGTGATCTCCAATGCAACCATCAGAAACAGGATCCCGGTTGCAATTCTTCCTTGCACCAGAGATCACTTGTTTGGGGGGAGTGGGTGGTAGTGGAAATGTCTACTGTTTCCTGATCAACAGAACAGACCACCACCACTTGCAGTAAACCTGGTAAATCAGATCTTGGGGTTTGTTTGTTTACAATCTCTATGCATTCCCTACACTACATGAATATGTTTTTGTTAACTGCCCTCGAGTTGATCTCTCAACCCTGTGGATGAGACATCTCTAAGACCCTTAGGATTGTGAATATGAACAAGACATAAAAGCGTTACATACTACAGTCATGAATTCCAGCCATAGCTATTTTGAAAGGGGTGGACTCAAGTCAGTAACCTCACTGGATGTGTGGAGTTAGTTGTGCTGTTAGCCATCACCATCTGCTTTATAATCTGTAAAGGTAAAAAGGTAAAGGTATTCCCTGTTGACAAGGTTGTCAAGTCGTGTCCGACCGTAGGGGTTGGTGTCCATCTCCGTTACTAAGCCGAAGAGCCAGCATTGTCAGAGACTATTCTGTGATCATGTGGCCAGTATGATTGCACAGAACACTGCTTACCTTCCCACCGGAGTGGTACCTATTTATCTACTTGCATTTGCATGCTTTCAAACTGCCAGGTTGGCAGAAGCTGGGACTAGTGATGTTAGCTCACCCCATTATGCAGCACCTGGGCCTCGAACTGCCAAACTGCCGATCTTGCAATCAACAGAATCAGTGTCTCAACCATTTGAGCCAGTGCACCCCTGGTTATATAAATATAAATATAAATATAAATAAACATTGATATATTTACATCAAAATATAAATATAAATCTGTAGCCAATTTATCTTATGCATATGAATGAAATTGACCATTCATAACCATAGTTTGAAAATGCTAATTTTATAGCCTACAACTCAGTAGACAGGGTCCCTGTGGGATTCTGGGAACTATAGTCCAAGAGGTTTAAAGGAAAGATTACAATTAAGATTTAAAGCCCTGCTCCTAACTCACGCTTTAGTTTAATATTTTGAGAACAAAGTGACATAGCTGAAAAACAGAGGACTGTAGTGAGAGAGCAGCTGGGATTTGAAGAAAGGGGAAGGAAGTGATAAAATAAGCTTAGAGCAAGTATCTATCCTACATCAGAAGTGAGCAGATGATGGTTTTATTTGTGGCATCTTCCGCTTTCTTTACTAGCCTTCTGAGGGTTATTAATCTGTAGCAGGTGCAAAATAATTGGGTGTGGAGTAGCAATAGTGTAAATTATTGCTCAACCCCACAGGTTGTCTACAGTGGCTGCAATTCTACATCCCTTTAGGCAGCATAGCACAATTATCCATTTGTGAGCTAAGCTATGCTAGCATTATGCAAACCCATAGAGAATACCAGTATTACACAATATACATTTGTGTATAGGCCCCATTGCACAATACGCAATGCACAGTGATGAAGCACATGAGTGGGGATGCCAGCACAGGACCCCATGTTTTGTTAAATAACCATTGCGCAGTGTCAAATAATTCCCTGTGCATGTATGTACAGCACAAATTAAGCGTACATCACTTAAACTTAACTTAAGCATCTATCACTGACTTAACCTAACTAACTTAAGCGTATATCACTAACAGGATGCCAGCTTATACAGCCAAACAGAGAGGCCTGTATTCAGGGCTTGGAGAAGTTACTTTATGAACTACAAATTCCAGAATCCTGCAGCCAATATGGTCAGTGTTGATGCTAGCTAGGGAGTCTGGGGAGTAGTCAAAAAGAGAAAGTTCTTCCATTTTGCGTGATAGGATGGACATGAAAATTTGAAATTCTGCAGTAATGCCTCTAAGCAGTGCTCATCATCCCTAGGTACATTTGAAAACAGTACTGGAGGGACAGGGCTTTGGAAGTAGCTTTGGGCCTTTACAGACTGCCAGAATCATGGGAATTGATCATAGTGAATCATGGGAATTGTATTTTTTTCTGGGACACAATAAACTACAGTTCCCATGCTTCCTTAGCACTGAGCCAGGACAGTTTAAGTGGCCTCAAGCTGCATTATTTCTGGCAGTCTGTAAAGGCCCTTTATCTTGAATCCCTTTTGGCCCTTTTGGCCAGATGGGCTAGGTTAGCGTGTCAGATTTGGCACACAGAGTGCTGGTTCTTCATTTCTGTTCTCTGATGCATATTTCCCCCCCAAAGTGGTAGAATTCAAATACATAGCCATGTTGGTTGGGGGAATCAGAGTGCAAAGGGATCTTGTAGTCCCTTTGAGGCTGACTAAAAGAAAGAAGCTGGTAGCATGAGCTTTCATAGTTGTGAGTCTACTTCCTCAGATGCATGGGGTCTGTTCCTGGACTGTCCATTCCACTCCATGCATCTCAGGAGGCAGACTCAAGTCTATGAAAGCTCATGCTACCAGCTTCTTTCTTTCAATTAGTCTTAGAGGTGCTACAATATTCCTTTGCATATTGTTTTCCAGTTACGTGTCTTGTTTTTCCAAGGATGTCTCCAAAACATGAACTCTTGGCCAAACTACATGTAACTCAAATAATAGCATGTACTTTACCTGTTTAATCCTTCCTTCACTTCTGGTTCGTATTCAGTTGTTTGACAATTTAGACTGTAAGCTCCTTGGGGCAGGTATCAGTCCTTTTACTTTGTAAAGTACCATGTATGCTGATAGCATTACTCTGTGATAATCAGCTACATGTTATACAGAAGACCTGTGTCTGGATGTTCTGATGGTCTTCATTTTCACATTAAAGCAGGGGTGATTAAACAGGGATCAACCAGCAACAATGGGAGAGGAGTGTTTTATGATTTTACAACTCACCCCCTCCTAGTGATTTCCTCATCACAACATTTTTCTCCCTGAAAAGATCATGCTACCCCTTGCTGGGAAGCTTCATAGCAATGGATTGGGGGGAAATCATTTTTGGGAACTACATCTCCCAAAATCCCCTCGCCACCTCCCAGCCATCATAGCCAGTGAGAAAGTTGGCTAGGGGACTCTCAGAGCTGAAGCCCAAAAACAAATAATTTGAAGTTCTGGCAATTTCATTCCCCTAATGCATTTCATTCCCCTAATCTGGTCCAGTTCAGGTCCCCACCCCAAGATAGGATCATGTAAATTACTATGAAAATGTTAGGAAAATGTTCAGTTGCATATTTCTCACATTTTGTTGTTATCATTTGCTATCAAGCTGACTTCAACGTCTGGTGAACCTATGAATGAGAGACCTCCAAGATCCCCAGTCATCAGCTGTCCTGCTCAGGTTTTGCAAACTCAGGGCCCTGGATTCCTTGATTAAATCAATCCACCTGTAATGTGATCGCACTCTTTTCCTACTGTCTTCCATTCTGCTGAGCATTATCATCTTTCCCAGTGAGTCATGACATTTCATAATATGTCCAAAGTATGGTAGCCTCAGTTTAGTCTCCTTTACTTCTAGTGAGAGTTCAGGTTTCATTTTCTCTAAGGTTTATTCTGAGCAATCCTTGGTATCTGCAGAACTCTCCATCATCACATTTCAAATGAGTTGATTTTCTTCCTGTCTGCAGTCTTCCCTGTCCAAATTTCACAAACATACATAGAAATCAGAAATACTGTAGTTGGGACAATTCTGACATTAGTGTTTAATAATATGTCTTAACACTTGAAACCCTTGTATTATAATATATATTATAAAGTACATATATGTACTTACATAATGTTGAAGAGGTCTAGTTTGAATCTGTTTCTTTTTGTCTCTCTCAGATCGCATCAATATCAAGAGGAAAGGTGCCTGGCCCTCAGCTTACCTCTCTGTTCAGCATGTCATCGACTGTGCCAATGCAGGAACCTGTGATGGAGGAGACGACGGTGCTGTCTGGGAGTATGCACATAACCATGGCATCCCAGATTAGACGTGCAACAATTACCAAGCAAAAAACCAACGTGCGTGAGCTCAAAAACACAAGCTATTTCCCTATACAAAGCTAGTTGTAAAGAAAGGAAAGAAATGAAGATGGCTTCACTGGTTTTATAGTAGCCTTTGCAAATAAGTTCCACTGGTGATGCTTATTGGGGTGGGCCCTTCTGGGCTTATAAGGTTATCAAGCAATGAATAGGAGTCATCATTATCCAATTTATGACAAATGCCAGATACGTGAAGCTATTTTATTCTGTTACTTACTCAAGATGATGACGGTTGCAGCCTAAGACTCTTGGGAGCATCAATTTGTGGAAGGGTCATTGCAAACATTCCCAAATGACAAGCGATTCCTTTTACTGTTCTTATGGAGCCTTGCAAATAAGTCTTTGTAATTGTGTACTTTCCAGTCATATCTGACTTATGGTGATGCTAAGGTAAATCTGTCATGGGGGTTTCTTGGCAAGATTTCTTCAGAGGTTTGCCTTTTCCTTTCTCTGAGATTGAGAGAGTGTGACTTGCCCAAGGTCACCCATTGTTTTTCCATGACCATGCATGGATTCAAATCATGATTTCCAAAGTCCCGGGATCAGAGAACTGCCACTCTTGCCACTATGGGGAATGACAGGGACTTATTGATGGCGGCCCACATGTGTGGAAATCTGTCCTGGGGAAGTCAGGCAGGCTCCATCTATTCTCATCGCATTTTTGATAATGGTTCTATGCTGGAAATTGTTTTATAACTGAATTTGCTGAGGTTTCATTTATTTTCTTCATTTTGAAAAAAGCAGCTGTGTGTTTTTAATTTTGTATGTTATTTTTGTTTTGCTTCTGTAATGTAAGACAGTTTGGAACACTTTATTTCAGAAAATGGAGTAGAAATAAAACAAATGAATGTGACACTACAGCAGCTTCTGTATGGTGAACTTATATTTCCTGTTTTTCATTGCAAGTACTGTAGACTGATACACTTTTCCGTTTGTTTATTTTGCAGCATGTCAGAAGTTCAATGAATGTGGAACATGTGTTACTTTGGGGGAGTGTCACATAATAAAGAACTACACTCTCTGGAAAGTTGCAGATTATGGAATGATCAGAGGGCGTGAGAAAATGATGGCAGAAATCTATAAGAATGGTCCCATAAGGTAAAGCAACATACAACTTGCATAATAGAATGACCATGGTCTATTTCTTTTTGCCTTTCTTTAAGAAAATATCTTAAAATAAGGCAGTTTGGTCCCCTTTTTGGACCATACCTGCTAGGTTTTCTCCTAAAATTTAGTGACACAGTTTTTAAAAAGTCAACTACAAACTTATTTCAAGTTTCCACATAGTGTTTGCAATTATAACTTTATTCTTTACAGAAGCACATGCAGTTTTAACATTTCATAAGACTTTTAGCCAAACGTCTGACTGAGGTTCTTTGAGCAGGTCCAAGAGCAGATGAGACCTCACAATGGTTTCTTGTTTAAGTCATTCTTGGATTAGAAGCCATTTTTAATGTGTTTATTTGAAGCATGTTGATTGTTGTTTACCTAGAAAAAGGCTACCAAGACTCAGCTTGCTGGCTTTCTACCAGGACTTTTAAACAGCCAAATATGATTGTTTAAATTACAACCATCTCTATTCTCTATAAAAATCTGTAAGACACACAGTTGTTACATTTAGTGATGCCCTAACTTGCTCCAGAAAATAGGGGATCACCACTCAATTTTCATGTAATATCTCTATAATGCAGTTTTGTTCTCACTTTCCTGGGAATAAGCTCCACTGAACCCACTAGGACAGGGGTAGGCAACCTAAGGCCCGGGGGCCGGATGTGGCCCCCCAAGGCCTTTGGACCGGCCCCAGGCCGGTCCTGCCGCTGCTGCTGCTGCCGCCCCCCGCCCCCCGCCATGATGATATTGATTATTGTTGTTATTACTTATTCTTGGGGTTTTCTTGGTAAAATCTCCACTGGGGTTTGCAATGGCTTTTCTGGTGCTGAGAGAGTGTGCATGCATATTTTTTTTTTAAAAAATTAATTTTTTAAATATTTATTTATTTATTTATGGTGCTTCGGCCCCCCAATTGTCTGAGGGACAGCAACCCCGCCCCCGGCTCAAAAAGGTTGTCTACCCCTGCACTAGGACATACTTTTTCATAGACACATACAGAATAGCACTAATGAATCTATGGAAGCACCAACTGATCTAATGAAAATATCCATCTCAATATTTTCTCTTATTGCGCATGATTTGTATAATATGTAAGAAAACTGGCATATGTTCTTTTGCAAACTCATTTGGAAACTGTCATACTCAATGTAGATAATGAAAGGTGTTGGTTTTGGTTAATATTTAAATCAATTTAATGTCATTTTAAACAGTTGCGCACTCGCGACTACTCGGAAGCTGGATGCGTACACTGGAGGAATTTTTGCAGAATACCAGTTCCTGTATTTGTGGAACCACATGGTCTCTGTTGCTGGTTGGGGAGTTGAAAATGGAACAGAATACTGGATTGTGCGCAATTCTTGGGGTGAGCCCTGGGTAAGCAACAGAAAGAGAACAGAAACTAAATACTTCTCTTTATCTGCCCCTTCCCTAAAGACTTGTGACAGATTGGCTGTGTATACATTGAAATATCTGGATGCTGGTTATGAACCCATAGGACAATGCTTGGCATCCAGTTAGCGACATGCCACATGTATAAGTTCACATTACATCTGTATATGTCTTTATTTAGTCATTGCGGCAGTTGATATTCCCTTCCTCCTTCTCCAACAACCAAAATCTCCCAGACTGCTACAGTTCCCCCATGGCCATTTTCTAGCTGGTGAAGGGCAGAGGGGATGGATAAACTGGCTATGTCCCTGTTGCCAGATGCAAAATGATTATATCATCTGCTAAGACTTCCATGGGATCCTGGTAGACCTGAGTGAGTAATGTAATTATTATGTATCTGACTATGAGGAAATGGCCAGATTCTTTACTAAATCCACCCCAGCCATGGTACAGCCATGCAGCAGTCTGCAGCAGCTTAGGAGCAAGTTTGAGGCCTGTTGAATGGCCAGCTCTGGCATAGTTATGCATGAGGAATTTGTATGTGCCATACAGGATTCCATCCTCTTTGTGTGTGTGAAAAGTGTAGAGGACATAAGATGCAAAGGGCCATGGGTTATGGTGGAAGTGTTACTTAGCTAGGAGAGTGAGCTGGGAGTCATGCCCTGGAAGTCCTCTTGTTATTGCCCATAGTAAGGTTTCCAGGTGTTGGCATTTTGCTGATAGTGGTCTGCCACCAATATGGCCCCAAAGGGGATGCTCCATGGGCAGGCTGAGGGTGGGCTTGGATCCACAGACTTAAAAGCCCCTTCCTCTCCAAGCATGGCCATGAGTTTGATTAATGGAACAGAACTTTCTTGCTTTCTGAAATTCTTTGCAACTCTTCCACAAGATTCCACTCCTCAGTATAGAGTAAAATTTATAGGAGATTCAGGGATCCTGCTCCTGGCACTCTTGTGCCTAAATGCTATTGTTAGTTCCCAAACAGAGTAGAGTCACTGAATCAGTGAGAACTCAGTAAGTTGGCTCTTATCCAAGTTCCACCAGCTCTAGCTGAGACATAAGCAAAAGTACTTTGCTGCACAAAGTACTCCTGGATCCAAGCCAATAATAAGAATAACCTGTCTAGATTTTGAAGACAGTGGAGATTATCACATGGGGAAAAGGACATCCTTTTCTTAGCCTTATTGCATGATTGTGCAAAAGATATCACATGACATCACACTTATCCCATCATTATCCCGACAGTGAAGCAGAATTGTCCTCTCATTTTTCATTAACAGAAGTTTCTGTTATTCAAAAGTGACAGGACAATTCCACTTCATTGATGGGATAATGACCAGATAAGCATGATGTGTGTGATAGTCTTTTGTGCAGTTGTGCAATAAGGACAGGATATAGACGGGAGCAATCCGCTTCACTCCTGTCCTTTGTCCCCCCCCCCATCTGATAATCTCCATAGTCATTTTAGTCTGGATCATTATGCAAAGGGATGTTGTACCATCTTTGAGACTAACAGAGAGAAAGAAGTTTGTAGCATAACCTTTTGTAGACTGTCTACTTTGTCAGATGCATCTGGTGAATCGATTCAGTCTACAAAAGCTTATGCTACTGACTTTTTTCAAAGGTGCTACAATATCCATATGAATAACCTGTCAATTTAGCATACAGGAATATTTTTATCTGAGCCCAGTTGTGAGATGTAACCATACTGGACCACCTACTGTGTGCTGCCTTGTCTTCCCATCCCACAAGTTTGCCCTCTAGCATCCTTTTACTCACATTTTGGAAGACAAATTGCCCATGGAAATCAATCACTAGCAGAAGGCTCCATCTGTACTGGGATACAATCTCCCCAATAAAGTTACACACAAGCATTTTAAGAGCAGTATTATTTAGAAAAGAATTTGAAAAATGTCTAGCCACAGCTATCTGGTTGGGGGATTCAGGGTGTGCAAACCTTGTAGTGCAAACCTTTTGTGAGTTTTCTGTGACATGCAAAGGCTATGTCTATATAACTAATGCAACTTAACATTTTGCAGGGTGAGAAAGGCTGGTTTAGGATTGTGACAAGTACATATAAAGGTGGAAAAGGAGCAGACTACAATCTTGGTATTGAAGGACGGTGTACTTATGGAGACCCAATTCTTCCATGAGTCCTCCCTGTCTTCTGCTTGCAATTACAATTTTGGAATTCAAAGACTGTTCCAGCCAGTTGTCTCTTCTTTTCAAAGGGATGAAGTAATTTACTACAATTTCATTTAATGAAGGACTTATTGAGACTTTTCTGTGCTAATACCTTTTAATGTGTGTGTATATGTATTTTTTTTTAAAAACAACAACCTTCAGGGCTGTCCATAGAACAACCAAATGAATTACTTGTACTGACTGCACTATGAGAGAGTAGGAGAGCAAGCAAGCACCTTTGTGAACTTCAGTTGATTGTGATAATTTTCTTTAAATCTTAAACTTCAACTAATAAGACTTGTGCAAAACATCCAGTATATATATCATTCTTTTTACTTTGGGTCTGAGCCATGTTTAAGGTTAAACTCAACCTTAAAATGCCTATATGTCTAAGCTGGAGCAAGAACATCACTCCTTTTGTTATTCCTCTTTCCCTGCACACTTGCCCTTGCTTGAACAACTGACAATGTATTACTGTTGTCCCCTTCAAGCCTCTTCTTACTGAGACACTGTGTATGATGAGGGAGGCAGGGGACAGAGGCAGTGTAGGGAAGAAGAAGAAAGTGGAGGAATAGCTGGATTTTCTTGTTGCATAGAGGAAAACCAAATCTATTCCCTGGCTTTTTAGTGTTGCACTGGCTGCTCAGGGCCAGATTGGATGTTACTTTCTATGTATCATTAGATCCATATCTTGAGTTCCTCTTTCCATACTGTTTTAAGTGAAAGCAGCTCCATGTACTCCTAGCTGCCCTCCCAAAATCTGGATTTATACAGTTTTGTCTGTTGAAAATTTCCTCTGATGTTATTTGTAACAAATAGGAGCCTTGTGGGAGATGGTGGAGATGGGGAAAAGTCCATAGCACAAACAGGCTAAACTCGCCTCCTACTTCAAAGTCCTAATCTGCACCAGACGTCTACAGATGCTTTGGGTTGTTGTTTTTCAAAGTTAGATGACAGCATCCCAAATATGGCATGCAAATATATTTCTAAAATAATGTGGTCATTGCTGGTCATTAGAAGCAAGAGTAACAAAAGAGTGGAGCAACTGTAATGTAGTCCAGACTAGTGACAAGATCCCATAGTTACAAGAAAGATTTGCTATTGCCATCACATTGTCTCCTCACTTCAAGGCCCAGATACAGCTTTTAATTAAATCAGCTCGGTCCAGGGCTGCACCAAGGTACATATCTGACTCCTGAAGATTTTATTCTGCCTGCCCTCCATACATATCTGAACCTATCTGGTTTCAGAAGCTACAGGAGCTTGTTAAACCCCAAACTTGCTGCTTGCAGCTGTTCTTAAATGTAGCAGAAGTCCAGTATTCCTTTATAAGATTAAATCTGGGAATTGCTTTCACATTAGTGATCATTCTCTGTTCCTCATTTGGGGAAGCCAATCTGTCAAGGAAGGGGAAAGTTGTTTCTCTGATCCATCAATGCACACATTTTCCAGGATTAAGGAAGAAAACTTGTATATCTTTGGCACCCTCTGAGCCTATGTTCATAAACTAAACCACTTCCCCCCCCCCCCCATGGGTTGTCAAATAGCTGGAAGGTCAGGATGTATGGCAAGTGTACACTTTTTATTGTTAAGTCAGTGTGTTAGGTCAGAAATTGTGCTGCAGTGACAGATCTAGATCCCTCCTGGATTTTATTTTGGTACTTTGGTGCAACACAACAGCTGCCTAACTTCACAGGCCTTTTAGACTGTGGGGCAGGAGGGGAAGTTTTCTGATGCCAAAGATCTTACCTTAGGAGAAGCAGGTGAATGTTTCACAGAGCAAGAGTATATACTAGCATTATTAAGTATTATACTTTGTTCCCATTACCTGCCAACCTATCCATTCCCAACCTAGTGCCTTTTCATTACTCATCACTGACCATGCTGACAAGGGCTGATGGGAGTTGTAGGTCAAAATATCTTGTGGACACAAGACTTAAGGACTGCTGGTCTAGACTGATGAAGAGATTTTAAAATTTGCTCACAATCTTGTGCCTGAGGGTTGTACTTAATAAAAAGTATTGCTTGATCCTGGCAATTTTCTTATGGACTAACATGAACGAGTTTGCTTTCTGTGTTGTGTTATAATGATATTCATTACTGTGGTTGCAACCAAGTATCCTGTAGCTAAGTGGCAACTGACTATTGCAGAATACAGTATCATTAGCAAGGTAACTATTGTCCTGAATTCAGTACCAGATTTCACAGAAAGACATAGATTGTGGGGGAAGCATATCAGACCAATAACCTTGTCATTCACCCACACAGATGTTTACAGGATTGTCAAGAAAGAAACATGTACAAGAAATTAACTCACCACCTTTCCATTTACAAATATTGTGCACGAAGAGTAGTAAAATAGATTGTTTCCTGTTAGAAGACAACGCCTATATACGAACTGAAAATAACCAGTCACATTTGGAAGTCTCTGTAATGGGATTACCCTAGGGATATTACAGCTACGTGAACCATCACATTCAGTATTTTCTCAGATAAACATGACAAGTCACATGGGGTTATAGGCATAATACTTTATCATTAATTTTGTGCTTCAAAATGCTATTAACTAATTCAATGAGTAAGCCAGTGCAGTGTAGTGATTTGAGTGTTGAACTATGACTCTGGACTCAAGATCTGAGTTTGATTCCCTGTTCAGCCATGGAAACCCGCTGAGTGACCTTGGGTGAGTCACACACTCTCAGCCCAAGAAAACTCTGTGATAGGGTTGCTTTAGGGTCATCATAAGTCAGAAAAGACTTGAAGGCACACAGCAACAACAGTTCAGTAAGTGTGACCTAGTTGGGATTGGAAGTTGGGTTTAGGAATAATTTGTGAATAAAATATATAAATGACAAGACAGAGAGATTCTTCCTCACACCTTTTACATACTGCAATGGTTTAGGCTTTATACAACCTTTTCAGTGGCTGTCTTTAGGCTCTGGAATGCCCTTCCAGAATGCCCCATTCCTTGCTTTCCTTCTGTTGGCAGGCAAAGACTCTTTTTTAATTCCAACAGCCTTTTGAGAATTGAACGTTTTAAAGAAATTCTCTGGAATCCTGATGGGGTCTTACATCTTTGTAAGTGGACTTAACATCTTCAGGAACCAGAACAGCTCTTATCCTAAAATGGCATTTTGGAGGTAAAATGAGCTCCACTGGAGTCGACTGAAGCAAATTTTAGGCCAAATGAAAAAAAAAAATATTGGTCAACATTTTTCCTCTAAATTTCTTGGGATGTTCTTGATGGAATAAAAAGTGTATGTAGCCTACAGGCCACACAGTTTCCACCTCTGTATGAAGATACCTAGGTTCATTGAGCCCCTTAGTCCCTCATTAAGCTCACTGAGTAATCTACACTGGAAACTGGAGACAGCAACGCAGTTAATCATAAATCAATGCCTTTGAGGCTTCAGTTAGTCATGTCTTTGGTCTCATGTTCCAGTTGTTACTATGGAACACTAACATTTAATTATAATTATTAAATAATAAAATGTAGTATCCATGCTAAATTGACCCCTCAGATCTTGCATATGCAGTAATAGCAGGCTGGCATATGATTTGCCTGGGCTGTGGCTCTTTGGCATGTCAAGTTTGTATAGGCAGGTAAAGTTGCCAGATCTCAAAAGAGTCTGATACAGTGCATCAGGGAGTCAGAGTTTGAGCCAGTAACAACTGGTGGCTTCCATGTCAGTGGAGCAATGAAGCCACTCTGGGTTCTAAACTTTAAAGGGGCTATCCAAAGTGCTGAACCCCATTTCCAAAAGACGTTCAGCACTTTGGATAGCTTCTTTAAGGTTTGGACTAGAACTCAAAATGGATTCCCTGTCCCACTGACATGGAAGCTACCTGCTGTTGTCATTAAGATTCATTCTGAAGATCTTCGGAGGTAAGTCCCAAATCTTTCCATGGTGGAAAGATAAAAATGAAGGGAGCAGGCAGTCCCCATGCAGTTTTAGCACTAGCTTTCTTCTCTTTTTTAAAATGTTAACTGTCCCTCTTTTGGAGCATATTTTTGAGACTCAGTGCCCTTCTATCTTTTTTTGACCAACAGAGAGGCAGACAACTAATGAAATGCAATAGAGGTATATTTTGAAAGCAGAGAGGAAAAAGATTGGAGAGGGAGGGCAGCTTGCCCTGAAGGTAATTCAGAAGTTAATTACACATTTCACCCATCTTTCATTCTTGAGTGCTCCAACTCAGTCCCCAAATGAGAAGCACCCCAATATGAACAGAACACTGCATGAAATGCCACACAGCTACAGTACATAGCTTCCACACCCCACTCTCTGTTCAATCAACAATTGACCTTCATTGGGGTGAATATATGCAGTTCTGAATTCAAAAGGTAACTAAATAAGCATACTTCTCAATGCTAATTTCTTATCACTGTATTACACAACTAAAAAGGTATCCATCCCTTCTTAAGAAAGAAAAAATATTTGAGAGAATTCATTTCCGCTGCAGAATCAAGGAAGGATAGGGTCTCCGAAGCTGCAGGACTTTTCCAAACCCAAGTTGTAGTCATTTCCTCTTCCATTTTTATATGCACTCGTCACAATTCTAAACCAGCCACGTTCTCCCTGTAAGATATTAATTGGTATAGGTAAATTGGAAATATCTCAAGTTAAAGCTACTTTTACAATTATTGTTATGATCTGAAAATGCTTATGTATTAAGAGGTAATTGAATATACTGTACACTGAAAAGAACAATTGTTGTGGGCTATCTCCCAAGGATGCAGGTGGTTGTGGTGGGATATTTGGGTGTTTATGGGCAGGCATGGAACTACATAATGCAACAGCTGATCAGGGAGAGTCACAAGGGGATTAAGAGGAGCTAAACCAAAATCTCACCATCCTCCCACCCCACAGGCTTACTGGAAAACTTCACTGCTAAAACACCAACTCTCTGCATGCCATCTATTGGGCCAGCTGTTTGGAGGCCAAGCATCCCTCGTAAGAAAAACAAATTCAGATTGGGTTTCTTGGTGGTGGTTTTCCTCAAAATCTGGTGGGAACCAGGATATGTTGCAATGTGTTTAAGCTGTGAACCTCCATTTATGATCAAGCTGTATACATACACAATCAACGACATATCCAAAGCCTCTAGGGACCTAGTTCCAAAGAAACAAAATTCCAAGAAGCATTTGCACCAGTGTTCTTATTGCTAACAATACTGGAATGCAGAAGAACATAATAATGTAAACAAGTGTAAAGGGATGGGCCATTTCCTGCAACGATGAGTAAATTCTCCCCTTAGTAGGAGTCAGCAAGATTTAAGGCCACTGGTCCACTTGGTGGCCACCAAGATTCCTGCAGCTACTGCTGTTCCCTCTGAAATTTTACAGCAACTAATGTAGTTGTCTATGCTGTAGAGCAGGGGTAGGCAACTTTTCCCTTTTAAGGGCCGAGGGACTTCAGCTCCCAGAAGCCTCAGCCATGTTGGCTAATAGTCCCATGTTGGCCAATAGCTCCTCGGATTCTGGGAGCTGAAGTCCCTCGGCCCTTAAAGGGGAAAGGCTGCCTACCCCTGCTGTAGAGGGTAGCCAGAACATTATCCTGCATCAAATAAACCTAAAGGTACTTTCCGTAGATCATCTCCTTTCCTTTGGGAGGTTTTGTTTTTTTGTTGCTTACAAAGTACCAGAATTTGTAGATGCAAATTTAGCAACACCAATTCTGGCAGCACAGGCACAAAAGAACTGCAAAACTAGCCACGGCATATAAGGAGCCCTGGTGGCAGAGTGGGTAAATGCTGGTATTGCAGCCACAACATTTTAAGTTTGATCCTAGAGGAGGGCTCCAAGGTCCACTCAGTCTCCCATCCTTTTGTAGGTCAGTAAAATGAATACATAGCTTGTTGGGGACAATTGGCTTACACATTGTAAACCTCTTAGGGAGTGCTAGTTCACCTATAAGCAGTATAGAAATGCTGTATGTAAAGTATGTGTTGCTCTCCCTACTATTAGATACAGCTCAACATTTATGCAGACTCTTTCAGACACTGGCATCATTCTGCACACTCTGCAGTTTGCTCTTGTAGTTTTGCTACAAGGCCTCTTAGAAGTTCAAACCACGCTGAAATACTCCCCCCCATACTATTGCTTATTTCTCTATACCAGAGATGCACAATCTACAGCCTGGGGTCAGCATAACCCTCCTCAAGTCCCGGGGGCCTTCCACACTACCCAATAATGCTATATTCCATTCTAACTGCCATGGCAACATCCTATGGAATCCTGGGATTTACAGTTTAGGTAGGGATAGTTAGAATTCTCAGCCAGAGAGCTCTAGAACCTCGCCTAACTATAAACCCCCAGAATTCCATAGGATGCAGACATGGCAGTTAAGAGTGGAATCACAGTACTATAACTGGGTAGTGTGAAAGGGCCGCAGATGGGTGGTCCCTATGGCCCTTGAGTCTATGTGTGTGCATACGTTGGTGTGCATGGAAGCACTTCTGTAATTTTTGATCCACCCATCCCCAGCCAACACTGCATATGATCCTCAGGGTTGGAGAGGGTTTGCTTCCTCTTGTATTATTTTTGAAGGAATGATGTTCATCTTCACACCCCACAATGGACTCTGCTCATCCAGCTAAATCTATACTATACACTCATCTCATTTGTGCTTCCATTGCCTGTCTTACCCAGGGCTCGCCCCAAGAGTTGCGGACAATCCAGTATTCCGTTCCATTTTCTATCCCCCAGCCAGAAACAGTGACAAGGTGGTTTTGTTGTATCGTCTTGTTGTATTCAGCAAAAATACCTCCAGTGTATTCATCCAACTTTGGAGTGGCCATAATTGAACAGCTGTTTAAAAACAACAAAATATCAATTGAAAGACACTGTTGAGATTCCTCTGGCACTCTAAGTGCAGTCCCAATAATAATAATAATAATAATAATAATAATAATAATAATAATAATTTCTATCCCGCCCCTCTACGTAATGCAACCGGGGCAGCTTACAACATCCACGGTCCCACCCACCCCTTAAAATAGCATTAAACAATGAAACAATTTAAAACATACTTAAAATAAAAAGAAAACCACCCCAAGTTTTCTATATACAATTAACACCCACAATAGTGATCTCAACATTAAAGATATTACAAAATGCAAGAAAACAAAATGGATGTTATTTAGGAGTCATAGTAGTGAGTCAATTTCAGAATTTAACTAACAACTCATTACACAAAACAAAAGCAAGCATGACAGTACAGTAAATGAGCATTGAATAAGCCTGTAGTATCTTATAAAATATCATAATCTGATGATCTCCGAACTTTGACCCTCTTCCACCAATCAGAGCATTGGACTATGTCTCTGGAGACCAGGGTTCAATTCCCACCTTGGCCATGAAACCCACTGGGTGATCTTAGGCAAGTCACACTCTCTCAGCCTCAGAGGATAATAATGGCAAACCTCCATTGTGGAATATGCAGGCAAAAGCAAGCAGCTGCAAACTTTCCTGGCTCGTCTATTTTACAGCATTTATAACTTCTGCCATTTTAAGCACACTCTGATGTTCCTTGGTCATACGTGTCCTAGTTTTCATCTTTGAAATGTTGGAGCTTGATCAAATGTAATGTCAGTCTTCTAGAGCCCAAAACAACATGAGCAATCCTGCCAAATGTTTATGTTTTGGTATAAATATGATAAGTTATTGATTATAGATAAACTATAGGCTACGGATAAGAACTACTAACTTGATATAAAGATTTCAATTCTTTACCCAAAATGTTCTGCAAAAAGTTCTCAAGATAGTTCTCCTATTGTAAATGTTCCTGAGTATCTGGACTTGCATGAGTAGAACTATGGGCTTTTTTGTGTGTCTTTTTGTATCATTATCATAGCTTATTTGAAATTACTCTTTTTTTCAAGCCCCCCCCCCCCCCCCCCATGTATTATTATCTAGTCAGTTACTATAAAGATTTCATTTCTTTACCTGATTGGCCCGTTTGCATATATTTCAGCCATCATTTTTTCTCGCCCGTTGACTACTCCAAAATCTCCCACTTTCCAGAGGGTATAGTTCTTTATCTCATGACATTTGTCAAAAGTAACACATGTCCCACACTCCATAAACTTCTTGCACTCTGCAAAAATGTGTGTGAGAGAGATGTTTGACTGACATTGAAAGTTGCCTTTCATTCACTGGCTAAAAAGAATGAAATGAAATTCTGCAATACCTGCCTTCCTTCATGATCTGGTCCATTTTATTTATTTATTTATTTATTTATTTCACATAGAGGTACTTAGATACCTAAAAAGATTTATTATGGGTATGAACTGCTCAGAAATTGAATTTGTGGGGAGAGCCAGCATGGTTTAGTGGTTTGAGCGTTGGACTATGACTCTGGAGACCAGGATCTGAATCACGATTTGGGCATTGAAACCCACTGCATGACCTTGGGCAACATGCTCTCAGCCTCAGAGGAACACTTTTTGGGTGAGTGAGTGGTGAGATTCCTAGCTGGATGACACCAAGCGTGGGGCACTTTCCTAGCCACTCAGTCAGAAAGGGGCACCTTTTCCCATCCCACTCCTTCCCCAGTTAGGATGGACATGAGCCTCACTGTTTGGAGAAGTCCTTCTCCAAGCTGCATGACTCAGTTGAAGCTTCACCAGCATATCCCATCCCTATGCTAAAGCGATTTGTGGCTAATGGAACTTTAAAGAAGCAACCCATGGTGCTGAGCCAATTTGGCGAACAGGGTTCCACAAGGACCTAAAAAGATATAGAACATTCTTTTTTTTAAAAAAACAAATCCATCTATAGGTTCTGACCTCTTCTAGAAGGTCACTTGACCTGGGTTTGCCAGGCACAGAAGCAGCTACTGAAGACTTGCAAATTCATTTTCAATTGTATTGTACTTTTCTGCAGGTTCTGTTTTAACTCTTTGTGAGGCAATCTTGATTAAGAAACATAATTTTTGATAGAGTAGAAAGACAGGTAATATAGAAATTCAGGACTTACTTTGATCCTTGGCTACGTAATTGCTGCATGTCTCATCTGGAATGCCATGGAAGTAAGCGTACAGCCATACGCCTAAGTCGAATCCACCCTTAGCACAGGTCCCAACACCAGAACAGTCAACAACATGCTGAACTGAGAGAAAAGTAGAGGGCCAGGCCCCTTTCCTCTTGATGTTGATGCGGTCTAAGAGATTGAGATAAGCAGCGGTTGGTTTAAGACATAAATAAGGATTTTCAATATTCTGCAGCTTAGTGAATATTTTGCCGTTCCAATACATCCAGTGGGCTCTGGAGATAGCATTTCCAGCCAGCCACAACCTCTTCTAAAGCACTCTGTCCACTCACACTCCATGCAAGTTTCCCCCAATTTTCATCTGTCAGTCAGCATTTCATGGCCACTGCTTGAGAATATGCTTTGTTATTTATAGACAATTTTATAGCCTGCCCACCCCCAGTTTTCTTCTAAAGCTTGTTTGTCTGCCAGCCAAGCTTCTTCAAGCCAGTTGATATCTCCCTGTAGGGCACTGGAAGTCATGTGAAGCTGCACACAGATCTGCAGTCAGAGAAGTGATTCCATGGTTATATAAGATCGTTGCTTACACTAGATTTTTTAAAAAAGATTATGGGCATGAGCAGCTCAAAAATTGAACTTGGGGGAACAGCCAGTATGGTGTAGTGGTTTGAGTACTGGGCTGTGGCTCTGCAGACCAGGGTTCAATTCCTTGCTCAGCCACGGAAACCCACTGGCTGACCTTGGGCGAGTCACAGCCCAGAAAACCCCATGATAGATAATAGCCTTAGGGTTGCTATAAGTGGGAACTGACATGAAGGTACACAACAACTATTTACACAACCTCTTCCTATGTGAGTGTTGTAGTTTGCAATTTACCCCATTCAGGGTTTTACCCTTCAGTGATGCAGGATTGTTTTTTGCTCGAAGCAAGGTCTATGTTGCTAATTTCTCTAATTATCAAGAATGCCATTCCTGCAAAATCCAGTGAATGAAGCTGGGAATAAAAACCTTACCTGGATCCACTCTGAGTGTGACCTGAGTTTTGATTAATGCCATAACAGAGTTGCCCACTTTTCTTTGTGCAACAGATCAGTTAATGATATTGCAGTGTCCTTGATATAGATGACTTTGAAAAGGCATCTCCCCCGTGTGATTTTTAATACATTTGCCTGATGAAGAAACCAGTGGAGCATTGAAAGTTTGCATCATGCATTTTGTGCACTTTGGTTGGCCCCATAAAGGTTTCACTCTTTTGTGGCTTTTGGATGTTGTTGTATTTTGCTATATGGCCAACACAATTACCTCTGGATATGTTTGAAAAGGCTGTTATTTTTTCATTTTTAATCTGCATTTTAACCTTATTATCACCTGCCTAGGATTCCATTTCTGGGAGAAAGACAGGATATAAATCAAACAGGTATTACCAAATGGCTTATATAAAATTACAAAACTGGTTTTGTAATTAGAAAAAAACTACAAAATGAGTTTTGTAACTAGTAAGTACATAGGCTTAGATCCTGACTTTCTTTCCAGAATGAGACATTTTACATTCAAAGCAAGTGCTTTTTGTCTTCCCATTATTCACTGTAACCTGCCATACCACATCCTCTAAATCAGGGGTAGGCAACCTAAGGCCCGTAGGCCGGATGCGGCCCCCCAAGGCCTTTGGACCGGCCCCAGGCCAGTCCTGCCACCATCGCCGCCGCCGCTGCTGCCACCCGCCATGATGATATTGATTATTGTTGTTATTACTTGTTCTTGGGGTTTTCTTGGCAAAATCTCCACAGGGGTTTTGGCATGGCTTTTCTGGGGCTGCAAGAGTGTGCATGCATATTTTTTTAATTTTTTAATTTTTAATATTTTTTAATTAATTAATTTATTTATTTATAGTGCTTCGGCCCCCCAATTGTCTGAGTGACAGCAACCCGGCCCCCAGCTCAAAAAGGTTGCCTACCCCTGCTCTAAATCAACTTCTGGACCGTGAGGAATGTAAAGGTTATAGTTTGAAGGTAGGTTGTAAATAGAAGGGAATTGTTGAAAACTGTGTCCCTACAGCAACATTTACTCTGTATGTTTCCCCACACAGTGTATCCCTACTACAGGTTGGGCAGGTTCAGAAGATATGAAGGTCATTTTTGTTGTTGTTAACTGTCCTTGAGTCGATCTCGACTCATGGCGACCCTATGGACGAGACATCTCCAAGATCCCCTGTCCTCCACTGGTCTGCTTAATTCCTGCAACCCCTTAATATCCATGACCTCCTTAATAGAGTCCATCCATCTGGCATGTGGCCTTCCTCGCTTCCTACTTCACTCCACCTTTCCCAGCATTATTGTTTTTTCAGAATCCTCTCTTCTCATGATGTGTCCAAAGTATGACAGCCTCAGTTTGGTCATCTTGGCTTCCAGGGAGGTTTCCAACTTGATCTGCTCTAGGACCCATTTCCCCCTTTTGTTTTTCTTCACTTACCCTAGACCAAAATCTGTCAATTTTTCAAACCCATTCTCACCTACCTCAAAGGCTATTTTGGGTCCATGATGCAAATAGCCTTTAAATAGTTGGCTGTGCCTCTGGAGGCTTCTAGGGACATGGCTGTGGCCATTTTGATGGAGATTTGGGGGTGTATGGAGGGGAACTGGGGAGCTTAAGAGATCATATCGGGCCCACAGTGGGCTGCATGTATCCCGCAAATGCATTTTGCCTACTGCTCCTCTACTGGAGTTGGGACATGGGCAGGATGACAGCCATAACAGTACAATAACAACCACATACCAGCTAGGGCGCTGGTGGTGCCATGAGCCCAGCAAGATCCACAGTACTGTGGGACGCCCTGGTTGCGAGTAGGGCTCGCGTAATTGACTCCCTTTACATTTCGCCAGTCCCAACTCTTGGGGATCTCAGACATCTTCAGATACTCATGGGGACGAGGATAGGTTCTGTGATGTGACAAACAGGAAGGAGAGCACGTTAGTATTTTTCCATATTTTGGCAAGAGAAAATAAGCACCTCCACCATTTTTTATTTCAGTTTTCTTGGCAAATGTGGGAAATCTAGCCATCAACATCCTTTGGAACATCCTTGCTGTCAACCACAGTGGCAGGTGGTTCATGCAGCTGCTCATCTTTTCCTTCAGAAAGCTTCTGCCAGAGAAGAAGATCTCTGAAGGGAGGTCCAGGGTGGAATTTGCATGCAAACTACATATTTATAGATTTGCTGTAATATTAATAGAGTTCCTTGTTAAGGCAGAGATAACAGGTTAACTCAGCCCTTTCATATCAAGAGCATCCACTCATCCTCTCTCACTTTAGATTAGCAAATAGCCTCCACTCATCTCTCTCTTTGGATTAGCAAATAAAGCATCCCGATGAAGAGCTACAGCCCTTCCCAAACAATGAAGCAACAATATAGAATTCATGTTATAGCATTAATGAAGCTTCTTCCTAAGATAGAGACAACAGGTTAACCTGATCCTTTCAAATCCTGTTGAAGAGCTATAAGCCTTCCCAAGGAATGTCACAACAATGTCATTTAACACAAATCCATTCTTTCCCAAATAGAGCTAGGAAAAGTTTCTGCCACTCTTTTTTTGAATGATAGATCCAAGTTTCCCCCATCTGGAGGATTCTCAGAACTGTAGTCCAAAAAATTAACTTTTCCAAGCTGTCTCCTTAAAACATGCTTCAGAAAAGTTAAAACAGCCCCTCCCTACCTATCTTACAAGCATTCAGCTTTCTGGAGTGAAAATGTCAAACCACATTAGCTTCTAGTTAGTGGTGTTGATTTTTGGATCATAAGATTAAAGCTGTTTGCTCTGCCTGTTTTTTAAACTGGTTGTCCAGTTTTAGAGCTATTGTAAAAGAGACGTCTTGGTGCTTTAATGGGTTTTTAGTTACTTATTTAATGTTTCTTAAGTGTTTTTTTTTAATCCATTGTGTATCACCTTGAGATAAATAAATGCCATAAACAGAGAACTAGGGAACTTCTTTCTATATGGAAAGAATATTCACTTTTTTTTTTCATTTTTTGGCCAAAGAACCAGAGAGCAACAGAGGCAATTTGGTGCCATTTCCCCCCAATACTCACAGTTTGCAAGATATTACAGGGATTTATTCTGTACTGAAGTACATTTCTTTTGCACAGGAAAGAATACTTTGCACAGGGAAAACCCCTCTGCAGAAAATATTGTATATGTGTGCCTTCAAGTTACCTGTTGACTTATAGTGATCCTGTACGTTTCATAGGGTTTTCTTATGCAAGGAATCCTCAGAGGTGGTTTTGCCAGTTTCTTCCTCTGAAATATAGCCTACAACACGCTGGCAGTCTCCCATCCAAGTATTAATCAGGACTGACCTGCTTAGCTTCTAAGATCAGACAGGAGCTGCTGCCTTTAGGGTATTTAGACTCCAGAAAAGCTACATGCATTTCTGTACAGAATAATTCCCTGGAATACTTTACTTTGTGCAAATACCACCACCACCAACAAAGAAACCTTCCTTGGATTGGGGAGAAAACTATGGAAATTATTTATCTATGTATGCACGAACAAAACAGGCATCCCTAAATAGAGATTACCTATATTGCAGGTTAAATTGGAAATTTATGCATATTTATTTGGTTGGGAGTAAATTTCATTGAGAGGAGACAAGCTGGTTTAGTGGTTAGAATATTGGACTATGACTCTTGGAAGCCCATGATTCAAATCCCTCCTTAGCCACGGAAACCCACTGCGTGATCTTGGGCAAAATATCCCTTATATGGAAGTCTGGAATTCTGGAATCCAAAATATTCCAAAATTCAAAACTGTCCACATAGGTGGCTGAGATAGTGAGACCTTTGGTTTCTGTTGGCTCAGTGTACACAAATTTTGTTTCATGTACAAAATTATTTTAAAAATAATACGGTATGTATAAAATTACCTTCAGCCTATGTGCACAAGGTGAGTACAGAAGATAAATAAATTTTAAGTTTAAATTTGGGTCCCATCACCAAGATTTCTCATTATGTATATGCAAGTATTTAAAAATCTAAAAATAAAAAATAAAAATCCAAAACACTTCTGGACCTAAGCATTTAGGACAGGGGTAGGCAACCTTTCCCCTTTAAGGGCCGAAGGACTTCAGCTCCCAGAAGCCTCAGCCATATTGGCCAATAATAATAATAATAAATAAAATTTTATTTATACCCCGCCCAATGGATACCCAATCAGGGCGGCTTACATCATTTAAAACACAATATACATAAAACATAATACAGAAACCCCCCCACCCCCCCTTAAAAATTATTAAATCAGGCAATATATAAAATCAACATGATTAATTATATTAAAATCCACACAGAATCGGTAAGCAAGCCCATGTTAGCCAATAGCTCCTGGGATTCTGGGAGCTGAAGTCCCTCGGCCCTTAAAGGGGAAAGGTTGCCTACCCCTGATTTAGGATAAGGGGGATTCAACCTGCAGCCAGTGTAGTCACTGTATTCACAAATAGTAAAGACAAAGGAGGCTTTTCTTTTTCTATATGTACATTCTGACTGGTGTGACAGCTAAGATATAAGATCTAGGCTGGGATATAGGGACAAGGTGAAGTTGGGATAACTAGGATTGTCACCTTACCTAACTCCATAAGTCTTGAGTGGCATTGTCTTGTAGCAACTTTGCCCTTCCTTGAAGTATAGGCCACCAGCTGATACAGGAGAGTGGCAGACATAAGCACAGAGCAGTGGTGCCAGGATGAGGGCTGGCAGGTGGAAATTTACAGGCATGACTCCAGGGCAAATGATGGGCTCTCAGTTCTTGTGATGGTCCCCAGTGAAACCAGGATGCACACCGCTCCAATTTCAACAGACCTACAAGGAAAACAAATCTCTGCAGATTTCAGTTTTTTATAAAAAGGACATGCATATTAGATAACAAACCATCAAAAAGAAACATGCTCCTACCTCTTGTTGGTGTAGTTATTTACTTCGCCCTGACCACCATTAGATGCAGCTGGCTAGGGGCTTCCTTCTGTTACTCTACTGCTCAACCTATTTACTCTATTGCACAAATATGTGACTGGACTGTATGATCATCTGAGGAGCATTTTTATATGATTTCTGCTTGCACGTGCCTTTCTATCTAAGCGTTAGCATCTGTATTGATTGCCATCTGAACTGACAGCCACATGTGCAACTGGCAAAATATCCTCTACACACTTTTCAACAGTAACCTATGAACTTAGTTTTCAGCAACCACCTACAAAATTGTTCTTCTTTCTCTAACGTTACACTGTATTTCAGCATAGATTTAGTTGTCCCTCTGCTCAGTGCAGGATCTCCAGCGAATAATAATAATAATAATAATAATAATAATAATAATAATAATAATACCTCACCCCTCTGTTAAAAACAATCAGGGCGGCTTACAACAATTAAAATACATCAGTTCACAGCATGTAGCTATCCAGCATCTTTTTGAAAACATCCAGAGGAGACCTCACCACCTCTCTAGGCAATTGGTTCCATTGCCAAACTGCTCTTATTACCTTATCACACGCGGGCCACAAAGCGATAACAAACCGAAATAAGAATAAATCCAGGAACAAACCGAAAGAAACCGAAAGAAACCCCACAATACGTAAATGGCTATCACACGCAATTACTGTTATCGCGCTTTTATCGCGCTTCCAAGAAAGCGCATCCTGGACACGTATTTACCGTTCACACACAAGTGAAACCTAGATTGCCTTAAAGCAGAGAGGACCATGTTTACCCGTTCTGTTTGTTGCCCGATCAAAACAGGAAGTACACGTCATAAGATGCTTCCTCACAGATCCATGGGAAATAGCGCGGGGAACCATGGGTCATGATGGGGAAATGCTCCACAATATGTATTGCGCGTTCACATGCATATCGGACTTATGGTCAATGCGTAATGATTCCCATTGCGCACTTGTACTTCCTGAAGAAACTGAAATTCAAAAGATCTCGATTCTTTGCGGATTCTGTCAGGGTTCTGTCGGGGTTCTGTGCGGTTCTGTGTGACGTCGTGTGAACACACGGAAAAATAATACGCATTAGGTCGGGATTTCGTTTGGATTCTGTCTGCTTTGGACCCCTTGCGATAAGGTCCTTACTGTTGAGAAGTTCCTTCTAATGTTCAATTGAAATCTAACCTCATGTAACATAAACCATTAGACCTGGTCCTACTCTCTGGGGCAGCAGAGAACAGGCCTGCCTCCCCCTCTTTGTGACAGCCCTTAAAGTATTCAAAGAATAAAATCATGACATCCCTCTATCTTCTCTTCCCCAAGCTGAACATGCCCAGCTCCTTCAACCTTTCCTCACGTTTTGTTGTTCATACCTCTTGTCATTTTTGCTGACTTTCTCTGAACCTATTCCAATCTGTCTATATCTTTGAAATGAGGCACCCAGAACTATTGCCAGGGCAGTGGTGAGTCCACACTTGGTCTTACATCTGCCTCTCCTCCAGTTGCTTCAGAGTTGTAGCAGAGCTCTCTCAGTGCTGGGCCTCTGTCAGGAACAGCGTCAAACGCCTGGACAGCTCATGTAAAAACCCAGAAAGCTGTGAGAGAAGCAGTTGCTCCACTCTATGAGACAGTGATTTCACGGCCTCTCAGCAATGATTCAACCAGCTCTCCCTGCTTAATGGTATCTCATTTCTGCCATCCCTTTCTCTTAGGATTTATTATTGCTATCTCCCATAAATATCCTTTCTCCTCTGTAAATGTGATGAAGATGGTCTGTCCATCCCTGGGTACCTATTAGGTTATTTCTTAGCATTCATTCCTTGCTCTATTTCTAGCTTGCCTTTATTTCAAGTGAACCTTCCCACATCAACTGGCATTCTTGACTCCCATGATTTCCAATAGGTCTTCCAATTGCTGCCAGTGTTTCTAGTGGTCAGTTTCATCATCCATTTTGGAATGCCCTTGCACATTTGACCCCTTGAAACAATGCTTTCGAATATCTTTAATGTGGCCTAAAATTAAATTGCAAAAGTTCTCTGGAAGACATTCGTCAAAGGCCATCTTAATACTTGTTTTGTGGTTTCAGGTTTTTTCCAATACAATCAGCGGATGGATTGCCCCCAGCAGAGGAAACAAAAACAGCTTACAGTTAATTCTTTGCATGGAAAACAGAAAAGGCAAGTGATGGGGCCAAGATGGGATAAAGCCATCATTTTCCAGCATTATCACTCAGCAAGACCAGCATAACTGTAAAAATAAAAATAAAAACGGTTAACAGTCTGCTATCGCTTATCTGATCAATGCACCTTAAGTAATTTTAGGCAACGTTCCAAAGGTTTACTATTTATGTTTTCTTGCGATTGTTGTTTGAAGAAGAAGAAAAACAAAATCTGTACAAAATGACTTTAACAGGTACAAAGAATTAAATAAAGGTATCTTTACCTTAAAAAAAAAGAATATCTTTAATGTGGTTTTCCAGTTGCACATGCTTTTTTATCACATCGCTACCATTTGAGCAGATTGCCATCTGAACAGTCACATTCTTTCCAACTGTCACACTTGTTCTTATTTTCAGTAGCTGCTCATGAAATTGTTATTCTTTCTTCCATTTTTCAGTATATTTATGAGTATAGCTAAAGGTATATCCATAAAAGTAAAGGAAAGTCCATCATACTTAGAGGAGCAACCCATTGCAACAAGGAGACTGCAGTTAGCAATGACATTTCAAGTGGTCTACTCTAAGGATAACTTAATTTGGATTTAATCCAAGAGTGAATAATATGGGTTTTACAGTCTGCATGTAACCCTTTCACCTTTGTTTTGGACTGCTGTCACCACACAATTAGTAGCAGCTGTTACCATCCACAGCACCAAAAATGTAATGACTTACTCCAACGGTCTGAGCAGGGTGAGAACATCTTCTACGACCATCAGCTATTCCAGATCCTTTCTCTTCCCTTTGCTCCTGGAAGGGAAATAGGGAGATAATACTATCTGGTGTACAGGATTTTATGGTGGGCAGATGCTTCACCACTGTCATCTGCCCTGTTTGTATCCGAGGTGGAGATCACTGGTCTGGAAAGGCCTGCCGGAAGAGATCCGTCTCAACAGCCTTTTTAAAGCTGTCCAAAGATGTTAAAAGATGGATCTCATCCGGCAGGTCGTTCCAGAGTTTAGGGGCAACAACTGAAAAAGCCCTCCGGGAGGTAGCCGCAAGCCTCGATTTCTGAGGCTGCAGCAAGTTTCTCCCAGAGGACCGAAGAGCGCGGGGAGGATTATATGGGAGAAGGCGGTCCCTGAGATAGTTTGGACCCAAGCCATTTAGGGCTTTAAAGGTAATAACCAACACCTTGTACTGGGACCGGAAACTAATAGGCAGCCAGTGGAGGGATCGCAGAACCGGAGTAATGTGGTCCCTCCGAGATGTTCCCGATACAAGTCTGGCCGCCATATTTTGTACCCACCTCAAGCCCGAACGCCGCCTCAACCTCCCTCACAAAAAGTCCCGCGACTGATGGTAAGTGCTGGAGGGTGGGGTGCAGGAGAGAGCCGCCACCGCCACCTCTACTTCCTCCGAAGCCGCGGCCGCTTCTCCGCCGGTGTTAAGGGCTGGCTGGAGGCCCACAGCTGATGGTAGGTGCTGGAGGGCGGGACGCAGGAGAGAGCCGCCACCGCTGCCTCTACCTCCTCCGAAGCCGCGGCCGCTTCTCCACCGGTGTTAAGGGCTGGCTGGAGGCCCACAGCTGATGGTAGGTGCTGGAGGGCGGGACGCAGGAGAGAGAGATCTTCAGCATTCCTTGGTGGACTCCTACTCAAGAACTAAACAGACCCAACACCATACCCTCCACCAGATCACAGAACCATTGAAGTTGCAAGTGAAAAAGAAAGGAACAACTCCTTGCACAAAGAATGGAGGAAGCCTACAGGGGGCAGCAGTGCTAAAAGCTGATAGTCAGGTGTTTCCTTTCTTGTTTTACCCCTAGTCCCCATTATGATGTCAATTGATAATTGGGGATTATTTAAATTCCTCCTCATCAGTCCTCTCCCAGCAAACTCCCTCACATTTAGCAAGTTTACTATGTGAGTATGCATGTACTTCTGAGTCATCTGTAGGTTTATGGTGACACCATGAGTTTCATAGGTTTTTTTGTTGTTAGTTGCCTTTGAGTTGACCTCGGCTCATGGTGACCCTGTGAGTGAGACATCACCCATCCTCTACCTCTCTGCTCAGATCCTGCAGGCTCAGGTCCATGGTCTCCCTGATTGAGTTAGGAATCGGAGGCACTGTATTGCAGTGGTTTTGTTCCTTCCTCTCGGGTAGATTCCAGAGGGTGATGCTTGGGGACAGCTGCTCCTCAAAGGAGCTTAATTGTGGCATCCCTCAGGGTGCCATTCTGTCCCCGATGCTATTCAATATTTACATGAAGCCGCTGGGGGAAATTATCCACAGACATGGGACGGGGTGTTATCAGTATGCTGATGACACCCAAATATACTTCTCTATGTCTCAGTCAGCAGCCATGACGACAGGTGGCATTGCTTCCCTCAATCAATGTTTTGAGGCAGTAATGGACTGGATGAGGAAAAACCAAATCAAGCTGCATCCAGACAAAACGGAGGTACTCACAGTAGGGGACCTCAAACCAGGTATTGGGTTGCAACCTCCAGTCCTGGATGGGGCCACACTCATCTAAGGACTGTGTTCACAGTCTGGGGGCGCTCCTCGACCCATCGCTTCTCATGTTAGATCAGGTGAATGCGACAGTCAGGAGCGCCTGTTATCGGGTTTGGCTGATATGCCAGCTGTGCCCTTTCCTGGAAATAAGGGACCTAGAAACTGTAGTGCATGCACTAGTAACCTCACGACTCGATTTCTGCAATGCACTCTACATGGGGCTACCTTTATACCTAATCCAGAAACTACAACTAGTACAAAATATGGCAGCCAGGTTGATCACTGGTAAATCTAGGAGTGATCATATTACACCTATTCTGAAACCCCTTAACTGGCTTCCTATTGGTTTTCAAGCACAGTATAAGGTGTTGGTGGTTACCCTTAAAGCCCTACATGGCCTGGGTCCAACCTATCTAAGGGATCACCTCCTTCCATATAATCCACCCTGCACCCTCAGGTCCTCTGGGAGGAATTTACTGCAACCTATAAAAACCGGTGTTACTGCAACCTATAGAGCAATTCAACCTACTCTGTGCTCTCTCCACTTTATGCAACCACTGTTGTCACCAGAAATATCACTGTTTTAATATCATGTTGTTTTAACAGCTCAATTTTTTTCTTTTTTCTTCTCTTTCTCTTTTAAATAGTACTGTATTTAATTCTTTTTTAAAGGGGGGTCTATTATTATTATTAATAATATTAATTATTATTATTGAGTCCATCCATCTGACATGTAGCACTCCACTCTTCCTCTAAGCATTTTCTTAGGCAACAAATATTCAGAGGTGGTTTGCTAGCTTCTTCCTCTGAAATATAACCTACAGCACTAGTATTCCTTAGTGGTTTCCCGTCAAAGTACTAACCTGTCCAGTGTCTGACCCTGCTTAGCTTCCAAAGTCAGTCAGGATCCTCTTGGACCGCCTGAAGGGGTTAGGTATCAGGGGCACTGCTTTGCAGTGGTTCCGGTCCTTCCTCTCGGGTCGGTCCCAGAGGGTGCTGCTCGGGGACTGTAGCTCCGGTAAGAGAGACCTCACTTGTGGGGTCCCTCAGGGGGCTATTCTGTCCCCAATGTTATTTAACATCTATATGAAGCCGCTGGGTGAGATCATATGGAGTTATGGTGCTGGGTGTTATCAGTACACTGATGACACCCAAATCTATTTCTCCGTGTCTCGTTCATCGGCCTTGAATTCCAATGGCATCTCCTTTCTCAATGAATGTCTTCAGGCGGTAATGGGCTGGATGAGGAAAAACAGATTGAAGCTGAATCCAGACAAGACGGAGGTGCATACGGTCTCAGCCCCGAAACCAAGAATTGGGCTGCAACCTCCAGTCCTGGATGGGGTCACACTCTCCTCCAGTGACTGTGTCCGCAGCTTGGGGGTGCTCCTTGACTCGTCGCTCCTGATGACAAATCAGGTTAATGCGACAGTCAGGAGCGCCTGTTATCAGCTTCGGCTGATACGCCAGCTGCGCCCTTTTCTGGAAGTAAGGGATCTTGAGACTGTGGTGCATGCACTGGTAACCTCGCGTCTAGATTTCTGCAATGCACTCTACATGGGGCTACCCTTGTGCCAGGTTCGGAAACTTCAGTTAGTTCAAAATATGGCGGCCAGGCTTCTGTTGGGTATATCTAGGAGGGACCACATTACTCCGGTTTTGCGGTCCCTCCACTGGCTGCCTATTGGTTTCCGGGCTCAGTACAAGGTGTTGGTTATTACCTTTAAAGCCCTAAATGGCTTAGGTCCAAGCTATCTTAGGGATCGCCTCCTCCCATATAATCCTCTCCGCGCTCTCCGTTCCTCTGGGAGGAATCTCCTGCAGCCTCCAAAACCCAGGCTTGTGGTGACCTCCCAGAGGGCCTTCTCAATTGCCACCCCCAGACTCTGGAATGGCCTGCCGGATGAGATCTGTCAGCTGACATCTTTAGACAGCTTCAAAAGAGCCGTCAAGATGGATCTCTTCCAGCAGGCCTTTCCAGACTAAATTACCTGGCCCAGGATTCTGGGACTTTGGGATTCTGGGTTCTGGGACCTCTCTTTAAAGGCTGTCCTTACAGCCCTTGTGAATACTAAGCTGTATCGTTTGCCAGTTTAACCTATTTGGTTTGTTTTGTTTTTATTGTTGATATAAGTACTGTTTTTAATTGATACTTAGTTTAATTTGATTTTAAGGGGGGGGGGAATCTGTTATTAGCTATGTAACTTTAGCTCTGTGTTTTAGCTTGTAAACTGCCTAGATTGGTTCGCCACCAGGCGGTATATAAATAAATTTTTATTATTATTATTATATTATGATGCTTTTAGGGTATTTTAGGCATAATCTCAGCAATATATCCTAACCCCACCCCCCATCCTCAGGGGGAATTCCTATAATATAACTTATTCCTTTTGTTCCTTCCAAGCCCAGCTCTTCCTCCCTAGTTGGACCTTGCATGGATCCTTCATCCATCTATGAAGGACATAACTAAGGAGTCTGCTAAACTGTTTATGATCTTTGAAGTGCTAAAAGGAACAAGTTCTACTTTCAAGAAAGTGTGTGTTTTGAAGCCAGACTGCCCCTGCTGTCTTTCCACAAAAACTGGCAATACATGTAACTGCTATGGGGGTTGGACACTAATAGTTAGGATTGTCAGAATGAAAACTAGAGAGGGCCCTCGGTTGTGCAGAAGCAGAAGAAGGAATTTCAGCAGGTGTTGCTGGTTGAATGACTTGCTGAAATTTCCTCTTCTCTACAATCATTAAAGTAGGCTTTGCAAAGCAAAATTCATGTATGGGTTGAGAGTAGGACAGCCATATGAAAAGACCTCTCTTTAATCGTTGTGTTGTAAAGGCAATTCCAGGAGCTATAACTTCGCATGGAAGCTCCACTGGCTAAACCTCTTTCTTCCACAGAACTGTTAAAGGTAGAGGAGCCCTGTCCTCTTTTTCATGTGGTCACTCTTTTAATAAAACCCTGCTGACTGGTTCTTTTCTATCTCTACTGCTACATGTTTAACATGCTGGTCTCCTTCCCCACTGGGGGAACCCCTGCTGCAAACCACATGGATTTTGAGAGAGCTGTCTTGACAGTTTGCAGGAAGTTCAAAGCAGATGATATAAACTTGGGGGGGGGGGCAATTAACAGATCTAGATCTCAGAGAAGAAGGCTAATTAACAAAAACTTTGAATAAAATTAACATGTTCCATCTGGAGACCTACTGTTTGTTACAAGCTGATAAGGGCCTCTACGTTATTAACAGCTGTTGTGTGTTTAAGGATATGGTTAAAGGAGTGGTTTTACTATAATTACATTTCCTTTACAAGCCTGTGTCAACTGGACATGGACTTGAAGAAGAGGGCAAAGCAAGGGCAGGCAGGAAATGAGAGAATGAAGAAGGAACATGGTAAAAAGTCTGCAAAAATTTGAGCAGCGTTGGAGTAGGGTTGCTAGAGTGAAAATTGGAGAGGACTCCTGTACCTTTAATGGTTGTGCAGGAGAAGGAATTTCAGCAGGTTTTGCTTGCTATCAAATTGCATGACAATCAACCCCTGCTGAAATCCCCTCTTCTACACAACCATTAAAGGTACAGGAGCCATCTCCAGTTTTCAGATTGGCCACCCTAGGAGAATATACAAAACATGTATCAAGTTGCCAAATAGTAATGGGAGCGTCTACTAGGGAGAACTTTGAAAAATGGAATGAACATTGGAGTGAATGAATGGAATGAATATTATCCATCACTATACCTTAGCCAGTGCCTGTCTGGATACCAGACCAACAAGGTCATTAGTCAGAATGAGCCAACTGGCTCAGGTGGCAGATGTTGGAGGGCAGCACTGGCACCTCCCATCATTCCTCCTGAACTCTCCCTGCCCATAGGCATGGCAGAGGACTTTATCCTTTTGCCAATACAGTCAGTCCTCTGTATCCACAAATTCTGCATCCACAGATTCAACCAACCATGGCTTGAAAATATTTTTTTATAAAGCAAACCTTGCCATTTTATATAAGGGATGCCATTTTACTATATTATTGTATATAATGAGACTTGAGCATCCATGAAATTTGGTATCCACAGGAGGTCCTGAAACCAAACCCCAGTGAATATCAAGGGCCCACTGTATTGGAGTAAACTTCCACTGCCACTGCAGTCATCTTCTGTACAAGTCAGTGAAGAGGGAATATTATCTTTCCATTTGTTTCAGCAGCATAATGTCTTGCTAGAGCTTAAACATTCTAATATATTTAATAATAATAATAATAATAATAATAATAATAATAATAATAATAAAATTTATTTGTATCCCACCCATTGGTAATCCAATCCGGGCGGCTTACAGTTAAAACATACAGTTCACAATAAAACATACAATATAAACAGACCCCGTCCCCCCCTTAAAACAGGATTAAATTAGAACAATATAAAACAATAATTCAAATTTAAAATATAAACCATCCAGCCCAGTGACTCCAAAAGTCTGGTTCTACGATCCTCCCATCACTTGATGGGGCCACGTGAGGATCGTCTCATAAACGGGTGTTAATCTAAGGCTGGGAGGATCAATCTGGTATAACTAGTCTGGAAAGGCCTGCCGGAAGAGATCCGTCTTGATAGCCTTTTTAAAGCTGTCTAAAGATGTTAAGAGACGGATCTCGTCCGGCAGGCCGTTCCAGAGCTTAGGGGCAATAACAGAGAACGCCCCCCGGGAGGTAGCCACAAGCCTTGAATTCTGAGGCTGTAGCAGATTCCTCCCGGAGGACCGAAGAGCGCGGGGAGGATTGTACGGGAGCAGGCGGTCCTTGAGATAGCTTGGACCCAAGCCATTTAGGGCCTTAAAGGTGATAACCAACACCTTGTACCTGGCCTGGAAGCTGATAGGCAGCCAGTGGAGGGACTTCAAAACCGGAGTAATATGATCCCTCCGAGATGTTCCTGAAACAAGTCTGGCTGCCATGTTCTGTACCAGCTGTAATTTCCGAACCAGGGACGAGGGTAGCCCCATGTAGAGTGCGTTGCAGAAGTCGAGGTGTGAGGTTACCAACGCGTGCACCACAGTCTCGAGATCCCTTACTTCCAGAAACGGGCGCAGCTGGCATATCAGCCAAAGCTGATAACAGGTGCTCCTGACCGTCGCATTAACCTGATTTGTCATCAGGAGCGACGAGTCAAGGAGCACCCCCAAGCTGCGAACACAGTCCCTGGAGGAGAGTGTGACCCCATCCAGGACTGGAGGTTGCAACCCAATTCCTGGTTTCGGGGCCGCTACCGTGAGCACCTCCGTCTTGTCTGGATTCAGCTTCAATCTGTTTTTCCTCATCCAGCCCATTACCGCCCCAAGACATTCATTGAGAGAAGAGATGCCATTGGAATTCGAGGCCGACGAACGAGATATGGAGAAATAGATTTGGGTGTCATCAGCGTACTGATAACACCCAGCACCATAACTCCGTATAATCTCACCCAGCGGCTTCATGTAGATGTTAAACAACATCGGGGACAAAATAGCTCCCTGAGGGACACCACAAGTGAGGTCCCTCTTACTGGAGCTACAGTCCCCGAGCAGCACCCTCTGGGACCGACCCGAGAGGAAGGACCGGAACCACTGCAAAGCAGTGCCTCTGATACCTAACCCCTTCAGGCGGTCCAAGAGGATGCCATGGTCTATTGTATCAAAAGCCGTTGAGAGGTCTAAGAGCACCAACAGGGTCATGCTACCCCTGTCGATGCTCAGACGCAGATCGTCGATCAAGGCAACCATGGCAGTCTCAACCCCAAATCCTGTCCTAAAGCCGGTTTGAAATGGGTCTAGATAATCGGTTTCATCCAAGACTGCCTGGAGCTGAAGAGCAAGCAAGGAAGGAAAGAAGCAGAGGTGTTCAGACCTTCATCCTCTCTGCATGTAATAAAGTGAGCTGGAGTCCATGAAAACTTCTGCCTAGTGAAATGTTTAAGGGCTGTTTCACACTAAATTATAGTGCTATGGTTCCACTTTAACTGCTATGGCAACATCTTATGGAATCCTGGGATTTGCAGTTTAAGGAGGGGTATTTAGAGTTCTCTGCCAGAGAACTCTGGTGCCTCCCCATAATATGAATACCAGCTGGAGTAGTTAAAGTAGAATCTAGTGTTATAATTGTGAAGTGTGAAAGGACCCTAGGTCTTTCATGAGACACACAGTTCTAGGGTTTCCAGAATGAAAACTGAAAAAGGCCTGGTGTTAACTGCCTTCAAGTTGACTTTGACCTATGGCGACTCTGTGGATGAGACCTCTAAGTCAATCTATCCTCAGCCGCTCTGCTCTGCTCTTGCAGATTCATGGCCGTGGCTTCTCTGATTGACTCTATCCTTCTGGAATGTAGTCTTCCTTTTTTCCTATTGCCCTCAACTTTACCAAGTATTATGATCTTTCTTTTCGAGATATGGTCAAAATATGACAATCTCAGTTTAGTTATATTTGCTTCTAGGGAGAGTTGGGGTATGATTTGCTCTAGGACCCATCCTTTGGTTTGTTTTTTTTTAGCAGTCCACGGTATTCTCAGAGATCTGGAAAGATTATTGAAGAAGGTCAAGATAGAAAGGACAAAAGCAGGTTTACAACTGAACATCAAGAAAACAAAAATTATGACTACAGACAAACTATAGTCATCCCTCCCATTTTGGACCCCGCTCCCGCGAATTGGGAAAATCACAAATATCCAAGCCCATCAGCATTTTGTCCCACCCCTCTTGCCATCTGCAAAGGACTGAGAATGCGGACTCCAGGTCCACAAATGGGGAAGGACATACATAATTTTAAAGCTGATAATGAAGAGATTGAAATAGTCAAAATTTTCCATACTTTAGCTCAGTCATTAATCAGACTGGAGACTGCAGTTAAGATATCAGAAGAAGACTAGGACTTTCAAGGGCAGCTATGAAGGAAATAAACAAGATTCTGAAGTTTAAAAATATATCATTAAATACTAAAGTTAGGATTGTCCATGCCATTGTATTTTCCATTTCGATGTATAGCTGTGAAAGCTGGACAGTGAAGAAAGCTGATAGAGGGGAAAAAATACATTTGAGATGTGGTGCTGGAGAAGAATTCTGAGAATACCATGGAGAGAGATCTTGTACTATTAATGGTTGTGTAAAGGGTTTCTACTTGTTCAACTTGTATGAAGAAAATATCATATGAAGAGCAAGTTTAGACTCAAAAGGAGGAGTGTGAAGATAGGAGGAAGGAACATCAACAATCTACGATATGTGGATGATATCTTACTATTAGCAGAAACCATAGATTTGGAACAATTACTAAGTAAGGTCAAAGAAAAAAGTGCAAAGGCGGGCTTGCTGCTGAACATAAAGAAAACAAAAATAATGACCATGGTGGATCTACAAATATTCAACCTAGACAATGAGGAAATTGAAATAGTTAAAGACTTCCTGTACCTTGGATCAGATAGTGAACTGAATGGAGACTGCAGCCAAGAAATAAGCAGAAGACTAGGACTGGGAAGGGCAGCCAGGAAAGAACTAGACAAAAGCCTAAAGTACAAAGATATAACTCTGAACATTAAAGTGAGGATAGTCCAATCCAAGCTATCATTTTCCCCATCACAATATATGGATGTGAGAGCTGGACAATAAAAAAAGCCAACATTTGTGATGTGTGCTGGAGAAGAGTGCTGAGAATACTGTGGACAGCCAGAAATATTAGTCCTTGAACAGATCAAGCCTGAAATCTCCCTGGAAGCCAAGATGATCAAATTGAGGCTATCATACTTTGGTCAAATGAGAAGGCATGGCTCATTAGGAAAGACAATAATGCTAGAAGAGATAGAGGGTAGTAGAAAGAGAGGAAGACTGCATGCCAGATGGATAGAGTCAGTTAGGGAGTCCAGAGGGTCATATCTACAGGATCTGAGCAGAGAAGGTAGGCTTGGAGGCTTGGAGATGTCTCATCCACAGGGTCACAATGAGTCAAGGCCAACTCCACTCCAGGGCAGTTAACAACAATAGAGGGGAATTTCAGCAGGTGTTGCTTTTTTTACCTGGTTGTGTGACAAGTAACACCTACTGAATTTTCCTCTTCTACAAAACCATTAAAGGGGCAGGAACCCTCTCCAGTTTTCACTCTGGCAGTCCTAAAAAGATTGTGAAAGGGATGCCAATTTACAAATAGAGGGAGGGCAAGATTCTCAAGCAGAGGCCCTTTCACACTATTCAATTATAGCACTAAGATTCCACTTTAACTACCATGGTTCCATTCTATGGTAACCTAGCATTTGCAATTTAGGGAGAGGTATTTAGAATTCTTATGCCAAAGAGCCCTAGTCTCTCCCCAAAGTAAAGCTGGATGTTTTTCATCCTAGTCTAGCACTCTAGTCACCTTATCATATACTGACCCTTATCATATACATGTGCTGTGGAACTCAGGGGCTGGAGGTTTACCCCAGCGTCCCAGTCTGGCTCACTCTACATTCTGGGTGTATGCCGTTTTTGTCACCGACAACTCTTTCATTGCTCAAACCACTGTTTTTCCCCCCTCCAATACTATTTGCATCAGAATATATTTGGCCACTATTCTGGCATCTGTCGTTTTTAAAGGGGCTTAATTACACTGCCAGTGTGGTGTAGTGGTTTGAGCATTGGATTATGACTCTGGAGAGCAGGGTTCAAATCCCCTCTCGGCCATGGAAACCCACTGGATGAACTTAGGCAAGTCACACTCTCTCAGCCTCAGAGGGGGCACTTGGAAAAACCCCTCTGAAAAAATCTTGCCAGGTAAACCCTGTGATGAGCTTGCCTTAGTGCCACCGTAAGTTGGAAACAACTTGAAGGCACACAGCAGCAGCAACAACAATTTCTTCTTCCTAGTTCTTCATTTTATCAAGCTATGGTGTGAGCAAACCTTTTATACAGAGCTTGAAAAAGGTAACTTTTTCTGGACTGCAGATCTCAGAATCTCTCAGCCATCATGGACTCTGGCCATGATGAAAGGAGGATTTGGGGAGCTGCAGTCTCTCTCTCTTTTTTAACCCAAAACTTAATCTTGCCAAACTCTGCCTGCATCACATAAAACATTCCAATGCTGCTGATGTGCAGAAGCATCACAAATGCTGCCAAAGAGTGTGGTGCTCAAAGATAGCAGAACCTCCCCATTATCAGGAGGAGACATACATGGCTGTGGCTTCTATAGAGGCTGGGATGTCAGGGCCATGAAAATTTGTTTTCAGGACTGGGTCAGGTGAGGAAAATAGGTAAAGTGTGTGTTTATATATATATATATATATTGCTTCTCTCTCTCTCCCTACCTATGCTTGCTATCACACTGGTATTGCTCACACATGCTGTATGCTTCCTACACATTTTCTGTTCCTTCCCAGTTTCCCCATGAGGTGGCTTGGTAAGAATAACCAGAGGATGTTCCCGCTGCTTTCTAGATGGTCATTCCTTCCTCCCCAATATATATTTGGTGGTCCTGAATCAGATTAGGGCACCACATGCTTCTCTGCAAGTTAAAGATAAATAAAGAACAAACAACCTTATAACGCACATGGCGTATGGTTTAGCCTCCAAGGAGCAGCCGAGGGGCGCTATTTTGGTACAGTTCAGAGCTCAGGAATGGTACGTTTAGACTACAGATCCCAAAATCTCTCAGCCAATAAAGCTATTGGCCATGGTAGCTGAGAGACTGTGAAAGCTGTAGTAGTTTTGTTTTTTTAAACTCTTCCCAAGTTCTGGTTAATCTCTTAGGAACAAATGGGCCTCTCACAAGCTATGTGGCAAATGCTCTTTTCAGTTTAAGCCTTTTGCATGTTTGATGTAGTCAATTCAGTGTGGGAATTACTTAAGAAGGATGTGTGGGAAGCTGGATGAAATCTACAAGTCCTAACCTTTGACATGCCCCACCATAGCTAAACCAGTTTTAGCTAAAGTTGCCCCTTTAAAAATTTAAAATTAGAAGTCAAAGAGAACCTTGTAAGACCTACTTTGGGTACTGGGTGAAATCACCAACAAGCAGCATTCAACCTGCTATTTCATAACCTCCAGCTGTTCCAATTTGACAGTCCTTATTTTATTCCGTTTTTTCCAACTGCTTTTAAAATGTCCCATTTTCTTTCTTTCTTTTATCACTTTCCCCATTTTTCCTCAGTTTATTTCAATTGATGTAAATTGATTTCAAAGTGTAAAAGTAGTTTGCACACTGTAAACTCAGCAAGGAGGGCAGGGGAGAGGAGGAAAGCTTGCCATTCCCAGTGGGCTCAGGAAAAGGCAAAAGGCTGCAGAAAAAGAAAGGTGGCAACTCACAAAAGTTTGGGAAGTTTATTTTTTGTTTGTCAGATAAGCTCCACCTGCTTAAATTTCCTCTTCCACACCACCATTAAAGGTGCAAGAGCAGCAGGCAGATAATAGAATGATACCAGTTTTTATCCGATGGGCAAGGGACCTGAGATGGACTTGAACTTCGATTTGGTCTGGTTGGACAGCATCCTGAATTTTTAAAGCGAGACTTGAAAGACTTGGAATACTGTGAATGTCATATCAGAATTTCTGCTAGTCAGCAGGGTGGGTGGTGCCAGGCACTCCCCTTGTTATTTTTTCCCCAAAAGACATTAGCATTCACTATACGAGCCACATTTTGAAGAGAATTACTGTGGCTGCCACTGACATTGCCAGAGTGATCCCTTTTTCCAGAAAGTACATCTTGTAGAAAAACAGAGTCAATTCTCCTTGCTGAATCCTATGCAAAATGCGTGAAATTGTACATGTCCAGATCGGTCAATGCGGAAACCAAATTGGAGCTAAGGTAGGAGGATAATTTTACTAATGTTTCTGAAATGTAATGGGCGGCAGTTCTTAAACATCTGGTGGAGATTTGGATAGCATGGGATAAAGAAGATATTACCAACATTTGTTTCATATGCAGAAAATGGGTTTAGAATAAATGAGTGAGTGAGTGAGTGAATAAATGAATGAATGAATGAATGAATGAATAAAAATAAGATCAAGAAGAAATCACTTAAGAAGAGACCTGCTTGATCAGATCGAGGACCCATCCATCCATAACTTGGGAAATTTACTTATTTGGACTACAATTGGTCATGCCAACTGGGAGAATTCTAAGAACTGTAGTCCCAAAGAATAACATTTCCAAGATTTTCCTCTATCCAATCCAGTCTCCTGATTCCCACAGGCCAACCAGATGCCACTGGAAAGCCCATAAGTAGCATACAAAGGCAATAGCACCATCTCATCATTACTTCCCAGCAACTAGTATTCAGAGGCACATTTCCCCTGGAATTTTGGGGCCATGTATAACACCACTAGCCAGTAACAGAATTTGCAAATGAAATAGAAATATTATTTAATAAAATAAAAAAGTTTATTTTTCCTCCTTTAATTTGTTTAGCCCCTTTACTGAACAACTACTGGAAAAATAATAAAAATATAATCTTTTAAGGAAGAGATGTCTTAGTGCAGGAACAACAAGAATATTCACTATGTAAATGCAAAGGCTAGTAACCTTGAGTTTTACTTTGGGAGAGGGCAGAATATTAAATAGCGATGATATATATATATATATATATATATATATAACTAGCAAAGTTCCAGTATCACGGCTAATCAGCAATGGTAACACTGAGTGAAAATTCCTTTGTCATTCAAAATGGGAGGGTTTTTTACCAATTAGAGGTCCACATTATTATTCCTTAAGGTAAGCGGATCATATATGCAGTGAGAAATATCCGACTCACAAATTGCCATGAGTTAATTGAATGCACTAGCTAACCCAAAGGGGATTAATTTGATTCTCAGTGAAAACTGCTGCAGTATACCCACTGTAGTTGATAGGGATATCCATGCCATCGATAAGAAATATTCAGCCTCCAACATAATTACCATGGGTTCTAGAATGGGTTCAAGAATTGGTTCGGCTTGCTTTCAAAGGAAAACAACAATGCAGGAACTACTGCACGATTCCGCATGTTTATTCAGAAGTGTGGCCACATGAGAAAGTGGACAGGGCTTCTGTACCCTTACCAGCTGTGTTGAAAAGCACCGCCTTTGTCCACAAGCAACTTTAGTATTAGATATAAGACCATATTGAGGTTGAATGAGTTGGCCAGGTAGACAGCCCAGAGAGGGGTATGACAACATATTTTAGCATGTTGTATCATGGAGAGTTTTTTTTTAAATATGGCTGATTGAAATTGTCAATTTGGGAAAGTATATCAAGCCTCTGGTCAGATCTAAATCTTCTGAACGGGAACCAACCATGACAGCTCTGCCAAATCCCTTCATTCAGCAGCAGTATACCTCTGAATTTCAGACACTGGAAACAAATACGGTACATATCCACGGATACTTTATCCATGGATTCAATGATCCACAACTTTAAAATATTTTTAAAAAGTATAAATTCCAAAAAGCAAATCTTGATTTTGCTATTTTATATAAGTGACATCATTTCACTACACCATTGTATTTAATGGGACTTGAGCACCCACAGATTTAGCTATCCACAAGCTGATTGGTCCTGGAACCAAACCCAAGCAGATATCAAGGGCCCACTGTAGTGAGGAAGCCCATTTATTCATATTCCATTTCCAAAAACATCTGTCCAGCTGTTCTTACTCTGGTCCATCAAGACCATTTCCATTGGGGCAGGTTTACATGGGGTTTGGATTTGGGGCAGGAGGTAAAAAATGAAAATATTGTATGTGCTCATGGGGCATTTAAAAACATTGATGGCTGTGGAAGGAGGGTGTGTCTGCATTCACAACCCTGCAGTCACAGATAAGGAGACAGAAAGGCTGGGTGTCCTAGTGGGCTCGCTAGATAGGGAGGCTAGGAATCCAGATCAGCATGCCTACTTCCAGTCTATATCACTCTAGGTTTATAGACTTAATGTTGCATATCCTCCAGATGTCCCAATTTAGGAGGGACAATCTTGATTAATCCTCTGCCTCCCAGTTTTTCAGCTGTTTTTAAAATGTCCAATTTCCTCTTTTCCTCCCACTACTTTCTTCATTTGTCCACACTTTACTTCTAGTGATACAAACTGAATTCAAAGTGCAAAATTAGTTTGCACTCAATTAATTCAGTAGGGGGCAAAAATCTTGACCTTCCCTGTAAGCTGAGAGAAATGGTGGGGTCTCTTTCCCTGGGCACCTTCAAAAAGAAAGTAGACAGTTACCTGCTGGGGATGCTCTATCTGCATTTCCTGCACTGAGCAGGAGGCTGGACTCATTAATAACTTTTTTCATCTTGACCACAGTCTGATGTTTTTTGGCCACATGTGTCCTCATTTTCATCTGTGAAATGTTGGAGGGTATTGGTTGAACCTGTTTATATGTTTCTTCTCTTCTCTGTCCCCTGAAACTCTGTTCTTTCTTAGGGCCCCTCCTTTTTTTGAGCACCCAGACACCAGTGTTCAAAGATAGGGTAGTGCAAAATCTCAAAATGGCACATTTATTATTTATGATTTTAAAAAAAATCATGCTAAGTCATTTCCTCACTTTCCCAAGCAGCTTGTAACTAGAGAAAAAAAAAATAACCTTTGTACACTGACTGGGCCCTTAGTATCCAATGTGGATTGGTTCCAGGACTCCCATGGGTACCAAAATCTGTGGTTGCTCAAGTCCTATTATATACAGTGATATAGTAAAATGTAGTAAAAGGGAGTCAGAGTGGTGTAGTGGTTTGATTGTTGGACCATGACTCTGGAGACCAGGGTTAAATTCACACTCAACCAAGAACCCGCTGGATGATCTTGGGCAAGTCACACTCTCTCAGCCTCATGGAAAGGCAAATCCCTGAACATATCTGGCCATAAAACCCCCATGATCGGTTCATCTTAGTGTCACCATAATTCGGAAATGACTTGAAGGCACACAGCACACACACAGTAAAATGGCATTCCTTATACAAAATGGCAAAAGCAAGGGTTACTTTGGGGATTTTTTAAAATCTTTTCCAGCTGTGGATGGTTGAATCCATGGATGCAGAATCTGTGGATACAGAGGGTCAACAGTATGTATTTTAGTTATGAATTTGCACCCTATGTTCTTTCCAACTTTTAAGGCAGCTAGCAATTGTATACAGAAGGTGGCTAAAGCTAGAACTTGGAAAAGTTATTTTTTTGGACTATAATTCCCAGAGCCCACAAAGCCAGAGCAAGTATTACCAAGGCCTTGGTAGCTGAAGGATTCTGGGAGCTGTAGTTCAAAAGGGTAACTTTTCCAGTCTCTGAATCTTAATAACATAACACTGGAACACAGGATGCTGCCTTATGCTCAGCCTATTGATCTTCTGGATTGATAGAGGCAGTATGTAGTTTCAGGCAGGAATAGTTCCTGGTCTGTCTTGGAGATGCCAGAGATAGAGTCTTGCATCTTTTGCATGCAAAATCATATGTTTTCCTACTGGGCTATGATCTTCTGTATCAAAAATAGTAGGATCAATTAAAGAAATAAAACGGGAGTATAAAACTTAACCATCACAATTAGCATTAAGTCAGTAATTCACAGAACAAGAATTGATTTTACTTGACTCCAGAAAGATGCTGGTGCTGAGTGTTGATTGTCTCAAGAGAGAGAGATCTATGAACATAGTGAAGGCCCTACTGTAAGCACGAGAAGAGAATATACTTCTAAAGCAAATTGAATACAATGACCCTGGACTTTCCACTTGTTCTTGGATCGCTCCTGTCTTCTCTTAAGACTTAAGATTGGAACAGTATTAAACTAACAACAGAATTTAAACCATTTAAAATATTACTTTAAAGCAAAGATTCAAATCAGTCCAATACCATCAAGAGCTCTTCTCTTGTTAACAATAAGTTTTTAAAGGCTTGCTGGGACAGAAACATTAGGGGGTTGCAGACTGCCAGAAATAGTGCAAATTGAGTCCACTTTTAGGGTTAGGGAATCATGGGAACTGTAGTTTATTGTGGCACCAGAGCTCTCTGACAGAGAAGGCTCAATGTCTCAGAAAAAAAACAATTCCCATGATTCCCTAGTACTAACACTAACCCTAAAAGTGGACTCAATTTGCACTATTTCTGGCAGTCTGCAACCCCCCATTGTTGAAAAAACAGCAAAGAAGGAGCCATCGTAACCTTCCTTGGGAGGGCATTCCAAAGTCTGGAAGCAATTACTGAAGGTCCTCTCTTGCATTCATAAAATAACAGAATCATAGAGTTGGAAAAGACCTCAAGGGTCATTAAGTCCAATCACCTGCCATGCAGGAAGACACAAAGCATCCCTGACAGATGACCATCCAGCCTCCATTTAAACACCTCCAAAGAAGGCGACTCCACCACTCTCCCAGGGAATGTGTTCCACTGTCAAACGGCTCTTATCATCAGGAAGTTCTTCCTAATGTTGAGGTGGAATCTCTTTTCCTGTAGTTTGAATCCATTGCTCCAGGTCCTGTTGTCTGGAGGTGCAGAAAACAAACTTTCTCCATCTTCAGTATGACATCCTTTCAAATATTTAAACAGGACTATCATATCACCTCTTCTTTTTTCCAGGCTAAACATACTCAGTTCCTTAAGTTGCTCCTCATAGGGCATAGTTTCCAGAACTTTCACCATTATGGTTGCCCTCCTCTGGACATGCTCCAGTTTGCCAACATCCTTTTGGAATAGTGGTGCCCAGAACTGGATGCAGTTTCCCACAAAAAATGTCTGTGAAAGAGGCAGGATAGACAGACGTGCATTCCCTGAAAATCTTAGAACTCAGAAAGGCTCATATATGATCCTTCAGATAGTCTGGATAGCCATATAGGCCATAACCAGCACTGTGAATTGTACCCAGAAACTGACTAGCAGCCAGTGGAGCCGTGGCAACATGAGAGTTTTGGGCTCCTGATACCCAGCTCCAGTCAAAAGGTTCTATTGAGGGACTTTATCGTACCGATAATAAAACCGGCTTATCGTGAGCTGACATAAAATTTAAAATGGATGGCATCCTGATGTTATCAGAAGGATTTAGCTGCCTGGGTCCATCCCCACTCCCAGGACCGCTCTGGCGGTCATTTCCTTAAGCTGGAAAACTCCCAGCTTCGAAAAAAGGCACTGAGCTCCCCTGAGAGCAGGGATGGACCCGGAATGGACCCGGGTGGTGATTTTGGCAGCTAAATCCTTCCGATAACATCAGGATGCTACCTGTTTTAAATTTTAAGCTGGCTCAGGTAAGCCAGTTTTATTATCGGTGTGATAAGCCAGGGGTAGGCAACCTAAGGCCCAGGGGCCGGATGCGCCCCCCCCCAAGGCCTTTGGACCGGCCCCAGGCCGGTCCTGCTGTCGCCGCCACCACTGCCCACCATGATGATATTGATTATTGTTGTTATTACTTGTTCTTGGGGTTTTCTTGGCAAAATCTCCACAGGGGTTTGCCATGGCTTTTCTGGGTCTGAGAGAGTGTGCATGCATATTTTTTTAAAAAAAATTAAAAAATTTAAATTTTTATTTTTCTTTATTTATTTATTTACTTTTGGTGCTTCGGCCCCCCCCCCCAATTGTCTGAGGGAAAGCAACCCGGCCCCCAGCTCAAAAAAGTTGCCTACCCCTGTGATAAGCTCTGAGGTTTCAGAGTACTTTACTCTTCAAAAGCAGCTCCCCATAGAAAGCACTTTGTTTTGGTTTTGAGTGTCTTCAAGTCATTTTTGACTTATATTGACCCTAAAGCAAACCTATCATGGAGTTTTCTAGGACTGAGAGTGTGGCTTGCCTAAAGTCACCCAGTGTGTTTCCATGACCAAGAAAGGAATTGAACTCTGATCTCCAGAGTTATAGTCAACACTCAAACCACTACACCATGCTGGTTCTCATAGAAAACACTAGAGTAATCATCCCTCATCACTAGCTGTGCTGACCAGGCTGATTCTGGCAACTGGCTTGTTTGCTGCTGTTAACTGCCCTTGAGTCAGTCTGATTCATGGCAACCCTGTAGATGAGACATCTACAAGACTTTCTGTCCTCAACTACTCTGTTCAGGTCTGCAAATTCATGCCCATGACCTCTCTGAGTATCCATCTGGTGTGTGGGCTCCTTCTCTTTCAGCTGTCCTCTACCTTTCTTGGCATTATTGCCTTTTCTAATAAATAATGTCTTAACATGATGTGCCCAAAGTATGACAGCCTCACTTTTGTCATTTTGGCTTCCAGGGAATTTTCTGGCTCAGTGGTTATGCAGAAGGGAGGCTCTGGGCTGCCCCTGCTAGCGGCGGATCGGAGCTGCAGCTACCTCACACCGCGGCCCCAATCCTTCCTTTCACTGCCCCTAAAAGAGCAGCAAAATGCGGCACCTTTTAGGGGTGGCAAAAGGCTGCCCTAAGAGCTGGCACTGCGGCTCTTCCGCACCCTTTCAGTGCAGCATGTCTGCACGCTGTGGTGGGAGGGCGTCCTGATGCCGCGCCGTGCGTACGGGCATGCGGTGTCAGGACGGTGTCGGGGTGGGATTGGGATGGCCAGAGTGTGGCTGCTTCGCCCCAACTCCACCCCCAGGCTGGCCCTTTGGGCCGGTCTGCAACGCCCCTCAGTCTGTTCCAAAACCCATTTGTTTGTCTTTTTGGCTATCCATGTTATCCTCAGCTCTCTTCTGCAGCAAAATCTCAAATGAGTTGGCTTTCTTCCTATAGGCTCCACTGTCCAGTTCTTACATCCTGACATGGTGATGGGGAATACAATAGCATGAACGATTCTAACATTAGTGCTCAGTTGGATATCTTTACACTTTAAGTCATGGGTAGGCAACATTTCCCCTTTAAGGGCCAAGGGACTTCAGCTCCCAGAATCCCAGGAACTATTGGCCAACATGGCTGAGGCTTCTGGGAGCTGAAGTCCTTTGGCCCTTAAAGGGGAAATGTTGCCTACCCCTGCTTTAAGTTCTTGTCTCGTTCTTTCATGGCTGCTCTTCCCAGTCCCAGTCTTCTTCTGATTTCCTCGCTGCAATCTCCATTTTGATTAATGTGTGACCCAAGGTATTGGAATTCTTTAACTATTTCGATGTCCTCAGTGCCTAGGTTGAATTTATGTAGTTCCTCCATGGTCATTATCTTTGTTTTCTTTATATTCAGCAGTAAACCTGGTCTTGCACTTTCCACCTTGACCTTCCTCAGTAATTGTTCAAAGTCAGTGATGTTTTCTGCTAGTAGTATGGTATCATCCACATGTCTGTTGATGTTCCTTCCTCCTATCTTCGCTTCCCTCTCTTCTGAGACTCTTCATATTATATTTTCTGTGTACACGTTGAACAACTAGGGTGACAAAATGCATCCTTGCCTGAACCCTTTGCCAACTGGGAACCATTTTATTTCTCCATATTCTGTTCTAACAGTGGCCTCTTGTCTTAAGTACAGATTCCTCATGAGAACGATCAGATGTGTTGGCACTCCCATGTCTTTAAGAGCATTTCATAGCTTTTCGTGATCTATAGAGTTAAAGACTTTGCTATAGTCTATAAAGCACATGCTGATTTTCTTTTTGGGGAAAATGGCGTGTACCATTCAAATATTTAAAAATGCCTTTAAAGTAATCTTTCATTCTGAATAATAAGAAAGCAAAGAGTTACTTCTAAATGACAACTATAATACTAACTGTGAGAAGCACTTATAATAAATTTTTCAATGTAGCTTGTAAGTACTCACTGGAACTTAAGTGCTGAAATCTTCCTTTTGGTCAATGCTTTCTGCCTGCAACTTTGCCTCACTCTCCCCCTGCTGTTTTTCTGCTTAACAACATTTTAAGAGTTATTTCTGTGCTTGTCCATGCTAAAAAGTTAGTTTTGTAACTTTTGTTCCATTGAGCTTTTAATGTTGTTTAATGACACTTTCTAATTTTAATCTCTCTCTCTCTCTCTCTGGATATTAATTTAAGGACAATAAAGGTTTTTTGCATGCATTTCTTTCTGGGGATTGTATTATGGTTTAAGATACATGATTAAATTTAATTTGTATGATGCCTTGAGCATTAAAGTGAAAAAGCAAAGTATAAATCAAGGTGGATGACACACAAACAGCAGGGCTCCCCGAGGTTGCCCCTAAAGTGATGCCACTGAAATTTATTGACAAATTATGTTTCTGGATTGTGGTGTCAACTGTAGGCCAAGAAGCATCCACTCTTTGCTTCGGTTAACTAGATTATAGTTTACATCAAATGTTGGCAGTAAATGGGGAATATTTATTTAGATTAATTTATTTAATACCCAGTGGGGTATTAAATGGGAAATATCCAATTTAAGGCAAGCAAATGCTTGCTTCCAATGATTTGTGGTTTGCCATATATTTGTCTCCCAGACCCACTGAAGTTATCATCCCTCTTATAAATATACTGAATGAATAAACAGCATGGAAACCCTTGTATGCCTTGAATTTCATGGGAAAAGTGTAGGATATAAATAATAGTGTAAAAGTTTATCTGATCTCTCTTTCTGCTTTTTAAAAAAAGATCAGAAATAGTATAGCATTATTTTCTCTGCTTGCTTTTCAGTTCTGGGAAGTCATAAGCTCAGAACATGGAATTGACACCACAGGAAACTACCAGGGTGATTCACCATTGCAGAAGGAGAGGCTTAATGTGTACTTCAATGAAGCTTATTGTGAGTACAGAGGGTTCTGCTAAGTGGGCAGGGAAATTTGCTTACAGGTGCAATTGCAGAAGGTAAAAATAGCAAAAGCTTCGTTATTTGCCACTGTCATGGATGAAGAGTGTGTGTGTGTGTGTGTGTGTGCGTGCATACACACACACACACGTAAAACTGTTTATAAGAATAGCTAGGCAGATTGCAGTGTCACCCTCAGAGACAGAACTTAAAACCCTATAGCAGTGATGACAAAACTTTTAGAGACCGAGTACCCAAATGTAAAAGTGTTCTGGCACTGGTTGTTACCCGGTGCTGGGGGACGGGACTTCTTGGGGACAGAACCTCTGCCTTCCCGGGGCAGGACCTCCTCTTCCCCCCGCCTGGGCCCTCAGTTGCCTCTCCAGAGACAGCTGAAGGCCCGGGACAGTGGGGAAGAGGAGGAACAGGCATGTGCTGTTCCTCCTCTTCCCCCAATTGCTCTCCCAGCCCTTCAGCTGTCTCTCTGGAGACAGCTGAAGGCCCAGGATGGTGGGGAAGAGGAGGAACAGATGTCTCTGGGGAAGCAGTTGAAGGCACGGGAGTTTGGGGGGAATTGGAGGAACAGGTGCACGCCTGTCCCTCCTCTTCCGTGCCCTCCCATGCCTTTAACTGTCTCTGGAGAGGCGTTTGAAATGACGGGAGAGCAGGGAAAGAGGAGGAGCAAGCGCATGCGTGTTCTTCCTCTTCCCCATCCTTGTGTCTCTCCGCATGCCCTCCAAAATGGCTTCGTGTGCCAGAGATGGCACGCGTGGCATAGGTTCGCCAACACACAGCCCTAGAACTTGGGAGACATGCAGGTGAATTCAATGGGCCTTAGTTTGAATAAACTGGGAATCAGACGTACTTCAGACTAAATTAGACGTACTCCTGAGTAAACACATGCCGTAGTAATGCTAGCATTGTGTGCTAGCAGTGGAAGCCTATAGGTTATATTTCAGAGGAAGGAACCAGCAAAACCACCTCTGATCTAAGAAAATCTAACCTAAGAAAATCCTATGAAATTCATGGGGTTGCTATAAGTCAATGGGCAACTTGAATTTCAGGAGCATACACATGCAAGCACACTAAGGATATTGACCAGCTGTTGAGATTGGCCTCTCTTCTCATAGATCTATATGGCTATCTTTCCTTTCTTTTATTTGAAGAGTAAAAGTCCAGAAGGTCTCACAGCTTGAGGCAGGAGGGCAAAAGCCACTGCGCTGGAGATTGGCACAGCTCTCAAGCAAGCTGCCCAAGTTTCAGACAGAGAACCACCAAGGCCCAAATACATTGCTCAGAGAAATCCTTCCTTAAAATAAGACATTTCGGACAAGTTGTCACTAGGGAAAGACCCTTCAGAGCAAAGCATTGTGGCTTTGGCAGCTCTCTGGCAAGCTGCTGTGGCCACCTTTGGCAATCGATTAAGCTTCTCAGAGAGTCTACTGCTTTGGATCAGTTGGGCTGAGAAGGCACTCCTCAGAGTAAGAGGTCTACTTGGTTCTAGGTAGTCATGTCACACCTGGCTGTTTGCGGGTCTAGCATCATTGCTTAGTATGTTGACGCAGCTTGGGGGGATCTACAGATCTTAAAGAGCTAAATGAGCTTTTTAATTTTTAAAAATGCTAAAGGGCTTCTGAAGTTTTTTTTTTTAATCCCCTAGTGAGTTCATGCATGCCCATCTATGTGGAGCTGGGATGTATACAGCAAAAATGGAGACCAAGAAAATGCATTGTCTAGTACAGGCTTGTGCCTGATCCTTCTTGCACTAATCCGAGCTCAAATGTTTCCCTGTTTCTGCAGCCAATAAGTATGTTCCCCGCGCTGTCCTAGTAGACCTAGAGCCTGGAACAATGGACAGTGTGCGGTCAAGCAAAATAGGTCCACTCTTTCGACCTGACAGCTTCATTCATGGTAAGTGTGATGTGTTAATATTAATAGAATTTAATATGTGAGAAATCCCAGAAGCAACAGGGCTGTTGTGTATCAAAATGGAGACTTTAAGGTGCTGCTTTGTACAGCCATCGCTTCAACACTTAACATAAATCCCTTCTTTATTTGAAAGTTAGGGAAATACCCTAAATACTCCTCACAGTTAGGGAAAATCTGAATGCTCTGGGAAGGTTTTGTTAAAACGTTTGGGGGCAGAAGAGATCTTGATGAAGATTTTTTTTTCTAATCACTGATGGAAATACTCTACTGAGTCCTTTCACACTATAGAATTATAGCAATAAGATTTCAGTTTAACTGCCATGGCTGCCTATTTGATCTATATCAATTAAAGTGGAATTATAGAGTGTATGTGGTTTGAGTGTTGGACATGGTGTAGTGGTTTGAGAGTTGGACTATGACTCTGGATACCAGGGATTGAATTCCTACTCAGACATGGAAACCCACTGGGTGACCCTGGGCAAGTCACATTCTCTCACCTTTAGAGGAAGGCAATGACAAACTGCCTCTGAACAAATCTTGCCAATAAAAACCCATGACAGTTCACCTTAGGGTCACTCAAAGAGGGACATGACTTGAAGGCACACAACAATAACATAGCACTCTGATTCTGTAGTGTGAAAGAGACCCTTGACTCTTTCTCTACTTTTAATCAACTTTGACTTAACCACCATAACACTTTGTGACATCCACTTGTGTTCTTCACATACTCTCAGCCCCAGAAAACCACATAACAGGTGTGCCCTAGGGTTGCTATAAGTTGGAAACAACTTCAAGGCACACAACAACAACAGCAAACCTTATTCTAGTCAGTATGTAGAGAGATCTTGTAGCACCTTTGAGACTAACAGAAAGAAAGAAGTTGGCAGTATGAGATTTTGTAGGCTTAATGCATCTGAGGACCAAATGCATCTGAGGAAATAGACTTTAGTCTGTGAAAGCTCATGCTGCCAACTTCTTTCTTTCAGTTAGTCTCAAAGGTGCTACAAGATCTCTCTACATACTGATCCTACAGACTAACATGGCTATATTTTTGAATTCTACTCTTATTCTCGTCAGTGAGTCTGGGGCCTTCTGTTGCAAAATGATGATGATGATGATGATGATGATGATGATGATGTATTTATACCCCGCTCTTCAGCCAAAAAGCTATCAGAGTGGCTTACAAATGGTTAATTAGGCATTTCCCTGCCCTCAGGCTTACAATCTAAAAAGACAAGACACAAAAGGAGAAGGGAATAAGCATAGGTTTAAGATCCTTTGAAAGGAAAGAGATAATTAAGAATGAAGAAGCCTAGAAATGAATTTCTGGAAGATTTCTTACATACTAAATGAGAAGATCCTTCTAAAATACCTGTTTTTTAACAGAACAATTTTTGTAAGCCAACAGTAGTCCCATGCTGGGAGTGAGGCAGGATATAATACCTATATATATATATAAATACTTCTAAGTAAGTATGCATCTTAGACAGAATGAACCTCGCACCATCTGATAAATGCATATGTTGAATAATCTCTCTACTTTAGTGGTGGGCAGCATATGGCCCTTCAGTTTTTAGGTTGTAACTTCCATCAACCTTATCTAGTATGGCCGATGGTGATGAATGCTGAGTGTGTGCAATGATTGCAACATTTGGACAGACAGAAGATGCCCACCATAGTGCAAAAGTGATTACTTAATACATGCCTTTCTGCAATATGTGGACACAAGCTGTTTCCAAGGCCATATGAGTACATATATTAATATTGTCTGATAGAATTACTTCAGCAGCTTCTTTGTATGGGGCTTAATTTCTTTTTGCATTTGGATGTCGTTACGTTTACTTACTTATTTGATGAGTTCCTCCTCCTCACATGTAGCTAGCTTTTAAAAAAATAACTAGAAACGTGTCATTTACTTCTAGGAAATTCAGGCGCTGGTAACAACTGGGCAAAAGGTCATTACACTGAAGGAGCGGAGTTGATCGAAAATGTAATGGATGTTGTGAGAAACGAGTGTGAGGGTTGTGACTGCCTCCAGGGTTTCCAGCTTGCCCACTCCCTTGGTGGTGGAACAGGATCTGGAATGGGCACTCTTCTGATCAACAAGATCAAGGAAGAATATGCCGACAGGATCATGAACACCTTCAGTGTGCTCCCATCCCCCAAAGTTTCTGACACTGTTGTTGAGCCATACAATGCCATCTTATCTGTGCACCAGCTGATCGAGAACACAGATGAAACTTTCTGCATTGATAATGAAGCTTTATATGACATCTGCTTCAGAACACTGAAGCTCCGCTCACCAACCTATGGAGACCTAAACCACTTGGTGTCTCTCACAATGAGTGGTGTCACCACATCACTCCGGTTTCCTGGCCAGCTCAATGCAGATTTGAGGAAGCTGGCTGTCAACATGGTGCCTTTCCCTCGACTCCACTTCTTCATGCCAGGCTTTGCTCCATTAACATCTCGGGGCAGTCAGGACTATAGAGCTCTCTCAGTTCCAGAGCTCACCCAACAGATGTTTGATGCACGGAACATGATGACAGCCTGTGACCCACGTCATGGGCGATATCTGACGGTGGCATGCATCTTTCGAGGCCACATGTCAACCAGGGAGGTGGATGAACAGCTGTTGGCTGTGCAGACCAGGAACAGTAGCCACTTTGTGGAATGGATCCCCAACAACGTCAAGGTGGCTGTGTGTCACATTCCACCTCGCGGGCTGAAGATGTCTTCCACCTTCATAGGGAACAACACAGCCATACAAGAGATCTTCAGCAGGATCTCTGCACAGTTCTCAGCGATGTTCAGGAGGAAAGCATTTCTCCACTGGTACACCGGTGAAGGAATGGATGAAATGGAGTTTTCTGAAGCAGAAGGCAACACTAATGACTTGGTGTCTGAGTACCAGCAGTATCAAGATGCGACAGCAGATGTAGTGGAATATGAAGAAGTAGAAATAGAAGAAGAAGAGGCAACCAGTCAGGAGGAAAAGGAAGTTGTTTGAAGTTAAGACCATTGATTTAATTTCACACTGCAGTGCACCTTATTTCCCATAAGGTTGCTGGACTCACCTGTGTGTTCAGAAGGAACTGAGTGCAGGACCAACAATTTCTGTGCATTGAATAAAAGAACTCAGAATTGCACTGTTGATTTGAAAGACATATACACCAAAAGAAACCTCCCTACATACATCTACAAAGTGGTTCCCATTGTACTTCTATGAAGTTTATGTTTTCCTTGGACATTTTCTTATGCTAAATTAATTTCAAAATTACTAGGTATCTTCAAAGTAATTTCCAAATTATGGCAATCTTATGTCAAACCTCTGTGTTTTCTTGACAAGATGAGATGAGTGCAGAGGGCGTTTGCCATTGCCTTCTTCTGAGGCTGAGAGAGTGTACTTGCCCAAAGTCACCCAGTAAAATTCCATGGGCATGCAGGGATGCGAACCCTGGTTTCCCAGAGTCCTAGTCCAACTTTCAAACCACTGCAACATGCTGCTGTTTCTCAAATTTTCAGCAGTCCATCATTCTTACAAAGAGCAGTCAAATAAATAAAGACCCTAAGTAACAGTCAATGTATTATTTGTTCTCTCCTGCCATTCAAAGGGCAGCATTTTCCACCAGATGTTTACTTAAACTGCACTTTTCTCCTCTTCCACTCTTTTTGCGGGCATATTCTGAAAAGTTTCCAACAGGTCTTCCTGCTGCCCCAGTAATCTGGCATTTATGTGAACATGAAGGTTCCTTTGAACTGTGGCAGTTTAAGGCTTTTGATAAAGCTAGATTCCATTATTTGATTATTTTAAAAGCCATCTAAGCTATTGGTCTTGCCTTGAGTATTGGATAAAGAAGTACTTCCTTTTGTTTACCTTGATTCTACTACTAATCACCCTATTATTAGCATAGGATTAAGATGACTGCTTTACACTACTGAAGTCAAAGACACAAGTGAATTCTCAGTGACTTCAGTGGACTCTCTCATCACAGGTGCAGTCTTCTTAAAGCCAAGTAGCTTAAAGCTCCAATTGGAGTAGAAGTATATAGTAGTATGAGAACTGTAGTTAGTCTGTATATATTTTAATAGTAATCAAGTATTTATAGAACATGTTAATAGATTATGTCTTAAGCACATCTACCTAAATTGTAGCCTTGTTAGTAATAAAATCAGCTGAGAATGTCATTGTTAAAAGATTTTAAAAATATTTTAGATTATGCATATTTATTGGCAGCTAGAACCTATGAGATGCATGATATTTGAAGGATGGTAATTCCGTGCATTCTTACATAGTAGGTCCTACTGGACACCATGAGACTTACTTCCCCATAGACATAGATTAGTACATTGTCACATGCATACATATGTCTGTATATAGAGAGGGAGTTTCCAACTATGGGATTAGAAGGCCAAGAAATGCAAGGGGAAACAGTAGGCCACACTACGTCTGTGTGGTGCTTTCCAAAAGTATTGGATCAGTTCCCATGAGCCCCAGCTATCATAGCCAATGGTGAAAGATCAGTGGGAGTTCTAGGTAGAAAATAAATGTATATATGTCAATCAGCATGAGGTTTACATGGGCAGAAATGATATGGACAGGAGAATAATCATTTCGTGCACAGCTTAGCCTAAAAATAAATGTATTGGTCTTGGAAGACCTAACACAGCTATTTTTCTTTAAAGTAGTGAACTTTAGAAAAGGGGCACACAACTTGTGGCTCTCTAGATATTGTTAAATTGCTGCTCTCAGCATTTCACATTGCTGATGAGAAGATACAACACATGACTTAACAAACAGAAAATGCCCATTCTGGCTTTACAGACACTGAATAAAGCTTTGCTACAAGTCACCATTGTTCTCCCCTTTTCCTTAACAGATAATTTTTAAAATGCTTTTATTTTCAGGCTACTTTATGGACTCAATGTTTAATGGATTTGAGTGCATTGTTTTAGCTTTTCAATGCAAGCTTCTTGAATGCTTATACTACTTTTCCTTTTTTTATGAAACCTATTTTGCTAGCAGGAAAAAAAGACAGACACCAACATCAACCTGTGTGATGAGCTATTTCTTAGCTGTTGTTTGTTTCTGTATGTCTTTTGCTGCATGTACTATGCAATAAAATGTAATAAACAGTGTCATGAAACATTGTGAATGTTTACTAGTTTCTAAACCTTTCCATTAATTAAAGGTGAGAAGAAACATAAATCTTTACAGCTAAATGAAAGAATCAGTGTTGGAACACCCTAAAGGCCATCCAATCCAACCTCCTAACATGCACGAATATGCAATCAAAGCACTCGCAACAGATGACCATCCAGCCTTTGTTTACCACCTCCCCCCCCCCAAAAAAGAAAAGCTCCACACTTTGAGGTAACATATTCCACTGTCAAACAGCTCTTATTGTCAGGAAGCTTTTCATGTTTAGCTGGACTATCTTTTCCTGTAATTTGAATCCATTGCCCCATGTCCTAATCTCTGGAGCAGAAAACAATCTTGTTCCATCTTCAGTATGACATCCTTTCAAATACTTAAATATTGCTATCATGTCACCTCTTAACCTTCTCTTCTCCAGGCTAAACATACCCAGCTCCCTAAGCTTCTTCTCCTCAAAGGGCATCATATCCAGATCTTTCACTATTTTGGTTAACTTCCTCTGGACATTCAGCATTCTAATCAGTTAAGATCATTTTCAATTGATTCTGTCCTCTGGAGTATTAGCTACACCTCCTAATGTAATGTCACCTGCAAATTTGGTAAGCATGCCTTCTATTCCATCATCCAAGTCATTGATAATGTTTATAAAGATCCCTAATATGCTGAAGATTAAACACACATGGGCCTCAAGTTCCTGGACCTTCAATTCCAACAGGTCAACCAACTTGTACTTGCTGCAGGTGTACTTGCCCACACTATCTGGCAAGAACATGAACATACCACAGCCATTGCAGGTAACTGTAGCAGCTCCCTCACCATCCATCTTCAGTAGCCTTAAGTAGGCTCTGAAACATAATTTCTGGTCTTCCCCTCAAACTTCCTGCTAAATGCCTACAAAAATCCTATTGGCCTTGCCTGTTACCAAGCTTTTCTTCACAAAACTCCAGGAACAATAAATTAAACTTGAGTTCATTGCGCAGTGTTTAAACTGACTGACCCCTAAGCATATCTAAGATTGTAGCCTTAATAAGACAAACAACTCAACCAGCAAGTATATAGAAGAGACATTTGGACAGTATGACACAATATTTATGTATTATTGATTTATGAACTTACACTCCTCCTTCAACAAGAAAAGGAGCAAGAAATGCATAGGGAAATCTTTAAAGATTGTTTCTGTTCCCTGAACTTCTTTGGGTACAACTACACATTCCCACTCTTTTTTCCTTTCACATGTATAGTAGAATGATCGCTGAGCCTCTTATTTCTTATTATGCTATTTTAGGATTGGGGAAGAGAACAGTCCTATGTCAGAATGGGATAAAACAGGGGAGGGGATCAAGTGGCTCTCCAGATGTTGTTGGACTACAAGTCCCAGCTCCCCTAATCAGCATAGCCAAAGGCAAAAAATATTAAGAGCTGCAGTCCAATAAAATCTGAACGTCTGCATGATACCCCAGGGTATACTATTCCATAACAGGCCAGTCCAACCAATATTAAGCACTTGTAAGCCCCACAGGTACAAGTGGAAAAGATTTTAGCAAATATTTCATTCTCCTGTTGAAAGTGATGGAACTTCAAAAGTGATTACATACTCTCCTCTCCCCAATTCACCAATGAAAAAACAGCATTATTTCCAATGCATTGGATATGTCCTGAAACAAAGACAACCACTATACCTTTAAGGACTTCCTTAGAGAACACTTTGTGTTCAAAGCATTAACAGTCACTATTTGCCAAAATGAAATGTTTTCAATATTTAAAACTAGCCAGCAGAACAAAGCTGCAATATTTTAGAAACCTATTTGGGAGCAAGCTCTTCTGAAATCAATGGAACTTCTGAGTAAACATGCACAGAATTGTTTAGTAATTGAAGAACAAGTTCCAATTTAAGTTCTCTTAGGGTCTTTGCAGACTGCTAGAAATAGTGCAAATTGAGTCCACTTTAACTGCCCTGGCTCAGGGCTAGGGAATCATGGGAATTGTATTTTTTTTTTCTGAGACATTGAGCCTTCTCTGTCAGAGAGCTCTGGTGCCACAATAAACTACAGTTCCCATGATTCCCTAGCACTGAGCCAGGGCAGTTAAAGCAGACTCAATTTGCACTATTTCTGGCAGTCTGCAAATATTTTTGGACATAGTTTTAATTTATATTCTCAAGTGTATTTTTCTAATTGCAATTGACTGAATGCTCCTTCCCTAATAATCTCATCTTCTAAGATTGCTTTGTTAAAAACCCAAATAAAAAATTAAATCAAAATTTTACATACTAGCTTTATTACACAATTCTTCAAAGTGCTGTATCATTTTTACTCAGTAAGAAAATATTCATTGGAAGCATTTTCACAAGGTTCCATTTATTGGCATGCTGATTTACACATTTACAAATCACTTTTACAGAGCAGGAAGCAGTTGTGTAGGACCATAGCCACCAGCTGTCATTTTGAACTAGGAGATCAGGCCCTGTAAGATAATTAAAACGTTGAATAAATAAATATTAAATTGCACAATGTGGCTTAACACTCATAAAACAAGAAATAATTGTACCGTAAGTTATTCCAGTCAGCTGCTCTGCAAGGCTGAAGAACTGGTATCTCACAACAGCTGTCAACTAAATTTTACAGTTATCCAAAGACTTTCTAGCACTGTTACAACTATGCTCTAGATCTAATTTTTAATGGAGCAGGCTCACTATATCAATGCAAACTTGGTAAGTCAATGCTTGTAAATTCTATGATTCGATGGGTCTATCTAGCTCAGTGTAACAACTGGATTTAGCCTTGAATGTGTCATCAAAAAACATTCAGCAAAGGCTGGCTAACAGCTATTTTCAAAACTTATGGTATTATTTGCTGCCCTTCACCAGGATTAGAACCCAAGGTGGTTCACAAAAGAATCAGATGTATCACCTCTCTTCAGCAACAAGACTACTGCAATCTGAACAGGTGAACACCCTCTTTTTCACAGCTGCAGCCTTGTAGCATCTAATACTACCACACCCCCAACTCCTGCCTGAATTTGTATAAAATCTCATTAAATCAATTAAATCGCTTGAACAATTTTGTGTTCTTAACACAATAAAACTGTAAAATTCTGTGCAGATCCCAAAAAATTCTTCACTTACTTCTGTATCATTCCTTTTTAGGTTTTACTACTTTTACATTGGCTCCTGCCACTTTCTCTGCCTCTGCTTTGAATTGTGGTTTCAGTGCATCTCTTACTGCCTTGGCACAGATTTGGGAGTATCGGATGTAGCTGGAAAGAGAATATAGATGAAAGGAATAGCTGTTAATCTCCTGGAACCTAAATTCGTTGCAATCAGTCATCATACTCCGTTTCCACAAGCTCACACACATAAATAAATGAGTATAAAAAGACTAGAAATACTAACCATATTTATGTGCTGCAATATATGGACACATGGACTAAGTCTACTTAACCAAGGACCTCAAAGATTAATTATGAAGAAGTCAACTGCCACTGATATAGCAGTATACAAATAATAAAGCCACATAGTTAATTTTATAACAAAGGATGCATCTATGTTGTAGAAATAAAGTTGTCCCTTCCGATTAGCAAGGGATCTGTTACAGACCACCCCCCCCATGAATCGGAAAAATTGCAAATACTGTGGTCCCCTTTGTTTTAATGGTCGTGCGATGCACATGCGGCATAGGCACACATGCTATTTTATTCCTCCCCACTTGCCGTCCGCAAACAGGGAGGGATGAGTGTAATGCAGCTGTCATGGCTCCATCCTACAAAATTCTGGGATGTGTAGTTTGCTGAGGTATTCAGCCTGGTCCATCAGAGAGCTCTGGTGCCTCATTGTTGTGCGCTTTCAATTTGTTTCAGACTTATAGTGACTCAAAGGGGAACTGGTTTTCTTGGTAAGTTTTGTCATAGGGGCATTGCCTTTGCTTCTCTGTGAGGCTGAGATGGTGTGACTTACCCAATGTCATGTAATGGGTTTCGTGGCTGAGCAGGTATTTGAACCCTGGTCTCCAGAGTCCAACATGCAAACCACTATGACACGCTGGCTCTCTCTGGTGTCTCAACAAATTACAAACCCCAGGATTCCATAGCACTGAGCCATGACAAATAAAGAGATGTCAAATTGCATTAATTCTGCACTGTAGATGCAGCCTAGGGCAGAGTTTCTGAACTGGAGCTACCTGGAGTCCAAGGATTCTGTGAAATACTACAAAAACCTTATTGGAGCTGTAGATATAACAATTCATATGGAAGTGAGGCAGTGTGGTGCAGTGGTTTGAACACTGGACTGCAACTCTGGAGAGGAGGATTTGAATCCAAACTTGACCATGTAAACCCAATGGGTGACCTTGAGCAAGTCACACTCTCTCAGCCTCAGGGGAGGCAAAGCAAACCTCCTCTGAACAAATCTTGCCAAGAAAACCCCATGATAGAAGATGCACCTAAGTCAGAAACGACTACAAGGCAACAAAGGACTCCCTGTGACCCGGACATCATTGCAAGGTTTTTCCCCAAGAGTATAAAAAGGCTGAGAAAAACAAAATACTTTGTGGTTGTGTGCCTTCAAGTCATCTCTGACTTATGGTAACACTAAGGCAAACCTATGATGGGGTTTTCTTGGCAATATTTGTTCAGAGGGGGTTTGCCATTGCCTTCCTCTGAGGCTGAGAGAGTGTGACTCGCTCAAGGTCACCCAGCGGGTTTCCATAACCGAGCCAGGATTCGAACTCTGGTTTCCAGAGTCATAGTACAACGCTCAAACCACTACGCCAAGCTGGGAGTCAGAGAAATAGAATCAGATAAAAGTCTGGAAGGTCACTGTGGAGCTGGAGCCCTTTCTCTGAACAAAAGGACACTGGAGGGGAAAGACACGACGGACGGAGACGAACACTAAGGCCCATCCGCCCTACCTGAGCCCGGCCTGCCTCCAGTACGCCACCATGGCTGCCAAACAAACCCCGATCGCCTCAGGCCGCAAGGTCGGATTGGAATTAAAAAAAAAAAAAAAAAAAAAAAAAAAAAAAAAAAAAAAAAGAACTCGTCAACCCGGAAGAGCTCCAAAATCCGGAAGTAGATGCCTAGCTACCAAACTGGCCAATCACAGGGAAGCTCGCCTCATAGCCACCCTGTCAATTACAAAGCGCTCGACCAATGGAGGCCTACTCCCGCCCCCTCGAGGAAAAGCCTGTTAGTGGCTGAGGCAGCAACTAGTGTCGCTTGGTGACGTCACCCAGGCTGGCGCTCCCATTGGCTGGCATGGAACTCATTCGCAGTCTGGAGGGGTTGGGACGACTGCGGCTAATCAGAGGGAAGCTCGCCTCATAGCCCACCTGTCAATCACAAAGCGCTCGACCAATAGAGGCCCAGTCCCATCCCTTGGGGGGGGGGGGAAAAGTCCATCAGGACTGTTAGTGGCCAAGGCAGCAAAGAGGGCGGTTTGATGACGTCATCGCAGCGCACGCTCCCATTGGCTGAGTGGAATGCATGGCATAGGGTGAAAGGATGCAGCCTTGTCTGACTCCTTTGCCAACTGGAAACCATTCTGTTTTTCCATGTTAAGTTCTGACAGTAGCTTCCTGTCCTGAATACAGATTTCTCATAAGAACAATCAGATATGTTGGCACTCCCATGTCTTTAAGGGTGTTCCATAGCCTTTCATGATCCATGCAGTCAAAGGCTTTGCTATAGTCTATAAAGCATATGCTGATTTTCTTTTGGAATTCCCTGGTGCACTCCATTAGCCATCATATGTTTGCAATGTGGTCCTTAATGCATCTTCCTTTCCTGACCCCCACCTGAACCTCTGAGATTTCTCTCTCCATGTATGGCTGGAGTCTATGTTGCAGAATTTTGAGCATGATTTTGCTTGCATGGGAGATCAGTGCTATGGTCCTATAGTTGCTACAGTCTCTTGTGTCTCCCTTTTTGTGGATGGGGATGTATATCGATCACTTCCAATCAGTTGGAGCTATCTGTTCAACTTGTATCCACACCGTATTATAAGAAAAGCAGGCTTGGACAAAGAAGAAGGAGGAGTGGAAATAGGAGGAAGGAATATTAACAATCTAAGATATGCAGATGACACCATAATACTAGCAGAAAACCTCACAGACCTGGAACACCTACTAAGGAAGCTCAAAAAAGAAAGTGCAAAGGCAGGCTTACTGTTGAACATAAAGAAAACAAAAATAATGATCACCGAGGACCTTCACAAGTTCAACCTAGACAATGAAGAAAAAGAAATAGTAAAAGAATTCTCATACCTGGGATCAAACATTGATAGAAACGGGAACTGCAGTCAGGAAATCAGAAGAAGGCTAAGAATGGGGAGGGCGGCTATGAAAGAACTAGAAAAGATTCTAAAATGCAAAGATATACAACTCAGCACAAAAATTAGAATCATACAAGCCATTGTATTCCCTATTACCATGGATCAGGGGTAGGCAACCTTTCCCCTTTAAGGGCCGAGGGACTTCATCTCCCAGAAGCCTCAGCCATGTTGGCCAATAGTCCCATGTTGGCCAATAGCTCCTGGGATTCTGGGAGCTGAAGTCCCTCCCCCTGCATGGATGAATATGAGAGCTGGACAGTTAAGAAAGATGATAGGAAGAAAATCAACTTCTTTGAGATGTAGGTGTTGGAGAAAAGTGCTGAGGATCCCATGGAAAGCCAAAAGGACAAACAAATGGGTCCTAGAGCAAATCAAACCAGAAACCTCCCTGGAAGCCAAGATGACCAAACTGAGGTTGTTGTACTTCGGACACATCATGAGAAGAGAGGACTCTTTGGAAAATATAATGCTGGGAAAGGTGGAGGGATGTAGGAAGAGAGGAAGGCCAGGTGCCACATGGATGGACTCTATTAAGGAGGTCACAAGTTTTATGAGTTTGCAGGATTTAGGCAGAGTAGTGGAGGACAGAGGGTCTTGGAGATATCCATAGGGTCGCCATGAGTCAAGATCAACTTGAGAGCAGTTAACAACAAAGCATGGCACAATGGTTTGAGTGTTGGACTCTGGTTCAAATCCCTGCTCATTCATGAAACCCTTGTGATCTTCTGCAAGTCACACTCTCTCAGCCTCAGAGGAATGCAATGGCAAACGCCCTCTGAAGGAACTTGCTCAGAAAACACTGTGTTAGGTTTGCCTTAGGGTCACCATAAGGAAATTACTTGAAGGCAGACAACAACAACAACAACAAGAAGGAGGCACCAGAGATCTTTGACAGGCCAGGCTGACTACCTCAGTAAACTATGAATCCCAGGGTTCTGTAGGATGGACCCATGGCAGTTAAAATGGTGTCAAGCTGCATTATTTCTGCAGTGTAGGGTACCCAGTGTGTTGTTGGAGAAGAGTGCTGAGGATAAAGTGGATGGCCAAAGAGATGAACAAATGGGCCCTTGAACAGAGAAAGCCTGAACCCTCCCTGGAAGCCAAGATGATATAGTTGAGGTTGTCATACTTTGGCCACATCATGAGGAGGCACTATAGGTTCAACTTAGTGAGGAAATTGCAATAGTAAAAGAGTTCCCGTACCTTGGGTCAAACATTGATCGGAATGGGGACTACAGTCAAGAAATAAGAAGGAGACTAGGAATGGGAAGGGCAGCTATGAAAGAAAAGATCCTAAAATGTAAAGATTGAAAACTGAGCATGAAAGTTAGAATCGCATAAGCATTGTTTTCCCTATTACCATTTACAGTTGCAAGAGCTGGACAGTGAGGAAGACGAATAGGAGGAAAATCAATTAATTTGAGATGTGGTGCTGGAGAAGAGTGCTGAGGATACAGTGGATGACCAACAAGACAAATAATTGAGTCCTTGGTTAGATCAAGCCTGAATTATCCCTGGAAGCCAAGATGATGAAACTGAGGCTGTCATACTTGGGCCACATCATGAAAAAGTGTGACTCACTAGAAAAGAAAATAATTCTAGGAAAGGTGGAGGGAAGTAGAAAGAGAGGAAGACCACATGCCAGATGGATGGACTCAATCAAGGATGCCATGGGCCTGAGCCTACAGGACTTGAGCAGAGAAGTTGAGGACAGGGGGGCATGGAGATGTCTCATTCACAGGGTTACCATGAATTGTGGTCAACTCAAAGGTAGCTAAAAACAAATAACAGGTGCACATTTGAAGGCACACAACAACAACAAGGCAAACCTCCGTGCATGGCAGGCAGATTAGCAGTGAAAGTTTCACCTGTTGGATTTCATCTTGCCATGCATTAGGAGATAGGGCGGATAGGAGAAGATAGGAGGAAGCAAAATCAGCAGTCTAAGGCAGGGGTAGGCAACCTTTCCCCTTTAAGGGCCGAGGGACTTCAGCTCCCAGAAGCCTCAGCCATGTTGGCCAATAGTCCCATGTTGGCCAATAGCTTCTGGGATTCTGGGAGCTGAAGTCCTTCGGCCCTTAAAGGGGAAAGGTTGCCTACCCCTGGTCTAAGATATGTGAATGACACCATACTACTAGTGGAAAACATCACAGACTTGGAACAGCTACTAAGGAAGGTCAAGGCGGAAAGTGCAAAGGCAGGCTTACTGCTGAACATAAAGGAAACAAAAATAATGGCCACGGAGGATGTACATAAGTTCAACCTAGATAATGAAGAAATCAAAATGTTAAAAGATTTCCTGTACCTTGGATCAAACGGGGTGCAGTCAAGAAATCAGAAGAAGACTAGGAATGAGAAGGGGAGCTATGAAGGAACTAGACAAGATTCCTAAAGTGCAAAGATATACAACTGAGCACTAGAATTATCCAAGCCATGGCATTCCCCATTGGAGGGATTGGGATACCTGAATGTATTTTAATTATTGTATTTTAACTGCTGTGAGCCGCCCCGATTGCTATGCAGAGGGGCGGGATAAAAATAAAATTTATTATTATTATATACAGATGTGAGAGCCAGGCAATGAAGAAAATGGATAAGAAAAAAATCAACTCATTTGAGATATGGTGCTGGAGACGAGGCTACCGTGGACAGCCAAAAAGACAAATGATTTCTTGAACAGATCAAGCCTGAACTCTCCCTGGAAGCCAAGATGACAAAACTGAGGTTTGGCCACATCTTGAGAAAGCATGACTCACTAGAAAAGAAAAGATTGCATTTGCAGAGGGGTGGGACATTAATAATAATAATAATAATTTAAAATAATGCTAGGAAAGGTAGAAGGCAGCAGAAAGAGAGGAAGACCACACAGCAGATGCTTAAATTCAATCAGGGAGGTCATGAATCTGAATTTGCAGGACCTGAGCAGGGCAGTGGAAGACAGGGAGTCTTGGAGATGTCTCATCCACAGGGTCTCCATGAGTCATGGTTAACTCAAGGGCAGTTAACAACAACAACAACAACATGCATCTGTGAAGGGTGCAACAGACTGCATTTGTGTAGCAATGCTATTACATGCTGAAGTAATCTCAGTTTCTGGAATATATTTTCTCCAACAAGCTTTACAGAGTGGAGGAATTAGGGGGGTTGCAGACTGCCAGAAATAGTGCAAATTGAGTCCACTTTTAGGGTTAGGGTTAGTGCTAGGGAACCATGGGAATTGTTTTTTTTCTGAGACATTAAGCCTTCTCTGTCAGAGAGCCCTGGTGCCACAATAAAATACAGTTCCCATGATTCCCTAACCCTAAAAGTGGACTCAATTTGCACTATTTCTGGCAGTCTGCAACCCCCCTTAGTCAATAACAGGATTTTCAAATGGTTGTCAGGGAACTGGGTGCATAGAATTATAGAGTTTGTGCGTGTTTCTCTGGTGGGCAGTTAGCTCATTGAAGACAACAGGAGTTATCACAAGACCCTAAAGCAGACACTGCTGGAGAGAAAGCCCTCAAGAGGGGATATAGCTGGTGCAACTAATTTGGCTGGGTTTGAGTACTTTGCACCTTGCAGCAAACAGAGAGGAGACAAGCTCCACGTGCTCTAAGAGGGTCAACTGTTTATTCAGGGTTTATTCAGGGTTTAAAAAGTCCAACATGTTTCAACCACACTGGGTCTTCTTCAGGGGCTGAAAATGAATATAAATACATTTAAAATATAGTAAAAAGGTAGGACAACACTCAGCAAACTATGATATACAAATATCCTTATAGAGCTTATCAAAGTTATACATACCCTTTGAGAGAAATCACTGGAGTTGTAACCACTCTCCAAATTACAGGACCACAGAGATAAAGGGACTCTGTGTAGCATTTCTGTTTATATACATATTCCAGATGACCTCGGAAAGGCCTAACCAATGATGTGACTTGACACAGGACACAGGGACAAATGACACAGGGCCATAGCCCCTGAAGAAGGCCCAGTGTGGCCAAAACGTGTTGGGCTTTTTAAACACTGAATAAACAGTTGACCATCTTAGAGCATGTGGAGCTTGTCTCCTCTCTGTTTGCTGCTTGGCTGTGTGCTTTCAGTTCCTTACGTATACTTTGTTCCTTGACCAAGTGGGGCTAGAGTGAGAAAAAGATGCATTTGCTGCTCTGCCTCAGGCAGCAAAAAGTCTTGGACTCAGCTGATTTTGCAGTCAGGTATGATCTGCATATGATTTTGCAGTCAGGTATGAGTGAAGGAAAAACTACAGCTGGCTATGGTCAGGAACCCCAAAAATATAGTTAGGTAGAGCATGGCTTTCCTTCCCCCCATTTTCTTCAATGAACATTCATCCCCATCATATACAAACAACTGTTGAATGGACGTTATCACACGGGGTCTAAAGCAGACAGAACCCCGTCGCATCCCCGTCCCATTGCGGATCCTTTGCCCCTGTGTTCACACGACGTCACAGAGAACCCCCTCCCATCCCCCTCCCATCCCCGTCCCATCGCAGCATCATCCCCGTTCTTTTGCATGCCGGTTTCTTTGGGAATTACATTTGCGCGACCAGAAGCATACCGGAATGATGCTGCTTTCGTTCATTCCAGAATGATGCTAGTTGCTAGAGAACCGCGTGTGATAACGTCCTTAAAGTCTCCACTGCAGGTTCAGAAGAAGTTTCTCATGGGGCAAAAGGCCTCCTGTTTGAGAATCACAAGTGCAAGCCCCTGTCAGTCCTGTACTATCTGTCAGTCCGTATTCACGTGCTGCAATTTCAAGTGTGTCTTTCTATTCCAGGGAAAGTAAGTCTAGTCTAGTCTAGTCTAGTCTAGTCATTCTAGTCTTAGGAGCAGGGATCTGTTGGTTATAGTAACAGAGTCTTACACTTGGAAGGAGCCTCATGGGCCAACCCCCTGCTCAATGCAGGATCTCCAACTAAATCATCCCGGCGGGTAGCTGTCCAGCTTCTCTTTGAAGATGTCCAGAGAAGAAGACGTTACTACCTTTCTAGGTAATTGGTTCCATTGCTGAACAAAGATGATAAGTGGTATGGCGAACAAAACATATGAGGAAAGGTTGAAGGTGCTAGCTAGGCATGAGTGCCTGCTCTTAGCTGCAGTGTGGCTGGGTGCTCATTTCCCTGTGCTTTAGTTTGCTTTTCTGCATTTTGTGAGGAGCTTGTTTTGTGCTGCATTGCAGTTTGCCTCATGGCAGGATCATTACTATAATTGGGTTTTTTGGCTTGCAACATCATGTTTACTGCCAAATGAGCCATCTCTCTAAACTACTTAATGAGTGTCATCTTTTCTGTACAAAAAGCACTTCTCTGTAAAAAAAATTACATATACATATACCTGTGTGTGTTTTCCACACATACACATTGAAAAACTACTGCTGACTGGTTTCCCCAGCATGTTTACCATTGTGCATATCTGTGATTGTCACATTGCAAAGTGGGTCTTACACTTCTTTTCCTTTTGTACAAGTGTTCTGTGCTTAGTAAGTACTGTGGATTGATGTTAAGGCTTTTATTTTTCAGAACTGCAAAAATCCATCCTTTCAAATAATTTACAATGTTAAAAACTCCATTGGTTTGAGTACACAGTACACAACCAAAATGTAGGCGTTAGAGGGAAAGGTATGTGATAAGTTCAGAACAATTCCACAGGGATCTCACCATTATGGGTGTTATCTAGGACTAGGCTGTTTGCATAGTACCATCCCAATAAATTGTCCAGAGTGTCAGGAAACCAGCCCAGCAAGTACATCAATTTCTCCAGTTGGAGAAACAATCCCCTGGCCTTCTGAAAGAGAGAAATGTTAGGATTTCTTTGTTAAAGTATGTTTGCTGTGGCTTAACTGGAGTCACATGTGTATGGGCTGCAATAAACACATGAAATGCAAATGGATGACATGTGATTAAAATATGTTCTGGACACATTGTAGGGAGCAATGCCTGGCATTGTCCAAGCATCTGGAGACGTGTTCACCTTTCTCCTTGGTGTGTTTATTTCAGAAATAGTGGTTCAATAAACACAATTGCCATTTGAATTGTGCATGATGAGCCCTAGTTGGGAGCACTGAGATCTCATTGTCATCTATATGGCTTAGGTCCATCTGAAAGACCTTATGAACCTACAGGAGCCCTAAGATCTACAGAGGAAGGTTTTCTCTCATTTCTGCCACCATCACAGACTTGTTTGGTGAGGACACGAGAAAGAGCCTTCTGGGTGGCTGCCCCACCTTCTGGAATGACCTTCCATGGAAGCCTAAGTTGGCCCTCTCCCTGCTTTCCTTTCACCAGCAGGCAAAGATGTTTTTATTAAAGCAGGCTTTTAATTGTGTCAGTATGGCTTTTATATGGGGTGTGTGTGCTAGCTATGTTTTGTAACATAGAATCATAGAATCATAGAGTTGGAAGAAACCACAAGGGCCATCCAGTCCACCCCTGCCATGCAGGAACTCCCAATCAAAGCATCCCGACAGATGGCCATCCAGCCTCTGCTTAAAGACCTCCAAGGAGGGAGAGACCACTACCCTTTTGTATATTTTATATAGTTTTATACTGGTTTTAGTTATATGATTTTAATTGTTTTTTAAAAATATTTTAAAGTGTTATATGATTTTATCTGTGAGCTATATTGAGTCCCTTTCTCAATTCCTTACCTTGGTTTTAATCCAATTGCTAGTCCCAACTAGAGTTAGAACGATTGAGGCACGACTCGACAAATCATTCAGTGGGTCTGCTCTAGATGGGATAAGCAATTGGATGTAGGGCCTTGGTTTTCAAGATCTGCTTGAAATGGAAGAGGTAGCTCTCCCAGTAAATCTTCACAACTAGGTATAAATTTCGGGTCAGTTTCGGCCAGGACAGGGGAAGGAGGAGGCTCTCCAGGCCAGTTTCTAACAGAAAGGAGAAAGAGAAAGAGACTTTCTAGGCAGTTCTGCCAGGAAAGGAGACAGAGAAGAAGGCCAGTTCCTGCTAGGAAAGAGGAGAAAGCAGTTTCCAGACAGCCATCTTGAGTGGGTAAGTTTTTAAATTCTTTTAAAAAACACTTGGGGGAGTGTGACTGTGACTCAGCAGGTGGGGCTTTGTTGAGTGGCATTTGCAAGTCAATAGGGGGTGGGCTAGGCAATTAGCTCTATACAACTGCTGCCAGAGGCCAGTTTCAGGTCAGTTTCGGCCAGGACAGGGGAAGGAGGAGGAGGAGGCTCTCCAGGCCAGTTTCTAACAGAAAGGAGAAAGAGAAAGAGACTTTCTAGGCAGTTCTGCCAGGAAAGGAGACAGAGAAGAAGGCCAGTTCCTGCTAGGAAAGAGGAGAAAGCAGTTTCCAGACAGCCATCTTGAGTGGGTAAGTTTTTAAATTCTTTTAAAAAGCACTTGGGGGAGTGTGACTGTGACTCAGCGGGTGGGGCTTTGTTGAGTGGCATTTGCAAGTCAATAGGGGGTGGGCTAGGCAGTTAGCTCTATACAACTGCTGCCAGAGGCCAGTTTCAGGTCAGTTTCGGCCAGGACAGGGGAAGGAGGAGGCTCTCCAGGCCAGTTTCTAACAGAAAGGAGAAAGAGAAAGAGACTTTCTAGGCAGTTCTGCCAGGAAAGGAGACAGAGAAGAAGGCCAGTTCCTGCTAGGAAAGAGGAGAAAGCAGTTTCCAGACAGCCATCTTGAGTGGGTAAGTTTTTAAATTCTTTTTAAAAACACTTGGGGGAGTGTGACTGTGACTCAGCGGGTGGGGCTTTGTTGAGTGGCATTTGCAAGTCAATAGGGGGTGGGCTAGGCAGTTAGCTCTATACAACTGCTGCCAGAGCCGCGCGCTGCTATAACCAGCAGACTTAAATACTGTTAGCAAGGGATTTTCTTTGAGGAGGAAAGTCGTAGTCCACTTTCAGGTACTAATTAAGACTTAGTATGGACACTGAAGGAACTGCTGCCGTCACCTGCAATACCTGTGGGATGTTTGTATTCTTACGTACAGATGTGGGGAACTACACATGCTCAAAGTGCAAGTTGGTAGCCCTGTTGGAGGACAAAGTACAGCAGCTGGAGGCGCGGGTAGCTACACTTCAACATATTAGGGAACAAGAGGCTTTCCTTGACAGAACAGAACAAACGGTCTTGGATGGGGAACATACAGAGGAAGTTGCTGGGGAAGAGAAGGTCACATCACACACACAGGAGGTAGAAAGCTGGAGGAAGGTCACACGCAGAAGTAAGGAGACCAGGGATCGTACTGGGAGCTTGTGGCTACAGAATCGATTTCAAGCTCTTACTCTTAGCAAGGAGGACGCAGAAGAGCAGCATGGACAGATTTCAGAGACAGAGCAGGGGACCCTGGCAGTTCCACCACAGGGAACAGTCGCTGCTAAGCCTCGGAGGAGGCGTGTGGTCGTGGTGGGGGACTCCTTGCTGAGGGGGACAGAAGCAGTGATTTGTGGGCCTGACAAGATGTCTCGAGAGGTGTGTTGTCTTCCTGGGGCAAAGATCAAAGATGTGACAGAGAGGCTGACAAGACTGGTCAGGTCTACCGACCAATACCCCTTCCTTTTGGTCCACGTGGGAACGAACGACACAGCAAGACACAGCCTTCAGAACATCAAAAGGGATTACGAGGCTCTAGGAAAGAAGCTGAAAGAAATGGAGGCACAGATTGTCATCTCGTCTCTTCTGCCAGTTCAAGGGCATGGTCCAGGAAGAGAGAGGAAGATAGCAGATGTCAACAATTGGCTCCGCAGATGGTGTCGTCAAAAACGATTTGGATTCTTGGATCATGGGCTGCGGTTCCATGAGGGCGGACTCCTGGCAAGGGATGGGCTGCATCTCACACCAGTTGGAAGAAATGTTTTTGCCAACGGTCTGAAGAATTTGATCAGGAGTGCTTTAAACTGAACTGTGTGGGGAAGGGAGACAACGTCCTGGAAGACAAAAGGACTGGAGAAAATAGTCAAACTGTCATAGAGGAAACAAGGCAAACAGTACAGGGACCCAACAGTGGGAGGCAAAAAAATGTGCACAGGCAGCAAGTTAAGGGGACACATGGTCTTAGATGTCTCTACACTAATGCACAGAGCATGGGAAATAAGCAAGATGAACTTGAACTCCTAGCACAACAAAGCAAATATGATATAATAGGCATCACTGAAACCTGGTGGGATGAGTCTCATGACTGGAATGTAGAAATAAAGGGGTATAACCTTTTCAAGAGAAACAGGACAAACAGGAAAGGAGGAGGAATAGCATTATATGTCAGGGATATTTACACCAGTGAAGAAATCCAGGACATCAATCCTGGAAGCCAAGTGGAGAGCATCTGGATAAAAATTAAAGGGGAAGGAAACAACAGGGATGTTAGTGTGGGAGTCTACTACAGACCCCCAACTCAAACAGAAGAATTGGATGAAGCCTTTCTAGAACAGATGACCACACACTCAGAAAGGAGAAATATAGTAGTGATGGGTGACTTCAACTATCCGGATATTTGCTGGAAGTCAAACTCGGCAAAATCCTCAAGGTCTAGCAAATTCCTCACTTGCCTCGAAGACAATTTCATTGTTCAAAAGGTGGAAGAGGCAACGAGGGAGTCAGCTATTTTGGATCTGATCCTAACTAACAGGGAAGACCTAGTTAATGGGGTGCAAGTGGTTGGATCCTTAGGCGGGAGTGATCATGTCCTCTTGGAGTTTATTATACAGTGGAAAGGAGAAGCCAGGCATAGTCAGACACGCATTCTAGACTTTAGGAAAGCTGATTTTACTAAACTTAGAGAAATACTGAGGGTGATCCCATGGACAGGAATACTAAAAGAGAAGGGAGTTCAAGACGGATGGGAGTTTCTCAAAAGGGAGATACTGAAGGCACAATTTGAAACCGTGCCAACGAGGAGGAAAAATGGGAGGTGTCTCAAGAAACCAGGATGGATGACTAAGGAACTTGCATCTGAACTATGTTTTAAACGGAACATGTATAAGAAATGGAAAAATGGGGAAATCACCAAAGAGGAATTCAAACAAATAGTTAGCACGTGTAGGGGTAAAGTCAGAAAAGCTAAAGCGCAGAATGAAATCAGGCTTGCTAGAGAAGTTAAGAATAATAAAAAGGGCTTTTGGGGGTATGTCAGTAGCAAAAGGAAAAAGAAGGAAATGGTAGGGCCACTGTGTGGAGAAGATGGCAAAAAGTTAACAGGGGACAGAGAAAAGGCAGAATTACTCAACACCTTCTTTGCTTCAGTCTTCTCAGAAAAGGCAAAGGGTGCTCAACTTGAGGATAATGGAGCAGAGGACAGAATAGGAGAATTTCAGCACAGAATAAGTAAAGAGATAGTACAGAAACATCTGGTTAATCTAGATGAATATAAGTCTCCAGGACCAGATGAATTACATCCAAGGGTATTAAAAGAACTGGCAAATGTAATATCAGAACCATTGGCAATAATCTTTGAGAATTCCTGGAAAACAGGAGAGGTCCCAGTGGACTGGAGGAGGGCAAATGTTGTCCCCATCTTCAAAAAGGGGAAAAAAGAGGATCCCAACAATTATCGTCCAGTTAGTCTGACATCAATACCTGGAAAGATTCTGGAGCAGATCATTAAACAGAGAGTCTGTGAACATCTGGAAGATAATTTCATAATCACAAAAAGTCAACATGGGTTTCAGAGAAACAAGTCATGCCAGACAAATCTGATCTCTTTTTTTGATAAAATTACCAGCTTGGTAGATGAAGGGAATGCTGTGGATATAGTATATCTTGATTTCAGTAAGGCCTTTGACAAGGTTCCCCATGACATTCTTGCAAGCAAGTTGGTAAAATGTGGGCTAGACAAAGTAACTGTTACATGGATTTGTAATTGGTTAACTGGTCGAACGCAAAGGGTGCTCAACAATGGCTCCTTTTCAACTTGGAAAGAAGTGACCAGTGGGGTGCCACAGGGCTCTGTCCTGGGCCCAGTGCTATTCAATATCTTTATTAATGACTTGGATGACGGTATTGGGGGCATAGTTATCAAATTTGCAGACGACACCAAATTAGGAGGAGTAGCTAATACCCCAGAGGACAGGATCAAAATTCAAAATGACTTGAACAGACTAGAAAGTTGGGCCAAAGCTAACAAAATGAAATTCAACACAGAGAAATGTAAGGTACTGCACTTAGGGCAGAAAAACGAAAAGTACAGATATACGATGGGGGACACCTGGCTGAATGAGACTACGTGTGAAAGGGATCTAGGAATCCAGGTGGACCACAAGTTGAACATGAGTCAACAGTGCGATGCAGCAGCTAAAAAGGCCAATGCCATTTTAGGCTGCATCAGTAGAAGTATAGTGTCTAGATCAAGAGAAGTAATAGTGCCACTCTATTCTGCTTTGGTCCGGCCTCACCTGGAATACTGTGTCCAGTTCTGGGCACCACAATTCAAAAAGGATGTGGAGAAACTGGAGCGTGTCCAAAGGAGGGCAACTAAAATGGTGAAGGGTCTGGAAAGCAAGCCCTATGAGGAACGACTTAGGGAGCTGGGGATGTTTAGCCTGGAGAAGAGAAGGCTGAGAGGTGATATGATAGCTGTGTTTAAATATTTGAAGGGATGTCATATCGAGGAGGGAACAAGCTTGTTTTCTGCTGCTCCAGAGACTAGGACCCGAAACAATGGATGCAAGCTGCAAGAAAAGAGATTCCACCTCAACATTAGGAGGAACTTCCTGACAGTAAGGGCGGTTCAACAGTGGAACACACTCCCTCGGAGAGTAGTGGAGTCTCCTTCCTTGGAGGTCTTTAAGCAGAGGCTGGATGGCCATCTGTCGGGGATGCTTTGATTGGGAGTTCCTGCATGGCAGGGGGTTGGACTGGATGGCCCTTGTGGTCTCTTCCAACTCTATGATTCTATGATTCTATGAAATAAAATGCAACCTGTTTTTATTTGAAGAGGCATATATGGTATATTGCAACAGTAATTTCCAGCACATACGAAGGTACAAACACAAATTATTCTTCAGGAACATACAGGTCTTTAGATGCAGTGTCTAAGAAGTAATTGGTCAAACAGTATTGTGACAGCAAGTCAACAAACATTCAGCCATTCTTTATTGTTCATAAATCACAGCTATCTTTTGCAGCAACTTACATAAGAAACAGGAGACATAACCCAGTATTATTAAATACACCACAGTCACTTCTGAAAATATAGTCTAGGTCAGTTAATTCCACTGGTTAATTCAAAATAATATGCATGTAGCACTGACTTTATTGGGTTAAAGAATAAAAGGGGTGATAAGGAAGAGAGACAATTAGCAATAGCCCACAAAAATAATATTTTGTAACCACCAAAGGTACCTATAAAAAGGGATCTTTTACAGATTTGAACAGACTTTTTTTTTAGGGCTGCCAACTTTTTTCTAGCAATCGCCTGTGTCATCAGGTATTTAAATTCTGGTGTTAAACTTCCAAATGCAGCAGTTGAAAGGCACAGAAGTTTTGCCAAAAAAAGTTGGCATATTTACATATTATTTTACATCCATATCTATGTAAATGTTATAGCTCTGAAGTTTCCCCACAAAAATGATTCCCCACATTGTTCAGAAAACATTGACACAGAAACAGTAGTTATACAAAGTACCCTCTGAAACGAGAACAGTTTGTGGAGGTGCACACTACAGTGGACAGAAAGGGTAAACTGGAGAAGCTGGAAGGGTTGGTTGATTGTAATGCCTGAAAGTTGTTGAAGGAGTCTGGTTGGAAAAATCAGGGAAAGGGAGCTCTTGTTTAGCAGCAGATGCAAAGTCTGAATTATCCAGGGAGACAAGAAGTGTAACTAGGGGCATCTTCAATGGGAATTCTGGAGGTGTCCAGCATGGTGGGAAATACAAAATCAGAAACATCCAAGGAGCTAGAAGATGAACCAGAGGAATATTGAGATATTAATGCATTAATGTTAGTTAGGTCTAATGAGCCAGAAGAGGAGGAAGAGGTAAGATCAGGAACATCCAGAGAAGATGAAGGGGTTATATCCTGGAGACTTTGCAAGTCTGAAGACAACTGACTGGAGAGTTCTAAGGATGGTGGTGATGTGGGATCAGAAAAGTCCAATGATGCGGAAGTAAGACTAGAGAGGTCTAAGGACACTGTAGAGCTGAGACTAGAAAAGTGTTGAGAGTCAGAGGAACTGATGCTAGAAATGTCTAATGATATGGAAGAGCTGAGACTGGAGCGCTCCCAGGAACTGGAGGATTCAGGACTGGAGAGGTCTAAGGAAATGGATGAGGAGATACTGGAGGAATCCAGGGAGAGTGAAGATGCAGGACTTGAGAGTTCTGGAGACGGTATGGAAGCAAAACCAGAGAGGCCCAGTGAGGATGAAGTGCTGTCACTGGAACAATCCCACGATTCTGATGAGCTGGAGCTGGTGAGGTCGAGGGAATCTGAAAAGGCAAATTTGGATGCAAATTCCAAGGAGGTCAAAGACTCAAGGTGTGATTGGTCCAGGGAGGCAGAATAGGCAACACCAGAGTGATCCAGGGGGGCCGGAGGTCCAACTTACAATGGCCAGACGAACCCAGAGATTTTTGTCTTATGATGACATCCCGGGTAGTTTTATCAGTTGCATCGTCTAAAAGCCTTTTGTGTTTTTTCCAAAGCTAGTAAAACATAAAACAAGAGCAATAATTTCAAATGCAGTTCACATGTCCAGTATTTCCCACTTCAATTTAATTATTGAAAAGAGTGTGCAATTTTGGGAAACCATAAGCCATTCAGAGAGCACAAGCATAACAAAAACACAATGCAGACTCTCTTCTGTCAATAGTAAAGCTTCCCCTTGTTTGTTGAAGGTTCTGAGGTCCAACAGTGGCACTGGCTGAGGAACAGGAAAGAGAAAGGGATTTTTGCAAAGTCCTTTTGTAGCCCACCACACCACTATCCGTCCCCAATTTGTTTTGGAGGGTCTTCTAGTCCACTGGAACAGCTTTTCAGAGGTCTGAGGCACAAGCAAGTCATAACAGTTGATGAGAACACGTAACAAATGAATATAAATCACTACTATTTCAAGATCACTAACATTTTCCAGACCAGTAATTCCCAAGCTTTGGTCCTCCAAGGGCCTTTGCAGACTGCCAGAAATAGTGCAAATTGAGTCCACTTTAAGGGTTAGGGTTAGGGAATCATGGGAATTGTATTGTATCGTGGCAACAGAGCTCTCTGACAGAGAAGGCTCAATGTCTCAGGGAAAAAAACACAATTCCCATGACTCCCTAGCACTAACCCTAACCCTTAAAGTGGATTCAATTTGCACTATTTCTGGAAGTCTGCAAAGGCCCCAAATGTTTTGGACTTTAGCTTCCAGAAGCCCCAGCCAGCTTGGCCAACAGACAGGCATTCTGGTAACTGAAATCCAAAACATTTTGAGGACCAAAGTTTAGGAACCACTATTCTAGACAGTCAATTCTTGCTTCATTTGTCTCACTTGCAATAATCCTACAAAGCTGGGAAATCTATTGGACAGTATTAACAGTTCCAAAAAGCCAGCATGGTGTAGTGATTTGAGCATTGGACTGTGACTCTGGAGACCAGGCTTCAATTCCTGCTCAGTCCTGGGAACTCATTGAGTAACCTTGGATGAGTCTCACACTCTCAGATCCAGAAAAAAACCCTGATAGGGTCACTGTGAAGTGACTTGAAGACACAACAACAACAGCAACAAATGGTTCCAGTCTCTGGATTCTAGAAAGGCCATGTTCTGATAGCACAACAAAGGACCCGAAAACCAATGTGATTGTGTGAGATTTTTGTTTTGGATTTCTTCTTCTTCTTCTTTTTGTTTTGGATTTTTGTTTTGGATTTTTTCTTCTTCTTCTTTTCAGACTTTGACGTGAAGTTTCAATATCTCTATCATTATCTGGGGATCTCTATGGAAAACAGTAAAATTTCTGGGGAAGGTCTCAAATGCAGGAAGCATAATATTTTGTCCTTGGATAGTATCCTTCTACCGTTCACGTTTCCTCTCCCCATTCACCACTCTACCTATGAGCAGGCTATTCCCCCGACAACCCAACGTTCCCTGCACTCATGATGGGACATTAGTCTGCACCACTAAACTCTGCCTCACCAAAATAAGCTTGATCCAACCAGAAAACTGCTTTACTCTCTAGCTCCTTCTTCCAAGATTCAAAGTCTGAAATGCAGGAGTGATGGAGGTGCCATCATAGTTGTCTGCACTGTGGAACAATCATCAAGATCCTTAGGGAGAGAACAGCTGTTTTTCCAATGCCTTTCTAACTCAGGCTGAGATGTGTCAGATAGTTGCTGTTTATTTATATCCTACTGTTTCCCTAGCCCTATAAAACAGCTAAGGCTGAAGCTGCTATGTGCACTTTCCACTCTTGAGACAAGGGAAGGGCAGTCTATATATATTCACCAAGGCCTGTTTATTATTGTTTCACATGTTCCTAGATGAAACAATATTAGAAAAAAAAATCTGGGGCTGAAATCATGCAAGTTTTAATTTTAAAAAAGAGACAGATCTGAGGAATTGCATAGGTTGACTTCTGCTTCGTGAAGAAGCAGAAAACTGCTCAAAAACTCTCCCTGCTTTTCCAGAGGAAAAACTGAGAAGAGTCTTTGCATGTCTGTCTGGCACAATATCTTCAGACAACTTTAAAAAGCGTCAGAAATTTGTGCTGAGAATAGTAGTATAGTAGTACAATAATAACAACAGCAACAAAGCCAAAAGTACAATTCTTTGTGCCCCATGAGGGTAGCTGAGGATCCATCGGATGTGGTTGAAGTGCTACTTTGTCCATGCAAAGGAGGGGCTGCCCATATGGCAGGGAAAAGCTTAAGTGTAAATTAAGCATTAATTTATTTGTTTGTTTGTGTGTTCATCAGAAATAAAATGGGCCCTGAAGGACACCTTCTATCCTGTTGTGACATTACGTATCTCAGTGCATTGTCTCTGCACAGCTCGTGCCCAGATGTATTTATAATTGATTTAACATAATCACCATGTACTGAACTCCCACTGAGGTCACCCTTTAGTCTCGACAGGTGTCTGCAATCCTTCCTCAGTAGTAAGTGGAAGCTGTTTTCTTTCCATCCACAGAACTGTAGGAATAGCATATGAGAATCATTCTGTAGCATGAAATTAACCTCATCTAACGCCAAAAGCAATAAATATCCCGACAGCCTTGTTATGATTTTCAAGCTGCTCCCATTTTTAAAAGTAATTTTATGCATAAGATACAATATATAGTCTCTTTAGTCCAGAATTGTCAGTTTCAATTGATGGAAATTATCCAAAGTTTTAGATAATAGTCTTTCTCAACTTGCCTTTATTTTATTTTAAAGTAGAAAGGCTGCCCTCTGAACCTATTATACCCCTGTGTAAAATGTGTGCTATATGCCATGAGCAATTTTTTAAAAAATCCTGCCAAGTATGGGGCCTCAAAGAATGATAAATATTCCGTAACAACGTATTGGTCACTGTTCTGATTTACTCTTCTGACTTGCTCATTCTTTCCTAGGTGACAATCTAATGAACGTTAAACATTTTTTGTTTGTCCCATTGATTTGAGTGGACGTGATTATGGCTCAGTTGTGCCTCTAATATTAGTAATGTAAGTTAAAATGGAGTGCTAACTACGGAAGATCTTTCATTTATTAATTGTTTTGTTTGGAGCATTTATGTATCACCTCTCCTCCGGGATGATGTATATAATAGATAACAACAGTTTTTAAAATATATGAATTAAAAAGGCTCTCTTTTCTGACGATACCTTCAAAGGGCAACAGGGAAACAGTCATCTTTTTCAGGTTATGAGTAAGAGAAAATGAATAAATAAGCCAGCACCCATTCAACTATGTGTTGCATTTCATGCATGTGCAATCTGATGCCTTGCAGGCAAATGATTATAGTGATTAGCCATAAAACACCACCTTGAACGCAAACAAAGTAAAAATCCCGTGTTCCTTCAACTGCCTCTATTTTTCATTGTAGCACAGCTGTGTAGGCTTCGGCTGATGAATTATGTATTTTGTAGAAACGCGGTGGAGAGGCCTGACTATTAATATGAAGCATAGAGAATAGTTTAAGAATAGCACATACCTTGGATAGCTGTGGATTTGTTTCCTCTCCCCTCTGATACAAGCCATATTCAGCTGGGCTGCTAAAGCTCTGTGCTTCTTCCCACTAATGACCCTAATCTTTTTCTCACCAGCTCCTGGGCGGGAAATTCTTCCCTGCTGATTTAAATACAGGTCATCAGAGAATAAATCTCTTGTGGCTTCAAGGCAGGAGTTGGTGTGGTGCAGAGATGTTAAATATTGTTTGAAATCAGAAAGGCCTCTGACGTTTTCTGTTACTCAGGAGTGTACTTCGGAAGATGAAGGCATTGGAAATATTTGCTGTTGCCGTTACGTGCCTTCAGGTTGAGTCAAGCCTATGGCACGGCAACCCTTTCTCAGCATTTTCTTGGCAAGATTTGGTCAGAGGGACCTCTTGCCATTGCCCTTCTCTGCGGCTGAGACAGTGCGTTTCAGCCTTTTGTAGGCAACTATGGACTTGCAGGTGGTGTTGGGACTGCAGCTCCTATTACCCCCTGTGACTATCTATGCTGGTTATAGTGGATTGGTCCAACAAATTGAGGACCACATTTGCCTATGGCTGTGTCAGAGTAATATAAGGAAAGGAAACTTCTGAGAGAGTTTTGAACTCAAAGAAACTGACTTTTGGTAAGCAGATTTATTGCTTTCACACATCAGTGCTAACTGACCACTGTAAAGATCTGAAAGACCTATATTATCTTGTCAGTCCTTTGATAATTTAGGGCAAGGGACATGATTCATCTCTCTCTGGATCCTATTACATTCTATACCACACCCCCAAACTATATAAATATGCTTTATACCTGAGGCCTCCATACCACTCAGTACTGCGTCTGAGGCAGCCAGCGCAGTGTAGTGATTTGAGTAGTGGATTATGACTCTGGAGACCAGGGTTCGAATCCCCACTCAGCCATGGAAACCCACTGGTGGATCTTGGGCAAGTCACCCTCTCCCAGCCTCAGAGGACAGCAAAGGCAACCCCTCTCTGAACAAATTATGTCGTGAAAGCCCTGTGATAGGTTCACCTTAGGGTTGCCATATATAGGAAATGACTTGAAGGCACACAACAACTGCATCTGAAGAAGTGGGTTTATATCCTAAAAAGCTCATGCTAAAGAATAAAAAGAAAATAAAACCCGGCTAGTTTTAATGGTGCCATCACATTTCTTTTTTTCTCCCCCTCCCGTCTTCCTTTTTAGATTGGGATCTAGTGGCCTGAGGATAGAATCATGAGCATTTCAAATAGCATTGAAAGGCAGTGCCAGCAGAATCAGCGTGGCATAATGGTTTGAGCGTTGGCTTATGACTCGAGACCAGGGTTTGAGTCCCACCTTGGTCACAAACCCACCGAATGACCCTGGGCAAGTCGCATGCTCTCAGCCTCAGGGGAAGGTAATGACAAAGTTCCTCTGAACAAATCTTCCAAAACAACAACAAACAAACCATGATAAGTTTGCCTTAAGAGTCATCATAAGCACACAACAACGGCAACAACATGGAGGAAGCACTGTCATGGAAGTCTCCAGACTCTCCTTTAGGCTGAACTTCCAATCAAATCACACATAATATAATCTCTGTGTTCCTATTAACAGGTATGAGAATTTTCAGGTTTTTAAAAATTCCCAGTCCTGATCAGTCTGGCTGGGTGTTTTTAAAGCCTTCCCCATTAGATCCCAATAAATATATTCACTCCAGGAGAGAAGCTGGTGTTGGTACCAAATGCAATTTTTTGGAGTAGCAGAACTTTCATCTGTATGAAAGAATTAAAACCCTTGTAAAAGCATGATAAAACCCTTATAATGGCATTCAGTCTGAGTCAGTCCCCACAGTTGACACTTAATACATGCACACATGTACAAATCTAAGTTTAATATAGATTTAGCATGGACCTAATTGAGGGGTAGACAGGCAGAGGAGAGCATCACCTAGGATCTCTGGCTGACTATTCAGGAATCTGTCTAGAAATCATGCAGATCTCCAGCTGTTCCTGGACTGCAGCTCCCAACAGCCATGACTAGTACTGTAAGTCCTTGATATCTGCTGGGGTTTGGTTCCAGGAGCTCCATGGATACCAAAATCTGTGCATGCTCAAGTCCCATTATATATAGTGGTGTCCCCTTTATCAAATTTCAAAATCAAGGTTTGCTTTTTGGAAATTTTAAAAAGACTATTTTCAAGCCATGGGCGGTGGACTCTATACATGAAGAATCTGTGGCTATGAAGGGCTGACTGTATCAACAATTGTGAAGGATGCTGGGACTTAAGGTCCTCTTCCATGGCCTTCCTTCAGGTGCCCCTGCTAAAAGAGAAAAGGCAGCTAGCTACCATAAAGAGTAGCTTTAGTGGTGGTACTCCATTTGTGGAATTCCCTCCTCAGAGGTTTACTGAGTGCCTACATTATTATCTTTTCAGCCCCAGGTGAAGACCTTGTCATGCTGTCAAACATTTTACAAACTGTATAGTAATTCTACATCTTTGAACTACTTTTTCTGTTAGTTTTCATTTGGTTTTATATGATGAAACATTTTATTCTTTGCTCCCATTCTATTCTAGTTTTATATTCTGCAACACATTTAAAATATAGCTGTTATGATTTGACCAACTGCGTTTTTCTCTGGCCACCCTTCCCAGCTTGAAACTGGGTAGCTGCAGGACAGGTGGAGTGACACTGTCCTGTCAAAAGGTGTAAATATGTTGGAACAGAGCTTTAGGCTGAAAGACTCCTTGTTTTACTGTAAAGTACTTAGAATACTTTGTTTACTCATAAAGCAGTATATAGGGTGCTCTAACAGAACAGCAAGTTATTGACTAGCAACTGCAAAAACAGTGGCCTACAGGACAGGTAAGTTGCCCTAGAATGGAGGTTCAGAATTGGTTAGTGAGGAAACTTGAGAATCAGGACATACGAAGCAGTTTCTTCCTCCACTTTCTTATGCCTTAGATGGGGGAAACAATGAAACTATTGAAGTAGACTGTACTGCAAGCAAATTATGTAAGTTAACATGCACTTTCAGGATAGAAGCATACATATTCAATTGCAGATTTAAATATAAAATTACACAGAATGCTTTAAGGCTGCAGGTAACTATGGATCTGTATTATAATAACTGAAAACCATGGCCAGTGAAAAGAGCACAGTATGTATAAAATGAGATACTGGCAGAATGTGAGACAGCAATAAATTAAAGCAATTTGGAAATGTAACCACCAAATAGTCATCCTTTTCCTGAACTACCACATTCTCAGGGCCACAAATGTGAAAATTTCTATCATTATATTGTAGCCAGGAAGGTTTATGCAGGCTGCTGCAAGGTTTGTGCTTAAACATAAACATGGAGCCTAATACTCTGAATCCTTCTCCTACCAAAATTCTTTCAAAAGGATAAAATTACAGCAAATTAAAAATAAAATACATATTTCCAAGTAGTTTGAGGTCCAAAACACACTGCAGAAATAATCCAGTTTGAGATTGCTTTAACTGCCTTGGCTCAGTGCTAGGGAATCCTGGGAATTGTACTTTATTGTGGAACCAGAGCTCTCTGGACTGAGAAGGCTAAATGTTTCACAAAACTAGTTCCCAGAAATCCCTAGCATTGAGCCAGGGCTGTTAAAGCAACCTCAAACTGGATTATTTCTGCAGTGTTTTGGACTGGAGCGCAATATTAAGTTTTGTTGTGGAGGGGAACAAAATGACAGATCTATCCCCTCATCTATAGCCCTTCACCTTGCACCAGCCAAGGAAACTGTGTATATGTGGTTTTCTCTGGCTTTTCAGCCTGCCTGTTGGGGTAAATGAGCAGCCTTGGATTCAAAACCACTTTTGTCTCATCCCTGAAACATATTATGTTTCAAGGTTGACTGGCAGGAATATACAGGTGAAATTCCACAGGTACAACTAGACCAATGGTTAAGAGGGAGTGTTCTGTTCTGGCAGGAAGGTGTCTCTGTCCTATCTTTCCTCTCCACTGAAATGGGAGGTTAGGATTGATTTATTGCTCATTTCTGTGCCTTTTATCACAGAGTGGTAACAACTTACCAAAATTAAAACACAAATTTCAATATCAAACATTGGTAACAGTTTAATTAAATTAACATTTTCAGTATGTAAAAAGCACCAGGTATTAATATTTTTGCATTGCTTTTACAAACTCAGTAAAGACAAAGTATAACCCATGTAGAAAAATAGTTACAATTTAAATACATTAGTAAACATTTGTAAGCTTAGGCATACCCACGTCTCCCTCTCATCCTCACTTAGATTCATATTACTGACAAACAATTCTTAAGTAGGGAAGAAAACGACATGCATAAAAAAATTGAGAAAATCAACAGAATGTACCTGTAGCCCACAAGTTCTCTCACTACTTGGTGTAATATTTTGAGGAAACTATTAGATGACTCCATTTCACAAATGAGTCTTGAGTTTTTTAAGTCACATTTTAAAAAGTATTTTTTAAAAGTCACATTAAAAAAGTAAATGCTACTTGGATGCATTGAGTGCTAACTTTTTCTACAGATTTTTCAATGAAGAAATTTGAGGGAAGAATGCTGGAATCTAGCCATTATTTTAGCAATGGAATTCAAGGTTATTTAGTGACAAAATTAAGTCATTTATTATGTTCTATTCCTTAGAAGCAAAAGAACACAAAGTACCACTTAAGAAACTGCAGATGACAAACCATATAAATCATAATTATGTAATTAATGTAACAATGTTGCAGCTCATTTGAAATGGAACTTCTGTCTCAGATTATTCTTTTATATGAATTCCAGGTCCTCAAAGTGCCAAACCAAATAAGAATGTCAGCAAATTTCATTCAACTATTATAATACCCTTTTCTAAGCAGAGAATCTACAAAATGGTGGACTTCTGAATCAAATTCCCATTCTCCTAGTATATAATCATTAACATTTTCCAAAATTCAGAATTTGGCTACTGGAAATATTTAGTTGCTATTTCTCAAAATTAAGCACTACACTTTCCATGTTAGCAAAGCATAACATTCATGACAGCAGCATATAATAACAAATTAGTATAAATTGTATTTCAAGTAATACACTGCTCTTCCCACTGACATTTTATTACTAGCTGCCTGAACTAATGTGCCCAGAAAAATTCTGCTTCATTCAGGGAAGAGCACAGAAGTGGATGAATCCAGGTATGTCTGAATTTTATCAAAGTAGGAATCAACAACAGATTGGCCTTCCTTATTGTGCTGTACTAGAGGTCCATTACAGGATGGAAGTTTAAGACTAACTCCTGAAGATATAGGAATTGTCATGAACACTTGGATTATTTCAGCTAGAAGGAATGTGTAGTCCAACAGAACTCAGTCACGCATATTACCTTCAAGTACAGATGTGTGTAACGTCTCTCCGAGTTTAATTTAAAAATCTAATCTACAGATCTGCTTTCATTAAACAAATAGAAGAATAAATATTTCCAGGTTTGAGGAAGTATGCAGTTGTTCACTTCAGACACTTGGGACAAATCACTGATGTAGGCAGATATAGCTTTATATTATTTCTCTACAAAGGCTGCCGCTGCCATAGGAGACCGTATGTTTCCTCTTGCAGAAGAAGTGAATTCCTCTATTTCAGCATTCAGTTTGGTGATCACCCATTCCAATGCTTCACGTCCCTATAAGCATACATATCTTTATTTGGAAGCCAAGAAATAATGCCTTCTATCTAGTCATGAAATAAAAGTGCTTGCTGTAACAAATGGAACATCGGTAAGGCAACACAATAATAACACATAATAATTTTGATCTAAATTAAGATTCACCATTTTGGCCTGTTAATACAGTATTATTCCATAATAGTAATAGAACTTTTTTGTAGTATTACTGTGTAAAGTCTTTTAAGCAAAATAGCCCTAACTGACTTAAGGGCCACATGTTGCTTCATTCTACAGAAGCTGTTGTGTGCTTGGCATCAGATATAAGAATGAGGCTTTCTAAAGGTCCGAACAGATGGGCCGAAAAAGCTGGCTTCCATGCGGTTTGGGGGCGTGGCCATTAGATGACGCACACCCCCAAGATGTGCAGAAGCCACGCTGAAGCTGCTTCCTGGCCACCCAAACCCAGCCCAAAAAGGAGCGGATCTTTTCTGCTATTTGGGCTACCGGTGGAGGGCGCCCTTGGGACCGCGGCATGTGGTTGCCACAGCACTGCAGTGTCTTAGGCAGGGGCGGCTTCGTGGCCGTCTGTTGTGGCCCTAAGTTAGCTTCTAGGTTCTGAAATACCCTTCTGGGATCTGTTAGGTGAACCAAAAAAAAAAAAATGTTTAATTTTTTTTTAACTGAAAGGGTAGCATACTGCAAAGCAGAACACTGGCTTATTTCTCTGTATATCAACAACTTGCTTTCTGTGAACAGGGAGTTTTGCTTCGTCATCCAAGCCTGAGACCTCATTTGTGTTTGTTTCTTGGTCATACAATTTTGTTGCTAAATCTCTTCAGTGTATCTTGTGAAATGGGTGCTGGAACAGAAAACTGTTGGTTCAAAATAGTTCCCAGTCAACTTGAAGTGGAATGAGGCATACAGTGATATCTTTGCATGCTTCCGAAACCTCCCAGTTTTCTATTGTAGGGCAGTTAGAGCTATATAAATTACATTATCATATCCATACTGCAAGAACAATACCCAAGATTATGTCTAATTTGGCCAAGTTTGTGGCCAATGTGATATTGAAGATAGAAATTTTCCAATTTCACAGCACATAACTGAATTGCAAGCTCTGCGTTTATTATAAAATCCCAGAATTAGAAATAGTATAATCTTCTCCAGAAACAAATGTTAATACATACTTTATTAGCATTAGATGATATTGTGTTTTCCATTAATCCTTCTAGGTAACTGCTGACGCTAACTCCTTTCACACAAATTGTTGCTTCTTGAGTCAAAATGGTTCTAAAAGGGGGGGGGGAGAGAGAGAGAGAGAGAGAGAAAGAACAGTTCACCATGTCATTTCCCAAACTACAATAAGCAAGTAGTTTTGTTCCTCACCAGTTCTGCACTGCTGTAAAGTAATTGTACTATATACTACTAATGCAGGTAGCCATTTTGGAAGGGGATGGAACTCTTTGATACTTTTGACATGTTGTAGATTTTAACTCTCAGAGATTCCAGACATTTGTGGCCAATCCTTAGGAATTTTACAAGTTCAGGTTCCAAACATCTGGACAACCAAAATTTGAGAACCACTGGTGTAGGTAACAAACTGATCCTGTTACTGCAATATAATCCAATAATATAATGTAGCTATGAGACCTGCTATCAACTCACAGCAAAACCAAGTTAAAAGTTTCCCCTTTGACAAGGTTGTCAAGTCGTGTCTGACTATAGGGGAGCGGTGCTCATCTGTTACTAAGCTGAAGAGCCAGCATTGTCAAAGACTACTCTGTGATCATGTGGCCAACATGACTGCACAGAACACTATTACCTTCCCACGAAAGTGGTACCTATTTATTTACTTGCACTTTTACATGCTTTCTAACTGCTAGGTTGGCAGAAGTTGGGACTAGTGATAGGAGCTCACCCCATAACACAGTACTTCATTCTCGAGCTGCTGACCTGCCCATCTGGCAATCAACAGTCAGAATCTTAACCACTGAGCCACTGTGTTAGGGTGAAGCAAGTACGTCAACTCAGACAGGGTGGAAATGGGTCAGGAGATTAAGCAGCAGTTTGTTCTACATTACTAGAACATCAAGAGAAATAATGAGTTTATATTCCACTTTTTTACACATTGGTGCTAAAAGTGCAAATCCCCAGAAGCCATATGTCAGCTGTCTTCTGCTACTATTTGTTTTTCTTTGGAGCAAAAAGAACACTGAGAAAGACGCTTGGTTGGTACTTATAGGAAAGCATCCTCTAGTTACTGGCATAGTGATCTTTGCCCCTCACTTGCTCTAGTACCCCTCACTTTCTTATGATGGGGCAATAAATTTGCACCCCAATATCCATGTGAATATTACCACCTGACAAAGGGTCACATCGGCAGATGGAGGAAGCTCTAGTCAATGGAATGTTTATATCACAATGACACAACTCTGGAGACCAGTGTCTGATCCCCAGTTTGGCCATGAAACCCACTGGGTAATCTTGGGCAAGTCACATGCTCTCAGCCTCAGGGGAAGGCAATGGCAAACCTCTTCTGAACAAATCTTGTGAAGAAAATCCCACATAGGTCACTGTAAGTCAGAAACGACTTGAAGGCAAACAAGAACAAGAAGTCACAAAAATATTTTATTGTATTTTATTCATTTTTAACATGACCCACTGTTACTTGCTCAAATTATCAAGTTGTCTAAAGTAAAATAATGAAGAAATAGGACTTACTTTTCTGGCTCTTGAGGGTGTGGTTTATAAATTAGTCTCTCATCTACTGACACCAGATTTGTAAACGAAATCTAGAAGAGATTTAATTAATGTGTTAAGTCTGTAATAAAAAAGTGGCATTCAGTTAAAAAAAGAAGGAATAAATACAAATGTACTCTAAATCTACCAGGACTGGAATACAGCATTTTACTGGAGGAAAAAAGATTACAGTATTCTCCTCATAGGTATCATATCACATCCTCATGAAGACAACATTACATACACTATACCACAAACTGGAAAGAAAGCTCTGATCTTCAGGCAATTCCTCTTGAGTCCTTTACCTTGGAAGATTCTAATGATTACCAGACTCACAAAAGACTACAACTAAACAGAAGTCAGCACAATCTGACACAGAATATGGTGCACAGGACACTTCTGAAGGAAGAATCACAGTGTGTCACTAAGAAATGTTTCTTTTGCTGACCCAGCTTCAGCAAAGCCAGAAGCATGCTAGTTTTACTGGAATTAAAAACTACCAAATAATTTATTTATTTGAACAAAAAACAAGCCTGCAAAAGACTGATTTCAGCAGCATTTTCCAACCACTAAGGGACAAGACAGCAGTCTACTGAAGCTGTTTGAGATAAAGCAGTTTTTTACAACACTTACATTAGTAGACTTGAGCTCCATGACTTTTTCCACCGGATCAACTACGGAGTGTTCCTGTATATATGTTCTCGTTCTACAAGCACCAATAAGCTAGAAGAGAAATATTCAGTATTATTCCTCCTGATATGGGAACAAGTATGGGAACCTCTAGCTACCTTAGTTTAAGATGTGTAATCAACACTGTTCACTTTGTGTACATAGTTTCATTGTTCATTTTATGTACTTGAAATACCACTTCATGGAGACTGTGGCCATCAGTGGCTACAAGATAGTTATATTTTTACCTCCAATATCAGATGTAGTATGTTTATGTATACCAGGTACTTGGGACTGTGATGTGGAGAACCCAGTTACACTCAGGTACTTTTGGCAAGCCTCCCATAGGCAATGGACTGAACTGAATGCTGGATTACACAGTCATTAGGTCAGAATTCTGTAGCACTACCATCTTTTGGTCTGATGCAGTGTAAAATCTCAACCCACTGTACATGCTTCCTTGTACTGTTTCCCCCTTCTCTGAATATTGTTCCAAGGAGTTCCCCCATTCTATGTTTTTCTTATTTGTGATTAATTTTAAAATTTATAATTGGAGAAAATACTCTTGTAATGTTGATTTATTATGCAGCTAAATTTCACATTAGAAATAACTCAATTATGCGAGCTACTTGCAATTCCTTTAATTCAGCTGGTTCCGGATGACCAAACCCTAGTCAGGTTTTTGGCTTGCATATACCTATACTCTCTAAAACATAGCACACTACTATTTAAGAGAAATCCTTAGCTTAATATTTGATTTTATTTCCATTTAGTTTTTCCTACACCATTACTGATATTTTTGTACTGCAGCCAAGTGATCTGTACATAGAAAAATGTTCGCTATGTAAATCTATAGCTGATTCAGAGGATTTAATAGTCCAATTAAAAAAATTTAATGAACAGAAAACTCAAAGACCAATCAATCAACACAGATGAGACATCACAGTGCTTCCTGTGTTATGCTGACTAAGACATGAACCTGAGACATAAGACATGCGCAAAACACATGAGATTGCACAAAACACATGTTAGGAGAATTTCCATCTTGTTAGTAAGTGTTTCTGCCTCCATGGAAACAAGGGGCTTTGAAGTAGACTAAATAATCAAAAATTCAAGTTGCTTCTGTTATAAAATGGGAAATGAATGGACAAGCAATAGCTCAGTGCAAGAAGTCAGTCCCTTTCACCTGTGAATAGCATGAACTTATGGCTGAGCTGCAAATAAACCAAAATGGATTTACTGCTACGCATTATGGACAATGGCAGGAAAATCCACAGAACAGTTAACTAGATGCTGAAAAACAATGCCAAGGTGAGTATCAACACTGCTTTCAGAAAAGACAATTCTACTGCATTTTATAAAATACAGACCACGTGCGTGTTAAAATCACTTCTGTCTTAAGTCCTGATATGACACTTACCGATTTTACAATTGATGGCATCCCCCATTCTGTACTGAGCAATCTGTGGCTGTGTAACTTTCCATTGGGATCTACATGGCGGTCGAGGACATCAACTCCAACCACACTGGGATTCATGGGATTTGGATATTTCTGCATAGCAGCTGTTGTAACCTTCTCCCAGGGGTGACTGTCAAAGAACAACAAAAACACTAAAACAGCTGGTTTTCAGTCCACTGTATTTAGGGGGAGAGCCTGAATATTCATCTCAGGAATGACCCTGACTCACATAGTTCATTGTACAGTGGGCCTTTGGTCTCTGCTGGGGTTTGGTTCTAGGACCACCCCTTGCCCCCATGGATGCTCAAGTCCCATTTAATACAATGGCATAATATGTGTGTTGTCCCTCATATAAAATGGCAAAATCAAGGTATGCATTTTGGAATGTATATATATATTTTAATATTTTCAAGCCACAGATACTTAAATCTGTGTATACAGAATCGATGGATACAGAGGCCTGACTATATAACACATTGCATACTCAATTTTTTTTAAGGATATTTTGAACACCGGAAGTAGCAAAACCAATAGTCTTGTGATATTTTACAGCAGTTTCAAAAAAAATAGTATTCCAGTAACAAAACTGAGGCTCAAAATATATAATCAACTACATGTGTTCTGGGAAGACAGGTAAGGAAAATCATGTGTACAGAGGAAGTTCCCCATCCAAGTAGTGAGCAGTCAATATTGAACCACTGTGCATGTTTGTGGCTGGTCTGTCCAAATAACAAGTACAAGTAAGACACAGCTCTGTATCAGCTTCAAACCAGAAGATGGTTTGGATAGGTAAGCTTACATAATTTGAAGCTAAACAAAACTGAAATGTGACCAAACCTAGCAACCGCAGCAGACTGCAGAATTCAAGTTCGTTAAACAATAAATGCTATCAGGTCTTGTGGTAAAACATGTGCAGCATGAATAGAGCAAAGGAGAAGGTGGATCCTTCACTGCTTGCAAAGGCAGGAGCTTAACACACTATGCAACAATACTGTTTTCTCACATCAAAGCACGGGAACCACAGTTAAGAGCACAGAAGACAAGAGGACTTGCACACCACAAACCAAAAGGGTGGACTACAGCGACACTGTATCAGCACACAAAAGGAAGCAAAAATCTTTGGGGCCATTGCTTAACTTAGCTTTGGTCCACAGGGGAAGAGGATACTGACTACACTGATGGAGGGTTAGGTCTGATGTAAGGCTAGATCTTACCAAAATTAGCATCAAGCGGCATACCTGTGGAATACAGGAAGATGTCTTTCCTGCTTTCAGTCCTGCTTCAGAAGTCAGCACATATTTTGCAATGTGATGCAAATCTTTTACATACACACTTTCCCAGCTACTATCTCTTCCTTTAGGGAGGTGGGGGAAAGGGAGATGTTATCGGCAATCCATCTTGAGGATGGGTAAAGGGACACAATAACCCTTTCACTGTAACCTTAACTGCCCCCCACCATGGTAGCAAAAAAATACAGAGATAAGACAACCTGGATATCATTGTGCATGTTAAGTATGAACACAGCAACCTTATGGCAATGACATAAGACCCAAATTCAGGGATGAAGAGGAATGGGGAAACACATCAAGAAGAGAATAACAAAGGGCAGCTTCTCCACATGAGGAGGAGAAGAAGGATGAAGGAAGCAAAGGCTGGCTTCTAACCAAACCAGCAATATTGGATGCAGAAGAGAGTATTTCATAAACCCAACCAGGAACACACTGGATTTGCTAAACCTTGCCTGATTTATTCATGAAAGTGGTGCAGTAGTTTGAGCTTTGGACAAAGGATGCACCTTCACTGTAGAAATAATGCAGTTTGACACCACTTGATCTACCATGACTCCATCCTACAGATTCCTAGGATTTGTAGTTTTGTGAGACAGCAGCCAGCATAGCATGGTTTGATTGCTGGACTGTGACTCTGGAGGCCAGGGTTCAATTCTCAACTCAGCCATGGAAACCCATTGAGCGACCTTGGGCAAGTCACATTCTCTCAGCCTCAGGGGTAGGCAACGGCAAAGCTCCTCTGAACAAATCTTGCCAGGAAAACCCCACTATAAGTCAATCTTAGGGTTGCCATAAGTCGGAAACGACTTTTGAGGGCACACCTCCACCACAACAAGGCACCAGCACGCTTTGGGAGAGAAGGTTCAAGACCTTATAAAACTACAAATTCCAGGATGCCATAGGATGGAACGACAAAACATAAAAGTGGTGTCAAAATGCACTATTTCTACAGTGTAGATGCACTCTAAGACTCTGGAGACCAGGGTTCAAATTTTCACTCACCCAGAGAAACCCAATCAGTTACCTTAGGCAAGTTACACACTCTCAGCCTAAGAGGCAACCGTCCCCAACCAAACCTTGCCAAGAAAACCCCAATTAAAACCTTAGTCACCTTAAGTCAGAAACAACAACAGTGAAGAGCAGGTTTCAGTGCTGAACTATGACTCTGGAGAGCAGGTTTCAAATCCTGGCTCAACCGTGGAAAACGACTGGGTGACTTTGGGCAAGTCACACTCTCTCAGCCTCAGAGGATGGCCATGGCAAAAAAAAAAAAAAAAAAAAACCCCTCTGAAGAAACATGCCAAGAAAGCCCTGTGATAGGTTTGCCTTAGGGTCACCATAGTCAAAACGCAATGCAAAAATAATCCAATCTGACACTGCTTTAACTGCCCTGGCTTCGTACTATAGAACTCCTGGGAATTGTAGTTTCTTGTGGCCCCAGAGTTCTCTGATGAGAGAAGGCTAAATGTCTCACAAACTACAATCCCCCAAATTCCCTAGCACTTAGCCAAGGCAGTTAAAGCGGTCTCAAACTGGATTATTTCTGTGGTGTGTTTTGGACCCATGAACTGGAAACGACTTGAAGGCAAAGGAAAACAACGGAAGAGCAAGCGCCTTAGAGTAAGAGAGGGATATCCACCATCAGCTCTCCCTACCACCCTTCCTCGTCCTTCCCTCCATTTCCTACAAAAATCCACCAAACAGCGATACCTTTATTGGCCAACCGAAATGCATTCGTTGCCAGCCTTCAAAGCTCCACTGGCTTCTTCGTCAGGCAAGATGCTACAAACTTCTTGTTATGCCTTCAAGTCGTTTCAGACTTAGGGCGGCCTTGACATGGCCTTTTCTTGGCAAGTGTCTTCAGAGCGGGGTTTACCATGGCCATCCTCTGAGGCTGAGACAGTGTGACATGCTCAAGGTCACTCCAGTGGGTTTCCATGGCCGAGCCGGGATTCGAACCCTGGTCTCCAGAGTCCTAGGCTGCATCCCTCAATGCAAAAACAATCACGTTTAACACCATTTTAACGGCTGTGACTCAAGGCTGTGGAATTCCACAGCCTTGAGCCACAGCCGTTAAAGCGGTGTCAAACCGGGTTATTTCTGCAGTGGGGATGCAGCCCTGGTCCAATGCTCCAACCACTAAGCCTCGCTGCCTCTCACCCTTTCTCCTTCTTTCCCCCATTTCCTTCCCTCCAACCTCCGCCACTCACTCGAAGGTATGCTCAGAGGTCCAGATCTTCATGGCGAGGAGAGCGAGGCAGAAATAGCGCCTCTAATGAAGGTCGACGGAGTGTGGCAGTCTCTCTCTCTCTCTCTCACAACGCCCTTCCGACCAGAGCGCAAGCAAAAATGGGGAGGACCCCACTGCGCCTGCGCGGTGTACGACGATGCCGGCGGGAGTAGGCGGGACTAAGGAGCCTCGACACTTCCGATAGGGCGGCGATCCGGACGTCAGAAGCGGGGAGTCGAGCCTAACCGGCTGGCGCGTGCGCCCCACTGAGGCGCGCCTGCGCACTGCCCCTAACGGTCCTTCGAGTGATGGAAGAGCCGTTGAGTAAGAGCAAGTAGTTACCTGCGCATGCGCACTGGAGACTCCGTGTGTTAAGGAACGTGATTGCAGTCTTCGTCACTGCAGTCAGGTTTCTCAGCACGAGGAACTGCGAATGGCCATATTATATATATATATATATATATATATATATATATATATATATGCCTTTCTCCCAATATATATGCCTTTCTCCCACAGTGGGATTCCAGGCGGGTTATATATTATTACGTCTCCAACGTAGGGTATTTCAACGTCTAGGTGGAAAGCTGAGGAGAAATGCTGCTTGCAAGAAGATTTAAAAGAACAACCCGTGTTTTGTTTTCTCTATTATTTCCAGAGGGTAGTCTGGAAATAAAATAATAACGGGTTCTTGTTATAGGTTGATGTCTCTGTTATATGTATGCTTATGTCTATGTCAGTATATGTCCGTCTCTCTGTGTTAAATTTTGAATGTTGACTAAAACTTAATTTTTCAAATAAACATTGCTAGCTTACTCTCCTCAGGTTGAAACTGCTTCTGCAGTAGCTGACCCACTAGGCTGCGACCACACTGCAGAAATAATCCAGTTTGACATCACTTTAACTACCATGGTTCAATGCTGTGGAATTCTAGGATTTGTAGTTTTGTGCGACTTTTACCCTTCCCTTTCAGAGAGCTCTGGTGCCACAACTCTAGTCCCAGAATTCCATAGCATTGAGCCATGGCAATTAAAGTGGTATCAAACCGGATTATTTCTGCAGTGTGGATGCAGCCAGCTATAGGTTGTTGTTGCTGTGTGCCTTCAAGTCATTTCCAACTTACAGCGACTGTAAGGGAAACCTGTCATGGGGTTTTCTTGGCACATTTCTTCAGAGGGCATTTGCCATTCCCTTCCTCTGAGGCGGAGAGTGTGTGATTTGCCCAAGGTCACCCAGTGGGTTTTCATGTCCAAGCATGGATTTGAACCCTGGTCTGCCAGAGTCAAAGTCCAACACTCAAACCATACACCACACTGGATCTCAGCCAGCCCTATAGTCAACACGAAAACGAAGTTCCTGTCTGCAAGCTTGTGCTCTAAAATGACATGACTGATACATGCAGGCAATAGCAATAGCAAGTTCATTTCTATACTGCTTATCAATGCACTTAAGCACTCCCTACACGGTTTGCAATGTGTAAGCCAATTGCCCCCAACAAGCTGGATATTTATATTAGCAATCTTGGAAAGATGCCAGGCTGAGTCGACAGGCGAGAGGATAGAGAGCAGGGGAAACACCCGAAATTTATAATAGACTTGGTAAATTACAGTAGCAATTACAATCCTCTTTGGAGTTGTCCAAACTGTCCAAATAAAGCAGCTTCTAACCGCTTTGAAGGCTGGCTGTTTAGATGACACAGAAAGTGAAATCAGGTGGAAAGTGAAATGAAGCCACACTCCAGGACTAAAAACTGCAATGAAAAGAAGCCGTGATACTTCAACTCAAGGCAGAAAATGTGCATCATCACACTGATATATAAACAGCCCGGTGCCATTGTGGGAGTGCAACAAAGCAAAAACACAAAAGTGCATAAAATGGTAGGTCACCAATAATTCAATGGCTGTAATTACAATATACACAAACCGGACAGTCCAACAGCGGGGTATGGGGAGAAGTGGGGTGAAGGGGGCCATGTGTGCTGGCCTCCATGATTGTGCTTTGCCAATGCATCACTTCCACACTGATGCACTGTACAGGTGGTGCTTCACATGTCTGATTGTGTGGACAATCATGCGAGTGGGTGTCCAATGAAATGGCATCTGAATGGGAAGAGGGAGGTAATTGAAGGTCTCAGCTGGTGTGTTTGTGCAATGGTGTACATGCATGGTGGTGCTGGGGGCAACTAAAAATAACTGTGCAGCATGGTTTGATGCCATATGGTTTGGACAGCCCATGGGTGTTCATCTAGCCATGGGTGCAGGCTGTGTTGACGGTGGGGCTTTGTCCCGTTTTCAGAAAACCCAGGTTCGAGCCACTTTTCCCCGCCTGTCTGTTCTGGCCCTGAAAAAGTATTAATAGTGTGATGCAATGGTCAAAGTGACAAGCCAGGCTCCTGGTTTGAAATCATGCATAAAGTCAGTTATTTCCCCTCACAACTGTATCAAAGGATTGTTGTCACGAGAAAAGAAGAGAAAAGGGTACACTGCTGTGAACTCAGTGGTGGATGAAAACAAATGATTTATCAGAAGTAAAATGACATGGGTCCAAAACACTCTGCAGCAATAATCCTGTTTAAGACTGCTTTTACTGTCTGGGTTCAGCGCTAGGGAATCTTGAGAATTGTAGTTTATTGTGGCACCAGAGCTCTCTGACAGAGAAGGCTAAAATTCTCAGAAAACTAACGTTCCCTAGCGGTTTTTTTTCTAGGGGGGTCCAGGGGGCCTCCAGACGTAGTGGAAACAGCCACAACACCCTCTAGAGCAGGGGTTGGCAACTTTTTTTGCTGACGGGCCGGGGGGGAAATGGCGCTGGGGGCCGGTGCACGTGCACATGCGCGCTTGCCCCCCCGCCATTTTAAAAAACAAAATGGCAGCCGCCCTTTTTGCGTCGCGCGCGCATGCGCACAATGGCAGCCCCTCCCAGGAGGTCTCCCTTGGCTGCGCCGGGCCTCCGAGAGGCCCAGCACCGCTGCAGGGGTCCTCCGGGGCGCCATTTTGGAATCCAAAATGGCGCCCCGGAGGACCCCCGCAGCTGCAAAAGGCGGCGGTGGCGCAGCGGCGGCGAAGGCAGGACCTGCCAACCCCTGCTCTAGAGTATATTTAGGAACATTGTGGACATCTGGAAGGTTGAAAACAATGGGAGAGGGAGCCTGATGGTGGACACATATCCCTATCCTCTGCATTTCTTACAGAACCCGAATATCAAAAGATGAGCTCTGGTGACTAGATCAAATGAAACAAGGTTCCCTTTTATCTCTTGTTGTGCTCCTAAATATCTTTTCTGTCTGCTCTTTTTTTTAAAAAAAATAACTTTATTATTAAAAGACAAAATCAAAAAACATACAATCATTCAAAACATTTCAGAAACAAAACAAAACATACCAACAAAAACATATGAGCAATAATAAAGAGATTCCTGAGGATAGTTTTCCTGCTAATCGTATGAAATAATAAGTAATAGGTTTCTATAATTGTACTCACAGTAATAATGATAATCTCTTCTTCCAATATTCCCCCCTTTCCTTATAATATTCATGTATACCTATTCATGATTTCTTCTTTTCCATGATACTTCTTTTTAGGGTACTCCAGATCTTCTTGGGGTGTTGTGAAGTCAAGGAGGATTTTTTGTTAATTGCCCTCAAGTCATCCCCGACTCATGGTGACCCTGTGGATGAACCATCTCTAAATCTCTCTATCATCCACTGCTCTGCTCAGTTCCTGCAATCTCTGCCTGTGATCTCCCTGACTGAGTCTATCCATCTGGCATGTGGTCTTCCTCTCTTTCTATTGCACTCTGCCTTTCCTAACATTATTGTCTTTTCTAGTGATCCGTGCCTACTTATTATGATAGCCTCAGTTTGATCATCTTGGTTTCCAAGGAGATTTCAGGCTTGACCCATTTGTTTGTCTTTTTGGCTATCTCTGGCATTCTCAGTGCTCTTCTCCAGCACCACATCTGAAATGAGTTGATTTTCTTTCTGTCTGCTTTCTTTACTGCCCAGCTCTCGCATCTGTACATCGTGATGAGCAATACAGTGACTTGGAGGATTGTTGTTTTAGTGCTCAGTTGCATATCTTTCCTCTTTAGGATCTTTTCTGGTTATTTCATAGCTGCCTTTCCTATTCTTAATCTTCTGATTTCTTGGTTGCAGTCTCCATTCTGATTAGTGTTTGATCTTACGTATGGGAAATCTTTATTTCAATTTCTTTATTGTCTAGGTTGAATTTAAGGAGGCTGCTATCAGTCAAATTAGCCTTTTTCATCTTTTGAATATCGAAGCAAGTCATCACTTTGGGAACCCTTTTGAGGGGCTATCAAGTCTTTTCCCCCCATTAGATTACCTTGGCCTGAGGCTATTTTTAAAGTATAAATATGCCCAGGAAAACCTAGCCTCTTTGCTGCAGTCAACTCCCACTCTTGCTTTGATGGTGGCTGTTGCCCTCAGACTCTCGATCTGAGCTGCTCCCATTGTCCTGCGGACCATTCTTTGGGACAGATAAATATTACCCCTCAATCCAACCTTGAACTGCTTCCTTTCCCTCTTTTGTTTCGGTTAGCTCTGTATGCTGGGTGTTAGAGCAAATCTATTATATGTGTATTCTTTCATGTTCTTCCCTAATAAAAGTTAATTAGTTTACTCATACCTGTTCATCAGTGAATACTGGTATAGTTAGTGCTTTGATCCTGACGTTAACTCCCCCCCCCCCCCTTTCTCAACACAGATTGCAAAACTGTATTGGGCAATAGTAAAAACATCTTTTCCAATACATTTTATTCTCTTACACTTTTGTTTGATTCTTTTAGAACTCAATGGGCTGGTGGCACAAGTTCTTTTTGGAGGAAACATTCATGGTGGTGAAGAAGAATACTGCTACAGAAAGTTATGTTCAGTCATTGGCCACCAGGCTGCCTTAATGCCACATGCAGCAGCCAGGGGGAAATCTTCTCCTCTGTTTTGGATCTAGGAATGTGGTGGCTTAGTGGTTAAGATGCCAATTCTGATGATCAGCAGGTTGGTAGTTTGAGGCCTGGGTGCTGCATGATGGGGTGAACTCCTGTCACTAGTACCAGCTTCTGCCAACCTATCAGTTCGAAAGCATGCAAATGCAAGTAGATAAATAGGTACCACTTAGGTGGGAAGGTAACAGCGTTCAGTGCAGTCATGCTGGCCACCTGACCACTGGAGTCGTCTTCAGACAACGCTGGCTCTTTGGCTTAGTAATGGAGATGAGCACTGCCCACCACAGTCAGTTATGACTAGATATTCATGTCAAGGGACTTCCTTTACCTTTTTGCTAAGCACAATGCTTGTATAATGCAAGATGGCAGTATTTAAACAGGACAGAAACATCTCATGTGGACAGATGGTCATCAACTTTGCCTTTTTGCCATACTGAGCAATTAATACAATCACTGTACAATTTATGGCCTTATGGTACCATAAAGGCAAAGATGTCACGCTACATTTTTGAAAGTGGTTTAAAAGACTAATAAAACCATTCCCTCTTGAATTTGCCTGTGGGAAAAACTTGAGGGCAATAGTGTTTAAACACACCTGTATCTTTCTGTTTGGAGAGCCAGTATGATTAATTAATTAATTAATTAATTAATATGCTGCTTTTCTCCAGGAAAGGGTGGCTCACAAATAAAATAGTTTAAAAACTTTACAATAATTTTTTAAAAAACAATTAAAATCATCATGCTAAAACCTCATAAAATCACATTAAACATACTGAGGTTGAACATAATAGTTGCCCCTTCTTTTTTGCAGGGGATCCATTCTGGACCACCACCACCCCGCAAAAACAAAAACTCGTGCATATTCAAGCCCCATTGGCTTGAATTGACATGCGCTACTGTGCGTGGCCCTGTGCATGCACCGCACATGCGAGTGTGCCATTTTAGCCAATGGGGATCACAATCAAGACTGTGGATTTCAAGTCTGCTAAAACAGAGGTGCAACTGTAGTAGAAAAATTGCAACGATTAAATTAATAAGGAAAACAAACTTATGGTGGCTCGACTAATTTAGAACAGATGGACCTGAGTATTCTGTTATCAGCAGATAAGCCAGTCAAAACATTTACGAAAGAGAGAAACCTCAAGGACAAGTAAAGAACTCAGAATCTGTGAAATACAAGGATTAACAGAAACAGAAGAAGCTCAAAACTGACACTTAGTGGGGAAAAGTGATATTACAGTTAAGAATAAAATAGCCTGAAAAATAATAAAAAGAATATTACAAGGAAAATAGAAGAAAGAATTGTATAAGAATGACATCTACTGACAAAAAACAGCTATTACAGTTAAAAATAAATTAGTTCCAATTTAAGGAAAATAAAACAAGAGAAAGGATGGCAATGTCCTTAAGAAAATATACTGGAACAAAATCAATAAGAAACTCAGTGGAATATAGCTCTAAGCAAACAGAACAAAATTTGATTCTGGACGAGCTAAAGAAATTGAACAAAGGGATGCAAGATATACGGTTGGAAATGAGAGACATGAAGACAAAATTAAAACGTGATTTTAAATAAAAAGTCTTAAACAATTGATTGAAAAAGTAACAAAAGACTTGAAAGAAATAGATAAAAAGGTGGAGGTCCTAGAAGCAAAAACTAAGGAAATAAGTGATAGAACACTACAACTTTTGTTGGAACAAGAGAGAGAAAAAGACATGAGGGCAATATCAGTTCTCAAGGTGAGAGAATGATGTCTTAAAGTAAGAGGCCTCAGAGAATTACAAAACGAAGATTTATATAAGTACTTAGTTCCAATTCTAGCTGATTTTGTGGAAGTTCCCTGTTCAGAATTTTTTAAAAAGAAATTAATAAGATCTTCAGGATTAACTCCAGAATTGCCCGAGAAAAGAACCTCCCAAGAGACATCTCAATTTTCTTCGTGAGAATCAAAACTAAAGAAACAGTGTTGGAAAAAAGTTATGAAAAAAGATTGGTAATAGATAAAGAAGAACTGATGATCTTGAAAGACATCCCTGGAAGAATTCTGAAGAAAAGAGCTGAATATAAATTCCTGACAGCTCCCTTGAAAAGACAAAATATTCCATACTGATGGGAGATACCAGAGGGTGTTTCTTTCACTTACAGGAAGAAGAGATCAAGGATAAACTCATTGAGCAAGGCAAGAGACTTTTTAAGATAATTCAGGAAAAAGCAGGAACCGGACAAACAAGAAGACTTGAACAATCTTATGGGAGAAGAGAAAGACCAGGAAGAAGAAGACAAGGAGGGGAAGAATCCAGAGGAGAGTGAAGAAGAAGAAGGAGAAACAAACGACATATAAGTTAAGTATTTAAGGGGGCTTTCTTAGTGGATTAAATATGAATCTTAAAATCATTTCCTGGAATATTAAAGGTATGAATGGCCCAATAAAAAGGAAAAAAGTTTATTATTATTTGAGGAAAAAAACTGGGATGTAGTATGTCTTTAGGAGACCCATGTCAGAGATAAAGATGTGGGCCTCCTAAAAAACAAAAATCTGGGATGAGAATTTGTTTCAGCCATTAAAACAAAGAAAAAGAGTGTTGTGATGTATGTAAACTCAAGTATACCCACTATAGAAATATTGAACGATAAAGAAGGAAACTATTTAGGGGTTGAAATTAAAATTGGAAATCAAGAGGTGCTGGTCATAGGAGTTTACGGCCCATTGGAAGGAAAAGAAAATTTTTACTTGAGATTAATGAAAGAAATTTTAGATTTAAATTATAATTCCATCGTAATGATGGGAGATTGGAATGGAGTGGTGAATCCATTAATAGATAGGAAATCAGATATAACAATAAATAAAAATCAAGGGAAACTACCAAGTAGTTTCAATAATATGATTGATAAGATATTTGGAGATTTAAATATGGGGAAGAAAAAGATTTTACCTTCTATTCCAATAGACACAAATAATTATCTAGACTAGACATGTTTTTTATTTCTAAATCATGGGCAAAAAACATAATTAAAATGGAATCCCTTCCAAAAGCAATCTCTGATCATAACCCAGTGTGATAAAGTGAAGGAAGGCTGGCCCATGGAAGAGGGTTGTTCGGGAAAGCAAGGGTTAATGAGAGAAAGAGCAAGGAGCCAGAGAAGGGAATTACAAGGTCTAACGACACCTGGAAAAGAAGAAAGGGAAGCAAGGCCCAGGAGGGAGGGGCCCAGGGATAAAAGGGAAAAGGAGGAGGCATTCAGGGAGAGGGAAAAAGGCGGAAGAAGGCTCGGTGAGGCGGACGGGGGAAGGGAAAGAGAAAGAGAAGCGATAAGTACTGGAGCTCGAGGGGAGAGAGGAACACTGGCTGAAGGAGAGTCACTGTTTGGTGAATGAGCTTCTCAGTTGATTAAAAGGTACCGAGCATACATCTTAAGTGGTCTGCCCTTTCTTTCGTCGAAATGGATACCTCCAAGAAGCATGGAGTGGGAGGAGTTCCTTGCGGCCCCGCGACATTGGTGTCAGAAGTGGGATCTCAGGTACAAGGCGGGGCTACAGGACCCAGTGAGTCTTGGCTTGCATGGTTGGCTGACCAACAGGAAAAGTTGTTGCGGAGTGTGAACGCTCACCAGGTGCAGTTGATGGAGCAAATGTTTGCAGCCCAACAGATGACACATCAGCAGTTGGTAACGCAGATGGCTGAGGCGATGAGGCTCCCAAGGGAGGGGGAAAAGCCTACCTTGGAGTCGCTGGTAGGGGCCCCAGCCCCAATAAGATTGGTCAAGATGGGCCCTAATGATGATCCGGAGGCATTTTTACATGCTTTCGAGAGGGTGGCCATAGCTGCCAAGTGGCCTAAGGAACAATGGGCTCTTATAGTCACCCCATGTCTTACGGGGCCTGCCCAGGAGATAGTGGATACCTTAGCCCCCGAGGAAGCCTCTTCTTATGATGTAAGGGAATTTAGCTTTCCCAAACATATCCCGGGATTGGAGGACACAAGGAGGACGACCAACAGTTGATTCCAACCAAAGAAGGTTTATTAACCAGCTGGGATGACAGGTGCCTCGCGGCAAGAAACTGTCACACCCTCAGATATTTTCAGCATACATTTATACTATTTTTGAACCAATCACAATACAGAATTATTACGTTGGCCTAGCACAGCAATTCTTGCAGTTAAGCCCTTTTTCCTGTTTTCTGTTTTCTGTTCCCTATTTGCGTAGACATATTTCCTTATCAGCCGTTGCAAAAGCATCTGCTAATGTTTCACTTCTTTATCTATACTGGGGTCTCCATGCCCTGGCCTTTGTCCTGGCCTTGTACATAACTTACACAAATCCTGTTATCCAAACACGTACACTTTTCCACCCAGGCCGTTTCCCTGTAACTTTCCACTGCCCTGAGCTAAGTGCCAAGTGGGATGCTGTTCTATTCCAGGGACCTCTCTGGATCAGTTAGACTGACCCTCTCATTTCTCCCTTTTTCTTGTAAGTTATGATACGAGGCATAGATGTTGTTCACTTTTGGTAAGGCTGAACAAGTTCTATAAGCCAACATTATTTTTCTCTCTACATGAAGCATAGCTCTAACTCTATTTTGCAAAAACTGAAGCAAGCAAGGTAGACAAGTGCATATAATAATTCCAATAAGCAAGATTAATATTATCATCAAGAATATTTCTTTTATACCTCTTAGGTTGGGCAACCATGAGGTTAGCCAACCTAGAGATGATCCATCACTTATTTTGATATGATCCAAAACCCCTCTTATTTCATCAATGTCTTCCTCTATACTACTAGCATTTATTCCAGTCATACACTTGTCTCCAATTACAGCACAGGCTCCCCCTTTTGCAGCTAATATATAATCAAGTGCTACACGATTTTGTTGAGTGAAAAGGCGCATGCTCTCCATTTCTACATTTAACTTATGTAAGGCATGTATGGTAGCATTTGATAAATAAGCCAGAGCGCATGCCACTCCTGCTTGAAAATGTCCATCTTGCACATGATTATATATGCCAAAAGAAATTATTCCCCAGCCTACCGATTCTCCCATTGTTGGGACCACAATTGACTTATCTTCACAGAACTCTTTAGATACCTGTGGGATGTTACGTGCATATCTTCTTTGACTGGGCTTAGCATATGTTTCAGTACAAGGAACAGATCCCAACCTTATCTGTCCCAAACCAACCTCCTTGCATCCCTTATGCACATTTGAGAACTTGCCATCCTTTTTCAAAAAGAAGAACCCTTTATGTGCCCTACACCCTATCTTACAGGGGCATATATGAGCTTGGCTCCTATATTGTACCCATTCTTGAGGTTGGGTGAGGCCATAAGGGTCTTCCCACGGGTATCCACTCATGTTTATAATTGCATAGCTCCAAGTCTGAGAACTCTCAGTATATTCTAACTCTGGAAATTCATCAGTGACGTGGGGACCGCTTGCCACAGACTTCGCACACTTAACTTTGCTCCCCAAGGGAAGCACGCCACCTGTTTTCCATCTATGGGCTTCCCGTGGGTCAAATCATATAACTTTAGGAATGAATTCCCTGCACAGTTTGGGGGATATAAGAACAACATTACTATAATTCCCAGTAGGAGCATTATTACCAAATGATGGAGCCTAAGACATGGTAAATTGGCACTTGGGGGGCACATGGGGGCTGGATCATGTGTTTCAAGGTGTATTTTTGTATCTGATTTTAACAACTGTCCCTTCTTTTCTTTGGCCATGGCTCTCCGGCAGCCAGGCTCCTTAACTTCGAGGCGGTGCTTGGTTCACCTGACCTCAGACAGGGGGCTCACGTTGCGACGCTGCCCTGTCTTCCCTGGACCGCTTGATCCGAAGACTCAATGGGTTGTTTGGATCACTCTCAGCTCGCCACTCTCTGGTCTGATCCTTCTTTAGCCTGGTATAGTGAATCCAGGGTTTCACTCCTCTCAGTTTGGCTGCAGTCGGCGTCGTCAACAGGACGTCATAGGGCCCTTTATATTTTGGTCCCAAGGGATTACTCTTCCAATCCTTCAGCCACACTCGATCACCTGGAGAGAAAGGGTGGAGAGCAGTAACGGGGAAAGGATACCTGATAGTTTGCACATATTGTTGTAGTTTTGCCACAGTCCTGCCCAATAGTTGTATTTCCTTTACTAACTCCACTTTCCCTATCTGCTCTACATCTCCCTCAACTCTATGTATATTCAGTGGTGGTCTTCCAAAAACAACTTCATAAGGAGAAAGTCCCAAAAATCTTGTTGGTGTACAGCGAACTTTAAAAAGTGCCATAGGTAACACAGTCACCCAATCAAGTCCAGTCTCTTGGCACATTTTAGAAATTGTCCCTTTAAGAGTTCTATTCATTCGTTCCACTCTAGCAGAACTTTGGGGATGGTAAGCACAATGTAACTTCCAGGTTATTCCCAAGGCTTGGGCTAACTTTTGAACAACCTGGTGCACGAAACTAGGTCCGTTGTCGCTAGATAAGTATAAGGGGATACCTGCGCGAGGTACAATGTCTCTTAACAAAGCTTTTACAACCTGTTCAGCTTTTTCATTAGTTGTAGGAAAAGCATCAACCCATCCCGAAAAGGTACATACAAACACAAGCAAATAATGAAACTTCCTGCACTTTGGCATTTCAGTGAAGTCCACAACCAGTGTTTCCCATGGGGAAAACCCAACCCTCTGAACCCCCGGAGGTTGCAAGGGGCCCACCCTAGGGTTAGATTTTGCACATATTTCACACCTCCTGGCTACCTGTCTGATGATAGCTGTTAACCCTTCAAAATATACTTGTCTTTCTAACAATTGTTGCATGGCTGTTCCCCCCTGATGGTACTGTTTGTGCAACTCTTGCACCAAATGCCATGCCAATACCTTCGGAATGTACACTTTCCCATTTGGAAACATCAATACTCCCTTCACCCATTCAGCTCCTTCTCCTTGTGCCCACTGTACCTCTTCCCTAGTGTATTGTATCTGTTTAGGGATGTAATCAGTCAACTGTAAAGCCATTTGTAACACCTCATTGTCACCTCCTTCCTCTGCTGCTTGTCTAGCCATCTGATCTGCTAGCCTATTTCCTCTTGCTACATTATCTTCTCCCGTTTGGTGTCCTTTGCAGTGCATCACAGCTACCTTTTCTGGTTTCCATACACTGTCAAGTAAGTTTTTAATCTCTTCCACATTCCTGAGTAACTTTCCTCCTGCATTTAGCAATCCTCTCTCCTTATACATTGCTCCATGGGCTTGAACAGTTAAAAAGGCATATTTAGAGTCCGTATAAATGTTCACTTTCTTTCCTTCTGCTAATCTCAAAGCCCTATCTAGTGCAATGAGTTCAGCTCTTTGGGCAGACGTATTTGATCCTAGGGATTGTTTCTCTAACACCTCTCCTTGTTCTGTGACTACTGCATAGCCTGATTTTCTCTGTCCATTTTTAACAAAACTACTCCCATCTGTGTATAAAGTCAATTCAGCATCTGATAGGGGTGTATCCTTGAGATCTGGTCTACTGGAATAGATTTCATCCATTGTTTGTATGCAGTCATGCTGCAAAAGATCTTCCTCTGACACAGGGAGTAAAGTTGCAGGATTCAAAGTAGTACATGTCTGGATTTTAATATTGGGATTGTCTACCAAAATGCTTTCATGAGTTCCAAAGCTCTCCTTTCTTTTTCTCTGGGCACTGTTGCCCCTCCTTCTCCTTCTGGCTTGCAAATTCTTTTTCTCTGATAACAGCAGTTGAAGCCAGCTCTGCTTTATTTATTTATTTTTCTAATTCACTCCTCCTTGCTTCATCCTCCCTTATGAGGAAGGGTGGGCTCTATCAAAGGTAGTGAATATTATTATTATTATTATTATTATTATTTGTAAGTCTCTATTACCATTACTCCTTCTCCATCTTTTCTCAACACCTCTGTTGCGGCTGTAGACATCCAGCCACGACCTCCTCCTTTTCTTCCTACTTCTTTTTCCTCTCGGACCTTCTCCTCTCAGACCTCCTCAACTTAGTCCTTAGTCCTTAGTCCTCTTCCTTCTCCCTGTTTATTGGGACATTCGTTCTTCCAGTGTCCAGTTTGCTTGCATCTGGCACACTGATCCTTTGTTAAACTTTCTCTGTCTCACCTTCCTCTACCTCTTCCTTCTCTTCTTCTTCCTCGTCCTCTCTCAGGTCCTACACCCATGGCGGTAGCCAGTATTTGGGTGCACCTCTTGAACTTCCCTTCTTCATCTTCTCTGGCTGCATAAGCTTTGGCAGCTATTTCCAACAATCTTCCTAAGGACATGTGTCCTATGCCTGGTTCCTTTTTGTATCTTCCTTCTGATATCTGGGGCACACTGACTGATGAAAGCGTTCTTAAGGGATTGTGTGCCTGAGGCTTCCTCCCCAGCCTCATCCATAAATGATCCTGGTGTTTCATTTTTATCTTGGGCAAAATCGGTGGGTATATGGGTCGATAGGGTGGTGGTCTGACTTCATCTTCCTCGGGGGTTCCCGAGGGCGGCAACGGAATTGGGGCCGTTGGGGCCGGCCGGACAGGCATGCATTTACAGTCCTGTAGCCATTTGGGTGGTGGGGACATGCTTATCACCGTCTGCCATGCAGAAATGTAATAAAACTGATCTGGATGATGGTTTGCACAAAAATTTACTACCTGATTTACTATCTTCTTGTTTAAGGTTCCTATAGCTGGCCACTGTGGATCTATTGGAAAAGTTGGCCATTCTAGTTCACAAAAAGTTTTCAGCTTTCCCGGCCTGCGGGAACCTGAAGAAATGTGTTTCTTAAATTCTGACCAATTATTTAACATACAGTCCAAAGGGGTCACCCTCTTGGACCCACTGTTTCCTCCCATTTTCTCCTTTAGGCTGGAATCTTGGGCACCTCACCAGCCTCCTTCCTAGGTTCCTAACTCCTGTTGGCTAGATCTTGGGCACCTCACTAGCCTTTCACCTAGGTCCCTTTTTACAACTTATTTTATCTAAACCCTTCCCCACTAAAGTCACACACCATTCACTCAGGATAGACAGGGATTCATGATCACCTTAGGAGCGGATGATGATCACTTGACACATTGGGTTTGCCGACTCGTATTCCCCAGATGCACAAATGGTCAAATACGAAAACTGCGGCAAAGCCTACACACTCCCGACTCGCTTGCTAAAACAATGGTCAGCAAACACGAGATGCGGCACATACAAGCTTCACACACCTCCCTTTATAACAAACACACAACCCCTTATACTTGCCTCACACACACTCCCAGGACGTCCTTCACCCCGTTGGTTGGATCAAACGCCGTTGGCACCAGGAACGACCGTCGCCGGACACAGCAAAGGAAAGCCGATGGTTCTTTTTGGCGGGGCCCCTCTCACCGAACTCGCAGTTGTTGTTCTCCGACCGCGGTGATTCTCTGGCGTGGTCAATGGCACATCAAGTCCTCCACTAGCCCTCCAACAATTCCCGGCCAACGCACCAAGAAATGTAAGGGAATTTAGCTTTCCCAAACATATCCCGGGATTGGAGGACACAAGGAGGACGACCAACAGTTGATTCCAACCAAAGAAGGTTTATTAACCAGCTGGGATGACAGGTGCCTCGCGGCAAGAAACTGTCACACCCTCAGATATTTTCAGCATACATTTATACTATTTTTGAACCAATCACAATACAGAATTATTACGTTGGCCTAGCACAGCAATTCTTGCAGTTAAGCCCTTTTTCCTGTTTTCTGTTTTCTGTTCCCTATTTGCGTAGACATATTTCCTTATCAGCCGTTGCAAAAGCATCTGCTAATGTTTCACTTCTTTATCTATACTGGGGTCTCCATGCCCTGGCCTTTGTCCTGGCCTTGTACATAACTTACACAAATCCTGTTATCCAAACACGTACACTTTTCCACCCAGGCCGTTTCCCTGTAACTTTCCACTGCCCTGAGCTAAGTGCCAAGTGGGATGCTGTTCTATTCCAGGGACCTCTCTGGATCAGTTAGACTGACCCTCTCAGTCTCGCTGGTAGGGGTAGTTAGACTGACCCTCTCAGTTAGACTGACCCTCTCAGTCTCGCTGGTAGACCCTCTCAGTCTCGCTGGTAGAGTCGCTGGTAGGGGCCCCAGAAGGGAGCCAGAGAAGGGAATTACAAGGTCTAACGACACCTGGAAAAGAAGAAAGGGAAGCAAGGCCCAGGAGGGAGGGGCCCAGGGATAAAAGGGAAAAGGAGGAGGCATTCAGGGAGAGGGAAAAAGGCGGAAGAAGGCTCGGTGAGGCGGACGGGGGAAGGGAAAGAGAAAGAGAAGCGATAAGTACTGGAGCTCGAGGGGAGAGAGGAACACTGGCTGAAGGAGAGTCACTGTTTGGTGAATGAGCTTCTCAGTTGATTAAAAGGTACCGAGCATACATCTTAAGTGGTCTGCCCTTTCTTTCGTCGAAATGGATACCTCCAAGAAGCATGGAGTGGGAGGAGTTCCTTGCGGCCCCGCGACATTGGTGTCAGAAGTGGGATCTCAGGTACAAGGCGGGGCTACAGGACCCAGTGAGTCTTGGCTTGCATGGTTGGCTGACCAACAGGAAAAGTTGTTGCGGAGTGTGAACGCTCACCAGGTGCAGTTGATGGAGCAAATGTTTGCAGCCCAACAGATGACACATCAGCAGTTGGTAACGCAGATGGCTGAGGCGATGAGGCTCCCAAGGGAGGGGGAAAAGCCTACCTTGGAGTCGCTGGTAGGGGCCCCAGCCCCAATAAGATTGGTCAAGATGGGCCCTAATGATGATCCGGAGGCATTTTTACATGCTTTCGAGAGGGTGGCCATAGCTGCCAAGTGGCCTAAGGAACAATGGGCTCTTATAGTCACCCCATGTCTTACGGGGCCTGCCCAGGAGATAGTGGATACCTTAGCCCCCGAGGAAGCCTCTTCTTATGAGAAAGTTAAAGAGGCCATTTTGACTACTCTCAATATCTCGGAGGAGACTTATAGGCGCCGACTACGCGAGTTAAAGTGGACTCTGGGCATGCATCCGCGTGCCCTGGGGCAAAAGGTTAGAGCCAGCGGTTTGAGATGGCTGAAGCCGGCGGTGCGATCGGCGCCAGAGGTGGCTGAAATGGTGATGGTTGAGCAATTTATTAATGCCTTACCAATGACAGCCCGCAGTTGGGTGCGGTGCCACAAACCCTCCAAGTTGGAAGAGGCTGTGGCTTTGATGGAGGCCTTTGCAGGGGCTGAGGAGGCCGAATTAGGGAACCCTCGGGGACCGGTGGAACCAAAGGTAGCGCGGGGAACTAGAGTTGCCGGGGGAAGACCACCAGAACGTTGGGGAATGTCGCCGGGAGACGGATTTGGAGACGAGGGGACCGCGAGCAAAGGTTTGAAAGGAGGAGTAGAGGGAGGCAAACCAACTAACCCTGCCCGAAGACCGTTGATGTTGGGTGCCCAGGAAGGTCCCCGGCGTCCAATCAACTGCTTCACCTGTGGGATGGAGGGCCACATTAAGAAGGACTGTCCTCTCATGGAGTGTGCTTGGGGAGACGCCTGGGAAGCGGCCCAGGTAAGTAGGGACGTGATAGGTAGGGATGCTCGGGTGGTCACAGCCTGGGTCAATGGACAGAGAGTTCAAGCCCTAGTTGACTCGGGCTGTAGCCACACCTTGGTAAGGGGAGTGTCAGGAAAGGCGGATGGTCCCCAGGTGGCGGTGAAATGTATCCATGGGGAGGTGAAAACCTATTTTACCACCAGGGTGAGGGTGAGAGTTGGAAAAATGGAGCGGAAAATGAGGGTGGGGGTGGTACCCTCAATGGGAAGAGAAATGCTCCTAGGGCGGGATTGGCCCAACTGGCGGGAATTAATCCAGACGGAGGAGGCTTACGCTGCGGCAGAGGTCAGGGCGGAAGGGGTAGATATCGCCAGGGTTAATAGAGAGCAAGTGGCCTTTTGGCAGCAAAATGATGCGACCTTACAGGAAGCGCTTAAGCAAGCGGTTCCAGAGGAGGAAAGGGGAAAGAAGGGACCTTACTTTGTTTTTAAAAATAATTTACTATATAGGGTTCAACAGATGAAGGAAGGAGAGGCGGCACACTGGCAAATATTGGTGCCCCGACCACTACGTCCTGCGGTGTTTTCCTTAGCTCATGACATTCCTCTGGCGGGACACCTGGGTGTGGATAAAACTACAAGTCATATTTTGCAGAGGTTTTATTGGCCTGGGGTGTGGAAAGAGGTGAAAGACTGGTGTGCCTCTTGTCCCCGATGTCAGATGACCCAAAGAAGGGGAGCTCCCACCGGGCCTCTGATCCCTATGCCCATCATAGACGAACCCTTTACAAGGGTGGGCATTGATTTTGTAGGGCCTCTGGGGAAGTCTGCAGCAGGCCATCGGTTTATTTTGGTGATGGTGGATTACGCTACCCGTTACCCAGAGGCAGTCCCTTTACGATCCATGCAAGCAAGTAGGGTGGCTCAGGAGTTGTTGGCAATTTTCGCGAGGGTGGGGTTTCCACGAGAGGTTATTACAGATCAGGGCACCTCTTTCATGAGTAGAGTCCTGCAAAAGATGTGGTCTATTCTCAAAGTCAAACCCCTAAAGACCTCCGTTTATCACCCACAGGCCAATGGGTTGGTGGAACGATTTAATGGGACCCTAAAGGCCATGCTTAGAAAGTTTGTAGTGGAACAGGGATCCCAATGGCATTTGTTGATAGGACCTCTCTTGTTTGCGTATCGGGAGGTCCCACAAACATCCTTGGGGTTCTCACCTTTTGAGCTGTTGTACGGAAGACGTCCTCGAGGAGTGCTGGACTTGGTTAGAGAAGGGTGGGAAGAGGAGGTTAGCGAAGGGCCTACGGTGTTAGGAAGAGTGCTACGGATGAGGGAGCAGTTGGAAAAGATTGGGCAGATAGCGAGACAGAATCTGGAGGAGGCCCAAAGAAGACAGAAGGATGCATATGACCGGCGTGTCAGGCCTAGGTCCTTGCAGGTGGGACAAAAAGTGTTAGTGTTATTGCCCTCGGAGAGAGCAAAGTTGTTTGCTCAGTGGCAAGGACCCTGGGAGGTCAAAAGGCAGGTGGGCCCTGTGGACTATGAGGTGGAGGTGCTGGGGGCCCGTCCTCGGTTACAGGTTTTTCATATTAATCTCCTTAAGGAATGGAAAGAGCGAGAAGCCTTTTTGGCTCAAGTAGGAACGGGGGACGAGGGAGAAGAAGAGTTAGGCCCACAGGCTGGGCACGAAGAGGGTCCTGATGATCTACCTATCTGCTCTGATCTCTCGGAGGAACAGTTTAGACATATCCATCAGGTGAGACGGGACTTTGCAGATGTCTTCTCTAGGGACCCGGGCTTCACGTCCATGACTTGCCATAGAATAGTTACAAAGCCCGGGGTGGTGGTGAGGGTTCCAGCGAGACCTTGGCCGTGGAGGTTACAGAAAGGGATTAATGGTGAAGTGGATAAGATGTTAGCTCTGGGGGTCATAGAACCCTCTAATAGTCCCTGGCGAAGTCAACCGGTACTGGTTCCGAAGCCTGATGGGTCGATTAGGTTTTGTATAGACTTTCGGAGACTCAATGAGGTGTCTCGGTTTGATGCTTATCCCATGCCAGGGACTACACAATTGCTAGAGAAGTTGGGAAAGGCTAAGTTCTTGTCCTCTTTAGACTTAACAAAAGGTTACTGGCAGATTCCATTACCGGAAGGGGACAGGGAAAAGACGGCCTTTGCGACGCCTAAGGGTCTATTTCATTTTGTACGAATGCCCTTTGGCCTTCATGGAGCAGCAGCAACTTTCCAAAGGCTAATGGATCGGGTCCTGGCCCCTCTAGAACATTGCGCGGCATCGTACATTGACGATATAATTATCTTTAGCAACTCTTGGTCAGAACACGTTCAACACCTCCGACAAGTGCTGCAGAGATTAAGGGAGGCAGGCTTGACGGCTAACCCTGCAAAGTGCGCGGCGGCGCGGCAAGAAGTGAAATATTTGGGATACTGGGTAGGAAGGGGGCAGTTAAGGCCCATGGAAGATAAGGTCAACCGGGTTAGTAAGTGGCCACAGCCTATGAATAAGAAACAGGTGAGGCAATTTTTGGGGTTGGCCGGCTATTATAGAAAGTTTATCCCTCATTTTGCCAGCATAGCAGGACCCTTGACAGATTTAACACGAAAATCTCGGAATAAGAGACAATGGTGGGGGGTCCGGGAGGAGGAGGCCTTTAACACCCTGAAACGGCTGTTATGTAGTCAGCCGGTCTTACGAGCTCTGGATTTTGATAAACCGTTCATTCTCCAAACGGATGCGTCCGAGAGAGGGATTGGGGCCGTTCTGGCTCAACAGTGGGAAGATGGAGAGCACCCTGTTCTTTATTTGAGTCGGAAGCTGAAGCCGGGAGAAAGAAAGTATGCAGCCATTGAGCGGGAGGCTCTGGCAGTGAAATGGGCTGTTTTGGCTCTACGTTATTATTTGTGGGGAGCTTGGTTTACTTTGGTCACGGACCATGCCCCTTTACATGGCTGCATACCATGAAGGATGCTAATCCTCGGCTGACGCGGTGGTATTTAGCTCTGCAGCCCTATGCCTTTACGGTCCAACATCGAGCGGGGAGACATCATACTAATGCTGATTTTTTTTCTCGACAGGGCCCGTGGGCTTGCGGAGACGGAACAACCCTCTTGTCGGGGGGGTTATGTGATAAAGTGAAGGAAGGCTGGCCCATGGAAGAGGGTTGTTCGGGAAAGCAAGGGTTAATGAGAGAAAGAGCAGGGAGCCAGAGAAGGGAATTACAAGGTCTAACGACACCTGGAAAAGAAGAAAGGGAAGCAAGGCCCAGGAGGGAGGGGCCCAGGGATAAAAGGGAAAAGGAGGAGGCGTTCGGGGAGAGGGAAAAAGGTGGAAGAAGGCTCGGTGAGGCGGACGGGGGAAGGGAAAGAGAAAGAGAAGCGATAAGTACTGGAGCTCGAGGGGAGAGAGGAACACTGGCCGAAGGAGAGTCACTGTTTGGTGAATGAGCTTCTCAGTTGATTAAAAGGTACCGAGCATACATCTTAAGTGGTCTGCCCTTTCTTTCGTCGAAATGGAAACCTCCAAGAAGCATGGAGTGGGAGGAGTTCCTTGCGGCCCCGCGACACCCAGTCTCGATGGAATTAAAAATAGGGGAACGAATCCTCTCATGGCAGCCTAATAAAAACCTATTGAAAAAGAAAGAGGTAATAGAAAAAGCTAAAAAAAAATTGGAAAATTATTTCCAAGAAAACCTGGAGAAAGGGGTAGACAATATTACAGTGTGGGGAGCAGGCAAAGCCATCATGAGAGGATTCTTTATACAAGAAAATATAGAATGGAAGAAAAAAAAAATCAAAAAAATCACAAAAATTAAATATTTTGTTTGTTTGATTTGTTTGTTTGCTTGATTTATATCTCACCTTTCTCCCAGGACAGGACTAAAGGTCGCTTAAAGGTAAAGTAAACCTAGCAGTTCGAAAGAATGCAAATGCAAGTAGATAAATAGGTACCACTTCGGTGGGAAGGCAAACAGCATTCTGTGCAATCATGCTGGCCCCATGATCACAGAGTAATATCTGACAACGCTGGCTCTTTGGCTTAGTAACGGAGATGGGCACCACCCCCTACGGTTGGACATGACTTGATAACCTTGTCAACAGGGAATACCTTTACCTTTTTATAAACAAAATCTATGAGTCCAAATATTAGATAAGAATTAAACAACAATATGATCAGGCCACAACCAATTTGCAGGAATTCAGCCCTTTTGCTCGGTGGGTGGGGGTGGGGTGGGGGGGAGACTCCTTAAACTGCAGGAAAAGATTTTGCAGTTTTTACTGGAGTAGCCAGGGCAATCCACAGAAATGTGCATTATTGAATGTGTGTCCATCCGTCTATTTTGCATGGATTCCTATGGCTGCACATTTTTGGCAGAGGGAGGGTGAACAGATGTGGATTTGCACAGGAAAGTGAAGACAATTAAATGTCAATGCAAATGTGTGAAAATGTGCAGCAATGCACATTGACTCCATTGTTTTGTATTGCCCTTGGTCCCTAAAACCAAGGTTGGATTTTGGAACTGTTTTACTTATGTGGGTTTTAAAAAGTGATTTAATTTTCCGTTCTCCATTTTTATCTTTACAACAGCTGTATGTGCACTTCAGAAATACAATGGGACCTCAGTATCAGCAGAGGATCCACTGGGGACAACCGGGGCTTGCCATCTGTGGATGCTTAAATCCAAGGATGGCAAGTCCACAGATAATGAGACCCCACTGTAATGCCTATAGTTGAGCCATTCATAATTACTAGATTTAATTTATGAGATAATTGTGCAAGATGGAGACCAGCCCAATTAAATTTTTTGTCCTTTGATTGCCTTAGGGGAAGAGCTAAACCAGGGTCTGTTTCAGGTTGTACATGGTGAAAGTGGGCATACAGATCAGCTTCATTTGAACCAGTTCTCGCATTGAAGTCCCCCGCCATCAACAAAAGTGCTTCAGGATACTGAACAAACAGGTTTACAATATAGGTTTCTAATCTTAGCCATATATTCTTCAATGTTGCCTTGTGCCGCAAAGGAGGCAAATAAACGTTAATAATTAGCAACCAAGTATTTTTAAACTTAACTAATAGAGAAGAAGCCAAATTTGACAAAGATGGGATGGATAGGAAAGGATATTTTATATTAGTAGCAATCATAATGGTTAAACCGCCGCTGGGGCGACCTCCCTTCTGAGAAATGGAAGCCTCAACAGTGTGTGCTGTGCAGCCACTTAAATTTAACTTTTCCTTCAGCCACGTTTCTTGAAGTAATATTATGTCAAATTTAGAAATAAATTCAACAAACGAAGGGTTACAAGTATGTCTTGCCCATCCCATGACATTCCATGACAATAGGTTCAACTTTCTTATATCAGACTTCTTTTGTTGTCATGAATTTAAACTGGCGGGGGGGGGGGAATTACATAGTCTATTGACAAAACAAGAATTTCTATTTACCTCAATAATGGCCGAATTAAGATTGATATTATCATTGCCTTCTGGGATAGAACAGGCTTTGGCTTTGCTAGGATTTTTTCCATCTGATAGCTCTTCAATAGTTTCGAGGTTTGGATGAACATAGCTCACATTTGACACTATTGGGCCTTGCACTCTCAGTGTATCTCCGTGTTGGATGTTATCAACGGACAATAATCCATTTTCCATATTCTCAAGATATCTCATTTCTGTCCATGCTGATGGATTTATCTCTGCTGTAAATGTTATTTTATTTCCTTTCTTTTCACAACCTTCATTCGTGGGGAATTTTTCCTCTACACACATACTTGAGAGGTATAATCTTAGCTTTTCCAGCCTAGTTAATATTTCTGTCTGCGCAATCTGAGGAAGAACTAAGAAAGAGTCAATTAAATCTTTCTCCTCCTCAGTAATTGAGAAATTGGGAAATTGGGGCAATTCGGAACCATTCAGTATTTTAAGGTCCTGTCCACCATTACATCTACATAGGTTTTTTTCTTCATAATCAGCATTTGTTTGGTCTTTATTTTTATGGACTTCATCTAATCGAGACGTTGTTGAAAAAAAAGTAGCCGGTATTAATGGTTGGGGGGGAGCTACATTGGTAAAAAACCTAGATACATAGATGTTATTCCTTCTTAACAAAGATTTATATCTATACAGTAAGGTGGCAAATTTAATTTCTCTGAACGTAATTAAGACACGGGCACGACCAGTATTAGAATATAGGTATGCAACTTGTGTAATATCATTAACAGTAATTTGATTTGAACATATACCATCTAAAATAGTTAATAGATGATATTTTCGTTTGACCTGTGGAAGTACTCCAAATGGCTTTGGAAAATTTGATAATACAACTTGGTTTTGACTCAGAACAAGCTGAAATTTCTTTTTACCTTTCCACTTAGTATGCTTTTTGACTGACTTATTTTGATTTGTATGCGATACCGAGTTTGAAGAAAATTTTGGTGCCCTGGAGTCAGGTGGTTCCAACCGGGAAGCCGGGAGAGTTTTGTCCTCCAAATACTTGTTTGACACACTCCCATTTTGGCTACTAGATTTAATATTAGGGTCTACAATATTCGATGACATTAATTTTGTTCTATATGTTTGAAGCGAACTTGATTCATTAGACTTAAGTTCATCACTGAGCATGGATTTCCTGTATTTTCCTAATTTACAAGGTTTATTTAAAGGTTCAGATAGATCTTCATTTAAATTCTTCCTTTTGAGACCCTTTTTTGAATTGTTTACAGGCCTATTTAGAAAATTCCTATCATTCTTTGGGAGAGGAGATGTCCTCGGAGATAAAGAAATTTGTCCAGATTTCATATATATCTTATCTTCTTTTTGATTAATACAACTAGTTTGAAGATGTAAGTCTACCAGTGTGGTAAGGAGATTATTACTTTCAGAAAGAAATTTTTTAACTGTTGCCAAGTCATGTAGAAGAGTATATACCCACTCAGGGTTTTCTGATTCTTTTGCTATTATCTTATTAAGTTCAGGTGTTCTGAGGTCTTCATTAAGCCCTGTAACTTTTTGTAATTTGGTAATTTCACTACGGCCGTACCTCCCTAAAACATCTTCGTGTCTTTGATCTTTTACTGATTTTGTTTCAGATATTTCTTTTATTACAGTGTGTTTAGATGACAGCTTCCCCTCAGCAAGAGCTATCTCCTGAGCCAAATTTGGTATGGAGGGACTCTGGTCTAAAGATTTCAAAGAAGCTATTTTATCTAAAGACCATTCAAATACAGGCATCGTTAACAGGGAAGTTGTTTCTTTGGCTTCAATAGAATTCGTCTCTATATTAGGTTCCAACTGTCTGTGTAATAACTCATTTCTACTATTTGAAAAGAACTGTGTTATTTTTGATTGAACATTTTTCCTTTTTGAAAGTTGTATTGAAGATGGAAGATATTCTAAAGTATCATTACCCTCCTTAATCATATTTTAAACTTATAATGTCTATTTAGTACTAAGATGTATAAGGTTCAGACTGCTATTTCCCTCTACAGACAAGTAAGAATAATTTTGCAACCTACAACCTTAAAGAATTACCTCTATTTAACCCTTATAATGACAGCCAGATAAAACAAAATGTTGACAGTTAAAAGGTAGACAGATTCTTTTTCCTTCAGATAAAAGAATATTAATTTTACAACCTGCAACACCTTAAAAATACCAGGGATTATAACCGCAAATTGCAACTGCTTGCCGCTGAATCAGAAGATGGTGGGGGAGCTTGCAAAGGCCCTAAAAGGCACAAGCAGTCCTGTCTTCGGCTCCTACTACTACCACCCCCCTGCTGTTTGCCGGAGAAGAAAGAGTGCTGGTAGGGCCTTAGGGCGCGGCCTCCTTCTCGCCGCCGCCGCCGCCGCCCGATAGGGCTTGTTGGGGCCTTTTTATAGGCCCGGAGCTTCTTCCGGCCGCTTGGCCACCTGCCGGGGGAGGGAGGGTGCTGGTGGGGCCCTAGAGCGCGGCCTCCTTCTCGCCGCCGTCGCCGCCGCCGCCCAAGAGGGCTTGTTGGGGCCTTTTTATAGGCCCGGAGCTTCTTCCGGCCGCTTGGCCGCCTGCCGGGGGAGGAAGGGTGCTGGTGGGGCCCTAAAGCGCGGCCTCCTTCTCGCCGCCGCTGCCGTCGCCGCCGCCCCCACTGTAATGCAGTTTCACACCACTTTAACTGCTGGGACTCAGTGTTATGGAATTCTAGGATTTGTAGTTTTGTGAGATATTTAGCCTTGTGTCAGAGAGCTCTGGTGCCACAACAAACTACAAATCCCAGGATTCCATAGCATTGAGCCATGACAGTTAAAGTGGTGCAGATGCAGCCAAGAACATATGATGTAGGCTGGACTAAAAGATATGACTACTACCACCACCATCCCAGCCACCCAGTAGCATAGTCATCTGATGTGTTATTTCTCCAGCATTTCACTAAGAGAATGACAGTGTCTGATTTTGTATTTATTGTTGCTGTTCTGGTATCATCAAAATGCTTTTTATTTCGTATCTCTTTGTATAGCTTTGTATAGCAGAATGTATTTCAACATAAAAAATTCATGTCTGATCATCAAAGCACTTACGTACATATAACTTAAGGTAAGGACTTGCACTTCAAAATTTATTACTGCACCAGTGACCATAATCCTCCAGTGAACACTTTCCAAAGGAAACTAAACTTGGGGAAGCACTTGTCAAAAATGTCAAAATGTTCTTCCACAATCATCATTTGACCTCAAGACCTAAATCATGTCATTGAGTTATTTCATTTGAGATGATTTAGGATTTCTATTTCTCTTAGAATCATAGAATCATAGAATCATAGAGTTGGAAGAGACCACAAGGGCCATCCAGTCCAACCCCCCTGTCGTGCAGGAACTCCCAATCAAAGTATCCCCAACAGATGGCCTCCAGCCTCTGCTTAAAGACCTCCAAGGAAGGAGACTCCACTACTCTCCAAGGGACTGTGTTCCACTGTCGAACCGCCCTTACTGTCAGGAAGTTCCTCCTAATGTTGAGGTGGAATCTCTTTTCCTGGAGCTTACATCCATTGTTTCGGGTCCTAGTCTCTGGAGCAGCAGAAAACAAGCTTGTTCCCTCCTCAATATGACATCCCTTCAAATATTTAAACACTGCTATCATATCACCTCTCAGCCTTCTCTTCTCCAGGCTAAACATCCCTAGCTCCCTAAGTCATTCCTCATAGGGCTTGGTTTCCAGACCCTTCACCATTTTAGTTGTCCTCCTTTGGACATGCTCCAGTTTCTCCACATCCTTTTTGAATTATGGTGCCCAGAACTGGACACAGTATTCCAGGTGAGGCCTGACCAAAGCAGAATAGAGTGGCACTATTACTTCTCTTGATCTAGACACTATACTTCTATTGATGTAGCCTAAAATTGCATTGGCCTTTTTAGCTGCTACATCGCACTGTTGACTCATGTTCAACTTGTGGTCTACCTGGACTCCTAGATCTTAAGATGAACTGTTGTTCTAGTTAAGATTTCTTGAGGGTAGCCATGAATATGAATTATAATGCTAAAATCCCCAGGTGAAGTACATGGCTCCAAATTTCCCTTAGTTAAGTGGCTTGCCAAATCTAAAATCTGCAGTATTCCTCATTTTCCTGTGAGTCAAAGGTAACAACAGATAAAGCTAAGTGCTGGCCTGATTAAGTAATATATTGTCATGTATGCTAGTGCTTCTCAAGCTATCTGATGTGTGGGATTGGCAGTTTTTCCCCAGGGGCCCAGGGACCAACATCGTATTTGTGCTAATTGAGTACAAATGTTTCATTGTTTCCTGGAAATATGCCAAGAAAATTTGCAATGTAGAACCAGATGAAATACTCAATGCAAGTTCCAATTAGAGAGGAGAAATCACACAGATGGAATCCTAAGCACACTTAATAGGTAGCAGTCAGTGAAGTCAGTGAAACTTACATCTAAGCAATATTGTTTAAAATTATACCATTCCTGAGAAAAATATAAACTAGGCAATCTTTGAAGCACCATGGATGTTTCATCTTACTGTTAGATAGGATGAGATAGTAGCCATATTGGGCAGCAGAGGGTTTAGTTGGAAGACAGAGCTGTACATGTGCTCTACCAAGCTGCTCTTAGGTGCAGTAGGTCAATATCATAATAATACACAATTGCAGGTCAAGTAGAGAACCTTTTTAGGTGTGGTTCCTCTGCTGTGCAATACTTCACCAGAAAAGTATACCTGCCACAAGCTTTGCTAAGAGCTTTGCATGGAGGCAAAGACCTTTTTTAAAAATGCCTGGACATTTCAGCATGTAACATAAGTTGCACTGATTATGGTTTTATCTGTTCTGTTGAATGCTATTACTGTTTCGTATCTTAGTGGTGTATATGTTGACTGTTTTTATTATCATATTTTATGACATCCTGAGAATTTTTACCGAAGTGTAAAAACTTACAAAATAAAATAAAAAAGTTTGCTTTAGATGAGGACATAAGAAAACGCATTCTAGTTCACACTAAAGGCCTATTTAGTTATTATTAAAAGTATATGCTCCCCACCCACCAAGACTGCCAGAGTGATTCACAACAAACATTCCTTAGAAACAGATTAAAAACATTTTCAGAAGACAATCCTAAAACCCAAAGGCCATTTAATAAATGAACCCAAAGGCCAAGTGGAATAATACTATTTTAAATGTTTAGCAAAAGTTTAGCAGTGGCTGAACTTCCTTTGGTAGGGAGTTCCACAACTGAGATGATGCTACATAGAATGTCCTGTCTTTGGTACTCAGTAACCTAGGCTCTTGTGGTTTGTCAGGTTCAGTAGGGGATGAGCTTTCTGTAGCTTTAATCATTAACAGATCCTGGGTCAGGAAGAGGTACAGAAAGATCTGTTAGGTGGAATTACAGCATGTCTCTTCCCTCATCGCCACAACTCACCTTTTAGCTGCTGCAGCACCATCCCCATGGTTATTTACTGACTGAAACATAGAATCATAGAGTTGGAAGAGACCTCAAGGGGCATCAAGTCCACCCCCCCCAGCCATGCAGGAATACATAATCAAAGCACCCTTTACAGATGGCCATCCAGCCTCTCTTTAAAAACCTCCAAAGGAGGAGACTCCATCACACTTTGCAGAATGTGTTCCAATGTTGAACAGCCCTTATTGTCAGGAAATTCTTCCTAATGTTGAGCTGGAATCACTTTTCCTGTAGTTCGCATCCATTGCTCTGCTTCCTAGTCTCTGGAGCAGCAGAAAACAAGCCTGCTCCATCTTCAGTGTGACATCCCCTCAAATATTTAAACAGGGCTATCATATCACCTCTTAACCTTCTCTTCTCCAAGCTAAACATTCCCAGCTCCCTAAGTCTCTCCTCATAAGGCATGATTTCCAGACCCTTCACCATTCTGGTCGCCCTCCTCTGGACAATATATATTTTGCCAATTTTTTTTTAATTGTGGTTCCCAGAACTAGACACAGTATTCCAGGTGAGGCCTGACCAAAGCAGAATAGAGTGGCACTATTACTTCCCTCGATGTAGACACTATTAAGCTTATCGCACGGTACTTACAAGAATGGGAACAGAAAGGAACAGAATGGAACGGGGCAAAAACACATTTTACTGGACAGGGGAACGCCACCGATGCCGCTGGGAGTCCTCAAGGCCGTTCCTGGCAGCTGATATTTGAAGGACAGTTCAAAATTGTCCTTCAAAAACCGGTTGCCAGGAACGGCTGGGGAACGCCTTGGGGACTCCCAGCAGCATTGGTGGCGTTCTCCTATCAAGTAAAATGCGTTTTTGCCCCGTTCCATTCCGTTGCATTTCGTTCCTTTCCATTCCTGTTCCTTAAGTGCCGTGCGATAAGCTTATATACTTCTATTGATGCAGAGCAGTGCTGTGCAGAGAAGCATCCTGCTCTTGCAATAAAACCATCTCCATCCTGGAAACAATATATTGCTTTATTTGAAAGGTGGCATCACTGAGTGTTAACCGCTAGAGGGCAGAACAGGGCTGTGAGTTGCGCAGGGATGACATCTGTAATGTGTGTTGTCCATTACATCGTAATTCTTCCTAGCTGAAACAGTATGCTCTTGGAGTCATGACTTATGTCTCCCCATTATTCACAGTCTTCGTCATACTCCACCCAGGATGACTCTTTGGTTTTTGCCAACTCGTTTTATAACCTTGCTGGCTCAGAGTGGTTTTATAACAGTTAGTTATAAAACAGTTGGTGGCTTCCATTACTTTCTAAAACTTAACACAGCATCCATGTTAATGGAATCGGAATACCTACCCTAGGACACAAGTGGCATTTTGTCAACTGTTCCTACTCTCAAGGAGTCCCATATACATTTTTAAATAATACTGCCACCACATCACATTACTGAGTACTGTAAAAATAATAATAATAAGAAGCAACAGATAACAAATCTGCAAGTGTTTGGTCTCTTCATGGAAAAAGAAAAGCAAATTCTGATCCACTTATCTACATTTCAGTTTAAAACCTAAAAGCAAAGAGACATGCCTTTTGTCATTAAATACAACAACACAAGTTGCTTTGGCTTGCCTTGAAGCAGCCTGTTATTTCATTTGATTTTGTTTTATAGAGAGATTAAACCTTTTGAGATAATTCAGGGTTCCTGTATAATTTACAATGTGGGAAAAACAGCAGCTTTGGAAAGTGGCCCTACCCCAGTGCTACAACCCAGACCTTATGTTCTCCTACCCACAAAGGCTGCTTGTAGCTTTTAATTTGATGTAAGAGATCCCATGTTGTTGTGTACCTTCAAGTCATTTCCAACTTTCTAAGGTAACTATATCATGGGGATTTCTTGGCAAGTTTTGTTCAGCAGGGGTTTGCCACTGTCATCCTCTGAGGCTGAGAGTGTGTGACTTGCCCAGGGTCCCCAGTGGCTTTACATGGTTGAGCAGAGAATTGAACCCTGGTCTCCAGAGTCATAGTCCAAGGTTCAAATCACTACACCACATTGGCCCTCACTATTTTGTTGTTAACTGCCCTCGAGTCGATCTCGACTCATGGCGGCCCTATGGATGAGGCCTCTCCAAGACCCTCTGTCCTCCACTGTTCTGCTTAATTCCTGCAACCCCTTAATACCCATGACCTCCTTAATAGAGTCCATCCATCTGGCATGTGGCTTCCTCTCTTCCTGCTCCCCCCCCAGCTTTCCCAGCATTATTGTTTTTTCCCCAAAGAGTCCTGGCAAGTGTGGTTTCATTATAATTGCAGCAGTTTTATTTTCAATTCCTTTCCTAATTACCCCCAATATGTGATTTGACTTCTTCACAGCTTCCCTTTGGGTTGTTTCCCCTAAACTGTCCACCCCGGTCTCAGGAACCTTTTCCTTGTTGATCTCTGCCACTTCAGACCCTGTCAGCATAAGATCTTTTGTTCCAGCAGAAATCACTTTACTTTACACAATAATCCTAATTACAATTATTTGGAGAACTTCTTTAGATGAATTTTGCTGTCCCTTTTAAACTACCTCAAATAATGTTGCCTTGTTAGCAAGTATGTGGCCAGCTCACTGCTCGATCCAACAGATCACACATGAAGAAATAAAGAGCACCCATTCTGTTTTTATCTGTTTTGTCCTGAGAACTGGCCATTTATTCCTACTCTGTGCTTTCTATTCTTTAAACAGTTACAATCCATAAGAGGACTGCTCCTCCTATCTTGTGACTGCTGAGTTTATGCAGAAGTCTTTGATGAATCTTCAGTCTTTGGTTTATCAAAAACCTTTTGAAAATAAAGATCACTGGAATTAAAGTGATTTTGAAATCAGAACTTTTCTGCTTAAATACAATAGGATGGTGATGAAGACAAAGTGATAAAGAAACATGGCAATTTAATTCAGTATATGGTAATAGCCACCAGAGTGGTGCTAGCAAGATATTGGAGAACAAATAAACTACCAGACTGTTTGGATTGGTGGGGAAATTAATGGAAAGAGCAGAAATGGAAAAAATTAACCAACTTGATTAAAGGGAGGGAAATATTTTTGGATACTTGGAGACCCTTTACAGAATATATGAAATGAAATTGAGGAGATGTAACCATATTTGAGTTTGAGAATTAGCGGGTGAGGTGTGTATTTTATAATTTAGATATAGAAATAACGTTTATCAACAGAGGCAAGGGTGTATAACAATGGCAAAGCGTTTAAAGTGATGATAAGAAAATAGTAGAAGGGGTATTAATGAACAATTTATGAAGCTATGTTCTGAGAAAAGCAGAAAGTCAGTATTTTAATATAAAAATGGGGAAGGGGTTAAGGGATGGTAAAATGTGTAGTTTGGGGGTTTGGAAGTTTTATAAAGAGGCGGGTGGGTGGAAGATAGGGATTGATTTGTAAGCATATATGTCCCTGTATTTAAGTGTTGCATATATGTTAGATGTATGTATGTATATCTATTAAAAATTAATAAAAATAAAAAAACTAAAATAAAAAATAAAAAAATTCTCAAAATATATTAATAAAAATAAAAAAAACCTTTCAAAGATGTATGTATATTATATTTATTGGATTGCCCATTAGGATTTAGCCTTGGTGAAAGCCAGATCTTGTAGTAACACTTGTTCTTCTGTATTACCCTCCCCTAAGTTCATGATTACCATATATGTTGGACTAGCTGTCCCATAATTCCAGTCAGATATGATGGTTGTCAGGTTATGAGGATGATAGTCAACACATTTTGAAACACCAATCTGTTCTATATGCTTGACAATTTTATCTTTGTGCCAATGTATTTGGAACATATATTGGGTCAGTGGCATAGAACTTCCCATCTGTGAGTCTTCTCCAGCACAACATCGTCCCAGTCCTGTGCTGCCCCTGCAACTGCTCCATTCCATAAGCAAATTTCTGGTTCAATTCCAGTAGATTTTAAAAGTGTTCATTGTCTCTTCCCCTCCCCCCCCCCCCCCCCAACTTCAGAATATGATGACAGTGTCATTCCTGAGGAATAGAATCATATATGATCTTTTCCTATATGGAAAAGCAGGGATGATATTCTATATGGAAAAGCAGGGATCATATTCTGAAGTTGGGGGGGGGGGAGGGGAAGAGACAATGAACACTTTTAAAATCTACTGGAATTGAACCAGAAATTTGCTTATGGAATGGAGCAGTTGCAGGGGCAGCACAGGACTGGGACGATGTTGTGCTGGAGATTACTACACAGGTCTTTTAAACTGAGATTACGGCTAAAAAAAATCTGGTTTTGGAAATACTTGTTGCATGATGACTCCTCTGTCCTATAGATGCTGTTCCCCCAAAACACAGTTAGGGCATTCCTTTTCATTGACAGTGGAAGCCCATCAATGAGCTCACAATTGTGCTAGTCCTCTGGTGTGAAATGTTTCTTCTGGGGCAGGTTCAATATTGGCAGTCAAGTAGTGTCATTGTCTCTTCATTTCCCTTGTCCTCCCCTTGCTATTCCCAAGCAGGCTGATTGCCTTTTTTCTCCCTATTTCTTTTCCTTTAAAAAAATATGGTGATGGGAAGCACTTGATTATAAAGATAAGTTAATTAGTAATAAACTAATAGTATTATACTTTAGTGAAATTATGAATAGTATATGTTGAAAAGAAGATAGTAATAAGAATGAAGGTATTAATAACAATTTCATGTTTTTTTTCTAATTATTGGTTTAGTTAATATTAAATGGTTTAATATGAATAATATTTAGATAAGATAATTAAGAATGGATAATTAATGTGACTTGTTACATATTGTATATGGAATAGTATGTATAAGATATTTTTAAATATTACTTTAAGTATGTTATTTGTAGTAGCAGAGCTCTGGAATTACATGAAAAAATGTAAATAGAAATAATTTTTTAAAAAACTGAAGGCATGCAGGGCATCCCATAGAGCAGGGAAACAGGATTAAGGGGGAGTGTGGGCAGTCCCAATTGCACTATTGCGGAGACATGTGATAATGGCTGCTCTGGAACCAGTATGTTTCTTTGTAACTGACGCGACTGTGGCAAGAACAGGAATCATCTGTTAATCTCCAAAGAAAAGGAATGCTCCATTTTATGAGTGCATTTTTAATTAGCTAAAGTGTTCAGTTTTTTAAGTATATTTTCATTTTTGTAAAACAGTACTTCTTTTGTAAACCTCTTTAAAAGATAAACATGCACATAAATTCTCCATCTTATCAAAAATATATGTTCATCATGCCAATTTCTTAGTAATTAATTTGATTAAATGAGAAGGCAAAACCATTAAAATTGTATCTTTCTAAGAATGTCATCAGATGACTTGGAAGATGGAGGAAAGAAACCTTGGACAGATGATGACTGTAAATCAGCAAATCATGTGAAAAAGAACATGATTCAGAAGTTGTTATAAAAATATTGGGTTGAATATGCTTTGGAAAAGTAAAGCCACATGTCCAATCTGTTTACTTTTTGCTTCAGAAATTTTTATCTTTTTTTTAAAAAAATGATGCCAATTATAAGTTGTTGGCTTTCTAGACCGCATTCTTGTATGAGTGTTTTTGTGTTGCAATGAATTCATATCAAAGCAATAAATCACACTTGTTTAGCCATGACAATCCTTTCAAGATGTTACATTTTTTTAGTAGATGTGAGCACCATATGGTGGGGGGGGGGGGGAAGTAAGTGATGAATTTTTTTCCTCCTGCAGACAGATGAACCCCAGATGGGAGCATGTTTGTGCTTTTGAAGGCAGAGTTGAACCCTCTGTAGAAGGAAACCATGTTCAATTATTATTATTATTAAAAACTCTCTTTGTCTTTCCTGCTTATGGAAAGTTAAAGGGTGGTTATCATGGGAACTATCTCCCATGCTTTCTCCATTAACAATGTTGGCTTCACATTCTGGAGAGTTCTTCTTCCACACCACTGTCACTTCCGGCCATTTGCTTTTCTTTTGCTCTTGGGTCCAGTGTACATTAGGTGAGAAGAAAGCAAATGAAGTCTTCTGCACCTCATGTAACTGCTATGGCCAACATAGTTACCTTGAATATATTTTTTCCTGGATTTCAAGAAACCAAATTTAGCAGCAACAGGGGAATCTTAAACATGAGGGAACCCGAAATTGTGACTTAACTCTTCGAGATTTTCTACTTCCCAAAAAGATAAAACTACAATTTGGCAAATTTTACCTATTTGTTTTGTTGTTCTGTGCCTTCAAGTCATTTCCAGCTTATGGTGACCCTAAGAAAACCATGGTGTTTTTTGGGGCTGAGAGTGTGTGACTCGCTCAAGGTTACCCAGTAGGTTTTCATGGCTGAGTGAGGAATTGGACCCCAATCTCCAGAGTCCTCCAATGCTCAAACCACTAAACCTCAAACCACAATTCCCCCCACCTCCAACCACAATTCCCCCCACCTCCAAGTAACAGTAGAGACTCTTTGAGGAATTCAATGTTCTCTGCCTAAGAAAGGAGCAACTATTTTCACATAGGACAGGGACAGCTGGATCTCAAGAAAAGTTACTTATCTGTTGCTAATGGAGTTGAAATGTTATTACAGTGGGCCCTCGTTATCTGTTGGGGTTTGATTCCAAGACCCCACATGGATACCAAAGTACATGAATGCTCAAGTCCCATTAGATACAATAGCATGTTAAAATGGTGTCCCTTATATAAAATGGCAAAATCAAGGTTTGTTTATTGGAATTTATATATTTTTAAAAATATTTTCAAGCCATGGATGGTTAAATCCATGGATAAAAACATCTGTGGATACAGAGGGCCAATTGTAGCTGTCTTATTGCTCTTTGTCCATAGTCCTCACATCACCAATAAGGGGAGTGTCCTCTGCCTACATTGAAATCCTTCAATACCATCTTAAAACATCTCAGAATACAGACCTCTGACTAACATCATCACCATTTTACTCCTGTATGATTTTTAACATCTTTGTCTGAAAAAGAAGCCAGTGATGCTTCAAAAGCATGCACAATGTATTTTATGCTTTTGAGTAGGTATTGCTGCTTATGGACTTTGTAATTTGTTGTAATTTGAAATGTGGTGATGAAGAAGAGTCCCGTGGATACCACTGACTTTTAAAAAGACAAATAAATGGATCCTAGAGCAAATCAAGCTTGAAGCCAAGATGACTAAACCAAGACTGTTGTACTTTGGCTGAATCATGAGAAGATATGACTCACTAGAAAAGACAGTAATAGTTGGTAAAGTAGAAGGCAGTAGGAAGAGAGGAAGACTACATTACAGATGGATGGACTCAATTAAGGAATCCATGGTCCTGAGTCTGCAAACCCTGAGCAGGGGTGTTGATGATAGAGTGACATGGGGGCTTGACAGACCACCCCTAATAGGTGGCTCTGTGCCACCCCTGGAAATGCTGGGTTGGGGACATGGCAACCGCACACCATGCCCCCAACCTGGCAGTTATGTGGCGCAAAAAGAAGCTGCAAAAAGCGGCTCTTTTTTGTACCACAGAAAGGGCGCCCTTGCCACCACTGCAGCATTTTTCTGCACTCCTTTGACGCGGCATATGTAGATGCTGTGCCAAAGGAGTGCCCTGATGCCTCCCGCCATGTGGTGGGGCACGTGGCGTGAAGCCAGCGTGGGGACAGAGTCAGTGTGCCTGGTGTGCAGTTGGTCTGTACAGCCCCTTGGTTTCTCATTCAGCGGGTCGCCATAAGCTGAAGTCGACCCGATTACTTTCATTAAATGACGCAGGGCCTCTACAGACGGCACTTTGCGCTGTCTTGGAGATAGGGAAGGGGAGGGGCACCGGCTGCCCCAACCCTTTCCCAAGGACATCATCGGAGCGGCCGCCATTGCACACGGTGAGTGCTCCGATGACATCCTTCCATCGCAGCGTCCGGACATGCTGCGACGGAAGAGTCACGGAAGAGGCACACACCGCCTCTTCTAGCGCCCTTTCCGCGCCTTTAGGAAGGAGCGCTATTTTAGCGTTCCTTCCTGGGGCAGCAGAAGAGTGGATTGGGGCTGAGACGTGGGGCAGCCTCGGCCCCAATCCACCATTTCTCAGGGCGGCCCATGGCCGCCCTTCTGCATCCCCCCATAGTTGGTATTTGGGACTATGCCATAGCATCACAGTGTTGTTTACATAGGAACTGGATTTATATCAGATTGGACTGTTTGTACTTCTAGTCTAGTATCTGGTATGCAAGATTTCACTCAGGCATAGCCTCTTTCTGTCAGCTAATAACTCCTCCTAACTGGAGATCCCAGGATTTTAGATAACTGTATCTAAAGGTTATGTTCTATCACTGAATTATGCTCCCTCCTAGTAGGTCTCTGTTCAAATTTGCACCATTTTCTTGTGATAAAAGTGATACAAGTAAAGTGGCATAGCAAAAGCTGAAGTACATGATCTCCAGGTTGAACAGTTTGATACTAGAATGGATCTGAATAAGTGAAAACCTGGTCTCTAGATTACATTATTTGATAGTGGAATGATTCTAAATAAGTTAAAAGTATAATTTTCTTTGGGAGCCAGCACAGTGTGTAGTTTGAGCATTGGACTAGGATACAGGGTTTGAATCCCTTTGATCTTGTACAAGTCACATTCACTCATCCTCAGAGGAAGGCCATGGTAACCTCTTCTCTGAACGAATTTTGACAAGAAAACCCTATGATAGGTTCACCTTATAGTCCTCCTAAGTCAGAAATTACTTGAAAGCACATAACAACAATCATTGTTTTGCTACTTGTTAGTGATACTGGATCTGATACACCTTGGAATAGAGGGAAGAGTTTTCTTTAAAATAAACAATACTGATACTTACAAGCAAAGATGTCTGCAAGGTGCTCTCATAACAAATACTCTATAAAGAGATGATCCACCAGTTTTAATAAGAGTTCTCTTTTACTTCTAGCCTAACCCAGATGGAAATCCTTACTGCTGCATTTTTCTTCTGTCACCATCCTTGTGATATTTATTACATTGAAATGACTCCATGATTTATTTATTTTATGAAATTATTTAATGTATATCCTTTCCCCCAATATAAGAGCCACAGTTGTTTACATTATAACTTAAAAACAAAATTACTAAAGCAATATATAGTATAGCAGTTAAATACCCATTACACTATCAATCAAATAAAACATTATTGTAAAACCATTAAAATGCTACCTCATTTCACCAGCAAGGGAAAGTTGAGAGCGCAGCAGGAAGGATGGTGAGGTCCCAACTTGGAGATGTGGGTGGGTCGGCAGACTGAGGGGGATTCCTGAACTACTTCACATTGGTCCTTTTTGATTTCATTCCCTGCCTATAGCAGGTGGTGCAGTGGTTAAATGCCAGTACTGCAGCCACTCATCTACAAGCCACAAGGTTGAGAGTTCAGTCCCAGCCAGGGGCTCAGGGTCGACTCAGCCTAGCATCCTTCCGAGGTCGCTAAAATGAATACCCAGTTTGTTGGGGCCAATTAGCTTACAGTTGTAAACCACTTGGAACAGGGGTAGGCAACCTTTTTGAGCCAGGGGATGGGTTGCCATCCCTCAGACAATTGGGGGGCTGAAGCTCCAAAAATAAATAAATAAATAAATAAATAAATAAATTAAAAAAAAAAATAAAAAAAAAAATAAAAAAATAAAAAAAATGCATGCACACTCTCTCAGGCCCAGAAAAGCCATGGCAAAACCCCTGTGGACATTTTGCCAAGAAAACCCCAAGAACAAGTAATAACAACAATAATCAATATCAACATGGCGGGCGGCAGGGGGCAGCAGGAGGCAGTGGTGGTAGAACCGGCCTGGGGCCGGTCCAAAGGCCTCAGGGGGCTGTATCCGGCCCCTGGGCCTTAGGTTGCCTACCCCTGACTTAGAAACTGCTTAGTGTGGTATGAAGCAGTATATAAATGAAGCAGCTATTGCTGTTGCTATACTGAGCACTGAGGAAAGTTGTTTAATAGGCAGTCATTCTGGGGACGTTGTCACCCTTGATGGTGTCACCCATATCCTCTAGTGATGCCACTGTGTGGGAGAGGGCCTTCTTTGCTCTGCCATCCAGTTAGAGAATACCCTCCCTTTGGAAGTGAAATTAGTGCCACTATTGCTGTCATTCCCAGTATCAAGGCCATCCTTCCTTGTTAGACACTACGAACAGAGTTTTATGGGTCACACTGTTAATTATAAAAAGAGTTACAGTGGGAGAGCCAGCTGAGTGTTTTATAGCCTTCATTCTTCAGGAATTTGTTAGAATGGTTCACTTCTCTGCAAGGGGCATATCTCAAACTTTCTGGCCCCTTCAGGAACAGGAAGAATAAAGAGAATAATGTACATCACTAATTGCAAATGTTAGTGCAGAAATATGTGCCAGATTTTTCCAGTCCATAAACATCTTGCAAGTCACATGGTGCTAGGCAGAGAGAAAGAAGGGCATGGCCTTTTGGTTGTGCCCCTGGAGCCCCCCAAAGCCCCCCCCACACACACACACTGGGTGATACCTCATACTGAAATGCCACTGCTACTAACAGAAAACAACAAACACCTGGAACAATTACTAAAGAAAGTCAAGGAAGAAAGTGCTACGGCAGGCTTAATGTTGAATGAAAGAAGTACCAAGGTTGCTGTGGATGGTCAAAAAGAAAAACAAATGGTCCTAGAACAGATCAAACCTAAAGTCTGGAAGCCAGTGTGAACAAATTAAGGCTGTCGTACTTTGGACACATCATGAGAAGGCATTACTCATTAGAAAAGACAATGATGCTAGGAAAGGTGTAAGGCAGTAAAAAGAGAGGAAGACCACATACCAGATGGATAGACTCAATCAGGGAGGTCACAGATCTGGTCCTGCAGGACCTAAGCAAAGAGGTTGAGGACAGAGGGGTCTTGCAGATGTGTCATTTACAGAATCAGCATGAGTTGAGATCGAATCAAAGGCAGTTAAGAACAGCAGCAGCAACAACAATTCTAAATGTATATGTAGAGATTTAAACTTTATTCTATCCATTTAATAGTTTCATTCAGTCAGTTTAGAACTAAATGTGATTATTGCATAAATATTTCTGGTGGCCATTTTATGTGTGTAAAAGTTTTTTATACTCTTAGCCCCAAACATTACTTTGTTGTTGTCAATTACCCTTGAGTCAGCCCCAACTCATGGCAACCCTGTGGATGATACATCTCCAAGATCTCCTGTGAGGTTTCACTGGGATCCCCCTCCCCTACCTGAGGGATGGGACACTTTGAGACCACCTTTTATCTAGAGAACTTGCTGCCACCACTTGACGATTGACTTCTCCCACCATCTGAGGAAGTAGACTGGAGTCTACGAAAGCTCATGCTGCCAACTTCTTTCTTTCACTTATAGTCTCAAAGGTGCTAGCTAGAAGATCTCTCTACATACTGATTCTACAGACTAACACAGCTATATCTTTGAATTCTCCCACCTTAGCAACACATTGGGATCTTGCTGTGGAATCCCACTGGAACTTCTCTTGCCAACTGTAAAGAAGAACCAGGCCAAGCTAAGGCACATGAAAAAGAAGTGCAAGAGAGGCAGAGTACCTTAAAGAAAAGCTTTATTCTAAGTAAGGAAATTCTATAACAAAAGGATATCTCTCTACATGGAGGAGTACCTTGCCCTCCAGGCACAGAAAGTATGGGTTACAGCATAAAACCATTTCAGCCAGACCAAAAAAGAAAAGAAAAGAAAAGAAAAGAATCAAATAGCCTAAAGCCACTGGTTGGTACATTTTCCTAATCTTACCCACAGATCAGATGCGATTTGTAGATGTTTCTGGATAGCTGGGAGTCTGGACTCCATTGTCTAGCTGCACCAGCCTCCCAATTCCAGAGCTCCTAGTTGGAAGCCTGTTGTTGTCTGCTTATCTTGAGCCAGAGGCAAAGGCAGACAGACAAAACCCTCTTGTTGCTTCCAGGCTTTTAAAAACCTCCCTCAGAACCATCTCGAAGATTTGTGCTTCTCTCTAACTGCCCATTTCATTGGGCAGTTGCTTTCTTGTCACCTCTGTGATGTTGTCTCATTAAAATGTAACTGTACATTTTCACACACTTTAACCCTTTGTTGTCTGGGAAGAAGGCTCTGATAAATGGAAGAGCTCCCATTTATTACACCTTCTGTCCTCCACTCTTCTGCTTGGGTCCTGTAGGCTCAGGCCCTTGACATCCCTGATTGAGTCTACCCATCTGATTGGGGACTCTTACTATATTATTATTTAATCTCATCTTGGGAGAAAGGCAGGATATAAATTCAACAAATCAAATCAAATCAAATAGTACAATATCCCACCTTTCCCCCAGTATGGGGACTCAAGGAGGCTTTACAATTAAAATACACACAGTTAAAAATTACAGCATGCAAAAGTTAAACAACAATTAAATTATCATAATGTTAAGTAATAATATATTTGCAACTACAAATGACTTGTCATTTAACTTTATATTGGAAAGATCAATTGACCTCTGGTTTTTATGGCCTACTTGTATGGACATGAAGATTTTCCCTTTATTTAAAGTAGTTTTATTTACCAGTATATACATTTTTTAATGTGTATTAAGTTTCTGTTACTGTATAACTGGTTGGAAACATTTTCACCAAATTAGGAGGGGATGTTTGAGATGATCTGACATGATGAACACAAAATTCACTTTGGGGGAAAGCCCCCCATTATTTTTTTATGCATATGGTACAATGTGTTTGGTCATCAAGCATGCCCTCTAAAGGGCAACTCAGACTGATGCACAATATAGAGGGAACGTTAGAGCACTTTAAAAAGAATTTGCCCTCCAGAAAAGGAGAAACTGAATGATATTAATGGGTAATTATTTTCCCAAGTAATGCTGGGTGCTATATAAATGAATAATAATAAGCTCGCGTAATATAAATGAATAATAAGCTCATGAAGGGGATTTCAGAGGTAGGGAAATTTTTTATAATATCACTGTTCAGGATAACTGGGTATATTGAGAAGGACAGGTTACACACATGTAACAGTATTTCTTCAAGTGGTCATCTGTGAATTCACACAAATGGGTTTTGTCTGCGCATGCGCAGCTAGCTCGGAACCTTCTGGAATCACTAGGCAGAAGTTGGATTGCAACTTTTTGGCGGTAGCTCCGCCCATCTCTATATAGGCCCTTGCATTCCCGCTCAATCCTCAGTTCCAAGTACGCCGCTTACAAAGCGACAGCAAGGTTATCAACTTAGAGCAGGACACAACTGAGGGGAGGTTGGGCGGGATTTGTGTGAATTCGCAGATGACCACTTGAAGAAATACTGTTACAGGTGTGCAACCTGTCCTTCTTCTTCGTGGTCTCTGCGAATCACACAAATGGGTTATTCAGACTAGCAAGCTAATGTCCTTGGAGGAGGGAGTGTCCTGACACAAGTCTTAGAGGTGCAAACAAGAAAGTTTATTGGCACAAAATTAGCCAAGGTAAAAGGCACCTGAACCTTCATAGGCATCAAATTCAAGTACATCAGGAATTGATTGTAACCCAACAGTCGGTGAGTTTCAAGTGCAAATGGGATAATAGTAAACAATTGCATAACTTAAGTCAGAATTCAAGAGAAACCCATATTGGTAATTCATGAACAATAAATAGACTTTCAATTCACACATTACTGTATGTACATTTGTACTATAAACCCAGTATTCAATATATTCATCTAAGTGAGTGCATAACGAAGTTAGTGCAAACATATACAAGAACATTTAATGAAGTCCAATAACTTTCAATTCAAACATCACTGTATGTACATTTGTACTATAAGCCCAGTACTCAATATATTCATCTAAGTGAGTGCACAACGGAATTAGTGCAAACATATACAAGAACATTCAATGAAGTCCAGATAATAATACTGCTTTCCCAAAGGCAGCCTCTTGCCTGGCCCGTGTGTCCAACCTATAGTGTTCAATAAAAATTATTGGTTGGGACCAGACAGCTGCCCTACATACATCTTCTAAAGGAATGCCAAACAGGAAAGCAGATGATGAGGCTACCACCCTTGTGGAGTGCGCACGCACCCGGCCCGGTGGAGTCTTGCCTGCTAGTTCGTAGGACAAGTGGATGGTGGAAGTCACCCACTTGGACAGTCTTTGTGGAGTGACAGGCAGTCCTTGTATTCAGAATAACATATAAAAAGTCTCTCCGAGCGCCTCGAGCCCGAGGTACGCTCCAGATAAAAGGACAAAGCCCTACGAACGTCCAGTGTATGTAGTCTTTGTTCGACCTCAGTGGTCGGGTTCGGGGCCAGGGTGGGTAGCACAATGTCCTGGTTGATATGGAAGGCAGATACCACTTTCGGCAAGAAGGTAATGTCGGTACAGAGGACCACCTTGTCTTTATGAAACCGGAGATATGGCTGGTCCATCCTTAGAGCACATAGCTCACTGGCCTGGCGAGCCAAAGTCAATGCTACAAGGAACGCAGTTTTCCATGTTAAGAGTCTAATGTCAGTAGTGGCCATAGGCTCAAAAGGTTTTGTAGAGAGGTAAGACAGTACCAAGTCCAGGCTCCAAGCCGGCGTCAGTATCGAGGATGGTGGGTGTAGGTTGTTGAGTCCTTTAAGAAATCTCTTGACCAAGGAGTCAGAGAAGAAAGACAGTCTGCCCTCCAGCTGGTAATGAGAGCAAATAGCAGAGAGGTAGCATTTAATCGAAGCAAGGCAAAGTCCTGATTCGGAGAGGGAAAGAAGAAACTCGAGTACTGTCGGTACTGAGACATGGGATGGAGGAATCCCTCTGGCTAACAGAAAATCCATAAATTTCCTCCACTTGTAAGAGTAAGACCGCCTGGTAGAAGGCTTCTGGACTGCCTTAATTATTGACTGTAGATGAGCTGGAAGTGAGCTCAGGGTCGGATTCTCCATGCTACCATGGGTAGAGAGTCCAAGTCTGGGTGATGCACCCTGCCCCCGTGCATGGTTAGGAGGTCCGGGCGATACTCCAGGCGACAGTAGGTTTCTTGAGAAAGATGCAGAAATGGAGCAAACCACGGTTGTCTGGGCCACCACAGAGTGATCAAGATGGCATCTGACCTGTCCATTCGCATCTTTGTGAGCACTCTGGTTATGAGTGGAAATGGAGGAAATGCGTAAAATTTCCTCTCGCACCACACGAACTGGAAGGCATCGCCTCGAGAGGCTCGGGTTGGTATCCTCAAACAAAATTCTGGTGCAATGAGTGTTATCCTGTGTGGCAAACAGGTTGATGTCTCTGGTGCCCCAGAGGGAGAAAAGCCGGGAAACTGTCTCGGGATGGAGACGCCATTTGTGACATGGATTGGAAGACCTGCTGAGGCTGTTGGCCAGTTCGTTTTCCTGTCCGGGGAGGTGAATGGACTGGAGAAGGATGTTGTGGTCGATGCACCAATCCCAGATGCATAGCGTGCTGTTGAGCAGAGTCAGAGACTTGGTTCTTCCCTGTTTGTTTAGGTAGTACATGACGGTGGTGTTGTCTGTCATGAGTAGGACTACTTTGTCTGACAAGTCCATCTGGAATGCCTTGAGTGCCTTTTCCACAGCGAGCATTTCCAAGGCGTTGATGTGCAGGGCCTTTTCGTCTCGGGACCACACTCCCCTTACAGTCAGTCCTCGGGAGTGGGCTCCCCAACCGTCCATTGATGCATCTGTGGTCAGGGTGATGTTGGGCTGAGGAGGTAGGAATGGCATCCCTGCACAGACGTTGTTGGGATGGAGCCACCATGTCAGAGACGTTGCAATCCACGGCGGGATATTGAGCCACTTCGAGGGGGAGTCGGAAGTAGCATCGAATGAGGATAGGAACCAGGACTGTACGGATCTGAGGCGCAGTCTTGCCCATGGTGTTACAAAGGTTGTCGAGGCCAAGTGTCCCATTGCTGTCTGCACCAGATGGGCTTGGATCCTGTTGTGCCTGAGGCAAGCTCTGATGGAAGCAGTGAGGGCTGCGAATCTGTCTTCCGGGAGGAAGGCTTTTTCTAGGTTTGAGTCCAGAATAGCTCCGATGAACCTGACCCGTTTGGATGGAGTAAGGTTGGATTTTTCTTCGTTGACTCTGAGTCCCAATGAACGGAGCAGATCGAGAGTGAACTGGATGTCGACCAGGAGTTGTTCTCGGGATGGTGCCGTGACGAGCAAGTCATCTAGGTACGGGAAGACTGTTATCCCGTTGCGGCCACCGGAGCCATGCATTTGGTGAAAACTCTTGGTGCCGAGGAGAGTCCAAACGGAAGGACCTTGTATTGATAATAATCCGTGCCTACTGCAAAGGCTAGGAATCTGCGATGATCTTCTCGGATGCTGATATGAAAATAAGCGTCCTTGAGATCGATGGTGGTGAACCAGTGGTCTTTCTGCAAAAGCGGCAAAATAGAAGAAAGAGTTGTCATGCGGAAATGCCGGTACTCAATAAAGGAGTTCAGCGATCTCAAGTCCAAAATGGGTCTAAGGCCCGAGTCTTTCTTGGGAACAATAAAGTGACGTGAAAAGAAGCAGTATCGAGCCCGAGAGGCTGGAACGGGTTCGATCGCTCCCTTTTCCATCAAGGTGCACACTTCGTTGAGTAAGGTGTCAGAGGGGTTAGTGATGACAATAGCTCCAGTTGGTGGGAGCTCTTTGAATTCCAGGGCATAGCCCCTGCTGATGATGTCAAGCACCCAGGAATCGGAAGTGATGGTGGCCCAGGTGTTAAAGAAGGGCCTTAAGATGTCACCAAAGGTGGTGGAGTGCGCGGCAACACATCATTGTCTCCTCTTGGTATCAAAGGGTTTCTTCCTGAACGTCTGCCTCTGGTGTTGTTGGCGGCGGCCTGAAGATGAAGAAGAGTGAGGAGGTTGTCTCCTACGTGGTTGGCCTTGGGACTGTGAAGTGTCCTGTTGGAAAGGATGCTGATTTTGAGAATACCATGGTCTCGGTTGGTAGAAACCGAATCTTCTCCTTGAGGACTGAGGCGGTTGAACGCCATGCTTACGAGCGGCAGTCTTCATTTTATATTTTATATTTAGCTTCTCATCTGTGTCTTTATGGAAAAGGCTGGACTGGTCAAATGGTAGGTCTTCTATGGTCGCCTTGGCCTGAGATGTTAAATTAGCTGCCCGCAGCCACACATGTCGACGCAATGAGATGGCATTAAGCAGGGTTTTTGATGAGCAGTCGGTTAGGTTTCTAGCTGTCACAATGTGTTGTGCTCCAACCGCATGGATCTCTTGCTGAAGGGCAAAAGCATATGGTTTGTGCTCTTCCGGCAAGTGTTCTAGTAGTGGTCCCAATTTTTCCATAAGATGTTGGAAGTAAGCACCCAAACACCCTACATAGTTAGCCACTTTAAGGCCGAGGACTGAAGTGGAATAAGATTTCTTGGCCAAGAAATCAATCTTCTTTCCCTCTTTGTCTGCTGGGGAGGTGGAAGATTTGGAGGTGGAAACATACTGAGCACCTTCTATAATGTCCGAATTCTGATGGGGATGGTCTACCATCCAAGCAGGTTTGGGGTTGGCGATGCAATAAAGATTATCCATGAGCCTCAATGTGTTTGAGGTAGATGTAGGTACCTCCCAAGATCTCTTTAAGATTTTGGCTAAGGATGGCATGTAGGGGATAGCTGGCCTATCTATCACTCTGCTCTGAACCCGTTTCTCCAGCTGGTCAGAAGCCTCTTCTTGCTCGGGATGGGCAACCGCCAGGAGACAGATCTGGTCCGCAAAGGCGGGTGTATCATCCGAAGGAGACGAAGACTGTGTGTTAAGAGGAGGTCGGGTTTGAGTAGGAGACCAATGAAAGTCATCACCAGATTCACTCTCCGGAGCCGGTGAGATAGAGCGGTATGACGGGGTGGAGTCGGGAGACGAGGGGTGACGTGGATTTTTATGCTCACCTCTTGAGCATTGGCGTCTAGCTGGAGGCGACGGGCTAGGAAATAGGGATCGATGACGTCTGGATGTAGAGGAACGACGATGGGATGTGAAAGACTGATGCCCTTGAGGAGTTGAAGGGGATGAAGATATGATCCCCTGCTTATGGGAAGCACTGGAATGATGACGTCCTCGAGACGATCCAGGTGATGGAGATGGTGAGACAGAGGCAGCACAGTGCGTTGGAATCGAAGAGGAGGGGCGCTGCTGAGCTGCAGGAAGATGAGATGAGATGATGGCACCGGAGAAGGGAGGGGCTGCTGTGTAGCAGGAAAGGAGTGAGGCCTTTGCAATGAGGCGGGAAGGGGCTGCTGTATAGCAGGAAGGAGTTGAAATTGATGCCTCTGTTCCTCCATATGGAGCAACTGGTTGGGTTGGACCGGCAACAAGTAACTGTTGGAGGCCTCATGGTACACCAATTGGGGGTACCTAGAGATCCACGGATCCGAAGCTGGCTCGATTACGGGTTGGTTTTGCTTTTGTCCCGAATCGGGTCGAGGAGATGGTCCACCATCGGATCCGGAGATGCAGGCTGAAGGAGGAGACATGGTAGGTAGAATAGCCGGGCGTGGCGCCATGGTCGGAGGCTGTTGGATTTCCGCCTCGGACTCGGTGTCGACGCAGACCATCGGAGTTGTAGGCTTTGAAACTGACGGGCCCGTGAATGTTGGTACAGACACGGTCATTGGTGGAGGAGTGGAGTGTGACGAGAGAGGGGTTTTTGGATTTTCTCCGGATTTAGAGTGTCTTCTCGAGTGCATCGAGTGTTCCCCATTGGTAGAGTGGGATGAAGATGCTGAATGGGCTTTTTTAGAAGAAAGGGAGGATTCCTCAATGGTCTCCAAGTGTTTGCGCTTGGAAGACCTTTTCCCACCCTTTTCCAAGCCCTCAGGACTCACGCTCTCCTTGCGTCTGGATGATCTCCTTGATCTCTCCCTGGATCTTCCCCTTTGTCGAGGGGGATCCGAGGAAGGTTTAGATATAGCCACGGTAGCCAGGGCTGTAGCAGGTGATTCGGCCTGTAAGGCCTTCTCCCACAGAGCTGCCTTCAATTTCACCATCCTGTTCTTCAGAGCCTGAGCAGTCATTTTCCTGCACATTTTGCAGGTTGTGGGATTGTGAGTTTCTCCGAGGCAAAAAACACACTCCTCATGTTGGTCGGAGGTCGGCAGCTTAGAATTGCATGAAATGCAATGTTTGAACGAAGCCATTGCGCCGAGTTGGAGGGATGAAGCGAAGGCAAAGTTGAAGAACGATCCAAGTCAAATCTATCGAATCAGTATCGTCTTTGAAGAAGTGAGCGAAGCAAAGTCGATAAACAGTCCGAGTCAAAAATCAGTAGTCGCAATCCAAATAGTCAAGCCGAAAAACGTGGTCAAAGCCGTTAGTTGAGTAACTGCACTAGTAGCGAGGTCCCTTGCTAGGTGCAAAAGCAGCGGACGAAAGGAACTGAGGATCGAGCGGAAACGTGAGGGCCTATATAGAGGTGGGTGGAGCTACCGCCAAAAAGTTGCAATCCAACTTCTGCCTAGTGATTCCAGAAGGTTCTGAGCTAGCTGCGCATGCGCAGACAAAACCCATTTGTGTGATTCGCAGAGACCATGAAGGAGAAAAAAAATTACAAACTATTCCAAATGGATCGCCTTTTTTTTTTAGGCTCTATAACAGAATAGAACAAATCAAGACAAAATGTTTGTACAGGAAAAATAAGATTATTCATGGTGGAGGAAGGTATCAGCATTTGGGTGCAGTTCTTACAATGTTCCAAAACAATGTAGCCAGATTTCTGCCTGAAGCAGTCCAAATAAGTGTGGTTTTATGCCTAATTTGTACCATATTCTAATGTGCCAATCTAGCGTTAGAATAAATGTGCACCATTTTGTAACATTAAAATATTTTCAAAGCTGTTAATGACAGCCAGTAACCATTCCAAGGGCCTGTAATGGGGTTTCCTACAGAGACAATAATTGACTTGAGGAAACATTTCTGTGAACAAGGTATGAAGGTGTTTTAATGACGAGCCTTTAAAGCTTTATGGTAGCAAATGCAAGTATCTGATCTAAGCACAGTGAAAGGAATAAAAAGTCTTGGAAGACTGAAATTTGGAAACCACAGTGAAGATACAGCTGGAGTAAATAGAATTTCTCACCCTTAAGCAAAGATAAACATGAGTGATGCTGATGGACAAAAGCTACATGTAATTTTGAGACCATGCAATCTGAATTTTAGAAGAGAGACAGAAGAAATGCATGAGAACAACTATTGTAATTATTGTTGTGCACCTTCAAATCATTTCTGACACATGGAGATCCACAGGTGAGGCTATCACAGGGTTCTCTAGGCAAGATTTGTTCTGAGACTGAGAGAGTGATTTACCCAGGGTCACCCAGTGAGTTTCGATGGCTGAGCAGGGATTTGAATCCTGGTCTCCAGAGTCCTAGTCCAATGCTCAAACCACTACACCATGCTGGCTATCAGAAGTCATGTAATGCTTTGTATCTTCTTCACAAAAATCCTTCAGATACAAAAGGGAACACCAGTAGATCCATCCTTAAGAGATTAACTCTGTTGATTCACCTTGCCTACTTAGGCAGCAGATACCATGCAAGAGGGGGAAAAGGAAGCTATCTTTCTGGTTGCAGACTATAGTGGTAAATGGTAGAGGGTTATAATGGAAAAACTTTCTTCTTTGGCAATTACAGGATAACCTATTTACTGTGGAAATTTCTGTTAATGATTCATACTTAGGCATGAGTCATAATATCCCTTCTAAAACTGATGTAGTTTATGAAAACATTGGAGTCTGACAATGGATGCTCTTGTTCTCCTTGTAATCATCTTTCTGATCGACTCATTTTAAAGCTTCCTGTACATCTTCTTAAATATAGGGAAGATACCAGCGGATATTGTTGGCCTAACAACATCCCCCCCGCAGCAAAGTGATACCGCTTGCACAGCACCAGAGCTTATTCTTTAGTTTATCACAATATAAAGGATGGATAATCAAAGCAAGAAAATGGCACCTCTGCTGGAACCTGCTGCTGAAATAAGAGCTTCGAGATATTTTATGGTAAGCTTATTATTGTCAAAAACTATGTTGAAACTGTTAGCAAGATTTCAAAAACACGAGGAAGGGTTGAAGGAAGAATGCCACAATACAGTCATAGCTTTGATTTGAGTATACGACATGCTCCTTTGTTGGGAATGCTACCCGATTTATTTTTCTAAAAAATTAGCACTTAAGTTGAGTGAAATGTAAGCATTTTCTTCCTTTTGGAATCAATAGGCTTCCAATGTTCTTTGCTTTCAAGCCAGGACTAATGGTTTGTATGCGATCATCTCCCACAGGAGTGCAGGCCAGACACCTTCCTCAGCTCCTTCCTCCTGTGGGACTGCATTTGTGTGAACTGTGGCTTCCACCAAGGCGAAACATGCCAAAAATTCTGTGAGGCAGCAATGTTTCTTCAAGTTAATATGTTATCTTTTCATAGCCACATATGCAATATTTACTTAGAGATGCTGGTACAGACAAATGGCACCTCTATAGGTGCCAAGTTGCATGAGTAGTTCGTTACTGTCTCCAAGCACGGAGCATATTCTTTTTTCATATATGATTTAATAATAAATATCACAGATATGTTACAGAATCACCTATCACTGACTTATAAGATATGCATTCTTAATAAAAGGTCAGATTTTTCAAGTCATATACTCACAAGACCTTGCACTGATATAATACCCTATTTAGCTAGTGGCCATCTTTAAGTAATACAGTTATCATATTCAGCATGGATTTGTGACATAAACTATATCTGATTATGTTTTCACAACAGGAATAAAAATATTTGTCAGATTTTAAAAAGAGAAGCTTAATATAAAAGTCCAGGAACTGGTGTGCTACCAAGCACTGATGAGAAGACCTCTGGCATATCCGTATTCTGCCTTCTCTTTTTAACTACAGTGGACCCTTGATATCCAATGGAGTTTGGTTCCAGGACCCTCTGTGGATACCAAAATCCATGGATGCTCAAGTTCCATTATATATAATGGTGTAATACAATGGTGTGCCTTACATAAAATGGCAAAATCAAGGTTTGCTTTTTAGAATTCTTTCAAATATTTTCAAGCTGTGGATGGTTGAATCTGTGGATGCAAAATCCATGGATGCAGAGGGCTGACTGTACTTTAATCTATTACAAGAAGTGAATCTTTTTAGAGTCTTCCATTTGCTTTATACATGGCAAACATATTTGCAAGCTGTAAATAATAACCAATAGATTCTGTATGTACTAAAAAAGGAGGTAGACTGATTAAGTATTTTATTACTGAAGGCAGGTATAATTAAAATCATGGAACAAAACATACTTAGATGTAAAGATGTGACTTTGTAGTAAAGTAAAATACAGCACAATCCCTCCCTTCTACTGTGAAATGAAAAAGTAGATAGACACCCTATATGTTGGAATCCAAAGAACTGGCTCATTAGCAATTTATTTCCAACTGAAAAGGATCGAGTATCTGCTGAAATCTGAGGTTTAAAATTCTGTTCTGGAGTAGTTGTGAGGGAAAGGATGCATAGAATATTGTAATATTTAGTCATTTATGCAGTAGAATATTATAACAACTCACCAACCTCATAAAAACTAGTAGATACTGTAATTATTGAAGTAAAAGGAAATGCTTTGATCCATGTGTGGGAACATTTAAGAGTGCAGCCTGTGTTTATTCAAAGACTTATTGGTATATTGGTCTTGCCCATGGGTTCAAAAACACAAATAAAAATGCAGCACATTTCAATGTTTCCATCCATTCCCTTTATCCTACTCACTGACTGGCAGAGCCATACTTGTTTTAACCAAGTTATTCATGTTTTCTGGAAACAATCTTTGATGAATTTCCAGGTAGAATTTGACAATTGTCTAATAAGTAATTGAGAAACCATTACCGGCATATGCGCTGTTATTACTGAAACCTGATGGAGAGACAGAAACATCAAGCAGCATGGGCTGTAGCCAGTTACAGCTGTATAGTTCAAAGTTTTTGGCTTGTGCACAATTTTAGAAAGCCTATTTAGTCTCTGGAGCATAAAATAGTTTGCTCCTAGTGGCACATGCCAGTTAGGAGGAAAGATATTGTGCATTGTCCCTAGATGCATTATATTGTCTTAAAAATTTAAATAGTTTTCTTCTTTAAAAAACATGATAGGTGCATAAATACATGTGAAATGCTTATACTCTCATGATATTATTTGAAGGATTCTATTCCAACAGATTGGGCATTCTGTTATCATGTGAGTGATTAACACTATGTGCACACAATCTATTTATATATGTCCAGAATTTCTGTATATAAAAAGCAGACATTTTGATAGAAGCATGATTATCCTGATTTTCTTCTGATTTCTTCTTTCTGTTTTCATGGCTTTTACTATAAATTATAAAATGGAGAAAATGCTATTTTCTGAATACTTATGAACCAGTTATGATTAGCATATTTGTCTTGATTAAAGTTGCACTCTCTTCCATAAATCAGCTTCAACTTTTAATGACCTTATACTGTTTCCAGGTTCCTCTCTATGCACACTTCTTCCTATGTCTTGCTGAAAAAGAAAAGGAATATTAACAAGTTTCAGAATATTTTGTTGTTAGCCACAACATGACACAATAACAATAAATAGAAATAAATAAAGATCCCCTTCCATGTACAGCCCCTGTGCCTATGAAAGGAATCTCATAGGTGGTCTTCTGAGCTCCCTGCTTCCTTCCTCTCTGTTGGCTGCACAAAGTACACTAGAATATGCTCAGCTATGCATACTAATGTGAGGTACTACCTCTCCTCACAGACAGCCCCATGATGATATGGTATCTAATGCACAAATTATTTAATGTGATTGTGAAAAAGAATTTTGAACTGGAGCAGAGAAGGCTGTTGAATAATTCTGTCATGATATCTGGAATGGCCAGTCCATTGCTGTGTCAAAATGGAGACTTTTGGTGAAAAGCAGGGCTTGGGAGAATGTCTGTGGGAATTTCTGCAGTGCATGTAGAAGCATTCAGGAGGAAATTCATCACATCATTCCTTACTACTTTAAGAATCTGTTTCCTGAGGAAATGAGAAAGTTTTACCTGCTTACTAATATACTGAATATTTGGAAATGCAGTCCTTAGGCCAACTGGAGCACTGAAAAAATCATATCAATTGCTTGCTTTACTTACCCCACAGCCATTTTGTTAGTTGCTCCCCAAGGAAGTAGAAGGTTATCAAAACAGAGAAAGAAACAGAGAAAAATACTATCATTCCACTTTGACTGAGCACTTCTAGAACTGGATATGCCCAAATCCCAGATTTATGGTGCACCCAGAGGATCCTTAAAAAAAAAAAGATAAATACTATGGGATATCAGAAGCCATACAATTATAAAGATTGTTAGCTCATTGCATGCACTTATTTCTGAAGTCATATGCAACTGCAACTCTTAAATTATATATATAATACTATAAATGTTATTTAAATTTGGATTTCTTTCAAGATACAGGGCAGGATCCACAATGTTTGGTACTGATTTCAATAGAAGAGACATAAACAAAATGTTTGGACATAAAAATTATTAATTTTGTTTACAGCACAAGTCTATGTTTATAGTAATTAAAGTAGTAATATTTAACTAATGTGCATCGTTTGATAATATTTATTTATAATACTTTACAGCTTATTATTCAGAAAGCCAGCATAGTGTAGTGGAATTGAGCTGTGACTCTGGATACCAGTTTGAATCTCTGATCAGCCAAGGACATCCACTGTGTTACCTTGGGCAAGTCACACTCTCTCATCCTCAGAGGAAGGCAAAAGCAACCCCTCTTTGAATAAATCTTGCCAAGAAACTGTTTCACCCAGAAGTTGCCATAAGTCGAAAATGACTCGAAGGCACACAACAACAACAAATGGCTTATTCAAGTATTTTAGATGAATCATAGTAAATTACTTTGAGGAAGCCATTGCAACTATATTTCTGTATGGCGATATGCACATGCATGCTTCTTCAGACTTTTAATACTTCAAGTCAATATTTTATTGTAAGATACCGGTATTTTAAATTGTAAAAATGTTTCATTTATAAGAGGTTAAAAGTAAATACCTACCATGCGATGTATGTAACTGCAAAGAAGCTAAGTCCCAACATTCCTTTAATCCTACCAGGATACTTATGGGCACATATAAACAGCTCTATGAAAAGCAGCGGCAGAATGGTAGTATGCTAAAAATCAAAACCACGTACAGTTACATGTGGGCAAAATTAAATTTAGTATTGATTGTTATATTGATTTCAGTGGTTCTGTAATATTACACAATCTCTGCTTCTGTTTCATGTTTATGTCAAATAAAATATTTTTATGGTCTAGCCAAAAAACCAGAAATATTTGTGAATTTCCTTCTTTTACCTGTTAATTAAGCTTCTATTCTGTGGTTATAAATTTATTCTGCAAATAACACTGCATACTTGAAGGTATAGTGCAATGAAAAATATAAAGTAAGGGTATGCTATAAAAGTAGTAAAAATTCTAAAACTAGACTATAAGCATCATTTTAGACATTTATATTGCATTCCTACATCCAAGTTCCACTGGCTTGGGGTGGTGGTGGAGGTGGCTATAGGAAAGAGAATTAGTCATGCTAATTAATAGTAACTAATAATAATAATAATAATAAATAACTAATCAATTAGTTGATGTGCACTGCCTAGAGATATGCTGATGAAATTCTGCACTGACATATCAGCAATGTTCAAAATAGGGACAGATCATGGAGAAGACTTCTGTCTTATTTTGGACACTAGTGCCAAGGACAGAGGTATGGAGGACATGAGAGACAGTATGGTGTAGTGATTTGAGTGTTAGACTACAGCTGTGGAGACCAGGGTTTCAATTCCCACTCAGCCATGGAAAACCAATGGGTGACCTTGAGCAAGTCACATTCTCACAGCCTTAGAGGAAGGCAATGGCAACTGTCTCTGAACATATCTTACCAAGAAAAATCCCATGATAGGTTTGCCTTAGAGTTGCCGTTAAGTCAGTAATGACTTGAAGGCACACAACAATAACATGGAAGCAACTGAGATGGTATATGTAACATTTTACCTATTACACCTAATGGAGGGTAAAAAGCACTGACTTCTCACCTGTCCCCTCACTCACATTGTCATGACAAAATATAGTATTCAGACATATTTTATATCCACATACTTGCCCTGCTATGAAGCTTGTTGGTGATATAACAAGACATATACTCGGGGCTATACTCTGGTGGGATTACATGGTACACATTTAGAAAGCATAATAAGATAAAAGGTAAAGGTTTCCCCTTTGACAACACTGCCTAGTCATGTCTGATTATAGGGGGCGGTGCTCATCTCCATTACTAAGCCGAAGAGCCAGCTTTATCAAAGACTACTCTGTGATCATGTGGCCAGCATGACTGCTACACAGAACGCTGTTACCTTCCCACTGAAGTGGTACCTATTTATCTACTTGCACTTTTACATGCTTTCAAACTGCTAGGTTGGCAGAAGCTGGGACTAGTGATGGGAGCTCACTTCGTCACGCAGCACTTGGCCTTCAAACTGCTAACCTTCTGGTTGTCAGAATCGTTGTCTTAACCACTAAGCCAATAGATGAACTAAAAAACTGAAATGGAGGCAATTTGATATAAGATCTTGACACCTGTGTGTTGGAATTCTTCATAATTTCCTGTGGTTTGATTGTTGCTAGATTGTGAGTTGCCATAAGTGAATTGGTTCTTTCAAGGCCAATTGAGATGTGGCATAGACACCTGCCAGCCAGTGACCAGTGGCTCCTATCTGTATTGCACGGGAATGGGCTTTTCTATTTTTTTGAGCAGTTTATTTCCCCCTTTGATAGTCTCCACTAGGCAAGTAAAGGTATTGAATTGAACTGTGCTAATGTGCCAATACAAGTAGTAGTTGCCAAAGTTGATGGTGCTATTAATAGAGGAGGGGGGGAAGGGGAAAAAAGGGAGTGCACTCTCTCTCTCTTTAAAATAAAAACATACCCCTCAAACACTTTCTTTCAAAATCAAAGTACAGCTCTTCTTTTGTTGGTGCAGTGACATATTTAAAAGCAAAAAAAGCATTTTCCACCATGTGATCAAATTTTAGCATTACAGCCACAAATTCTGAGATGGGAAAAATAGAGCAACAAAAATAGTCAGGGAGCACACAGGGCTCACATGTTTTCCACCCCTGGTTGTGTGTGACATGGACCGCACCTCCAGAAGAGTTATTTTTTATCAGATTAACTAATGAACAATCCTAAGTATTTACTTGTCATAGAATGATTAAGTCAATTTACCACTTACCATAGAGTGATTAAGCCAACTTGGATTAATATCATCAAGCTCTTTAGGGTACACTAGTTCTCTGTCATATGCATAAAGGCTCCAGAAAGCAACAGCTACAAACTGAGATAAAAACATTAAAACATTTATAATTAAAATATTACATAAATGAAGATTATGTGAGTCTATATTTTTTTCAACAAAAATATTTTTGTTTCTTTTCCCCCTTCCTGTTACAGTACATTTAATACTGTGACTATAGGATATTATTCTGTTCATTTTATCTCCAGATAATTAATAAAAAATAATTTCATAACAGATAATTATTCAGGATCACATAACACAGGATACTATACATCATATTACACTTGTGATTCTGAATGACCAAACTACAGTTAGCCCTCCATATCAACTCATTTTTTATCCATGGATTCAAGCATCCATGGCTTGAAAATATTCCCCCCAAAATAATAATAAATTACACAAAACAAAGCTTGATTTTGCCATTTTATATATGGGACACCATTTTACTGTCCATTGTATTTAATGGGACTTGAGCATCCACAGATTTTGATATCCATGAGGGTCCTGGAACCAAACCCCAGTGGATAGCAGGGGTCCACTGTGTAAACAACATTTTGTGAATGAAACTGATAAGCACTTTTGCTACACAAAGAGCAGTTTGTTGATAATGATGACAATGATTTGTTGTTACTGTGTGCCTTCAAGTCATTTCTGACGTATGGTGACCCTAAGGCCATACATTCTGTGTTTCTATCACAGGGCTTTCAATCACAGGGTTCTTTTGGCCAGATTTGTTCAGAGGGGAGTTGCCTTTGCCTTCCTATGAGCCTGAGACAATATGACTTGCCCAAGGCAGCTCAATGGGTTTCCATGGCTGAGCAGAGATTCGAACTCTGGTCTCTGGACTTGTATGTAGTCCAACACTCAAACCACTACCATACTGGCTCTTGATGACAATGACAGGTGACAAGGATAGGTGCATCTATATTCTGGACAAGAGGCTATCATCAGACAGAATATGGAGAAACAGAATGGTTTCCAGTCAGCTGGGACGTCAGACAAAGCTGCATCTTATTATCATATCCATTAAATTTATATGCAGAACATATCATATAGAAAGAAAACTTAAATTCTGAGTTAGGAGATGTGAAAAATGGTGGAAGGAATGTCAGGATCATGCACTACTCGTAGTCCTTCTCTGCTGGGCTCCACAGGGCTACCAGCACCTACAACTGCACTAAGTGTCAAAGATTTACAGAACCTTACTACAGAACTTTACTACAAAGTATATACATCACTATATACATGACGATAACTCCCCACCCACCCCTCATAATAACCCACATTGTCCATAGATCATGCCCATATTTATACATATTGTCCATGGCATGATCTCCTCACACCAGTGTCTGCAATTGTCTACTTGCATCAGCCTCTTGCATCATGCCTGTTGAGTCATCCTGGGTGCATCTTCCAAGTGGTGTGACAATGACACGCCACGTCAGTCACCATGGTGCAACCTTTCTAGGTGTTGCATCATCCAACTTCCTCAGGCAACTCCCATATTCTGTCCTCTGAAATTCTAGTCTAGGTAATGTACATCCATACATACACTGACAAGAAAACATCAATAAACACAGCCTGCAAAATGGATGCCTGCAAAATGGAGGGTCATAAAAACTTTTCCAAAAATGTATGCTGGTTTTATAGACATTTGGCATTCTAAATCAGATTTTCTTCCCCATTTACAGTTTTTTCACAACTTGCTTTGAGTTTTCTATGTTGTAATATGTGACTGAATGAAATGATCCTATAAAAAATTATCCTACAGACACTAAGGGCCTTTTTTAACTGCCAGAAATAGTGCACATTAAATTGAGGCACTGCCCTGGCTCAGTGCTAGGGAGTCATGGGAATTGTATTTTTTTCTGGGACATTGAGCCTTCTCTGTCAGAGAGCTCTGGTGCCACAATAAATTACAGTTCCCATGATTCCCTAGCACTGAGCCAGGGCAGTGCCTCAATTTAATGTGCACTATTTCTGCCAGTCTGCAAAGGCCCTAAGAGAGGAGTTAAAGTCTTCAAATAGAATTCACTGGTATGAAACACAAAAATCCATTCAAAAGCATTAAAAGAAATTGCACTGAACATCAGTATCAACACTTAATCAAGTAACAACTCAGCTGATAAAAATATTGAATTTGTGAAAGAACTTAATGTGGTATGACATTTTTATTATGTTTTTTTTCAAATTCTGCACCCAAAATACATTAACAACAGCTACAGTATTGAAAAAAAAATCATCATTGGGCTGTGTAATTTAAGATAAGCAGATAACACCATATTACTAGCCAAATATCACAAGGACATGGAACTACTACGAACGAAAGGTCAAGAACAAAGTACAAAGCAGAAATACAGCCTAATATTAAGAATAATGATCACGGATGATCTACTTAACTTTGAAGTAGACAATGGGCCTAAGCAGGCGGCTTATTGGGGCAGGGAAGGAGAGGGGCAGCCGCACGCTCGGCGCCCCCTCCCCCTCCCGAGGTCGTCCTTGGAGCCGCCGGCCCTCCGCATGGCCGGCGCTCCGAGGAGGACCTCCCGCCGCAGCGTCCAGACACGCTGCAGCGGAAAAGTTGCTGAAAGTGTGCCGCAACCTTTTGCGGCGCACTTTTGGCGACACATGAAAGGAGAGCTATTTTAGCGCTCCTTTCCAGGGGCGACGACGGTGCACCGCAGGATCGAGGCATGGGGATGCCTCGGTCCCGCGGCGCACCTTCCCAGGGCAGCCCATGGCCGCCCATCTGCTTAGGCCCAATGGTTCAAAACACATTGCAGAAATAATCTAGTTTGAGACCACTTTAACTGTACTGGTTCAGTGCTAGGGAATCCTGGGAAGTGTAGTTTATTGTAACATTGTTTTAGACCAATTAAGACATTGAAATGGTTAAAAGATATTATATATTTTGGCTTAGTCATTAATCAAAATGGAGACTAGTCAAGAAATCAGAAGATCACCAGGACTTGGAAGGGCAGTTATGAAAGAACTAGGTAAAATTCTCAAGTGTAAAGATATATAGTCCCCCTCAGTTTTTGCAGACTTGGTGTCTGCATCCCTCACCCGTTCGTGGGCGGCAAATGGAGGAGGACAAAATGAGGTGTGCACCGCCATTCAAGCCAATAGGGCCTGAATATTTGTGATTTTCCATTTTTGCAGGTGTGTGTGTCTGGAAAACGGAGGGGCGAATGTAATTAAATACCAAAGTCAGGATTATCCAAGCCATTGTATCTTCTGATGTCTATATATGTTTATAAAAGTTGGACAGTGAAGAAAAGAAACTTGAAAAAAATTAACTCATTTGAAAGTACTGGAGAAGAATAGTACAGATACTATGGAGTAACAAAAATGTATCCTAGAGCAAATCAAATGTGAATTCTAACTCAGTGGTTCATAACCTTGTTGGAGGTACTGACCCCCACCAGTTTCATATGCGCATTCACCGAACCCTTCTTACCATTCTTACGCATTCACCAAACCCTTCTACCGCCAATACAGACGGACCGTCAGCGCCATCCGGTGAGGGGAGTGGGCCGCCACACTGTCAATCATGCCACACGGCCAATCAGAGGGCCACTTCTGTCGGTGGAGGCAGGGCAAGCTGGTTTGGTTGGGTGGGGCATATAAAATGTATACAGGTTATCACCTGCAGCCAATGATGGACGAGCCGGGTGTGTCATCACGAATCATATGAATCGGATGTGTGTCTTGACTTCCGCTGAACCCACGAGACTGACTCACCGAACCCCTGGTGTTCGATCGAACCCAGGTTAAGAACCACTGTTCTAACTAGAAGCTGAAATGACTAAACTGAGGTTATTGTACTTTGGACATATCATGGAAAAGCACTGGAAAGGATGATGATGCTTGATAAAACTGAAGGCATCAAGAAAAGAGGAATATTGCACCACAGGTGTACTGCCTTAATAAATGCATTGCCCTGAATTTGCAGGGCCTGAGCATGGTTTTTAATCACACGATCTCTCTTATCCATGGCATTTAACAAAGAACAGCTGGTGATTGGATGTGTTTATCTCCCTATCATAATGTGAGATAAAAATTAATCTCTGAAGATTGTGTATATTATTTTCTAGACAACACTTATAAATACACCAAATGCTAAGTATGTACATTAGCATAAATAATGAATAATGAATTTCTGGGATGGCATAGCATGCTCTGGTGGTAGGAATTAGGAGTACCACAGTGTATGGCATTTCATAATGAGATCTATCATCAGAAAAGAAACACATTCTTAACTGGGAGTTCTGTGTCATCTTTGAAAAAAACCTAGCATTCCCTTGACATGATGAAGGAATCTTTATTGGCATAAACCAAAAATATTTGTGGTTGTGCCAATATCATTGGAGTGGGTCATACAAATTAATAAAAACAGAGTGTTTTGAAGATGCAATGGAATATATGTGAGACAGGATGGATAACAGCCATTTTTACAAATCACTGTTTCTTTTCCCTCCTGGAGACCAAGTGAAAACAGATTTTCTGGTAAAACATTAAATGATTCACACTTATAAGAGACGAAACCACTTTTCATTCATTGGTCGTCTGCATGCACTGCAACCTGTAAACTATTTTCATGAGTAGCCCCCTAAAGAATACAAAGCATGTGGCAAGTCTGAAAATACAAAGGCATGAGTGATGGTGGTCTGGTCCAAATCTAACAGTGAAGCTGATATGATAAAATTAGGAACAACTTCAGACAGCAAAAAGTACAGACTCATTCTTCAACATAAATACATTCACAGAAAAGACATTCAATTTACATCAATGACTCTTAATCTTTTGGGGATCATGGATCCTCTTGACAGTCTGATGAAAGCTGCTGACTCCCTCTACAGGAAAAAGAGGATAATCACAAATGTACATAATTTTGCATATGTTATGTTTTATTGCTTTGGAAGCTGATTTCCTTCACATACATTAGACTAAAAATTAAAAAATTATTAGCAACATTTGAAAAAACTTTAACCTTAAAATCCAAGTAAAATGAAAATGAAGGAAAACAAGGAAAGAAAAAATATTATTTGTGGGAATATTATCCCAGTTTGTGGACCCACTACCCATGGTTAAATCTATACAGGACATGTTGTCAGAAAAAAGGGAAAAATTATAAGGTTTTAAAATATTTTATCATAAAGTGAGGTGGAAACTGCAATAAGAGAAATAGCGAAAAACAAATCACCAGGAATAGATGATATTCCAATTGAACTGCTGCAATCCACACTGACAGAGTAAACTCTAGTGCTAACCAAAATATGCCAACAGATATGGAAAACAAAACAATGGCCAACAGATTGGAAGCAATCAATATACATCCCTATCCCTAAAAAGGGAAACTGCAGCAACTATAGAACCATAGCACTGATCTCCAACACAAGAAAAATCATGCTCAAAATTCTGCAACATAGACTCCAACCACACATGGAAAGAGAGATCCCAGAGGTCCAAGCGGGGTTCAGGAAAGGAAGAGGCATGAGGTACCACACTGCAAACATACAATGGCTAATGGAGCACACCAGGAAACGCCAAAAGAAAATCAGCATGTGCTTTATAGACTATAGCAAAGCCTTTGACTGCATAGATCATGAAAGGCTAGGGAATGCCCTTAGTGCATTTAGTGCATGTGAGTGCCAACACATCTGATAGTCCTGATGAGGAATCTGTACTCAGGACAAGAGGATACTGTCAGAACAGAACATGGAAAAACAGAATGGTTCCCAATTGGCAAAGAAGTCAGACAAGGCTGTATACTTTCACCCTGTCTGTTCAACTTGTATGCAGAACATATACGAAAAGCAGGCTTGAACACAGAAGGAGGAGGAGTGAAAATAGGAGGAAGGTATATCAACAATCTAAGATATGCAGATGACACCATAATACTAGCAGAAAACCTCACAGACCTGGAACACCTACTAAGGAAGATCAAAGAAGAAAGTGCAAAGGCAGGTTTAATGTTGAACATAAAACAAAAATAATGACCACCGAGGACCTTCACAAGTTCAACCTAGACAATGAAGAAATAGAAATAGTAAAATAATTCCTATACCTGGAATCAGCCACTGATACAAATGGGGACTGCAGTCAGGAAATCAGAAGAAGACTAAGGGCCTAAGCAGACTGCCAAAAATAGTGCACATTAAATTGAGGCACTGCCCTGGCTCAGTGCTAGGGAATCATGGGAACTGTAATTTATTGTGGCACCAGAGCTCTCTGACAGAGAAGGCTCAATGTCCCAGAAAAAAATACAGTTCCCCTGATTCCCTAGCACTGAGCCAGGGCAGTGCCTCAATTTAATGTGCACTATTTTTGGCAGTCTGCTTAGGCCTTAAGAATGTGGGTGGTGGTAGCTATGAAAGAACTAGAAAAGATTCTGAAATGCAAAGACATACAACTCAGAACATAAGTTAGAATCATACAAGCCATTGCATTCCCTATTACCATGTATGAATGTGAGAGCTGGATAATTAAGAAAGATGATAGGAAGAAAATCAATTCATTTGAGATGTGGTGCTGGAGAAGAGTGTTGAGGATCCTATGGACAGCCAAAAGGACAAATAAATGGATCCTAGAGCAGATTAAGCTGGAAACCTCCCTGGAAGCTGAGATGACCAAACTGAGATTGTTGTACTTTGGACATATGAGAAGTGGGGACTCTTTGGAAAAAACAATAATGCTGGGGAAGGTGGGGCGAAGTGGGAAGAGAGGAAGGTCATATGCTAGATGGATGGGCTCATTTAAGGAGGTCACAGGTATTAAGGGGTTGCAGGATCTGAGCAGAGCAGTGGAGGACAGAGGGTCTTGGAGATGTCACATTCATAGGGTCGCCATGAGTCAAGATAGACTCGAGGGCAGCTTACAACAAAAATCATAAAGTGTAACTACTCTGTACTGCATCTAAAGAAGTGGTCTGATATCCATGAAAGCTCATCCTGAAAAACAACAACATTCGTCTTAAACATGCTGCTACATTCATTTCTCCCCTTTTTGTACTGTTCCTGCCTTCCTCATTTTTATCCACAGGAAAAGTTAATGGCTGCTCTACTGGAGGGCACAACTCAAATGGATGAGAACTGAATTATAAACATTGTGATTTATCTATAACTCCTTGAGGACAGGATACTGATTGATACCCTAGCCACTGAAGAAGACCACAGGTCGAAACGCATCTGGCTGGTGATCATTTGAGACTGAATTCTCAGAACTTCTGCCAAGGGATACACTGGAGTACAGAACAACACACAGTTCACCTGGGAACCACTCCTCCCTACCCAGGGTCTCACAGTATATATAGACCCATTCTCTTCCATTCCAGTTTTCTCTGAAGATGCCAGCCACAGATGCTGCCGAAATGTCAGAAAGAAACTCTTCTAGAACATGGCCACACAGCCCGAAAAACCCACAAAAAACGATACATTGGAGTACTTACCCAGGACTATCAAGCCTTTGGCATGGGCTTTGTCATCTCAGGACTTGTATAATTATAAAAATTGATTATTATTTTTAAGGCACACTGTAGTTGCATCCTTAAAGTTTGCATTTTAGGTTCTTTATGTAAGACGAAGCTTGTATGATATACCTTTGTTTTTAATGTAAATTGAACATCTAACAAACGTTGTGGATATCCTTGTTATAGAATACATTACTTTTACCATTACCTAACTTCTTTCTTTTTTCCTGTTTATACCCAATTAGGTACAATACCCTTTTTTGCTGGTGAGAGATAGCTCTGGGGCCACAACAAACTACAATTCCCAGGATTTCCTAGCACTGAGCCAGGGCAGTTAAAGTGGTCTCAAACTGGATTATTTCTGCAGTGTGCTTTGGACCAGTGAAGGCTAAATGTCTCACAAAACTATAATCCCCAGGATTTTATAGCATTGAGCCAGGGCAGTTCAAGTGGTCCCAAACTGGGTCATTTCCGCAGTATGTGTCTTGGTGGGCCTTGATGAGGCTTCCCACTGTCTTCCAACAGAAGGGCCGTGTGTGTGTGTGTGTGTGTGTTACCTGCTGGCAGCATTCCCTCATTCTCCCATGGGGGGGAGCCTATCCTTCCTCCTTCCTTCCCTCCCTTCCTATTTGCACCGCTGCTGCTCTTCCCCCACCCCTGCACCCCGGCCTTGGTCTCTCCCGAAAGTTCCACCATCTTGCGACACCGGCTTGACCCGGCTGTAGATATTCGGACATCCGCCAGGTCCTAGCACTCCCCTTGATCCTCCCCTCAAACCAGGACTTGAAACTTGAACAGGGACGGGACATTTTAACAACCTTTAAATTGGGATTGTCTTGGGAAAAACTGGGAAATGGCAACCCTAGCTCCATATAGTAAGCCATCCCCTCCCCGATTCATTGTACAGCACTATCTCATATATGCTTATTCAAAAGGAAGCCTCACTGTATTTAATGTGTCTTGGACTACGACTCTGGAGATGAGGGCTTGAATCCCCACTATGCCAAAAAAAATGCACTGGGTGACCTTGGGCCTGTCACATTCTGGCAGCAAACCCTCTCTGAACAACTCTTGCAAAAAACCCACAAAAACAAACATGGTAGATTTGGCTTAGGGTCGCTGTAAGTAGGATCTTCTTTTCACCTGCCAGTGCCACTGTCTCATCAGGAACAGCATTCACGTGCTCAGATTGGAAGACATGTTCTGAAAATCGATCGATGTCATGGGCCTTGAGCCACATTAGCACGTAGGGCTTTCATGGTACCACTGCCTTCTTTTAACAAGTGCATCAAATGCAGCACTAAGAATCTGGGCCAAGATGGGCACTGAGATGCCTTCTGTGTTTGGACGAAGCTCATATCATTGCCTTGTTTATGCACTGTGCTGAGTTTACACTGCAGGCCAGAAGCAACAGAGGGTGCCACCTGAAAGCTCTCTTGTATGAACAAGCCTTAAAACTGCTTTGACATGAGTAGATGAAGCAAGTACTCAAGATCATTCTTCAGCTGCAAATAAGTCCACATGGAGTATGGAAAAGGCAGCTTTGGTTCCCACAGAAAGCAGTCCCTTCAAAGGTAAAACCTCGAAGACTTTGGTTGAGACCTTACATACCCCAACTGAGAAGGCCAGAGATGGTACCAGATGGTACCATCTGCACACTGCCCTTCAACCCTGGTAAAGTCTATCGATGTTGAGACCGCGCTGAAACATAAATACAAGAAGTAGTGATCAAAGGAGCACTCCTCACCCTGACCTTCTTCTTCATGTTTGGGTGTTGAAGCTATGGCTGTAGCTGGGCCACCTGCTTTGCTCTGTGAAGTTGCCTTAGAGGTGGTTTTTTGTGAGGACTTGGTGTCTCCCTTGCCAGATTTCCCAAAATGGTGTACTGTCATAACTGAAACTAATTCCATAAAGGACAGGAGGTCAGATGACCATGTTTCAGAGGAAGAAATTCAGTAGTCTTCAGTTGGCAGAGTTACAGCTTCTCCTTCTTCAGTTCCTGTCATGGTTCAAAAGAAATCCCACCCAGTGATCCTGTCTCCAGGTCGACGTTGGTACCGTTTCAAGTTACGATCTCTTTATGGTTTGGATCGTGTCCTAAACACAATCAAGGCAACCAGCCAAAGGCTGATTGCTACACAACTGATAGCCAGCTGCTAATGAACAAGCCAAGTCACAGTTCATCACCTACTTGACTTTAGTAAATACAAGGCTTAAGTCCCAAAGAGTTCAGCAATGTCAAAGTACATCACTGTCCATTCCATCCACTTCTAGCAAGTCAATGACTCTACAAAGTAAATGATTTGGCCACTCCCCCTCTGGGACAACAACTGAAACCTAATTCCATCATTGTTGATGCTGCCCAATCTACAGCTTCACAATATCTGCAGTCTATTCCTGCAGATAAGAAGCTCAATGCTATGGGGATAAAATTTTACTCTTCGTCTTCTCTAGTGTCCAAGATCTCCAACTACTTGGCATGCATGGGGGCCTACAATGATGAGCCCACTCACTCACAAACCACAAGGTTGTGAGTTCAATCCCACCCAGGGACTCCAGGTCGACTCAGCCTGGCATCCTTCCAAGGTCGCTAAAATGAGTACCCAGCTTGTTGGGGGCAATTAGCTTAGAGAGTGCTTAAGTGCATGTGTCCTGGAAAGCAGGCAGCAGGACTGACAGTCAAAGCGAGGGAAAGTCCCAAACAAAGTCCTAGTTACCAATCTGAGGGAGCAGCAAGCGGAGAGTCAAAGACAATCCATAGGTCAAGGGTTGCAGAGAAGCCGGGAAACAAGGCAGTCCAAGGTCTAAGGATTCAGAGGTCCAAGAGTAGTCAATGGTCCGAAGGTCAAGGATGCCGGGAGTCCAAGATAGTCACAAGTCAGGGTTCAAGGCAAGGAGAGCCAGAGCCAGAGCCAGAGGCTTTTGCCAGGAAGGCCAGATAACCTCTGGCACCAAGGCAGCGTTTCCACACTTGCTTAAATCCCCGAGCTGCCAGAACTCAGCTGGGGCTGATCACCTTGATTATCTTGGCATTTTTCAGAAAGCCTCCTCAAGCACCTGAGGCCTGCCCTTTCGGCTCGATGCTGACTAAAAGTAGACACAGCCCCCTGGTCCTCCTCCATGTCCAATGGCTCTGTTGAAGGAAGGCTTGGCTGTGAAGCAACCTCCTGAAACACTACAGATTCTGCTGGAGACTCTGTGGGAATTGGCAAATCAGGGCTGCTAGGGCCAGGCTGAGGCTGGGTCTCCTCTGCCATAGGCTCATGGTCTAGAGTCCTCGTCCAGGCAGGCCATGATACACTGATAAGCGGTATAGAAATGTACTTTCTATTGCTATTGCTACAATCAACTCCTTTGGGAGAAAATGACTTTATGAAATAAACTCAGAGAGAAAGACCACAGAGTGTCTTGTCTTCTCTAATCAGAGGCACACAAGTTGGTGGGTCATCAGATCATTACTGCTTGACACATCACTGACTGTGGGGGCTAGGCTATGGCTGATGCAGTAGCTCTCTGTTGCCACACATGGCTTCAATTGTCAGGCCTTTTTGACCAAGTTAGATTGGTCATTGAGGATCTCCTATTTGATTATGGTGGTCTGTTTTATTCGGAGACTGACTCTTGGCTGGAGCACACCCACAAGATGAGATCTACCGTGACAGAGCTTGTTTTCAATCCATTTGTGCAGTCTTCTGCAAAGTTTCAGTATGGTACCCATAAGTATGTGCAGTTCCTGAAACCAGCTTACAGCCCATTGAGATCATGGTTTCAATGTAGTTACCAGCCATCTACATCAATAGGTCATATGTCCTCTACTTCAGGCCAGAAGTCCAGTCAGCTGAGGAATAAGACCAATGAGATCTCCACACGCTGACTTTGACTTTCTTTCAAGCAACACCTCGGTAGCTGTGTCTCCAAACCTGGAGTCTTTACTCACCGGACAACCAATGCCTCCATCTCCAAGACCACTCTCCATTCTGAAGATCTCCCGTCCACCAACCACTATTCCATCAACACCCTCTTCTCCATTCCACAATCGGCTCTGAAACTTCCATCATACATGGAACTCCATCACCATGGATTCATGTTTGCTTGACATCATGAGAGGCTATGCCATCGAATTTGAACCTTATCCTCCAATAGGACTCTTCCAATCTACATTCTCTTCTGCTGTTCTACTCCAAGAAATATGGAGCAATTGAGCCTGTCCCTCCATCAGAGGTGCTTTGGGATTTTTTCTTGCGGTACTTCATCATTACTAAGACATACAGTGGTCTGAGGCACATTCTGGACTTGAAAGGAGAGAATCCCTACATTCACCCATGGCGCTTCAGGATGGTGACTCTATCCTCCATCCTACGCTGATGCAAGAAGGTGATTAGTTCACCACTGCGGACTAAAAAAATGCCTACTTCCATATGTCAATTCAGCCTTGTCACAGACATTTCACTGTAACACAGGAAATGTACTAACTTCTGAGTCCTACCGTTCAGACTCAGCATGCCTTCTTGAGTGTTTATGAAGGTGTTGGCCGTTGTGGTTGCTTTTCTTTATCAGCAAGTTGTCATACTCTACCCAAATATAGATGACTGGCTGGCTGTTGCTCCTTCCAAAAATCGCTTGGTACAGGATGTATAGGCAGTATTGACTCTTTTAGATGGATTGGGACTTTGCCTCAACAAGGAGAAGTCCAACTTTCAACTAACACTTCAGATTTAATTCATTAGGCCAATCCTAGACTCCAAAGTTCAAGCTGCTCTCTTTCTTCCTAACCATTTTCTCAATCTGTGCCAAGTCGCTATGGAGTTGCGTTTGGTACCAATGTCTCAGGGCTAAACAGGCCGGAGTCACTCAAGGCTACTTAGCATCGACAATGTCAGTGACCCCAAATGCTTGCCTCTGGATGTGCCCCTTCCAGGCTTGGTTCTGTTGGAAAGTCTTTGCATTCTCTTTCCCCCTCCTTAGATAGGGATTTCTTAACATGCAAACTTTCCTCTCTCGCTCTTATTCAAAATAACCATGTGACTTAGGTCACTCTCTCTTTGGGATTAATAATCATTCTCTCTAAAGTTTTTCAACTGAGCTGTTCCCATCTTCCTGCTCTCTTAACTTTCCTTTTAAAGATGGTGAGATAAATATTTCTCTTTACCTGAACTATTCACTAGTTAGATTAGGATATAGCCTTTTATGTAAATAAAGATTAAAGCCATTGTTTTAAACTACGAACTACGTGTTTGTTGTTTTTTGGAGTCAGTCTCAGTTCTTAGGGAAGCATAGTTAGGCAAAGGGACATTTCTTTTATTCTGCTAATTCAAAGCCAGACTAACAGGCTTGGCTTTCATATTTTAATATTTACATATTTTTTGTTTCCTTAAAAAGGCTGACGTCTTAGGAAACTTAAATTACCCCACAGGTTCCTCACTGCACTCAGTCCTCTTTGGCATTCACTGAGAAAGTGGCTCACAGTACTGAGGTCAGTACAGAAGTCCTTACAGTGGTTCCATCTAATGTCCAGGCTGGCATGCCCTTCTTTACCCCAAAGCTTCAAGTCCACAATGCTGTTTTGCTGTCAGGATGGGGTGCCCATCTAGATAATCCTATCATAAGAGGTCCCAAGGTAATTGGAGAAAATACATTAACGCTCTGGAACTCCTGGCAGTAGAAAAAGCATTCCTTTCCTTTGAAACTCTATTGAGAGACAAGGTGGTGCAAGTGTTGACCAACAACACCACGATCATGTATAACCTAAACAAGCAAGGTGGTACGCGGTTTTTCACTCTCCTTTGCTGCACTATTCGATTTCTGGATTGGTGCATTCAAAGCAACATGTCCGTTTTTGCGATCGATCTTTCTAAAGCAGCAAATGTCCTGGCAGATGCTTTTAGTTGGAATATGAATTTGAGCCATGAGTGGAGGTTCCATCCTGAGGAAGTGAACCTTGGAGAGCTGGTGAGCTTTGTGCTCTGCAGGTGGATGATCCGTATTTTCAGTTCCTTCCAGACAGAGTTGTGTTGAGACCCAAAATTACCTTCTTGCCCAAGGTGGTGTCATCCTTCCATGTCAACCAGGACATTGTGTTATCTTCCCTACTTCAGGACCCCATTTCAGACTGTGAGAGGCGCTGGCACTGCCTTGATATATGGAGGGCATTAGTCTTCTAAGTGGACAGAACTACTGTCCTCTGCACCTTTCCCAGAATATTTGTTTGCTACTTGGCATTGAGGAATGGAGTGTCTATCTCCTTGCAACACTTCTCGAAGTGGGTGGCATCCAACTGTCTATGAACTGCTCAAAAGGACCCTCCCACTCAGGTTTGATCCCACTCCACCAGGGCAGTTGCCGCCTCTCATGTCTTCCTCACTGGATTGAGGACATTTGCCATGTGGCTACTTGGTCCCAGCCTATGACTTTTATTTTGCATTACAGAGTGGACTGGAGGTCTTGAACTGATACTGTACTTGGGAAGGCTGTGCTCTCTTCATTTCTGAACTAATTGCTTTGTGGCAATATTTTTCCTATATCATATTTGATTCTAGCAAATCTTCCTCACTTCTGACTACCTCTGCCCGACGGTACATATTGCTGAATGCCTCCTATTCCAGCCTTATCTCAGTGTTGTGTTGTGTGGTTTCAGGGATTCAGTCTTCCCTCGATACCATACTGGTTCAGTCATTTGAGTAGGGGGTTGTTGTGCTTATGCTTGTGACTACATGTCTTTTCAGTAAAGTTTGATTGCTTGCATTGACATTCCTTCCTCCTACTTCTTGTAGTTTGCTAGTCTCCCAGCTGTATGAGTCACAGAGACCACAAAGGAGGAGGACTGATTACATACCTATAATTGCAGTTTTTTGAGTGATCATCTGTGAACTCACAAAACCCTGCCCATCCCAGGCTAGTGATCCAATTCCCCACAGCTATTTGTGTCTTACTGGTTCACAAATATGGCTGCATCAGTATCATATGGAACTGATGGGCTTTGGTGGGAGCTCCTTGTATAGGGCTGCCATAGCTACTGCCAAAACTCTTTAAAATGCTATAGAACGCTCCAAAAGAGGCGCTGCACAGGTGCAGGATAACCCAGTGGTGTGAGTTCACAGATGACCACTTTCAGAACTACAGTTGCAGGTATGCAACATGTCCTTTCATAGCCTGATCCTACGGATGGTTTCTCAAAACATAAATCTCATGGTATTTGATAATCCTTATGTTAAGCACCTGTAAAAAGTAAAGGTACTTTTTACTTTGTTCCATATCTTACATTTGGGCAGGGCTTTATAAATGGCCCAGCCAATACCAGTCCCAAAATTAAGAAAAAATTCTGAAATAGTTTGTGAATCATTTTGCCAGTTTTATTTGGATATATCTCTGATATGTAATTATTGAATTATCAAGGTTATTGTTCTGTGCTGGAACTGGATGTAGTTCCACACCTCTCCAAGATTTTGTTTGGTCCTGCATACTTTCAAACATTACTGCTATACGGTAAGCATATAGTATGGTAAATAATGCAGCAGGTGGTGCAGCAAAGAAGAATTCTAGCCATTTTGCTGATGAGGTCCCTTACAACCAAAGACAGAACTGAGCCCCTGAACAACTAATTCTATAGACCAGGGGTTCCCAACCTTTTTGACTTGCAGCTCCTCAGAGCACAGGTTGGGAACCTCCTGCTATAGACTATCTCAGGCGAGTGATTGCCAAGCAGAGGGGTGACTTATAAATAAAAATTTATTATTATTATCATTATTATTATTATTATTATTATCATCATCATCATCCAATTCCTCACAGCTGGCTATATGAGGCCCCCTGGAAGGGTGTGCACACCTTTTAGGGCAAGGCCAACGGAAGGTAGATTCCAAAGGGTTATATATAGTCCAGAAGCAAACAAATAAAAGCAAAATATACAAACATAAACACTTCCCTCATATCTATGAGAACTGTGCAAGCAGGTTAGTGACAGGAAAATTCAGTCTCACAATCCCTTCTCAGGCTTAATATTTTCCCAAACCTTATTGGTAAGCCAATGTAAAAAAAGAACCAGACAATGCCACAAAGTATAAATGGATTTTCCTATACCGCTGGGCAGCTATTAATCTTTGGCCATTATATTAACAGGGACTCCAAAACCGATTTACCTGTGGCAGATGACCAATTCAGTACAGGTACAGTAATTACTTACTAAGCCAATGGGGAATACAAATGCTGAGAAGATGAAATCTCTGACAGGCACCATTGCACGTGACACAATCTTCTCTTTGGAAGGCAGGCACAGAGCTACACCATCAATTATGGCACATAGTACATACAATATTGTCTGCAGAACCTATTAAATTACAAAGAAAGTTAATTATTTGACAATGATATGACAGTAAATGCTCTTTCCTTTTGCTTTGTTGAGAAATCAAAGGAAATATATACAACTTACTACTGGTACTTGGTTTTGGTCTGGATATGTTTACACCCATTCCATTCTGAGTCTTTGCAATATAATTTTTTAATTAAACTGAAGCAGTTCAAGCATTATTTATATATTTAAAATATGTATATCCTAGTTTTGTTCCTGATAAAAGGTCTTGGAGGCAGCTGACAGTTATTAAAAAAGTATACATAATGACACATGATAAGCTTCCTGAAAGGACTGTAGTAATTTACAACAGTTGTGGGGGCATGTTGAGATAAAACGTCAGTTTGTCAGGAATTGGATATGCCTTTCCTCAATGCAGTCCCCTCCAAACATTCCCCATTACCCATAATTCCTGAACATTAGACATTTAGCAGTGTTGCCAGATTATCAAAACTGCAATAAAGGCTAGTTGAAATTACTGATACGCAGGGCTGACAATCGGGAATAGCTATGAACAAATCTGTGCTCTGCTAAATACCAAATGAACATATTGATTTCAATTAACTTTGCCATGTAGCTCTCTGTAAAATTAACACATTCATAAATTACATGATGTACACATTTTGGCTTTATGAAGGGGACATACCCCCAGTGTACAGGATTTTTTGGAATCTTGTGCATTTTGCATCAAAGGACATGTTTTTCATCACTCAAAAAAGGAATACTGTTTATATTATTATAAGGGACACCTGCCAATTCTTATAAAGATCAAGTATTCCAGCCCTCAAATAAGGGACACTCCTTATAATAAGGGACACCTGTCAGTCCTATAAAGTACAAGTCTTTCAGCCCTCAAATAAAGGAGGCTCCTTATAATAAGGGACACTCTTTATAATAAGGGACACCTGCCAATCCCATAAAGTACAAGCTTTCCCACTCTCAAATAAAAGACAGCCCTTATAATAAGAGGCAGGCAGTGACCCAGGAAGCATCTGTGCTGCAGAATTAATGCAACTTGATACCGTTTTAAAAGCTGTGGCTGTACTATGGAATCCCGGGAGTCGTAGGGCCTTTGCAGACTGCCAGAAATAGTGCAAATTGAGTCCACTTTAACTGCCCTGACTCAGTGCTAGGGAATCATGGGAATTGTAGTTTATTGTGGCACCAGAGCTCTCTGACAGAGAAGGCTCAATGTCTCAGAAAAAAAAATACAATTCCCATGATTCCCTAGCACTGAGCCAGGGCAGTTAAAGTGGACTCAATTTGCACTGTTTCTAGCAGTCTGCAAAGGCCCGTAATTTTGTGAGCTATTTAGCCTTCTCATGTCAGAGCGTTCTGGTGCTATAGTAAACTACAAATCCCAGGGTTCCACAGGACAGAGATTGGACAGTTAAAGTGGTCTCAAGCTGGAAGGAGAGAAGAGGCAAGCACAGCTCCGCCAAGCCCAGCCCCAGAGGCAAGATGATGGACCCTCATATCTAAAGTAAATAAAATATAAAGTTCTCATAGCGCTGCCATTCCACTTTAAACTGCTCTGGCTGCCTCCTTTTGCATTCTGGGATTTGAAGTTTAAGGAGAGGCATTTACTGTAGAATCCTCAGGCAGAGAGCGCTTAGGCCTCACTAAGAACTACAAACCCCAGAATGCAACAGGAGGCAGCCAGAGGAACAAGAGTTGAAAAGCAACGCTTAGTGCGGTAATCTCCTCTGGAAAGCAACGGTCGTCGTGCCTTGTGTTTTCCCTCCCTTTGGTCTGATTGGCTTCCCCATCCCAAAGGACCCGCCTCCTCCTCCAGCGCGTGCCGAGGAGATTCTCATCTGCGCACGCGCACTTCCTTTCACCCCCCCAGCTTAGAACGGTCCAGTTAATAGTCGTCACCTGGTTGAGGAAGGTGAGGTGTTTCCACTGGCCCCCGTACGTGGTGTCCTCTTCTTTGCGGACTGATTTGGGCAGCCCTAGATTCTGGCTCAGGGCGAAAACTGCCCACATTAAGCACAAGAAATGCAGGAGCGCCGCAGCTCGCTTGGCTCGGAGCCCCAAAGCCATGACAGCGCCGACGAAAACCATCCAGGGAGCCTGATTATAATGGCGGCGGCGACGCCGGCGGCACGCGCCGGAGGGCAGCTCCGCGCATGCGCCCCTGGGTTTTCTTGGCGCTCAACCGCCCGCCGCCATCTTGAGCGCCTTTTTACCTCGACGGAAAAGAAGCCTCGCCAAGCTGTCGACGCCGCTTCACCTCACAGTAGGCTCTGGAGGGACGTACCATGTCTATGATGGGGGGGAGAGATGTTATTGAGGCGCCTAGGAGCGACTCTCCTCCACTTTTTGGTTCCATAAACCTTCAGCTGAGGGAAGGAACAAGACTCTTGCCTTTTCGAGTCGTGAAGTTATCAGGAGGTATGGTTTAAAATTGCTTTTTTTCGTCCTAGGAGAGGATTCAGTCCCCTTTCTCCCCCCCCCTCCCGTTCAAGGATGGGAATGGTAGAGCCCAATTGCTGGGGGATGCTCAGGTGTGTGTCGTTCAGGCAGTTAATACTTTCCACAGCAGGGCGGCCAGGTGTCTTAACCGCAAAGGAGGACCAAATGTTGTAGGAAGAAAAAAATGTAGGACGTTACCAAACAAAAGCTAAAAACATCCATAGGTCCAAAACACACTGCAGAAGTAATCCCGTTTGAGACCACTTTAACTGCCCTGACTTAATGCTAGGGAATCCTGGAAATGTAGTTTTATGAGACTTTAGCCTTCTATGTTAGAGAGCTCTGGTGCCACAATAAACTACAGTTCCCAGGATTCCCTAGCTCTGAGCCAGGGCAGTTAAAGCGGTCTGAAACTGGATTATTTGTGCACTGTGTTTTCGACCAATTTTTTTTAAAATGCATGCTGCTTGGTCATGCACAAAATGGAGGGCATTTTGGAATTCCTCCTGGCCAGAAGGTTGGAATGTAGGACATATCCTGGAAAAGGGGGACATCAGGTAACCCTGTTTTGGGTGGATAGAAAAAAGGAGGAGGAGGCTTCCATCAGGACCTGATCCTTTAAATAAGTGTAGGAACACTTAAGGGGTTGTTCTTTGTTATTAGCTGCCTTCCAGTCAACTTCAACTCATGGAGATCCTGTGGATGAGACCTCTTCAGACCTCCCACCCCTATGCTCCACTTCGTTGTTGTGTCCTTGCTCCATTCTCAACCAGAAAACAACATCGCTCCATCCTCAATAAGTAAAAGGTAAAGATATTCCTTATTGACAATGTTGTCAAGTCTTGTCCGACCGTAGGGGGTGGTGCTCATCTCTGTTATTAAGCCGAAGAGCCAGCATTGTCAGAGATTACTTCTGTGATTGTGTGGCCAGCATGATTGCACAAAGCACTGTTTACCTATTATATCACCTCTTAACCTTCCCTTCCCTTCCCTTCCCCAGGCTAAACACACCTAGCTCCCTAAGTCTCTCCTCATAGGGCATGGCTTCCAGACCCTTCATCATTTTGGTTGTCCTTTGAATGAAAGCAATGGCAATCCCTTCTAAACAAATCTTGCCAACAGCTGCCTTGCTTAGGTCTTCCAAACTAAGGTATGTGGCTTTCTTGATTGAATCAATCCATCAACAATATGGTCTTCCTTGTCTTCTGCTGCCTTCTACTTTACCAAGCATTATTGTCATTTCCAATGAGTCAAGCTTTCTTGTTATATGTCCAAAGTATGACCGTTTCAGTTTAGTCACTTTTGCTTCTAGGGAGAATCCAGGCTTGATTTCCTTTAAGGCCCATAAATTTGCCATGATATCTGTCTAACTTCTCTAGCATCACTTTTCAAATGAGTTGATTTTCTTTCTGTCAGCTTTCTTCCCTGCCTAGCTTTTCCACCTATATGTAGAAAAAGGAATTACTGTGGCCTGGCTGATTTTAGCTCTGGTATTTAATTATAAGGGCTTATATTACACCATTCTTTGCTAGAACTCAAAGTGGTGTCAGCAGAGTTCCCTGAAGATCTCACACTAGAGTTTGTTTCTTCTGAATTATTAAAATAATGAGTAGCAACGATGACGATACTAAGGGCTTATAAATCACAGACTTGGCTGCCTTTAAAGAGAATTAGACAAACTTCTGGAGAATATATTTCAAGTGCTATTGCATCTTAGGACCTTTGCAGACTGCCAGAAATAGTGCAAATTGAGTCCACTTTAACTGCCCTGGCTCAGTGCCAGGGAATCATGGGAATTGTATTTTTTCCTGAGACATTGAGCCTTTTCTGTCAGAGAGCTCTGGTGCCACAATAAACAACAGTTCCCATGATTCCCTAGCACTGAGTCAGGGCAGTTAAAGTGGACTCAATTGCACTATCTGGCAGTCTGCAAAGGTCTTTAGTAAAACCACCATGTTCCAAGATAGCACATATGTAAACAGTAGCTTATGAAACAAAATAACAGCAGAGAACTGTTGTTTTCATGGTCTAGATTATGTTTCCAAAAGTATCTTTCTGATAAGTATTGGCATGGAGCCTGTCCTTTTTGGAGTTGACAATTGGAGTTAGGTCAGTAGTCCAGGTCTTCATATTGTTTATGTGTGTACCCTCAAGTCACCTGTTGACTTACAGTGACCCCATGAATTTCATAGGGTTTTCTCAGGCAAGAAATACTCAGAGATAGTTTTGCCAGTTCCTTCCTCTGAAATATAGCGTGCAGCACCTGGTATTCATTGATTGTCTATTATCCAAGTACTAACTAGAGCTGACCATGCTTCTCTTCCAAGATCAGGCAGGAACTGGTGCCTGGTATTTAGGCTTCATTTTCTTAACTGTGATACTGGTTTATGCAGATTGATGAATACAGATGTCTGGCTACATATTTGTATGGTTAGAATTTCTGCTATGTTTAAGTCATAAACAAGAACTAGGTTGGCATGGTAATGTTCACATGAATGTAAAAAAAATGTGCACATGATATCCTGAAGAATCTTATTATCCATAACTTTAAAACCATGGAGAAACAAAACCAGATATGATGTCAGACTTATGGTCACCAGAGCTATTACACTATTCTGGTTGTTTTTCCTATGGCTCATTTTTGACAAGAAATAAAATACCATATATACTTGTTTATAAGTCTGAAAATTTATGCCCAAAAATTGACCCCCAAATCCCTGGTCAACTTATTTATGGGTCACTATGGTAATGTGATAGCAGCTCTTTTAGATTTCCCCATTCAGTTTCTTTCTCTCTGGAGCCAAACAGAAAGTGCCCTGGTTGATTAATTGATATTGCTATTTGTTTGAGTCCCTCGCCAGCCTGCTCGCCAGGCTGAAATGAAGCAAAAAGACTCAATGAGACTCTCTCTTGCCATGCACACACATAGACACACTGAAGGAATCTCTGAGTTTTACCCTCGACCTATCCACAGATCATGGCAAAATCCATAATTTTGGCCCCAAAATCTACCCTACACTTATACATGAGGTCGACTTATCATTGGGTATATACGGTAATGTCTGTGAAGGAATAACAAAAGATGGTTTATCTAATACTTGTCCAGCTCAGATGACTTCAGTATAATGGGTTAAAATATGGTATGGGTGTGTTTTTAGCATAATGTTGCTCTTTGTTTTATAAAGAGTTTTGTGCTTTCTTGCATTTAGAGTGGTATTCTTTAACCAACAGTTATTACCCTGTCAGCATATTTGATGTTGTGTTTTCTGTCTTTTATAAAATGTAGATATGGTATAAGAGTTAATTGGCATAAATCAAGCATGGAGAAATCCAGTATTTGCAGTAGCATCAGGATTTTTATCCTTCTCTCTTGCAGCCCTCTCCAGCACTGAAAATTTGTTCTTGGTGGTTTTCTAGCCACTCAGAACATGTTCAGCATGCATGTTAGCATATATGAGTGCTTCAGGATTGGCAGGGGGTATTATTCCTTTGCTGAATCTGGCTGCAGAAGCACTTCAAGTACTGTTAACGTTCTCAGATAGTTGGTGAGTGTGTGCACTGAAACTTCCTAGGTATACAATGAGATTGGACACTAGGGTTTTCTAGGTATTGCATTTTTGATCTATTTAATTAACCTTTTCTAAGGTCCAAAACACTGCAGAAATAATCCAGTTTCAAACCACTTTAACTGCCCTGGCTCAGTGCTAGGGAATCCTGGGAATTGTAGTCTATTGTGGCACCAGAGCTCTCTAACATAGAAGGCTAAATGTCTTACAAAACTACAGTTTCCAGAATTTCCTAGCATTAAGCAGTCTCACACTGGATTATTTCTGCAGTATGTTTTGGACCAAAATGTGCTGAAACAGAAAAATAGGACAATCCTTTCTTTTGAAAAAACATGCCGCAGAACAACCACACACTCGAAGGTGCTAAGTAGTAACACAGAATAAATTTCTTTTATGACTGCATAAAAAGAGACACATTTAAAATTAAGGGGTATTAAAAACAAAAATAATTCCCTGGTACTGCAGGGTTTCTTTACAATACAAGTCATATTTAAGGAGCTTATCATACAACACTGTTATGCTGCAGTTTCACTACATTAGTCCCATCTTTGTCTGGAACATATCACACACCAATGTGGCTCTTTTGTTGTGTAGTGCTGTGAGTCATTTGGAAGTCAGTTCTTTCCCACTTGAAACAATCAATGACTCTCTATTCTGCTATGGTTTAATACCCACTTTAAGTGCAAATGTCTTGTTTGTTTTTGTTGAGATATTGGGATCATAGCAGACATGATGAGGTTTCTTTGCCTTTTCCTTGGAGATCTCCAGCAAGGAAATACATTCATTTTCCATACTCTAACATGGTGGGTTTTTTGTTGCTTTATTAAAAAATTAGTAAAGATGTAATCCTATTAGGAATTAATGTAATCCTATTAGGAATTAGTGACCATAGAATCCACAGGGTTCAAGAAAAGCTTAAAGAGTAAACATACAAAAGTTTAAAGAGTGATACACAAAAGCAGAACCAGGCAAGTGTTAGTTTGTGGAAAAAGCATAAAAAATGGTGGAAGTAGCTTGGTGTGTGTTCATCTTTTCAGTCTGGATGTGGAGTGGGAGTGGTTCCATAATATTGCCATTATGTAACTGTGCAATTATGCATCCCCCCATTTTAAAGCCACCACCAATAATGGAGCAGGAGATGTAATTGGTATTGTTATATTTCAAGTGTGAGGAAGAAAATAGTGAGAACTAATGCCAGTTGCATAACATTTGTGATAACATCATTGCAAATAATGATGATGGTGCAAAGGAATACATTAATCTTTTCAAGAACAGGAGAAGAAGAGGTTTTCAGACAGAATGATCCAACACAACTGACTAGTTTAAAGTAGATTCCATAGTTCTTGAAGGTGTGGCCCTGAAAGATAGACATTTTCTTTTTTTTTATTACTAATCAGCATAGCCAATAAATTAGATGTACACCCTCCCCCTTGTATGTCATGTTCCAGGCTTTTCCTGTGTGTGTGCCCTGCAGCAGGACACAGAAATTAAAGTAGCCTGGTTATGTAAGTGGACTTTCACTTATTCATGTGTTCATGCAACATAAACCATTTGGGATGCAGTTCACATGCCTGCTGATTTAAATGATTTTCTTTGTGTCTTCTGTCATTACAGTTCATATGTAAAACAATTTAAAAAATAATGTGCCTTTTTTCTCCCGAGTTGTCCTAGGAGAAAACTTGATAGCCTCACTGTGGAAACAATGGCTGTGCATCTCAGGATCTTTATACTGTTGTTCTGGAGGTGGGAGGCATCTCCTTGAAAGAAAATAAGTTAGATTACCAATTTCATAGTAGGTAGCAAAGCAAAGCAGCTTCATTTATATACCGCTTCATATCACGCTATGGGATGTCTAAGCGGTTTACAACTGTAAGCTTATTGCCCCCCAACAGTTGGGTACTCATTTTAGTGACCTCGGAAGGATGCAGGCCTGAGTCTAGCCTGAGCCCTGGCTAGTATTGAACTCGAAACCTTGTGGTTTATGAGTGAGTGGCTGCAGTACAGGCATTTAACCACTGCGCCATTATATTACCATCTTAGGTAATATAATGAACGTTATAATGAATGTGCAGTTGAGCCAGCATGATGTATTGGTTTAAGCATTGGACTATGACTAGAGAGCAGGGTTCACATTCCCACTTGGACATGAAAACTCACTGGGAGACCTTGATTTAGAGATGGGAAGGCCCAGGAAAAAAAAATCAGGAAAAAAAAACTTCCCTGTTTTTTCCCTGAAGCCTTTTTTTGTCTCTCCCCCGCCCCCCACAAATTGGAAGGAAGAAAACTGATTATGGAATGTTTTATTTTAGCATGATGAATAAAATATTTAAGACAAGGTGTTCATATATTCTCCAAATCCTTTTTAAAAACTACATATAGTATCAGATTATTCTAATTTCTGTGCACTGAATGAGGACAAACAAGTCCTAGGTTGCAAACTGAATGTTCCAATGCAAGAAAAAGATGCATTTCTTCTTTTAGAGGGCACTGAAAGAATCTGGTCTGTGTTTGGAAACATTCACACTAAATCAAGAAATAAACTAACGTGAAAGGGTAGAGAAGCTTCTTTTAATCTGGGTACACCTTCGAATTTCAAAAGTCCATGATAACTGTGATGATGACAAACATAACAGCAGAATCAGAGACTGATACTGATAACCAGGACTGCATCTACACTGCAGAAATAATGTAATTTGACACCACTTTAACTGCCATGGCTCCGTGTTATGGAATTATGGGATTTTTGGTTGTATGAGACATTTAGCCTCCTGTGTCAGAGAGTTCTGGTGCCAGAACAATCTAGAATTCCCAGGATTCCCTAGCATTAAGCCATGAAAGTTAAAGTGGTGAACTGGAATATTTCTGCAGTGTGGATGCAGCCCAGAGCTCAGAAAATGAATCTGATTAAATTTTATGCCTATTAATTGAATCTTAGTCCCTCCTTCCCCCCTCCCCATTCATTTTAAGGGAATGTGTGCTTTATGTCTATTTGATACTGTGGAGAGGAAATATAAATAATGTTTTTCATTACTAATGATGATTTTTTTCGAGGGGGGGTGGTTTGAGTGTTTGTTTGTTTTTTTGCCTGCTCCACATAAACTAGCACAACCAAAGTTCAGGATATTATTACTCCCATTTGTTGCAAATAAATTTCAAAAAAATAAAAGTAAATTCTGTTTGTAATAATTGTTTGAATACACTGTATTTTAATATACCAATTGTGATACTTTTATGCCAAATCAAATTGTACATAGTCATATTTTATGTTCCTAAAGTAACAGAATGACTTTCAATCAGTAATTTTTTTTCAATTTTGCCATTCCCCACCCCCATCCCCACCCCCAGAAAACCAGGGAAAAAACATTACTTCAAAATTTCTGAACATTTTACATCTCTAGGCAAGTCACAGTCTCTCAGCATCAGAGGATGGCAGAGGCAAACTCCCTCTGAAGAAATTTGCCAAGATAACTCTGTGATAGTCACTTTAGAGTTGCCATAGGTTGGAAATGACTTGATGGCAAACACCCCCACCTCCACCACAATACAATAAATGTGGTCTTCTGTGTGAAACCTTAGTGGAAATGTCCACAGATCCTAGGTTCAATTCCCCTAGCCCAGGGGTAGGCAACCTTTCCCCTTTAAGGGCCGAGGGACTTCAGCTCCCAGAAGCCTCAGCTATGTTGGCCAATAGTCCCATGTTGGCCAATAGCTCCTGGGATTCTGGGAGCTGAAGTCCCTCAGCCCTTAAAGGGGAAAGCTTGCCTACCCCTGCCCTAGCCTTTTGAAGCAATAGAACACTGTGTCAGAGTGCAAAAAATCCCATGAGGTTGCCATCAGCCTCAGCTGTATGTCAGGAGAACTTAAAGTTTATTCTGCTTCTCTTTAGCCTATCACAGGGGTAGGCAACCTGTCCCCTTTAAGGGCCGAGGGACTTCATCTCCCAGAAGCCTCAGCCATGTTGGCCAATAGTCCTATGTTGGCCAATAGCTCCTGGGATTCTGGGAGCTGAAGTCCCTCGGCCCTTAAAGGAGAAAGGTTGCCTACCACTGGCCTATCACACTAGATTTCCCCCTCACGATTGCTACTGGGTTATTCCCGCTGATCTTGCTTAGCTACCCACTTAACACTATATGCAGCCCATGAGCTGTCATAAGCTGCTTATTTAGAAGAGGGTGGAGTGGGAAGGAGGAAGGGTTCCAGTTCTATCTAGGGAGTTGTGGTTGTAGCTCCACAGTGCAAATGTACCCTTTAGTGCAGGGGTAGGCAACCTTTCCCCTTTAAGGGCTGAGGGACTTCAGGTCCCAGAATCCCAGGAGCTATTGGCCAACATGGGACTATTGGCCAACATGACTGAGGCTTCTGGGAGCTGAAGTCCCTTGGCCCTTAAAGGGGAAAGGTTGCCTACTCCTGCTTTAGTGGACCTAGAGGTGATAGTAGTTGTAATTGGGAAGCGAGTGGAAAAGAAGGCAGTGGAACTAGAATGTAGGATTTCTACTGGAAGGTAATTATCTTTTCAGACAATCATTGTCACCAAAGTTTGTCGTACAGGCATCTGAACCTATGACAGACGGTTGCTTATCTTGAGAACCAAGAAGCAGATTAGTTCTTTTGGATCTATGATAGGATAACGGATCTGTCAGAAGGTCCAGTATGTGTATTCAACCAGTCACCTTTACCATTCTAGAACAGCAGAAAAGGAGTGGGTTTCCTTTTTAATTTCATTCACCAACTCTTTTGGTAAATTAAAGTTTCATTTTTGAAATAACAGTTTTGGCCACGTATATATTTGGGATAGGTACATGGGCAGGATGTGGTGGCTTAGTGGTTAAGATACCAATTCTGATGATTGAAACATCATAAGGCTGGCAGTTTGAGGCCCGAGTGCTGCACGATGGGGTGAGCTGCTGTCACTAGTCCCAGCTTCTGCTGAACTCACAGTTCAAAAGCATGGAAATGCAAGTAGATAGATAGGTACCACTTCTCAGTGGGAAGGTAACAGCGTTTGGTGCAGTCATGCTGGCCACATGACCACCAGAGCAGTCCTCGGACAATGCTGGTTCTTTGGCTTAGAAACAGAGATGAGCACCGCCTGCTACAGATGGTTATGACTAGACAATCATGTCAAGGGACTTTCTTTACCTTTATATATTTGGGTTTGGCAGATTAAATTTTAAAAAAAGTATCCTGTGCATTCTGTTCTCTTGCAATATCAAAATATACAATTTTTGAAAAAAGTTCAGAAGAGAACTAAACATTTTAAAATATCAGTTGAACAGAATAGAATTGTAAAATTATCAGAAACCAGCTTTAAAATATGGCCTACTTAAAGCTAATCAAACTTGAATCTAATCTACTACCTCTGGGAGGAAGCTGCACAATTGTGGTGCGGACACTGACAAGGCCTTTCCTTGTTTCACAAACAGCCTATTTTCTGTTGGTAGTGTCACACTGCATATGAGCCATTGAGGAAGATCATGAATTATGTTCAGGTTCAGAAGGGGTGAGACAGTCTTTCCTTGATCCCTAACTGTTTACAACTGGAAAGGAGAATGTATGGTCCTCCAGTTGTTGCTGAGCTGCAGCTTCTTTCATCTCTCTACTGGCTGTGGTTGATGACCTTTGACCAAGAACATCTGGAGTGCAAAATCTACCCCATCCCTGGTTTAGCGGAAATGTGACCATAGCTTTGATGATACCATATGTTGCCACCCTGTAATGAGGTTGCAGATGGGATGTGTGGAGAAAAACAAATTCCAGGAAAACCACAAGAAAAGGATAGTGCCACCTGCTGAATGTCTGCATATAGTACAGTTGACATGCAGTGCACACCAAGGAAAGGATGGATCTTTACATACCTCATATTTCTTAATGTTTAGTTTATCATTTGTCTTTTAGGATAGTCTTGTTTATTCTTGTTCCATTTTTAAGGGGTTTACAATCCAGGGATTCCCAAACAGACTTTCCTGGCTCCGTGTCTGTCCTTGGGAACAGTTCCTTAAGGTTGTGGACATCATTGCTCAGAATCCATTCTGCTTTTACATTGATTTGCAAAAAAATGTCCCCTGTCAGAGATTGTCTCAGCCCAGGCTCACATGGCCTCTGTGTTGGTGTTCGACACCAGAACAACTGCTTCCTCACTGGGCATATAGGCTCAAGATGGCCCAGATATGACTCATCCTCTCCCAACTATAGCCAGATCTGTTTCTATATACCCAAAGCGTGACATGTCCTGCAAAAGAGGGATACCCTAATTCAGCAACTCACCCATAAGGAGAAGAGAAATGCTAAGAGAAGGCCTTGTAATATGAACTTGACCGTGGGGAATTTATAATTAGCTCAAAAATAGTAAATAGGATCCAACCCATTGTATGCAGGGGGCTAGAGGGAACAGTTCCTGCAGAGACAGCATTTGTCAAAAAAAAAATATGTACTTTTATTAAGAGATAAAAATAAATCAATAAGTAAACACACATATATACAGAGGATCAAACATACAAAAACACCCTAACATACATACACACACGCAAGAACTCAGAAGTAACTTGGATAGGAAGCAGAAGGCTTTCTAATGGTGATAGTTACCTGAAAGGAGGCTGCTCCAATGATGAATGAAGAGGTAGACTCAACCATTATGACAGGAAAAGGACAAAGAATAGAGCTGAGAACTCTAGTTAGAGATCACAATGGCAGGCATCATAACCTCTATCCAGACCCCCCTTTTCCAAGATTTTGGGGAGCATTTATACCCTTAAGACTAATCTGAGGCGAAGAGTTGCTATTGTATATCAAAGGATTCTGATGCTTTGCTTTGAAGTAGACAATTTCCAAAAGAGGGGAGGTAGGATGTTGATGCTATCTCACTTTTTCAGCCAGACACATCCTGGCTGGCTCATAAATCTTTTAGGTGTGAATGTCCTGCTTTACAGTTCCTAACCCTGGCTTTTTTGATCTGCAAATGATTGTAAATGCAGATTCAACTCTGTTTGGAGTGTCTACGTGAGGCTCAGCCTTGAGCCCATGGCTTTCAGTATAGGGCCATGACAGAGACCCAAAAGAGGTCTTGATATCAAAACCAATCGAACCACTAATCGTAACAGCCGGCCCATCCACTGCTACCCTAAATTTGGTATTGACTGCCACTCTGGCTTGTCTGCTGTCACCGTTTTTTCATCTCCAACCACTGACTTGACTGGTGTGGTGATCTTACTCGTGTTGAAGAACAGTCACTACAAGAGGTGCCTCGAGTAGCAAGTACCCAGAAATGACCAGCCCTCAGTGAAGCAGTTAATTCAAGTCAGCCCCCCCCCCCCCCTCGATTGTGTTTTCCCAGGAGAGCCACTTGCCAGTTCATCAGCCACCTCACCTCTTGCCTTGACCACCTACTCCACCACCTTGCTGCTGATCTCATTCTTCAGGGCAGTCTTGTACACTGCACAGTTGTGAATTGCTCTTTTTCTGATGCTGTTGCTCACCTCTCAACCATGCAGGCTGTGGATTCTGCTTGGTTTGATGCTATTGCCCTTCCCCTGTGCTGCCACGAGATAATCATTACTACTACTCTGAGCATCAGTACCATTTCCCTCAGCGTTACATCAACTACCATGACGTCTTTCACCACCCGTCACCACAGAAACACCAGTACCGGTCAAGATAGAGATCTTGTTATGTAACCTCTTGCCTTGCCAATGTATTTTGATAACATGTCCAGGCCTCTGAATCGAGATGCTACTCTATTACTGACGGCTACCATTTCTAGGCTGAGAAGCTACTTTAACTGCAACTTCTTGATTAGGAATCTACTTCCGTGGTTCTAATTTTAAGTGTACCTGCTTTTGACTTGGGTTTTCCCATGGTATTGAAGACATCTCCACCTATACAGCAGATCGAATTGACTTCTGTCTTGCTTTCTGACCTACCTGTCTCCATCCCAGCTCTCTCTGATTCTGACGCCTCTAAAGATGAAGGGGATGGTGTTGCTGACATGTTGCCTCTGTGTCCATCACCCCTCACTTCCTCCTCTACAGAAGATGTGACTGATAATATAGCCATGTCACTGACAGAAATCTCCACCCCTATGTGGAGCCAGTTTTTGGGATGATGAAGTTGCTTAGCCTTGAAATCAAAAACTAAACTACTATCTCTCTGGATCTATATTCCAGCATGTCAACATTGTTATGATTGGCTGGATGTCTTCCATTTTTGATGTGGTGAGGCTCACCCCTTTCAAGACTCTAAATGCACCCACCATGAGCTCTTAAGCGTAAGGTCACATAGGCAGTTTAAAAATTGCAAAAAGGGCTGATTCCCACATACATCTCAGGAAAGCTAGACAATTTAACAGAGGATGTTTTCCACTTAAAGATTTACACTCCAATTCTCAACTTGCAAGCCTCCACCCCGGGTGATCACTTTATGCATATTTGGACTCTTTGATGTAGGACACCTGGACTTTGCCCCAGGCTAGATGTCTTCTATTAACAACCCAAATTTCCTTTGTTCTGGGGACTAGTTGGTCTGCAGGCTGACTCCATGTCACTCTGAATTCCATTAGACCTGACTCGCCACTGCCCCTCCAAGCTCCCTGGAGCGGCTGAGTCCCACTTCCCAGCCATCAAAGCGCATCTGTTGGAGCGACTTGCTCTTGGTAATTATCAATGTTAGTGAAGCCTCCTCTATTCCAATCTAACACCTTTATTCTCTAGCTCTTGTGTGTGAGAGAGAGTGTGTGCATTTTGCATGTGTGTTTTTCCCCTTAATAAAATATAATTCATAGAAGAATTCTGCCTCTGCAATCCTTTGTCTTAGCACCTCAGAATGCAAGTGGGTTAGATCCCTTGGGCTGCTTCTAACTTGCATTTCTAAGCAACATCCAGAGAGCTCCACACCAATCATGCTTCCTCTTTCACCATCTCTTTTGGACTTCATCAAATAATCCTGGTCCAAACTGTTCTCCTGACAGCAAGGTGCCTGGAAAAGCTTGATGAGGTCCATAGGAAGGGACCTCCTTCCTTTTCATCTATCCTGTTCCAAATCCAATTGTTGTAGAGGCTTTCCAGTTCAAGTCTACCTGAAAATCCTATTCCACTCTGCCCAACAAGGAAGGTTTCTGCTTTGACCTGTTTGGTATAAGTTTTTATTCATTTGTGGCATTGATGATCCAGGTGGCATGAATGGCCAACTGCCAGCAATTTCTTTGTGGAAGATGCTCTCTTTCATCCTTTACCTGCTTGATGACCAGAAAAATGTTGCCATTCTGTTCCAGCAGGAAGTACAAGGGCTGACTACACAGCAAATCAGGGCTGTTTGTCATGGGGCTGACAGCAGTACAAAGGCCATGGCAACATGAATCCCAGTTTTGGGAAAAGAGCAGGATATAAATACGTATAATAATAATATCAATTGGCTTGCAACATTACACATGGTTATGATTGGCTGGTCTAACGGAGGACATATTTGAGAATAAAGAGAACTGAGGCTTTCCCTTTGATTGAGAATGCTTCTTCTGTGTTTAAACTGATTAGGCTATGGATGCTCATCCTTTCTGCTCTCAAAAGCCTGACTGAAAGAAATCCTTTTCTGTCTCCTATACTAGATCAAGGCCTCCCCTTTGCTAACTACACCAGTCACCTAAAGCAGTGGGATTCACCACCATCCATCGTGGCAGTCTTGGTACCATCCTCCCAGTCGCTAAGAAAACTTGTTCTTGCATGAAACATTGGCTTTGAATCCCCCCTCCTCCCAGCCTATGTTTTTGCCCCAGTGTTTATGCAATTGTGGACCTCCTTGCTACTCACTGAGTGGCATCAAATTTGCTGGGATGTGCGTGTACTCACCATGATTCAGAATCAGTTTTGTCCACCCACATCTACACACCATCCTTAGGTACACTCCTCTTAATACCACTCCTTCGAGAAGAGGTTATGATACTGCTCCAGAGCCATCAAATAGCTCCCCCATCATGTGTGCCTGACCGGTTTCTTCTCCAGATATTTTACAGTCGGCCCTTCATAGCCATGGATTCTTTATCCATGGATTAAACCATCCACAGTTTGAAAATGTTCCTAACAGCAAACCCCGAGTTTACCATTTTATATAAGTGACTCCATTTTACTGTGCCCTTGTATATAATGGGACTTGAGCATCCATGGATTTTGGTATCCATGGGGATCCTGGAACCAAAACCCAGCACACAGTACCAAGGGCACACCATCCCATACTGAAGAGGGATGGCTCATTGAGGCCTAGTATGGACCTCAGAGGTGTAAATCAAAACATCCCACCAAAGACTTTTCAAATATCACACTATGCCATTCTCCATCTCCTGAAAATGAGTATGCTCTGACAATCTACAGGATGTATATTTTCATATTCACATCTGTCCTCAGCACAGAAAACTCCTACACTACACAGTTGGACACAGAATGTACCAGTACCAGATACTCATGTTAGATTTAGCGACTGCCCCCTGGGTGTTCACAAAATTGATGGTTGTGGTCACTTCTCACCTGATAAACAAAGGGATAAGCATCTTCCTATACTGGATGATTGATTGTTGATTGCTTCTACAGAAAATACATGGGTAGAACCCTATCCTTCCTTGTCAGTCTGGGGTGAACATCGAAACGTCATCTCTCACCCCTTCTCAGTCTTTCACTTTCAGAGGGGCAGTTCTGGACTTTAGACTTACTCATGCATTACTGCCAGTGGACAGAGCACAAACCATTCAACACCTACTTATGTCATGTACATGAGATTGGTGCTGACTTGGCTAATTATGAAGTGGTTCAGTTTCTTCGTCCCCACCATGGCATTTACCCCATGTGCACTACTTTGACAGTCCTACAAGCTGCTCTACCTTATCCCACATTGGTGGCTTTGGATGATGATGATGATGATGATGATATTGATATTGATATTTATTTATATCCCACCCTTTCCCCAAAATTGGAACTCGGAATGGCTTACAATATTAAAAAACAGTACAATTAAAAAGATACAAAAACTGTACATTAAAGTAGAATTAAATTATTGCAATATTAAAACTGTTGTTGTTGTTAAATTGCCCTTGAGTCGACCTTGACTCATGGTGACCCTATGGATGAGACATCTCCAAGACCCTCTGTCCTCCACTGCTCTGCTTAAGTCCAGCAACGCCATACCTGTGTCCATCTGGCATGTGGCCTTCCTCTCTTCCTGCTTCCCTCCACCTTTCCCAGCATTATTGTCTTCCTTCCCATGGTGTCTCAAAAGTACAATAGCATCAGTTTGGTCATCTTGCCTTCCAGGGAGGTTTCCAGCTTGATCTGCTCTAGGACCCATTTTTTTTTTTTTGTCCTTTGGGATCCTCAGCACTTTTCTCCAGCACCACATCTCAAAATGAATTGATTTTCTTCCTATCATCTTTCTTAACTGTCCAGCTGTCACATCCATACATGGTAATAGGGAATACAATGACTTGTATGATTCTAACTTTTGTGCTCAGCTGTATATCTTTGCATTTTAGAATCTTTTCTAGTTCTTTTATGGCTGTCCTCCCCATTCTTAATAATTCTGATTTCTTGACTGCAGTCCCCATTTCTATCAATGTTTGATCCCAGGTATGGGAATTCTTTTACTATTTTTATTTCTTCATTGTCTAGGTTGAACTTGTGAAGGTCCTCGGCAGCGTACAACAGGTTAAAACAATACAGGAGTAAAACACATCACCAAATACTCTCCCTAACCCTCCCACCCCTTAAAAATAAATTAAACTAGGATAGTATTAAAAACAGCATCAAATAATAAAATCATAAAGTAGTTGTTCCAGGTCTGTGAGGTGTTCTGCTAGTATTATGGTGTCATCTACATATCTTAGATTGTTGATATTCCTTCCAACTATTTTCACTCCTCCTTATTCTGTGTCTAAGCCTGCTTTTCTTATAATATGTTCTGCATACAAGTTGAACAGATAGGATGAAAGGATACAGCCTTGTCTGACTCCTTTGCCAATTGGGAACCATTCTGTTTCTCCGTGTTCTGTTCTGACTGTATCCTCTTGTCCTGAGTACAGATTCCTCATCAGGACTATCATATGTGTTGGCCTCCCATGTCCAACAGATTTCATGTTAAAAGAATAAAATTCAGTTTAAAAAGATACAAGTGTTTAAAACACTTTATATAACACCCAGCCCATTCTTTAAAAACTTTATGTTTTAAATTCCTATCTGAACAGGAAGATCTTGGCCTGCCAGTGGAAGGATAACAAGGAGGGGTTCATTCTGGTCTCCCTGGGGAGGGAGTTCCACAGTCTAGGAGCAGCCACTGAGAAGGCCCTCTTTCATTTCCCCACCATGCTTTTGATGCGGGGGGGGGGGGGAATGAGAGAAGGGCCTCCCCTTATGGTCTCAGAGCCCAGGCTGGTTCATACACGGAGATACGTTCTGCCAGATAGCCTGGAACTGAGCGATATAGGGTATTCTGAGTCTTAAGTAGCACTTTGAATTGAGCCTGGAAACAAACTGGCAGCCAGTGGAGCTGTTTCAACAGGGGTATTGTGTTGTTCCTGTACTCTGCCCTGGTTAACAGTCTGGCTGCAGCTCTTTGGACCAGCTGCAGTTTCTGAACACTCTTCAATGGTAATCCCAAGTAGAGCATAGAATTAAAAGACATAACTGTGTTAGTCTGTAGAATCGGTATGTAGAGAGATCTTGTAGCACCTTTGAGACTAACTGAAACAAAGAAATTGGCAGCATGAGCTTTCGTAGACTTCAGTCTACTTCCACATCTAACTCCAGATGGGGCAAACACTGTACTGGTTTTACTGTCCGCAGGTGTTCATTGAAGGCAGAGAAACATTACCGTAGCAATGCTGTGGAACGTATCACAGTCATAAAGGCCATCAAGTTGTTCAGGGACATAGACATGTTTGTTTCTAGGCAGAACCACAAATGGTAGTTACTCTGGGAGATTCTCAGGAACTGGATGGCATCTCTGCTCTGCCTCTGCCCACCCTTCCCCCTTTCTTAGGAACTGGATGGGATCTCTGCTCTACCTCTGCCCACCCTTCCCCCCTAATCACCACAGTACAGGTCACAATTCAGGAATATGTGACTGACTGCATCTTTATAATTCTCTAGTGCCAGGCAGTCCTCATTTGTGACACTCCTACAAATGTTTTGTTGTGAAATCTTCAACTCCCATACTCATCCACTGTGCTACATAACCTCATGGTAGAGTGAAGTGTGGAGATATCAAATCAGTTCACCTAACAGCTTGGCTCCTTCAGAAACCATAGATGCTCATCCAGCAGGCCTCTTTTAAACCTTCAGTGCAGTGTTCTTATGCTCTAAAATGGCATCAGTTTTGCTCATTTGCCGAGGCTTCCGGACTTCTGACTGCTTCTAATAATGATAGGATGGTAATGATTTTTCTTTTGCATTTGGAGGACATGGGTCTTTCCCTTTCTTCCTTGTGGGTTTAGCAATAGCAGGTACATTTCTATGCTGCTTATCAGTGAGCTTAAGTTTACCTTTACTTTATAGTAGCATGCCAACTGGGTGGCCATCCATCCTCCATGCTGTTTAGAAGCACAGCTATCAAGAGATTCTTACATGGCTTAATAATAATAAATAATAATAAATTTTTATTTGTAGCCCGCCCCTCTGCTAGGCAATCGGGGCGGGGGACAGCAATAATTAAAACAGAACAACGTTAGAACATTCCCTCTCCCCTTAACCCCTACCTCCCCCCTCCCCATCCCCTTAAAATAGAATTAAACCGAAGAATAATTAAAATACAATATTAATTAAATCAATAAATTAAAAACAAGATTTTCCAAGGAGACAGACAAATGGAGACCCCTTTAAGGGCCGACCGTTATTCCGGGAAGGCCTGCCGAAAGAGATCCGTCTTTACTGCTTTCTTGAAAGCAGCAAGAGTGGTAGTAAGACGGATCTCGTCCGGCAGGCCATTCCAAAGTCTGGGAGCGGTTGCGGAGAAGGCCCTCTGGGAGGTCTGGGACAGCCTAGTTTTTATTGGCTGTAACAGATTCCTCCCAGAGGACCGCAGGGTGCGGGGGGGTTCATATGGGGAGAGGCGGTCCCTAAGATAAGATGGGCCCAAGCCATGTAGGGCTTTAAAGGTCAAAACCAACACCTTGTACTGCGCCCGGAAACTAATTGGCAGCCAGTGGAGGGATTTAAGCACAGGTGTTATGTGCTCCCTCCTAGATGTTCCCGTAATTAGCCTGGCTGCCATATTCTGTACCAGTTGAAGTTTCCGGGTTAGGCACAAGGGTAGCCCCATGTAGAGTGCATTGCAGAAATCCAGACGTGAGGTTACCAGGGCGTGTACCACAGCTTCCAGATCCTTACTATCCAGATAAGGGCGCAGCTGGCGTATCAGCCGAAGCTGATAACAGGCGCTCCTGACCACCGCATTCACCTGACTAGTCATGTGAAGCGATGAGTCAAGGAGAACCCCCAGACTGCGAACACAGTCCTTTACGGAGAGTGTGACCCCGTCCAGGACTGGAGACTGTATTCCCAGATCTGGTTTCGGGCCCGTGACTGCAAGTACCTCCGTTTTGTCTGGATTCAACTTCAATCTGTTTTTCCTCATCCAACCCATTACCGCTCTAAGACAGTCATCAAGAGGAGAGGCGCCATCTGAAGTCTGAGTCGATGATCTGGTCATGGAGAGATATATCTGGGTGTCATCAGCGTACTGAAGACACCGAGCTCCATGCCTCCGAATGATCTCACCAAGCGGCTTCATGTAAATATTAAATAGCATTGGGGACAGGATGGCACCCTGAGGGACGCCACAATTAAGCTCAATTTTGGATGAGCAACTGTCCCCAAGCCTCACCCTCTGAGATCTGTCCGAGAGGAAGGAACGGAACCAGTGCAGAGCAGTGCCTCCAATTCCTAACTCCCTCAGACGATCTAAGAGGATGGCATGATCTATGGTGTCAAAGGCCGCTGAGAGATCCAAGAGCACCAACAAGGTCACACTACCCCTGTCGATACTCAGGCGGAGGTCATCGGTCAGAGCAACCATGGCAGTCTCCACTCCATATCCTGTCCTAAAGCCGGTTTGAAATGGGTCGAGATAATCGGTTTCATCCAAGACTGCTTGAAGTTGGGAAGCAACTGCCCTCTCGATCACCTTGCTCAAGAAAGGGAGCAAGGAGACTGGTCTATAGTTGTTTCTATCCAGGGGATCCAGGGAAGGCTTTTTCAGGATTGGCTTAACCGCCGCCTCCTTTAAGCAAGATGGTACCTTGCCTTCCCTGAATGACGCGTTGATTGTGTCCCGGAGGAATACCCTCAACGCGTCCCCCCCCTGGACGACCAGCCATGATGGACAAGGATCGAGGGGGCAGGTTGTCTTCCTCACACTTCCAAGCAGCTTGTCCACGTCATCGGTACTCACAGATTGTAATTGATCCAGTAAAGTGCCATCAACGGAGTTCCTGGATACCTCATCTACGGATTCTGCCAAAACAATGGCATCCAAGTCGGCTCTTATCCGAGAGATTTTGTCTGCAAAGTGAATATTAAAGGCCTCACAGCAGGCTGTCGTTGGGTTAAGTAGGGGGTTTGGCGCAGGAGATACCTTCGTCAACTCCCCCACCACCTTAAACAGCTCTGCCGGGCGAGACTCTGCAGACGCAATGCGTGCAGAACAGAAAGATTTCTGCGCTGCACGCAAAGCCTCCCTGTAGGAATCAAGATGTTTCCTAAGGCGAGTTCTGTCGGATAGGAGACGAGTCTTCCGCCATTCGCACTCTAGTCGTTGTCCAACACGCTTCATCTTCCTAAGCTCCTCGGTATACCAGGGCTTACGATTCGAAGCGGGCTGGAAAGGACGCTTGGGAGCGATTGTGTCAATAGCCCTGGTGAGATCGATGTTCCACGTGTCCACCAGGGCTTCAACAGAATCACCGGCGTTGCCAACCATTAAACCCTCTAAGGCTTTCTGGAAACCAATTGGTTCCATTAGCCTTCGAGGGCGGACCATTCTAATGGGTCCGCCACCCCCGAGGGGGTGAGTAATAGCCTTTAGTTCTGCCCTGATCAGAAAATGATCCGTCCATGACAGGGCGGAGATATTTTTGATCTCCGCCCACGGATGCTCCTGCTCCGTACTAAAGACCGCATCGAGTGTATGACCAGCACAATGTGTGGGCCCGTCAACCAATTGGGATAGGCCCATGTTAGTCATGGTATCCACGAACTCCCGAGCCGCGCCAGTTAGATCTTGCAAACTGATTTCGAGTGGGATGTTGAAATCGCCCAGAACCAAAAGTCTGGGCGATTCCAACAGCAGCTCAGAAACCAGGGCCGTCAGCTCGGTCAGGGAGTCTGTTAAGCAACGGGGTGGCCGGTACACCAACAGGATCCCCAAACTATCCCTGGTCTTCAGGCTAAGGTACATACACTCGATATGTGTCATTTTCCGGATAGGTTTCCTGATCAAGGTCAAGGTGTTCCTATGGACCAAGGCTATACCACCCCCCCGCCCACTTTCCCTCACCTGCTCAATAACTGAGTACCCAGCTGGGAGAGCCTGCGCCCAGATCGCGGAGCTGGCATCCCCCAGCCAGGTCTCAGTGAAGCATGCCAGGTCGGCTGCCTCATCCACCAAGAGATCGTGGATGATGTGTGTTTTGTTCTTGACCGACCTGGCATTGCAAAGGAGCAGATTGAGGGTCAGTGGAATGGCAGGCACGTTCCCCAAGTTATCCTGGGAAGCAGAGCCAACAGAAGGGGGGATAGATATCAAGCATCGATCCCTCCTTCTTTTGTAACATCTGTTGGCTCTGCTGCCGCCATACCTCCCCCTCCCCCACACCACCTGAATACCCGCTCCCAGACTATGGTCAGCTCCAGTGTGTAAAAAGGAAGGCGGACACCCGGCCGACTCCAGTCTTTAATTTCCCCCACAGCTGCATGGAAATCCACACAGCTATCCGTGAAAGGCAGTTTCTCAAGGCCATCTAATGGCTAGAGCAAGGCCAGCAGCAATTAAGATCAAGGACAAGCCCAGGTGGCAAGTCTGATGGTCCCGCCCTCCTCCTCCTCCTCGCTCCACTCACAAGCCCAGGCCTGGAGGTCCAGGGAAGTTGGGGCCAAGCGGGGCCCAGATGGCAAGTCCCTCTGCTGCTGGGAAGGGAAAGGAAGGCTCGCTGGGGCCTTTTTACCGGCCCTGATGGTCCCGCCCTCCTCCTCCTCCTCGCTCCACTCACAAGCCCAGGCCTGGAGGTCCAGGGAAGTTGGGGCCAGCGGGGCCCAGATGGCAAGTCCCTCTGCTGCTGGGAAGGGAAAGGAAGGCTCGCTGGGGCCTTTTTACCGGCCCTGATGGTCCCGCCCTCCTCCTCCTCGCTCCACTCACAAGCCCAGGCCTGGAGGTCCAGGGAAGTTGGGGCCAGCGGGGCCCAGATGGCAAGTCCCTCTGCTGCTGGGAAGGGAAAGGAAGGCTCGCTGGGGCCTTTTTACCGGCCCTGATGGTCCCGCCCTCCTCCTCCTCCTCGCTCCACTCACAAGCCCAGGCCTGGAGGTCCAGGGAAGTTGGGGCCAGCGGGGCCCAGATGGCAAGTCCCTCTGCTGCTGGGAAGGGAAAGGAAGGCTCGCTGGGGCCTTTTTACCGGCCCTGATGGTCCCGCCCTCCTCCTCCTCCTCGCTCCACTCACAAGCCCAGGCCTGGAGGTCCAGGGAAGTTGGGGCCAGCGGGGCCCAGATGGCAAGTCCCTCTGCTGCTGGAAAGGGAAAGGAAGGCTCGCTGGGGCCTTTTTACCGGCCCTGATGGTCCCGCCCTCCTCCTCCTCCTCGCTCCACTCACAAGCCCAGGCCTGGAGGTCCAGGGAAGTTGGGGCCAGCGGGGCCCAGATGGCAAGTCCCTCTGCTGCTGGGAAGGGAAAGGAAGGCTCGCTGGGGCCTTTTTACCGGCCCTGATGGTCCCGCCCTCCTCCTCCTCGCTCCACTCACAAGCCCAGGCCTGGAGGTCCAGGGAAGTTGGGGCCAGCGGGGCCCAGATGGCAAGTCCCTCTGCTGCTGGGAAGGGAAAGGAAGGCTCGCTGGGGCCTTTTTACCGGCCCTGATGGTCCCGCCCTCCTCCTCCTCCTCGCTCCACTCACAAGCCCAGGCCTGGAGGTCCAGGGAAGTTGGGGCCAGCGGGGCCCAGATGGCAAGTCCCTCTGCTGCTGGGAAGGGAAAGGAAGGCTCGCTGGGGCCTTTTTACCGGCCCTGATGGTCCCGCCCTCCTCCTCCTCCTCGCTCCACTCACAAGCCCAGGCCTGGAGGTCCAGGGAAGTTGGGGCCAGCGGGGCCCAGATGGCAAGTCCCTCTGCTGCTGGGAAGGGAAAGGAAGGCTCGCTGGGGCCTTTTTACCGGCCCTGATGGTCCCGCCCTCCTCCTCCTCCTCGCTCCACTCACAAGCCCAGGCCTGGAGGTCCAGGGAAGTTGGGGCCAGCGGGGCCCAGATGGCAAGTCCCTCTGCTGCTGGGAAGGGAAAGGAAGGCTCGCTGGGGCCTTTTTACCGGCCCTGATGGTCCCGCCCTCCTCCTCCTCCTCGCTCCACTCACAAGCCCAGGCCTGGAGGTCCAGGGAAGTTGGGGCCAGCGGGGCCCAGATGGCAAGTCCCTCTGCTGCTGGGAAGGGAAAGGAAGGCTCGCTGGGGCCTTTTTACCGGCCCTGATGGTCCCGCCCTCCTCCTCCTCGCTCCACTCACAAGCCCAGGCCTGGAGGTCCAGGGAAGTTGGGGCCAGCGGGGCCCAGATGGCAAGTCCCTCTGCTGCTGGGAAGGGAAAGGAAGGCTCGCTGGGGCCTTTTTACCGGCCCAGCTTGTGCCACCTCTGTCCATCTTTCAAGGACCCTGTCTCATCTTGGCCTCTCTCACTCATTCTGTCCCAACTAACAGAAAGAAGCTTTTTGAGCTGATGGCTCAAACGATTCACTTTCAGGATGTTTTTTCTAATAGCCATCACTTCCACCAAGTAGGCCAGCAGACTTGGTGCTTTCCTATGATTTTCCATAGGGACAAGGTGGTGATCTGCTTTGACCAAGCAGTTCTCTCTAAGGTGGTCTTCCCATTCCACCTTAATGAAGATAGCATGTTGCCAGCCTTCTATCAGATCCTTCTTCCCAGTTGTTAAAAGGCCTTGCATTATCTGGACATCTGACAGGCCTTAGCCTTCTATACATACTGTATGGATCCTCTGAGGAGATCAGGTCCCTGGTTTGTTTCTCTGCTACAGTACCCAGAATGTGGTTTCCCTGTCTCTTCACAGAGGTTATCCAGATGGGTGGTTGAGTTGATCAATTTGGCATGCTAGCTCACTAAGGGCCTTTACAGGCGCCAGAAGTAATGCAGCTTGAGACCACTTTAATTGCCCTGGCTCAGTGCTAGGGAATCATAGGAACTGTAGTTTATTGTGTCACCAGAGCTCTCTGATGGAGAAGGCTTGATGTCTTAGAAAAAACTACAATTCCCATGATTCCCTAGCATTGAGCCAGGGCAGTTAAAGTGGTCTCAAGCTGCATTATTTCTGGCAGTCTGTAAAGGTCCTAAGAAACCTAAACCACTGCCCTTAGGTCACACTTGACCTGCACAATGTCAGAGTCCCAGCATGGCTATGGGGCATTTTCCTGCCAGAGGTCTGCAGGGCAGCTGCTTGGGCTCAGCTGTCCATCTTTATTTGGCACTACTGAGTAGACGGTAGTGCTTGGGCCAATGCATCACTTGGAAGGGCAGTATTGTCATCTGTCTTCGACTGCTCTGCCTCCTGTGTTAAGCTTGCTAATTACCAATTTGTGTGAAGCACAGAGACCACAGTGAAAGACAGGTGGTAAGCTTGCTAATTACCAGTTTGTGTGAAGCACAGCGACCACAGTGAAAGAAAGGTTCCTTACCTGTAACTGTAGTTCTTTGAATGGTCATCTGTTCTCTCACACCCACCTCCCCTCTCTTTCTACAGGTCTGGTCTAATCTCGATGGGTGGTGGAACTGAGCGCTTGGTATTTATGTTTGTGCCCAAAGGGCGCAGGGTTCCCACCAAGAGTTACTCAACCCTGGAATGGATCTGCACAGGCATGAGACCCATTTGTGTGATGGTACAGATAACCATGCGAATAACTACAATTACTGGTAAGCAGCCTGTCCTTTTAGCTTGTTTGTTTGATTTATGTTATGCTTTGATATTTCTGTACAGTGGTACCTCTACTTACGAAATTAATTCGTTCCGACAGCCATTTCGTAAGTAGAAAATTTCGTAAGTAGAAGCAAATTTAACATTGAAATGCCCTAATCCGTTCCAGGCCCCCAGATTCAAGCTTCAACTCAATACAAATGTATAATACAGGGTTACAGTCCTGAATATCAGAAGCCACAGAAGCCAAAAATACAGTCCTGGAGATCAAAAGCCAAAAATATCAGAAGCCAAAAATACAGTCCTGGAGATCAGAAGCCATAAATATCAGAAGCCAAAAATACAGTCCTGGAGATCAGAAGCCACAAATATCAGAAGCCAAAAAGCCACAAGCCGCAAGTCTTACCTTCCTGGATCTCAGAAGCCACCAATTTCACTAGCCACACTTCCTCTCCTCTTTCGCAAGCCCAAACAGTGCTGCCTAGCTGAATTTCGCTAGGCAAACACTTCCTCTTTCGCTAGCCAATACAGTGCTGCTTTGCTAGATTTTGCTAACCAATGGCATGCCACGAAATTCGGAGAGCAGCTCGTTTGCGCCAGTTTCGTGAGTTGGAACGCTTTCTTGTCAAAGCAAATTTTTTTGGGAGGCGCGTTTCATAAGTTGAATTTTTCAGTAGAAGAAGCATTCATAATTACAGGTACCACTGTACTTGTAAGCTACCTTGAAATCATTTTCTTTCTTCACATCTTTATCTTTTAGGTATGGATGGGTGGGTGGATAGAAAGGTATGTTGTTGTCAAATAGAGTGTTTTATGGCACAATTCTGCACATGTTTACTCAGAAGTAAGTCATGTTGAGTTCATTCAGACAACTCGCATGTTTAGGATTGCACCTTAGGTAGAGTTGAACTGACAGTCAAGGAACTTAGGAAATAAATACTAACTACATGAAATTGCCACTTTGAAGAGAAAAGTAGTTCTGACTCATTGCAATATATTATGTAAAAAGCTGTTTTCCATGGTAGACAATAGAAATCAAACAAAAGGCTCGTATTTTCCTTCAAGTAGTTCAGATGACTAAGAGATACACAGTATGAGTCTATGTCAGTACTAATAAGATTAGAGATCAATAATGTCACATTGATCCATATTCTGTAGGTTTTTGCATTGTTTTCAGTGTAATGTTTCACAGCTGTGCTTAACCACAGAACTACTTGATACTCTTATTAGACTAGTTAGAGGTGTTCATATCTTTAAAGTGCATACCAATAGTTTTCTGGTCCTTAGATAACTGCAGCAAAAAGTGGTTTAAAAGTTAGTTTATTCACTCTGCAGTGTTCGAAGGCTGAGAGAGGAATTACAGGATGGTACTTAAAACTGAATGTTTCCCATTATTTCACTGTATTTCTGTGGTATGAATTGTTTGAATATTTTTATGTGTTTTCACTATATGACATGATACAACAATACAGGAATTAGCCTGACATTCTGGCTATCGATAAATGGTTCTCTTCAGAGCTCAGGAGCAGGGTGTGATTTTGATTGATTTCCTTGTTTTGCTTCTCAGTATCTATAAACTATGAGTTTACTGCTTTTGAACATCTAGTTGTTAATGAAAGGTAAAGGTATTCCCCATTACTGTTGAACATAAAGAAAACAAAAATAATGAGCACAGAGAACTTATATACATTCAAACTAGACAATGAGGAAATAGAAATAGTAAAAGAGTTCTCATATCTGGGATCAAACATTTATCAGAATGGGGACTGCAGTCAGGAAATTAGAAGATTAAGAATGGGGAGGGTGGCTATGAAAGAACTAGAAAAGATTCTAAAATGCAAAGACCTACAACTCAACACAAAAGTCAGATCCATACAAGCCATCGTATTCCCTATTACCATGTATGGATGTGAGAGCTGGACTATTAAGAAAGAAAATAGGAGGAAAATCAATGCATTTGAAATGTGGTGCTGGAGGATTCCATGGACAGCCAAAAGGACAAACAAATGGGTTCTAGAGCAGATGAAGACTGAAATATCCTAGAAGCCAAGATGACAAGATTTAGGGCCTTTGCAGACTGCCAGAAATAGTGCAGATTGAGTCTACTTTAAGGGTTAGGGTTAGTGCTAGGGAATTATGGGAATTGTTTTTTCCCTCCTGAGACATTGAGCCTTCTCTGTCAGAGAGCTCTGGTGCCACAATAAAATAAAATTCCCATGATTCCCTAACCCTAACCCTAACCCTTAAAGTGGACTCAGTTTGCACTATTTCTAGCAGTCTGCAAAGGCCCTTAGACTGTCATATTTTGGACACATCATATGAAGGCATGAATCCTCAGAAAACACAATGATGCTGGGAAAGGTGGAGGGAAGCAGAAAGAGAGGAAGGCCACATGCTAGATGGATGGACTTTATTAAAGAGACCACGAATAAGAGTTTGCAGGAGCTGGGCAGAGCAGTAGAGGACAGGGGGGCCTGGAGATGTCTCATCCGTAGGGTCGCCATGGGTCGAGATTGACGTGAAGGCAGTTAACAGCAAAAATTCCCCATTGACAAGGTTGTCAAGTCATGTCCGACCATAACCGTATCTCCATTACTAAGCTGAAGAACCAGCGTTGTCAGAGACTGCTCTGTGATCAGCAGTTTATATATATATATATAAACTAAATTAGTGGCTATTACAACTTTCTGTGGCAGTGAATTTCATGTTAGCCACAGATGCTGGCGAAACGTCAGAAAGAAACTTCTAGAACATGGCCACACAGCCCGAAAAACCCACAAAAAACTATGGATGTCGGCCATGAAAGCCTACGATTTCACAATTTCATGTTAATTAGCAAATGAGTTACTTCTAGGGGTAGCTGTGTTGGCCATATAGCAGTTGCAAATCCAGTAGCAATTGCAAATGGACATTAAATTTCCTTGGCTTGCAAAATTTTCCAGGGACTGCATGGCCAAAGGGGGAGGACCCAGCCTGCAAATAGCCCTCCCCCAACATCTGACCTGAGATCAGAAATGGAAAATGCAGGCCCAAGACTAACATCTTTGATTTTTTTCCTCCTGTTTGCCTGATGAAGAAGCCAGTGTGACTTTGAAAGCTTGCAATATGTAAACCCATATTAATTTATTCCAGGAAAACTATAATTTCTTGATCAAACTTTCCCTTAAGTATATTTGGCATGTCAACTATGAAAGACCTATGTTATGCTAAAACAGGATACAGCTGGGTGACACATGGAGAAGTACTATGCAAGTTCTTGTTTTAGTGTACAGCTGAGTGCACAAGGAGACAAAATGTATCTTGCTGTGTGGGAGGAGTGTATTTATTTCCTCTGTTTTGCAGGAGGTTGCAGCAGTATTGTTTGAGAAAACTCAGGCTTTGTGATAACATGAACTGCCATATGCTTTAGCAATTTTTGTGTCTTGTAAATAGTACCTTCTTTTAAAACGATGTATATCAGTGACTGTTAGTCATGGTGGTCATATGCACTTTGCATAGCCATGCCTTTGTGTATGGCTGAGAAGGCTATTACTTTTGTGGACTGCTTGTGGATTTTTTCCAAAGCCATCTGGTTGGGTTCTCAACTACTTAGGGGGGTTGCAGACTGCCAGAAATAGTGCAAATTGAGTTCATTTTTAGGGTTAGGGTTAGGGAATCATGAGAACTGTATTTTAATGTGGCACCAGAGCTCTTTGACAGAGAAGGCTCAATGTCTCAGAAAAACACACACAATTCCCATGATTCCCTAGCACTAACCCTAACCCTAAAAGTGGACTCAATTTGCACTATTTCTGGCAGTCTGCAACCCCCCTTAGTTGAGTGTTGATCGGATCTACATGGCTTTCATGACTAGTATTTTTTTTAAATTCCTGTCAAGTTTATAAGTTCTGATAAGCAGCACCAGCTTTTTAGAGCTGAGGCATATGCAAGGAAAAATCAACTTCATGTAGGCCTCATCATCACTTTTCGGTTAATAGTTAAGTGAATATGGTAACTTCTGTTAAGTCAGATTTGACTTACGGTGATCCTATAATGAGAGACTTTCAATAGCTTTGCTAATATTTAATATCTGCTTAATGTGTAGCATGCTGTTGTTACTATGCTGAAGCCAGAGGAGATACTGCTTCTGATTTTAGCCTCTCAGTAGAGATAAGAGTTGAATATAGATGGGCCTGCCACATCCAGTTGGGCCCTTGGATCCACACTGTGAGAATATCTGGGTAGCTACTCTGGCTTTTTTCTATTGCCATTGGAAAATTATTCTGAAGATGACTGGGGCCATCTCATGACCAGACTCTTCGAATCCTATCCACTGTGTGGCTTCTAAAGTATTGATGGCAGCATTTGCAAATATAGTTGTTGCTGGTAGCGATAACTCAAAAGCATGCCATTATAAATCCATTTCAATTGCAATACAATTTTTTTGTATCTATGGAAACATAGTTATGAGACATGAGAGAGCATAAGGGAGAAGCTTAATGTTACTATGACAACTCATGACTACACGAACTCTGTAGAAATGATTTTTTTTGAACAAAATCATCATGTGCAGGTCTGATAAAATGATAGATTCTAATTTTGAGAACCTGAACAGCAAAGTAGTTATAGGTATACAAGATTCTTGCAAGGAGCTGATGTTACAGATTTCATTTCAGTCATTAAGTGAATTTTTATATTTTATTATGTAATCTTATTAATGTAGTGTAATTTTATTACATTTTTACACTAATAGGACTAGTATTCCTAAAACATGGGTGTATTCCTGACAGTCACCATTAAGAGCTAGGTTGTTAGGGATGGTCCTTAGCTCAGTGGTAGAGTGCATGTTCTTTTGTATACAAAACACTTAGCCTCTGTCACTGGCATCACTGGTTAAAAAGATCTGGCAACAGGTAGTGTGAAAAACCTGTGCCTGAGATTCTAAAGAGTTGCTGCTAGAATAGACAGTACTGGGTGGCTAGTCTGATCTGATAGAAGGCAGTACCCTGCCTTTACATATATTTTATAATGATTATGTTTGCATTTAGCAGTTAGACTCAAATCTAGTTATCACTCAATATATAGAGCAGTAGGAGACTTCACCCTGTTGTCTTGAACAGTGCTTGATCCTGAATTCTTAGTGGTGGTTAATATTTTGTTGCTGATCCCACATGTCTCAGCCACACTGTTTGAGACTGAGTGCTGGTTTCTGTTCTTTGTTTCAGCATAATATGGGGAAATAATTGATTTCAAGTTTTAAGCATTATACATGACAGTAAGTCTGTATTATATTATTGGAGTGAAATGCAGAGGCAAAATACGGATTCCAGCCGCTTTGAAGGCCGGAGATTTAGATGACGCATGAGGCGAAAGCGGTTGGGAAGTGAAATGAAGCTGAGCTCTGGGGCTAAAAGCTGACATACTCCGACTCGAGGCAGAAAATGCATATCTTCTCAATGGCATATGAATGGTCCAGTGCTAGTGTGGGACTGCGGCAAAGCAAAAATGTGATTGCCAATAATGCAATGGATGTAATTACAACATACACAAACTAGATAGTCCAACTGGGGGAGGGGCATGGGGTAAAGGGGGCATGTGGGGGGGGGGGAGGCTCCATGATTGTGCTTTGTTCCTGGGCACACTGCTGCACTGTACTGGTGGTACATTGCAGTTGTGACTGTGGCCCAGATCACATGGGCAGGTGTCTAACAGAATGGCATCTGGGCAGGAAGAGGGAAGAAATTGGACGTTATTGTTGGTGCGTTTGTGCGATGGTGTACATTGCACGATGGACAGGTGGCAAAAAATTGTGTGGCTTGATGCTGCATGTTATGAACAGCTCATGGGTGTTTGGGCTGCCTTTGGTGCGGGTGATGTGTACAGCAGGGTTTTGACCTGCTTTCAGATAAGAATGGAGCCACTTTTTCCTACCCATTTACTCTGGCCCATTGTGGACTTCTTCTTGAAGCCAAGGAGTTAACATGGTCACTAGGATCTAGGACAGGGGTAGGCAACCTTTCCCCTTTAAAGGCCTTCAGCTCCCACAATCCCAGGAGCTATTGGCCAACATGGGACTATTGGCCAACATGGCTGAGGCTTCTGGGAGCTGAAGTCCTTCGGCCCTTAAAGGGGAAAGGTTGCCTTACCCCTGATCTAGGAGATGTCATCCTATAAATCATGTGGAGCTTTTACATTGAGGTGGCCTGGGAATAACCTGAAACTAAGTTTGAGCAATATTTGAAGGATCCTGTGATCCTTTGTCGTGTAGTGAGTTTTTTGCTTTGAATCAACAAAAGTTTGCTTTTGTTCTGGACAAAAAATTGTGGTGATGGTGATGATTTATACACTTACACCCCACTTTTCCCCAACAGTACTGGCTTATAAACATTTAAACAAAGATACACAGAGAGACACACTTAAAAACATACAAAAACAATGGTTTTACATGGTTAATTAAAACCGTGTAATACAGATCTATTAAAAATACAAAATATAAAATGAATAGATCAGTACACTAGTGAAGGCCCTTGCAGTCAGATCCCAAAAACCTAATGGAATAGAAAATTTTTCACTGTCTGATGGAAAGGACAAGGAGGGAGTCATCCCAGTTTTCCATACAGAGGGAATGCAGAGCATATGAGCAGCTACCAAGAAGTGTGTAACCTGCCCTTCAACCCAGGATTGGAAACAGAGCTTGAGTGTAGCTTCTGATTCTGGCTTACAGTGGGAGTGTAAACCATTACTTATTTGTTTAGATGAAAGGATAAACTTGTTTGCTTCAGCAGGACAGGAGGGAGGATATTGGTAAGCACACATGGAAGAAGAAAAGTATTGATATATAATTTCAAATTCTTCTAAATATTCAAATACTAAGTCGGATGATGAGTTATAAGACATGACAGTATAGTATACAAAATATACAGGATAATACTTCATTTTTGTTAATGAAAACATCATTCATAAAAGTATTTTTATCCCCCCTCCCACATGTATCTGTTGTCTGGAAAATGTCCATCTGATTGCTTGGGTGAAAGAGGTTTCAAAATTGCATAATCTGTCATTTTGTTAAATATCTAACAAGCTTGAATCAGAAGACAGTGCTTATGTATAAAAATTGCATGTAGGCTAAAACACTTACATTTTTTGTGAACTTAATTTTTTTAATCTTCATAATGGAATAATAATAATAATAATAATAATAATTTAAAAAGGTATGTAGATGGCATTGATGCCAGTGTAAAATCTTGAGCTCTAAGCCACCAGCTAAATTAGATAAGTTACCTTTAAATTTCTATACCTTTAAATTTCTAAACCATGTTTTTGGTAGCAGTATTAGACACTAAGCTGCAACAGTAGAAATCGAGTGTTTCCCTGACAACTGATAAAAACACAAGTGTATAAAAACCGAGGTGGAAGGATGCAGCACTCAGAGATAGCGTGGGCTGGGACAGCAGCTTAATCTACTTGTGGTAGCATGTAAAGCAGGAGAGAAAGAAAACCCTGGTGAGGAATGGTTATAAACTCTTTTTAAATTGAGTTGGGGTTTACAGATAGCCAAGGTTCCCTCCCCTACATTTGAAGACGGAAAAGCTTAGCCAAATCTGACTGTACAGTAATTCGTTGTGCTTCAGGTATGTCTTTCTTCTTCCACATTATATCTAGAAATAATGAGTCAGAATTTTTTCAGTTCAACCCAATTTCTTTATATAAAGGGATCTTGCAGCACCTTTGAGACTAACTGAAAGGTAGAAGTTGGTAGCATGAGCTTTTGTAGACTTGAGTCTACTTCCTCAGATGCATGTGGATCCATTTTCATTAGGTTCCCATTGTACCTTCCCCCTTTCTATGACTTTGGCCATGCTGTTTTCTGTGCTGATGGGAACTTCCCCTTTCCATGTTAGTAAAATAGGGTTTCCTTGCTATAAGCTGCTGTTTAAAACTTTGCATATTCTAAGTCTACTCTTGTTTCCCTTTACTGTTTTGTGAAGTGTGTCCTCTCATCTTTATCCTTGCTATCTTAAAAAGATGCAGCTCTCCAGTAAAAGACTGAAGCTGGTACTTCAGCTGAAATTAATGATCTGGTATGTGAGCATAGTTGCTTTTAATGTACAGGTAGATCAGGAATCATGCCACACTGGTATTTTGTCAAGTATTTGGCACATACTTGGCTCTTGGTACAGAACTAGCAGTGGTGCAAATGTAGTAAACACTTAACACTTAATTAATTTGGAATTAGCATTGTGAAAATGTAGATTGAAAATATCAAAGTTAAATGATGTTTCCAATGTTTAAAGTGCTGATAAAATGTTTAATAGTTAAAAATGTAGATTGTTTCACTATTGAACTTCTGTGAATTTGAAAATCCAAAGCTCTGTGTGCACAGTGAAATGACTGGAAATAATAATTACTGTGATAGTATTCCAATCAGCAGCTATGACAGATCATTGCAAAGTTGTGCCCTGTAAATGGCTACATGAAAAAGGAATTGCTTAAAGAGATTTGTAGATGTGATAAGAGAAATCATCCTGAAGGAGTTAATCACTGCAGATTGTTGAGCAGACATTATTTGTATAGCAAGGAACTTGGTGTATGTGATTCTTATTGAAATAAAGCACAGTTGCTGATTTTAACCATGGGGATATTGTTGAAACTGGTCAAAAGACATATGCACCTGCTCTACTAATGACTACATTTTTCTCATTTCTAAAAAGTATAAACAAGTGTAACTGAGTTTAAACATTCTGACTTTTTGCTTATGTTCAGATGCACAAAAGGAACTCCTTTACTTCTAAAGCCTTTTCTGTTAACTGGCAGCACTCTTGTTGATGTTATAATGGAATAGTTCTTGAAAGCTGAGAATGGAAAAGTTATATTCTGGAGCTTTTGTGTTTAGAGAAACCTATGTTTATTTGTCAGGAGGAAAAGCAGAGTGTGATAAATTCTGTACCTTGCTGTGAATTAAGACAGAATTAAATATATGAAAACCCCAAGACACCAAGAATAAAAAGCCTGCCAATATCACAAAAGTTAGGACTGATCACTATGGTCCAAAATGCACTGCAGAAAAAAAATCCAGTTTTAGACCGCTTTAACTGTCTTGGCTCAGTGCTAAGGAATCCTGGGAATTGTAGGTTATTGTGGCACCAGAGCTCTGACAGAGAAGACTAAATGTCTCAGAAAACTACAGTTCCCAGAGTTCCTTAGCATTGAGCCAGGACAGTTAAAGTGGTCTCAAACTGGATTATTTCTGCAGTGTGTTTTGGATTTATAACTCTCAGGAGAAATCATATGGAGGCTGACATAATGTGTGAATAGGCCCGATATTTTTCACCTCTGCTAAATGTATACAGTTAACTCTGTATATAGCAATAATTTATTATTTTTTCTCCAAATATATTACTTATGGGTTATTTATAAAGATATTTAAATAGATAGGCTGATTAGCTGTCAGTAGTTTCCGTTGTTTCCATGTGCTTTGAATTCTTGCTAACCAAGATTCTGGTGATTGTAAGCAATTTAATAATCACTGCTAGTTGTGTCTTCAAGCCTACACATGACTATCAGTTCTGCTAGGATTTGTTTATTTTATTTGCTAGTAGGATAATTTCTGGAAAGGCTTTTCTGTATTTGTTTGTGTTAATGCATGTATGTTCCTCTAAAATGAAAGACAATTATTTTAATTTTTTGCATGTGTACACATGCAGGTTATCAGTAAAAATACTTGACCTTCTGTTTCTGAGATAAATAAAAGTGAAGTCATGCTAGAGCCTGGAAGTTAATTTCAAAAAGCTATTATGTAGTACACTCATCCCTCCACATTTGCTGGGGTTAGGGGCACAGGACCCCTGTGAATGTGGAAAAACTGCAAATAACAAAACCACTATGTTTTTACCTGAGAGAACACTCCATTAAGCATTTGTAGCTCCTCCAGTGTAACTCTGTGGTCAACATCTGCCAGACATTGACCATAGAATTGTACTGGAGGAGCTACAAATACCTTGTGGAGTGTTCTCTTTACGAATCTCTAGGTCCTTCAGTGTGACTTTTGGTTAAAGGTGACCATAGAGTTGTGCTGGAAGACCTAGATATTCCTAGAGAGAACATATTAATAAAATCCATGAATAATCAGATCTGCAAAAGTCAAAGCTGCAAATGTGGAGGGATGAGTGTATTCTTATTCCAGGTCCCCAAAGTAGTTAATTAACACAATTGTTGTAATTTAAAAATAACTCTTTACTTTTAGTTATTCAGAAGTAATTAGAAGTAACTAGTTACTTTTAGGTATTTAAACCTGCTACCACAAAATGTTATGGGGAGCTGGCCTTTGGCATAAAGCACACTTAAATGTGAGATCGCCCCCTCTATAACTATAAAAATAACAAAAATAGTTATAGCTATAACACAAACTCTATTTTACTAACATGGAAAGCAGAGGCTCTCATTATCTCTGTCATGTTACAGTAGTAATGTAACTGAGCTATGTGTTAGCTATTGCAAAAAATAATAATAATAATAAAAATAAAAAAAAATTACAGACAAATATTTATGTGTAACTTGTTACTTCCAGGTTCTGGATTACTGTAAAAAAGAAAAAAGGGAAAAAAGGGGAAAAAAAAGACACGATTCCTGCACCTTGAGCAGTTATGCATTACAGTTCAAGAACTGTAGCTTACATGACAAACCATAACTTTTTTGTAGTCCTTCACAACTATTAAAGGTGTGTGAGCATCTCTTCTCTTAGACCAGCCTTAATGGCTAATCTTATTTAAAGTTTTGTAGCTTTGTTTCATTTTTAATACTGTTTAAAAACTGGTTATGTTATAAAGATTACTAGGTTGGATCCAGACAGGTAGCCTTACAATAGTTCGTTTGTTCTAAATGTTGGTGATGTAATCGAAATAATGGATTTTTGTGACATATTTACCTGTTTTTCATACATTATGGTGTATTAATTTATATCAGAATAATCTTTGGCATTCCACTGTGAAGAATTTGCCCACCAGTTCGCAGATAAAATCACTTGAATTCACTCTGACTTGGATGTCTGAGTCCCACCTTGACTGAAGGAGGTGGTTCTGAGACCTCTTGAAAACTTTCCCTGGATAATTATAGACCAGTCTCCAATATCCTATTTTTGGGCAAGATACTAGAGCATGTGGTGGCTTCACTACTCAGGGGTTCCTGGATGAGATGGATTATATTCTAGACCCATTTCAGTTGTGTTTGAGGCCTGATTATGGGATGAAGACAGTTTTGGACGTCTTGGTGGATTACTTGTATTGGGAACTGGACAAGAGGCTTGTGTCCTTGTTATTTCTGCTGGACCGCTAAGTGGTTTTTGAAACCATTGACCATGGTATCCTTCTGGGTTGCCTCATTGAGATGGGTGCTGTTCTACAGTGGCTCTTTGTTCTTTCCTGGAAGGGCGCTCTTAGAGGATGATGGTGGGGGATTAAACAGAACTCTCCCATCGTCATCCTCTGAGAGCGCCCCTCCAGGAAAGAACAAAGAGCCACTGTAGAACAGTCCAATAACATCCAAACAGTGATACCTTTATTGGGCCAATCAAAATGCACAATTATGTGTTGCAAGCTTTCGAAGTCACACTGGCTTCTTCATCAGGGAAACAGGAGAAATAAAATGAAGATATTAGTCTTGGGCCTGCATTTTCTGTTTCTGATCTCAGTTCAGATGTTAGGGGAGGACTATCTGCAGGCTGGCTCCTCCCCCTTTGGCCATGCGGTTGCTGGAAAATTTTACAAGTCAAGGAAATTTAATGTCCATTTGCAGTCCATTTTGGACTGTAGAGCAGCATTCATCTCAATGAGACTCCTTGGTCATTGGCTTATGGAGTCCCTCAAGGTTCTGCCTTCTCCCTTATGCTAGTTAACATCTACATAGAAATTCTGGGAGAAGTTGTCTGGAGTTTTGGGGTCAGATGTCACTAGTGTGCTGATGATACCCAGCTCTGTTAACTCCTTTCCGCCTAATTCCAAGCAAGCTGTTACTGCCCTAAACTGGTGCCTGGCAGCTGTAATGGATTGAATGAAGGCAAATAAATTGAACCTTAATCCAGACAAGACAGAGGTGCTCCTGGTTAATAGAAAGACAGAACTGGGAATAGGAATTTAGCGTGTTAGATGGGGTTGTGTTCCCCCTGAAAAGGCAGGTTTGCAGTTTGGGGTACTCCTGGATTCAGCCTTGAGTCTGGGAGCCCAGGAGTCCCCAGTGACCAGGAGTGCTTTTGTTCAGTTAAAGCTAGTGCACCAACTGCACCTGTTATTGGATAAATGGGATCTGACCAGTATAACACATGCCTTGGTTACATCCCATTTGAATTACTGTAATGCACACTATGTGGGGCTGCCTTTGAATACTTCTCAGAAACTTTGGTTGATCCAAAGAGTTTCAGCCAGTTTGCTAACTCGAGCTGGCTACAGGGAGTCCACAACTCCCTTGTTGCAGCAGCTCCACTGGCTGCCGGTCTGTTTCCAGGCACAATTCAAAGTGCTGGTGATGACGTGTAAAGCCCTATACAGCTTGGTCCAGACTATTTGAAGGACCATATCTTCCTTTATTGAGCACATTATTTAGCACATCTTTTTCTTACCACCTTTTCAGGCTTGTTTGGTGGGAACAAGAGAGAGGGCCTTCTTAGTAGTGGCTCCCAGATTTTGGCACTCCTTCCCTAGAGAGGCCAGGATGGTCCTGTTCTTGCTCCTCTTCTGTTAGCAAGTCAAAACATTTCTGTGCCATCAGGCTTTATGAACTGACTGGCATTTACAAACTGACTGGCTTTTAATGCTGTGCAGTACTGTTTTATGATTTGTATAATTTTTAATAAAATTTAATGTTTTTAATGTTTAATGTTTTAACTTTTTACATTGTTTAATTGCTTTTTAATTATTTTTATATTAATACTTTAATCAAAGTTTTTGTATAGTTTTAAAATCTGTATTGTTTTAGAAATGTTGTTAGTTGCCTTGTGTCCCATTATTGTACAAAATGCAAGAATTTTAATCTGTTGTTGTTTCTCACCTTGATCTGTAGGGAGAGGCAGATAAGAAATAACAATAACAACAACAATAACAACATATAATAATGACGATGATGATCTTTAAAATTTATCCGTGTGGTGTAGAATCTCACTGAAGGCCAATTTGCTTGGATCCCATGTGGTTTTACTGTTGCTAAGAGACTTATATTCCAAAGTTAGAAGGGGGGGGGGATCATTATCATATCATTTTTAACAATCAGAAGATTTTACTGGTTTAGCTAGGCAAGGATATATAATCCAAGTTCCAAAATATATATTTTTGGAAAAATAGTTATTTTATATTAATGTATTTTTACCTAGCACATGTTAATGTCCTGTTTACCACTCCTTATTTACTTCTTTCCTTTCCCCCCTCTGCCTTTCTTCTTTGTAATCATACTTTTAAATTCCTGTTTTTGTTTTTAAAGTTCAGTTGAAAACAATTAAAGTTTAGTTAGTTATGACTAAAGTTAGTCATTGATTTAATAGACATCTTCTAAGACTGCTTAACCTGTGGTGATAATCAAGAATACCTGATTCTTTACATATATTTTTATGATGTTTATTGTGAAAGAGTTAGATAATTACTGGTACAGTTAGATAACATTTGCCTGGACTCTTGCGACCCATTCACCCTTGTTTAGATGGCAGTGTTTCTAATTTACTTACCTGAAGTATTAAACAAGATTTCAGAAGAGGAATAGCCCATATTTTCTCTCCCTGAGAAGTGACAAGCTTCCTTTAATTTTTTAAAAATACTTCTTTTGAAATTAATCAACAAGTATTACAGTATTTTAATATAAAATTCATCAACAAAGGATTCATAAACAATGAACAGAACAACAAAATATGGATGTAATCAGTGTAGCTATCTGTAAAGTTACACATTCAATGGTTCTGCAACAAATTTGTTGTAAAAAGGCTGGTACTCCAAGAACGTGAATCATCATAGTCTGATTCTTATTCCTCATCATGTAATATGTCCTTTCACAAATTCACATTGTGTACCAGTGGTTTTAAATATGGAATATTGTTATTAACATATTCAATAAAGCAAAATGATTTTTCAGAAAATACTTCTCATCTTGTTTGTCTCATGCTCTTTCCCAACAGCACTTTGAGAGGTTTCCTGTAGCTATTGCAATAAAGAATCAAACTGTTGTTGTGTGTGTTTTTTTTTTTAAAAAATAGTTTATTTTCAGCTAGAATGATTGAAAGCAGCAAAAGTCCAGCAGTAAGAGGGGTGTTGGGTAGCAAGTTTAAAGTTAGAGATCATTTAGTTTTGGGTCTACTTCCTATAAAGAGGTCTTGTATAGTAAAGACTCCTCTGTCTTTCCAGTTTCTGAATTGAGTAGTTATATTTAAATTGTAAAACAATGAATGTAAGAGAAAAGGCATCATGTGGGATGGATTAGGAGCTAGTACATTCTTCATCAGTAGAGTTGTTTACAGAAATGATTTTCTAACTTGTTTGACTAATTTGAAAATAGTCTCTGAAAATATAAAGTCACTTCCTGCAACAATTTCATTCTCTTTTTCCACTCTTACCCAGCTACTAGAATCTTAACATTTTATTATGTGAATAAGTTGATTTAATTGGAAGGCATCATCATAGAATTATCTCTCTGAAATTACCAGTCGTCCACTTTGAGATTTAGTATACCTACCATTTTTTGAAAATCTTGCTTTTTGGCCAATAAAAATGAAGTTATATGTATAATGTGAATTAAAAATAAAAATTGCAGAAGTACAAACCTTTTTAAAAGTACAGTTCTACCCAGTAGGGAGACATGAAGTGTTTTCCATTTATCTATCTTTGATCTCATCCATTTAGTGATTGGTTTGTAATTACATGACACAATTTGAGCCAAATCTTTAGCAAGTATATCTCTCAGATAAATCCAGAAGGTTGCAATTGGATATTTGTTATTTTTTGCCATTTTTCTGTAGATCTAAGGCAGGGGTAGGCAACTTTTACCTACCTTGGGCCGGTCCGTTGGTCCGGAGCTCTTCCGCGGGCTGAGGGGGGGGGGAGAATGGTGCCACATGCACATGCTCGCATGCGCAGTACGCTGGAAGTACTGCACATGCGTGTGCACGCTTGAACGTGCATGTGCAGTACTTCCGACATACTGCACATGCGTGAGCGAGTCATGGCCACCATTTTGTTTTCCAAAATGGTGGCTGTGACTCGTTTGTGCATGCGCAGTACTCCGGCGCATGCGCGAACGAGTCACGGCCACCATTTTGTTTTCCAAAATGGCAGCCGCAACTTGTATGCACATGCGCAGTACTCCGGTGCATGTGCAAACGAGTCACAGCCGCCATTTTGGAAAACAAAATGGCGGCCACGACTCGTGCAGGGAGGGCGCATGCGGGGGTGGGGGGCGGCGGCGGCAGGACTGAGCTGGGGCCAGTCCAAAGGCCTCGCGGGGCTGGGTTGGCCCAGGGGCCGTAGGTTGCCGACCCCTGATCTAAGGGTATGTTTTTGAAAAAAAATATTTCAGAAGCCTGAATATTTATTCAGAAAATAATGAACCCAAAACAAACACTTGCTTTTCCCCATAGTACAGGCAAGTAACACTGAGAGAGATGCATATGCCTAAGGCCAACGAAAAATTGTTACTTTATTTGTTTATGTATTTGTTTATTGTTCCTTAGACCACTAGGGCTCCCAAGGTGATGTACAATCTGCAGCATTCCTAAGTATGCATGGTCTATATCAGTGATGGTGAACCTTTTAGAGACCAAGTGTGTACACTTAAAGGTGTTCCAGAAATGGGTGTTACCCAGTGCCAGGGTGGGATTTCTGGGGGTGGGACTTCCGCCTTCTGGGGGTGGGACCTCCTTTCCCCCCTCTCCCTCAGGCCCTCAGCTGCCTCCCCGGAGACAGGTGAAGGCCTGGGAGAGCTGGGGGGTGGGAGGAACAGGCACATGCTTGTTGTTCCTCTTCCTTGCTGTCCTGGGCCTTCAGCTGTCTCCTAAGTGGCAGCTAAAGTCCCGAGAGGGCAGGGAGAAGAGGAGGAACAGGTGCGTGCCTGTTCCTCCTCTTCCCCCACCATCCTGTCTCTCTACGTGCCCTCCAAAATAACTTTGTATACCAGAGATGGCACACGTGCCATAGGTTTGCCAACACGGGTCTATATACTATATACATACATGAGGAACATGCATCCTTGTACACTGAAGCTGACAAATCCAGAATGAGTTGGTACCTGGTATATTCATTGTTACGGTGCTTATTCAAATTCTTTGAACTGTCCTTGTAGCCACTGTCAATCAGTGGCGTCACTAGAGGGTGCAGGGTGTGTGGATCATGCCTGGTGACACCCTGGAGGAAGGTGTATAGCCAAAGGTGTGTGTGGCGAATCACTGTCAGAGTGGAGTTTCCCCAACAGGTGTGGGCTGGCTAGGGAGTAACTATAAAAAGGGGGGAACGAGTGGAAAAGAGAGATGAGGTGTCAGTTGAGAGTTTTAAGAGCAAATTCAGGGTGGTTCATACATACCTGCCTTGTTCGGTGGGATGTTAATTGTGTTGAGCCAGATTTTCACAGGATTCATAGTCCTGATGGAGGGGCATTAAAAGGACTTGTTTTAAGAGAATTAGAAAACAGGTTAAACTTGAAACAACTCCAGTGAAGAAACTGAAAAAAGAAATAGTTTGTAACAAGTGAAGAGCTGAATAAAATGTAACTACACAGTTTGCAAACCAACTGTAAAAAGATACAAGCTCAAGATCGGACTCAAAATAAAGTTTATATTCCTTCTTGTTTACAGAATTGTGGCTTGGGTTAATTTATAACCAAAAACATAAATAAACTACCAAAATAAATAAAGCATATATAAAATAAGGATACTGGGTGCCCATCCCTTACTTATTAAGATAGTGTATTAGGGAAAGTATTGGGGCCTGTAGTCAGATCAAGGATTGAAGTGATGTTTCTGGGTTAAAGGAAAACCTCAGACCATCATAAGAAAAGACGAACCCTGTGGTCATTGCGACAGGGAATGTCACCCTTTGGGGTGGTACAGATGGAGGGATTGGCATTGCTACTGGGCATGCGAGAAAGGGTCCTTTTTTGCTTGCCCAGCAGCCTCATCAGATTCTAAATGGGCCCTCCAGAGGCCTCCCTGCTTTCAGTAGCAGTGGCAATTGGGGGAGGCTGTGCTTTTTGAGTCCCACATAGGACTCTGAAGGCTGGGGAAGCAGAGGAGCATGGTAGCAGCCATAACGGGATTCTGAAGGTGGGGAGGGGCAGTGGTCTGGCTGGGCAGGAGGACACACTGGGAGACATCAACCCTAGTGATGCCACTGCTGTCAACTAGCACCTGCAGTGTAAAGATAATATACAGAGATAGCCCTCCAGGGTTTCTGTAAGGATTACAATAAAACAGTGTATTAAAGCATTGAAAAGTACTGTTTAAAGGCTACTGATGAGACAGAGCTGGGTATTTTCTCATAGAAGATTCAATGACTATTAAGAAAAAGATGTTATGCTTTATGCTTGATTAAAAGTCTCATCATTAAGTACCTGTAGACCTTACTGGGTGGGATTTGCCCATGCTGTTGGGCTGATTAGCTGTGGAGAGCAGTGGAAACATATGGTTTGTGGGAACATGAAATAGCTAGAAGATCACAAGCTCAAATTCTCTTTCTTCAAAAGAAATGTTATTTTTAAGAGTGGAAATGTAACTGGAACAATAGTATTGCTTCATGAATTTGTTTATATGGCTAATAACCTCTTTCAAAGATACATAGTTGAATGTTTTTCTCTTAAAAAGCAGCATGGCTATGTCATGTGTACTAAGAGAAACAAGCAAAAACAAATGTTCCTTCCCTATTAAGGAAGATTATTAGAGTATTCAAGCACCATAATTAGTGCTTTCCTTATTACTCTCTTAATCAAATAAACATTGTGCAGGCAATCTCAAAATTTGAACAGAGATTTTAAAAGAGCCTTACAGTGGATCCTCATTTTAATTATTTAGCATTTCACAGCTAATCTACCTAGTATTAGGTTTTATTTGCCTTAATAAAAATCTATGTGTGAAAATATTTCCCAACTTTCTTACTTGCTCAAACAAATACAAACTACTTTTCTAGCCCTACACCTGTTCAGAAGTAAGCCTCACTGAATTCCATTGCACTCAGCTATCTGCAAAGTAATTAAGAGTACAGCCATGAAGGCCCTCCTCATGGACTAAGGCTGTTTTACTTTCCATTGACTCAGAAGGCCTGAATTCTCTGCTCTACAGCTAGTATTTCCTGCCTCTGCTGGTCTCCAGAATGGGTGGGAAAATTGTTGTGTCTTCAAGTCTTTTCTAATTTACAGACTCTGACATGAACCTATCATGGGGTTTCTTGGCAAGATTTGTTCAGAGAGGGTTTGCCTTTGCCTTTAAGGCAGGGGTAGGCAACCTTTTTGAGCCGTGGGCTGGGTTGCTGTCCCTCAGACAATTGGCGGGCCGAAGCACAAAAAATAAATAAATGAATGAATAAAAATTAAAAAATTATTTTTTAAAAAAAAATTAAAAATTTTAAAAAATATGTATGCACATTCTCTCAGCCCCAGAAAAAGCCATGGCAAAAACCCTGTGGAGATTTTGCCAAGAAAACCCCAAGAACAAGTAATAACAACAATAATCAATATCATCATGGCAGCAGCAGGGGGGGTGGCGGTGGCGGCGGCAGGACTGGCCTGGGGCCGATCCAAAGGCCTCGTGGGGCCGCATCCGGCCCCCGGGCCTTAGGTTGCCTACCCCTGCTTTAAGGCAATGAGAGTGTGACTTACTCAAGGTCACCCAATAGATTTTCTCGGGAAAGGGATTTGAACCCTTGTCTCTGGAATCGTATGCCAGTACTCAAACCACTACACCACACTGGCTTTGGAGTTCTGCCCCAATGTCCTGTCTTGCAAGTGCCACTCAGATGTGTTTATAAAATAATGATAAGTAAATTATAGGAGATTCTAGTGTTCATGAGCATATTATTCAGTGATATATCTGCAGAACACAAGTGGTAAAAATTAATCTTTGTTCATGAAGTGCTGTGAGATCTTGAGATGGGAGGAGCTGTAGCAGTCCAAAGAATTGTATGTCAATACTCAGGATGTAATGGAATTAAACTGTCTTTGCTTGTCATGTTTTAAATTAGTCAGCAAGACCCTGCAGGTGCAGAGTTGCCATATTCCACTTAAAATCCAGGCACCTAATTTGCATATTATGAAAATATTCTAATTATGCAAACCACTCTTAATTTACATTCTAATTATGCAAAATCAGTACATTAATGGTTGCATTTCCCACCCCCCACCCCCACTATGTTTAACCTTCATACCATTTTAAAAATTAGAACTGATCTGATAGAAACAGTACAGACCAATATTTAAAATGATAGAGTTGGAACAGAGATCTAAATCCCTTAGGCGAATCTATCATAGGGTTTTCTTGACAAGTTTTTGAGAGGGGGTTGTAATTACCATCCTCAGAGGCTAATTTAGCAAACCCAATGAATTTTTTTGTGGGTTTTTTCGGGCTGTGTGGCCATGTTCTGAAAGAGTTTCTTTCTGACGTTTCGCCAGCATCTGTGGCTAGCATCTTCAGAGCTCTGCTCTGCTCTGAAGATGCTAGCCACAGATGCTGGCGAAACGTCAGAAAGAAACTCTTTCAGAACATGGCCACACAGCCCGAAAAAACCCCACAAAAAACCTATGGATGCCGGCCATGAAAGCCTACGACTTCCCAATGAATTTTGCTTCTGAGTAGACCTATTTAGGATTGTGCTGTATTTATTCATTTTTTCATTCTGGAGGGAGGCAGACAGTGTGAAAAGCAGGTGACAGACCAGATTCTAAAGGATCCCCCCCCGCCTGTTGTTGTCTCTATCCCCGTCTCCTTAAGGCTTAAGTACAGTGTGCCCGCGCCATCTGTGGGCTTGCCATCTGCAAGGTCATGCGGATGGTGAGCCCCAGTAAAATGAATGAGGCACACGCTCGCAGCGCCTGTGCTGCGCCGCACATGGGGGTGCGCCCCATTCATGCAAACGGGACTTGAGGTCCCGTGTTTTTTACTTTGTGAAGGGGGGGTTCCGGAACAGATCCCCCGCGTATAGGAATGGCGGACTGAAGTTTCAGGATTCTGCCCCCCCAATCTTTAATCCCTGCGTGTCTCCCACCAACCCCACTCCCCATTCCTCCAAAATCCAAACTACCATCCCATAAATTAAGCCAGCTGAATTGGAGACAACACAATACATTTACTTATACTGTGCAGAGAAGTGAATATTTCATACTTACACCTCTTTTTTTCTTCTCCTTTTTCTTTTTCCCCTTCTTTCCCCTCCTCCCCTCACACACACCCCATCTTAGCCAAGCTTCACCCAAAATCAAACCTGCCTCTTTTTTTAACACCCCTCCTCTCTCTTTGAGACAGGAAGAGAATCAACAGGAGAAGGGCAGAGAAAGTGAGAGACACCTTCAATCTCATTGTCTATCCAAGATTTAAAACCATGACTGCTGGAAATTATCCCTATCCCATCTCTGGTTCCCATATCACTGCCAAGAGTAGCCAAAGAACATCTGGGGCTAATATGGCTACCATCACCTGGCTTTCCTTTTCATTGTGTTGCTGTCTGCATAAAAGAATGAGGGGAGCAGAGTTTCAGTGGAGACTGAGGTCTCTGACAAAATTCAGCCTGGAACTGGGATTTTCCCAGTTCCCAGCACATATGACAAGCCTAGCCTTGATATGTTATACATAACAGATGAGATTCACTTATCTTAAAATAAATAATAAAAAAAGCGAAAAGGTTTGCAGAAATATTCAGGGAATTCCCTAAGCATGCTGAAGTATACATGTTTGTAAATGAAAGGATTTGAAAAACCCTTCCTAAGAAGCATACAAGATTTTATTATGTGCAAAATACTAGGGTAAGCTTCTCATAAAAGTGTGGAATATAGAGATAGCAGTGGAGGAGATGAAAGAAGAAGTTGGGGGCAGTAGTAAAAAGTGGTAACGGTTATGAAAATCCCCAAGAAATTATCTTGCAGGGATTAAGGTTAGGGTGTGTGTGTGGCATAAAATTAAAAGGCTCCCCTTGCTTGAATTATACAGAGATGTTTTGGAAGGGAAGAAAAAAATGCTCAGGGGATACACCTGTCCACATATGTACATATACTTGTGGGTTATCTAGGGAGTCCACATTTAGAACAGATCTCTGTATAGAGACACACATATGTCTTAGTTGTTCTTCCTCTGAGATGCAGATTTCTGCACTAAAGGACAAGTGAGCAGTGTTGACTCATCCAGTCAGTTCTCAAAAATGTTTTCTATAATATCCAGCAAATATTTCTATAGGCCATCTTTATGTACCAGTGTCTGCCAAATTTATCGTTACTTCTATACATAAGGAATTTGTTGTTGTTAACTGCCCTTGAGTTGACTCGTGGTGATCCTATGGATGAAAGATTTCCAAGACCCTCTGTCCTTCACTGCTCTGCTTAGATCCTGCAAGCCCATGCCTGTGACCTCCTTAATAGAGTCTATCCACCTAGCATGTGGTCTTCCTCCCTTCCTACTTCCCTCCACCTTCCCCAGCATTATTATTTTTTCCAGAGAGTCCCCTCTTTTCATGATATATCCGAAATACGACAGTCTCAGTTTGGTGATCTTGGCTTCCAGGGAGGTTTCCGGATTGATCTGCTCTAGGACTCACTTGTTGTCAATGGGACCCTCAGCACTCTTCTTCAGCACCATAACTCAAATGCATTGATTTTCCTTCTATCTTTTTCGTAACAGTCCTCCTCTCACATCCATACATGGTAATAGGGAATACAGTGACTTGCATGATTCTTACTTTTGTGCTGAGTTGCGTATCTTTGCATTTTAGAATCTTTTCTAGTTCTTTCATAGCCACCCTCCCCATTCTTAGTCTTCTTCTGATTTCCTAACTGCAGTCCCCATTTCTATTAATGTTTGATCCCAGGTATGGGAATTCTTTTACTATTTCTTTTTCTTCATTGTCTAGATTGAACTTTTGAAGGTCCTCGGTGGTCATTATTTTTGTTTTCTTTATGTTCAGCATTAAGTCTGCCTTTGTACTTTCTTCTTTGATCTTCCTTAGTAGGTGTTCCAGGTCTGTGAGGTTTTCTGTTACTACTATGGTGTCATCTGCATATCTTAGATTGTGGGCGCAGTAGAGGGCGCAGTATAGGCAATACAGAGGCACGCCCCCGAGACCCAGGGCAGGACACTATAAAGCCCGCCAGGGAAAAACTGACACGGAGGATTGATAATTTATGAGGGGGAGTTTGTATGAACTAATTGTCATTCCAGACTATTGGAAATGAGGATGTTTCCTATCACCATTATTAGCTCTGGCCTTTATTAGCTCTGGTCAAGACGGATCTCTTCCGGCAGGCCTTTCCAGACTAATTACCTAGCCTCGGGTAGAAATATAAATAAAATATCGCTCCCCAGTGATCCTCACGTGGCCTCATCATTGATGGTTGGATCATTCTGGCTGGGCATATATTCTGGGTCTCTATTTTAACTTAATTGTGTATTATGTTGTTTTAAAAATTCATCTGATTTAATATTGTTTTAAGGGGTGGGTGGGGGGTTATTGTATTTATATGTTTTATGGATGTATATATTTTTAACTGTAAGCTGCCCAGATTGATATTTCAGAGGGAGGGGTATAAATAAATTTTATTATTATTATTATTATTATTATTATTGATACTCCTTCCTCCTATTTTCACTCCTCCTTCTTCTTTGTCCAAGCCTGTTTTTCTTATAATATGTTCTGCATACAAGTTGAATAGATAGGGTGAAAGGATGCAGCCTTGTCTGACTCCTTTGCCAAATAGGAACCATTCTGTTACTCTGTGTTCTGTTTTGACAGTTGCCTCTTGTCCAGAGTCCAGATTCCTCATCAGGACTATCAGATGTGCTGGCACTCCCATGTCTTTAAGGGCATTCCATAGCCTTTCCTGATCTATGCAGTCAAAGGCTTTGCTATAGTCTATAAAGCACATGCTGATTTTCTTTTGGAATTCCCTGGTGCTCTCCATTAGCCATCATATGTTTGCAGTATGGTCCCTCGTGCCTCTTCCTTTCCTGACCCCTGCTTGGACCTCTGGGATCTCTCTTTCCATGTATGGTTGGAGTCTATGTTGCAGAATTTTGAGCATGATTTTGCTTGCGTGGGAGATGAGTGCTATGGTCCTGTAGTTGCTGCAGTCTCTTGTGTCTCCCTTTTTGTGTATGAGGATGTATATTGATTGCTTCCAATCTGCTGACCGTCATTTTGTTTTCCATATCTGTTGACATATGTTTTTAATATGATTATAAACCTTGGAATCTCCTCCCCCCCCCCCCCCCCCCCGGCTGCTGATACCTGTTTGTATGAATGTTAGTTTTTTGCCTGCATCATCACCTGGAAAATCAAAGGTCAGCATTTTTATATATAAGGGGAACTGTATAACAAATGCTCCAGTGAATCTGTAGTTTGAATTTGTTGTAGTGCAGATAGCCACCTGTTCTGTATGCAAGGCACTGCATTTCATTCTCCTTTAGCCTTTACATGAGCCTCTGTTCTGCAACAGTGAATATTCTCAGTTCTGTTTGAACTGTTTTTTTGGGTGGGGGGATTGTTCCTTTTATTTCCTATGCTAAGATTGTGTCTGTGCATGTGTGCTTTTGGAAGCCTTAGAGTTACCCTGTGGCTGCTGTACCCACACTAATTTGAAATTTGTACTACTATATAGATAATGATGACAAGGAGCCTAGAGAAATAAATGATCGAGATGTCATTTTGACGTTTCTTACCAAGGGGTCACAGAAGTAATCCATACAATATTTATTGCAAGAAAGTTACTAACTGTATTTCAATTAATTCTTGTGCTTTACAGAGCTAGATGGAGACATTTAGCAATTGAAAGGGTACTAAAAAAAAGCAAGGGAAAAGATTTTTTTCATTTGTACCTGACAGTTTTTTAATCTGTTTGCAAATGCAGTTCTAATGATTTTGAAACCCAGTTGAGTCATTTCTTTACACCTACGCAGAACTGCAGTAGTACATACGCTGTAGCAGGAAAACCATATTACCAGTTAGAGCCAGTTAAAACTCTTCCCACATCAAGTGTGGGCTGAAATAGCCCTCTTCCTTCCTTACCCCAAAGTGCCTCCCTACCCAAAAACATTATTAGAATCTTTTACACATTTTTAAAAAGGTACAGGACGGGAATATGTGTATTTTGGGCCTTAGAGCTGGGACTTTTAGCTTCTATATACAGGTTCCCAGAACTCTGGAGTGAAAGGTCCAAATGTAGTTTTATTTGTACAGTAAAAGGAAAATCAACTTTCACAGAAGAACACATGCTCACACACTTACGTACAAGAACTAAGATATAAAAGATGGGAAATACAGTACAGGCTAGGAGAGAGATTAGCTTAGTGCTATAGGCTCACAGACTTCTTTGTCAAGTCATGGTGACCCTGAAGAAGAGAGAGCTCCAAGACCCCCATCATCCACTTCTCTGCGTAAGTCCTGTAGATTTATGCCTTTGACCTCTTTGATTGAGTGCAGGCATCTATTATGGGGTCTTTCTTTCTTTCTGCTTCCTTCTACCTTTCCTAGCATTACTATCTTTTCTAATGAGTCATGCCTTCTCATGATGTGGCCAAAGTATGACAGCTTCAGTTTGATCATCTTGGATTCCAGGAAAAGTTCAGGCTTGATCTGTTCAGGGATCCATTTGTTTGCCTTTCTGGCTGTCCATGGTATTCTCAGCACCACATCTGAAATGAATTTTCTCCAACACCACATCTCAAATGAATTGATCTTCTTTTTATCAATTTTCTTCTCTGTCCTGCTCTCACGTCCGTACATGATAATGGGAAATACAGTGGACTGGGTGATTCTAACTTTAATGCTCAGTTGTATATCTTTACACTTTAGGGTCTTTACACTTTAGTTCTTTCTTAGCCCTATCCATTCCTGGTCGCCTTATTTCTTGATTGCAGTCTCCATTCTGATCAGTGTTTGGTCCTAGGTATGAGAAATATTTAACAATTTCGATTTCCTGTTTGTCTAGGTTGAATTTATGTAGGTCTTCTGTGGTCAGTATTTTTGTTTTCTTTATGATCAGCAGCAAGCCTGCCTTTGTACTTCCTTCTTTGACCTTTTTTAATAATTGTTCCAGGTATGTGATGTTTTTTGGTAGTAGCATGGTGTCACCTGCATATCTTAGATTGTTGGCATCTTTTCTTTATTCCTTCTTTTTCTAAGTCTAAACCTACTCTTTGTATAATGTTTTCTGCATACAAGTTGAACTGATAGGGTGATAAAATGCATCCTTGCCTGACCACTTTGCCAATTGGGAACCATTCTGTTTCTCTATATTCTGTTCTAACAGTAGTCTCTTGTCATGAGTACAAATTTCTCATCAGGACTATCAAATGTATTGGCACTCCCATTTCTTTAAGAGCATTCCATAACATTTCATGGTCTATGCAGTCAAAGTCTTTGCTATATAGTCTATAAGTCCCAGCTCAGCCATGAAACACACTGGGTGACCTTGGGTGAGTCACACTCTCTCAGCTTCAGCAGATGGCAATGGCAAACCCCCTGTAAAGAAACATGCCAAGAAAACTATGATAGGTTCACCTTAGGGTCACCATAAGTTGGAAGCAACTTGAAGGCACACAACAACAAATAAAGCACATGCTAATTTTCTTTTGGAATTCTTTGATGTGCTCTGTTAGCCATCCTATGTTTATTCACTTACCTGTATTTAATTGCAATAAGTCTCATGTTTGTGCAGCATGTTAGAAAAAGATAGAAGCTAAATTTATCTTTCCTCTAATAGAACCAATATAATAGAAATAATATCTACCTTATTTAGTTCAATTTAAATGAGGATTATTCTTAGAATTAATATAGGATGTAAGGGTGTCTTCTTATTAAAATTACCGTAGATGGTTTGATGAGTCAAAAAGCTCCTTAAACAATATTTACTTTAATACTTCTAATGCTAGAGGGTCAGTTGAGGTCAGTCTTTGTAATGTTTCAGCTTTTCAAATAAGCAGGAGAGAAGAATTAAGCAGCAATTCTTAAAAATGATCTATTTTATTTTGGAATTTCAATGATCAAACGGTAATTTGTTCCATTGTCCTTGGTATTAACTGTAATAATTTGCTCTGTCTTCCTGTTGTATATTCTGAATTAGCTTTTTTAATACTAAGACGCTGCAGGTGAGCACTGGATAAATGCTTGTATGTTAAATGTAAAGTGATGAGAATATACTATGACATTAGAAAAAGTTGACTTTGTTGAAAGCAGATGAAGCAAGTGTGGCCACTCCCATCATTGTAATATGTTTTATAAACTTCCTTAAGCACCTTTATGTTATCAGACCACAATATAGTTCTCAGCACATATTACAGGATGGTGATAGCTGACCCTGGTAAATTTTAAGCAAGGATAATTTTTCAGAAGGTTATAAATATTTTCCTGTTTATAGAATTCGTAATGAATCATTAAGGCTTAAAGATAGGAGCTTGCTCAGTTGTTGTGTGCCTTCAAGTCCTTTCTGACTTATGGCGACTTTAAGACACAAGGGTTTTCAAGGGCTAAGAGTGTGTGACTTGCCCAAGGTCACCCATTGGGTTTCAATGGCTGAACTGGGACTCGAACCTTGATCTTCCGAGTCATAGTTGTATGCACAAACAACTCCACTCCACTCGCTTTTACTCAATTACTGTTAACTTAAAGATATGTTGCTAGGAAGCCATGCTTAGTAAAGAGGGCTGGAAACAGCGAAACCTTATACCAGGGGTAGGCAACCTTTCCCCTTTAAGGGCCGAGGGACTTCAGCTCCCAGAAGCCTCAGCCATGTTGGCCAACAGTCGCATGTTGGCCAATAGCTCCTGGGATTCTGGGAGCTGAAGTCCCTCGGCCCTTAAAGGGGAAAGGTTGCCTACCCCTGCCTTATACTGAATCAAAAGAAACGTATGGATGTGCAGCATTAGAACCATGGAATTGCGCCAGTAATCAGGTCTTGAACAGAGTTTGTTACAGTATTGGGTTTGTTAATAAAAGATTTGGGAAGTATTGACTTAACCATAAAAGTGAAGCTAACAGTTGTAAGACATTGGAGAATAATGTTAGTTTTGGCAGTGAACTTAAAATGGGAAATGTCAAAAGTAGATTGTTTGCAGTTACCATAGACAACGTTTACTCCTTACAACAAATTGTCTAAGTTATACTGTACACAGACTATAAAACTGAATGAGGCGGGCAGCTATGAAGAATCATAAAAGCATAGAGTTGAAAGAGATCACAAGGGCCATCCAGTCCATCCCTATGCAGGAACTCCCAATCAAATCATCCCTGGCAAATGGTCATCCAGCCTTTGTTTAAAAACCTCAAAAGAAAGAGACTCCATCATACTCTGAGGAAGTGTGTTCCACTCTCAAACAGTTCTTACTATCAGGAGGTTCCTCCTAATGTCGAGGTGGAATCTCTTTTTCTATAGCTTGTATCCATTGTTCTGTGTACTGCTTTCTGGAGGTGCAGAAAATAAATTTGCTCCATCTTCAGTATGACATCCCTTCAAGATTTAAACAGGGCTATCATATCACCTCTTAACCATCTCCTCTCCGGGGTGAACATAAGTCTCCCTACGCCTTGCCTCTTAAGGCATGGTTTCCAAACCCTTCACCATTTTGGCTGCCCTTCTAAACTGAAAAAGATCCTAAAATGTAAAGATATAAAACTGAGCATGAAACTTAGAACTGTACAAACCATTGTTTCCCCTATTACCATATACGGTTGTGAACAATGAGGAAAGCAGATCAGAGGAAAATAAATTCATTTGAGATGTGGTGCTGGAGAAGACTGCTGACGTTACCATGGACAGCCAAAAAGACAAACAAATGGGTCCTGGAACAAATCAAGCCTGAAATTTTCCTGGAAGCCAAAATGGTTAAGTTGAGGCTGTCATACTTGGTCATACGAAGGCATGCTCATAGGAAAACACAATAATGCTAAGAAAAGTAGAAGGATGTAGAAAGAGAGCAAGACCACATGCTAGATGGATGGACTCTATTAAGGAGCTCATGGGCATGAATTTACAGGACCTAAGCAGAGCAGTGGAAAAATAGGGAGTCTTGGAGATGTCTCATCCACAGAGTCAGCATGAGTTGGGATCGACTTGAGGGTGGTTAACAACAGCAACAAACCCATTTTCTGCTTAGTGTTATATGCAAGTAGTAGCTTGATTGGATGTTATGGACAAAGTGCATGGTCATTAGGGTTTACGTGCTGTAGTCTAATTTCTTGTTCATTTTCTAGTTTGCAATAACTATTGTTTTCTTTTGCATCTGGATCGGGCAAGTAATGATTACCATTGCTAAAAGCCATAATTTACCTCTGAATCAGAATTTTAGACCCAGTGGAAATAATCATTTTCTATTATGGTTAGGAGGCAAATTATATAGCTTACCAGTGACAACAGCTTGATTTGAAAGTAATTGCAAACTGGAATTATTCTAAGTGTTATTGCTAAGGATGCATGGGCAAAAGATAGGTATAGATGTCCTTTTAGATCCCCAGTTGATTTGCAATAAATTTATTATTTGCATTTGTTTAATGACAGCAACATAATGACTCCAATAATAATAATAATAATAATAATTGGAATGAACATTAGTTTTTATTTATAAAGAAGCAAACTAATTTTATTTATATATTAAGAAGCAAAACTGTCCTGAGGAGATTAAACCTGTCATTAATTTGGGCTGATTTTGTGATACCAGTAAGCAGCCATTCATCATTTCCTCTTATTCAGGAAACATCACATTCTGCAAAACAAACTGTTACTGTAGTTATACTTAGTGTTCTTTTTTAAATGCCTATATTTCTGAGTGTTAATTTTATTTGTCTGATAATTTATAGCAGTTGTAACGAAGGACACAAACTATCCTTGTTTCTTTTTTATATGTGATCAGTACTATTAATAAAGAAGGTTTTTTTATTACAAAGATGTTTATTGTTCAGCTTAATAAAAATTCACATATATTGAACTCTCAAATATATTTATTTTTTTATATATATTTTATTTTATTTTAAAAAAACATAAAAAATCCACTTAAAATATATTCTTAGTCATCTTTACAGTACATTTACCCATAGTTCTAACTTCTCAATAGTTCTTTGAAAGTAAGTACATTTTTTTTTCATTTTACATACATCATTTCTGTGTCTATTACTTCTATCTTCTATCATCATCTCAGATCCAGTTCATTTACACAATCTTAATAACTACTTTGCTGCTTTATTCCCATTTTCTATTTATATATTCTTCCACTGGAGCCCACTCTTCCTCAACCAACTCTCAAATATATTTATGGAGGATGGCTCAATATTAATTGCCCTAATTGCTGAATTGACCTAAATGTTTAGAACCCAACCACTATTATGTCAGGTGGGGCACTTCAGAAAGTCAGTATAGTGTAGTGGCTTGAACATTAGACTAGGACTCCAGGAGACCAGGGTCCAAATCACTACTTGAACATGGGAACACAAGTCACAATCTTTCAGCCTTAGAGGAGGGCAAAAGCAATCCTCATCCAAACAGATCTTGCCAGGAAAACCCTTTCGCAAAGTAACTGTAAGTCAGAAATGATTTGAAGGCACATAACAGCCAGGGGCACTTTATGGTCTAATTCAGACCTGCACAACTTGGCAGTCAGTAGGGTCCAAAATTAAAATAGGCCAAACTTCTTCGGGCCGCAGATAGGTCTTAATTAAATATTAATTTTAATATTGTATGGAGTTTTAACTGTTGTAAGCCACCCCGATTGTTTGACAGAGTCTTCTCCTTGGGAGAAAGCCAGGCCATGGAGAAGCCTTGGGGCAAACATTTTCTCCTCCTCCTCCTCCTCCTTCTCAAGAGAAAGCCAAGCAATGGAGGAGCCTTGCAGAGCAACCCTTCCTCCTCTTCCACATGTTCCTCTCCTCAGGAGGAGACAAAGTGGTAGAGGAGCCTTGAAGTCATTCCACATCCTTGTGGGCCACCTGAAATCCTTCAGTGGCCCCCAGGCTGTATGTGGCCCCCAGGTATGTGGCCCCCAGGCTGTATGTCAAGGGTCCCCAGACACTTTGATCCGGGGGCTGGTTCGCTGGCCCCCAGATCTTCCGGGGGGCCGGATGCGCGCGACTCCGGACACCATTTTGGAAGCCAAAATGGCATCCGGTGGTAGGTGCAAGTGGCACGAATGGCGGCGGGGCGGCGCGCAGGCTGGTAGGAAGGCCTCGGCGGGCCAGATACGGGGACCCCTGCTGTATGTTGTGCAGGCCTAGTCTAATTTCAAACACTTCTGTAAGCAGTTAGTTCAGACTCCTAGCAAGAGAGATGTGAAGATATAAGGGAGGTGTATGTTCATGTATGCGTCCCTACCCATGTATGATTGACCCTATATACCACTTCCTTCTGTGTATTCTCAAAAGTGAAAAAGATCTCAACAGAAGAAAGGTTCACCACACCTGTCAAATGTGCTGAAATTTAACAGTTAAAAATTGCTGCTGCTTCCATTATTCTTTGTACATTTTTCAGGATCTGGATAGCAATGTTGGAAATAGGATACTAGAACTAAATAGATCTTAGTCTGATCCAACTGCAGTTTGTATCATGAAAATGTTGTTCAGCTTTTTAAGTTGGCTATCACCCATCTAATAATGGAGTTAAAGTATTCTGCATAGCTCTTTTCCCTGCACATGGAAAAAAAGGGAGAGGGTTCATTATTAGAATTTATTAAGAGCAATCCTTGCTCTGTTGTAAATGATGAAAAGAGATAAAACTCTTCACATATAACTGCTTAATTTCCATAATTTATTGATGATATATAATTCACAGTTACCTTGGAACAGAATTTTGATTTCTACCATGTAGTGAAAACATAGCTTTGGTATTCCCTAGTAACAAGAACTTCTAAGAGGTGTGCACAGTTTCAACTTCTTGTTTCTTCATAAAGAGAAATTCTTGGAATCAGAGCAAGTTTGGGAAGAAACATATAAATCATTACTTTTGGATTCTGGATAAATGAAGTAAACCAGGTTATTTCAAGGACTTTTGAGTGGGATATTTGTTTGAAAGACTCCCATAATGAGTTTCATTATTTCACTGCACATTCATTTATTTTGAGATTTAAGTATTTTTGATCTCCTGGTTTCATGGTTGTGCATACTTCAATATGACCATCCCATGCTCTGGTGTAGGATTTTTTTAAAGGATGCTGTACCCAACTCTTTTTATTCAAAAGAAAGTTACTTTAATTTAAAAGCTTAATCTAAATCCAGCATAGATTTAAGAGGTATAGAAATATACTTGCTATTGCTATATAGATTTAATGCTGTTTACCATGGGTTGTTTTCTTTTTAGCATGCTGTATTTTGGGCAAAAGCTTGAGAAGCTTGTATGTTTGCTAGATTTTCTGGTGGTAATTTAATCAGATATGTCAGTTCATGATGAAGTGAAACAACTTTTGCTGTTTAGGAATTCACAGTGATCTTTCCAATAGTAAAACAGTGATAAGGTCTTCAGGAGGCTCTGAAATGTCTGGAATTAGAATGCTGTCTGACAAGTTATAACTCGGGGGTTGTCTGCATGGGTATGAAGGCCAGGGTTCCCCTTGGCCTTGTGTTGTCTACTTCAGACAATGCAAGCCAAAACCTTGGGGGATAGGATTGGGCTTGATTCTGTGATACCAGACATGGATCGAGGATCTGGCTTGACCCTGGGGTAAAGAGTCGATACCCCAGGGTAATTTACCCCTTGTTTGCCACAAAGTTTCCTTACCTTGCTGTTTCCTTACTTCACTGCAACTGAGAAGCCCCCTGCTGCCATGTCTGATGTGGAAACAAAGTGTATGGCCACATAGGTGTAGTCAAGTGCCCTGTTTCCATGTCAGATCTGGTGATGAGAGGCGGGCTTTTCAGTCAGAGCAACGTACAGCAAGGTAAAGGAGCACACACCTGTTTCAGGTGTGGGGATGATGTAAACACCCATCTGTCCCCATGTTGACCCAGGGACCAACCCAGAGTAGCACCGTGGCTAGGATCCTGGCCCATCTGCTCAGCCTCTGAGCTCATGTATTGCATATTTAATTCCCCTTATCTTCTGGTAGGGCTGACAAGTGAAACAAAAAATGCGTGAAACTGGAGAGGTGTTAACAGTCAGTTAGGCAGCACAGAATAAGATGGGGCTATAGTCTGACTCAATAAAATGTAGCTTCTTATGATTATGTAAAATTTTAAAAAGAAACATTTTTGGGTTGAAGTTTATGATTATGAAATTCGTGGGGGTCACCATAAATTGACAGGTGACTTGAAACAAAGCACACACATACACTCTCTCACACCTACCTACACACACACACACACACACGCATGATTCTAGGCAGAAATAATTACACAAGTGTCTTGCAGGTAGAAGTGTTCATGTATGGAGGTGGGGAGAGATCAGTTTGTTGTTGTGTGCCTTCAGGTAGTTTCCAACTTATTACCAGAATTTAATACAGGTAATCCTTCCTTCACATTACAGTTTTCAGACTGGTCTGTGGAAATACTGTACAACTTTTGGGATTCCTGCATACTCCAAGTTTTCTTTTTTTGCAAGGGAGAAAGTTCACATGTTTCTAAACCATGTTCAAAATTTAAGCTTTAGGTTGCACTTAATATTTCCATCACTTTATTTCTTCACTGAGGGCAGTGTCTTTTGCGTTGCTCTAGTGAGTGTGCATGGCAGTATGTTTGAATGACACATGGCAGTATGTTTGAATTTTGCCTGTTCACTTGATTTGAATGTCCATATGTTTACAATTCATTTCCTCAGTTCAGGTTTTAATATATTGTAGAGTTCCTATGTTTAGCATGGAAAGGAAAATGTAGTTGTTGATGGAAAATCTTGAGCTTGCATCTTACTGTGATGTACTCTGTCCATGACATAGCATGGAGCAAGAATTATTCACAGAGGAATTGCATTTCTAGCAGAATTCTGTTCTAGTAGCCAATTAGTGACTGTTTGAGAGATGAGGTTTGATGAAACCAGCATAAAGATAAGTAGAATATAATTAAAAGATGGAATCTTTGTGGGAGGTCTCTGAGTTTGATGAAATTTCTGTTTCTAGTACTGTGCCTCAGTGAAATTTAGGCATCACTGCACAGTATATACAAAAAAGGAGGCAAACAGTAGTATTCAGTAATATTTCATCTTCAAAAGTAAGCACAAATCATTAGTTTAATCAGCCTTTCACGAATCTGCTTGTCACATTTTAGCCTTATAGTAAGGTTCTACTTTTCAACTCATCTTGTAAAGCGTGCTTCTTTTCTCTGCTTTCTCCCCTGAGAGGATTTCTCATATTGTACTGAGATTTGGAGCAGAATAACTCCTTCTTAAGGGCTTCTGCCATCTGCAGAGGATTTAAGGAGCAGTTGAATTGTGAATATAAATGCTGGCTGGCTAGGGAGTGAAGCTAGCATTTGTCAATTTCTTTCTCTAAACCAGGGGTAGGCAACCTTTCCCCTTTAAGGGCCGAGGGACTTCAGCTCCCAGAAGCCTCAGCCATGTTGGCCAATAGTCCCATGTTGGCCAATAGCTCCTGGGATTCTGGGAGCTGAAGTCCCTCGGCCCTTAAAGGGGAAAGGTTGCCTACCCCTGCTCTAAACCTATAAAGTAAAATCTTTCAATAAAGTATTGATGGTAGGAAGTAAGCTTTGGGTAGCTAGGATAATACTGCTGTTAATAATTTATGCATTATTTGCAGTTGGGTTTTGTTCATAACTATTGCACAAAAATAGCATCATAGAATTGCAAGAGCAAATAATAATTTGCAAAAAACAAAACCAAACGAAACACTGATCAAATCAGTGAGATGCATGACTTCGAACATAGCTAGCAATACCTAGCTATTTTAAATGAATTCAGGTATCTATAGCTAGTTGGTCTGCATCCATTGGTAATAAAAGATCTTGCAGACATGATCTAAGAATCTTTGTGTATTATTTTTGAGAAGGCTGGAGGTGGGTATACAGTATGTCCTCATTTTCAAAAAAGGAAAGAAGGGCCAGATGACTTTCTCTGGCTTTCTTAAAAGCAAATCATACCAGATTTCAGATTATTCAAAAACAAATTGTGCCAGACTGATTTGTTTTTAGTGTAATCATAATTTTTGTAGATTAGGGTAGTGTTATAGAAATAGTTTATCTTGAGCAGTAAGGCTGTTGACATGGTTTCCTATAAATTCATGCAGACATGGTAGCAAAATGTGGGCAGGTGATTCTACTGTTAGTTGATTTGTAGCTGTCTGAAACATTGAACAGACAGAATTCCCACTGGTGATATCTTATCATCCTGGGAAAAAATGATGAGTGGGATGCCATAGGGTTGTTTTCTTTATAAATGACTTGGCAGATGGAATGGAATAGAGGAGATGCGCATCAGATTTGCAGATGGCACCAAACTGGGAGGTGGAGCTAATGCCTCAGAAGACAGAATCAGAATGAGCAAATTGGAGAACTAAGGCAAAACTAACAAAGTGAATTTCAACCAGTATAAATGTCTTATTCTGCCTTTTGGCAGGAAAAATCAAATTTACAAATACAGGATTGGTGACAGTAGTACATTTGACAGTAGTACTTTTGAATAAGATGTAATGGTTTTAGTAAGCACATGACAAGCTAAACAGAAGTACCTTTAAAACCAACTGATTTACTTAAGGATAGGAGAAGAGACGGTTAAGAAGTGATATGATAGCCCTGTTTAAATATTTGAAGGGATGTCATATTGAGGAGGGCGCTAGTTTATTTTCTGCTTCTCCAGAGAACAGGACCCGGAACAATGAATGCAAGCTCCAGGAAAAGAGATTCCATCTCAACATTATGAGGAACTTCCTGATCGTGAGAGCTGTTCTTCAGTGGAACAGTCTCCCTTGAAGTGTGGTGGAGTCTCCTTCTTTGGAGGTCTTTAAACAGAAGGTAGATGGCCATCTGTCGGGGATGGTTTGATTTTGAGTTCCTGCCTGGCAGGAGGTTGGACTGGATGGCCCTTGTGGTCTCTTCCAACTCTATGATTCTATGAGCTTTTGTGAGTATAAATCCATTTCTTCAGCTGCATTGATAGAAGAATATGGTCGTACAAATTGTTATTGTTACTTGCTGTCAAGTTGGCTTAGACTTATTGGGACCCTACGAATGAGAGACCTCCAAGAGCCACAGTTATCCACAGCCATATTCTGGTCTTGCAGAACCAGGGCTGTGGCTTCCTTTATTTGAATCAATCTATCTGTAATGTGGTATTCCTCTTTTCCTAGAGTCTTCACTTTATCAAACATTATCAGCTTTTCCAGTGAGTCATGTTGTCTTATGATACGTCCAAAGCACAGTGTTTTCAGTTTCGTCATTTTGGCTTCTAGTGAAATTTCAGGCTTAATTAACTCTTGGACCCATTCATTTGTTTTTTTGGCAATCTGTGCTACTTATAGTACTCTCCTGCAGCACCACATTTCAGATGAGTTGATTTTCTTCCTTCCTTACTTCTTCACTTTCTAGCTTTCACAACCACACATAGAAAATGGGAAATAATATGGCGTGGATGATTCTGACTTTGGTATTTCATGATATATCTCTACATTTTCTGGTTCCTTCATAGCTTCCTTTCTAAGTCTTAGCTTTCTCAGATTTCATGACAACAGTTTCCATTTTAATTTATGACTGAACCAAGATTTTGATTTCCCCCCACTATTTTGATGTTTTCATCATCCATTTTAAATAATAATAATAATAATAATAATAATAATAATAATATATCCTGCCCCTCTGCAGAGCAATCGGGGTGGCTTACAGCATTAAAATTTCCATAAATTACAATCCCAGTCAAACCCCAATAAACTCCAAAACCCACCCACCCTTAAAAAGATATTAAACAATATCATACTTTAAAACGTACTTAAGATAAAATTCACTAAAAGGAACAGATAACCCTGGTTGCAGCAGAGAGTAGGGAAGAGAGGATAGACTAACTCTTAAGGCCGGGAAATCTAGTCAGAAAAGGCCTGCTGGAAGAGATCTGTCTTAACAGCCTTCTTAAAGCTGCTCAAGGTAGTAATATGACAGATCTCGTCCAGCAGGCCATTCCATAGTCTGGGAGCGGTTGCCAAAAAGGCCCTCTGGGAGGTTGCAGACAGCCTAATTTTTATCGACTGTAGCAAATTCCTCCCAGAGGACCAGAGTGTGCAGGGTGGATTCTATGGGAGAAGGCGGTCCCAAAGATAGGATGGACCCAAATCATTTAAAGGTGATAACCAACACCTTGTACTGAGCCCAGAAACTGATAGGCAGCCAGTGAGTGTCTTTAGGACAGGTGTTATATGGTCTGTGTTAGTTGAAGTTTCCGGACTAAGCACGAGTGTAGCCCCATGTAGAGCACATTACAGAAGTCAAGATGAGAGGTTACCAGCGCGTGTACCACAGTTTCAAGGCCCTTACTTCCAGGAAAGGACACAGCTGGCGTATCAGCCAAAGCTGATAACAGGCGCTCTTGATCGTTGCATTTACCTGATTAGTCATCTGGAGTGACGGGTCCAGGAGCACCCCCAGACTGCGAACACAGACTGGACTGGAGGTTGTATCCCAATATCTAGTTTCAGGGCCGCTACTGCAAGTACCTCCATTTTATCTGGATTCAGTCTCAATCTGTTTTTCTTCATCCAGTCCATTACTGCCTATTTACTGCCTAAAGTATTTATTTTCATTTTATTAGTAGTTATTCCAAATCCTTGCTATTTTTGGCTTGTAACATGGTGTTGTATGTATATCTTGTTGCTGATGTTGATGCTTCATTCCTTCTTCCTCTGAGTCCAATTCTACTTTTTGTGTGATGTGTTCTGTGAAGTTACAGGATCTAAGCAGAGCACTGGAGAACAGGAAGTCTTGGAAATGTTTAATCCACAGGGTTGTCATGGGTTGGGGATTACTTGAAGGCAGTTAACAAGAACAACTCAAGTGGTGTGAGAAGGAGGTGTGTCTAAGGTTGATTCTTGGAAAAATTCCTTCCCCTTGGATAGCTCCTGCAGTAATCTCTGGTGAAGGAGAAGGAAATGTGTCTGAGGTTGATTCTTTGAAAGATTCCTTTACCATGGATAGCTCCTGCAGTTAAAATCTCCCAATCTGCACCAGTCTGCAGTCCAGGGCATGTAGTCTCTGTAAACCTCCAACACACACATATCAGCTGTGCCCATCTCTGCCCCAATGAAGAAGGATTGAGAGTCGTTTCTTACCAGGAAGAAACTTCTCCCTTTGCACTTGGTTGCCTTGGGAGCAACAACCAAGCAGCTGCCTGAGCAGCATCCAAGAAACCTCTTGACCACACTGGCCTTTGCAGAAGGGCTGGCATGGTTGAGAGGCTTCTTGATTGCTGTTCAGTCAGCTCCTTGGTTGCTACTCCCAGGATAACCAGGTGCAAAGAGAGCAGTGACCAAGATTATTGGTTGCTTTGAATTTTCAGTAGAACAGTAGACCTAACATCAAGAAATATGCTTAGGGCGGCGCTAAGGTCATCACCCAAGAGGAAAGGGGGTGGTAGCCAGAAAGAGGACCACTGATTTAGGGAACGGGGTGGAGAGAATCTTTATCAAAATTGTGGATGATACAAACCTGGGAGGGGTAGCTAACACACTGGAAGATAGGAACAGAATCCAAAAAGACCGTAATAATCTAGAAAACTGGGATGGAACTAGATTACCGGCCCCAGGAGTCTGCCTGTTTTATCATCCTAGTTTTGGCTCTCCCACTGTTTGTTGTTGGTTGACTATTGTTGTTTTTAATTTTTATTTTATTGTGGTGCTATTGTATTTTTGATATGTTATGTTAAGGTTTTAATTGGATCTGTAGTTTAATACTGTTTTAATGGGGGGAGGGGTGGGGAAATGTTTATTTTTAGATTTGTATGGATTTTAATTCTTGTAAGCCGCCCTGATTGCTCGACAGAGGGGCGGGGTAAATTATTATTATTATTATTATTATTAAAATGAAATTTTCAACAGACAAATGCAAACCTCCATTTAGGCCACAAAAATCAAACACACAGGTATACAAGAAGAAAAGTTTATTTTAAATCAGCATGTAATAAATGTAACTTGCTTCAGAACTTGCTACTATAGTCTTTCTTGATTACAAAATTATAATGTTTGTTTCTAATTCACTCACAGTACCTCAGCCTCACTGGCTAACAATATCTATCTGGAGAGAATGCCACAGCAACTCTCTTTTTTAGAGCTCTGTGAGTGTTCAGAGTCTCTCCTTTCTATAACTCCCTAAAATACAGTTCCCTCAGGAACACCCTAAACACAGTTCTCTCTCTAGCTTAACTTTCTCAACTGTCTGTTCATCTCAACACTAACTCTAACTGTCCACCAACTGTCAGCCTGGGCTTTTTAAATGCTCCCAGATGGAATCCCATTGGCTGGCTCTCAGCTGCCTCCTGATTGGCCAGCTGGACATTCTATTCACCACACTCACCAAATCCCGACCAGCACCCTCCCCGCCTCTGACGGCCTTACCTTCTGTACCTTCTGATGGTTACAGTCGTTGGCATCAATCTCGGTGTCAGTATTGACCTTGGTTACTCTGTCTGTATCGACTCCGATACCAAGTGTAAGAAGAAGAGCCCTCCCTCCATTACCATCTGATGTCATCTGGGGGAGAGACACTAGGCCAAGCACCATCAGGCCTAAAATAAGAAGAAGAGCCCTCCCTCCATTACCATCTGATGTCATCTGGGGGAGAGACACTAAGCCCAGCACCACCCAGTCTAAAATAAGAACAACTCTTATTTCTTAAAGGATGGGTGGGATTCGGGATTTTATGTTTTGTTTAATGGAAATTGTAATATTGTAAGCCGCCCTGATTGCTCTGCAGAGGGGCGGGATATAAATAAAAAGTATTATTATTATTATTAGTATTATTCCTCTTCCATTGGCCTCAACTGCTGTACTATTTGACCAGTCTTCTATATAATGTCCAGGCTATTATTTCCAGCACCTGTTGAACTCCTGCCCTCAAGAATACAGTCTCCTTCCCCCACATAGCTTGGTTTAAAGCTCTTCTGAGCATTTTCTTGAGGCTCTTAGCAAAATCATTCCTGCCAGCTGGTGTGAGGAGCAACCTGTCACTTGCCAGAAGTCCATCATGATGAAACCGCAGGCCACTAGCACCATCTGTGGAGCCACTTGTTCACCTTCACTATTCTCTCCCTTCCTGGGCCATGTCCTTCAACTGCTCATCTTTGGCTGGCTGCTGGGGTTTCAGCAGCAGCCACTGTTGATAGTTGGTCTGTGGTCTGTTGACTGGCTGGGTCTGAGAAAAACTCACCATTTACTAATTCACTATACTACAGCATTGTTCTAAAATGTTATGACTAATTAAACCGGCAACAGTGCTGCTATGTTGGACAGCAGAGAGAAATGTTTCACGGGATGACATGTAGCCCTTTATTTATTTAAATCAGTGATTTAAGTATTATATAGGTTAGCAACAGAAAAGGTAAATTTAAATTAGAATTCCCCATAATACTGCTTCAGAGACATCCTAAAAAGTGCTACAGATTGAACCACTGTTCTTGAAGATGTATCCAGTTTTGGAATATGCTACCTTAGAGTGTGGTGAAGTCTCCTTCTTTGGAGGTTTTTGAACACACTGGATGGCCATCTGTCGGGGTGCATTGATTGTGTCTTCCTGCATGGCAGGGGGTAGGACTGGATGGCTCTTGTGTCTTTTCCAATTCTTTGATTCTGTGACTCTATGATTCAATCCAGTCTACAATCTCCAGCTTGACATGGAGTCTTGCTGCAAACCTTAGGATGGCAATATCAAGCTAGATTTATTTTTTAATTTTGTTTAATTTTGCTTTGAATAGAATTGAACTTGACAGAGAGTTGCTTGGCCTTTGGTTGACCCTAATAAAAATATTGTAAAAAAAATGCTTCAGTATTATAGGTTTTAATTATATAGGTATTATATATTATAGGTATTATAGGTTTTAAAGGTAAAGGTATTCCCTGTTGACATGGTTGCCAAGTTGTGTCCGACCATAGGGGGCAGTGCTCATCGCCATTACTAAGCTGAAGAGCCAGCGTTGTCAGAGACTACTCTGTGATCATGTGGCCAGCATGACTGCACAGGACACTGTTTACCTTCCCACTCAGAAGTGATCCCTGATTATCTACTTGCATTTGCATGCTTTCAAACTGCTAGGTTGGCAGAAGCTGGGACTAGTGACAGGAGCTCACCTCATCATGCAGCACCTGGGCCTTGAACTGCCAACCTGCCAATCTTGCAATCAACAGAGTCAGTTTCTTAACCACTTGAGCCACTGCATCCCTTTTAAAACTAAGTAATTTAAAATAAAATAAAATAAATAGGTTTTAAAACTAAATAAATTAAAATTAAATAAATCAAACATTGTGAGTGAAATGAATATTATTTAAATTAACATATGTTTTAAATATGTTTTTATCCATTTTGCTTTGCTTTGCTTTGCTTTGCTTGCTTTGCTTTGCTTTGCTTGGTGACAGAGCTTCAGGCCTGGAACAGAGTGGTCCTCACAGTCCTGTGAGAATAGTTAAGCTGTTTCTCAAGATCACTGAGGGAGCTTTAGGGCAAATTGGAGCTATGAACCCATCCTTCCAAGTCCCAATCCTACACATGAAAACCCAGTGCTAGTCTGGGTTTTCCATTGCAAAGGATTTTCCATTGCAAGTCCAGTTTCCAAGTACTATGGAATAGGTGTGGTCCTTTCAAAAGCTGTTTTTTGTTCTCTAACCAGAGTGAATACTCTCACCCTGAAATAATATTCTGCCTTATTACACTATACTCTGAAGTGCAAATGTAAGATTTTTCTGATGTTTCCAGATAAATTAGTCTTGGTATAGAACAAAGATGTAGATCTTGTCAGTTAAATTTGGGATACCAGAACAAACCACAACATGGCTGCAAGAACAGATGAAACATAATCTTGATTTTTTTTTTTTGTTTCTTAGTGGTGCAATTTTCTTGAAAAAATAAATAAAAAGGAATGTATGGAAGATGGGAAAAAACAGGGAAGAATGGACCAATGGTTCAGCTCTCGGCAGGGAGTCTTTCTTTTTCTTAGCTGGACTGTTTTCCTCTAAATGCTTTAATTAAAAATTTAAGTACATGTGAATGTTTTCCAAAAGGTTCCTTACAGCAATTTATTGGAGAATTAAGTACC